>JALGQJ010000027.1:942500-2411812 GCA_023055345.1 Quercus wislizeni
AAAAGATTACCAAAAACATCCTTATTCTAGATTCTTGCTTCTTCTATGAATTTCTCTATATTGGTTTTAAGAACCATATCATCTCCCTAAGCATCACTCACCACCTTAAAGAAAGGAAGGTGAGACATTCACATACGCTAGAACCTTAATAGCCTAATCAGTTGGATCATAGGAGAGTTATCACACATCAACAAAACAAGGCAGTGATTAGAGTAAGTGTGGGCCAAATGGTGGATTGCTGCCTCGGGGTACAAAACACTTCAGGCAGTGTTTGCAAAACCCCTATGCAGTCTCTCTTGTATGAATTGCCCAACATCATGTTTATTTACCCAAGTGTATCTCGGACCATGAAACCCTAAATCAACCATACCATACGCATCCAAACACTCTTTGAACAATTGTACACGCCTAGGGTTAAGGAGGTTCCATCCAAGTTTATCATGACTGGATAATAGTTCGTTATAGTCCCCTAACATGAGGCCCTACCTAGTGTGTGTGTGTGTGTGTGTATATATTGATAACTCTGAAATTGTAAGTCAAAAAACGAATATATTTTCTCAAAAAAAAAAAGGAATATATTATATATTTTAGTTAATTTTTTATTTTACTAATTTAATATATTTATTTATATTTTAAATAATTATTAAATTAATTATGACGTCATCACGGTTCGACCATGGTTCGATCTCGGTCCAACTTTAAAAACCTTGAACCTCTCTCTTTTACAGTTCAATGAATGGTCCGGATTTGAAAACCATGCACGGGAGCTATGTTTGTGTCGAAAACATGTACAACACCAGTACGTTGGCAATTTCACTGTATTTGTGTTTTCGAGGATTACGTAACAATGTTGATCATTTTACAATTCTAATTTATTGCCTTTGGATACACTATAATAAATAGTTTCTATTGCAGAGGCCACAAAATGTTGCTAAAAGCCCAAAAATGTTGCAAAACGTTTTGCAACATTTTTTTAGCGTTTTTTCGACCGTTGCAAGAGTTACGTTGCAATTTTCCTAGTGCAATACTTTTTGAAAGCGTTGTAATAAAGTTTTTGTTTAGTAGCAGGCTTTGACAAGCATTGCAATAAAGTATGCATTGCAATGTTTTTCAAAATATTGCTAAAAGTTTCAATATTTTTATTATGAAAATAAATTTTCCCTAAAATTGATTTTGAAAAATTAAAATTTATTTTAGTAACTTTAATGCAAATACATAATGCTCAAAATATTAAAGAGTACACATGGAAATAAATGTCATTTATTCAAATAACGTGATTACATCATTGTGTTTCAGTAATACACTTTAAGTACAAATATCATTGTTGTGAAATTTAACAATAAAATTTACATTCTATTCAATTTATCAATTGTTAGTTACAAAATAATGATTTTTTGTCTCATACCCAATAATTGTTGCATCAAACTACTACTTGTTTTTTACTTACAACACATATTACAATAATAAAAATTAGTAATGTCATTTCCAAAATTTATAGTTATAACATCACAACAAAACCAACATAAATCATGAAACATATGAACTATTCCTACTTTTGGTGTGTAAAAAAGATTTGAATACTATGTAATTAACCCACAAGATTGTATAACTCAGAGTATTATGAACTAACAGTTTAGCAACCAAAAAAAAGGCACTTATATACATTCATTAATTCAACATAAAGTGTATTCTACTAAAACCCTTAGCAAATACCATTCAAAATAACAACAATCCCAAATACATATAAAGAAATATCACCTTGTAGAAGAATAACAATGACTTGTAGCAAATGTAGATATTCCTTGCAAGTTGACTCACTAATTAACATGGTCTCCATTGAACAATCTCCTCTAATCTTTTTATACATCCCCCACCACCAAGTACCTTTAAATGGGTTTATACTTTCTATGCGCAAAATTGAGAGAAACTCAAAAGTAAATAATATATAAATAAATAAATAAATAAATATATATATATATATATATATATATATATATATATAAAGTAAGACTAGTCTATTTAAAACATGGTGTTGGGAGGACACAATATTATATCCCTCAACAACATGTAACCATGGTTTAAAAAATCAGAACAGTCAAAAATCGTTTTTGCCCTCGGTTCTTGGTTCAACTCGGTTTTTGTCGAATCGGACTAGTGCCTAGTTCCTAGTTGAATTAGTTGAACCCGCCGATTCGGTATGGTTATTAAAACAATGCATGTAACAACAACATGTAAACATTTTGGTTTGTTGATTTTGAAAATATAGTGCCTACATTATTGGTGTATTATAAGAAAAATAATAGAGCTACCCAGCACAGTAGATACATCTCTATCTTCAAAGCTATACCTTTATCCCAATTTACAAAGCATAAAATACAAAATAAAATGAATAAAATAATAATTTTGTTCCTAAATTTTCGTCTCTAAACTTTAACAAGCTCATTTTTCGTCTCGAAACTATTAAAAAGTTTGTTTTTAATCCCTAAACTATCGAAAATGTTTCACTTTTGTCGTTAAACTTTAAAAGAGATGTTTTCTCATCACTAAACTACTAGAAAAAAAAAATTAATCACTATTTTTGTCTCTACACTATTGAAAAAACTCTTTACAAAGTTTAAAGATGAAAAAAGAATTTAGGGATTAAAAACAATTTTTTTTTTTAAATTTAGGGACCAAAATAGTATATTACCCAAATATAATCAACAAATAGTATATTACCCAAATATAATCAACGACACTTCTCCTTTGCAGACTATGTTTATAATTCATTACTATGTGTAGGAGGTGGTATTCAAATTGTACTCCACGAGCAATCCCATTTAAGAATAAAGCAAACCAAGGAAATGAACTCAAACCACATGCAGTGGGAGAAAGATCCTAGGCCCAATAAAGGAAATAAGGGCCAACTATAGGAAACGACCCTACATCCTCGGATTGATGCGCAATGATATATGGCCCCTCAGCCAAACACATCCAAGGAGTTCAATGCCGATGAAGCAGTTGACAACAAACACAATCCTATGAGAAGTGTCTAAGGAACTTTCGCATTAAGTTTACATCCTCGAATTGATGCGCGATGATATATGGCCCCTCAGCCAAACACATCCAAGGAGTTCAATGCCGATGAAGCAGTTGAAAACAAACACAATCCTATGAGAAGTGTCTATGGAACTTTCGCATTAAGTAAATGTTTCCCTTTGTCACTGGCTGCATTTATTACTGAATGATCAACCTGAACAGTGTTTCATGTCCCCAAAATCTAATTTCATAATCAAAAAATGGGAGAAGACACCTGATAAGAAAAGTATTTCTTAACCCCCATTCTGGCAGCCCACTACTAAGAATAAGGCTTGGGGGCTATAAATAGAAGCTACATGTACACATAGAAGGTGATTCAAAAAAATTAGAGAGAGATAAAAGTTTAGAGAATTTGTATTTGCCTTTGGATGCATGTATTCTCAGCAAGATTAGCCCTAGGTTGATTATTGATAATAAACTTGTATCATTCAGCTTCTATTCTTGTTATAATCTCCTATTGTGGATTTATCCGTCTTCCATTCACTACAAATTAGTTGTGATGATCAAATTCTAATTAACTACTCAGTTAGTTAGTTAGTTAGTTTATGACCTCCACACTATGATTTATTTATAATAATTAATCTATTTAGGGGCCAATTAAGACTAATATAGGACTATCCAAATAAATATGAATATATATACACATACATACATATATATATATATATATATATATATTGTGGGGGGCAAAGGCTTGAACTTTTATGTTAGGCCTTAAGCCCCATTTGCTAACAATAATCCGTCCGAGGAGGAGAAAATGGTTGGAAAGGCCCTATAGTGGGTAGTCGTGCAGGGAAATATTCGAAGGCACTGGTCCGAGAGGGTTATCCTCCTCGGACCTGACGAATGTCAGTCAGGTGAGCTTTTGCTTGATTTGGGTAAGCTTTCAGGACATTCCAGCAATGAAGATAGACTTCAGATGTGTAAAGAAGAGATAAGAACATGAAAATATCTTGGGAGAAAGCTACTACCACTGCATTAAATGCACTACAACAGCTTTCCTGACCGCATTAATGTGGAGAAGACTTCTGAACAGTGTTTTCAACTACTACTGCTTATAGAAAACCAGAAAAGCTGCTTAATATGACAGATACTTGAGTGCAGGGTTGGATGGTAAACAAGTGGACGATGGAAATGGATTGGAAGAAATTATATAATTGGGGAAACCCTCCATAAGTGGGGGGATCGACAAAATACTAGCAGAGAAATATCGGAAAAGAATTACTGTAGCACAGTGAAGAACTAACTTTCAGGAAGAGCCAATTCATCTAAAAACTTACTCCTCAGACATATATTCCACCCTGAATTATGTGTCTTTTCCTCCTCGGACAAGTTTAAAACTAGGGTTGTCCACGAGTCGGGTCAGGTCGGGTTTGGGCCTGACCTAGACTCAACCCGTCTGAATCGGGTTACCAAAATTGCAACCCGCAACCGACCCGATATATGGGGCAGACCCGGCGGTTCAGGTCATCAGTTAATCGGGTCGGATTGGTCGGTTTGGTGGGTTTGGGCTTCAATTTGGGCTGAATTTGTGATTTTGCATAAATTTTTTTTTAACTCAATTTTTGACAGGCCTTTTAGGCCCAAATTAATGGGCTTATTTTTAACAACATTTATATATTTTTGAACCATTACATATAGCCCTCTTTTCACACCCTTTATTTCAAATTGGGCCTTCAAACTCAGCTATTAAACAACTTTTAATCTTTTGGACCTCCAAACCGTATCAGTACAAATTTAATGTATCTAGCTCACAACTAATGACAACAAATACAGTAAATAACATAAAAAAAACCTGGGCAATTAGCAAGCAGTCAAGCACATAAAAACACATAATATCTCTTTGACTCTTTCTAACCACCTGTTAAAACCACAATACAAGCAAGAAATTTTTTTCAAAATGCCCTTAAGCATTAAGACCTGGGCAGTACCTTAAAAATCCAAAAACAAATGAAGAAAGTCTAATAAACACAAAAACACATCTCAAGACTCAACCCATTAAACCTACATAAAAACACATAATATCTCTTTGACTCTTTCTAACCACCTGTTAAAACCACAATACAAGCAAGAAATTTTTTTCAAAATGCCCTTAAGCATTAAGACCTGGGCAGTACCTTAAAAATCCAAAAACAAATGAAGAAAGTCTAATAAACACAAAAACACATCTTAAGACTCAACCCATTAAACCTGCCAAGTTATGCCAACACATCTCAAGACATAACTTACACATGCCAGCAAACAAATTCTAACAAATAATTCAATCACAAGTCACAACCACACCACAAGTATGGCAACAAAAAATAACAAGAGTATCTTGCAATATTTCCATAGAGCCAGAGAAGGCAGAAAGGTAGTTACTACAAGTGTTAAGGCAGTAAACTACTAAGGCAATAGCTAGTTATAATTAGTTACAATTATGAAATACTTAAGTATTTCCAAAAAAATAACTTTTTTAAAGCATTAAAGAGCAACTACTCTATAGTTTTTGTCCATTACTAATAGAAAAGAAAACCTATAAACTTAATAAGATTTCTTTCCTATAAGCAAGACTTAACAAGTTAGAAAAGCACTATTGTCCAAAATAACTTCCAATATGTATCCAAAAATCTGCCTCCTATACAAAAGGTGTCCTTCCTCCTACAAGAAAGAGGGCAAAAAGAGATTTATCAACAAAAATATAAGGACAAGACCAAAAAGGCAAAAACAATAGAGAGGGCAAAACCAAACTTAATAGAAACAACAGTAAGGGCAGAAACTTACCCAGTTAAAGATTAGTCATCAACACTAATTGGGCTACCTTTGCTTGAACTTGAACTTCCATCACTTGCTGCTGCTTGACGGATAACTAGAAAAGAGAAAGAAATGAAGGCTATTAGATTAAATTTCATTTGCACGACACATTTAATAGCACTTAATAGACAAAAAGTTTGGAAGTTAACATATTACCTAAATCATGAAATTCATCTTCCAAGACCTCTACCTCATCATTTGATTTGCGAAAAGAAATTGGAACCAAGGCTTGAAGCCAATCTTGTGCACAAACAAGATTTTGAACCATGAGTGGAGAAAGTGAACTCCGAAATGGATCAAGTATGTGTCCTCCGGTACTAAACACTGACTCAGAAGCAACAGTAGAAACAGGTACAACCAGCACATCTCTAGCCAATTTGGACAGCACTTGATACCTATTTAAATTAACCTTCCACTACCCCAATACCTCAAATTTCACATCCCCCCTTCTACTTTCACAATTTTCATCCAAATATTTGTCAATCTCATTACTACACCCTATGGACTGCTCAGCCTCCAAGAAATGGTCAAACCTAGAATTAACCATTGCATATGGATCGCTACAGCCAATTGACTCACCTATGTCTGTCCTCTCACTCCCACTAGGTACTTGTACATTGGGTGAATCAACACGAGAGTAATAATCATACAACTTGACCAAGGAACCCCTCACCAATTCAACCATCACATCAGCCACTTCATTCCCATAAATTTCAGAAAAACAAAATTTCAAAAACCTCAACTTCTTTCTTGGATCAAGAACCACAGCCATATACAAGAGATGATTCATTTTATCCCCCCCTTTCCCCCAATACTTATCAAACTTAAATTCCATTTTAATTGCCATGTTTTTCAAGAGGTGGTTTTGAGATTTACTTAAATGGGAAATATTCTCTTGAATGACAAACATCTCATCAAAAAAGGTATTTGCAGTAACATACAAAGAACCAGAAAACTTTTTCGTTGCATTGTAAAAAAGTTTCAAAAAACCCACAAATGTTCTACAATTTTGGAAATCAATACCACTAGGAGATCCCATACCACCACTATTCTCCTTGTTCATAAAGTATGAAGAATAACTATCATCCTCATAGTCCATTCATATGAACACTTTCTCAAATTTTTGTGCGGTTTCTAACATGAGGCAGGTAGAGTTCCACCTAGTTGGTACATCTAGATAAAGAAGAGACTTAGACTCAATACCTAATCTCTCCACAAAACCCACAAAAGTTTGATTCCTATTTGGTGAGGACTTCACATACCTCACAACTTCACGCACCTTAGCAATGGATGCATCAATTTCTCTCATACCATCCCCCACAATTAGATTTAAGATATGTGCACAACACCTCATGTGTAAGAACTCATGTTCTAAAACAGTACCCTCCCAATCTTTAGTTACATTTTCCAAAAACTTAATGGTGACACCATTTGAGCTAGCATTGTCCACTGTTAAAGTGAATATGCCATTAATACCCCACTCACGCAAACACATCTCAATCTTTCTCCCTATAGTCTCCCCCTTATGGTCTTCAACTTGACAAAAATTCAAAATTATCTTATGCAACTTCCAATCATCATCAATAAAATGTCCTGTAAGGGACATATAACACAGATTCTGAATGCTAGTCCATGTATCTGTAGTAAGACACACCCTACGACCCTTCAAGACCCCCCTTAGTTTCTCTCTCTCAACACCATAAATGCCAATCACATCCCTAGCTACAGTTTGACGAGATGGGATATCCCTAATTCGCAACTTAGGTTGTAAGGTTGTCGAATATCTTTGAAACCCATACCCTTCAACAAACCTAAAATGCAACTCATCTATTATAACCATTTCAGCGATTGCCTTCCTAACAGCTTCAACAGTAAAGGCTGTTGGCACAAGCTGAAACCCTTCCTCCCCATCTTTTTTGGGTTCAAATGCTAAAGTTTGTTGCCATTTAAGTGTAACTCTATTAGGGTTCTTAACACAAACTGGCGTACGATTCAATAAATTAGCAGTACCATGCTCTTTACTATCAGCTAGATAAGTTTTTTGACAGTAATTGCAAACAACCTTAAAATGACCATCACCAATATCTACTTTCTCAAAATTGTCCCAAGCAATAGACTTTTTCCTATTACTACACACCTTGCCTTTATTTTTAGGTGGAAGTGGGGGAACCTCAGCATTAGTTGGAGTGGCAGTAGGTACAGCTTGGGCAACAGGTTCAGCTTGGGTAGTAGGTGTTGTTTGAGAAGGGGGTGCATCACTAGAGGGTTCCATAACCTAAAGGCATCAAATTTATGCATTAGCAAACAACAACAAAAAAAACTAATCCTAAGAAAGATCATTGTAGTTGACCTCTTAGAGGGCAAAGTCACATACACTGGAGCTTTGTAGAATACGAATTTAATTGTTTGAATCTCTACCAACTAACAATTAAAGAAAGATTGACCAAAAAATATTTAAAAGACAATGTGCATAAGAATTTAATTGTTTGAATAAGAATTTAAGAAAGATCATTGTAGTTGACCTCTTAGAGGGCAAAGTCACATACATTAAGAAATATCATTGTGCATAAGAATTGACTTCATAAGTATTGATTAGAATGTATCCTCAATCAACTAACAAGATTGACCAAAAAATGTTTAAAAGACAATGTGCAAGAATATATCAAATTATCAAGTCTAGTGAAAGGGTGCATCATATTTGAATCTCTATCTAATTGTCAAAGGATTCATATGAGTATCAAACTTACAATTAAGAATGACATTTTCTATAATTTAAAAGGAAAAAAGTAGGACTTCTAAACTCTTGGTTGATGAGAAGATAACACAATCCTATTTAGTATGATAACTCTGATCAAGACATGAAGCAATGGATTGATATAACATTTTACATGTAAATAAACACTACATAGATTGGGTAGCCTAATAGCTCTGATGAGAAAGAGTAAATAAAAGCCTCAAAAGGAAATTACAAAGACATATCATCGTCAATTTGCAAACACAATTATTGCAGTCGGATATTCCTCAAACAATGACAAAACTCACAAGTAACACAAACAATAACAAGAAGTTAAAAGAGATAAAACAGAAGAGAAATGATACCTCAGAGGACTCTTAGTTGTTAGGGTCCTTAGGGATTCAAGCTTGCAAAGGAAGCAAAAAGCCTACTTGAACAACTTTCAACTCCTGTATAAAATTAGGATTCAAATTTTTAAGTTAGGAAAGCAAAATGAATCAAATAAATGAGCAATAAAATACAATCAGATAAAAAAATAAGAATGTGTTTGGACTTTGGATTTCATCTTTTTAAAATAGGGGTTCATCTTCTTTTTTTTTTTCTTTTTTTTTCTTTTTTCACAGTGAAGATACAAGTATATTGAATCATTGATCATAGAAAAAAAAAAAAAAAACTTAACAAGGAATAAAACAAGCAGATCCGAAAATAAATAAGTGTTTGAATTTTATGTTTTTAAAACAGGGATTCATATTCTTCTTTTATAGTGAGGATACCAGTATATTGATCATTAAAAAAAACAAAAACAAAAACAAAACAATGAATAAAACAGGGCGGATACAAATCACACTCAGAGTCAGAGCACACTAAAATAATGAATCAAACTAACTATAATGATAACATAAACAAACACACTCAAGGGTTCCATCTTTGAAACCCGAATAATCAAGTCTTTGAACAACAAATAAAATTTAAAAAATTAGGGTTTCATCTTTGAATCCAATCTATTGTTTAGTTTTGGTCCCTAATCTTTAAGTTTTAAGTCATTTAAAAAAGATCCCTTATGTTGCTTTCATATGATTCTTATTACATATCAAAAAATAAATCATTTGAACAAAAAATAAACCCATATCACAAACACAAAATACCGAAAAAGAGAGATGAAAAGGGAAATTTTTTTTTACCTGATTTGAGACTAGGAAGCCGAGACTAAGAGCTTGAGAAGACCCATGGAGTGAAGATGACGGCGTCAGGTGGGCTGTGAGGCGGTGGCAACAACAACCGTTTTGATGTAAAGGAAAATGAGTATTTGTTTCAAAATAAAAAGGAGAGGTTTTGAAATCAATAGAGAGCAGAGAGAATAGAGAACACTCGATAAAGACTAAAGACCCATTTATAAGAGAGAGAGAGATGAGGGTTTTGAGTCTGAGCCGAGTAAGGAGAGGCATGGAAAATCTGATTTTGATTTTGAAATGTGTAGCCGAGTACCTACTTGAAACCCTAAACCTAAACTATGATTCATGACTAGAGCTAGAGACATGGGAAAGTGAAAATCTTAGTTTGATTTGAACTTTGAAATAGCCGACTAGTTGTTGTTACCAACGGGTAGAGAGAAAGAGAGAGAGTGAAGTGAAGAGTTTGAAGGAGTGGAGGCGTGGAGCTGATCTGATTAGAGCTAGAGATGGGAATGTGAAACTCTTAGTTTGATTTGAAGTAGTAGTTGTTGTTGCCAACGCCAACGGGTAGAGAGAAAGAGAGAGAGAGAGAGAGAGAATGAAGTGAATTGTCTGAAGAGAAGTGAGGGAGTGGAGCTGTGGAGGTGATTTGATTTTTTTTTTGTGTGGATTGTGGAAGGTTGGAAGCTGTGAAATGGAAGCTTTTAGTCCCATCCGGCCATACCTTGCAACCTTGCGTGTAACTTTAACAAAAAAAATCAGCTTTTTATCCAATCAACACCATCAAGTGGACTTCTCTCTTCAGATTGAGCACGTGACTACCAAAAGATTCAAAACAAATCAAAATTTTTATTTTTTTTACTAAATCATCGGTCGGGTCGGGTACTACGGGTTTTTAACTTAGTAACCCGCCACCTGAACCGATTATTCGGGTTTTATTAGAGATAAAACGGAATCCGACCCGTAATGGACTTCGGGTCCACCAGCTGGGCCTCGGGTCGGTCGGATTCGGGCGGGTTGATCGGGTCTTCTACCCATTGGATACCCCTACTTGAAACCTCGATTAACCGTTAGAAAACCCATTAAAAGCCCAATTCTTTCACCCACTCTCTTACAAATTTATTGTATTGGGCTTATTGGGCTTATAACCCAGTTCTTTTGGGTTTGGGCTATAATTCGTGACCCTACATATATATATATATATATATTAATAGCCAAATCTTAGAGAAAATCCAATTAGATTTTAATTGGATTATCAATTTCGCGTCACGTGTCCCATTTAATTTTTAATTTTGTGACAATAGAATTATTGAGTGTTAAAAATCGAAGAATCCAAATATAATTAGATTTCAAATTGGATTTAATTGGAGTCCAATTTTCTGCTACGTGTTCATTTATTTTTGTAATTATTAGGTGAAAAAAACCAAAGAGTCTAAATCCAATTAAATTCTAAATTGTGTATATATATATATATATAATGATAAACCATTACATATTTTAGAAATATATGATTTTAAAAAATTGTGAGCTAATACTATGTATAAGTTGAATCTCTCTTGCAAAAATGTATAATTATGATCGTTTTTATTTGTCATTATGTATATACATAGAGTTACATACTAGTTTTAATAATAAAACAACTTGGGCATTATTTTTAGAAGAATGGTCCAATAATATAAGTGTAATTTGAAACAAATGGGCCTGCCTGGGATTGAAAGTGATATTTATTAGAACTGGAGGATGGGCTTAAAAATATAAAAAAAAAACCTATTGGGCCACCGAGGTTGCGTAAGGAGGCGACATTCCTATTCCCTCACCCTCCCAAGAAATGAAGCAAGGATTATAATAGCAGCGAGTAGTAGCAGTAGAAGTGTATCTGTATTGTATTGTGTAGAGACCATTCCAACCTGGTTGTCTAACTTTACACATACTTCTACTCATCGCACTTCTTTTCTTCTCATCAGGAGACGAGGGTTTCTTCGTCTTGGTTGTTGTAATCCAAACACAAATTCTGAGAGTTCTTTCTAACAAAAAAGAAGAAGGAAAGAATGGCAAAGGAGGATAATAATAATAATAAGAAGAACAAGAAGGAGGAGAAGAAAGACGAAGATCTGGTGAGTACACCTTCAATTTCAATTTCAAATTCAAATTCAAACTAACAAACAAAGTAGTAGTGATTTTGTGCTGATTGATCGTGTATTGCAAATTGCAGTCGGAAGAGGATCTGGCACTGAAGCAGCAGTTGGAGCTTTACGTGGAGAGAGTTCAAGATGCTGACCCTAATTTACAGAAGGTCGCTCTTGAGAGCATGAGGTAATATTATTATAACTCACTCTTACTTACTTTTTAGGGTTATAAACCAAAATTTTCATTTTAGGGTTAGGGTTTTAATGTTAGGGATTTTGTTAGCTTTTTGGGGTTTTTAGATTAACTATGGGAACATTATTAGCTCGTTGTATGGAATAATGTAAAAAATAAAAATAAAAATAAAAATTTTGGTATTATAGGCAGGAAATCCGAACCTCTACGAGCTCCATGACTTCGGTCCCAAAGCCGTTGAAATTTCTGCGGCCACACTATGGAACGTTAAAGGCGCATTACGAAACCGTGGGGGACTCTGAATTGAAGGTATAATTTTGTTTGGTTGGACATTGTCCATTATGGAAGTAGTAGCTTTCCGGGCTTATCTAATTAACTTTTTTTTGTCAATGCAGAAGTACCTTGCTGATGTGCTATCCGTTCTGGCTCTCACCATGTCTGCAGAGGGCGAAAGGGTATGAATTTGAGTTTTGTTGATTCCATTAGTTAATTCTCTTTATAAATGTAAATGTAAATTCCTTTCATGTTGTTTGGGACTAACATTTATTTCGTTTCTTGTTTAATTTTTTGTGACAATTCTTTTAGGATAGCTTAAAATATCGATTGGAGGGTTCAGGAGGTGATATTGGCTCATGGGGCCATGAATATGTGAGGTAAGCACCATCGGATTAAAATAATTGTGGTCAGCATTGAGTTTTTAGGTGGTATGTAGTTTGTTCTGGTCATATTTTTTGTAAGGTTTATAGGTTCTAGTGTTCTTTTTACTAGTAGTGATTGAAGTTTAATACATATAAATGAATATTACCATCACTCACTATTGATTTTTATTACTATTTTTTGTTTGTAATCAGGAACTTAGCTGGAGAAATTTCACAAGAATATGCTAAGCGACAGGTTAGAAATATATCTTATTGAATTCTATGATAGTTTTCATTATGAAAAGGCTAGTTATAGGTACTGGGAGCATTCTATAAATCTTCTTTTTTAAATCAGTGAGAAAAAACTTTCTATTCACGTGCATTTCCAGCTAAGATTTAAAATTTGGTTTCATATGCACCTTGAAAAAAAGATTAAAGTGCTTTAAATTTCAACTATCATGCACTACAATATTCACGCGTCCCTGAATTTGAAGTTATGTATCATGCAGTATGTTGTTGGAGTAGTATTACATCGTAATAATGCTCATTGCTCTGATATGTGTGCAATATCTGCGATTAGAGTGGAACATTCTTTGATAAATATTTTTCTCTAGAGTTTTCATCTTCTTTGGTGTTCCATGCTTTATCGTTAAGAACTCATTCTTAATTTTAATTATGTTTTCTTTGAATTTACCATAACAGAGCGAAGAAGTTCCAATTGAGGATCTTATGGAGCTTGTTCAACAAATAGTTGCTTTTCACATGAAGGTATAATTCGGTAACATGTGACAATATGACTATAGGTGACATTTGATAGGATTTATTTTATTTTATTTTGTTTGGTTTGTTTCTAATCAATGTGAATTGCAATGCAGCACAATGCTGAACCTGAAGCTGTTGATCTTCTAATGGAGGTACCAACCAGTATTGCTCTTTTGATCTTTTTCCTTTGTTGTGCCTTCCTGCTTGTCATTTTTTTCTCCTTTTGGTGTTTGGCCAACATTGAGATATGTAATATCTGACTAATGCTAGGTTGAAGACCTTGATCTTTTAATTGAGCATGTTGACAGTACGAATTTCCGAAGGACATGTCTCTATCTAACGAGTTCAGCAAGGTAAGTGGGATTATACCATAAATTTTTGGAGATGCTTTTCCGAGGGATTAATCATTTAACATATATAAGGATTAATCATTTAACATTCTGATTGCAAGCTAAGTGGGATTATAACTAGCATGGGATTTTTTTTGGGGGTGGGGGAGGGGGTCATGGTTAAACCAATTGGGTGCGTGTGTGACTTATCATTAAAAAAAGTATGTTTCATTGTCAGTTCTGTTTTGGTCATCTATTGCTTGTTTTCTGGTCAATTCACATGGAAAGTTTATTAATTAAAGAGATATCTGCATTTAGGCTCAAAAAACATAGGCAAGTCTCAAGAGAATATCATGCAACTCCTGAAAAGATTGACATATGACTTGAGCTTGCTCTTGTTCAAGAACTTGGATTACTATACTTTATAATAATTTTGACCTTTTTGCTGCTTGTTAAGGGTTGAGATGAACAGGTTTTTATTTACTAAAGAATATTGCAACATAAATTTTTTGCCATGTATGAAATGCTGCATCAATGATCTAATATGTTCAGTAAAAGACAACCATCTGCCTCGGGGGTTATTATTATTATTATTTTGATAAGTAATAAATTTTATTAAGAGAGAAGATTGCTTTAATTTCACGATGATGAATGAAACACGAAGAATCTTTAAAAATCATATAATCATACAAAAAGCAAAGTGAGTCTTGGAACTCAAGAGCAGAATTACAACGAGTAAAACTCAACATGCGAGATCAATCAAACAAAGTTTGAATTAGCAAAGATTGCAACTGATCAAGAGAGCTCTAAATATCCTTGAAAGTGCGTCTATTACGTTCCTTCCACGCTATTCACTTCAAACATAATGGAGTAAGGATTCAAACATCCAACCAGTGTTTCCCAAACCAATTCCTCCAACTAAACAATAGGTCTGCTACCATTGATGACACCACTCAATGAGTCCCAAACATCTTAAAGACTACACTCTACAAAATATATGCAATTTCACAATGGAGCAACAAATGATCCATTGTTTCTATTTTTTGATAGGACAAATGATCCATTGTTTCTCCACTGCACTGACACATGCAACACCAGCCAATTATAAAGTATCCCCTCTTGATGAAATTATCATAGGTAAGAATCCTACACCAAGCTGCTGTCCAGACAAAGGACACTTGTTCAAGGACCTTAGCACACCAAATATTCCTCCAAGGGAATAAAATAGCATTGGTGCCGTTACCATAGCCTTATAATGGGAACAAACACCAAACTTTGCACTCATTCAAGAACCTTCTCATCCTATAAAATCCCTCCCCTCTAGGCACCTAAGAGTAAATATGGATTAGAAAGGAGTTCACGGATTCTAACTTCCAATCTTGAAAGTTTCTGTGAATCGCACATACTGACTCTGAATGCCTTTCATATGGCTGTCTAAAAAATCAGAGACTAAGTGGTGCAGCCATGGAAGATTGATGTAAAATTACTTTGCAAATTTGCCTATTCAAGAATTATTATATGGGCTCCATGTGTAAAGTCCAATTAAAGTAAAAGTCATGTAGTTTTATAGGTCTAGGTTTGAGTCTTTAAAGTTGCAATAGTTTTTTATTTGGGTTTATATTTTATAAGTTATGGTCAATTTATGTTATGGGGAAAATACTTGATTTTAGCAATTTCTGCGAATTAAGGGTATTTTGGTACTTTAGTTGAGTCTAGAATTTTCTAGGAGATCCTTAGTATCCTAGGTTTTATTTTCTTTGGGTTCAAGTCAGTATTTTATTAGGTTTTAGTTTACTAGTCAAACCAAGAGTCCTAATAATACTAGGACAAGAGTCTTTGTATATAATTGTGCTCAATGTATTCAAAGGAGATGAGAGTTGATTAATTTAATTATTGAGTGTATTGAGCATTGAGACATGTTGGCATTTGTTGATGTTTTCTCTCTTTATCTTCTCTGTTCTTCTTCTTCTTCTTCTTCTTCTTCCTTAAAACCCCAAATCAAGCCTTTCCTTTTACCTATCAAAACCCCAAATCCCCACATACTTTCTTATACCAAATAGCCATCAAATAAATAACACAATAAACCACCTTTCAATTCCTAACTCAATCCCATAACCCTTTCTTCAACAACTCTAAATCCTATTTCCACAAATCCTCCTAAACCTTAACCCACCACAACCACATGTATACAAATTTCTCAATTTTTCCTACGTCACTAAGGCATCTTCGTCAACTGAGTACGCATATAGGTCAGGGTACAAATCCTTTAGAGTATGATGTCCACTACATTGGTTGTGTCGAAACCTTACACGTGTGCCATCTCTAACCTCAAAGGACATGCTGAGAGAGACTGTCTTAGCCTGCTCTGATACTTTGCCAAAGACTACAACCATGTGTCCCTCTACATGGCCCATCCCTTTCACCCCATACTTTGAAGCAATCACCCAACACCAAAAATGCATATCTGCATGCCCAAAACACCATAACCATTTTCCTAATCCCCAAACTGCCTACCTCAATAGGTGAACAAACTGTATTCCACTTCACCAAAGGGAATCCACAAGAAGTTTCTCTGAAGTCTCACAAGCCTATTAGTTATGAACATTGAAATAGTATATAAAGAAAGATAAAAAGTTGGTAAGCTTGAAAGCATACTCTTCGGCAAGGTTAGCCTCCTTCCTTTGATAGATATTATCTCTTCCAACCAGGTTATCTCTATTCCATCTTCTCTAATATAGGATTCCACACACAAAGAGCCTTAAAGGATGCCTCCAAAGGCATACTCAAGTAACTACTAGGCAAGCTCCCCCAACTTTGCAATGTAATATATATGCTAGCTTGATTATGTTACCCACTCTGCCTATTGGGGCTGCTTCACTCTCGCCCAAGTTGACATTCAGGCCTATAAGAGCTTTAAAACAAATCAACACCATTCTTATATACAAAATTTGTTCAATATTTGGATCACAAAATAAAATGGTTTCATTAGCAAAATAAAAGATGGAGATACTTAGCGTCTTAGTTGTAGCAGGCCCTACTCAAAATCCATGAATTAACCCCCCCTCCCCCCACCCCCCTCCTTAGTTTTCTTCAAAATCTAGCTCAACACCTCTATAACCAGAATAAAAGGCAGTGGTGATAAGGGATCCCTCTCCCTTAACCCCTGCAAACTACTGAAAAAGCTGTAGGGGAATTGTTAACCAAAACTGAGAAATGGACTGTAGAAATACAAGCATATATCCACTTCCTCCACTTCTCACAAACCCCATTCTACTCAAGAGTTGAAGTAATGTATCCCAATTCGCATGGTCAAGAGTTAAACTTTTTTATGTTACTTTTATTTATTTTTTATTTTATCTCCGCGTCTCTCTCTCTTTCTCTCTATATGATATTTCACATTGCTACATAATGCAGATATCTCCCTGGACCTGATGACATGTTGGTCCTGGATATTGCCTACATGATTTATATAAAATTTGAGGAGTATTCAAATGCGCTTCAGATTGCCCTATTTCTGGATAACATGCAGGTTTGTACCTTAATTAAAGTTATTTTTATAGCCCATGCTTTCCTTACTAGTCAATTGTGAACAGTGTTTGCTTGTATTTGGTGAAGAGCTGCAAGAGGAATTATGTTTCTTCATTGATTGAAGAATTTCATAGCTACACATTACTAGGAAATCGTATTAAATACTTGTCAAAATTTATGATGTGATCCTTAAAATGTTAGTATGGTTTGGTTCTCATAGTCTAAAGTATTTGTTGGCAGTATGTGAAGCAAGTATTTACATCTTGTGATGATCAGCTGAGAAAGAAGCAATTCTGTTACATCCTTGCCCGGCATGTAAGTCTTGAATTTTACATACTTCTGATATTCTTTGAGTTTACATTGTTGACTAACTTATTTTTATTTTTTATAATATATGGATGAATTTCTCTTTTTAGAGATTGAGTTTGATTTTGTATTCTTTATGAAACGTACTGTTTAGCAATCCTACACTGTTGCTAGGATTATATAGGAATTTCCTCTTTTGTATTTAAAGGCAATCATGTCCATGTTGTTGGGTTAGAGTATCTGTCTAATATTATTATCAATCAAAAAAAAAAGTATCTGTCTAATATAGTTAAACTTTGTCCTGATCATTGTTGCTGGGTATTATTATAGGGTGATGAAATAGTCAAGACTGTTGTCCTTGCTC
Organism: Quercus wislizeni; assembly: GCA_023055345.1. Classification (NCBI taxonomy): domain Eukaryota; kingdom Viridiplantae; phylum Streptophyta; class Magnoliopsida; order Fagales; family Fagaceae; genus Quercus; species Quercus wislizeni. The sequence goes on from JALGQJ010000027.1 coordinate 960,524, forward strand.
AACACATTTCTTTTTCTCTTTTTTTGGATGGTTTGTGGAGTTTGGTAATTTCTTATAGTTCGTTGCTATTTTTTGACATGGGGGAAGAGTAAATTATGATAGATGATTAATAAGAGAGGGTGCAAGTGGTAAGAAACTTGTGAGTGAGGCATGGGATTGGATGTCAGGGAGTTTCTGTTGTCATTTTGTTTGAAAGAGGTCAATTTAAACTATTCTTATATATGGATTTTTGTTACTTGGTACATTGATAGTTAACTGATATTTGGTTGTTTGCTGACTGTTGTTCTTCAATGCAGGGTATAACATTTGAGCTAGATGAAGAGATGGCTGCTAATGATGATGACCGAGAGGCATTACAGGACATTATAAACAACACCAAGCTAAGTGAAGGCTATCTAACACTTGCTCGTGATATTGAGGTTATGGAGCCCAAATCTCCTGAAGATATCTATAAGGTTTGAGCTTTTGATCTGTATAATTCATAATGGTGGACTAGATTTGACCCTCAATGACCACAGTTTTTAATTTGGTTTTCTAGAGATTCAAGAGTTGGTTGTTTAACTTAAAAAAAGAAAAGAAAAGAAAAAGAGTTGGTTGTTTTATATATTTTAAAGGTATCTGCCCTAGCGTTGTTTATTATCATATTGTTCATGGAGGATTTCCATCAAGTGAGATAATGAAGCTTTACTTTACTCTCTTCTTTTTCATCCCCCCTCTCCCTCTCTCTCTTTTTGAAAAGATCGCTGAAAATTCTGTCTTGGGTTCCTCTTGAGTGGTGCTATTGTCCTATTTGGAGTCTTCCCATAAATGATAATAAAAGTTCAATATACCATTTTTATTTATTTTTATTGGTTAGTCACACTACCACAGAGTCAGTTTTAACCCATGACTTTACCCTTCCAACCTATTCTTATTATGGGTAGAGGAAGTGCCATTGGAGCCAAAGTTTATAGGCTAAAGGTAGCCTTTTTAAATAAAGAACTTTATATTGTGATGACTGATAATAATATATGGGCCTTAATTTTAAGACAATAAAAGTATTGCTCTTATGTCTTGAATCTTTGATTGTAATTTCTAGGAAGCTCCTCGTTTGCTGCTTCCGTTTACTCTAGTAAATTTTTTTTCTGATAAAAAGAAAGAAAGTAAAATCATTCTTTTTGAGGGTGGAGTGAATGCTTATACATTTTTGAGACTATTATATATACTATTATATGTGTGTGTGTTTGAGGAAAGTCAAGCAGGTAGCTACTATGATTTCTTTGTTAGGAGACCATGATGAGAAAACAATGTTGTTAAATATTTTTATTATTTATGCAGTGATTTATTCCCTCTAATTGTGATGCTTCCAATTCCTTATGGCATATTCTAGGAATACTTGCTGCCACTATACTGATGTTACGCCAGTCTTTTTGTTTCTTTATATCACTTATATACTTTTTCCCCCCATTAAAATCATTACTTGTCTGTGTGTGTATCTGTTTTATTCATTGTGCTGGTAGCCTATATGACTAGATAGGTAGGAATCATAATCATTAATTACCAGAAACCAAGATAAAAAAGAAAAAGAAAAAGAAAAAAGAGAGGAATGTTCTAGGTTCTCATTATATGTTTGAATGAATTTGTATCATATTGACTTATTTGCTTTCTCGTGTTTTCTTAGGCACACTTGCTTGATGGCCGGGCTAGTGCTGGTGCAACTGTTGATTCAGCTAGACAAAACCTTGCTGCCACCTTTGTTAATGCTTTTGTAAATGCTGGCTTTGGTCAGGTAATGTGTTTTGCTATTTGCATGATAGATATCGTATGGGTGTGAGTTCTCTTGATATTGAGTCTTATTTTTGCTGCAGGATAAGTTAATGACAGTCCCCTCAGACAATTCGAGTGCTGGTTCTTCTGCTAACTGGCTTTTCAAAAATAAAGAACACGGGAAGACTAGTGCTGCTGCAAGTCTTGTAAGCATCCCTTTACTGCCTGTGGTTTATTATCTCTTCTTATATGTTCGACCTGATTTCGGGATTCTCACTGCCTTCTATCCTAACAGGGTATGATATTATTGTGGGATGTTGACTCTGGACTTGCCCAAATGGACAAGTATTTCCATGCAAGTGACAACCATGTCAATGCTGGTGCGTTATTAGGAGTGGGGATAGTAAATTGTGGAATAAAGAATGATTGTGATCCGGTGAGTTTCATCAATTTATTATTATTATTTTTTTGCACTGAAGATCGTATGATCATCTGAATTGCATCTTAATCTCACTCTTCTTTTCTCAGGCACTGGCACTTCTAGGTGAGCATATAGATAAAGAAGACCCATCCACTCGGATTGGGGCAGTAATGGGCCTTGGGATTGCTTATGCTGGTACTCAGAATGAGCAGGTGAAGTAACTTGTTGCTTTATGTGAATAAATCTTTTGGGCGATGACAATCATATTTATGTTGATGGATGTTTTGTGACGTCTTTCTGTATCCTTTATGCAAAGATTAACATCTGTGCATGTATTTACTGATCCTACACGATGCATGCTCTATTTCACTACTGGTTACTAAGGTTGAAAAATAGTATTACTTTATTCGGTTGAAAATTTTAATTGTAAAAATTTGGGCTATAAGTGTTATAATATGTCTTTTCATATGAAAGCTAACTTTTAACTCTTTTATCAGTTACGGAGTAAATTGGCTCCTATACTAAATGATGCTAAAGCCCCACTTGATGTAATTTCCTTTGCTGCGCTCTCTTTGGGTTTAATATATGTGGGTTCCTGCAACGAAGAGGTTGCTCAGGCAATTATATTTGCATTAATGGATCGAAGTGAGTCAGAGTTGGGGGAGCCGCTAACTCGGCTTCTACCTTTAGGCCTTGGTCTTCTGTACCTCGGGAAGCAGGTAACCTTCTTACTTTTGTTCTAGTTTATCTGAGACAATGGGTTTTTCTTATTCTATCCATTCTGTAAATTCCATTAATGTTGATTTTTATTGCATGGTTGATGTCTAGCATCTTTTACCATCAATGCGGCCTAAAAGATGTCATTCAATGTTACAATATTGAACATTATGGCTCTATCCCTATGATTGTTTTTTGAATAAGTTTCTTGTGTTTGACAGGAAAGTGTGGAGGCCACGGCTGAAGTTTCTAAGACCTTTAATGAAAAAATCAGAAAATATTGTGATATGACGCTACTGTCATGCGCCTATGCTGGAACAGGGAATGTTCTTAAGGTATTCTTTAAAAGGCAATTTAATCAACCATTTGTAAGTTTTTATAGTTAATGCAAATGAGCTTTGGCTCAATAAGACACTTTCCTCTTCAAAATGGGTGGAGGGTGAGGTCGTGGGTTCACAACAACTGGGTGTATGTGTAACTTAAGAATATATTTTTGGTAGTTAATTATATAATTTATGAGTTTCTTTTACTTGCCCAAAGTAGCTGATACTTTTCTCTGTGTAGGTTCAGAATCTTCTGGGTCATTGCTCACAACACCTAGACAAGAGTGAAACTCACCAGGGTCCTGCTGTGCTTGGAATTGCTATGGTTGCAATGGCTGAAGAATTAGGGCTTGAGATGGCAATTCGTTCATTAGAGCATCTTTTGCAGTATGGAGAGCAGAATATCCGTCATGCTGTTCCTTTGGCTCTTGGCCTCCTTTGCATATCAAACCCTAAGGTATTTATCTTTTTAGCTCTGGCTTCCCTTCCGTTGGGTCGATTCAGCCTGCTAAAGCTGACGTTGCACCTTTTTCCTTTTCAAAGGAGTGATATGACTGCAGGTGGTTTGATTAGAAAGCCTGCTCATCAGTCTCAGCTGGATTGACTATAATAAATGGCTATTCCAATGCTTCCTAAGTTTTGGATAAGTAAATTAATAAAATTCATCTAGTCAAATTTAAATCACTTTACTCCCAATCCCCAAATTCAAGGATAACCTTTAATGCAAGTCTTATCTTCTTTATTACTTTCTGTATTTTGCTTGTAATCTGACTATTCATCAACTTTAAGGAAACTATATATATATATATGATGTGTGCAGATAAGCTGTTTGAATCTGTCTCTTTTCTTTTTTGAGGTTGGGGGGGGGGGGGGGGTGTAATTATAAGCTGTTTGAATCTCTTTTAAGCTGATGATAGTCTCTCTCTCCATGATTTTGCGTTGCTCACCAATTTGTTGATCCATTTTTGGTCAGGTCAATGTTATGGACACGTTAAGCAGACTTAGCCATGACACAGATTCAGAAGTAGCAATGGTAATACAATATTAGAACTTTCATATAAATTTGTATCATTATTTCTTCAATTGCCTTTTTAAGGCTAAAAATATATATTTGGATTCAACAGGCTGCGGTAATCTCATTGGGATTGATGGGTGCGGGTACGAACAATGCTCGAATAGCTGGCATGCTTCGGAATCTTTCAAGTTATTACTACAAGGATGCCAGCCTTCTTTTTTGTGTAATGCTTCTAATGAATTCTTTGATTTACTTTGCTGTATAATATTTCATGGAGTTTAGAAATACTGATCGAGTCCCCTCTTTTACAGGTGCGAATTGCTCAAGGTCTTGTACATATGGGGAAAGGATTATTAACTCTTAATCCGTATCATTCTGAACGGTTCTTGCTATCCCCGTAAGTAATCTTTTTGCATGGAACCTTGCAACCCCACCTCACTTGTTTAAAATATATTTAATCTTTACCGCCCTAAGTCATTGAGAAGTGTTTTTTCATATATCATGTAAACAATTTCCTTCTATCCAACAGGACTGCACTTGCTGGAATCGTTATCATGCTACATGCATGCCTTGACATGAAAGCAGTGATATTGTCAAAATATCATTACATGCTCTACTTCCTTGTTTTGGCCATGCAGGTTTGGGGATTTTCTCTTCTTTTTTTATATTTATTATTATTTTATATTTTATTTTAATTTCAGTTAATTCATTAGCTTTTGATGGTCAATTCTCTTTCTTTGTTGTGACAGCCAAGAATGTTGATGACGGTTGATGAGAATAACAAACCTATATCTGTACCTGTTCGTGTGGGTCAAGCCGTTGATGTTGTTGGCCAGGCGGGTCGTCCCAAGACTATCACTGGTTTTCAGACACACACGACACCGGTGCTTTTGGCTGCTGGTGATAGAGCAGAACTGGCGACTGAGAAGTATGCATTCTCTTCAGTGTCTTCATTAAAAAAAAAAGTTATGCTATTGGGTTGCTTACATTACCTTTTTTCTTTTTTGGTAGATATATTCCACTATCCCCTATTTTGGAAGGGTTCGTTATCTTGAAGGAGAATCCTAATTATAGGGAAGAAGATCACTAAAGTTGGTTCCAGAAATATCTTGCGGCTCTGACCAAACTCTTTTCCAAGTTTTCATAGAGGCTATAATTTTTTAAAGATTTGATTTGTTATCAATTTAATAGTTCCATGTAAATCTACTAACCTTTCTTGTTCAGTGTTCCTTCCAAGCAGAAAATACAATGCATACAAAGACCATATAAAGCTATCAAGGATATATTTATTAGGAAAAACTAGTTTAAAAGAAAAATTTCTGATAACTATCTAGTTGCCATGATTAGCAAGCAAACTTCTACAATGAAAAGGAATTTAGTCTATCAGTTGAGTCGTAGAATCCTGGGCTCAACGTGAGGCCCGGATTGCAAGAAATGACATTTCCTTTAATTTGTGATAGAGAAATTCCCAAACTACTATAATGAAACATTAGAAATTATCTCAATTTATTAGTATAACCATCATGTATGTCTGGGCATAATTTCAATTGTCTTTTATATGAGAACATTCAAATAAATAATGATATATTATAGTAATAAATCTCGCAAACTTGGAACAAATGACCCTAAAAATGTAGGACTAAAAATTATAAACTATGGTAATTATTTATAAAAAAAAAAAAAAAAACCGTCATGGGTCGTTGAAATGAACTTTTTTTTATTTCTTTGGAGTATTAGTCCAAAGAGTTTTAGGATAGGGCTACCCCCCATATGCTGACAGCCTTGCAAATGAATAACTACTATACCATATGAATGTGTCTTCCTATTATTCAGCCCTAACACCAGCCAATAGTTGTACCATATGAAATGTCTTCCCGTCATTGAGCTTTGTTGCGGTCCGCGATTACAAGTTCTTTCTGCCTTCGGATTAAGACTGCCTATTTAATTTTGATCTCTCCTAGATTTCTCAAAAGTGGAGATTGGTGCACTGGATGCGACTTTTGATTAAGAAACTGGTACAAGTTCATTATGGGAGAACCTTTCTATTCTTTTTCGCTCATTACATGTATAAAAGAGATAATAACTCTACACAAGTTAAAAATGAAAGTAGACATAACACTGTTTCTCATGATTCACTGCCACCGGGGTGAAAAAAACGTAATTAGCAGTCTTCTCAAAAATTTACAAGAAGTTCTTACATATGGATTGGACTAAAGCCAGATAAAGAAGGAACAAAAAGGGAAAACAAAAAAAATTAAGAAGTGTCTTATAAACCTCTCATTTAATCCTTCTAACTTATGAGCCTCTTGGAATGCAGGAACTTTGGATAAACTTATCTTGAAACCATTGGACATTCATCATTCATCACTGTTTCAAAAGCTAATTGAATAGGAGATAATTAGTATAATGCTATATTGACCTTATGAACATTTATTAAAATTTCAGAAGAAAGAAAGAATAACTGAATTCATTATCCCGAAAATTATCATAGAAAAATGTACCAACCATAGTGTTATACCCCTTGCATAGTTTGATTGAATTAGATTGTATAAATATGTGCTAAGTCCAACATTTGGAGTTTATTAACAAATTTTGAATATAGATGTCACCACATTTTTCTCGAATCATGACAAATGATATCATAGCCAATCTAGATGACTCATATGAATTGATGAACTCTTATTCTTATAGAAGCGGAAATATTATGTACCAATTATAATAGACTACATTAGCAATTGTGGAAAAAATACAAATAACTTTGTCCCTAATTTTATTGGCTATTGAGAGAGAGAGAGAGAGAGAGAGAGAGAGAGAGAGAGAGAGAGAGAGAGAGAGAGAGAGAGAGAGAGAGAGAGAGAGAGAGGTTGTCAAGAAGAAATGGAAGAGAGATAAAGGAAAAAAGAATGAGAAAAAAGATTAACAAATAAAGAGAGATTTTTTAAAATAGAGAATGAGAGTAAAGTGAGAATCCTCATTTTTTTTTTTTTTTTGAATTTTCATTTGATTTTGGAAAATAAGAATTGTAATATGCATTATGAATTTAAAAAAAAAGCATTAACAAAAACCAAAAAACTTGCCAAACACTATCAAAATTACAATAATTATTATTATTTTACAATGGTAAATTAGAACCTAATTCTTGTGAAGGCTCGATACTTTTCCACTTGAAGAGAGTAAAGGTGAACAATACTAGATTCGAACCGATCTACTACCTCGACTTTGAGCAAATTGCATAGTTGCCATGGGATTCCAACAAAGATAGGCCAACGGTAGGAGCAATGACATATTTTCGACGCCTATCAGCCAAAACGTCGATTGTTGATTTAGGACATTATCAACAGTTGAACCGACATATATATATATATATATATATATATATAATGATGTTGTATATGGATAATGTTATTTTAATAATATATACATAAACCAAACAACATTTTTTTGTGCTAGGATTACTGGGTACAACACATATGACATAAAACTATTAGGAGCTCACTTTGAAATCACAAGATTAGAACTCTCTCACTAACCTCTTTGTGGTTCACCTTGCCCACCCCAAACCCTAATTCAAGTTGTTGATCCTCCGAGTACCACCACTAATTTGCAAGGGTAAGTTATTTTCTTGTATTTTTTTCCTTTATATTGTCTCACTCTCAGCGTCTTTGGTAAGACCAAATCAACCACCCAAACCAAGCATAGAAAATTCGCTCGACTAAGATTGGAAGACTAACATTTAGCAAGGCTAATAAGTACTTGCCGAAGCCTAATCGACTAAAATGATTCAACTAGAAAAACCCAAAATACTCGAAATTCTGACCATTAAATAACCTAGGGTAGAGCTAGAGGTATCATCCCAACTAGAGGTAAGATGGTTTAAAATTTTAAATCACAATTAAATTATTTGAATAAATTGCATGAAGATTCAATAATAGGACAAGTAACTAAAAATTCATGTGGTATCCGATTGAAAAAAAAAAAAAAAAAAAGCTTTGTAATTTTTTTCATCTAAGTTTTTTTTTTTTTTTAATTAGCTTAAAAAAAACTAGCTTTATCTTTTTGTCAACCATTTAACATAAATGCTACCAAAAACTATATATTTTTATTTCATATCTAGCAACTAAGTTAGAGAAAATTACGAGATATCAACCAGAGAGATAATAGGTTGGACCCGAGGAAAACCCATTACATTTTTTTATTGTAGAGTAAGAAAAAGAAAAAAAAAAAAAAAAACTAAAAGAAAAAAAAAAGTTGTAATTACCATGTGAGTGAGTGATCTCACACGAGAACCCTCTCAAAAACCCTCGTTTAAGTCTTAACAGTAGGTAAGTAAACATTTGCCACTTACAAGTTACAAACCCAAAGCCCAAAACCCCTAACAAAGAAGCTCACAACATTTCCGAAGGAAAATCCTTTGCCATTTTTTGCAATCTCCGATGGCCTCAGCAGCCGCCGCTAGATCCATATTCCGGTCATGCTCCGGCTCCGCTCGCGGCGCTGCGGCTCGTCTCGCTCCCCAAGCTACATCTACAGCTAAAACGGCTCGCTCTCCCTTTCGCATCCCAACCAAAAATTCTCTCTCTAATTCCGCTCTCAGGTACAAACATATATGTCTGAATCCGATTTTTATAGTTTCTCAATTTTCGCATGAAAGTTTACTACATTATTTTGGAACCAAAAGTAAAAACAAAGTCTTTTATTGAAAGTTGAAACTAGTTTCTCTAAAACTAAACAGGTTAGCTGGGACTGGGTGGCTATAAAAAACCAATCTTTAGATAAATTCAGTAAACACATAAAATGGGTTTTTTCGTGAAAATTAACTTTTCATTTTATGTTAATATCCGAAAGTTTAGATTGTTTTCTTTTCCTACATTTTCTCAGCTTCCAAACAGAGTTACTTTCAAGTTAAATTTAATCATTAATGATAATTATTGGAGAGAGAGAGAGAGAGAGAGAGATTTGAAGTAAGGATAATGTGAATAATGATATTGCTTTTTGTGTGGAAGGTGTCCTGTTCAAACGAGTTTTTGTGTGGAGTCAATGCTGCCATACCACACTGCGACTGCATCGGCTTTGATGACATCAATGCTCTCAATCTCTGGCGGCACTTACGGTTGGCTCCCAGATGGTATAGTCAGCTTACTCTATTCTCAGATATATATATTTTTATGGTTAGGTGCCAGAATCCTTTAAGCTTATCTTGAATTGGGTATTAAGCGCCGTGATGTCATTTTATTCCATTTAATTTTCTCTAATTGGTGATTGTTGTGGGTGATCCCTATGGTCATTAGAACTCTAGTGGACAAGTAGTCAAGAGCCTTGTAGTTTTACCGGCACACTTATGTTTCCAATAGAGACGTCTATGGTTAAAATCCCCATCTTCCCCATTGTAACTTTTGAATTATCAAAGAAAAGAACTCTACTGGACAAATATACACATCACAAGGATACATAAGTTGATCGCAGAGCATGGGAATTTTTTTTTTTCCAACCAAATCAAATTCTTTTTCCTGCAGTTGCTGTTGTTTTGGTCTCTTATAAACATAAGTCGATCTACCATTCTCTTTTACCCCCCTTTTTTGTAAAAAGCATACTACTTTTCTGTTGTAGGCCGAGACAAGACTAGATGAAGATCAAGAAGCAAAGATGGAATGACTTGGATTTGTTTATGTTTTTTTTTTGCTTTTAAAGTTGTAGGGAGTGATATCAGCAGTAGATTAAGCAGGATACCTGTCTTTTCTGAAGTAATGATGAAATGAGATGTGAAGCAACTGATTTATATTGATATTTTTTGAGAGGATCTATCAATTAATATGATGCAGTAGCTTTTGTGTATCATTTTATTCTGTTAAAATTATGTGTTGCTTATGATTATAATTTTCTGCTTCCATAAGGGTCCATCAAATCATTTGAGTCATCCAGTACATCTTCAGGAAGGTTTTTATGAAGTGTGGTGGTCTCATGGGTTTGTTCAGTTTGGTGGTGGATAGAAGGATATTTACTGATAAAGAAAATGATACGCTTAACACACACTTTTGGACAAATGGTAGTTAGATGAAGATTTACTGATGAAATAACAAGAAAACTTTGCTTAATACACACTTTGGGAGAAAAGCTGAGATTTTCCTAAAAATAAGAGTTTGAATCTTTTAGATTTTCTTCTTAAAGGCTTGAATCTTTAAAGGTGTTTATGGAATGTTATGGTTGAACAATGAATAATTGATAGAAATGATGGACTAGATGCATTCTTTTCACCTTTCTTATTTTCTTGCTAGATTTTTCCGTTAGGGCATAAAGAGTGCCTCATGATCCACAATTCGTAGGAACTAGATGCTAGATTTCAACCTCTGAAGTCTAGACTTGTCTGTAAAATGATTTGAGTTGTGTTACATAATGTTTACATGTGACTATGGATGGTGAGCTATTCTGTAATATTAAGCATGAATAATTGATTCTGAATATTGTTCTGGATTTTAATTAGTTTAGCAATTTAGTCACTGGGATCATTAAACCAGCGTACTGAATTACTGATCATTTCCATCCAATCAGCTTGCAATGATGATGTGTGATGAATGCCGAGGATTCAAGCAAAGTTTTTGTACAAAATTCTTCATTATAAGACAGTGACTGCTGATAAGTTAGAAGTTTTGAATGAGCTGCAGAAGATACAAGTTGAATATCCTGAGCTCCAAAACTTAGATGAACTAGTGCACTCCATTAATTTTGTCAATGACATAAAGGCGTTAGTACTATTTGTCTGATGATTGATGTTTGATATGTAGCTCATAGACTTTAAATGAGAAGATGTATCGCAGAACAATGAATTCAGTTATTTCTTCTTTCTTCAAATATTTTTGCATCAATGTTAATAAGCTCAATGTAGCATTGTACTAATATCTCCTATGCAATCAGCTTGCACTGATGATTTATGATGAATGTCCAATGGGTTCAGAAGAAGTTTTGTCTGAAGTTATTGCATTCTAAGAGGGCGCTGATAAGTTAGAAGTATTAAATGAGAGGCCTACTGGACAATTCTGTTCTGAAAAATTTTCTTTTCTTTTTTTATCCTTCTTTATCTGGCTTGAGTCTAAGCCTATGAGAATTTCATGTATAAATTTGAGAAGATTGCTAATTACCTTTTTCAACCCGATGGCATTGAATCATGTCAAACAGATGTCTATTTTTCGTTTTTTACTTGTGCAAGTTTATTATCACATGTATAGCAGGAGCTGTAGTGTTGGTATCTTCTTGATAAATGTGATGAACTGGAAAAAACTTGAAAGGTCCTCCCATGATGAACCTGTACTAGTACCTCGGTCTAATTCTCCAAATACTACTGATTGATATTAGGGTTGAAAATTGGGAAGGAACATTCAACTGGTCAAGTAGTTATACATTTGCAATGCAGTTAGCTTATGGTGGCAGTCCTGTCCTAAAACTCTTAGGACCAAAGATTCAAAGAAGTAAAAAGTCCATATATATGTGTGTCTGTATGTAGATTGATAACAATGACAGGAATTGTCATCATAAGTTTTGATGCTACTTTTTTCAGGTGATCTGTTTTAACTTTTAAGGTTGCAAGGATTATTACTATATAAATATTACTATATGAATGTTCCCCTAAAAGAGAATCCCGAATTTATGTGTAGACATACTTGATGGTAGCACTTATTCATGTGAGATGATTTCTAATGGTACCATTATAGTAGGTTCAGTATATCTGTGTCTCAAATAGAGGACATGTTGTCTCTTGCTATCTGGGTTTTGCATTGAGCCCAAGACTATTCGACTAAACCATTAGATTTTTCTTCTTTCATTTCTGACTCAGTGTTTTATTTGTTTAGGGCTGTAATATCCTCTAATCATTGGCAATCCAGCCTGGAGAAGGACTATGATCATGATGACCTTTCCTTGCTTTTTCCCTTTATTTTGTTGCTATCTCATAGTAGACATTTGCTTGCTAGTCATGGCTACTAGAACAGTTATTGGATTTTCTTGTAGTTTTGCCTAATAAATATATCCTTAAATGATCTTTATATGGGTGTTGTGTTGTAGACAGATGAATTGAATTTGTGCAGGTTTTAGTTAACATGGGATTTGGTAGCAGCATTATCATTAACTATCAGATGTAATCTGCCCAAATCTTTATTATTTATTTTACTATTCCTTTTCATGTAGAATTTATTTTATGTTCTGTTTCACTCGATTGTTCTTCATCGCAAACTAGGTCAGGCGTAGTTATAATACACTGATATTCTTGTCGACTAAAATTTGTCATAGTTTCCCTTCCTTTTGATTGCAACATACTCCCAAGACCTGGTGCTTTCTCGTCAAATTTGCTATAACTGTTAGTAAAAAAAAGTTCCGTGGTAAGCTTCTTGGGGGTTATGTGTTTAGTATCTGTTTCATGTCCTTAAAAGATCTGTTCTTGATAGATGTTCGGGTTCAAATTCTTACTGTATTTTCTACTTGGTCCTTTGACTTGTCAGTTAGGACACTCATGGCTAATATCTCATTAATAAAATTAGAACAACAAAATTAAGGTGATCGCAGATATCCTTCTAGTATCTGTGACTGAGCATCTTGGTAGTATTGACCATGTAGTGCCACTGAATTTGAGTTAAACTGGTCTTCCTCCCTGGTCAACACCACAAGTGAAAAAGACTTGCTTGGTCGTTGCAGCAGTTTGTTCTTTGTTGGTGCTAAAATTTGTGATTGTTTTTCTGTGAGAGAATATGTGATATGTCAGTGCTGAAATTTGTGATTTTTGTGGGTTCTTTGTTTCTGCACCTTTTTATTCCTTGTTTATGCGCGTGTTATTTTATTTTATTTTATTTATGAATGTGGCCATTGCAAATAAAAGAATATTTATGTGGAATAGAGAAAAATTGGGTAGAACTTTCTTTTGTCCAAAGGACTTGGTTTAGGTTCACTGCATCTAGTGTACTGAACCCGGTCAAATGGTGACACGTGTTTAAAAGTAAACACATGTCATCATTTCAATGGGTCCAATATTATTGGATACTGGACCTAAGCCTGACCCTTGGGTAAAATGGTGCATTAATTAAAATAATAAAATATAGAAAACAATTGGATTAAATGAAAAAAAAGGAGAATCAGAATATAACATAAGGGATTTGTCTGACAAGCACTCTTTCTTTGCTGGCAAGTCCGCACAATGATTTCTTTCTGTGTTACTGTTGATCCAGTTGCATGAATTGACTTACTTTCAACTAACATTTCCTAACCTGAAAAAAGCTACGAGTATTAATGTCTTAACAAATATGAAATAACAATACATGACAGCCATAAAAAGGATTGAATCCTTGGAAGCGTTTTCAAATGCCAATTATGATGAGGGGCGAGCTTACTATCCAAAATCAAGGTCCAAACGGTAAAGCTAATGCAGTATCAGGTGTACCAGAGGGGTTGGGACTCCAGGTAACTGAACTGAGTCTGGAAGATTTGGGTCCAAGGGTCTGTGTAGTAGAGCAAAAATGAGCATCCTCTCTCTCTCTCTCTCATTTTGTTGGAGTGGTCCTTGGATAAAAGTCATTAAATTAAAGGGCAGCATGACCCCAACCATGTATGAGTGTTGAGTCCAGAAGCCGGATTTCCCCCCATTTCTAATAACCAAACTGAGCACTTTTTCTCACAAATCCCACGCAAATTAGTATTAGAGTTTGCTATATTTGTTTTGGTCAGGTATTTCGCTTTTAGAATTTGAGTGCATGGCCTTAAGTCCTCATCGAGAAGTCACCGGTTTTGTTTGGCTAGGAGAGTTGTTCTTTTTATGTTCAGATGACCCCCATATAAAGTTAACGGCGATTTGTTTACAACAATTTACAGGGAGTTCGTACACACTCTGCTCACTTGCGTATTTCTTCGACGTTCTCTTTTTAGCACTCACATGAACAGTTAAGCTACTTTGACAATCTCTTTACCTCATTCATTTCAGAGATTCAGCCACAAACAATGAGAATATTTTTTCTACCTCCATTTATTTAATCACCCAATGAACTGTTAAGCTACTTTGAGTCTTTGACAATGTCTTGCACCATCCAGAGATTCAGCCGCAAACGTTCACAACCATAGAGCAACAAATGATCCCAGGAAGTATTGAGACCTTCAATGCAGAAAAGCGAGCAAGAAATCTGAATTGTTCTCTGAAGCCAAAACATCCCCTACCAGTACAAAGTTTGGATCGAGAATAAATCACAAGCTGTTTCTTTCTATACAGATGGAAAATAGGTTAAAAAGTTATCAACAGTTCACTCATTATGACCATAAGTCCCATATAAACCAAATAAGAAACACAAAATCACATTTGTAGCAAGACTGCAGCTTGGTACTAAATCAAGTATTCTATGCAAAAACGTACTAGCAACCAAGTAAACATGAAATTTCTATTCTGACCTGCATTGAAAATGTAAGATTTACTTTTCCAAGTACAGCTATGTAGAACATAAAGCTTCTGCATTGACCAAACTTTCCAAATCCATCATATTCCCAAATTCACAATTACTTGGTGTTTACACAATATATTAGGGGAAAAAACAACTTCAGCAAGACTCGTGTACCACATATATAAAAATTGCAACCCAGATAACAGTTCATTGCAAGGAAACAGAAATCAAACCCCTAATGCCAAAACATTGACTTCCATAGGACCCGCTCATTCTTCAACTACATTAACTAATTCATACTCAACTAGAGAAAGATTGTTATCCTCCTTAACTTCAAAAGTAGCAGGTTCAGTGACTTCAACGCGTCCCCATTTATCAACTGCTAGCCTCATAGACCCTTTAAACATGTCAATCCTTGCATTCCGCAGAATCACAGTGGCACCTGGCGTCATCATATCAACTGCACATACATAAAGCCCTCATTCAATAACAGCTTATAATACATGAGAGCAATATTCTCAAAAACCTTGTGTCAACAAACATCCATCACACAGCATTATATAGTGCTACTGCAACAAGAAAAGCTAAGGCCAATGTAAGTGGCTGTCACATAAACACTTATACCAGATTCAGAATACTAATAGTGGGTCCAGGATATACATTTGACTCAATAAACAAAGTATTGACTATATGAATGACTGGAAAAGTAACATACTCACTCAATTAATGAGTAAAATAAGTGATACTAAACCAATTGAAAACTTTGAAGATTAATATTCAACCCATGAAGTTGCACTAAGTGCTATTAATTAAAGGATTTTATCATTATCATGCCAAAACAGATAGAGAGGCTGAAACTCAAATCTCAAAACCCTTTCTCTTCCTGCATTTCTCAGCAAAAAACAGAACACAATGACCACTATACATACACATAACTACACCTGTACATACATCAATCATAGATGAATACATGCAAGGTTTCAATCCAACAAAATCCCATAGTTGCATCAATGTTAGACCCCAAAAGAATTATAAACCCAGCACCAGCCTGGTAATAGCTTTCCCAATTTTTCCCAACCAAACACACTACAAATGCATTATATGTAATTTCTACACACAGCAATAGACAGTTACTTTAAATTCCAGTTTAATTTATACAAAGCAATACAGTCACTTTAAATTCCAGTTTACAGCTAGAGTTGCACCAATCCCAAAACATGAATTCCTTCCCTTTCTCCAGCCTACCATAGCAACCAAAGACACCACAAACATCACCAAAACAACCAAAGAACACTTTAAGAAACGTACACATACATAACCAAACCCCAATAGTCATTCAATAGAACCCCAAAATCCAATCCCCAAAAACTACCAATATCTTCCCATTTCCCAAAACCCATCAACACCCAAAAAAAAACCCAGAATCAATTTTCCCAAAATAAGCAAAACCCATCACCCAAAAGACCAAATTCATAAAAAATTTCACACAAACTCTCTAATCATCCAAACACAAAGACCCATTAATTTAGAAACAGTAAACTATAGAAAATGATCAATAAACCTTGGTCGTTGCGAGCAGTGAAGACAATGGTGGCAGTCTCATCGCCAACGAGGCACTCAGCAATACGAGTGGGGTGGAGAGGGCGAGAGAGGAGCATGGTAGATCTGCCAGGCTTGTTGTTGTTGGTCGCCTTGACGGTCTTGGAGCTGACCACCTTCACAGTGAGCGTGTGGCCTGAAGTACCAGGCTTCAACTGGTCAACCTTGATGAACACGGGCTTCCTCTTCGCTACAGCAGTATTATTAGTATTGTTGGTATTCCCTGTTGCCACTGTCGCCATTTCTATGGTGGTATGGTCCAAGAAGAAGCTCAAAGATGAAAAACCCTAGGCAAAGTGAGAGAGTCTCTTCCTTCAGAACTGAATGAATAGGCAAAGGCAAAATAAAGCAAAAGCAAAAGCAAAAATGCGGAGATGAAGAAGTGGTGAAGAAGTTAAACCCTACGGTCCCCACCTAAAAGCTTTTTTGAGGGAATATTGGGATTTAATTCCAGAAAGCCCTATTTGAAACTAGGCCCAATAACCTTTTTCTTAGCCCAAATATTTTTACAAAGAAAAAAGGAAGACAATTAATAGTATTGAGAATTTGGGATAATTTATATTACTTGTCCTCCCATCAGGAGTATTATTACAATTTTTTTTTTCTTCAATTTATAGCGTTAGTTCTTGATGAATTTTTTTTTATCATTTGACCACAATACCAAATCACCAATTAACTTTTTATGTAAGTAGGAATTGAAATCTAAATATTTTATTTAACTGTAAGAGAATTTATCACTTGGTCAAATTGAAACCCAAAAAAAAGAGTTAGGATTTCTCTTTAGAAATCATGATTTTTCTTCTTTTAATTCACCATTATCATCTGCTAAATTGTAGAGTTTTACTTTATATAAGGTTTAAACAAATAGATTGAGATCAAGTGCAATTGCTCTCAATAACTAGATTGAGAGCACAACTTTCAATCTCAACCATTAAAAAAAAAAAAATGTATAAAAGTGAAGAAGTATTTTTTTTTTGTCAGAGTAGTTGCACATGGTGCAAGGGTATTGCACCGAATCTTGTCCTAAATGAATACTCAGATTGAACAGATAAGATTTGATTATCCGATTTTTACACCAATGTTCTTGTTTTTCACAAGAGAAGTGCTATGTTCATAACATTTTTCACAACAAATCTTAGGTAGTAAGTTGATATTGGTTCTAATTTGAACCTACCATTAAAATTATTTTTTTTGCCTACTGTAGCAAATACTAACAACCTGCCACTTATAATATGTCGTGAAAATAGGAAATATGAAATATTTTATATAAACCACTTCGGATAATGTGAGTGGCTCAACATCATCAAAACAAGCCTATTTTGGTTATGCGCTCTTCACATGTCAGGTCACACAAATTGCATTCTAAGCTGTTGCATCAATAAGTTTTGCCATGGCCTCTTCTCATGTTTGCATTGTTCTCGTTCTAACAAAGTTCATTTTCTTCCTTTAAATTGTCAAAATAGAAGTTGTTTTTCTTCTACTTAAAGACTCTTGTTATTCACTTATTTGCACATCATGAGCAGCACCCAACAAAAGTAGGACTCAAGCTTCAAGGCTGTTGGCATTATTATGAACATTGTTTTTACACTAACCCTAAAATGATGTTTTGTTAGCTAGGGTACAATTACTCAGCAAACTTTGTGCTTAAGGACACTCAAAGCATATGATTGCTTCTGTTAATCTGGCACACAATCCTGGTGTAAAAAACCTACTTTCAAAGACTTCAATTAATAGCTCATTATTGAATATACGTCTGTTAATTATCCATCAAAGGCTGTACCAAGAACTCAGTTCAAAGAAAATCCTTGAGTAGTTAATCAAAATTTGTGCTGTATCACTTGAACAATACATCTGGCTTGTTAAACCAAGAGATTCTCAAAAAAAAAAAAAAAAAAAAAAAAAAAAAGGCTTGTTAAACCAAGTAATCGCCAGATATTTATTGCCATAATTTATTTGTAACATTTTTTTTATTAAGTAAATGATAGATAATATAGATTCATATGGAATACCAAACCAAACGAAAAGACAGATTTCTGGTACACCATGAAAAAAATGTGAACACCATATTGTCACTTCTATATATTTTAGTTAATGTACTCAAAATCACAAGCAGGAGCCTATCCTGTGGATCTAGAGGTTCACAAATTCGCTAGGACAGAATTGTTTAAAAAACTTTAATTTAAAATTTGTAGCAAATGAAAATGGAGAAGGATTAAAACCACTGCTCCCAATTCACATGCTTTTTGCGAGAACAGATTTCAGGTAAAAAATTGACCTACAAAAAAAAAAGAATTCACATCAGAACCCAAAAGTAATTTTTACAAATCCAGAAAAAAGGAGAATAGATATGAGAAAATACCTGACGGTCCAAATTCCATCTGCTGATAATAAATTGTTAATTAAACTCTTGTGCGTATGAATTACTTGCTCATGGTCGAAGACAAACAGAAGTTCCAGAATATTGAGCCCAAGCACATGAAAGCCACACGGGCTTGAAGAGGCACTACCCTGTAAAGATGCCATATATATAGCCAAAGCATGTAAAGCTTGATGTTCCAACAAAAAAAGTACTAAGTAATCGTAATGAGGGTAATAGAAGAAGACAGTGTTAGAGGACTATGCTCTCTGAAAAAATGATTCATTAAATGAACTAATGCAAATATATGAAATTGATATACCCAGAGCATTTCAAATCATTGTAATTAGTTTTGAGTTTCAACTTCCGCTTAAGTCGCTTCAGAAGTTGTCTCGACTAGCGAAGCATCCAGCAAGCAATTAATTCTACTAGTCAGGATAAAGAGTTTTGAAATCTTTGATTCTTTTCTCTCCAAGCTGAACCTTGGAAACCTAGGAAATGAATAAAAAAAAAAAAGGGAAAAGAAAAAGAAAAAGAAAAATGAACCTAGAAATACAAAATTGTTGTTCCCAATACTGGCCACAAAACCACTAGTTGATAAGTGAGAGCTGTTTGCTTTTCATGACATTTTAAGTAAGAATTTATGCACTCTTTGAACAAGAAAAGATTTGCTTGCTGGGTGTCCATTCAAATGCCTTTTTCGTTTTTCTATTCCCCCAAAACCTTTTTCAGAGAATGCAAAAAACTAATTCCAT
This sequence comes from Quercus wislizeni, assembly GCA_023055345.1. Lineage (NCBI taxonomy): Eukaryota > Viridiplantae > Streptophyta > Magnoliopsida > Fagales > Fagaceae > Quercus > Quercus wislizeni. The sequence goes on from JALGQJ010000027.1 coordinate 979,859, forward strand.
TTTCAAATCCCAGGGCATTTCATAATCATAAGTACTTATTAGGAGGGGGGAAACACAAAAAGAAAAGATGTAAAAGCGTACCCGAAATTCAATGCACTGACAGGGATCCAGAATCTAAATCCTGCATAGAAATCAGAAAAGAAAATCAATTTACATTATTATTGTAAATTACACATGCTTGGGTCTTACACACTGGTCTCACCCTCTACCTCATTTTTACAAGGAGGAGATGCCATTTGAGCTAGAGCCCATTGGTGAAATATGGACCACATTATCAAGCCAATGTAAACATTATGTCAAAGATTGTTTTTTTTTTTACCAAAAAGTAATGTAGGAAGAGCATCTTTCTGGTATTTTTCTGGAAGCTGTGAGAGCTTCCCTTGCCATAAGTTGTTCCATGCAAAAACAACAGCAATCACAGTTGGACCAAGCACAATTTGGTTTAATACAATCTGCAAGTAAATAAAAGTTAGTTACACTAATTGAAATGCTGAATATGAAAAGTGAAAATTCAAAGGTAGTACACCTTCAGTATTAGGTTCTCCACCGTTTGCTTAGGCAAAGCATAATCAAGATACTGGTACCATGCATAAGAACCAGGGCCATAGAAAAGAAACCCATACGAAGTCATCCGCAGAGCACGGATCCAGTCATGGTCTGAAAGGAGAGTCCACATTACATCCTAAAGGAAAGCGTTTGGTTAAAGATGAAACTCTGAACAGCCATATGCACCACTTAGATGCAAAGAGAACATAGCAAGAAACTATCTTAACATGTCATAGATTATGTGCTTCCAACTAGATAAAACTATACTTAGCAAACCAGAAATGAAGAATGTGTCATGGATGGAAACTTTTCCAACATATGTACCTACTATGTTTGGGGTACAGGATTGATTGGTTAAGTGTTTAACTACAAAATCAAGACCACAGAGGTATCAATCACAGTGGAAGTGTCAAATTGCATTGTCCTCACAACCACTTTCCCAATCTACTCTATCTTTTAACTGGGTTCATTCTATAAAGGTCTTATTCTAGCATTTGTGATGATGATATTACTAATGAGAGGGAATGATGCAGGGTGGAAGCGTGTATGGGCTCTGATATCAATTTTGATGTAAAATCTTTATGAACACAGCCCTGAATTAGATTTCTTGATGAGATTTTGAAAGGTTCTTGAATAAGGATTGATGTTTAAGGGTTAAGGTAAACAAAAGATTGAATCCTGAATATGTTAAAACAGGGAATAGAACAAGAAATAACATAGATACAACACTAGCAATCATACCTAGGTTTTCCAAAGCAATCACACTTAGGTAGGATAAGGCAATCACACCCACAAAGTTTAAAATAAGCTGCTAAAATTATATTAAAATCAGTCTCTCTATCGATATTATTGACTACAATAAAGCCTTTATATAGGCTATTATGAAATCCTTTCCTCAAAGGAGTACAACTCTAAATAACTTATTCCTAGAATGACTAGGTTTACTAATAACAAACAAAAGGATTTAAGAACTTCTAAATAAAATAGGAAAAGGACTCAAAACATAAAATAAGATTCATGGGCCTTTGGTACAACCAAAGAGAGCCCATTCCAGAAATTATTCTAGTAAACTTAATTAAAACTGATCCAACAACTTTATAACATAAAAAACTCAACATTGAAGACTCAATAATAATTAAGTAAACTTTGAAAGGTGTCAAGAAAGCCCCATATCAAAAATAGACCACAAAAATATTGAGTTTGATATTCAATAATGTTTTTCCTCAAACTCTTTGCTATCTGCATCAGGGATGTTCTCAATTAAATATACTTGGTTTAATATAGAGACAAATCTTCCCAGAGGTCCATGAATTCTCTGGTTTGGAGAGATCATTTCACAACTAGACATAATTTCATTCTGTGGTTGGCTACAAAGGGAATATAGAGCAAATCCAGGTGTGTTCTCTCATCTCTGTAAGGAATAACAAAAAGAATACACAACTCCTCTCTTTTGAATGCAACTACTCTGAAAGAATATGGTCTGCAATTTTGGAGTTATGCTCTATTAGAAGAAATATTTTGGTTGGGAGAAGGAACTATTTTGGATGAAGCAGAGATTCAGAGGAAGTGGTTTGATTAATACAATAAGAACTGCTTTTGCTGCTGTGGTCTATAACTTTTGCATTTAGAGAAATAAAAGGATTAGGATTTTCAGAACTAAATATTCAACTGAGCAATCATTGACATGGCTTAATATATATTTTCCATGCATCATGGGGTTAAAGAATGTAAAAGGTATGGCTACTTATCAAAAAAAGACAAAGAATGTAAAAAGGTATGGCTCAAAATAGAGTTTACTTTTTAGAATAACTTGGATCTTACTAAAACCTTCTAAAAAAGCCAGAAATGTCACGCTGCTTGATTTAGATGCTAAATAGTAAATATTAATGGCACCCTTAACAGATGTGAGTTTGGAGGTATTATAAGGGATCATGAGGGAAGAGTGCTTAGCTTTGTTCTTATGGAATTGCTGAAGACCCAAAAACCTGAAGACCCAAAAACTGGTTTTGTGTCATGAATAGATTGGATTAACCATATCAGAGGAGAAGCAACTAAGGTGACTTTTAATAGCTACAGACTCTCAAGTGGCTACAAGCATCCTAGCTGTGGTCCTTCGCATTTGCAACTGTTAATTAGAAAAATTATGCTTTTGTTCTCTAGCTTTAATACATCATGTATATTTTTTGTATTTCAATTGTTACATCAAGCAATACCACTGAGCTACTCTTGGCACATCGTGTATATGATAGACAAGAAATATGTTTTGCTATTTTTTTTCCAGCTTTAGTAATGAGATGCAAAAAGTTGAAATTTTGTTACCCCATTACCTTTCCTTGGATAATTAAATAGTAACAACAGCAAGGGAGGGGGATATGAACCTTAGACATCTCCGTTGGAAACACTAAGGGGTGCTAATTGAGCTATAAGGCTCTTAGCAATTACCCCATTACATTCTTATTGAAGTTATGGGCTTGATTTTGTGGTTAGTAAGTTACACATGCAGCCAGTGGGTATTGACTGCAAGGCTAGGAGCTGTCACAGTTGAGCCAGAGCACATTGGCTTTAGGTTATGGGCTTGATTGATAAGAATTTTAAGGCTCAAATTTTTTGCCTTTCAGAGCAACCAAACAGACCACACAATAGCCATTTTGTGGTTCATCTGACAGACTCAAAAGCTTATTAAACAAAAATTTCCAACAGAGAACCAAAAGGGCAAAGAGAACTCCAAACAAACAAAAATTAAATACATCAAAATTCAGAAAATTGTAAATTATTTCTACTTTCAGATAAACACTTCCATTGGCACCCAAACAGAGGACAACAAACACATAACTCTCAAAAGTTTCAAACTTCACACTTCTCTTTCCCCTCATTTTCTCAGCAACCAAACACAGCGTAACAAAAAAAAGGGAAAACAAAGAAAAAGGAGCATCTTTGAGTTTCCACTGACCTTAGTGAGAGCATTGGATTCAAAGTTCAAAGGCTCTCGCTTAGTCCACCGCTCCCTGAGCTGAGCGATGGTGTCTCCGGCAAGAGCGAGCGAGCCAGCCGTGACGGCTTGCTTCAATGGAAACCGGAAACCGGCTCTGCCAGTTGCCGCTGCGGAATCGGAAGATTTGGACTTGGATTTGGATTCGGGTTTTTTGGGTCTTTTTCTGAAGAGATGGTTTGAGTTCCAGAGCCCGCCAAAGCCTCCACCCAAAGCCTCCATTTCTGAAACCACAAAAACAAAAACAAAAACAAAAACAACAATATTTTCAAAAACAAATTGCACTTATTTTTTGTTCCTCTTCCTTAGTTGAGAAAGTGTTTTTGCTGATTTTTATGCATTAAACGATTTGTAGTACAGCTCTTTTTTTTTTTTTTAATAATTAAATTAAATGAGTTGTTGTGTAGTACATGCAGTTTTCACCAACTTGTTAATTAATGTTTAACGACTTGTAGTATAGATTTAAAATAAATGAATAAGTAATGCCATTTAAAAATTATTTTTTGATAATAGAAAATTGTTGTAGACTTTTTCTTGTGGTGAGCCTTTCAGTCACAAGACTTGGATGAATTCAAAGTACCTAAAAGGCAAAAACTTAATGCAAGTCCAAGGTCCCAAAATATTTTGTAAGGGTAGAGTCATCAAGAATGGAGATGGGCCTTTTAAAATAAAATACTAATAATGCCATTTAAAAATTATTTGATAAAATCATAAAATAGCATTTTAAACTTAATTTGTAAAATGATATTTTTCTTAAACTCAATGAGACGAGTTCCATCTGGTTATGCTGAAGAGGCAAGTTTAATTACTTTAATTTGTCTCATGGGGAGATGAGTTAAGGAAACGCTTTATTTTGCAAAATAATCTTACAACAATACTATTTTAATAAGTAATTTTAAAAATATAATCTTATTATTTAACAAAAAAAGGCTTTGGTAGTTGGGAAGAGCGGAACCTTTGCTTATTAGGAAACTTAAAGTTACGTTTGGGATTTGTTTATTTTACTGAAATAAAAATTTTTTTGCTAAAAATGTTGTAGATAAAGGTAAAAGTTAACTGAAATAGTACAGTGAGACTTATAAGTAATACCAAAAAGTGTAGTGAGACCTATAAATAGTAGCAAAAATAAGTTGAATAGTAAAATAAGTTGGCAAAAATAATCTTTGTCAAACGGACACTTCATCCCCTAACTTTAAGGAGTAATGATTATCTTCTAAATCGTATATATATATCATACCTTTCAAAATATGTGAACCTCACGTGTTATGAGATGATGTGGATATATTGGATCTCAATAAAGACAGCCAACTAATTAAATTTGGCCATTGGTAAATGATCAAAAGTAGTGTTTATTACACACAAACTAGTCTCATTTAGTGAATCAAAAAACCAGAATTGCACAAACTAGTCCCCTGCAATCAAAATGGAAGTTTCTACGAAAACTGGAAACCAATGAGAGACTTAAATTGTTTCTCTGGATATAGCCTTGGACAGTCTATCAACTACCTAGTGAGTTCTCAAAGAGTTAAATTTGCTTCTCTGAGAATAGCCTCGTACAGTCTACCAACTTGTAAGTTCAGGAAAAGCTTAAATTGCTTATCTGGAAATAACAAATGCAGATAGAGGAGGATGAGTCCTATTGCTTATGTGCATATCACAGACTAATATGGAGCATCTTTTCTTCAAATGTGGCACGTTAAAAAAACCAAATGGTGTAAATAAATTTAGTAGCAGGCGGACGGAAGGACAAAATTAATATCTTTAAAATTTTTCAGAGATGGAATTGTGTACCTTTATAATTTGAGTGATGAATATTTAACTTGGAGCAAATTTGGAGAACAAGAAGTATATTTTAGCATCGTTGTTCTTAGAGTGAAAATTCTTCCTATGCTTATTTGTAGCTTTTCCTTTTCTTCACTACGCTGGCTCTATGTAACAACTTGGTGAGAATCTTAGACTGCATTGGATGAGTCTAACCAAAGGTTTTTTTTTTTTTTTTACAATTATAAAATATGTTTATCCTCAGGGTTTTGGCCTCAGATCACACAATCACTTTCTCAGTTCATCTTCGTTTGCATTAGCCAAATCAAGTTATAGGTACACAAGTACATGAGATTTGTTGGTTGTGGACGGATATTGCATGATAAACAAATTCACACTTATTAGTTAGTCCTTTATTTGATTTATCTAACCATTCATCATGCACTATCCCCAAAAAGCTCGATGTAGATAATGAGTCCCCAAAAAAGCTTGAGCAAGCTGTTGAAATGATGGGAGAACAATACAAGTTCTTTTTTTTAATGAATGAATTACAAGTACTTCAAGTGCAATTTAATCTTGCTCTTCTCGGACATCATCAGCAGATTGGAATGAGAGATTGAATCATAAGAGAAGAAGAAATATTTGTGTTTTTTGTTTTTGTTTTTATTTTTGGGTTGGAGACGTCATATGACTCCAAGTACTACTTTTGGCAACCTGCTTCTACTACCACCAATGCCTGCTGTTGTTGCTGCTGCTCTTGTTCCCCTTCTTCTGCTTCTCCTTCTTCCAATTTTGTCACTAGATGCTGTCGGCAATATCGGAGTATAACCAGAGATATAAACGCTGCAAAGGAAATCATGTATAAATGTTAGTAAATTTTTGGGTCTTTTCTATCGGATAACAACTTCATGCCAAAAAACTGTGCTATTGGTAATTCAGACGTTTGACTATGTGACATTTTTTCTCGCTATTGGTAATTCTGACATCCCAACGCTAAGTTAAATTTAAGTGTTTGACAGTCAGTTTTTGTTCCCCTTCCAATAAGTCAGGTGGGGGATTTGAATTTAGGTCTTCCCAGAACTAAGTAATGTCATTAAGTTACAAGATTCTTGGCAACAAGTTTTGGTTCTTGCCCTACTCTGTCTGATGAATCCGTTGTAAGAAAAGTTATATGCTACGATATGTTACATAATAAAAGCCAAGTCTTAGAAGTCACGATTGCATTAAGTTGTTATTTTCTTTTTACTCTCCTCTAGTGCACAAGAATTGTCCAAGACAATGTAAAAAAGAAAACCAAATAAAAAATTGTTATACAGAGAGAACATGACAAAGTTTGATAATTGTTTGTTTGGGTTTTTTTTTTTTCCTATTCTTTTTTAAGATAGAGAAAAACAAGAAGAAACAGTTTTGGAACTAATAAAAAAGGATTGGAACTAATACAATTTTGCCATGTAATGTAGGGATATTGAAATTTCAAACAGAAGCTTAATCAAATGGTCAGAAAATTACCTGTAAAAATACGGGTTTTTATAGTGGATAGATTCCAAAAGGCAGTGACAGCTGATGCAGCCACTATCTTCTTGTGAGAACAAGCACCCCATGCTTCCAGCACCCACCATTTTAAACACTCAACTGCATTGGCAAATGGCACTTAGCTTTAGTGATTCAAGGATATTAAAACACACTTAATGTGTATTAATTAAGTACATTGGTAATGGAATTACCTTTTTGGTTTATCTGAATGGAGTAGCATGAGTACAGTTTTGGGATAGTGAAGCTCATAAAAAATCCTGCTCACCCAAACAATAACCAAATACATTTTCACATCAATAACTAATATATCACACAAACAATAACCATTACCCACATGATCAACAACCAAAATACCCACTTTAAGAATTGAAAAAAGAAAAGAAAAAAAGAGAGGGCATAGAAATCTTAAATTTTATCTGCTAATTGGGAGATGTGAATGAGTATTGACATACCAATTGCGCAGAGCCGCCATATTGTTATAAGGTGGCCATACTCAGCTCCTAAGAGTAGGAATGGAGCAACCTATAACCAGAATTAGGCTGATTGAAGTTATGACTCAAGCTGAAGTATGTTGTCAAAATATGAATAACAAATTCTTTGTAATTATTACTCTGAGGGTCATGGATGGCTCTCCTGAGAAAAGCTCTCTTGTCTTTGAAATTGCAAGATTTGTGGCTGGAAGTATCAACTTGCCAAGACGTAAAATGTCATCTTCTTTAAGCTTAAAGTCACGCTTCTTTTCGATATTATTATTTCTGCAATTTCATCAAATCCTAAAGCTTAGCAAAACAGATAAACATACATTGGAACATAACATGGTAAAGGAGTTTTAAGTTGTAACCTCTGAGAGATTGAATTCGAGAAGAACGATGCGCCCAAAAACAGAAGTCCTAGTTGGGATATTGCTGAGAAAATGCTGAAATTGTGACATTTGACAGGCCTTAGATTCTTGATACTATAGTTATATTAGATAAGGAGAGAGAGAGAGAGAGAGAGCCAAAGGAAAAGAAAGAAAAATACACACCTAAAGCTAATTTCTCTAGCAAAACAAGACGACAAGAAGCAAATAGTCCCCAAGCCAAACCAAAGGCTTGACTTTGCAGTATCTCTCCACATAATCAAATCATTTATCATCTGCCCAATTCGATCAAGATTGTTTCCATCCTCATCTTCTGCTTCTATTTCCACAAAATACCAACCAAAATAAGCACAAATCAATCACTTAATACACCCAAAAAAAAACCAAAAACATAGAAAAAATAAGTAAAGAATTAGAGGATAGTGATTTCAACATACTTGGAGATGAACTTGAGGAAGGCATTAGAGGGACCAAACACAGCTTCTCCTTCTTGGACCGCCCGCTGTGCCGTCTCTTCCTTGGCTTTCCGATCTCCTCCGCCAAGCTTGGTTCTTTCTCTTCCCGAATCTCAATCTCCGACCGCCTTCTTGACCTCCGAGAATTCCTTGGCGAGGCACAGCCCAGTAGACCCATCTGGGCCGCCCTGCTTTTGCACCTCCGGCGAGACCCATTAGGCTCCACGGGCTCCTCGGCCATTTCAAGCCGATCTGTGAGACGGGTCTTGGATTTTCGGCGCGGAGAAGGCGAAAGAAGCAAGAGTTCGTGAATAGGAAGAGAGTTGGAGTTTCTCAGAGACTCTGTGGATGGTGATGGGGTCTTCTTGGTTGGTGGTGATAGGATGAGGTCGAGAGAGAGATGAGGAGATTCTTCTCTCTCGACGTTGAAATCACCAATACGAGCAAGACGAGAGGCTGATTTTAATCTAGAACGGGGCTCGGATCGATGAGAAGGCGGTGTAGAATCCATTAATGAGTTTGAATTTATGTGATCAGATTGTGAAAGATTTTCTTGAGGGGGTTGGCTTTGATTAATGGTAAAGATGATTTCTTGGTTCTCTGAATGAAGAGAGAGAGATTTGTGGGTTTCGATTTAAAGAGAGTATTATTTTGGATCTTGAATGAAAAAACGTGGTGTTTGGGAAGGTTTATTGGTTCTCTTGAAAATGGGGTTTGACGCAAAGTATACTAGCCGTTGGGGGGAGAGAGTGGGTTTTATTTTTGAAAATTTTGACGGCGGGGACAGTGGGACCGTGAGATACAACGGTAAAGAGTTATGAGGTCTTTGTTTTGTGCCGTTTGTGGTGGTGCTGGTGTTCACGTGGTCATGGGCTTGGTGATGTGATGGGCTTCCCTTTTTTGGATGGTTTAGGTTCAAAGACCAAGATTGCCGATGTATTTTTGGCCTATTTTCAGCCGTTCCATTTATTTAAATTATTCGCTAATGATGGATTATGATCAATTTGTTGTAGCTTTTTTGTTTTGATTTTCACCTCATCTTGTATAATGTTTTGGCTAAAATATAATTAATACACTTTTTAAGTTTAAGTAAATAATCAATTTTTATTATTTTAGTACTTGTACTTTTTTTTTTTTTTTTTTTTTAAAATTTGGAGAAACTTTTAGCCCTTATACTTTAACATTCATGTCCATTGTTATCAATAAAATTGTTGTGGTAGCACCACATATGATAATACCATTTTTATAAATCTTACAACCTTTTTTTATTTTATTTTTTAAATAACAAAAAAAGGGCAATGGATTGAAAGACTAACTTGACAAAGCGTGTTAAAATTTAAGGGCTAAATAACAAAAATTAAACTATATGGACAAAAAGACAATACACCCAAACTCAAAGGGCGTAATTTGCCTTTTAACCAATAATTTTTATTGGTATATTTATATAATTTATTTTTTTAAAAAATATGTCAATAAAATAGGTTCACTTAAGCAAACTCTTAATTAGTATTAAACCATCTAGAATTGGTAAAAAAGAAAGATAAAACTTAAGTGTTGTAATTTAAGATTTTTAATTAAATTCATCCATGTGATTTATTGCTTATTGTAATTACATAGTTAAATTCAATAAAACCATTTTGTTGATTTCAATTAGAAAACCTAACATACAAGATACAAAGAACAAATCTAAGTTTTGGGTAAACAAAAAAGGCTTTGGTTTGGAACTGAAGTGGCCTGTCCAGTTGAGAATCCTCATCCTGGCTTTTCCAAGGCCCTTGAACATGTAGGAAGAACAAGCATATAATAGTACTAAGTAGAATGTTTTTATTAGGGCCATTCAAATTTGGAACAATCGTATCATATGGTAGTCCCAACAAGGAATGTATTTTATTAGGGCCATTCAAATTTTACTTTGAGATTTTTTTTTCCTTGCAAGATCACAATTGCTTGCCCACCAATATTTTTCAAATTGTGTCCAGAAATGATTTTTCTATTCTGTGACCATAAAGCAATTTCCAAAGTTCAGTTTCCATGTAAGGGAAGCACATCAACCGAAATAGTTGTTCTTCTCTCATTAGAGTATTCACCTACTCCTCTGATTCTCCTTAATTATATTGTAAAAAGAAATAGCTGTTCTCAATTGTGTGTGTGTGTGTGAGAAATTGACAAAAGGATGATGTTTATGAGAAGCTTCTTAGGAAAATAGGATAATGGCACATAAGACCTCTCATAAAAACCCTAATGTAAAATACACCCAACATTCTCTCTCACAATTTACGAAATGAAGGCTTGACGAAAGAGTAAAGAGCAAGCCCCACACACACACACACACACACACACATATATATATATATATACTTATATATTATTACAAAGTTGAGGTGCAAACAGAAAATATGCTTAGATAATCCAGCCAATTCATTTCCCTCTATAGAGCTTAGAAAATCATTGGCGAATCCCATGAAAAACTTCTAAATGTGTGGATTAGGATTTTTGTTCTCATCTATATCTATATAATATATTATCTAAAAACCAAAACATAACATTTATTGCTGCTGTGCTTTTTTTAAACCATATTAGTGTAATATTTTAGTCCATTCTAATTTAATTCAATCTTTTCAGTCTATTTTGGTCAATGTTGGTCCTTTCAGCCTATTAAGTGTGCGTTTGTTTGCACTTTTAGGAGCTGAAAACGCCCATATTACAAAAAAATGAAGAAAAATTGCGTTTGTCTCAGCCCAAAACGCAACTTTTTGATAAAAGTTATGTTTTGGGCCTAGGCAAAAAATGCGTTCAAAACGCGCAATATTTATGGACCGCAGGAGGTCCATAAATCAAAACGCGCATGCGCGTTTGAACTATTACCGTTGGGCTGATGGTGAATTACGAAAATACCCATAAAAATTCCAGTTCTCTCACGCCCCTCATCTTATCTCTCTGCTCTCCCTTTGCACGAAGCTCCTCACACGCCTCCCATCTCAAGCATAATCAAAATACAAACTCAAAAACATAATCTTAAAATTAATCAAACCACAACAATAAAAGCAAAAAAATTCTTACTCTCATAAAACTGATATAATTTAAACAACAAATCTAAAATCAAAACAACAACAACAGCAGATCAAGAACAGAAAAAACAATTAGAACAACAATAAATGATCAAGAAAAAAAAGAAGAAGCCGATATGACCCCTGGTTGCATGCACTCCACAGTGAGGAGGAGGAGCAGCGGTGGCGGTGTGGTGGAACAAAGACGATTTCTCCTCTCTCCATGCGTGTCTGTGTGTGTTTGAACTTTGAAGATAATGACACCAAAAAGGCAAGCAAGATTATGGAATCAAGTATCACAGAGAGAGCTAAAGAATTTATGGAATCAAGTAGGAAAAGAAAAAAAAAAAAAGAGGGAGAAGAAAATGAGAGAGCTGGAGAGCTTCTGGAATCAGGTGGAAGTAAAGGAAAAAATAAGAAGAAAGAATGAGGGAGCTTCTGGAAAGTGGAAGTAAAGAAAAAGAAAAAGGAGAGGATGTACTAATGGACAATGGTATACGTGTGTGGTGGACAAAATGCAAGAGAAAAAAAAGAAAAAAAGAAAAAAAGAAAAAGGAAACGTATGGATGAAAGAAAGGCAAAGAATTAGAAATCACAATTTAAAAATATTACCACAATATTTTCACAATAAATTTTAAGTAATTCGCTAATATTAGTGAGTAAAAATATAATTTTAGTGGTGGGTTCAAATTAGAACTAGTAACAACTTTCTATATAAGATTTTGTTATGATTCTTGTGAAAGTATTCCAAAAAATATTGTGGTTGTAACACTTTTTGTTGAAAAATATAATTGTTGAGAATGAATAGAAAAAGAAAAAAGAAATATTAAAAAAGAATAAATTTGATTACAAAATAAAAATTGAAAAAGTGGGTAGGCAAAAGATAAATGTCACTGTTGATTGTCCAAACAGTACAAAAATTTGTCTAACCTGCTGGAGATGCTCTTATATATACATTGTCCTTTTTGGTAATTTATTCCTCAAATTGCCACTTTTATAAGTGCTAGCCAAACACTCAGCTTTTTCAAAAAGCAATTTTTAACAACTTTTACCAAATACTCAGCTTTTTGAAAATGCACTTTTTCATTATGCACTTTTACAAAAAAAGCTGAACCAAACTCACCCTAAGTTCAATTGGTTCATTTTGGGCCATTCAGTCCATTTGGTTAATTTCAGTCTATTCAGTCCACTTTGGTGATACTTTAGGAAGAGAGGTTTTTGTAGAAAGAGGAGTTACTTTATTAACAATTATGTCACATTTTCAGCAAAAATGTTAGTAAATTATTGATAAATTTACATTTTTCTTATATGTTATTAAAGTTTTATATTTTTAAGTCATTCAAGATATATAGAGGATGAGTTGAATATAAGTAGTACTAGAAACAAATTCCAACTACACATTACTTTATTTACAAAATATCTCAACTTATATAATAATTGAATGTAGAATGCATTATGTTTCCTTGAAATTAAAAAAAAAAAAAACACTTACAAAATTAAAAACCATTTCAAATAACAAATATTGATAACTTAATTTAAAAAATCTAATATACTGTACCAACTATTATTTTGTTAAAATAATCACATTATTTTAAGAATAATTTGAGATTAACTCTTATAGGTCTCATCTATTATTTTCATTTTCCACTCAATAAGAAAACAAATCGTGAAATTTTCCGCATATCACGTGGGTCTACAACTAATATCATTAAAATGGAGCCAATTCAATTCCCTCATTATTAAGGCAATTATTTTTGTGTAGTTTCCTTACCAATTAAAGGACATGGCATAGGAATTATGTGTCATTTTGATCAAAACAAATTAAAATTGTTCTTGACAAATTCCCGAGCAATGAACATGACATAGGAGTTCAGCCATTCTGTTTCATTTTCTGGTCAGGACAGTGTTCTCAATTTACTTTGACTCATAACTCATTAATCTATGCGGATGTAGGTAACACTCATAACTGCATGTATGATGAATCAACTCGGTTGTGTTACTTTAACTACGTTACTTAAAAAATTCTACCCCTTTTTTTCTTTTAGTCCCTTCTAATTCTGATGGGGATAAATTATTTTCCTGTTAGATCTGATCTATAATATCAATGAGTTCAATTCGTGGTGACTCTGGTGACTAAGCATATTTGACAAATTATTTTGTTTAAAGCGACAGCAGTACACACATTCAACTATATTATTGCACTTTCACCATAATGGTATAATCCAATGTCTTTTCATACATCCAACTTTTAGTGTTCGTTTGGATCTCTCGTATGTGTTTCTACATTTTTATTTTTTTTTAATCATGAACAGTGTATTAAGGTAAAGCTACAGTATTTTCAGCAATGAACAGTAACACAGAAATTATTTTTTTATTATTTTCAGCAATATGTTTTAAGTTTTCAGCAAAATAAACGGTATTCAAACACACACTAATAGCACAATGTCATCACTGCATAAGATAAATATAGCAATTAAGCCCAAGCCACTGAAAATGGTAACAAAGCCCCATTAGGCATTAACCAAAGTTTAGACAACGAGCAAATGGATTTATTACACTAAAAAATGGAGTATGAGATACAACGTGAAGTTGTAGATCACCATCCTTCAATTTTATTGCTGCACACACAATTGAACCTATTCCTTCTTGGCATGCCTGTGGTAGAAGGCTTTTATTCTTCCAAGTCCATCTTCAAGCGCAGAATGCTCAACGGCAAATGTAATTCGAAGACAATTCTTAAGTCCAACAGTAACCCCTGGAAGCATAATACTGAGCAGCTAAGCAATTCTTTTTTTTAAAAATAAATAAATAAAAAGAAGAAATTCTCTCTAAGACTCTAACCGAGCATGCATACTACATAAGAACGCAAACACCGTGGTTATAAATTTAAGTGTGGCATTAGTTTTGGAGCAAGTTGAGAAATTAGAAAAGGCCTCTATTTGCTGCTAAGAAAATGTCAAAAATATGCTGGAGAAACATAAAGGTGCACACACACATACACAACAACGACAACAATAACAAAATATATGTGTGTATATATATATTTGATAGTTGGGGAAGGGGATTTGAACGCGGACGTCTTTGTTGAAAATACTAGGAGGTGTTAGTTATGCTACAAGGCTCAACATCAGTATTTACAAGGAAAGCAATCAAACAATCTTATGTATAAAAGTATTCTTAGTCACCAAAAAAAAAAAAAACCTTATGAAAGTATTAGAAGTCCAAATTGTTAAATTCTTACCGGGCAGAACAATCACGGATTCCTCCTTGGCCAACTTCGTACAGAAGTCCACATCATCAATAATTCCTTCAAGTAGTGGTAGATTTAGCTTCACCTGTTACCAAAAGGGGAAAAAAAAATCTTCAAATGTTTATGTTGAAGCACAAGTCTCATAGTTTGTATATACGTCCTTACCATTGCAACCATGGACCCATCTGGTTTGTGTGGACAGGTCAGACAAGGGATATCTTGAATTCTATCATATAAAATGTCTGCAGCTTCTCTAATTGTGGTTAGAATCTTTGAATAGAAATCCTCTTTTGTGTGTTTCAGGATTTGGGTAAGTGCCCCCTGAAAACGTAGAACATTTGTAAATTTTTTGACAAGATAAGGCAGGGAAATTAAAGAATAAAAGACTTTGGATTATATCCTAAATTTCTATTATAACAAAATCCATGTGAGAAAAACATATGCATGTCTCTAGGAGATGCCAAGAGAATATAAGATTTATGGATTAGAGAAATTAGATCAGCAACTTCAGTAAGCCATCTCTCACCATCTTTTATTAAATTGTATTCCCATTATTTGGATTTTCAGCAAGCAACCATATGATTTATGTGGTTTAAAAAAAGGACAAAACTTATTACGGTATCTTAGGTGCTGTTCCTTAGATTTCCATTTTAAGATTTTGTTATGTGACTATTTAACTAAAAAATACACTTCCATCTCATGAGAATTTTAAGAGGGAAATCTAAGAAACAGCACCTAAATATTGTACATAAGTCTTGCCCTAAAAAAAAAAAAAAAAAAACCATGTTTGAGATGTATTGCTTGGTTTATGTTAGAAATTAGGATTTTTTTTTTTTGAGAAATGAAATTAGGATGTTATTGCTAATTTCTCATTCATTGTGAGATCTACTCATTAAATTTATGGTAGGGTTAATCATGAATGTGAGAGGAGGGAGCATCATTTTACTATACTCCAAGAGTACTTCAGTATTTTCCTGACTAATCAGCTAATGCATTAATTACATAGTTCTATCATCGGATTTTCTATTTAAAGCATGCATTAATTCATACAATTTGTATGTATAGTTTAGTAAGTTATACAAAATTAAAAGTTAGAAAAGGTATTGCATTCTTTTTCAAAATTTCTTTTTATTTAAAATATATTAGAAAAACGAAGTTAAAATTAGGTACCTGCATGTTTGTTGGGGGGTCGGTGGTGATGTCCAGAAAATTCTTCATGCACTCCACAAACTGGATAAAAGAAAACACAGTCTTCAGTTATGTAAAATACTTCTTGTTAATTAATGAATTAATCTCCTTGCACAAGGAAAATACATTGTGAAAGTAAACGGGTATAAATCTTCAAATTCAGTTAATAATATAATCTATGATCAAAGATGATACATATTTGATTATCAATCGAAGCAACATTTGAGATCCAGGATCCTTGTTATCATTAGTCCATTCACTAATCATGTCTTTTCTTTTCTTTTTTTTTTTTCTTTTTTTATTAATGAAGCGATTTCTTTACTCGTATGACTTGGATGTTTCACGTTTCTTGAAAAATGATTCGATTGATGGAAAATTGTATGATACTTATGAGTCTTCATTCAAACAAAAGGGTAACTTCATCCCCAAGGTACAAGACTAACACTAGGAACTCATCTTCTGTTTTAGTCTATAAGCAAGCATCAATACCCATAACTTGATAAGAGAACATTATCATTTACAACACATACACTGGTTGAAGTATAGGCAACACAACTACAAACTTACAAATGCAAGATTCTATCCCAGGAAAACATAAAATTATTGTTACTATAAATACTATGTCAAATATGGAAATTGTGATATAATGTAATGGAAAAGATGAAGCACCAACCCCTGATTGATGGAAGATGCCATTGGGGTCACTAGTCACAATCCACCCAAGTCGCCAACCAGGAACAATCCATCTCTTTGCTATGGATCCAAGTGTTAGAACAGGTACAGTTGATCCAAACACTCCCATGGGCACAAATGGATTACTTCCAAAAGCTAGATGGCCATAAACTTCATCAGAAATCACAAAAATCCCAAGCTTGCTAGCAGTCTCTGCAATCTAAGTAAATAAAAAGGCAACAATTGAAACTTTTAAATAAATAGAAGAACCAGTAACCTTCAAAATTTAGATTACATATTGAACCACCTCTTTCAAATGTTGGTACGTGAAGACATTTCCACAAGGATTGCTGGGATTGATGATAACCATAGCAACTGTGTTCTCATCCGCAAGAGCTTCAACAGAATCAAGATCAACCTCCCAACCCTTTTCGGGTATAAGATCAAAGCGGCGAGCTTCAAGCTTACTACAACTCGCACGAGCTTCATACTGTGGATAACCTGGTCTAGGAAACAGAATGTTGGCATTTGGACGCGCAAGGACAGATACCACGATTTCTATTGCTTGGGTGCAACCAGCTGTGAGATACACATCATCTGGCGATAACTGGTATGGAAAATCTTTTGAAAGATATTCTGCAACAGCCCTGTAATGAAAATTAAGTTGAAAGTCTAATTATCAAATTGAAAGGATACCACCACGCACTTTGAGTGTAATTGTCATTCCACAAATATAAATACTTGTGGGGTGTTAGAGGAGAGTCTTCGCACATATATACACTTATATTAGGTTAGAGTAAAATTTCTATATTGTATAAGAAAAAAAAAAATCAAATTGAAAGGATTGGTTTGAAAGTTTGCCAATCTAAGAACTCATTTTCAGAAGTTCAATAAACATCCACATTTTTATTCTAGTCGCATAATTATCAAATTGAAAGGTTTGGTTTGAAAGTATGATATAATAAGAACTCATTTCAGAAGTTTAATAAACATCCACATTTTTATTATAGTCACTCACTTCAATTTCATTTAACCAGAACAGTTCTTATGTAATGTTGCACGTTTCTGATTCTATTTAGCACGCAGATTAAAACTAGATTTCAAAATCCTATTGTTCATCTTTCTCAAAAAAAAAAAAAAAATCCTATTGTTCATGATATGTTGGCCTGCGATTTGCCATGAGACGTGTCGCGGTTGTTCAAGTTTTCATGTGGCCCTAGCTGGGTCACTTGTGATGCGATTCACCATATGCCAAATTTTGCCACATAAGTCTATGCAGCTTTTTGGGGGAATTATAATTTAAAATTTTCTTAGGTTTTTTATTTTAGGTGAGAAAGATATGTGCAATAATCAAATGTGTGGCCGGTTGAAACTCTCAGAAAAAAAAAAAAAAGTGTGGTCCTAGGCATATGGGAGGAACCTAAAAATAAAATAAAATATTCAGTCCCTAACAATTTGAAAGAAGAAATTTATAATTTTTGAGGAAACTCCTAACCCAATTGAGCGGTGTGTGCTCATCATGTACTCTATTAATCTTTTCTTGATTAATGAGTATCGCAGTCTTTTCATCAAAAAAAGAAAAGAACAAATGTATAATTTTTAGCTTAATAAAAAGTTATTTTACTTTGATTTGTTTGATGATAACTTTTTATTATCTAATTAAAACACTAATCAATTTTTGGTATAGACAAGAATTGAACCCTAAATATTTTATTCAACCATAAAAAACTTTACCAATTGAACTAGTTAGAACACACACTCTTCCCTTAAAAGTTAAAACCATTGAGAAGCTAACAAAAATACAAAATATATTCCTTTGGCAAATCTTCACACGACTCCTTTGAAGAAATCTGATGTTACGATCAAAGTCTTTATAAAACTTCATAACCATCATAGACATTTCCTAGTAAAACAAAATTGAGCGGTGATGGAAATGGAATCATTGAAAATAATATATTGCAAATCCTCGCAAAACTGAAAAGGTAGCAAAGCAAACCTTGTCTCTAGTGGCCGCCCTACCTACAAAGCCACTTTCTTTGTGCCTGCCACTATTGATTATAAATTTTTTTTTTCTTGAGAAGAACAATTGACTATAATTTATAATCTCTTTGTGCTTCACCAAAAAGTCACATGTGACCCTTCAAAATTGACCATACAGTGACAATAAATCTCATCGTTTCAAGGCTTGAAAAGTTAAGAACCTTGAGATTCAGTCCAGTCATTTTAACGTCAGCGTACATGGGATTCGACAAAACCCAACCAAATGTAATTTTTATACTAATTGACAATAGAATATTTTTTTTTTAGAGGAAAGTTGACAATAGAATTTGATTAGTACTAAGCGCAGAATTCTCAAAACAACATTAAACCTATTGCCTTGATTTTAATTACACTAATTTTGTATTTTTTTTATTGTGTAAAAAATCAATTATAAAAAAAACACACATTTTAATAAGGTGTAAAAAAATGTGAAATTAGCTCTTTCAAACTAAAATATATATTATTTAATGTTAGAAATATGTAATTAAATAATTAAATTTAGTTAAACTTTTGGAATAGTCATTAATTTGATAAGGTATCGGAACGTGATAATTTAACTTTTATTTATAACAGCGATATTAATAAATGTAAAACACAAGAAAAGAGGAATCATGAAACAAGATTTGGAGAAAGAGAATTGCAAACCTCATAGAGACCAATTAAAAAAAAATTGAAATAAAAATTGTTATAGGGGATTAAAATTAAATGCTGATCATTTATTGGAAAACCCAGTTGCATCCATGTCACTGTCAGCTCCCACCTATCAGGTACGGTGCAGATGCAGCCACGAACTTCCATATATACAGTAATTAGACACTAAATGGAGAGATTTTTAAGTCTTGACTGTACGAGTGGTGATAATTTCTCATTGCGTATAGATGTTAAAATCGTGTTTTTTTTTTAAAGTTAAAATTGTCAAAACTAGATTAAGTTGGAAAATACAACTTCAGTTTGAGTGCGTTCGACTGTGTAACTCAGTGTATGCAATAATAATCAGCGCAATATATATCAACGCAATATATATCAACGTACCTCCTTGCCTCGACAATACCGACGGTGGGAGGGTAACAGTTGAAGTTATAGGAGTAGGTAGCATTAGCAACAGCATCTGGGGCAACGGGGGTAGTTCGATAGCTCGGAAACTCAGTTGGGTCAGCACGGCCCAGAGGAATGGTGGGTCGCTTATCGTCCTTGTTACGATTTGCCATCAGCTTGGTGAGAACACCACGGACGGAGATGGAGGAAGCGATTAACTCTGGGTTCCCTTGAAAACCCCATTTCTTGTGTCCGTTCATAACCTCCATAGCTAGCTTTTGGTGGAAGTGACAAAGTTGGGTTTGGGTATGTGGTGAACTAAAAGCTATTGAGGTCAGCTCAGCTATGATTTAAGTGAAGAATGAGTCTGCTGGTACGTTTTTTTGGCATAATAAATGTCATAACTTGTCATACAGTGAGTTGTAGTTGGTGAAAGAATGTCCCAACATGGACTTATCATTACTTTTCCATCAATCACAACTCACCATGTGGCGAGTTATGGTATTTGTTGTGTCAAAATGTGTGGCACTGAATTTACTCTTAAGTGAAGCAGTTGCTAAAAGATGTGCTGAAAAACACAATAATACATATATGGGTTTTATTAACTTGTAACTTAGGGAACACATTAATAATCTATTTTAGTAAATTTTTTATGAAAAAAAAAAAGTGATTAATTGTTTTGACAATTTTTTCAATTTTTTATAATTTTTTTTAAATGAATGGTTAATATATACCTTAAACAGGGCAACTCCAAAATTTTTGTCTAGAGGAATCAATAAGAAACACTATCGATCCTACAAGCTATATATTTTTCAATGCACACAATCATTCATCCATTGATCCCCATTCAATTTGTGCAGTTCATTCTTGTTATATGTTTACAATTCTTTAATTTATAAGTTTACAATTCTTTAAATGTTTCATAATTTTATTGTCCTTTAGCGTTAATGTATGACCCACTCACATAGCCATCAACCACTCCACTCACAAGTCACAAATTCGATCAAATAGTCAAATTGCAAAAAACAAACTCAAAACTCAAAACTTTATATCAAAACAATGCAAACACTTTTCTTTCTTTTTTTTGCTTGCGCCAACACTATTACAATAAGGCAAATGTTAACAAGCATCGCATAGTGCTTGTTAAGGTTATACAAAAGTGAGTTCCATTTAATAAAAAAATTAAATAAATAAGGTTGTGTTAACGGGTACCGTAAGGTGCCCGTTAAGGCGTTAACAACAACTTTTACTTTTTTTTGGTACAATTTTTTGTCTTTTTTTGCAGCTTTATGTCATATTTTTCAGTGTAGGGTCAACTTTGTAGTACAAAGTATGCTATAATGTACTTGAGTCAGGCAAAATCCTGTTCATTTTTGAAGGAAACAAATTTATCCCAGAGATAAAGAGAACAACAGTAATGGAATGCACCAAACAAGCAAAATTTGTCATACAGAATAATTTCGAAAATATTTTAGGCGGATGGCATGCGTTCAAAGTTATTTAGTTAGTTAGACTCTTTTTGGAAGTTGAGTACAGCAAAATCGACTTCCTAACAAAAATTAGTTATGACATGGATTAAAAAAAGAGGAAAAAAGCCACGTAGACTATTGAAGGTTGAGTTCACTATACTTGACTTCAAGCTTAGTTTAAAAAAATTTCATGGGGGTAAAAACAAGAATCCGAGTTTAATAAAATCGATTTTGAGATTCCATCATCCTACGCTGTTTCCTTCCCTTCGATAACCTTCTCTCTCTCTCTGGTGTCCCTCTCCGTCCATCATCTTCCTCTGTGGCGAGGAATCCGACTCAACCAGCAGGTTCGTTCTCTCTCTCTCTCTCTCTGTTTCTCTAATGCGATTTCTTTCTCTTTATTTATTGGCTGAAATGAAATGGGTTTTGATTTGCTTTTTAGGTTTAGTGATTTGGAGATTTGGGTTTCATTTGATTCGGGTTTAGTTTTTATTTGTTTTAGTGTTTTTGTTTTGGGCATTGCTTTTGTTGCTGAAGGTAGCAGGTAATTGCTCTTAGTCTTAGATATCAAATTTTTGAAAAATTTGATTCATTTAAGAGAAAATTGCAGATCTATATATGTATTATGTTTACACTTAGCATTGTGAATCTGTTGGGTTGTTGATGATGAAAGTCTTGGTAATATTTTTCCAAAAACAGGTTCAATATGTGCATCTCATTCATCCCATACGTCACAAATATATCAATAGTGGAGCACATACAGTAGTGCTTACGATAGGAGCAATGCTTATTGCTTAGTAGTGTTGATACTTTAATTTTGGATTTATTTCTCAGGTCACATTTTTCCTAAGCCAAACAAACCCAAGTGTGGAAGAAGTATATTCATCATTTCGATTCATAAAATTAGCAAATGTTTTACTTTGAAATGAAGAGTTGCAATTACTATCTTTCATCACACTTATATCAACTTTGAGGTATTTGATGAATCCATGTATCTTTCATGTATTCAATCATGTGAGATAGTATGTTTTGTAGATTCTAAATGATAGCCTTTAAAATCTTTTATCAGAGGCTGTATATAACTTTTGTAACTTATTTTTTCCCCTTTTGGGGGGTGGGGAATTTGTAAATAATCAATAATTTTATGACCTTCAGAGCTAACCTTTATAGAAAGGTGCATATGAAATTTGTCTAACTTTTGTTCATGATTTAGAAAATAATATTATTAATATACATGTACTAATATAATTAATTATACTAGACAATACTCCATAATGAAAAATAATTTCTTGAGAGTTTTATAGGGTTGTCTCTTTTTTGGTTTTTGCTTAAATTGTTTCCTTATGAAAAAAAAAAAGAACAACCCTTTATTTGTTCCTTATAGTGGTTCAATGATTTATGTGAATTTGGTATAGGTTGATCAGAGTATTTTTTGTCAGTGGCTTGTAATTTGTGAATGATAATAGAAGTATTTATTAGATATCAGAAGAAAGTAAAGTGGAAATTATAGCAAGGACTACATGAAAATGAAACTGAAAAATGAAGTTTGGTGACCATGTTACATTTGGAACAATAATTAAAGAGAAGTGTAGAAGTAGAGTTTACTTATTATTGTTTCAAGAAAATTTTGTGCATTGCTTAGTTTGACGACATGAGAAATGTGATATTGTAGTGCACACTCATCAATTAAATGTTATTATAAATTCATTATTCTACATAAAACTTTATGTTTAGTTTATTGTCAAATTAAGTTTTCTAAAGGTTTCAATGGGACGATCTCTCAATGTTTTTCCTTTCCCCCTATTTCCTTTCTCTAGCAAAGGCTTTGCAATATCTCCATAACCTTGGGATTGTACATAGGGATGTGAAACTAGCAAATATTCTTGTAAATATCTTCCTTAAGTTCTTGATCTTGTTTTCAGTTTGTATTTTTATTTTCTAAATTCAGTATCAAAATTTTTATTTTTACTTGAAGGTGGTTAACTAACGTATATGTTTATGAAAAATGCAACTTGGCAAAAACCTTTACCCACACCTAGCAGATTTTGGTTTGGCAGAATACAAAAAAGATCTGAAAGGAGTTTCTGTTGAGAAGTGGAAATCAACCGGCAAGCCTACTGGGTTTGAACTAATTTCTGTCACACCCTATTGTACAAATTTCTCTTGGAACTAATTTCTCTTGGAAGGATGTAATACTCACACCCTATTGTACTAATTTTTGTTTGTTTAGTTTAGAATTTTTATTACTTTTGAAAGGAGAGTACAATTTTGGTATGTCACTAACCAATATTGCACATTTAATCTCTCTATTCAATGTCACTAACCAATATTGCACATTACACAAACCTATTATTTATAGTTGATATGACACAAAAACTTTTTGCAGCATGACGATAGATCCTGGACCCATTGATTGTAGTGTATTGACAGAACAAGTTAAACATCGATCTGAGTTACTGTGGAACCTTGGGGGACAGGTAATGACATGAGTTTTCTTGTACTATGCATTCATGTCACAACTCTAATTAGCCATAAATACTAAATATTTGCATAAGATTGTTATCTATTGTTATAATATTTGTAGGATCCTCCTAGCACAATGGATTGTTGAAGTTGCCATGAAGAGTTGACACTTTGACGTCCTATGGTGGATAATCGTGTCCTTGCCATTTTGAGGTTGCTTGGTCTAGAAGGTCTTGTTAGGATTAGTGCCCTTAAATCCTATTGTATGACATTATGTATGACATGATGTATGACTTAATATTGTAATTAATAAAGTTGTTTTATTATTATCTGAAATAATGGTAACATGAACATTCAGACATTATCATATAGTCCATGAGATGCATATTATGTGATTTTTGTGAAAAGTCACAGAAGATATAAATCACAAATTCCTTGTAAACTCAGAATATAGTTCGTAGTCGGTGATGAAATTGGGTATTTCATCTGCGAAGACTATAATATATCAACTAAGATGATTTGTCTTGATCATGGAAGTGGTGACTTCTAGTTGATATGTTTATATGTTTTAAAAGTTAAGACATATTGAACTAGACCGTTGTGAGATTTATTATTCTCCTAATGACTGTCAATTGAATAATAAATGTCACGACTTATATTTACATGAACTCTTAATCCTGAGAGAATAATGAACTTGATCATGAAATATAGGTTGCTTTGATATATCAGGAGTGAGATCTAACGTAACGGTCAAAACATCAGTATGTTGGGTAGCCACATTTAGTGTTGATGGAACATATATTCTCAAGATGAAATTCATAGTCTCTTAACGAAGATATAAAATATTCTCTTGAGATAAGTTTAATGGGTTTAGTTATTTAGAGAGTTAGGCCTAACCACTTTAGTAAGAAATTACTAAAGTATATATCTACGAAATTGGATTTCATAAATATATGGTGAGTAACTTAAAAGGATTAAATCGGGTATTCAAGGATTAAGATGTAGTAACTTATAAAGTGGTCGTCTTTATTCATGACTTTGTGTTACTACAAATATTTTATGAAGGGGTTGTATGTACAATAAAGTCTTGGGATATAATTATTAATAAGGCCTAGAGTGCGATTATATTTATATAGTGGTATTAAATATAATTAATGGTAACTTTGGACTTGTCAAGAGTTGACAGAAAAGTCCAAAGCCTATTGGAGCTAGTGTCTTATTGGTCCCTTTTGGTCTCACTCCAAGCCATATACTAGAGCCCAATTGGGAAGGCTTAAAAAGCTAGCCCAATTAGATAATGAGTTATGTGGAGAGAAACATACAGAATTTTATGAATATGAAATGGTTTGTATGTTGGGAAGAGACTTCTTCATTCTGTCTAGAACATATACACATAACTGATTGAGAGACCACACATCTTGGGCATTAAGTGGAATTTGAGTGAAAATTAAAAGTTTTCTCAAGTGCTTTTTATCTTCGATTTTTGAATTTCACCGCATCAAAGTACACTATCTTATTCTCATATTTTGAAATTTACATAGCACATGTTATCTATTGCGAATGAAGTAGATCCGTTATTTTTCCACTGCGCACGTGCATATTTCCATCAAATGGTATCAGAGTGGTCTTCATATTGAATCTGTATAACATGTTTTGTGAGTTTTGGAATTAGAGATAATAGTTTCATGTTGTTAGAAGATCATGCATTTAATTTTCTGCATGGTTGTTGAAACGATGTTTTGATAAAAACTGAAATTGGTGTTATGATGTTGTTTAAATTTGAATTTAAGTATGTTAAATTGATCTTTAAGGCTATAGCATCAATGAAATTCAGTTTTGATATCATTCTCTGACTATCATGTTTGTATGTCAGTTGTTTGTTCAAGAAAAACCGTAGAAAACTGCCTTAGAAAATTTCTGAAAATTCGAGTTTCACGAGTTTCGATCGATCGAAAATCATTTTCGATTGATCGAGTGAAACAATGATCAGACTTTTTAAATAGATTGATTTTTGATTGCTAGTCGATCGATTGAATTTATTTTTCGATCGATTGAGAGGCAATCGAGTATCGATCGAACAAGTCAGGCGGTCAGGTTCAATTTTCTAATTTTTTCAACTGATCGAGGGACATATTCGATCGATCGAAATCTGGGAATTCAAAATTTTTTCTAAGTGTTTTCACATGTATAAAGAGCAAGACTATGTGTAATTAGATTATGCATGTTTTAAATTTTAAAACATCTAGTGGGAGAAAGATACAAGGGTTGAATCTCACGGCCTTCATTGTTGGTTTATAGTAGTGTGAAATATATACTTTGTCATTGCTTCGAGCTTAGCATTCCATGCGGAGAGTATTTGTTTCATGGTCCTACAAGAATGAATTACTTGGTTTATAGTGGTTTGATCAAACACCTTTTCTTAGCCTCGAGCTTTGCATTCCATGCGGAGGGTGTTTTGTATCATGGTATTACAAAATAAGCCCGTTAAGGGGATGAAATGTGACTACACATGATTCTAGACAATGGTATACACTAGACTAAATATTATAGTATCCTCTATGCTGAGTTCTTACTATTATTATTTAGAGGCCAAATATAAAACGGCATATTATTAGTGTTTGATAAGAGTTATCATGATAACACTAATAATGAGAATAGTTCTCATTCAATCATAGTATTTAATGTTCACTCTATGCTGAGGGATATTGAATATGAGATTGGGTTGTCGTTGTTGTCGTTGTATATATTATATTATGGTTTTGTTAAAGTTCCATACTATATGTTTATCTGCTAAATTGATAATGTCCAGTTTACTTATTATATTCATGTTTATTATTTTCAGATTTGAACATGGCATCATTTAGCCCACTTGTTACTATTCTTAATCAAAATAAATTGACTGGATCCAACTATGTTGACTGGAAAAGAAATTTGGACATTGTTCTTACAGTTGAAGAGCACAAATATGTGCTTACTCAACCATGTCCTAACTTTCCTTCATTAGATGCTCCTCCTGAGGAAAAACAACGATATGATTGTTGGCAGAAATCTAATGAGATGGCCAAGTGCTACATCCTAACATCTATCTCAAATGTTCTACAGCATCAAATGCAAGATGTAAAACTAGTTTCAGACATCATGCTAAGTCTGAAGGAGATGTTTAGTGAGCAAGACCGTTCTACAAGACAAGAGACCATGAGGCAAATTTATAATACCAAAATGGCTGAAGGTAGTTTAATAAGGGAGCATGTCTTACAATGATCTCTAATTTGAATACATTGGAAGTTTTAGGTGCCAATATTGATGGAGAATCCCAAGTGGATATGATACTCCAGTCATTACCGGAATCATTCAAGGAATTCAAACTTAATTACAATATAAACAAAAAGATTTACTCTTTGTCTGAATTAATGAATGAATTGGTAGCTGCGGAAGGCATTCTTGGTACTTCTAGTATTGATGCCAATATGGCTGAAACTTCTACTTCTCAACCTAAGTCGAAAGGCAAGGGTAAGAAAAAGAAGAAGAAGGACTTCACCAATCAAGAGGATAAACAAATTGCCTTAGGGGTTGCTGATAAGGGAAAGAAGCTCAAAGGAAAATGTTTCCATTGTGGTGAGAAAGGACATTGGAAGAGGAATTGTCCAATATTTAAGCTGCCAAGAATAAGGGTATGAAAAATACATTCATTCTTGAAATATGTTTGGTACAGAATCCCACGGATTCCTGGTGTGTAGATTTAGGTTGTACTAATCATATCTGCAATTCCTTGCAGGGGTTCCAAGAAACCAGAAAGCTTAAAGAAGGGGAGTTGTTTCTTACTTTGGTTGATGGGAGCAGGATTCTGGTTGTAACTGTTGGTGTTTATAATTTATGTTTTGAGTCTAGAGTTTTAATATTGGAAGATTGTTTGTATGTACCTAATGTTCGTAGAAATTTAATTTTTGCTACTTACTTAGGTAAACATGAATATTATGTTATCCTTAAAGACAATGTTGTAATAAAGAAGGGTAAAATGTTATCTGTTTTGGCAATATTGTGGAAGGTCTTTATATTTTAACTCCTGATAAGCATGAATTATATAATTCTGAATTAGATAATGACTCTCATGTAAAATCATTAAATAGAAAGTTTCCTTCCACTAGTGATGCATATCTTTGGCACTTGCTTTTAGGTTATATTAACTCAAATAAGATTCAAAGACTGATCAAAGATGGTCTCTTAGAGCCCATGGACTTTGACGAATCTCCAGTTTGTGAATCTTGTTTGGAAGGTTAAATGACCAAACGACCTTTTAATGCAAAAGGTAGAAGAGCCCAAGATTTGCTAAAACTAATACATTTAGATGTATGTGGTCCTATGTCAATCCAAGCAAGAGGTGGTTATGAGTATTTCATCACTTTTACCGATGATTACTCTAGATTTGGTTATGTGTACCTAATGAAACGGAAGTCCGAAGCCTTTGAAAAGTTCAAAGAGTTTAGGGCTGAAGTTGAGAATCAATTAGGCAAATGCATAAAGGCCATTCGATCCGATCGTAGTGGCGAATACCTTCTTGGGGATTTCAAGGATTACTTAATTAAAAATTGGATAATATCCCAATTGACTGCACCTGGAACTCCACAACAAAATGGTGTAGCGGAATGAAGGAATTTGACTTTTTTAGATATGGTTAGGTCCATGATGAGTTATTCAACTATACCAATTTCTTTTTGGGGATATGCCTTAAATACTGCAATGTATCTTCTGAATTTAGTACCTTCGAAGTCTGTTCCTAAAACACTTGTAGAGTTGTGGAATGGGCGTAAGCCTAGTATGAGACATCTCTATATTTGGGGTTGTCCAGCACATGTGTTGAAAGGAAAGTCTGACAAGTTACAGTCTAAAACAGAAGTGGTTTTCTTTGGAGGGTATTCAAAAGGAACTGTTGGAGGTTTATTCTATAATCATAAAGATAATAAAGTGTTTGTTAGTACAAATGCCAAATTCTTGGAAAATGATTATATGAATGATTATACTCCTAGAAGTAGAGCTGTGTTGGCTGAAATGAATGAACTTGTAAATGCACAACCAATAGATGAAACTAGGGATGATGTGACTGTATTAGATATACCACAAGATACTACTCATGAGATGTCTAGTACACAGGTGCCTCGTCGTAGTGGGAGAATTGTTCGACCTCTTATAAGATTTATAGGTTTAGGAGAAACTTATGAAGCTATCTCAGAAGAGGCTGAATCGGATCCCTACACTTATGAAGAGGCTATTAATGATATAGATGCATATCATTGGGTCCAAGCTATGAAATCTAAATTAGATTCCATGTATTCCAATCAAGTTTGGGATCTTGTAAAGGCGTCTAACGGTATTAAACCTGTTGGTTGCAAATGGGTTTACACAGGGACGGACCCAGGATTTCAAGTTAGGGGGGACCGGAGATAAGCGAAAAAAAAAATTTTAAATACGCATCCATATAGTATTAATAAACTATCAATTAAGACAAATACCCAAAAATCATTGTTTCTTAATATGAAATACTATTGCTTCTTAATACAATCATCTATAAAAAGGGAACTCGACGCTCTTTCAAATCTTCAAAATCATCTCCACTATTGTATCTTAATACAATCATCTAACCCAATCCCACTACGGCACTACCGACACTCTAAATTTATTCTGCACAACACTACTAACAAAAACTTTTCATAACTTTACATTTTTTTGTTTGTCCCTGGTCCCTATTATGCCCAACTACTAGTCAACAAAGCACAAACAAACAAATAGTCAAACAAATATTCTCTAATCTTTATCTGAGTAATCTCTACAAACTCTACTCTCTCTCTCTCTATCTCTCTTACCTATATAACACAAGAGAGCGAAACACAAACACAGAGTGACAGAGAGTCAAAAAGCCAAAAAGCCAAAAAAAAAAAAAAAAAACACGACAGGCCGCAGCATAGATTCAATTCATAATCACCAACATCAGTAATCAGTTCATCACTCATCAGTGAAAACACAAACACTCCACAAGCATAGATTGTTAAAACAGTTGATTCACAAACATTTTATTGGGTTTTGATTCTTGAAGGAAAGGATCATAGATTAAATTTAAATACCTGTTAAAATAGTTGATTCACAAACAGTGTGAACGCTCGAGCAACCGGCGGCGGCAATAGCTGAGGGCTCGCGTGATGATGGCGTGCCGGCGTTGGCGTGGGTATTGCTGTACTGGGCGAAAGTCTCGCGTCGGCGTGATGACTGATGATGATGATGGCGTCACGTCGGCATCTGGGCTCAGTGGCTCACTATCTCTCTGTCTCGCCTCTCTATCTCTCTGTTCTTTTTTTTTTTTCCTTCCTCAGTTCCTCTTTCACTTTCTCTGTTATGTTTACTGCTGAGTTTTTTTTTTTTTTTTTTTGATTTACATGGGTCATGGGCTCTCTGAGTTTTCTTTTTTTTTTTTAATTTACATGGGTCATGGGCTCTTTAAAACTCCTAGGCTGGCTGGCTGGCTGGGATAGGGATGGTTGAGGTGAGGGGGGCCTGAACTAAAAACCAAGGGGGGCCCAAGCTAAAAATCAAGGGGCCCAAGCTTTTTTTTGGAAAATTTTACATACTAATTTTTTTTTTTCGGGGCCCGGGCCCCCTTTGCCCTTCACCTGGGTCCATCCCTGGGTTTACAAGAGAAAGAGAGGGATATATGGAAAGGCTGAAACCTTTAAAGCAAGGCTAATGGCGAAAGGGTAGACACAAAAAGAAGGCATTGATTATAAAGAAACCTTTTCACTAGTAGCAATGCTTAAATCTATCAGAATTCTCTTGTCTATTGCTGCTTATTATGATTATGCGATTTGGCAAATGGATGTCAAGACTGCATTTCTTAATGGCAATCTTGATGAGGAAATCTATATGATGCAACCGGAAGGTTTCATAGCAAAGAATCAAGAGCATGCAAGTTAAAAATGTCCCTTTATGGACTTAAGCAAGCATCTAGGTCATGGAACATCAGATTTGATCAAGCAATCAAATCATTTGGTTTTGAACAGAATCTTGATGAACCATGTGTGTACAAAAGACATCAAGATAAAGTAGTAATGTTCTTAGTGCTTTATGTTGATGATATTCTACTCATTGGAAATGATGTAGGGGTAATGTCATTGGTAAAAGTTTGGTTGTCAAGCCAATTTGATATGAAGGACTTGGGTGAGGCTAACTTTATTCTAGGGATTAAGCTTTGGCGACATCGCAAGAATAAGATGTTAGGCTTATCACAAGCTGGATATATAAATAAGGTTTTAGAACGGTTTAGCATGCACAACTCCAAGGATTACTTTCTTTCAGACATGGAGTTCTTTTGTCTAATGACCAAAGGCTTAAGACTCAAGAGGAAGTAGATATGATGAGACAAGTTCCTTATGCTTCTGCAGTGGGAAGTCTCATGTATGCCATGCTTTGTAATAGACCAGATATTTGTTATTCAATTGGCATGGTCAACCAATATTAATCAAATCTAGGACCAAAACATTGGCAAGCTGTAAAGCATATTGTCAAGTATCTACGAAGAACGAGAGAATATATGCTTGTTTATCGTAGTGAGGATTTGATTCCCATTGGCTATACAGATTCATATTTTCAATTAGATCTAGATTTCAGAAAGTCCACATCAGGATGTGTTTTTACCTTGAGAGGTGGAGCCATAACATGGAGGAGTGTCAAGCAATCTTGTATTGCGGACTCCACCATGGAAGTAGAATATGTTGTTGCTTGTGAAGTAGCAAAAGAAGCTGTATGGCTCAAGAAATTCCTTTCTAACCTTGGTGTAGTAAGAATTGAGCAAGTTCTCATTACTTTGTTTTGCGACAATAGTGGAGCAATTGCACAATCTAAAGATCCAAGGAATCACCAGAAAGGAAAGCACATTGAGAGAAAGAACCACATCATTAGAGATATCATTGCTCGTGGAGATGTGGTGGTAGCAAAGATTGAAAGTGCTAATAATCTAGCAGATCTCTTTACCAAAGCCTTGCCTCAAAAGACTTTCGAGTCACATTTAGAGGGTATGAGAGTTAGATTAGTGCACAATAGTCTTTAGGGCAAGTGGGAGATTGTTATGATTAGTGGCCTTAAGTCCTATTGTATGATGCTATTTATGATATTATGTAAGACATTATGTATGACATGATGTATGACTTAATATTGTAATTAATAAAGTTGTTTTATTATTATCTGAAATAATGGTAACATGAACATTCGAATATTATCATATAGTCCATGAGATGCATAGTATGTGATTTATGTGAAAAGTCACAGAAGATATAAATCATAAGTTTTTTGTAAACTCAGAATATAGTTTGTAGTCGGTGATGAAATTGGGCATTTTATTTGCGAAGACTATAACATATCAACTAAGATGATTTGTCTTGATCATGGAAGTGATGACTTCTAGGTGATATGTTTTAAAAGTTAAGATATATTGAACTAGACTGTTGTGAGATTTATTATTCTCCTAATGACTGTCAATTGAATAATAAATCTCACGACTTATATTTACATGAACTCTTAATTCTGAGAGAATAATGGACTTGATCATGAAATGTAGGTTGCTTTGATATATCAGGAGTGAGATCTAACTTAACGATCAAAATTTCAGTACGTTGGACAGCCACATTTAGTGTTGATGAAACATATATTCTCAAGATGAAATTCATAGTCTCTTAATGGAGATATAAAATATTCACTTGAGATAAGTTTAATGAGTTCAGTTATTCAGAGAGTTAGGCATAACTACTTTAGTAAGAAATTACTAAAGTATATATTTATGAAAACTTAAAAGGATTAAACCGGGTACTCAAGGATTAAGATGTAGTAACTTACAAAGTGGTAGTCTTTATTCATGACTTTGTGTTACTACGAATATTTTATGAAGGGGTTGTATGTACAATAAAGTCTTGGGATATAATTATTAATAAAACCTAGAGTGCAATTATATTTATATAGTGGTATTAAATATAATTAATGATAATTTTGGACTTGTCAAGAGTTGACAGAAAAGCCCAAGGCCCATTGGAGTTAGTGTCTTATTGGTCCCTTTTGGTTCCACTCCAAGCCACATACTAGAGCCCAACTGGGAAGGCCTAAAAGGCTAGCCCAATTAGATAATGAGTTATGTGGAGAGAAACATACAAAATTTTATGAACATGAAATGGTTTGTATGTTGGGAAGAGACTTCTTCATTCTCTCTAGAACATACACACATAACTGATTGAGAGATTACACATCTTGGGCATTAAGTGGAATTGGAGTGAAGATTAACAATTTTCTCAAGTGCTTTTTATCTTCAGTTTTTGAATTTCACCACATCAAGGTACACTATCTTATTCTCATATTCTGAAATTTACATAGCGCATGTTATCTATTGTGAATGAAGTAGATCCGTTATTTTTCCACTGCGCACATGCATATTTCCATCAGGTCTGCACTTGGTCCCATCCATACAGCTTGACATTGCATTGATCACTGCATTTGTAGAGCGATGGCGCCCAGAGACCCATACATTCCACCTACCACATGGTGAGATGACGATCACATTGTAAGATGTGGAAGTTATCATGGGGTTACCCATCGAGGGTGAGGCAATGGTTGTGCCCACTAAAAGAACTTGGACAGACGTGCGTGCTAAAATGCTTGGAATTCAAATTCCAAATGATGGGCCATGAGCTTCATATGTAGGGACTGTAGTTGTAACATGTTGCACACCTATACCATCGCCTATATCATCTTGAAACCCTATAACATCATCATGATGGTCATCCACAACATCATGACGGACATTGTCAACATTTTCATAGTGATCAACATTCTCGTGAAAGTCATCTCTTCATATTCATCTCTACCATGATCAACATCATCTTCGTCTTCGTCTTCCCCCCCTAGAGACTGAATACATTCTTATTGATAACTAGATCTGCAAACCTCCATTGGAGTGGGTGTCTCTTGATATGGTAGTCTATAAACCCTGAATGTGGTGCACGGGGTAAGAGTCAAATGACTATCCGCATGTAATGATTAGAATTCTTCCTCGCCACCACCTTCCAAAGTTGTTTGTTACACATCTTCACTGCTAACTTCTATACAAGGCTCCACACTTATATACAACTCAACAGCTTTTAATTGGGGTGTAGAGTTTATCTTGTCAAACCTCCATTGGAGTTGGTGTCTCTTGACATGATAGTGTATAACACTTAACTTTGGTGCACGGGGTAAGAGTTGGATGACTATCCGCACGTAATGATTGGAATTCTTCCCCGCCACCACCTTCCAAAGTTGGTTGTTGCACATCTTCACCGCCAACTTCTATACGAGGCTCCATACTTATATACAACTCCTCAGCTTTTAACTGGGGCATAGAGTTTATCCTGTCAAACATAATTTTAACATGCTTGTTTCTTTTTATTTCAATAGGCGTGAAGACAATATGGTCACTGAACATTGCATGTGGAGCATGATATATAATTTTTATGTCATGCAACCGACGGTCCAAATTCAGCTCTTTCATAATTTTCTTTTTCAACTTTTTCAAATTGATCTCCCGCCGTTTTTTTAGCTGAATGGTCTCTAACTTTTTACCAGGCCCTTCATATGTCACTCCATAAGTCACATCACTGCGGGGCTCCCCACCATAATATAGATATAAATCAATCGAGCTCATTACAAGCCTATAAGTCAAAAAAGTTTACTAAAAGTTAGTGACAAATATAACACCTTTATTCGCTATGAACTACAAAATATTGCCTCAAGGCAAATATAAAGATAACATTGTATAGTCCACCAAAAAATTATAAAGAATTGAAATTTTATTCTCTCTAAGAAAAAATTCGAATTTTTAAACTCAAACAAATTTTTACATGGTTGCTAACCTTAAAAAATTAATATTCGTTACACCTTACAACTAACAAACCATTACACATTACAACACATTGCAAATAAATAACATGTTACCCATTCATTCACATTATACATAACAACACATTACAAAGAAAAACTCATTGCATATTTCAAATAACAACCCATTATAAAGCACAAATAACAAATACAAAAAACAACAATAATAATAATAATAACAACACATTACTCATCGTTTCCTTTTATTTCAATAGGCGTGAAGACAAAATGGTCACTGAACGTTGCATGTAGAGCATGATATATAATTTTTATTTCATGCAACCGACGGTCCAAATTCAACTCTTTCATAATTTTCTTTTTCAATTTTCTCAAATTGATCTCTCGCCGTTTTTTTAGCTGAATAGTCTCTAACTTTTTACCAGGCCCTTCATATGTCACTCCATAAGTCACATCACTGCGGGGCTCCCCACCATAATATAGATATAAATCAATCGAACTCATTACAAGCCTATAAGTCAAAAAAGTTTACTAAAAGTTAGTGACAAATATAACACCTTTATTCACTATGAACTACAAAATATTGCCTCAAGGCAAATATAAAGATAAAATTGTATAGTCCACCAAAACATTAGAAAGAATTGAAATTTTATTCTCTCCAAGCAAAAATTCAAATTTTTAAACTCAAACAAATTTTTACATGGTCGCTAACCTTAAAAAATTAATATTCGTTACACCTTACAACTAACAAACCATTACACATTACAACACATTGCAAATAAATAACATGTTACCCATTCATTCACATTATACATAACAACACATTACAAAGAAAAACTCATTGCATATTTCAAATAACAACCCATTACAAAGCACAAATAACAAATACAAAAAACAACAACAATAATAATAATAACAACACATTACTCATCAACAATATAAAAATGGTATGTGAATATATATATCTACCAAATGAAAAAGTGAGTATATATATTAGCCAGGTCCAACCAAAAAAAAAATTAAAAAATTAAAAAGGTTTGAATATTTACCTACAAATTGAAGAAGAAGAAAAACTTTTTAATTTGTAGAATAATCAATGTGTGTGAAAGGGAGAGTTTGGGCGTGGGAGAGAGCTGTGAGAAATGAGAGTTGAGTGAGTTGGAAGGTGAAAAGTATCGAAGTATTTATATCTGAGACAGTTGAGGTGGGTGTAAAATTTATTGGAACTCGAGTTTGATAGACTCGAGTTCCATTTTAAATTTTTTTTACTATCCTCGCATAGCTGAGATAGGTGGGGTAGGTGGTGAAATTTACTACTGTGGAAGTCGAGTTTGCTATACTCGACTTTCAGTGTAAGTCGACTTTATTATGCTTGACTTTCAATAGTCTATGTGGCTTTTTTCCTCTTTTTTTTTTTTTTTTTTAATCCATGTCAGAACTAATTTTTGTTAAGAAGTTGATTTTGCTATACTCGATTTTCAAAAAGAGTCCAACTAACTAAATAACTTTGAACGCATGCCATCCGCCTAAAATATTTCCGGAATTATACTGTTTGGCAAATTTTGCCCACCAAACATGAAAGATAGAAATATCATCCATTTAACAACAGCACATGACATTTGGGATTATAAAAGATAGCATGATTATTTTATGAAGCTTTTCAACTGACAAGCGAAAGGGAAATATTAACTTTGTTAAATGCATTCAAGGTTGCTTTGCATTGAATGATTGTCTTGTATATATGGAGGTGGTCAAGGTCAACTCTACAGAACCCTAATATGCATGTTAATTTAATCTCTTCACTAAAGTACTGTTTGCTTCATACAGTGACTAAGGTACTGTGTGCTTCATACAGTAGTATGTGCTCTTTCTGTTATGTATTGTTAATTAATTGTTTTCATTCACAAGGCTAGGTGCAGAAAGATTTCGCAAAATTTTAAGAGGCTAGGTGCAGAAAAAAACAGTGGAATATGCGATCAACATAAAATAAAATAATAGGAAATTAAACATTTCCTGTTGGTCATTCTCTCTAATTTTGGTCCATGGACCAATAGGGATTTATACAAGATTTTATATAATAGTGGATATATATATATATATATATATATATATATATATATATATATATATATATATCTACCTAATATAAGTTGTTCACTATATTGACTAATATTCTTTAGCGTGTTGCAATTGGAATGAGTCATTACTTTGACTAAACGGTAGATTATGTTTATCATTCTCCATAGCTGCATGTGACCTTAAGATAGTAACATATATAATTCTTTGCATGCTAGCTTGTAGAAATACTATTTGGGCTTTACTTACGCAGGGGCTCTCGAGATTCAAGAAAATTTGTAAGACAATGATCTGTTGATTTAAATTCTAATGAAAAGGCATTGAGATAATAAAAAAATAATATGAGATGTCTTCTTCTTTTTCTCCTTTTCTTTTTTTTTCTTAATTTTTTTTTAATAAAAAAATTTGTGTCTAATTGAACTAAATACATTCACAAAAATTACAACTTATTGGTGCTGGTAGTGAACCTATATAAAAATCAATAATAACTTGTTAACTTAATAGTTGTGAGAAATTTTGTGCCTCCCTTCAAAATTTCATAATATATATATTTGGACACTAAAAAATAAGAGTTCCTCTCTCTTGCTCCCTCCCCTCAAGCAAGGTTGGAACCTCAAAATAATTAAGGAACTCCCCATCCCCTCCACACCCCCCCCCCCCCCAAAACAAAAAAAAACTTGTCTAATTGAATTGATGCATGCATTCACAAAAATTACAACTTATTAGTGCCGGTAGTAAACCTATATAAAAATCAATAATAACTTGATAACTTAATAGTAGTGAGAAATGTTGTGCTCTCTTCAAAATTTTATAATATTTATATTTAGACACTAAAAAATAAGAGTTTCTCTCTCTTACCCCCTCTCCTCAAGGTTGGAATCTCAAAATAAGGAATCTCTCCCCCCCCCCCCCCCCCCCCCCCCACCCCCTCCAAAAAAAATCAATTGAGTTTGAGTTGGCCCAATGACAAATATATATAAGGTAATTTTTTTAGATGTCCCTTAATGTTTTCTCTTACATCTTTTATCTTGTTCGAGAATATGTGTCCTTAAGATATATTTGTATGTTTGTTTTGCTAAGAATCCCTATTCTTGGTTGCAGTTATGTTGAGATTAGAACTTTTACCATTGAGCTCTGATTGTATTACATACATAAATACATATATATCAAATGCATTTGCCATCTGGCTAGGGGGAAAAAAAAAAAAACTATAGTTGTGTTTTAAAAATGCGGCTATAGCCAAATTTAAAAAAAGAAAAGGAAAAAGGGTTATAGCCGCATTTTTAAAATGTGATTGTAGCTATCCCCTATAGCCGTGTTTTCAGAAATGCGGCCATTGGTCCTAGCCTATAGCCACATTTGTAAAAATGCGGCTATAATTTGAATTGACCTATAGCTATGTTTTTAAGAGCTATAGCCGTGTTTTAAAAATGTGGCTATAGGACCCTTTTTTTTTTGTAATGAATCAAAATGACACTCCTAAGGTGTGGTGGATTACTGGATTTTCAAAAATTGACACTCCTATGTATGGAAGGGTTTTATAGATGGACAAAATTTAGGTATAAAATTGGTTGTAGCTTACTTAATAAAATAGACATTATTACATATTTTGAAAATTTAACCGTTAAATTTCATGTTCTTTATACTCTTAATACACATGTCAAATTTTGTGTCAATCAAATATTATTTACTATATGATCTATAAGATTATATTTTGTGCGTAATTTTAAACTACAAAAACTTGCAATTTAAACAATTTATTGATAACATAGCTATTGATAATTAATTTTCTAGAAATTTTGCAAGTATGAAGAAGATGTAATCTAATGGTGGATTTATCAAAATTCCTATTCAATAAAAAGATATTGAGTCTACAACCAATTTTGGAGCCTTAGGCTACAATTAATTTTGTAGTTAAACTTTGTTCTTTATAAATTGGATTAAGAATGGTAAGATCGCACTTTTGTTTGAAAAATAAAAGCAAAATAATAAATGATGATGATGATTTTTTTTATTATAAAAATAATGATGGTGATAATTAAATATACATTTATGCAACAACAAAAAAAAAATAGTTCTCAACCTTTTTTATAAAGAACTTTATCCTACTTTCTTACTTCTTTACAAATTAAATATATATATGTCTTACCAAATTTATTCTCTTATTAACTAAACGGCAGTCTTAATGGGACAACAATACAAATAATCTTCAGAAGTAAGCACTATTAAGTGGAGTTGTTAGCCCATGAGATAAAATATTATAAGTTTAGGTCTTTACTTGCACTAATTGCAACGCTCCTCCAAGGGCACCTATGTGTTGGGTTTATGGGTTTAGTGGACTTGAAAAATGTATCATAGATATGAAAGTTTTAAGTTTTTTCCACAAAGCTACTGATCCATTGGTAGTGGAGGCTCTAAGAAATTTTTTTTTTCTGGGGTAGCCATTAAGAAACTTAAACTATACAAAATTTAATTTTACACACAAATTTTGTAAGAGTTAGATTACACGGTCACGAAATAGTGTAACGAATTATCAATTTATATTGATTTGTATGTAAGCAGGTACAATTCTATGTTTGATTTTTTACAATAAAGAATGCAACGAACTCCTCTATTCAATCTCCGATAAACTTTACAATCTGAAGGGTTATAAAACTTGATCTTGAATTGTGTCTTGATATCTCCAAGTTAAATGAGTAATTGAATATATTTTTTATATGATGTCGAGGGCCATTGGCTCATGAACCAAATCAATGGACTTGAAGGAAAATCCCTACTTTGATTTGAAGAAGTAGGAATTGGCCTTGGTTTTGAATGAGAAATAGAATTTTTTTGGACTTAGAGATGACTTTCTATTTTGGCAGATTGTTAGTAAGGTTTTGTATCTAAATTTTTTCATTTTCTTATATGAGTAACCTCTATTTATAGACTACTTAATGGTCTTTGATTTGGAAAAATTTCTCAACATTTATTGAGAGTTAATTATGAGGAATTGGCCTTGGTTTTGAATGAGCAATAGAATTTTTTTGGACTTAGAGATGATTCTCTATTTTGGCAAAGTGTTAGTAAGGTTTTCTCTCTAAATTTTTTCCTTATCTCATATGAGGAACCTCTATTTATAAACTGCTCAATGGTCTTTGATTTGGAAAATTTTCTTAGCATTTATTGAGAGTTAATTATGAATTATGAATTTTAAATTCAAATTTGAATTTAATTTGGTCTTCCATTTAATAAAAACCTTTCGTGTGAGTTTTTTCTTCTGATGTTGCCACATGGCCCTCTTCATTTAATGCCACACATGGCTTTACGTGATTTGTGACACGTGTCATTTTTATGTTAGTTGTGATAACTCAAATATTTGACGTGTGAATTGATTTTATTTACTGATTGTCCACTGTTGACACAACATCAATTGGAAATGAATTTGATCGCAAATATTTGATCATGATCAATTGGATAGCTGTGAATACATCATGGAAATTTTGATGTCTACACTTGTAAAAAGAGAATTTGAATATATTGACATCACAATAAAACATGTAAATACATAAAATTTTACAATTTCTTTCTACTAATACAATGAGAAAAGGGGATTGTTGAGAGATAAAGTGGGAACTTAAAATTGAGAGAGAGAGAGAGAGAGAGAGAGAGAGAGAGAGAGAGAGAGAGAGAGCAAATGATACTTGCTACAATTGTAAAGGCGAGAGGAGTAAAATTGTCGGCATTGTAGAGGAGAACTCATGGCTACAATATCTTTCTCTAACTCTCTTGGTACCTTTTTTTTGGGAAAATGAAATTAGATTTTTTTTTAATTTTTATTTTATAGAATGGTTTGTATGAATTACAAATAAAAATGATTAGGGGTTTTTATTTTTTATTTCTCCTTTTGAATGGACTTTTTGTTGAATTTTTTGTTCATTTGTTGTTTTTTTGGTTGTTTTGGCTCTTATTTTTATTTTTTGTTTAAGGGTTAAGGATTATGTTTGAGGGGTCAAGATTATTTTTGTTGAACCCAAATTTTTGGTATGCTTAAATCATGTGTTCAATATATTTCTTTTAAGTAGACAAACCATAATATATATATTTTAAAGTAAACAAACAAAACAAGTTAGTTTAAAAATAATTATATATATATATATATATATATATATATATATATATATATATTTCAAATCATATACTATATAATAAAAGTTGGGCTTCTAGAAGCCATGGTTGCACCTAGTGACAACTCTCACTAATTAGTAAATTAATTATATATTTTTGTTAAGATATATTCCTCAATTAAGGGATAATATTTACAAACTATTAACAAAAATTTTATCATTTAAATTTCAACAAATTTAAATTATATTCAAACTAAAAGTTTATTATAAAAAATTTCAAAACATAAATCCCACACAACAACCCACGTTTTCTTTCTAAAAAAAAAAAAAAACAGAAACACTTATACAGACTAAGCTCTAAACAATCAGATATGCTGTTTAAAGTAATTTTTTTTATAATTTATTATTACTATTTATTTAATAATTTAGTTTTAATTATTTTAAAATTTTTGAGCTTACATATTTATTTATTTAAAACTAGTATGTGTATGTATATATATATATATATATATATATATATATTTTTTTTTTTTTTGCAAATATAATTTTTTCAAATGTTCACACCTGTGCTCAGCTTAAAGTTGTCCCTGTTGATGGGATTAGAGGCTCTTCTATTTTTTGGGTAAAGATTAATAATTTGCATTTATTATAATTTGATATTTCTACTTTTTCCAATCACCAAAAAAAAAAAAAAAAAAACTTGGGGTGAGTTTTGTAGATTTGAGGAGTTTTAAAACTAATAAAAGATTGATTCTATTTTGTAGTAAGTTAGTGAGTAGAAGTAGGAATTTAAATCCACGTAAAAGTAGGAGTTTATTAGAAGTATGAAGACATTTTAACGTAGGAATTTATTATTTTTGTCAATTTACTATTTTAACCATATTTTTAAGTTTTAGGTAGGGGTATTTTTGACAGTAAAAAAGAAACAATAACTAACTTTCTTTTGTCAATTTACTATTTTAACCCCATTTTTAAGTAGTTGGTTAATTAATTTAGGGGTATTTTTGACAGGAAAAAAAATAATAACTAACTTTCTTAATCCTCTTAATATATACAGATAAAAGCAATTATGAACTTGCCTGTTGTCAGCCACGTTTAGAAACTCCCCCATTTATAAACAACTTATACATGTCAGATTGAGATGAGTCTTATAAAATAAACTCCCCCGCATGCTTCCTTTGTATCAGGGGCGGAGGGAGGGGGGGGGGGGGGGGGGGGGGGGGGCGAGGGGGGGGCACTTGCCCCCCCTGAAATTTCAAATGCCCCCACCCCCCCCCCCCCCCCCACTAAAGACAAAAAATAAAAAATAAAAAATAAACCCCCCACACTAAAGACCAAAAATAATAAATAATAAATAAATAACCCAATTAAGTGAATTCACGTTACTTTTCCAGCTTTCCTAGTAGTAGTAGTAGATGACTTCTACTCCTAGTACAATTCTATATATAAAATTAATGGGTCCCACTTAGTAAACTTGATGGACTAGACCAAACTGTCTGTATAATTTTTTTTATGTCTCAAGTTTCTTTCTTGGATAACCAACTTGAGATATACATCCATGACATGCAGTCCATTGAAGAGTTTTCAGCATTTAGAGGAATTGGACAGCTTGTTGAAAAGATGGTAGAAATGAAAAAGAATATTTCATATCCATTGGTTTACTCATTAGTGACTTTGGCATTGATTTTACTAGTTGCAACAGCTACTGTTGAAAGAGCTTTTTCAACAATGAACATAATTAAAAATTGATTACGCAATCAAATAGGAGATCAGTGGATGAATGATTGCTTAGTTACATAAATTGAGAAAGATAAATTCAAGACTATTAAGTGTGAAGAAATCATGCAGCGGTTTCAAAATATGAAAAATCGTTGAGGACAATTGAGTAAAATAAGCTAGATGTGAAAAAATAAATTAAAGTTTACATTTTATGTTAAATTTTGTATGACAATTAAATTATCATATAGTTGTTTATTTATTTTGTTATTAATATTGATTAATTTTTTTATATTAATTTTTATTTCCAATCTTGTCTTTTAATCTTACCCCCTCAACCTAAATTCCTGGCTCTGCCACTGCTCTGTATGAGATTTCATTTATATATATAAAAGCAATTATGAACTTGCATGTTGTCAGCCATGTTTAGAAACTCCCCCATTTATAAACAACTTATACATGTCAGATTGAGATGAGTCTTATAAGATAAACTCCCCCGCACGCTTCTTTTGTATTCTCTTCAGTCTTGATAGTAACACTTATTGAAATTGGTCTTAATGTTTTTTTTTTTTTTAAAAGAGTTTCAACCTATGGCATCCGCTCCTGATGATAACTCTTTATCATCAGACTAAGACACCAATTAGTTTTTGGTGCAGACAGGGATTGAACCCCAGATTTCTTATACAATCATCAGAAACTTTACCAGTTGAGCTAACTGGAACCCACAAATTGGTCTTAATGTTACGTCTAAAAAAGAGAGTAATTATTGAGTACTTTCGGAGTACTATAAATATGTACTCTCATTTTTTCACATAACTGTGAGTTCTATTAATTAAATTTATGGTAGGACTTACAATTCATGTGAGAGTAGAGAGTACGCATTTATGATATTCCCGAAATATTTAATAATTTCCCAAAAAAGGTGGGGAAAATTGGTCTTATTACCAATCAATCATTTAACTTATTTTTTATTTGATAAAAAAACTATGTGATTTATTTTTGGAAATTAACAATATAGTAACAGATTTGAACCATATATTCAGCAAGCCAGGGGCCTGTATAGCCTCAAAATATCCTATTCACTACCGGGTACACCCAGCTATTTTGGTGTAACCAGAGGCAGAACTAAAAATATTTGCTTGACGGGG
Source organism: Quercus wislizeni (assembly GCA_023055345.1). Lineage (NCBI taxonomy): Eukaryota > Viridiplantae > Streptophyta > Magnoliopsida > Fagales > Fagaceae > Quercus > Quercus wislizeni. The sequence continues at coordinate 1,023,111 of JALGQJ010000027.1, forward strand.
CCAACCCCTATTTTTATAGGCTATTTCTTTAAAAATGTTTACTAGTTATAGTTTTGCCATTGGGTGTCATCTTACCTCTTACTTGTTCCTGTAAATGTCCCAACTTTGTTATAAGAAAAATAAAAATAATAATTTAGGGACAAAGTTTAGTTCCAACTTTACTCAATATTTTTTTATTGGAGGTAAATTTTAACAAATCCATTATTGGATTACATCTTTTTCTTATATCATTCATACTTGCAAAATTTCTAGAAAATTAAAGATTAATAGCCATGTCATCAATAAATTGTTTAAATTGCAAGTTTTTGTAGTTTAAAATTATGTATAAAATATAAGTCTATAGATCATATAGTAAATAATATTCGATTCATACAAAATTTGAAATGTGTTATAAAAGCATAAATATGTAGTAACGTTTAGATATGTAATAACGTTTATTTTATTGAATAAAGTTGTTATCTTAGATTATAATCAATTTTGTAGCAAAACTTTGTTCATAATTTATTTCTACAAGCTGATTTCTTTTAACTGTTACGTAATCCCATATGCAACTTGTTTTATTTTTATTTGTTTTTTATGAAATGTATTACTAGTTTTATACGAAGGTTTAAGTTAAACTGTTCAAAAATTAAGGGTAAATTTGTTAAATGTGTTTAAACAACAGTTTTTAATTTTTTTAAAAATACGTGTCTGTGAAAATGTTCATGAAAAAGTATTTAAAAATTCATATAATATTGTTTAAAAACTAAAATCATGTATTTAAGTTAATCTACCAAACAGGCCATAGTTTTGTCTGACAGGTTGTGATGCCTTTAACGCATATGCATATCGACTACTATTTTACTCTCTACTGCTCAGAACCGAATTCAGCTCAAACAATTGTTAAAATAGATGTGAAATTAGTTTTAATATTAATTTAATTCGTATTTTATACCAAATAGTACCAGTTGTTGCTTATCCTATTAGTCCAATAATTTTTTTTTTCCGAATAATATTAATTTATTATTGAGACGCACACTATAATTTATATATCCCACCAACCATATGTATTTTCTGTGGTGAGTGCAAGAGAGAGAAACGAAGAATGAAAGAGAGAGCTTGAAAACAAAAGCTCACGATGCGAATATAATACCAATATCACCACAACACAAAACACAGTCACAGTCACAGGTAGACCCATCTGAGAGCTGAAGCTAGTTGTAGCAAGAAAATGGAGGAGAATGGAGAAAAAAGATGGAACTTCTGGGGGATGGGAAAGCTGAATCCACAGTCGAAAACATCAATTCGAGGGCTTTTGATGAAGATATGGGGAAGCGTTAACAAAGATGATCCAAGGCCACTTTTGCCTCTCGGACATGGCGACCCTTCTCCTTTCCCATGTTTTCGGACCACTCCCTTAGCCGAAGATGCCGTCGTCGACGCTCTCCGCTCCGCCAAGTTCAACTCTTATCCACCCACCTCTGGACTCCAGCCGGCCAGAAGGTAAATATTATTAGAAAGGTTATTTTCACACATTTTTACAACCAATCTAGGTTTAAATTAGAACACGTAACAATTTTATACCTATAGCTGTATAAAATCACTGTCTCATATCTATATATCATGGTCGTGATTTTGTTTTCCTTTTATGGCTTCTGATGATTAGACTATAGTTCACTTTATTTTCTCTTGACATACTATTTGACTATTTCGAGTATTGTAGGCTTTTTCTGGTTCTCCTGTAAGGAAAAATCTCTCATGCGCTAGGTGCATAAGAGACCAGCTTCTGGGTTGTACTTACGGTCCCCATTAATCTGGTATCAAACTGCTTTAAATTTTCATATGCTTTATACGGTCCCCATTAATTGCATCGTATTGTACTCTTTTTTTATTTGGTAGTTTTATTGCAGCTTTTAAGTTTGCTGGCAAGCTTTACAGAAAAAAAAAAAAAAAAAAAAAAAAAAAAAAAAAAAAAAAAAAAAAAAAATTATGGAGTCAATATTCAATTTTTTTATAAAATAGGATTCACATTAGTACAACCTCAACAAACACCTGTTAACATTTGACTAAATTTATTATTGATATCATCTTATCTTATTATTTATCATTAACACTTTGCTACCTTGTACTTGTAAATATTTTGTTGAAAAATTATTGTTCATAACGAATTATGGAAGAGTCTAGAGGTCACACAATCAACTTATGTTTGGATTACATCCCTAACATACGGGACTACCATAAGTGCTTGATAAAAAATAATTTAATCATTACTTCAAATACATACGAATTGTGACAAAATGTGTGTTATAAAAAAAAATGGTATACATTAACATTACTTCTTAAGTTTCATTTTTTTTTATTCAATAATTAAGATTGACAATTATTATTATTTTTTCAATTCTCAATTTCTACCATTAAAATCTATTACATTATGTGAAATAATATATCGTTATATATCTTTGTTACGTACTTACATATTGTTGTCTTTTCACGACCTACTTGTTGCTATCATTATTCATTACAAATTTGCTTGTGCAATTTTTGTCCATTTGCGCTGTCGAGCAACAGGTAGGGAACAAAAGCGTGAAAAACAACGGTGGTTTGCATTTATATATATTTTTTATAATAACAATTCAATAATAAATAAGGAAAAGAATTAAAGAAACAAAGAGGTTAGCTATTATTAATTATTGGCTGCTAACATTTTTTTAGAATAAAGTGGACCAAATCAATCCTTCTCCATTGTTACAAAAAACCCATCTGACAAATATACTCCACACATAGTCTCACCTGTGCAAATTGTCTTTAAAAAAAAAAGTCTCACTCTTACCTTTGCAAAAGTAGTGTAGGTGACAGTAAAAAAAGGTCATATATATATATATATATATATATATTAAGATATTTGGAATTTTATGGGGGTGAAGTGTAAAGATTAATTGCATGCATCCTTCACTTAAAGAAAAAGTCTGGAGCCACAACAAAAGGCATATATTGTGTCACAACTTGCCCATATGGTGAGTTGTGTTTGATAGAGGGGTGTCTTCATATGACCCATCATCACTCCCTTTACCAACTACAACTCGCCACATAAGTGAGTTGTGGCATAAATTATACCTTTTGTTGTGACACTAGAATTGCTTTCTCTTAAAAGCCCGATTACATAGTTCATGATGAGCAACCTTGTTAAAAGTTCTTTACATCAATCACTATGTGCATGATTTCAACGCTAATTATTGATTGGTTTTCCCATTGTACGTAGAAAATAGTCCTACGGTCTATATCTCATAAAGTTGCTTCCTTTACATATCTTCAATATTGCTATTGACTAATTCACTGTTCATCACCTACCCAACAGAAAAAGTTGTTGGGAAAATTTTTGCCTTCTTGTGGTTTGATCTTAGCATTTTTATTTTTTGGACAATCTGATTTGATCTTATAGCTTTGGAAAAAAATTCTATTAAAAAAATTTACTTATACATTTTTTAAAACACACTTAAAATGCTCTTAAAGTTAATGATATATATAAAATTATAAGAAAAAATAGATTAATGCTTTCAATGAGAAATTAGTGTTTGTACATTTTTTTTATTATAAATATGAAAGGGGTCATTATGTTGAAGTTGCACCTACCTAAAGTTTTGTTAATAAAATAAAGGGGGAGGAGGAGGATCTTGAAAAATCCAGGGGGGCATGGCCCCTCCTCTGCCCCCCTCCCTCTGCCATTGATTGCTTTGTAAAAATGTTTACAATGTACATTCTTATTCTTAGAAAATATTCTTCTTTTTTTTTTTGGTAGTATTTGGACAAAACGTGATGGTTAGCTTCTTTTGTACTAACAAGATGATCAAGTTCACTTATCTCGAATAGAAAATTATCGAAACTTTCCCAAGTTTCATATTGATTCTCTGAGTCTATTGAAAAACAGATAACGTATTGCATGTTGTCATATATTCAATGTTAATCTAATTTATTAAGTTAATGCTTGAATTGTAACAGGGCTATAGCAGATTATTTGTCTCGTGATCTTCCTTACACATTATCGCCAGACGATGTTTTTCTCACTATAGGATGCATCCAAGCAATTGAAGTAACACTAAGAGCCCTTGCTCGCCCGGATGCCAACATTCTGCTTCCAAGACCATGCTTCCCATTCTATGACTCTTTTGCTTCATCTATCAATCTTGAAGTCCGTTATTTTGATCTTAACCCAGAAAAGGGTTGGGAGGTTGATATTGAAAGCGTCGAAGCTCTTACTGATGAGAATACCGTTGCCATGGTCATCATAAACCCTGGCAATCCTTGTGGAAGTGTCTATACACGCCAACATTTGAAAGAGGTAGGTTAAACCTTCTTTTTTATAGATACATGAAATTAATTTATATTATATGAGTAGCAAAGATTAAACTTTAACGTCTACTCTAATACTAATTCACAAATTTACCTCCTTATTAGCTAGGCAGGTTGTTTTCAGAAGATTTGAGTGAAATATTGACCCTTAATATATATTTACTCTACTCTTGCCTCGTCGGGTAATTATTTGAGTCAATGTCTTTTCAGAAGTAGAATCAACTTTGTTTTAAGAGTATGTAAGAATATGAAATGTCTAAAAGTTCATAAGAGGAATGACTTATGAAGTTCTTAATGCAACAATAATTAAATTTTAGTATATGCTACTAGACTTTCACATGATATTGGTTTGGAACTCATGCTTCATATGGTTCTGTAATAAGCACGAGTTTTCATAAGTAAAACTTATTTTTTATTAAAGCGTTGATGACAAAATTATTGGTTGTTGATTTTATGAATATTAGATTGCAGAGGTGGCGAGAAAGCTGGGCATTCTAGTGGTTACAGATGAGGTTTATCACCATCTCACTTTTGGACCTAATCCATTTGTGCCAATGGGAGTATTTGGATCAATAGCGCCTGTTATCACACTAGGGTCTATATCAAAGAGATGGCTTGTGCCAGGTTGGCGACTAGGTTGGCTTGTGATAAGTGATCCTAATGGCATCCTTCGAAAATCCGGGGTCATCTCTCTCTCTCTCTCTCTCTCTGTTAAGCTTGCACAGCCACAAATACATATAGAATAATAATTATAATGAAGGTTCTGCATTATATTTCAATTTATTGGATGAGTAATAACAAGACATATGCAGTATTCTCAAATCCTTTTCTTTTCCTCTCAGATTGTAGAATGCATTACAGACTGTCTCAATATGACATCTGATCCACCAACGTTCATTCAGGTTTGTAAATTACCATGTTTATGTCTCAATGTGGAAGCATGCTACATTTTTTCCTCTTTTAAGCACTTTCAAAACTTAATATGTATTTTTATCCTTAATTCTTGTTGGAGAAAATTCACCTGAAAGACAATAGAACAATTTCTTTTAATAGAAGACTAGAGAAATAACATGAAAAGAGGCCCACTTTCTCTAGACCCAACTTTGACTTCATTATATCCTTAGTGGTTAGGCTGAACAGCTCTTCGATCTGAAGTAAAGGTGAATCCTACCTCTAACTATGTGGAAACTCCCAAGACCTTTTTCTAATAGTTATCTGGTGCTTGTGGGAAGTGAAAAATCTGACTCTATTGGCTTTTACTCCCAAATCTCTAACATACTAACATGAGATGACTCTATTGTCCCTTAAGATACTGGTGAGTGATGTCCAACTTCTTGGTGTATAATTAAAATTAAGATGGTTATTCATTCATTCATCCATCCATTTAGTTATATCACTATTTCAAATTTTTGCTCATTATTTTAATAATACTTTACTGTACTTTATTTGATTCATGGTAGAATGACCTTCTGCATTTTTTTTTTTTTTTTTTTTGGGTATATTGGTTGAGTTTGGATTACACTGAAAAATGAAAAGAGTTTGCGTTTGGCTTTTTTTGTGGGTTCCGTGCACTATTCACAGGACCCGTAAGTACGGAAAAATGTAAATGTTAAGTTAAAACTGGATCTCACGATACTATTCACACATTTAAAAATTATTTTACTATAGTATTTTCAGTTTTCAGCAATAAGCGGTATCCAAACAGACCTGTAGATCATTTTCATCTGCATTTGACATATAATTTTCTCATTCTCTCTCAATTGTTTCTTTCAAACTTTTAACATAGTGATACTGAAATATTATGTTCATCCATGTATTTTTGTCTTCCTTCTCTTGAAAATATAACAATGTGGTTTATGTATTAGGGTGCAGTTCCCCAAATCCTTGAAAAAACAGGGGAGGATTTCTTTTCAAAAACTATTGACATCCTAAGGGAGGTTGCACACATATGTTATGAAAGAATTCAGGAGATCCCTTGCATTACTTGCCCAAATAAACCTGAAGGATCCATGTTTGTGATGGTAAGGACATCAAAATTTTTAATTATTTGTGCCTAAAAAGGTAATTAATATCTTATTGATTAGGAATTTGATCACAGGCTAAGCTAAACCTGTCATTATTGGAAGACATAAATGATGATTTGGACTTCTGTCTCAAGCTGGCTAAAGAGGAGTCTGTTGTTGTTTTACCAGGTATGTAACAAGGTCTTTTCCCATTAAAAAAAAAGGTCTTTAAGATTTCTTGAGCCAGACAAATACATTCACAGATCCAGATTTGTAATGCGTTAAGGCAGTGTTTTTTCATTTTACCCCCCCAAAAAGAGTGGCCTTAGTATTTGTTTGGCTGCTTTGTAAATCTTTATATATCTTCTGGACTAGAGTTCTTGTACACTAGTTGAGAAAATCTGGGTAGTAACTAGGCTATTGAGTAATTTCTTTGTCCCTAACATGGTGCATTTAAAGATAACTAGGCTTAGATATTATGGCCTGATGAGCTAAAAAATGATGAGAAGGGACATAATAAAGATAAAGAATAGGAGAGCTAGTAAATCTTAGATTCTTGTCTGTTTGAGAACGGCTTATTTAGCTTTTTGTTGAAAACTTTTGTTGAAAGTGTATTAAAGTATATTTATACCTTGAAAAAATTTGAAAAGTGAGAAAATGCGGGGAAAAAGTGAGGTTTTAAAAAGCTGTACATAAAAACTAAAAGCTAAAAGTTAGAAGCTAAAGTTGATGCTAAACAGGTTGTATAGTATTAAGGAAGTTGCTCTCGTAGGAGACCCTTTCATGTTTCCCCCATTGACTGCTAATTACATATTCATGGAAAGATATCTAAAAGACAAATATTTGCCTTTCAATATTTTGATGTATTTCACTCCCAAGTGGATGCCCTTTTTTTCCGTGTAATATTAATAATCAATCTCAAAAAGTTCTATAATTTGGAAAAAAATTTCCTCTTGAAAGATAAACCTACAAATCCACATTCAACTTCAAAAACGTTTTCTGCAATGCTTGCTTGCTTTCTTAATGGCGGCATTGGGGATATCTCTTTTAAGGAAATAGTGAGCATCTCTTGAAATCTCTAGATGTCACCTTTACAAGCCCTTACAAAAAAAATGACAATGGGTTGAGGACAACAGTATGCATGTTGGATATGTCACTTTCTTGCACTACGGTTAGCATATTAATGGAGTGGATTTATGTGGCTTTTTATATTGATTTTTGTTGTTGTTTTAAAAAATTCCCTTTTGTCATTTGATGGATGAAAATTTCCGACATGACAAATGGAATTTATGTCATGACATAGGCTCCACTTTATTAAAGTAACCTTAGTTTCATAAATTCATTTGCTATGTCTGTATTTCCTTTCCATAAATGATGGTAGAGACTTTTTTTTAAAACATTTTTAAGTAAAAGGATGATTTTAAAACAAATTTCAAGGGTTGAGTACGATATATTCAATTTAACCCAAAAACAAATCTCTTAGACAACTGAGCACAGAGTCACGGCTTTTCAAAATTTTGATTGCCAAGTACATGACCCTAGCTGAAAGCAAATCTTGACCATGAAACATGTATTACAAGATTAAAATATTAGTCTTAATAAATAAACATGTTTATTAGGATGGTAATGGTGTAGGGGATCGAGTGCCTTTGTCATCATTCTTGCCCCTGTAACTTTAATGGCCTGTTTGGGAGTTTAAAAAAAGAGGGGGAGTAGAGTAAAGTGAGGGAGAGTAATTCAATTATCTTGTTTAAAAGTTTTTTAAGGAAGGAGTGGGAGAGATTTGGAGGGGTTTGAACTCCTTCCAATCCCTTATTTTTAATTCCCCCAAATTGGAGAGATTTGGAGGGAGAGTGAAGCATAAAAATGCTTAACCAAATGAATTATCAAATTTACCCTTACCATATTAACAAAATTACAAATGAAAAAACTAATTATTCCCCTCCTCCTTACTTAATTTTAAAAACATCCAAACAAGGTGGAGGATAACTATTCCCCTCTACTCTCCTCTCCACTACTCTTCTTCCCTCTACTCCCGTCTACTCTCCTCTCTCTCAAAACTTCCAAACATAGCATTAATCTAACAAACTAATCATAGAACAATGTTGTAAGTTTATTTTCAAATAGGGGTAAATTTGTCTATTTAAATCATTTCCTCTCATCTCCATCCCAATTTTTAAAACATCCAAATAAGAGGAATGGCTAATTACTCCCTTCCCCGGGGAAGAGAGTAAGGGACCCCTTACTAATTTTAAAAACATCCAAACAAGGTGAAAGATAACCATTCCCCTCTACTCTCCTCTCCACTACTCTTCTCCTCTCTACTCTCCTCCCTCTCTAAACTTTCAAACAGGCCATAAGTCTCTCCCCTTATACATCATGTACCTTAACATTTTAAAAACAAAACAGAGAGAGATAGCTAGCTATTGTAGTGCAATTAGCATAGATGATTGAGAAGAAAGAATGACAGTAAGATTACTAGTCTTTTTTAGCATTCAAAAGATTGTCATATCCTAATTAAAGGGTTCGATTACAATTACTTTGGTTGAGTAATATTTTGTGGGGAATAATTTCGCTGCTAATTGAGTCTAATAGTACTCAATCCTTTGGTTTTCAGGGGTGGCGGTGGGGATGAAGAATTGGTTGCGCATAACTTTTGCAGTTGAGCCTTCAGCTCTTGAAGATGGCTTTGGGAGAATGAAAGCCTTCTGTGAAAGGCATGCCAAGAAACAATAAGAATTCTCTTAAGTTACAAAATGGAGCAGTAGTGATCAACAACTATGCGTTGGATCTCAAGCTCAAGCTGGTTACTCATGAGTGGTTTTCATGAATGTTATGAATTGTAATTGTTCAGGTATTTGAAAATAAAGTCCCCTCTTCAATGTCTTGCTACTCAAGCAAGACACCATGAAGAAGAGTGGTGATGACTTGTGATCTGCAACTTCCTGTTGCACGATCACACGATGTCAGTATTGGTGATAGGTGATCTGCAACATCCCGTTGCATGATCTCATATATGTTGTTACTGCTTGCACCAATAATTTCATTAAACCTTAAATAAAGTAGTTCTCAGACGTTTGAACCAGAAAATATTGTTCAATTGGAGAACTTCTAAAACAAGAATTTATTACAGATCATTTCTTAAGAGCTTGACAAGTACTGCCTAACTTGAAATAATCAAAACAGGAAAATAATGATTAAATTGCACTTTACATTCTTACAATTTGGAGTGATTTTGATTTTGTCCCACTAAGTTTCAAATCTGGATTCGTACTATCGTTTGTATTTAAGGCTTTCACTTTAAAACAATATAGTTTAAATGTTTTGTCACATCATGGAAAAAAATAAATATTTTGAGTTTGTTGTAAGAAATCTTACAAGCTCATCAACAGGGATGAAGTCTACATCCTTACTCTTAATAATGACAGTCACTTTGGGACTAAAATAGTCAGTCAAGGATCTAATAATATTCCTAACAATTTTAGATTGGTCATAAATTTCATCCAAATTATAAGTAGAATTAACAATATCATTAAGCTTAGCATAGAATTCATCAAAACTTTCATCATCAGACATCCTAATGCTTTCAAATCTAGTTGTTAACTGCTGCAACTTATTGATCTTAACTACCTTTGTACCTTCATGCACAGTTTGAAGAATATTCCATGCAGTATGAGCCACCTCAACATTTGAGATCTTCTTGAATTTCTCCATAGAAACAGCATTAAAAATAGCATTCATGACTTTGCTATTAAAAGCGGCTGTTTCTTTTGAAAAAGTTTGCCATTCACTTACAAGAGTAGTTAGTTTCTCCTACCCATATTCAACGAAATTCCAAACTCTCTCATCAATTGATTTCAAGAATGCTTTCATCCTTACTTTTCAGTAGGCATAGTTGTTCCTATCAAAGTGAGCTGAGATCACAAGAGAGTGACCATGTTCCATGACAACAAGAGTCAAGGATCAACTCTTAAATCAAAGGATCTAAATACTAGAGCTAACTTGCTCTGATACCACTTATGCATTTTTAGACTCCTTAAAACACAAGTTGTTTAACCTAATATTAAGTCAAGTTGATTAACAAGTTCATTAATAAGATCTAGGTTAAACACATTCAAATCATATCATGTGAATAGTGTGGGAAAGTAAATAACACAATGATATGATAACTCAGGAAAACCAAACCGGTAAAAAACCTGGGGAGGATTTAACCTAGCTATCCTCAAGGTAAAACAAATCCACTATAAAAGAATTGAAGTTTGTACAATAAGACTTGGACCACTAACATCTTATTGCTATCTCATGTAGAAAATTTACTACTACGATCACGTGACAGCTCCGAGTTCACGGACTACTTCTTTCTTTAATCCAAAGTAACCATAAGTTCTCCTACTTGTGTTTTACTTTAAGCTCTTGAAACAGTAACCGAAAAGATCACCAAGTTCTTGACATTAATCTTGATCTTGATAATCCTAAGTGTGTATGAAAGTAAACACCTCTAGATCTCACAGAAGATTCACACACACAACATATCAACACATCTAAAATGTGGCTAGGGTTTTTTCCTTTTATACTTTATAAGGTTGAATTTATTCAATCATGTGTTATCTTTATTTCGTGCCAAATTTTCTTGTAATTTAGCAATTAGATACCCTGTATATAGGTGGGAATTATGTAAGGGTAATGAGTGAGAGAGTGTGAAGAAAACTCAAGATAACGTGACAGCTCCGAGTTCACGGACTACTTCTTTCTTTAATCCAAAGTAACCATAAGTTCTCCTACTTGTGTTTTACTTTAAGCTCTTGAAACAGTAACCGAAAAGATCACCAAGTTCTTGACATTAATCTTGATCTTGATAATCCTAAGTGTGTATGAAAGTAAACACCTCTAGATCTCACAGAAGATTCACACACACAACATATCAACACATCTAAAATGTGGCTAGGGTTTTTTCCTTTTATACTTTATAAGGTTGAATTTATTCAATCATGTGTTATCTTTATTTCGTGCCAAATTTTCTTGTAATTTAGCAATTAGATACCCTGTATATAGGTGGGAATTATGTAAGGGTAATGAGTGAGAGAGTGTGAAGAAAACTCAAGATGTGTGCACTTAAGAAGAGTCTCGCGACTGGATCTCGCGACTGGCAAGTCACCAAAGGTGGCACACGTGTGAAACATGCAGAGGAGCTGAAGGGTTACGACAGTTGAAGCACTACAGGAAAAAACTTCCAGTTTGGCCAGGCAGTTAGCTCGTGACTCAAACTCGGGACTCGTTCTAGTCGCGAGGTTGAGTCGCCAGAATGTCTTGTTTGGTTGAAACTGACTTTTCGCATTTCTCATACACACTACTATAAATACCCTTATCCCTATGAAATGTTGAGAGTTTCCAAAAAGAATTTTGAGAGAGAAACCCTAGAGAAAAACAAGATTGACTCATCCACAATCTTCATCCTTTAGTTCTCCAAATTCCTCTACTCTCACCCTCTACATTGGCATATCCTTGAGAGGTACATTTTGCCAAATCCTTATCGCACCGTACCCATATCAGTAAAGAGATGTTTTGTTGCTTAGGAAGCAGTTCAGAAGGGACCAATTCATTTGGTTGATGCAATGGGAAATTGTGGGATCCAGTAAATTAGAAAAGACAAGATTTGACGTAACCCTGTTGGAGCAAGAAGCTTGAAGGACTTAGGTGCACTGGCTAGATTAAGCTTGGAGGGTCTTCTGCTATTCATGTATCCCAATTTTATTCTCTAATGGATTATTGACCGCTTGGAGGGCGGCAGAGAGGTTTTTCACCGAGTACTTTGGTTTTCTCTCCGATAACACATCGCCGTGTTATCTTTGTGTTTGTATCTCTCTTCCTTTACTCTTTACCTTTTAATTATTGTTGTGATTGTATTTAGTTATGGTTTAGAGTGTGCTACCAATTTGGATATAGTTTATATTTCATATTCTACACATATATTATTTGATTAAAAGCTTGTGTTGATATTTTTGTATTTGAGGGTCTAAACGTTCATAGGTGTTTTTACACACTATTTAAACTTTCATTCTTGAAGCAAAACATAAAACCCTATACATCATATGGGCTTGGGTTGAGTTGGAAATTCTACAGAAAAAACAATCTGCATGAGGTTTGATCAATCAAGTCTAATTTTCGATTGATCGAGCCTTGCAGATTTAGTCCAATAAATTCTGCAATCACTCGATTCCAACTTTACACATAAACACACTTTGAGCAGCTTAAATCTAGACTATAAGTTTTGATCATGGTTTGCCAACACATTACACATTGAAGTTCTAATACATTTAGTTCTTAAAGTTTTAGAACTTAACACTTTTTTGTGAGGAAAAATTATGCATAGAATGGAAAAGTGAATGACAAATTTATGCTAAGAGGGAGATAATAAGAAGAAACAAAATAAAGGAAGAAAAATGGAAAAAGGAAGAGTGATATTAAGGTAGAGGGTTTGGAGAGATGAAAAGGTAAAGGGATTGAGAAAGATTAGAGAAAGTGTAAAATATTATATTTTTAATTTTTTTAAATAAAAAAGATGAGAAAATATAAATTAACGATATAGAGGATCTCATCTTATTTCAATGTTTAATAAAATAAGATGAGAAAAAAAAAAGTAAAAAAAAAAGAGATATAAAATAATCACTACATTATCCAAATCATGCTATGTAATAGAATAATATTATTTTTTATATACTATCTTTAATTCTTTATAATACAATAGGATAATATTTAACAATCAAAGAAAAAAAAAAACTTAAAACACAAAAATAAATCTCATCAACCTAAATTAGAGTTCTAAAAAACAAAAAAATTTATTAACCTAAAACAGAGATGTAAGAAAAATAAAAAACCTACCAAAAAATTGAGAGAGAGAGAGAGAGAGATAACCTTTTTTGAGTGAAAACTATGCAAAGAATGGAGGAAATATTATAAACTTATCTGATTAAGATGGCCATTTAGAAACTTTCTATTTCCTTCAAATTTGGGTCAAGCATGTGTATTTGATTCTAAAATATGATGTTGGTAGGACTATTTGAACCTGCTCTCAGCAAGTGAAATAACATGTCCAATATGCAAATCATTGGGTCACACACGTCTTGTTGGTTAGGAATGAAAAATTAATAAATATAAACCGATTTAAGTATCAAATATATTAAAAAATTAAATGATACATCATGGTTTGCCTCGGTTGAACCTCGGTCCGACTTCAAAAATTTTGAACCTCTCACTTTCTTGGTTCATTAAACGGTCTGGTATTTAAAACTATAATTACAGTTTCCAAGCTTATGAAGTTTCATCTATGAAAATTTATTTATTTTGCAAGAAAATAAGAGGAATTTTTTTGAATTTTTTTTTCATTAAACTCAAACGCCGTTATCAAAACTATATGCAAGAATCTTTTTGAATTAAGATTGTACCTTTAGTACCAACACAAGAAAGTAAAGCCAAAGAAAATAACAAAAATAAACCACGAGAAAGATGTGTGGGGGAATTTGAGAACCCCGTCAATGCGAGTCAATATGCATCTCCAATCATTGAGCTTAATTTGTGTAACAAACTACCATTTAACTTGCAGAAATTTATATCATTGCCCTCAATGGTTTATTCGTGAATTGACATGAGATAGAATGCACTATGCAGAGACGTCAATTGAAACGGGTTGGAGGATCTTCCTGTCGCAATCAGGTCTGCAAATACCTATGACCTTGTGGCTAACAGCATATTGCCCCCTACGTGGAGTAAATTTTTAGACTTTAACCCCTCGTACAGTTGTACTTATACTTGACGCCAAAATAATAATAATCATAGCACAAAAATATTCAAATGTATCATTCAATAAAAGCAAATACTCATATCTATGGATTTCTTCAATCTTTTTATTTTTTTATTTTTTATTCTCATCTTCTATATGTTACGTCAACTAATATCTATGGTAAGCTTTTGTGTAAGAGACATTATTCTTATGATGAACAGTTTCTATTAGGGCATAATTTGATATTTTTTATTTTTTATTTCTCATTTTTCATTAGAGAAAACTTTTATTTGTAAATTTCATAAATTAGTTTTGCTGTAGTGATTGTGAATTGATTTTACGTAGTTTAACAATTGACAAAAGAGAGAGAAATAAATAAAATGATAGAGTTTCTGATAAATTCTCTCATAATATATAAATAAATAAGCCATCTCACTCAATGACCGAATATCTCTCTATTTTCCTTCAGCTTTTCATTTTTCTCTTCAGTGTGTAAGACACGCCCAAGCCACCTTCCAATAAAAAGCAAGATGACTTTTGTGGCTTGTTCAAAAGGCTCATTTAATGAGGTGTCCTATAGAATGTGGGTTGGACTACAATGGTGTCATGCAATGTTATGAATACCATTTCGATGACGATTTCAGTTGTCTATTGGAATAAAATATTTCAATACTGGCCTATTTCGACGTGCCATTTTATACTGTTTCGAAATTACCCGCTAATATATATATATATATATATAATTACAATTATTTTGACATTAACTAATGAACTCAATAGAGAGGTTTGAAAAGAAATCTTAATCAGCTTATTCAAGTAGTTAGATGGTTTTTTTTTTTAAAAATTTAAATCAGAATAATTGGATTTTTTTTTGTAAATAAATATGGATGTTGGGTGTAAGGACCAGATTTGACTCGAATCCAGAACAGGAATGAATCCAGGCCCACAAAGCCCGAACAATAAATTTGTAGAGTGCGGGAGAAAAAGCAAGTCTGAATCTAGGATAAAGATATTGGATTATAGCGTTACAAGGGAAGAGTTATATGCATGTAACTATACAGAAAGTATCATCGGATATGCCCTAATACTATGACTAAGAGTACTCAATTCTTTCCTTTTTCTCTTTTTCTTTCTCCTTCTTTTTCCTTTGTCTTTTTTTCTGTCTCCCCCACTTTTTTCCTTTCTTCGTATTACATACTATGGCTTTTTTACCATTTCCTCCATCCACGTGTGGGTCAGGTGTTGGAAGTCATTTTTTTCCGCTTCTCTTGCCTTTTCTTGAATCTTCCATTCTTAGCTGTAAGGCTGCGTGTTCAGTGTTCAGGCATCACCTCCACATTAATGCGGCCAGAGGGTTAGCTGGGCAGCATTTAATGCGGAGGCAACAGTACCCCCAGATATTTGTTTTTTCTCACTCTTATCCTTTATTTGATATTTTCTCATTCACTTTGTTGCAAGGTTTGTCCGAGGCGTTACCCTAAGAGACTGATAAGTCTACTAGCTACCTCAGACAGAAGTTCCGAAGTGACTATTGTCCTCGGACACGGTCAAATCCTTCATAGGCATTCTTTACTTCTTTTCGGAGTGCAACTTTCATCTCTTCCTTTGCTGGTTGTCCTCGGATACTCTCTTATCTTCGGACTGGATATTGGGCCCAGCCCTTTCTTATGCAGTCTGTACATACGAGATTAGATATTGGGCCCAGCCTTTTCCAATGCAATTTGAACATATGGGACCAATTGGCCCCCACAATAGCCCCTCAAAATCTTGCTTTTCGGCTCCTCGGGAGAAAAGGAGGATTTTGATTCCTTCGTCTGATCTGCCTTATGATCTGGTTTCATTGGGTCAAATCGCAACAACACGCGTTTGTCTTCTTATGACTCATCCCTGACTCTTCAGTGCCCAGGGCGTGCCTTCATTTAATTTTGGCAACTCCTTTGTCTCCCACGTTCGACGGTTGGATGAGAATCCAACAGTGGTTGATCTTTCTAGGAATTTGAGCGGGTGAATTCCTGCTCCCAATTTTTGCACCCGTATAAATAGCCTTTCAAATCAGTTTTTTTTCACTTTAAACGATTGCGTTATTCTAGAATTCGATACTTTCTTTCTTTCTTTCATTCCTTTGTGCGTCTACAAATACTAAAATCCTGTCCGAGGACCATTTCTCACACCTGTAAGTCTTCCTAAACTATCTCCTACTCTTATTCCTTTTATTGTAAAATTTTCCTTATAGGACTTCTTAGAAAATGGGTAGATTTAAGGAATTAGTAGACACCGAGGAGAAAATGAGGAATTTTAGAACTAAGTATAATATCCCTCCAGATGTGGGCGTTAGGTACACGGCACAGGGTGAGTGGTATGATGAAAGGAAAACAAACGAGGTGGTCATCCCCATGATTGCCTTCATAGAAGGGGGAATGACCATTCCCATGGGTACCCTTACTAGGAACTACCTTAGGTATTTTAGGTTGTCCCCCACACAATGCGCGCCGAATATGTTTAGAGTGTTAGGGTGTATAGGAGCCCTGAACGAAAGAATGAACCTAAACCTAACCTGTAACACCCCAACCTAGTTGCACAATTAATTTTATGAGTTTATATGTATGTTATTGTCTTAATTATTTTTGTGCATGAAACTTTGATTTTTGTGATATTATAGAATCTATATGCTCTTTTAGGGTGATGGATGTAACCTTTTAAAGGTAAGGATATATATGTGGGTGTAAAGTGATACTATTCTGTGTAAGTAAGTGTGAATGCAAAGAATATATATATATATATATATATATATATGTAAGTGTGAATGCAAGAAAATTGGAAAAGGTAGATGTAATGTTTTTCCCTAGTACTACACGTAGCCCACCCCAATTGTCAACATCCCTTATCTGATTTGCTGCCCAAAAGTCTTCTCACTTTTCTTATTTTCTTGGCTGCATCTGAAGTCCAGCAGCTCCTTTCTTCTTTCTCTATTCCTCTTTCATTCTTTTTGTTTCCTTCTTCTCCCCTTCTTACACGGCAGCCCTCCCTCTCTCACCAATGCATTTTAACCCTCTCTAAAGAAGAAATTAAAGGGTTAAGACTAAAATTTCAGCTTCAAATTGTTGGGGGTAAGAAATCAAAACTTTATTTGTTCATTTCTACTTCTTTAACTTCTATCCTGATTTTATAGGCTGAATGATGATTCTGTTTTAGTGGTTTGATGGTTTGATGATATTATGGTTTATTGAATGTTTGATAACATATTTTAGTATGTTTATTAAAGGCATAAAATACCCAAATGGAATTAAGGCTTATTGCTATTTGTTGATGATTTTGTAAGAATATGTACTGAAGCTGTCTCTGTGACAGATTTGGTGTTTACAACAAGAAAAATATGTATTAAATCATATTCTATGAATTAAGAGGCTAGGAGTAGTTTTTATGAATTATAAGACACACATGGTTGTTTTGGAATTGGTCTCACAGCATTTGGATGAGTAGAAAAATAATGGTTTAATTTCTAAGTTGCATGAATTTCTGTCAGGACGTTTTTGAGTATGCTGTCTTGCGTGATTTTTAATAAATCATGGGTTGATGCTTTGACTCCGAAATTTTTATGGTTCATACTGGACATACAGGGGAGTGGTTCTGTAAAATTTCATGACATTGGATGTGTGTAGATAGCCCGTTTGTATTTTACAAATGGGGCATATGCTGCTGGAATGGGCAGTGAACAACATATACTACCCCTGACTTTGTGGATTTTAATTCTCAAGTTAGGGTGTATGTTTTGAGCTATAATTTAATATGATTATTCCTTGTTATGTTAGGATCATATATGAATTTTATGAATTGGTTTCTCTATGGTTTGGATGCATAATATGTTTGATGATTGTATCATATGCTTTGGGGAACTTTAAGTGATGGGAATTAAGTTTTTCTTGAGTTTGAGAGTTAGGTTGTGGTTGAGGTATAAGTTTATATATTAGGAAGAGTTTGTCCGTAATAAGTTTTGGTTTTTCTTTTAGGTGACGAGAACGAGAACACGGATACTTGAGCTCCTCGTGTACATTCTCTCGCGCCTTCTGTTTTCAGGTAAGGGACTTGTGACATGTGCTTTTGATAAGTATAAATATTATCTCAAAACGTATTATGCATTAAAGCTTTTGATTAGAGGTATTACATATATGCATGATTTAAGTAAAATACATGTTCGTGAGTTGTTCAATCTTATATACATAATAATTTTAGCATATTGATGCTATTATTTATATCACGAACATGATATTTAAGAAGGAAGTGGATATGCTACTATTATGAAACATTATGTAAAAGCAAAGCTATCAGGAAAATATAGTTTTCAGGTTGTTCTTTTGTTATGTTCTGAACTCAGCCAGTAGGGGTTATAGTACTGGCATTTCCATGGAGATTCTGATTGGCCATTATAAGTGGGACTGGCTCTGCTGTACCCGCCCTTGTTGGTAACAGCCTACTTGTGGAGAATGTCAACCTACCCCCATGGTTGAAAGTATGTATTATGATATGATTCCGGAATTACCCGGCATTGTGGGGAATGCTGGATGCCTGGCACTCTATGCTGGAAGCCTCCCAAAGTTGTGACAGACTTACAATTGGATTAACTAATATGTATTACAAATGAACTATTAAGTTATTTGGAACTATAAGAAAGGTATGATGATAAAGAATGTTATAGTCTGTTCAAAGTTAAGATTACTGAATTATATCTAAGTTTCTTATTATGTCCTTTTATTTATTATATGAAAGGAAGATGAAGTATTTTTATCTGAAAGTTCATAAGTTATATAAGAACAATACGAACAGTATGAAGACCATTTTATCAAATCTGGCATATCCATAAAATATTTGATTTACATGCATTCTTATTAAAGGCCCATGGAGAATTAAAACCTTACTGGGCTTCGCAGCTCACCCTATTATATTTCAGTGCACAGGTTCTTCCTGGAAGCAGCGAGAGTATTAGAGGTGGCAAGGATTCTGTGTTTCCTCATTTTGTTAGAATGTAGAGTTTTGTTGTATAGCAGTTAGCTCTTTTGTTGTATAGGAGGAATCAAAATATACTTGATCCTTGAGCACAGATGTAATTCAGTATCTTAGTTTGTTTTGAACCCCAGTTGTATATCTTTGGGGTTAGGTTTGTAATAAGAGTTTTGCTAATCGTTTAGCTATGTAATATTTACCCTTATACCCTAAGTTTCTGCAAAGTGACAATCTTGCAAAGTTCAAATGAAATGAATTTTCAAGATTTTCATCATTTTTGTATTTTTGTGGTTTTTATGTAAGATATAAACAGGAATTCAAGAAAGCAATTCTTGATAAGCAGCTTCAATTTAGGTTGGTTCGTGTTAATATTGAGGTAAACTTGATATTAACATGCCGGTCATGCTCTAAACTCTGAAGTACAGGTTTGGGTCGTGACATAACCCACCATGATATAAACTGGATTTACAACTTTCAAAACCTAAAAAAGCAGGGGTATTATTTAAAATCCAGGCACGCCGAGGTTAGGTTGATCCAGTGTCTCCCTGTATCTAACAAGGGATTAAAAGAAGATTTTCTAATCTTCTCTGGGCGATGGCAAGATGGCCTACCATGCCCAGTTAAAGAGGGTGAACCAGGTGGGAATCTAACTATTTAATTTTCACATTTAACTTTACATATTTTGGTACTCCCATTGTTGTCGGCTGGTACTAAAATTATTCCTCATTGTCTCTACTGACATTGTAGATCCCCGCGCCACTACGCCTTCATTGCGCTTAGTTAACAAAGCAAGCTTGGACAGAGTTCTTCAAGCTGAAATTTACGTCAACGAGTCAGACGGTCAGCTAAGAGCAGCACATCTCATCCTCGGCTACAACCCCATATCGCATGCATTCCAAGCTCCTTCGTGCGTGATAAAGGTGAAGGATCCTCGGCTTCGCAAAATTAGCGTCGCTTACGAAGGGTTCGTAGTCCCTCAAGGCGTTCCTCTCCCCAGATATTCCCCGCTCACCGAACCACTGCCTGTTGCCAGCCTTGCAGTAGCAGTAACATCTTCCCCCCCCCCCCCCCCCCGTTTTCCAAGTAGAGGAGGAAGAAGAAGTAGAACAATAGGAAGAAGGTTTTGTGGACCTCACCTCGGCCACAGACAATTACGAAGTCTTCAATCAATCTACTCCATCACCTAACACACTTGAAGACATGGGCATCCAAAGGAAATCCCAACGCAGTCTTCAAGAGTTATTGGAGAGCCAGCCGGGAAAGGGGGAGGCTGGGAGGTTTGCCCAACCTAAACTTCCTCCTCCCCCTCCTAAATCTCCTCATCGTGCCCCTTAGCCACCCCCTCCCTCCAGGACTGAACAACCTGACCCTAAGTGGAGAAGGGAGCCTAAGGGTAAAGAAGTAATAGAGGCAGGAAGGACTAGTTCTTCCAGTGAAGAAGAGGCCCACAGGCCAACAAAGCAACAAAAAATTAGCCACGCCCTCAACCGAGGACCAGAGAGGGGAGAGGTTCAACTGCCCGAACCTCAAGCATGGCTTCCAGCCCCCATGCTTGGTGGTGAGCCTCTGACTGATGATGCATCGATCAGAGATTATAATGGGGGTATAGGCTGCCATGTGGCCTCAGTATTGGAAGAAACCCTCCTACTCCCCAAAGATATGGTGGAGCTACGAGGTCTGAGGAGGAACGAAGTCTTTCTTCAAGCCAAACGGTTTTTAGGAATGGTATGTATTGTTACTCTTTCAATCTTTTTCTTTTCTTTTCATTTGGTATAACACTTATTTCATGTTATTCATATGTATATATATTATTATCCTTATATATATATATATATATATATATTTTTTTTTTTTTTGTGCTTGTTTTGTTGTTGTTTTTTTTTTTTTAAAACAGGCTGTTCAGAGTACATTTAGAATGGAGGAAATATATCACTCCGTCGTACAGCAGTTGGATGACGAAAGAAAAAGAAGGGTTTCTGCTGTGCAGACATTGACAATTGCTGAGAACAGCAATGCCGATCTCAGGGAAAAGCTGAAGGCTGAGGAGCAGGAGAGGAAAAGCGCTGATGCTGCCTTGAAGAGTGCTGAGACACAGGCCGAGAGCCAAAGGAAGCTGGCCAATGAGATTAAAGGGCAGTTGGTTGCGGCCAAGGAGCAAATTACAGCCCTAAGGCAGCAGTTGGAGGAGGCTAATAGGTTTAAGGACTTGGCCGAAAAAGCCAGATTGCAGGCTGAGGAGGACAAGACTAAAGTCAAGAAGAAGAGGGACAAGGCTGAGCAACACGGCTACGACGTCGGCGTAGCTGAGAACGAGGACGCTCTTCGGGCTGAGGTCCCTGCTGTCTGTCGTGCTTACTGTGCCCAGACCTGGGAGGAGGCTCTTAACCAGGCTGGGGTTGAGGCTTCATCTGGGCTGAGGAGAGCAGAGAGCATTATTTTCCCCTTAGCCCTGCAAATTCCGAAGCAGACTGAGACAGCCCCTCTTGCGCCCCAACAGATTACTGAAGCCTCTTCTCAGCACCCTCCTTCTACTGCCCAGCCAGAACAGGGTAAAGAAAAAGAAATCCAAAAGGAACCCTTTTCAGATAAAGTGACTGAAGCCCCTCAACCAGGGGCAGTTTCTCAGGATTTTGAGAAGCAGTTAGCTTTAGTCACTTTACCTGTACAGGAGTCTCTTAAGGATAAAGAGAAAGAGATCACCCCTGAGGCAGCTGACCATGCTCCCAAGCCCAAGGTTCAAATTAAGCTGAAACCTTGAGCCTTAGACTAGTTTATCTTTTATTTTTATGACATTGATTATGGTTGTAACTTAGTTATTATTTTTTTTTCTTTTTTTTTTTCTTTGTATTGAAGGACAAACTTTTATAATACATAAGGCATTATTGTTTGTTCCTTATTATATTTCTCAGTAATATTATTTTACTTCAATGTATGGTTTTTACTTCATTTTATCTTTTGTACTATCTTCTACATGGATCACTAAGAGATGAAATACATTGATAAGACATATCATCAAATCCTGTTAAAAAGTGTATTTATTTACTTATTTATTTCAACACCTATATAACGAGCAAAACCTTAATATAGGGGAATATACTGACCTTTAATTTAATAATTATAAGACTGACATATGACTTATAAAATAAGACAACACTTGGCTTAGAAGTTAACATTTTCCATTAAATATCACGTTTCAAAGATGTTGATACAACTTATATTTTGTTGAGGGTATCCCTTGAGATGGCAAGATCAATACTTTCACAATGATCATGATCTAAGGATGTGATACAAAGAAGTTTTACCTTCTTATATTTCAAGGAAATTTCCTGAACTTTGATTTTCAACAAGCTGATGGTAGGCGAATTAAATACAAACCAACCTCTGTATAATACTCCAAAGATATTATAGGATGTTAATTTGTGGTCCGAGGACCTGACATAACTTAGTTTCTGTTTAATATTTCAATAGATGTCATAGGATATTAATTTCCACTAAGTTTGTGGTCCGAGAACCTGACATAACTTAGTTTCTGTTTAATATTTCAATAGATGTCATAGGATATTAATTTTCACTAAGTTTGTGGTCCGAGGACCTGACATAACTTAGTTTCTGTTTAATATTCCAATAGATGTCATAGGATATTAATTTCCACTAAGTTTGTGGTCCGAGGACCTGACATAATTTAGTTTCTGTTTAATATTTCAATAGATGTCATAGGATGAATAGAAGCAAGGAAAAACACAGTATAACTTTTCTTATTAATAGTAATACCTTTTCAGATTATTTACATTCCAAGGATGAAGTACAGCTCTTTCATCTAAATCTTCTAAGTAGTATGCACCTATTCTTGCTACCGACGTAATGCGATATGGTCCCTCCCAATTGGGCCCTAATTTTCCCCAAGCAGGGTTTTTAGTGTTTCCCACAACTTTCCTCAAAACCAAATCCCCTGGGGCCAATGGTCTCAACTTCATACTCATATCGTAGCCTTGCTTTAGCTTGTGTTGATAATAGGCTAACTGCACCCTAGCGTTTTCTCGCCGTTCTTCAATTAGATCCAAGTCCCTTTTTAGCAATTCGTCATTTCCATCCGAGGTGAATGCGCTAAACCTCATGATTGGGAAACCGCTCTCCAGAGGGATTACAGCTTCAGCCTTATACGTCATTAAGAAGGGGGTCTCTCCAATAGACTTCCGAGGCGTTGTCCTGTATGTCCACAGAACGTGTGGTAGCTCTTCAACCCATCTTCCTTTGGCGTCATCCAACCTCTTTTTAAGTCCGTTCACGATGACCTTATTAACAGCCTCAGCTTGCCCATTTCCTTGCGGATAGGCTGGAGTGGAATATCTGTTCTTTATCCCCAGATCAGAACAGTACTTTCTAAAAGTTTTGCTATCAAATTAAAGACCGTTATTTGAGATGAGGACGTTGGGAACCCCAAATCGCGTAACTATGTTCTTCCAGATGAATTTTTTAACATCCACATCCTTGATATTGGCTAAAGGCTCAGCTTCGACCCACTTAGTAAAATAATCTATGCATACCAGGAGGTATTTTTTGTTTCTCACAGCCTTAGGGAAAAAACCCACAATATCTAGGCCCCACTGAGCAAAAGGCCACGAACTAGAAAGAGGGTTGAGCACCCCTCCAAGCTGATGAATATTGGGTGCAAACCTCTGGCATTGATCGCATTTCTTGACATATTCCTGCGCCTCTTTTTGCATGTTTGGCCACCAATATCCTTGGGTAAGAGCCCTGTGAGACAGTGACCTTCCTCCTGTATGACTTCCACAAACCCCTTCATGTAATTCCTCTAGAAGTGACTCTAATGCCTCTGGGTGCACACACAGCAAATAAGGTCCAGAGAAGGAGTGCTTGTACAATTTTCTATCCTCGGATAGCCAGAACCGAGGAGCTTTCCTTCGCACTTTATCAGCTTCAAGCTTTTCTTCGAGCAGTATATCTTTTTCCAGGAACAGTGATATAGAATCCATTCAGCTTGGGCCCAGCGTGATCTGGTGTATCCGAGGAGCACCCTGATGCGCCAAAGCTTGCATATACAAGTCTTCCACCAATACTACCCGAGGCAACTCCTAGGCCGAGGACGTGGCAAGGGTGGCCAACGAATCTGCATGGGTGTTCCCACTTCTAGGAACATAAGACAAGTAAAAAACTTCAAACTTTTCTCGTATACTCCTAACTTGACCTAGATATTCCTGCATTCTTGGATCTCGTGCCTCTAGGTCACCTCTTACTTGTCCCACAACCAGTTTCGAGTCCGAAAAAACCCTTACTGCCTTTCCCTCCATTTTTTGAACCATCACCATCCCCTTTAGCAAAGCTTCATACTCGGCTTCATTATTCGTAACTGAGAAATTCAGTCTTAAGGATTTCTCGATGGTAATCTTCTCAGGTGACACTAGTATGAGCCCCACTCCTGATCCCCGTTGATTGGCTGCTTCGTCAACATATAATTCCCAAGGCGGTAGGCCCTGAATAGAGGCCACGCCGACCAACCTTTCATCCAGTGCTTCATCTCCCATTTCCACCTCTTCTGGACATTCAGTAAATTCGGCCACCAAATCAGCGAGCACCTGCCCCTTTACAGATGTACGGGGCATGTACTTTATATCAAAAGCCCCTAGAATCGTACCCCACTTAGCTACCCTCCCTGTATAATCAGCGCTCCTAAGCACTGACTGAGGGGGAGTTGAGTCAGAATGACCACAGTATGCGCCTGAAAATAATGGGGAAGTTTCCTTGTGGCATGCACTACAGCCAGTATCGCTTTTTCTAGTGGCAGATAGCGCACCTCAGCCTCGTTGAGTGATTTGCTCACATAATAGACTGGCCATTGTATACCATTGTCCACTCGTATGAGCACAAGGCTTATGGCATGTAGAGCAACGGCGAGGTAGGCAAAGAGGACTTCGTCCACCACTAGGCTAGACATTATGGGTGGATGAGATAGGTAGCGTTTAAGCTCTTGGAATGCTGTGACGCACTCCTCGGACCATTGAAACTCTTTCCATTTATGCAATAGAAGAAAGAAAGGTCTCCATCTTTCCGCTGACCTAGATATGAACCGATTTAAAGCTGCCATCATCCCAATAAGCTTTTGGACTTCCTTTAGATTTCGAGGTGGTTGCAAGCTATTGATTGCTTTAATCTGATCTGGGTTTACCTTAATTCCCCTATGAGTCACCATGTGTCCTAGGAACTTTCCTGCCCCCACTCCAAAGGAGCATTTAGAAGCGTTTAGACGCAACTTGTGCCGCCTCAAGATTTCAAAAATGTTTGAAAGATCTGTTAAGTGCTCGGACACTAACTTGCTTTTCACAACCATATCATCAATATAGACCTCAATATTTTTTCCCAACCGCGATTCGAACATTTTTGTCATCATCCGTTGATAAGTTGATCCTGCATTTTTCAGGCCAAAAGACATTACTTTGTAGTGGTAGTTACCCACAGGAGTGACAAAAGCCGGTTTTTTCTTGATCTTCCGTTGCCAATGGTATTTGGTGATAACCTTGAAAGGCATCCAGGAAACTCATCCGAGGATGGCCTACTGTTGCATCTACTAATTGATCTATCCCCGCCATAGGGAAGGGGTCTTTGGGGCAAGCCTTGTTAAGATCCGTAAAGTCCACGCAGACATGCCATTTTGCCTGTCTTCTTCTTAACCACCACGGTATTAGCCAGCCATTGAGGGTAGAATATCTCTTTAATAACCTCTGCCTGTTTAAGCTTAACAATTTCACTCTTGATTGCCTCTACGTGTTCATTTAAAGGGCGCCAAGGTGATTGCTTTTTTGGAGTGGCTGAGGGATCCACATTTAAACAATGACAGATGAATTCCGGATTTAAACCAGGGGCTTCGTAGGCATCCCATGCGAAAACGTCTACGTTTCTCCTCAGAAGTTCAACCAACTCCTCCTTCTCCTGTAGGGAAAGCCGAGCCCCAACCTGAAAGAATCTCTCCAGGTCATCCCCTATAATCACCTTATCCAGGTCCTCACATTTCATCTCGTTAGCTGGCCCACCGGGCGGAGACGATGAGGTTCTTAACTGCTATAAATCATTTTCTTTACTGGCCGAGGTGCCAGTCTCTGGTTTGTGCTGAATTGCTGCAATTAAGTATTGCCTAGCCATAGATTGGCTTCCCACTATCTCCAGCACTTGATCTCCAGAAGTGTATTTTACCTTTTGATGAAGGGTGGAAGAAACAACACCCAAGGAATGCAGCCATGGCCTGCCCATAATGGCCGTATACGGGGAAAAAGCATCTACCACGATAAAATCTACCCCAACCACATCCGATTTAGTTTGCATAGGCAATCTGATCTGGCCCCAAGGGACAACCATCTTACCTTCAAAACTCACCAAAGGTGAGCTATATGTAGTCAAATCATCAGGCTTTAAACCCAGACCCTTAAAGAGGTCAGGATACATAATTTCCACTGCACTTCCCTGGTCAATCATGACTCTCCTGACATCGTATCCACCAATTCTAAGGGTAACCACCAGAGCATCATTATGTGGCTGTATGGTTCCCTGTTTGTCTGCCTCTGAAAAACTCAGCACTAGAGGGACGTTCGCCTTGACTCTCTTTGGCACTGAATTAGGCTTATCATCGGAATAATGGGATACTGACATTATCCTGGAAGGGCAGGAACCAGTCCTCCCTGGAGCAGCAAATATGACATTTATGGTACCCAGAGGAGGCTTCGATGCAGGATTTCCCTGAAACGCCGAACCAGTCTGGCCTCCTCGGCCACTGGAATGATGCAATAAATGCTTTAACCTCCCTTCTCGGACCAGCTGCTCCAAATGATCCCATAAGTTCTGACAATCTTCAGTAGTATGACCATGATCCTGATGATAATGGCAGTATAGGTTTTGGTTACGATTGATTGGATCTCCTGCCATTTTATTCGGCCATTTAAAAAATGGCTCATTCCTTACTTTCTCTAAGACTTTCTGCACTAGTTCCCGAAACACAACGTTGACCGCCTAGGAGTTGGCAGATGCAGATTGCCCTGAAAAGTCTCTCCGAGGACGATTGTTCTGCAACCAATCCGAACTAGAATCCCTCCTCTCTTGGGGGATCACCTTCGCTTTCCCCTTTCCTTGCAACTGATCTTCCTTAATCCTCCTATACTTGTCAATCCTATCCATTAGCAAGCGTACACTGGTGACAGGTTTGCCAGTGAGTGACTTTCTCAAATCATGCTCCGCCGGCAATCCTGCTTTAAATGTACTAATGGCCACATCATCATAGTTCCCATCTATCTCGTTAAATATTTCCCAATATCTATCTGAGTAAACCTTTAGAGTCTCTCCCTCACACATAGACATAGATATCCAAAGATCCTAAAGGCAATGGTACCCTGCTACATGTCATGAAGCGGGCGCCAAAGGATTGGGTAAGTTTCTTGAAGGAGTCAATGGAATTTGCCCTGAGGCCATTAAACCATCTCATTGCCATTGGACCCAGACTGGACGAAAATATTTTACACATTAGGGCCTCATCCTTTGAATGAACGGCCATTTTTTGATTAAAATGGCTAACATGCTCCACTGGATCTGTCCGACCATTATAAAGAGAGAAGGTTGGTTGATTAAATCGCCGAGGAAGGCTGGCACCCTCGATCCACCGTGTGAAAGGCGATTTAGAGACCTGATTTAATGCCTGGTTCATGGCTTTGTTTTCCAGACCCTTATGCAATGTACTTTTGCTCTTCCGCCTATAGCTATTGTACTCCTCATCACCGGAGAAGGTTTCACTAGGCGGAGTTCTAGATCTTTGCTTATACGTGTCATCCTCTGTATCCCCAGAAGAAAACTCAGATTCAAATGATGCTCGCCTCTGCTGTGTGCGGCGTAACTTCTTCTTCAACTCATTAATTTCACGTTGCATGTCTTTCTCATTCTCTGCATGGGACACACGACTTTTCCCACGCGATTGGCTCTTATTAGTGTGCATGGTTTTCCCACTCTGCTCACGATCTCCCCTTTGTTGAGGGTTGACCTCCGATTGGCTATGTTGTGAACCTCCTGATGCCGCCTGATGCAGATTGTCATTACCCTGATGTGGCCCTATCGTTGGCTGATGCGAACCTGACTCTTCCATTCTGTGCACTAAACCAAAATCTCTTTCTGATCAGATCAAGCAATTCCCACAGATGGCGCCAATTGTAAGGACCAGATTTGACTCGAATCCAGAACAGGAATGGATCCAGGCCCACAAAGCCCGAACAATAAATTTGTAGAGTGCGGGAGAAAAAGTTAGTCTGAATCTAGGATAAAGATATTGGATTATAGCGTTACAAGGGAAGAGTTATATGCATGTAACTATACAGAAAATATCTTCGGATATGCCCTAATACTATGACTAAGAATACTTAATTCTTTCCTTTTTCTCTTTTTCTTTCTCCTTCTTTTTCCTTTGTCTTTTTTTCTGTCTCCCCCACTTTTTTCCTTTCTTCGTATTATATACTATGGCTTTTTTACCATTTCCTCCATCCACGTGTGGGTCAGGTGTTGGAAGTCCTTTTTTTCCGCTTCTCTTGCCTTTTCTTGAATCTTCCATTCTTAGCTGTAAGGCTGCGTGTTCACTGTTCAGGCATCACCTCCACATTAATGCGGTCAGGGGGTTAGCTAGGTAGCATTTTATGCGGAGGCAACAGTACCCCCAGATATTTGTTTTTTCTCACTCTTATCCTTTATTTGATATTTTCTCATTCACTTTATTGCAAGGTTTGTCCGAGGCGTTACCCTAAGAGACTGATAAGTCTACTAGCTACCTCGGACAGAAGTTCTGAGGTGACTATTGTCCTCGAACACGGTCAAATCCTTCACAGGCATTCTTTACTTCTTTTCGGAGTGCAACTTTCATCTCTTCCTTTGCTGGTCGTCCTCGGATACTCTCTTATCCTCGGACTGGATATTGGGCCCGGCCTTTTCTTATGCAGTCTATACATACGAGACTAGATATTGGGCCCAGCCTTTTCCAATGCAATTTGAACATATGGGATCAATTGGCCCCCACATTGGGCATTGTGAAATATGAAGCTTTCAAGAAATTACCAACCCCACGTGATTGTCTTTTCAATGGCTTCCTATTTCTACTTTTTATACTATTTAATCTTTTTTTACTTATTACTTGGATTGTGTGGTCAACTCAATAGAGCAAATAAAACACTACCCCTTACTTTGCTAAAAGTCTGAAACGCCATCTCAAGTTCACTTCTCAAAGATCTTCTCAGCTTGGTTCTAGTGGAGTCTTTGCAAAGACATGGGTTTTAACTTCTAAGAGGGAGCATACAGCCATACATAAATGCTAAATCTCATTACCGTGAGCTTTTCTTTATTTATTTTTTTTTCTTTCTTATCTTCTTTTTCCTTTTGTTTTTTTCTCTTGATTTTTTTCTTCTCACCTCCCCATACTTCCTTTTATTTTTCCCCCTCACCGTGGCTCATAAGATTTTTCCTTGTATTCTGTCAATTTTTTTT
This sequence comes from Quercus wislizeni, assembly GCA_023055345.1. Lineage (NCBI taxonomy): Eukaryota > Viridiplantae > Streptophyta > Magnoliopsida > Fagales > Fagaceae > Quercus > Quercus wislizeni. The sequence continues at coordinate 1,052,733 of JALGQJ010000027.1, forward strand.
CACGTGAAACTCATTCCGGCCGAATTCATAATTTCGGCCGGTATTTCCCGAAACGGCCGGAACACCCCGGAATTTGTTCCTAGGTGGAACAAAGGGGTTATACCATTCCGGTTTACTTGTTGGAACGGTATTTTTCCGTCATTCCGGTCAGAACGGAACGAAATTAATAACACTGGTGCCATGCACCCAACATTGTGCACCGACACATAATTTGACTAATAAGTAATTTGGTTTAAAATTGGTAGTATAATTTGGCACAATCGGGTCCTAAATCTGTAATAGAATGATTTTCTTTGTTTACTTGACATATCATGTTGTCATGAAGTTTGCTTATCGAAAGAACTGGATCCAAAAATTAAGGGTCTGGTAACTAAGTTTGAATAAGGGATTTTGGATGTTTTTGATACATATGTAGGTGAAAAAGTACGTTGAAACGTGTTTGTGATTGAAATGTGAAAAATATGTTTTGAGTCATTATTTTTGTTTTGTTCTCGCTTTGTAAGTCAAAAAGATTTTTTTTTTTTTTTTTAAGCAAATAAAGTAAAATGACAAGGAAGGGATTTAAATCAAACAGTAAAAGTGGTTTAAGTTGCATAATTGTTTTGTAAGCTTTTCCCGTTTTCACAGTGAAAATTGCTGACCAAGAAGTCTTTGCGTCAACAAGCAAGAACAGCAGGAGTTGCTGAAATCAGATGATCAGCGACCACACCGACACTGTGCTTCTAACAACAAAGTAAACTCTACTTGTGCGTGTGCTTTTTTTCATCATGGTAGCAGAAAGTTGAAAAATGGGAGCAATCACCGTTATTAAAGGATGGTCCGCAAACTGCATGCTGTGTTCTATGTTCATCTTGTACATACCAGTACTTCTGTGTTCCTTCCATGTTTATTGCGCTGATAGAGTTTCTTTGAGGCATGGTGAGTGGATTAGAGACTATGAAGAAACTCTGGTTTCGCCTGGAAGAAAGTTTGAATTAGGATTCTTTGGTCCAACTGGAAGTTCTAGAGACAAAAGGTATGTTGGAATATGGTACACGTCGGATAAGCAAATAGTTGTATGGGTTGCCAATCGTGATAGCCCGCTTATCAATACTACCACTGGAGCTTTCGGATTTACAACAGATGGCAACCTCACGGTATTAGATATGAGTAGTGGGAAGGTTCATTGGTCTTCTGGACTTGGTAGTTTTTATCGGTGTGATCCGTGTACAACTACAGACTGGATTCTGAATCTCAAGGATTCTGGAAACCTGATGCTATTCAATAATGAGACACGTCTATGGGAGAGCTTTAATAATCCAACTGATACATTTCTCCCAAACATGACTATGTATGGAAACATGAAGTTGACTTCTTGGAGAGACCGTGATGACCCTGGAACTGGGAACTTCATGTTTATGCTAGATACAGTAGGAAATTCGAACACACAAATCGTCAACAAAGAGGGGAAGATTTACTGGAAAAGCTCGGAGAATGGTGAGTATTACTCTATCGTCACAAACAACGATAGAGTAATTGGTTTTGAGAATGCAAGGTTGGTGATGAATTTTAGTGGGAAGATAGAGTATTGGAATCAGAGCACAAACGGGACTTGGTCGTTGCTTCATGTGAATCCGAGTGACAATTGTAGTGTGTACAATTTTTGTGGAAAAGATGGTAGCTGTAATTTAAACAATAATAAATTGCCATGCAAATGTTTGCCAGGCTTCATGCCCCATGTCGCTCAGAAGTGGTATTCTGGAGATTTTTCAGATGGGTGCACCAGAAATTCGATGTCCTGTGGCGACACCTTCTTGAACTTAACGATGATGAATGTAGGCGGAAAACCAGAACAAAGTTATCAGGTCGGAAACGAAACAGAATGCAAAGAGTCGTGCCTTAAAAACTGCGACTGCAAGTCTTATAGTTATGGTGCAAAGTCATGCTCGATTTGGACGCAGGAGCTAGTTAATCTTCAAGAGGTGTATGGTTATGGTTATAACCTCTCTATCCGTGTAGCAATTTTGGATATAGGTAATGTACTAACTGGTCGATTTTACATAAATTGCTTAGATTTACTAACGTAGTATTTTACTCGAGGAAATTTAGAGAGCGTCTTGAATATGAAGTAGAAAGTTTAGAAATCTTGCCAGCTGTTTATAGTCCAAGCCAAAGTCCATACAAAATGTTAAAGAAACAGCCACTCTCTTAAGATACTGAATACAATAATAGTACTAACAACTTAGTAACTTTATTTATAATGAATTTGACAAGGAGCATGGTTCTACATAATAACCAAAATCTTGTCAAGGTAAGCCGATAATTGAAAATATCAATTATCTTTACTGAACAAAAATAAAATGTTAACCTTGTCTCTGTATATGATAAACTCTCAACGATGGCCCATGGGATGATGGGCTGTCGGTTTGTGGACAGATGGATTTGCAATGATAGGCAATTTCATTATATGTATATAAGGCCAAGTCCTATTTGTTTGAGTTTATTCACTATTTGAAACTTGATATTTCTGCAGAACCAACTGTACAAAATTGTGAGCCTTGTGGCACAAACATGATCCCTTATCCACTTAGCACTAGCTCAAATTGTGGTGATCCTATGTAATTCAGCTTCAATTGCAACACCTCTGGTCAGGTTAGCTTCAAGGCCCCAAGTGGGATATATCGAGTCACTAATATCGATCAAAATACATCAAAGTTTTTTATCCAAGTCAAGGATGTAGGAAGTTTGCGGCTAAACCAGTCATTGCCATTTAATCTAACTACTCCAAGAAACTCTAGTTCTAATGTTTCATCTAGAGCTACAGATGATGTTGAGATTTTTTGGGAGCCACCACTGGAGCCACTCTGTAATTTATCTGCAGATTGCAAGGATTGGCCACATTCAACTTGCAAATCAGCAATTGATGGGAAGAGGAGGTGCCTTTGCACCAAAAGCTTTCAATGGGATGGCACAAAGTTAAGTTGTACGCAAGGTTAGGATTCTATATCATGTGCATATTGCAAATTAAAATTACTTTATTACAAATAAAGATTTAGTTAATGTTGCCCCAGCTGAGATTTTTTATTTTCTTCCTTTACTAACTGTGATAATGGTTGCTTTAGTGATTTAGCAAAATGTTAGGACCTTGTGTATTTAGCTAAGGACTGATTTTCAGGGGTTTTTCTTTTACTTACTTACGTGTAACGATTCTAATTTCAGTTGCACTCCAGGTTAGAATCCTATATTAATGCACAATATGATAACAGTGTGCCCTGTACATTTAATTTTGCTTTGTTAATGAACGATAAATTTTGTAATGCTGCCAAGAATTTAAATACTCAAAACGATATTGTCAATGATAATTATGAAATCATAAGAAACCCCTCTTAAATTTGAAACCTGTCTGCCATTAGGATGCCTAGATAGTTTGTTCTAGGCACTCACTTATTCCTTTTCCTTAAATGAATATTTTTAATATGCATTATCACAGACCTAGATTGAATGCAGGTGGGAAACCCAATAGTATTCATCTTACTTATTGTTTTCTTTCATTTTTGAAGTTGTGCACAACGAGCTTGCAGTGTCTCACAAAAAAAAGAACCTATTACGTGCAATTATCCCAGTGATTACTGCAACTTTGATGGTTATTGCATGCTGTTACTTTTATTATTTGAGAAGAAGAAAAGTGGCCAACAGACAAGGTAAATGGTGCAAAAACAACCATATATCCTTGTTTCAAAATGACAATATTTTGGTTTCTTCCATAAAATTAGTTAGCAAGAGACTGAAGTTATGATTAATCTTTTAGAATCAGTTAACAGGAAAAGAAATCAGGGAAACACAGCATTTCGACTGTATGACAGTGAACGAAGTGTCAAAGACTTGATAGATTCCGACCAATTTAGAGATAAAAAAGGCATAGATGTACCATTTTTCAATTTGAAAAGCATACTAGCAGCTACAGATTACTTCTCAGATACAAAAAAGCTTGGACAAGGGGGCTTTGGACCTGTTTACAAGGTATTAACCTTTTTAGTGCTCAATCAATATAGCAGTTTGTTTACTAGTTTCTAATTAATGGTGCTTATGGTTATGGGAGTTTTCTCTCAGGGTACATTTCCAGGAGGACAAGAAATTGCTATAAAGAGGCTCTCGAGTGGTTCAGGGCAAGGCTTGGAGGAATTCAATAATGAGGTTGTTTTGATTGCTAAACTTCAGCATCGGAATCTTGTTAGACTTTTGGGTTATTGCATGGAAGGAGATGAAAAAATGTTACTCTATGAATACATGCCAAACAAGAGTTTAGACTCATTTTTATTTGGTTAGACTCTAAACCTTTATTTTATTTTATTTTATTTTTACTGACCAGTAATTTAGATTTGAATGGTTACTAAAATATGTCCTAAAATGGAAAATGGAATGCAAGATCGGACTCTATGTGTGTTACTGAATTGGAAGATACGCTTTGACATCATTTTGGGAATTGCTCGAGGGCTGCTCTATCTTCACCAAGATTCGAGGTTGAGGATCATTCATAGAGATTTGAAAACAAGCAATGTTCTTCTGGATGAGGAGATGAACCCCAAGATTTCTGACTTTGGCTTGGCAAGGATATTTGGAGGCAAACAAACTGAGGCAACCACGACAAGAGTGGTTGGGACTAAGTAAGTTTGATGCAAATGGTTGATTATGAAAGCTGATTATTTAGACTTTGTATTGCAGTTTTCAATTTTCCCATTTGTCCCCTAATTCACTGACAATATAAATAATTTTTGTTGTGCAGTGGCTACATGTCTCCAGAATACGCATTGGATGGGTTTTGCTCAGTGAAGTCTGATGCCTTCAGCTTTGGTGTAGTTGTACTCAGGGGCGGAGCCAGGAATTTTTGTTTGGAGGGGCCAAGTGCGACGCTAATACATTTATCAAGACAACTTCCACACACATATATATACACATATGCGCGCTTTTTTATTATATATACATACTTTTTATTTGATAAGTTAAATATATATATATATACAAAAAAAAAGGAGTTTAGTATTTTCAATCAAAATTATTTTTGACGGCGATCTTTCATAAAATAAAATTCATTTTTTCCACTTTCATAGTCATATTTTTAAAAAGTTTCATTTTAAATACAAATTATCAAATTTTATGCTAAAGTAAGTAAAAAATCTTTCCATTGAATTAATGAAATTTTCAAAAACATGAATGATCCAAAACTTAGAGAAATAAGTTAGGCTCCAAACATATTTAAAGCTACATTGCTTTAACTCATATTATATGACAACTAAAGACACATTTCATGTGTAGTTTTAGTAACAAAATTTTTTTAATGAGTCAATGACTTGTTAATCGTCACATAACAGGTTGAAAAAGATAGATTCAAATATGTTTGATACCAAACTTTATCAAATATTTAACAGATATAACAATAAAAAATAGAATTCCAAAAAATAAAGTTATATCTCTATAACTATTAGACCAATTATTTTTTTTAAGAGCATTATTGGACTAATTCAAATATTTGGGGGGGGCCAACTCTTATTTTTGTAGACTAAATTTTAAAAATATTAAAATAATTATATATATATTTAAAACAATTTCAGAATTTTGGGGGGGCCATGGCCCCCCCACCCTTATACGTGCCTCCGCCCCTGGTTGTACTTGAGGTTATCAGTGGAAAAAAGAACACAGGATTTTACCAGTCAGAACATGCTTTGAGTCTTTTAGGTTATGTAAGTATGTTGCATTAGTAAACCAAAGAAAAAGTATGTTGCATCAATTACATATAGTTATATTTCCTGCATTCTCCCTAATGCCAATTTCAATTTCAAATCGTCCCAGGCGTGGAAATTGTGGAAAGAAGGCAAGGCCTTGGATTTAATGGACCAAACAATACATGAAAATTGTAATGTAGACGAATTTTTGAGGTGTGTTAACGTTGGGCTTTTATGTGTACAAGAAGACCCAAGTGATCGTCCCACAATGTCGAATGTGGTTTTCATGCTTGGTAGTGAAACTGCAACTCTCCCAACTCCTAAACAACCAGCCTATGTTGTAAGAAGATCCATTTCTAGCGCAACTTCTTCTACTACTAAAGCAGAAAGTTTGAATGAATTAACAACTACAATTGAAGAAGGCCGATAATGGTGGATAACATAAGGGCTCTCATGATTCTTGTTTTCTCTTTATCAGTCTTGCAGAAGCTTCTAGTATTCTTACTATTGTTCTCATAGGAACAATTAAGGCATATTTCTTGTCTGTCATATTGATACTTTTTTTTATTGTCCCTGATAAATGATAACATTGTATCCAATCTAAGTCTAATTGTTTCCTATTTGAACCTCCTTTGTATTTATTGTACTTTATTGACTTCTGATTTTCTCTGACCAACTGCCTTCATTTATTTAATCCTATTATTTTGAAGCCGACCATTGCCAACAATGATCTGATCTTGACCTTGATATGGTTTAGGGAAGCTGAGATGACTAAGACTGGATGCAACATGATTTGTTGCAGCACTATCAGCAAGCTAGGGTGATCTTGAGTGAGACAAGCATTCGATGCAGTAGTCATAGTTGCAAGCTTGGTAGGTGGATGCTTTCCTTGATAAGCATAATCCATCCTATGGTAACAATCAAGGGCCAAATGACCAACCTTTCCACAAATCTAACAGATTGGCCTTTCTGACTTAATTACATTAGAATTACATTGTGCTTGCTGAAACTGATTGAAAGGAGAGAATTGAGATGGTCCATTAGATCCTCTACCACCTCTGCCACCTCTATTATTAAAGTGACCTCTACCTCTTCCTCTGTTAAAAGACTAATTAAAGCCATTGTTATTAGGCTTTGAAGTAGCTATTGCTACCATAACAAAGATGATATCTTTGATCTCAGATCCATCATTTAGAGACTCCTCTTCTGCATTAAACATGGTTAAAAGATCATCAAAACTCACATGAGTACTCCTGGTCCGTATAGCTGACCTAAAGGCATTGTATTCCTTGGGAAGTCCTTTGAGAGTGATGTAAAGCAATTCTTCATCATCCACAATTACTCCAACAGCCAACAATTTATCTCTAACAACTTTAATCTTCTGCAGATATAGATCAACAAAATAAGCTCCCTTCTTGATATTATGAAACTCACCCTTAAGGTTCATAACATGTGACCTAGAAATGGAGGAGAGCTTGTTCTCCAAAACCTTCCAGACCTTTAATGCTGAAGAACACCCCACAGTGAGTGCTAGAATTGAAGGAGTCAGGGTAGAACTCATGAAGGTAAGCAAAGCCTTCTCTTTTGACTTCCAAACCAAGAAATCGGGATTCACAACAGCAGTGTATCAGTGTATGCACCTAAGAGATCTTTGAGATATTGATCAGGAATCAATCATGGTTCTTCAATCAACTCAAACAGTGAATAAGTTTCTAGCACCATTGTTATCTGATGCCTCCAAACTATGTAGTTTGTATTGTCTAGCTTTATGGTCATCATGTTAGCCATATTATAGAGATGAAGGAGTGGTTGATTGAGTACATTCATTGAAGAACTTGAAGGGAACAATGATGATGAAGATGTAATCATTGTTGAACTTGTAGCTACCATTGTTGTTGAATTTGTAGCTACCATTGTTTCAGTAATAGATGGCTCTGATACCATGAAGAATTTTATTTCACATTAATCAATGAGAATCACAGAGAAAACTCAACGAAGAAGAAGAACAATGAGAAAGATAGAGGAAGAGAGGGAGAGAATGAGATTGAGAGAAAAATATCTTCTTGATTGAAAGAATTGTCAAAATACAAAGCTTAATTACATTAGAGATACATCTTCCTATTTATAGTTACAATTACAGCTATAACAAAATAGATTAAATCCAAACTATGCGCCTAAATTCACGGAAACCCCAGCTCAACTATAACCAAGGTTTTGAAACCCGGACTTTTGCGGTTCTTTTAGCCTAAAAAACCATTCTATAGGAAAAAAGCAGGACCCGTGCAAACCGCGGTCGGACCTCACGGTTTTGAGAACCGTGATTAGACCGCTTCTCACGGTTCTCTACTTCCCATTGAATTTGAACCCTAAAAAAAAAAAAAAAAACCAGAAAATGAGAAAAGGAAGAAGACAAGGACAAAGCAAGGGTGGCGCCATGAAGCAATTGCTTCTTCTTCTTCTTCTTTCTTTTTTACCTTCGTCTTCTCTATCCGTCTCCCTTTCTCCTTTAACAATTCTCGCGGGTTCAGTTCAGAGCTTTTTTTTTTTTCTTTTTTGGGTACTTATAGGCTTAGCCATTGTTGAATCTTCATTCTGCAACCTTAGACCTTTAGATCACACCACCATTTCTTTTTATTCTTCTTCTCACTCTCACTAGCTCGATCTCTCTATCATGGTTTTCGCCGATTGTTGCTTCAGCATTTTTCTCTTTGCATTTTTTCCAATTGCTCTTTCTACATTTTTTTCTCTCTCTCTCTGCATTTTGAATTTGCCTTTGCACTCTAAAGAGTTCTAGTCTACTGACTCTTCTTTGCGTGATGGACAACTTGCTTTCTTGTCACCCACTCAAAACTTGCCGTCAACCACTCTCTTTTGAAAAGGTTATTGGGTTTTGTTCTTTATTTAGTCAAATATTTTAATGGTTTGGCCGGCTACTCTTTTAGCTTTTGCTTTTGTTTTTGTTTTTTTTGTTTTTTTGTTTTTTTTTTTATTTTAAGTTTTCATAAATGATCCTAGTCAAATGGGCTTGGGCATGACAAATTATTGGGTTGTCAAATGGGCGTGGTAATGATTTAAGATAATTTAGACAAACTCCTATAAAAAGAGTATAATATTAAACCTTAACAAAAATTATTTATGTTTGCTTAGAATTTAATATTTCTTATTTTCTTTATGAAAGTTATGATATATATATATATATATATATAAAATATTTGAAAGATAAATCTCTATATTTTTTTGAACTATTATAGTCAATTTTTCTATTTATACTAATTTAATATATTTATTTATATTTAAATAATTATTAAATTAATTATGACATCATCATGGTTCAACTTTGGTTCGACTTTAAAAACCTTGAACCTCTCCTTTTTACGGTTCAATGAACGGTCCGGATCTAAAAACCTTGACCATAACTGCTCTTCGCGCCATAATAACGAATATTTGAATAGCCCAAAATGACAGCATTAAACACATGAAGAAGAAACACCAGTCACATAACCAAACCGGTGCGCATCACTTGTACCTTTAATGAAACGGTGTGCACCATCTGTAGCTTTAATGAAACGGTGCGCATTACTTATAACCACAACTGTTATAACCTCAAACGGTGCGTTTGTTGTTGAACTTGAGTTGAACTTGAACCTTTACGTTGAGTAGCTTGAGCTTCATCTTCAACACTCTTTACGTTGTTATACAAATTATTTTCTTTCATTTCAATAGGTGAAGTGTTCAATTTTAGAAATAAAGTCTACTTTTTTTTCTACATATTATTTTAAAAATTAAATTTATAATATGGTATAGTTTCCTAGGAATTTTTAAGAAATATGCATGTTCCATCTCATATATCTATATTAGTAAACAAAACTCAATCAATAGTTTGAAGTTACTCCTATGATACGAAAAATTATAAATATGATAATCTCTTTTAAGAGAATGAAAATTTTGAATAATATATTTAAAACTTAAATAGTTTGATTGTACAGAAAAAAGAAAAAAAGAAAATATAATGTACAATAACATAATATAGCAAAATATGGACTACCTAAAAAATGAATATCAATTAAACAAATCCAAATAATAAAATGATGATATATTTTTTGGGATAGATAAATGAAAAATAATTTTAGATATCATTTAATTTTTTGAGAGAACAAATTATTTTCCACGGAATTTAAAGAACATATAATATATTATACCAGAACTACACAATTATTATCAATTCTCACACATCACGTGGGGTTTGTAACTAGTTACTTTAAAAGTAGAAGAGTGAAGATTTTTTTAAGAGAAGAATAAAATTCAATTTAAGAATTTTGTTTGAGCAAGATTGATACCCACTCGAGCGAGTGATAGGTGAGGGACTAGCAAGGATAAATGAACTTTTTGGCTGTCTTTTATGTCACTCATTGAAGCAAACTCTTCAGTGAATGAGTTGAAAATAAAATAGAAAGTTTGCATGTTCCTTGCCTATCACTTGCTCATATTGGTCATTTCGCTCGCTCAAGCAAGCATCAATCTTGCTTGAGCGAGATTCTTAAAACCAGTTTTCTTTTACTTTTAATCTTTCTATATTTTTCTACTTTTTCAAGCTTCTAAGCCTTTTCCACTGATATCCCCTAAATTTCCCAACAAATTTTAGATAATATTTGAATAAATGGATGCAGAAATTGAAGTAGCAACCTCTTGAAAGTGATGAATCAAGATTTGGTGAAGTTGGATCATTTTGATGGTTCGAATTTCACCTGTTGAAAAGACAAAATGAAGTTTCTACGTATTACATTGAAAATTTTCTATGTGCTGGATCTGAATTCGCAACTAATTGTTGAACCAAATTTTCAATTAAACTCGGTCATGGGTAGGAGAGTGGGAGAGAATGAAAGATATAGGGGAGAAAGTTTTGTGTCTCTGTTCAGCGTCTTTGGGGAGGCTTACGCATATAGTGTCACCGCATAGGGTTTTCGTAGGGTCAAGAGTGAAATATGATAGAATTTTATTTTATTTTTAATTCTTTTTAATTACGTGGAAAATTTGAGAGCTGACAAAATTTCTGTGGTCAACAAAAAGTAAGATGTTTTGGTTTTATAGTATGTATAGATGAAGAGTAACCCATGAAAATGCAACTTTGAAAAGTCGATTGTGTTGGCACAAATATTTTAAAACATTGTTATGAAAATTACTAGCTGTTAGAGAGAAACAAATTCATTTCCCTCATTTTTCTATAAAATTCTGCAAAAATAAACCTTCTGTATGTATTTTTTTTCATAATTATTTTCCTGTTTTGATTTTTTAAATTTAGGTAATACGTGTCAAGCTCTTAAGAAATGATCCGTAATAAATTCTTGCTATAGAAGTTCTCCAGTTGAACAATATTTTCTGGTTCAATAATCAAACATCACAGGACACATGGAGTTCAAACATCTGAGAACTCCTTTAAGGCACTAACAACATGAGACCATGCAACGCAGTGTTGCTGATCAACTGTCACCAATACCAACGGCATGTGAATGTGCAACAAGAAGTTGTGGTTACAAAGGCATCACAATCCCTTCCTCGTGGTGTCTTGCTTGAGTAGTAAAACATTAAACAGAGGATTTTATTAACGAATCCTGCAACAATTATTATTCTTATCATTCATGGAAACCACAATGAGCAACCAGCTTGAGCTTGAGATCCAACGCGTAGTTGTTGATCACTAGTTTACTACTGCTCAATTTTGTAATTTAGGCACAGTTTTATTGTTTCTTGGCATGCCTTTGACAGAAGGCTTTAATTCTCCCTAAGCCATCTTCAAGAGTTGAAGGCTCAACTGCAAAAGTTATGCGCAACCAATTCTTCATCCCCAGGGCCACCCCTAAAAGAGAGACTCGAGTAATATTAGCGTCAATTGGCAGCATAATCAATTAGCATATACAACTGTGGATATTTACTGAATTCCGAAACCCATCCCTGGCATATCATTACAATATTAGCCATCATTCTGTCTTCTAAATCATCTATGCTCATTGCGCTACAATATTTTAGATGGGATGGAGATTGTGACTAATATTTTTATCGTGTTTCAAATATGTGACGAATACTGGGAGACATGAAGTTCCAGGGCTGGAATGATAACAGAGACACCCACTTAACCCTATGGCGCCATTACCATCCCAATAAGCATTTTATGTACCAAGTTTCTTGGAATACATGTTTCATGGAGATTTTCTTCCAGCTAGGATAATGTGAATTTTGAAAAGCCATGACTATGGCTCAAGTGTCTAGGAATTTTACTTTTTCAATATACATTTGGAGACACAATTGAATATAAAGTAACTGCAATATGTCCACGCTCCTGCAACATTACAATATAAATATAGAAACTAAAAAAATCATTATATACAGACACATAGTGCAAAGAAAGTGACCAATCCAACATGCATACTATTGTCTTGTAATGGCAACATCTAGAGATTTCAAGAGGTAGGTAACCACAATTAACCTTGAAAGAGGTATCCACGATGCCACCATTAAGAATGCATTACAGAAGCTGTTTTCTAGGTCAAACGTGGATTGTGGGTTAATCTTTAGAGATTTTTTTTAATTTCATATTACTTTGCGAGATGATCTATTAGTAAGGGATACCTGCCCGCCGCCGGGGGGGGGGGGGGTGGGTTTGATAAAAGGGATTGATCCACATACACTTGCCCCCCAACACGCATAGCTACACTTGCTGCTGTCGACACGGTTGCACGCGCATCCATCGCAAATTTTTTTTTTTTTCGATTCCGATTTGGCCTGATACAGGTCAATTCGGTCTGAAACGTGCCGAAACAGCCCCGTATCAATCCAATTTGGGCCGAAAAAGGTAATAAAAATACAGAAAAACACACCGTTTGACTCTAGTTTAAAGGGAAATTAAAAAAATAATAATAATAAAATAAAAAAAACCCTAAAACTGCATCTTAAACGGTGCGGTTAAAAGGGATCGATCCACATATACTTGGTAGCTGGGAAGCATGGGTGCGCCTGCACCTGACACGCACAGCCGCATCGTGCTACTGTCAACGCGATTGCACGCGTGTCCATTGTGATTTTTTTTTTTTCCCGATTTTGATTTGGCCCGATATAAGCCAATTTGGTCCAAAACGTGCCGAAACAGCCCCGAATCGATCCAATTTGGGTCAAAATAAGTGTTTTTTAAAAATAAAAAAAAAATAAAAAAACAAAAAACCTGAAACTGCATCTTAAACTCTCTCGTTCTCTCCGTCTCCCCTCTCTCTCTCTTATTTCTGAATATCATGGAATGGTAAAGTATTCAGTATTCACTTTATTATCTACTATTGCTCTTAAATTGGTATATGTTTACTATCATATGAAAAAATATGCTTAGCAATATATATAAAATATAAATAAAAATAATTTATTAATAAACGTATTCTACCGCACCCGCACTCTACTTTTTCAAAAATTGTTAAGTCGCCGCACCGTACCCAAACCCGAATCCGCATCCAAGCTTCCTAGCTCGGTAGTGAAATGTCAAAACATTGAAAGGCCTAAATATCTTAAATACCATATATACTAAGATTTACGTACTCTCCTTTTATTTATTTTATTTTGTTCCTCCTCATTATTTCTAGACTCCTAGTTCACCACGCCATGAGTTCTAAGCCTAATGATTTTTAAATGCATGATATTAAGTACGAAGACCTTACCCCACCAGCCTACTACCCATATTTTCTCAACTAATGCAGATGTATAAAAATTTACAAAGCAGCCAAATAGTCTATAAGGTCTTTTTTTCTTAGTTAACCATGGCAAAAAAATGACTGGAAATCTAAACTTGTGACTTGGGTTTTGTCCAGCTCAAGAAATTTTAAAGGCCTTGTTACATACCTGGTAAAACAATAACCGAATCCTCTTTAGCCAGCTTCAGACAGAAGTCCATATCATCAATTATGTCTTCCAATAATGATGGATTTTGCTTAACCTGTGATGAAATTCCTAGTAAATAAGATATTCAATACTTAATTTTAAGGCACCAGATTGTCCAAAATTTGATGTCCTTACCATCACAAACATGGATCCTTCAGGTTTGTTTGGGTAAGTAATGCAAGGGATCTCCATAATTCTATCATAACATATATGTGCAGCCTCCCTTAGGATGACAATAACTTTTGAAAAGAAATCCTCACCTGTTTTTTCAAGGATCTGAGGAACCGCACCCTGATACATAAACAACATTGTTATATTTTCAAGAGAAGACAAAAACAGATGGATGATTATAGTATTTTATTACTACTATGTCAAATGTTTGAATTAAAAAAATAACTGTGAGAGAAAGGAGCATTAATATGTGCAGATTTAGAAGAACATAAGCTACATACTGAAAAAGAAGCAAAATGTCATTCTACTAGGACTCAAATATATAAAAAGTAGTATGTAAAAATAATAATATATGCAAAAATTTAAAATATGAAAAAGTGATATAACGAAAATGGATTAATGAATAACCATCCTAAGTTTGATTATACACCAAGAAGTTGGTCATCAGTATCTTAAGGGACTCCAGAGGGATCACATTTTTAGTATGTTAAGGATATGGAGTACAAGCCACTAGAGTAAGATTTTTAGTACGTGTCCTATCGGGCCAATGAGGTGTCGGGATGACTAATTTACAAGCACACATAGTTTCACATCCCACAAGCACCCGATAATTATCAGGATAAATTTTTGGAAGTTTCCACATAGATGTAGATTCACTTTTTACTTCAGGCCGAAGAGCTGTTCAACCAAACCACCAAGGAAATAAAAAAAGCCAAAGTTGGGTTTAGAGAAATTGGGCATTTTCATGTTATTTCTCTTGTCTTCAATTACATGAAATTCTTCTATTGTCTTTCAGGTGAATTTGCTCCAGCAAGAATTCAGGATAAAAATAAAAACTAAGTTCTGAAAGTGCAAGAGAGAGGAAAAACTGTTGCATTCTTTCACTACGATTTTACTAACCTGAATGAATGTTGGTGGACCAGATGTCAAATTGAGACGGCCCATAATGCATTCTACAATCTGAGAGGAAAAGTAACAGATTTGAGAATGCTAAAATATGTCATGTTATTATTCATCCAATAAAATGTAATATAATGCAGAACCATTATTATAATTCTACTGTATGTGTGGGCAGATGTTCAATTTTAACACAAAAGAGAGCGAGAGGGAGAGATGACCTTAGATTTTTGAAGGATGCCATTAGGATCACTTGTCACAAGCCATCCTAGTTGCCAACCTGGTACAAGCCATCTCTTTGATATAGACCCTAGTGTGATAACAGGCACGATTGATCCAAATACTCCCATCGGCACAAACGGATTAGTTCCAAAAGAGAGATGGTGATAAACTTCATCCGCAACCACCATAATGCCTAGCTTTCTTGCTGTCTCTGCAATCTAATATTCAGAAAATCAACCACCACTGTGTTGGGTCAAAACTAACATTAACGCTCTTATTACAAAAATGTTTTACTTATGAAAACTCATGCTAATTACACAAACGTATGAAGCATGAGCTCCAATGTCCAAACAATTAAATCCACCATTGTTTTTTAACATGTAAGGTAACAATATCACATGAGAGTCTAGCAACATATACTAAAATTAATTGTTGTTAAGCCATTAAAAACTTATGTAATTCCTCTTATGAACTTATAGACATTCTGATATTCTCAGAACAAATTTGACTATACTTATGATAAGACATTGGGTCAAATGAAAAATCAGTTAGATGACATTAGGAGGTATAGTTGTGGATTATGATTGGAATTGATGTTAAGAGTTAACTTTGCCTACTTAAGTTTATTAATTGTACGTATGAAAAAGGAAGTTTTAACATGCCTTCTTCAAATGTTGGTGTGAATAGACACTTCCACAAGGATTGCCAGGGTTTATGACAACCATGGCAACAGTATTCTCATCAGCAAGAGCTTCAACACCTTCAATGTCAACCTCCCAACCCTTTTCTGGAATGAGATCAAAATAACGGACTTCAAGATTGTTAGATGAGGCATGAGCATCATAGGATGGGAAGCATGGTCTTGGAAGCAGAATGTTGGCACCCGGGCAAGCAAGGACCATCAGTGTTACTTCAATTGCTTGGATGCAGCCAACTGTGAGAAAAACGTCATCTGGCGATAACGTGTATGGAAGATCACGAGACAGATAATCTGCGATAGCTCTGTTACAATTCAAGCATTAAATTAAATTAGATTAACATTGAATACATGACACAATGCAAATACACATCCTCTGTTTATCTTTTTTCAATACTCATAGCATTAGTATGAAAGTTTGAAAATGGCCAATACATTTTCCATTGAATTAAGCGAGCATGATCATCTTGTTGACGGTTGTACAAAAGAAGCTAACCATCAACTTGTATAAATACAACGTATGCACTGCAATAGGGATTTTTTTTATGAATGCTGATCCGATTGTAATAGACAACATGGATCCAGATGTTAATGGATTATTGCTCACTTTCAATAACTGTCCAATACTTGCATTAACATAGTTTCAATAACAGAGCACTGATGCACGTGATAATTTTATTATTTAAAAAAATCACTATTTAATAAAATTTACTCGTATTTTGTTTTCAAAAAAATTTAATAAGTTCTCCTTTTCATTCTACCAATTCTCTGTTCTCTGCACTAAGTTAGTACATCAACTTTGGTATGAATTTCCTCTCACCTTCAGAGTCCCAAAAACATGGTTCAACATAGTTTTTTGCAAATTAAATGTACTAGATGTAAACTTGCAATTATAAGTCCTATTTGGTTGTTGTGAAAATTGAGCAAATCATAAAGAAAATTACCTTTCTTTTCATTTCCTAAACTTTCTCCGCAACCAAACAGAAAAACTTTGCTACTTTAACTCAAAGAAAATAGCCCCAGAATTAAACCAGATCCCACTACCACGAAAACAACTCAAATTCAAAAAATGGAACAGAGAGCCAAAATGCACTTAAATATCCCATTTAAACATTGTTTTGACAAACAACTTATGAGCAACACATTCATATTTGAGACTACAATTTTTATAGACACAATTCATCCATATCCGAACCCCATTTCCCATTACAATAGTACCAAAATTATGTTGCAAAAACAACATAACTTCATTCCAATGTCAACAAATCAAGCAAAACTAAAAAATGTAATGAAAAGAAACTCAAAACTACATGCTTATGGTTGACCTATCAACGCCACAACAGAGAGGGTGTTGCGCTCGTACCGATTAAGCTTTACTTGAAATCACACCTACACCTATGAGTTCACTCCATCGTTGAACCTCTCCAACAAAAAGCCCACCATCAAACTTGTACGCCACCATGAGCTACCCAATGACGTCCTCAAGCATGCCAGTAAAGTTGTCATTCCACCCTATTCTAACAGTAACACGCCATTCTAAAATCCGTGTCATTGATTTTCAAGAGTTATAAAGATGGAGAGTCCGAATCACAAAAAGAAAAAAAAAAAGAAAAAAAAAAAAGATGGAGAGTCAGAAAGGAGTAGCAATGAGAGATAGAGATGATTTACTTTAGGATATGAGCATTGTTTATTATGCACTACTTATTGATGATAGCTCTTTTTTTGTGTGTAGCCGGGGAGATTGAATAGGGCAAGCCGTAGGCCTCGGGGAGGACTTTCATTGAACTTAAAATCGCCCACCAAGGAGAACTGCTAGCAGAGAAACTCAAACCTAGGCATGAATAGGGCAAGCCGTAGGCCTCAGGGAGAACTTACATTGAACTTAAAATCGCCCACCAAGGAGAACTGCTAGCAGAGGAACTCGAACCTAGGCATTTTGGGTGAAGCTTTTGAGCCTTACCAACTGAACCAACCCCCATTGGCCACATTTTCAGTTGATAAAAACATAAATGTGTGTAATAGATATTATCCCTAAACCTTAGAATTTAGGCCCATATTAATGTATTGAACGCAAATTTATGGATGGCAAAAGGTCAAAAACAACCTGCCTGAATGACCCACCCATACCCCACTCCACCCACACACAGATTTTTCACCCGAAGAGAAGATGGGGGAAGAGACACCATCATCTGACCCCAAGTCATCCCATTACTATTCCTATCAAAATGGGAAGAGAAACTTATTAGAATGACCCAGACTTGAATTTGACCTAATCCAACTCTAAGCAGGTTGAAATAAGACCAAATCGCCTTGCTCTAGGGTAAAAATTAGAATTTCTCCAAATTTAAGACAGCTACAACTAGGGCACTAAACCAGCCAAACTTTTTCAAGTATTAAATATTTGACCTCAGCTCAACAACAAAAGTAAAATGTACATTCAAACTTCACTTAAACTCAAACCAAACCTATAAACAATGTTCAAACTCAATCCAAAGCATGATTTCAATTATATCACATTTTACATTGAAATTGTGTTTTGAAAACACAATTCCAATACAAAATTTGAATTTTCAAAACACATTTTCAAAAAGAGACTATCCACCAAAATAATTTCGCCATAGCACTATTTTTAATAATTATAAATAAAATAATATTATGTTTTTCTAAAAAACCCAATCTCACATAGTCACAGTATCCTCAATAATAATGTTTGTTGGATCCTTACTCCCAACTTGATGTTGAAAAAAAAATTGAATGAAATAGACAATTTGGACTCTTTACTATAAAGAGAAAACAAATCAATATTAATTGATGATAACACATAGTGTATGAAGGAACTCGCAATAAAGTTAACCCCTAAGAATGGAAATGGGCTTGGTCTGATGATAAAGAACTATCATTGGGAGTGAACGTTATAAGTTTAAGTTCTCTAAAAAAAACAATGGAAACGGGCTTCAATATTCCTCTAATTATTATTTTTTTATTTTTTTTATTTTTTTTATACAAGATAGAATTTCTACTCTAACTTAATCTAAGTGTATATGTGTGTGAAACTCCCTTCTGGAGACTTAAACCCCGACTCTTGCCCCCTATACTCCACAAGTATTTATACTTGTGAAATCACCACTACACCAAATGTGCGCAGTGGTCCTCTAATTAATTTTTTATTCTGTTAATAGTGTTTTATATAATTAAAAATAAAACATTTATGTGCGTACCCAAAATAAAGCCAATGGGCTGGTCTAATGCTTGGGCTCACAACCTATTTGTATTGTGGGATTTGGATTTCCTCCTATGGATAGTTCTTGACTTGGAGACCCAAATGCACACTCTGGTTTCACCGAGTACTCTCCTTTTTCTCATGTTACTCTCCTTCCTACCAACAACTCCCTAACAGCACCCCCCCAGAAAAAAAAAAAAAAAAAAAAAAAAAAAAAAAAACACCCCCTTCCTCCTCACACTATCCCTCCATTTATAACTCAAGATGAGTGGAGAAGTCATGATTATTCCTGATAGTCAATGGGAATAGAGGTCCAATGTCATTACCCCTAAGTGGGTGTTTAGTTAGGAATAGGAGTGGCAAGAGTGGCATTGGAACTGGTTCCCACCTCAAAAGAGCTATTCGGCAGCAATATTCTCCAAGGCAATACCGAGCAGTCGAGAAGTGGCACTCCGACCAGTCACACTCATGTCCGTGATATAGCTGACCGGGCAGGGCCCAAGTTATGGATCAAGGTGTCCGGGTCAGGATTATAGGCCCAATGGGCCTTGGGCCAAGCATTGTGATACGTGGCCTAGGCCCCCGACCTAGCAGGCCTGGGGCCCTGCTTTAAACAGAGGGCTGGGATCATGGACCGTGCCATAGGGCTAGGGTTTAGGGCCCAATGGGTTTGGGGACCCTGTACCGTTCAGTTTACATAAAGAGAAATGACTAGGTATATAAAAAGGTACGTTATTCTCATGAAATTTCAATTATCTTGATATGACCTTTTTCTAGATCTTACAAAGTTAAATCTGTCCAAACACATGAACAAAAAAAATCAAGTATGGATACTAGCAATATTAACCTGTTTTAATCTAATAGGTTTAGTGGATTCCAGTTAGCTTAACTGGTAAAGTCTTTGATGGTTGTATAAGAGATCTAGGGTTCAATCCCCGCCTACACCAAAAACTAATTGATGTCTTGGTCTAATGATAAAGAGCTATCATTAAGAGCAGACGCCATAGGTTGAAACTCTCTAATCTAATAGGTTTATGACTCGAACTCAATTTTGACCGGATCAGACCAATTGAACAGGTAGTAAGCCCATGACTAACCCATTTATCAAGCTTTTATTATAAATGTTTAACCTAAATTTTTTTTATCGACACATTTTTTATGCATGTTTGAATATTAAAGCTATATTCAATTTTCTATATTATAGATAAAAATGCTAATGACATTTTACTCGTCAACTTAATTGAGTAATTCTCAAATATAATTGTTTTCAATATCGGATCTAACACTAACATTTAGGTTTTTTGTAATAAGTTCATTATAGATTTTCTTTTTAATTATTTTCTTTTTTCTTTCTTTACCTAAGCTATATTTTATTCTTAAAATTGTATGTATTGTATGAGTTTTAATTAATTTTTTAATTTTAACTTTTTAGCTTATTGCTTATATACAACTTTTTCAAAGCTTTGATATTTTTTTTAAGTACGACCATAATTTTGCAAGCTTTCAACAAACAAACAAACAAAAAATCCAAAACAAACTTATCAGTTTATAAATGATTTTACTTTATTTCAAGCTTCATCTATAACATGTATACATGATTTATTTTTCCTTTTTTGGAATTATTAGACTAATAAACTACTAGAATTAATTAGTCAATTACAATTTAACTTAAGGATTTATGTAATTTTTATCTTTGAGAATTTTTTTTTTTTTTGGTTCTATTATTTGTATTTAAAGAAATACAAAAATAAAGGTTCAAAGGTTTAAAAAAAATTTATTGATAATTCCTGCTTGATCTGACCCGTCAAAGATAGGATATAACACCCCCATTTTAGTCCAATTATGTTTTGACCCAAACGCAATCAATGTCCACCTTTCTCGTTGCACATCACAGTTTTGTTTGCATATGCCAGACGGTGATAGTTCGCAAACACAGAACTAAAAGTACAAAACTGATCATCACGTTGCCCGGTTTAGTGGTAAGGGCTTCAGTCAACATGCCTGAGCATGGTTCAAGTTCCCTCACTAGTAATATAGTGGGGCTCCTTATACCTCGTTTACATTGTTCACCTAACTCGTAATATGGGGTCTCAACGCGGGAGTGGTTAGGATACTATTATAGTAGGAAAGTCTCATTGATCATCCCCTCTAACCATTTTTAGTTTACCAAAAATAAAATTACAAACCACTCGTGACTCGTTGATCATTCAAGTTATTGTCCCTACCACTTGCTAGACAGTGGAATGGGCAACAATATTGGGTCCGTTTGGATTGAGCTTATTGTTGTTGAAAACTGAAAACTGAAAACTGAAAACACTGTAACAAAATAATTTTTAAATGTGTAAATAGTATCGTGGAACCCATTTTTAATATTTTTTAATACGTGAACAGTGCATGAACAGTTCTAAACAGTACATGAACAGTACTAAACAGTGCGTGAACGGTGAACCCATGTGAGGTTACTGTTCACGCGCAGAAAAAAAAAAAAAAAAAGAGCAGAAAACGTGGTATGCAAACGGTCACATTGTTAGGGTCATATTTTATATTTTATTGTAATTGGCTAACTCTTTGACAAAATGCACTTTACTTGTAATTGGGTAGATCTAAGATAGGTTTAGTACTTCAAGAAACATGTTGTTCAAGTCAAGTATTAAATACATGAAGATTGGTCCAAGAAACAAGTGAAGAAAAGTTGTTAATTAAGTCTCGACAGATAACTCCACAGATGCCTGCTATCAAGATAATGTAAAGCTTGATAAATAGCTCGACAGTAGCTTGATCTATCGAGAATTATGATTTCAAAATTTCCATATCTGAAATCTAGCCCAAACTTTTGTATTTGTTTAGGGTTTCTTTTCTCATAACTCTAGACATATATAAGGCTTATTTTAAGCATCGTCATACACGGACACGAAGACCAAGAGACTTATTTTCTTTGTGTGAAGCTACTGTATTTGTATGCCATAAGGTTTTGTAACCAAATGCTTCCTAATCTTTATTGTGGATGAAATGAAGAACTTTGCAGCTAACAACATCTGTTCAAGTTGCTAAAGTTAGTCACATACTGTGATCCGTGTAAAGGGTTAGTCACAAATTGGAGGTTTGTACATCAAAGGAAAGAAGGCTATTACAAGATTAAGTCCAGTTGGGTATTGAAGCAAATGTTCAATTATAGATTGGTATTTCGGGATAAACCAGAGTAGTTGGTAAGATTCTTTATACTTGTAACCAGGACAAAATTGACCTTTACCCTTTTTAAAAAAACAATCCAGCATTTTGTCCTATTTCCCAAATTAATTACGGAAATGCCCTTCTTTTGAAACTCGATTTTCTCAAAATCGAGTTAAGCCCTATAGTGGCGTTTTTAAGGAGCCTATAGTGACATTTTAAGGACCTATAGTGACGTTTTGTAACTCGATCTCCATGAAGTTGAGTTATAGGTAAAAAAAAAAGAAAAAAAAATTGCATGTAACTCGACTTCATAGAGATCGAGTTACAAAACGCCACTATAGGTACTTAAAACGTCACTATAAGCTCCTTAAAACGCCACTATAGGGTTCCAGAATTTTTTTTTTTAATAACTCGATTTTGAGAAAATCGAGTTTCAAAAAAGAGGCATTTTCCTAATTAGTTTAGGAAATTGGGCAAAATGCTAGATTTTTTTTTTCTTTGAAATGTGCATTTGCCCATTTTCTCTCTTGTAACCGTCTGATTGTTGATTAGTAGATTCTTAGGAGTGGTAACCTTAAAATCACCGGTGGAGTTTTTGCCTTACGAGATTTTTCCCATTTGTCAACAAATTACCGTGTTTAATTTATTTTCCATTATACTTAGTATTTTTGGTAATTTGTTGGTGTCTTCACATTTTACATGCAATTAAACTTAATTAATCAACTTGGATAATTGAATAATTAACTAAAGTCAAGCTATTTTAACCCAATAAATATGAAAGTCAGAGATATGTAATCATAGTAAAAACTAAAAAGAAATAGAAAGTGAACTAAACTACCGAAAAGGAAAGGAAAATATGAAATTTATCAGAGTACATGGTTCTAATCTAAATCTACCTGAAAAAAGACATAATAATATAGAATGTACTATGGAGTAGTAGTAGTAGAAATAGTATTTACCTCCTTGTGGGAAGGAGTCCAGGCTTTGGTGAATAATAATTAAATTCAGCGGAGCGGACAGCGTCAACAATGGCATCTTCGGCAATTGTGGTGGTCCGAAAGCGAGGGGTCGCCATGGCCGAGAGGCACAGTTGGCCTGGGATCATCTTTGTCAACATTTCTTCTTATATTCAAGAGAACACCATGAACGGTGGTGGTTCCCGACGTTGCTTTCAGCTTTCCGTCCCCCAAAAAATTCCATCTTTCTGCCCCGTTTTCCATTTCTTGGTTAAGTTGGGTTGGGTGTGAACTGAGTGAGTCATATATACATATATATTGCTTTGACTTCGATGCTGTCGGCCTGTCACTCGCAACTACATATATGCACAGCCCAAAAACAGGAAAGTGGGGCTGGCAGGGCAGGTTGGGACTTGGGAATATTTATATAATAAGCAACTACGTACCTTGTGATCCGATAACGGATGCTTGGATGAGAAGCAAGCTACCTTGACCATCTTTCTAAGTTTTTAAAATGAGTTAATACGACAAAAAAAAAAATATATATATATATATATATATATATAAAAAAGAATGTTGAGAGTTAACATCATAACATGAAAGATAAATACTTAGGAAAATATTTAATCTCATATTAAAAATGAGAAATTTTTTTTTTTATTATTGTAGTGATAGATTAGCTAATATATATTAAAATAAATATTAGACTAAATATATGCATAATAGATAATCAATTTTGTTACAACAATATTCTATAGACTTGCTCTTGGAGTAGATTAAGTTAATTAGCAAGTAAATTGCATGTTTAAAACACAATTTCAATCATAAACTTAAAATTGTAATATATCAAGACATCACTATAAAAAATAGAAGAGATGGAGATTGGTTTTTGTAAAAATAAAATTGAGTTTAACAATATTGCTCAAAGTGAGTGTTAAATGAACTTTCTATTTGACTTTTAAGTCATTCACTTTTTTTTTTTTCTTTTTTGAGAAAGAAGTCATTCACTTAAGTGAACTCTTTAAGTGAAATGACTTATGGTGTTACTTCAACTAGATATAAATAAGTGTTTAAATTATCTTTTATGATTAAGGATATATATTAATTTGTAAGATTTATATGGTAAATTTGTACTAGCATTATTTCATAATTTAATACCTATTCATTTTAAGAAGAAAAGAAAATATATCTAAATTTGGGAGGCTAGTTCTATGTACATACATATGAGTGAATGACATTTTTAACTTGACTATTTAATCGATGCTCCCATTTTTTTTGTTTATAATTTTTTTCACTTATGCATCATGGATTCCACTTTTCATGATCTTCTCTACCATTGGATGTCTGACTCTCTTCTTTCTTTCTTTTTCTTTTTCTTTTTTTCGTCAATGTTGAATTTGTATGGAGGAAAGTATACCAACAATATCTTACAAGCCTAAAAAAAAATTTTCAAGAGCCCAACAAAAAATAAGGAAAAGAAGAAGAAAGGCCTAACATAATTCTCTCAAAAAGATGTATGTGAGATTTAGAGGAAAATTGACGTTTAATACATATATATATATATATATATATATATATATATATATATATATATATAAAGGGGGAA
The DNA here is from genome assembly GCA_023055345.1 of Quercus wislizeni. Taxonomy (NCBI): domain Eukaryota; kingdom Viridiplantae; phylum Streptophyta; class Magnoliopsida; order Fagales; family Fagaceae; genus Quercus; species Quercus wislizeni. The sequence continues at coordinate 1,077,286 of JALGQJ010000027.1, forward strand.
GAGACACGGCGTTGGAAGCGGAAGCACAGTTATACAGTGATAATATAACTTGAAAGTAATGCAAGTAAAAGTAATGCAAGTAAATGCAAAGCTATAAGACCAGCCAGATAGGCGGTAGAGCCAGCCAAGTAGGGGGTATAGCTTGTATAATTAAAGTAAACGAAAGAAATTTAGAACCGTCCGGGATGGCGGTAATCTGTCCAAGGTGGTGGTAGCAACAAGTAGTATAATGAATATAATGAACATAAAACTGAAATTACTTGTTATTGAAAGTAGAATAAAACACTTACAGTAGTAGTAGTGATTATAAGTTGTCAACAGTTACAAGGCTTAGGAACTAGAACTAGTTACAAGCTTTGTAGGGATAGTAGAGATGTAAGAAAGTTCTAGTAAGTAAGGAAATCTCTCAAAGAAAAGCTCACAAAGGATAATTCTCTCTAGGAAAGAAGTCCTGAACTAAACTCAACTAAAACTTGCTTTAATCATAAGGGACAACCCCCCTTAAATAGGCAAAAATTCAGAGTGAACAGTGACAGGTGAATAGTAAATTTCATTTTTTTGTCCCCAAAACGTGGGGAATGAATTGTAGAACTCAAAATTCTTGTCTTTGGTGCAGATTATGTCAAGAGAAGCATGGCAAAGTGTAACAAAGCATGACCAAATCAAAAAAGTATGACCAAAGTAAGGCATGGCATAATGAAGAATCCTCCTTTTTCTTTTGGAAAGACTTCAAAATGACCCTTGTCAGAAGCAATATCTTTTGTCATGAGCATGGGATCACATTTTGAATATTGAAACAATCTTGAAGTAGTAGTACTCATTAAAGCTTTTGACTAAAGTGCATATCGGACAAATGAGAGTTCCGCCAAATTCGGGATATCTTGAAACAGTTCCAGATTTTTAGTAACACAATTTTTTGAAGCATTTTGGCCTTTGTGCAGGCCAGTCAAATAAGGGAATCATCTTTATTGGTATAAACCACTAATCGGTGGAAGCAGCATCGGAAGGATAACCATCAAAAGGGCCCTGTGGAGAACTACAATCATGATCGTGGGAAATGGCATATTTATTACAGAATCCACAATAAAAAATTGGTTGAAACACTGGAGGTCTCCCTGGGATGAGAAACTTAACGGGATTACAATGGTCAGCCACCCTTAAATGGGCAACAGCATCAGAATATGGTCTGGGACCAAAGACAGCAATTCTATCCGTGCTTCCCATGAAATGGTAGTGTTTCCATAGACTGTGAGCAATACTAATAATTTGGTTATTAAAATAATTTCTCCAGCATTCTGTAATAGTAAAAGGATCGGCAAAAGATAAATGAGAATTTCCATCAAACCATGGCCCTTGATGAGTATGGCCATTAATGAGAATGAGATGCTTTGAAGGCTGGACATTCATCCAGTTATCTCGTTCCCATTTGGTAACGTACTCCAACATCTGATGGTAACAAAAGGAGTATTAAATTTTTTAACTGAATCCTGAATAATTTGTGGGAGTTGGCTGGCTTGAAGATGGCTTGTTAATCTTATGAACCTGACGAAACCATATTCAAACATTTGAGAAAGCCAGTAAGGGTCCCTGTCATTATCATCATCATCATCTGAAACATCAGCAATATATGAACCATCATCATAATTTATCAGGAGGCCAGGAAATGGGTGTTGCTTTTCATATACTCTGAGACTGCTCCCAAAGTGTTCTTCCCATTCAAGTTGGAGAAAAACATTATCATCTTCTTCTAACTCATCTGGATCAGGAATAGTAGCAGTAACAAGTGTTTTGAAACTTTTGAACCAGAGATCAAAAGATCTAAACATAGCCTTGCTTTCCAGAATACGTAATTGTATGTCTGTTGGCAAGTTGGCAACAGCACTTCTTAATATAGATTGGGTCTTAAGACTCAATCTAGCATAATCTATGCCCATTATAGTCATTTTATCCTTTGAATGGATATCCTCTTTGCCAAAGAGTTGACTGAGGTAAAGATCATTTGTAATATTTGAATGGTTAACAGGATGGCTTCTAAAAACTTCATTTTCTAGAATAAAGTCATCTTCTGAAATAAAGGTTTTTTCTGGAATACAGTTAGCATAGTAGTGTGTGTAAACTTCATTTTGAGCAGTAAGGTTAACAAGGTGGATTTCGAGAGCTCGAAGAGTTTGTTGAAAAACCTCATGGTGTTTTTTGATAAAGGCAGATTGCAGGTTATCAAGAATGAGTTTAATAGAAGCTGGTAATTCTGAGTAGGTACCATTGTGGAATTGTAAATTTTTCGCCAAAACTTCTTGTAAAGCAATTATTATATCACCATTAGAGTATGTCACCTCTGCAGGGACATCTCTTTGAAGGGATGTTGCTTCGCTGGATTTTATCCCAGAAGAAGCGCCTTCATGCATGTTGAAAGGACGTCCCGTTGGGAGTCTTTTGGGTTGAAAATAGTCCTGTACAAGAGCTTTTCCCTTTGAAGCCATAATATTCCAGTTACTAGTGGTATAAATATTACTATTATCCCACTTATTAGTGGTACTTATCCTCGCATTATCGTCTAATTCCTGCAAAGAAGTATTGACAATGTTAGGACGGTTGATAGTATTAGCTGTATAAGTATTACCTTCAAGAGTATCAGGGAAACATTGACAAGAACTCATCACAATTTCTTGTATAAGAGCATTCATGGGGGGATCTTTTTCATAAGACAGTTTGTCAATATCTATTTCAGTCTTAGAAGCAAATTTGAATTTTACTTTCTGTCCAAAAGGATCAGTAGTAATTCCGTCATGTTCAACAAGAAAAGGATATAAAGCATTTATAAAAGGTAAACCAAGAATCACTTTATCAGTCAAATTTTTAACAAGAACAGAAGGAGTCTTGAAATAGACATTATTATAGCATATATGAGCATTATTCAATTCATATTTAATTTTCATCTGAGAACCATTAGCAGAAACCAATCTTTCAGTTGATTTTTCAAAATATTTTGAAGGAATCAACCCTTCTTGGATACAGTTCATATCTGCACCCGAATCAATCGTGGCAATAACAGTGAAATGATAATCAGGAGAAACAATAATTTTAACTTTTGTAAACCATTTTGGAGGAATCAATTTGTGGACAGGACTAAGTTGGAAGTGATCAACAATACCTTTTTCAGAAAGAAGGGCTTGTTGACTGGATTCCTCTCCATCCTTGTGCTCATCTTGTTGGTTATTAATTTGTTGGTGATCAAGGTTTTTGTCAATTTTCAACATTATTAATTCTTGTTTAATATTATGATTACCATTTTTAATATTTTTAAACTCATTTTTTAGATCAATCATTTCTTGCTTGACAATAGTGATTTCATATTGAAGGTCATTAACAGTTAAATCTTTGGATTTCTTTTTATTAAATCTTTCCAAAGTTTCTTTAAAGCTTATGGTGGATTTTAATTTTTTACTGGTTTCATCTCTTAACAGGTTTTTCTTAAATTTATCCAAATATTCTTTTTGCAAATCAGGATTTTGAATTTGATTGATTAATTGGATTATTAATTTTTCATTTTCTTCACTTTTAGTAAGAGTATCAACAGAGTTAATAACATTACAACATGAATCTCTACAACCAATTTTAATATTAGGAGAATCAGAAGAATCATTAGTGGATTGATAGCAAGAATTAGATGAAGAAGAAAAATCATCTTCCAAAGAATCAGACGAATTGTTTGATTCAAGGATTCTGAACAATTCTTCTTGCTCTTTATCATTAATATTTAACATGTTAAACTTATTCTTTAATTTACCAAGTTTTTGATTGCAATCTTTACTGAAATGACCAGGTTTTCCACAGTTAAAACATTTACCTTTTCCTGACATTTGTTTATCATATTTTTTGGAAACATTTTTCTTTTTAGCATAAAAATCATTAGGTTTGACAAAATTATTTTTGTATTTTTTATATTTTTTATGGTTATAATTTTTGTGACTTTTATCATGTTTTTTCCCTTTTTGCCTAGAATGAGCAATAGGGGGCAAACCATATTGTTCACAAAAATTACCCATTTCATATTTAGCTTTTTTCTTATGCTGTAAATGGTATTTTAATAATTTTTCATCATTACACATATTAATACCAAGTTTTTTAATAGCACTAAAAATGTCATCATAAGTTAAGTTATCATAATCAATAGAATCATTTTTACCCATTAACACTTGTTTTACCTTATGAGCAAAGATTGGAGGCAGACCGTCAATAAACTTTTCTTTCCAATAAGGCTTGTGGCAATCTTTTCGAAGCATCACTCTAGAAATAAAAACATCTTGGTACCATCTGTAATCAGTCATAGTAGGACATCTCAAATTATTCAATAAATCAGAAACTCGAGATGAGATATTAGATGGAGTACCAACAAAATGTTTGAGAATGGTATAGATCAGAGTATTCACACCATCAAGAATACCGCGACCAATACTTTCATCAAAAATAGGCAAACCTTTATCATTCTTTTTAACAGCATTTTTAATAGATTCTTTGGAATCTTCTGTGAGATATGAATCCCACCATCCACGAAGAGTTCCAGAAAAACCAGTAACAAGTAAATTAACAATTTCAGGCTGATCTAGATCATGGTTATTTTGATAAGCAATACCAACCATGGACATATGACTCATTTTGTTAATGATTTCTTGCTCAGACAAACCATCTATATTCCATTCATAAAGCTTATCAGCAGAAACAAAAAAACTGCATTTGAAAAACTCTTTCTTCAAACTACATATCAGGAGGAGTAGGTTTTGAATACCAATTTTTTGTAAAAGACATGGGTTTTGGGTTTCCAACAAATCTTTTAATTTCTAGAAAATCATTACCGAAAATCTTTTTAGTAGAAACAGAAGAAACAATATCAGAATCAGTATACTCATCAGAAACAATTTCTTTTCTTTCTTAGAAATAGTGCAAGTTGTACTTGTAGAAGTACCTTCAGTTTTAACCTTTAAATCAGAAAGCATTTTATCAACAACTTCAAGCATTTTAGACTGAGAAATTTTGAACATAACTTTCTCTCTTTGACTGGGCAAATTAATCAAAGGTTTCTCAGTTTTTACAAAAACAGATTTTTTAGAAGTAGGTTTTTCTATGGAAACAGTTCTTTCAACAATTTTTTCTTCAACACGGTCAAGCTGTTGACCAATGACATGCAGGGATTCATTAATAAAATTGTTTTGTTCAATAATACTGATAATAGGGGTTTGATTATCAGTAATTTTGAAAGGAGTAGCATTAACTTCCGTCTTTTTATCTTGACAAGTTATCACAACTGTCTCGAGAGGCAGATGAGTAGACCGAACAATGGATTTATCATTTGCTTTAACAAAATTTGATTTTTTTATTACACTCAAATGTTGTTTTGAAAGTTCATCATTTGAAACATAATGGTTTTCAAGAAAATCAAAAAACAAAATATGTTTTTTCAATTGATTCATCTTTTCTAACCATTTACTCTTAACACGGTTTTTTTCAGATTGAGCAAAATTATCTTGAAAATATTTTCTTTTAATTCGGTTTTTTGAAAGCATAAACTCATCATACAAATGAATCAGGTCAACTTTAAAATCTTCATTTAAAATAGTCAAAACTCTTAATTGCTTAATATAACCAGAGGCATCAATAGGAGGGAAATCTCCATCAGATGGACAAGCAGATGGACAAACAGATTTAGTATCGTCTTCTTCTTCACTAGCAGGTTTGCTATATGGAGAGGAAGTTTCAGGTTTAGTAGAATAGTAAACATTGCTAACTTTATCATTTGAAATTCCTTTTAATTTTAAATCAACAGGTTTTTCAAAATTCTTTTCCAAAAATTCATTGAGATCTTGCTCTCTTTTAGAAATACTTTCATATTTTAAATCGGTGGGTTTTGAAAAATTCTTTTTCAAAAATTCATTGAGATCTTGGTCTCTTTTTGAAATACTTTCAGATCCAGCAAAGGAATGTCTTCCTTCGTTGATTCTTAAGGGTTGATTATTTTGAAAACTTATTTTAACAGTACCATCAAGATATTGTTGAATATGAGTAAGATCAAGCTCATCAAAAATGGGTTTAGCAATGGGAGATTCTTGTTCCAAGAACCATTCAGTGGAAAGTTTGATGTCTTGCCATTGAATCATTTTTGGAATTTGAATTTTTGCATCAGGAGTTGAACATTTAATTAACATAGTTTTACCAGAAGGTTCTCTATAATTTATAGCACTAGGATTTAATTGAGTACCCAACAATCTATAATAAATGCGATAAATCAAAGCAAAAGGTTTGCTACCTTCTTCCATGTGATAACCAGATGAAGCAATATTTAAAGTCAAGGCTTTGATAATGTTGGGATCATCTAAAGCCAAAGTAAGATCAGGATAACAGCTAAAGTAAACAAGACCATCATACAAAGAAGCAGTAATCATACCAAGAATGCTATCTTTAAAGTTCTTAAATCTAGCATCACGTAAACACATGAGAACAGAAGCATTAATGCCCTTTCAGGTAAGAGGTTTAATAGCAACTTGAACCATACCAATGTGTAGATAGCTGAATTTTTTAGAAGCAAGAAATTCACTAATATTCTTTTTAGTAAACATGCAACATTTTTCATGAGTTTTTGAAATAGAGAATATTTGTTCAACAGTTCTAACTTTATAAGCAGAATGAAAAGTATTTTCAGCCCAAGTTATTTTATAGACATTTTCAGTATCAACCTTAGGAATAGTCCATTTACTGAAATCAAGGATCTCACTATCATCAACATTATGATCTTCTTCATTTACAATATCAGGAGGACAACCAGTCCTAGAGCTAATAGAAGAGTTGGATCTCCACAATCTATCCATACTATCCTATTTTCAACACTCAATTATCATGTTTTTCTCACAACCGTTGCATTTCGTAACACATACCCTAACCAACCTTATACCTCTCATGCCCTATACGCCCTCTCTTGGCTCAAACGGGCCTTACAGTTTGGTTCTAGGAATTCACTTTACGACTAGGGTGGCGCCAACGACGGTAAGAAGGGAACACAACAACAGAGCACCAAAGTTTCGGGTAGACACAGATGGAGAGACAGAGAACACAACAACACTATCTAGCTGGCTGGTCTTCCAACGCCGTGTCTCTTCCCCCTTTACGGTTCTAAATTTCTTTCGTTTACTTTAATTATACAAGCTATACCCCTTACTTGGCTGGCTCTGCCGCCTATCTGGCTGGTCTTATAGCTTTGCATTTACTTGCATTACTTTTACTTGCATTACTTTCAAGTAACTGTGCTTGCACTTCCAACGTCATGTCTCTTCCCCCTTTTTGGTATCAGAGCCACTCTTTTCTGGCCGGTGATAGTGTTGTTGTGTTCTCTGTCTCTCCGTCTGTGTCTACCCGAAACTTTGGTCCTTCGTTGTTGTGTTCCTTTCTTACCGTCGTTGGCGCCACCCTAGTCGTAAAGTGAATTTCTAGAACCAAACTGTAAGGCCCATTTGAGCCAAGAGAGGGCATGTAGGGCATGAGAGGTATAAGGTTGGTTAGGGTATGTGTTACGAAATGCAACGATTGTGAGAAAAACATGATAATTGAGTGTTGAAACTAGGATAGTATGGATAAATTGTGGAGATCCAACTCTTCTATCAGCTCCAGGACTGGTTGTCATCTTGATATTGTTAAAGATGAAGATCACAAAGTTGAAAAACATGGTGCTTCTGTTCTCATGTGTTTATATAATGCTAAATCTAAGAACTCTAAAAATAACATTTCTTGTATGGCTAATGTTTCTTAGAATGATCATATTTGTTTTAACCACTATTCTGAAGCTTCCTGTCCTTATAGCAAATTTTCTAGTAAAGAAGAAGATGGTGGTAAATCTGTTGACTCTAACTTTTCTCTCATTGATAATGTTAAGCAATTAAGAGTCTTGATTGTTTTAAATGAAGACTTTAAAGTCAACCTGATTCCTTTGTATGATGAGTTTATGCTTTCAAAAAACCGAACTAAAAGAGAATATTTCCAAGATAATTTTGCTCAGTCAGAGAAAGATAATGTTAAGAGTAAATGGTTAGAAAAAATGAATCAATTGAAAAAACATATTTTATTTTTTGATTTTCTTGAAAACCATTATGTTTCAAATGATGAAGTTTCAAAACAACATTTGAATGTGATAAAGAAATCAAATTTTGTTAAAGCAGCTGATAAATCCATTGTTCGGTCTACTCATCCACCTCTTGAGACAGTTTTGATAACTTGTCAAGATCAAAAGACGGAAGTTAATGCTACTCCTTTCAAAATTGCTGATAATCAAACCTCTATTATCAGTATTATTGAACAAAACATTTTTACTAATGAATCTCTGCATATCATTGGTCAACAACTTGACCATATTGAAGAAAAAATTGTTGAAAGAACTGTTTCTATTGAAAAACCTACTTCTGAAAAATCTGTTTTGGTAAAAACCGAGAAACCTTTGATTAATTTACCCAGTCAGACAGAGAAAGTCATGATCAAAACCTCTTAGTCTAAAATGCTTGAGGTTGTTGACAAAATGCTTTCTGATTTAAAAATTAAAACTAAAAGTACTTCTAAAAGTACAACTTGCACTATTTCAAAGAATGAAAAAGAAATTGTTTCTGATGAACATACTGATTCTAATATTGTTTCATTTGTTTCTGCTAAAAAGATTTTTGATGATGATTTACCAGAAATTAAAAGATTTGTTGAAAATCCAAAACTCATGTCTTTTACAAAAAACTGGTATTCAAAACCTACTCCTCCTAATATGCAGTTTGAAGAAAGAGTTTTTCAAACACAGTTTTCTATTTCTGCTGATAAGCTTTACAAATGGAATATTGATGGTTTGTTTGAACAAAAAATCATGAGTCATATGTCATTAGTATTGCTTACCAAAATAACCATGATCTTGATCAATCAGATATTGTTAATTTACTTGTTACTAGTTTTTCTGGTACTCTTCGTGAATGGAGGGATTCATATCCCATAGGTTTGCCTATTTTTGCTAAAAATATTGGTTGCAGTGTTCTTGATGACCTGAATACTTTGATTTATACCATTCTTAAACATTTTGTTGGTACTCCTAATATTTCATCTCGAGTTTCTGACTTATTAAATAACTTAAGATGTTTTACTATGGCTGATTACAAATGGTATCAAGATGTTTTTGTTTCCAGGATTATGCTTCGGAAAGATTGCCATAAGCCTTATTGGAAAGAAAGGTTCATTGACGGTCTGCCTCCAATCTTTGCTTATAAGGTAAAACAAGTGTTAATGAGTAAAAATGATTCTCTTAATTTTGATAACCTAACTTATGATGACATTTTTAGTGCTATTAAAAAACTTGGTATTAATATGTGTAATGATGAAAAATTATTAAAATATCATTTACAACATAAGAAAAAAGCCAAATATGAAATGGGTAATTCTTGTAAACAATATGGTTTGTCTCTTATTGCTCCTTTCAGACAAAAAGGAAAGAAACATGATAAGAGTCGCAAAAGTTATAGTCATAAAAAATATAAAAGATACAAAAACAACTTTGTTAAACCTGGTGATTTCCATGTTAAAAAGAAAAATGTTTTTGAAAAATATAAACAACTTGGTAAGTTTAAAAATAAGTTTAACCTATTAAAAATTGATAATAAAGATCAAAAAGAACTATTTAAAATCCTTGAAAGATGATTTTCCTTCTTTAAACTTGTTAAATCTGTTAAAAATGATTCCTTGCAATAATATTAAATCTGTTAAAACTCTGACTAAAAGTAAAGAAAATGAAAAACAAAAATCAACTTTAAGCTTTGAAGAACCTGAACCTTTAAAAAGACTGAATAAAAAGAAATCCAAAGATTTAACTGTTAATGATTTACAGCATGAAATTAATATTATTAAGCAAGAGATAAGCGAGTTAAAACATAGAAATAGAAATAATAACAATCATATTAAACCAGAGCTGATAAGGTTAAAAGTTGGTAAATCTGATAATGAACATGATGAGCACAAAGATGGAGATGAATCCAGTCAACAGGCTCTTCTTTCTGATAAAGGTATTACTGATGTTTTCACTGATTCTTAACTTGCTCTTGTCAATAAAATACTTCTTCCAAAATGGTTTACAAAAGTTAAAATTGTTGTTTCTCCTGATTATCATTTCACTGTTATTGCCATGATTGATTCTGGTGCGGATATGAACTGTATCCAAGAAGGATTGATTCCTTCAAAATATTTTGAAAAATCAACTGAAAGATTGGTTTCTGCTAATGGTTCCCAAATGAAGATCAAATATGAATTGAATAATGCTCATGTCTGCCATGATAATGTCTGTTTCAAGATTCCTTCTGTTCTTGTTAAAAATATGACTGATAAAGTGATTCTTGGTTTGCCTTTTATAAATGCTTTGTATCCCTTTCTTGTTGAACATGATGGAATTACTACTGATCATTTTGGACAAAAAGTAAAATTCAAATTTGCTTCAAAAACTGAGATTGATAATGCTTTAAACTTGATCCATGCTAAAGTTAAACATCTTAACTTCCTTCAACAAGAAGTTAGATACAAGAAAATTGCTAAACAAATTTCTAATAAATTATTACAATAAAAAATCGATAATTTTCAGAAAATGTTGATTGATGATGTTTGTTCTGATGTTCCTAATGCTTTTGGCATAGAAAGAAACATATTATTGATTTGCTTTATGTTAAAGATTTTAACGAGAAAAATATCCCCACCAAAGCTCGTCCTATTCAAATGAATGTTGAAACTGTTGAATTTTGCAAAAACGAAATTAGTGATTTATTAGAGAAAAAATTAATTAGGAATAGCAAGTCCCCTTGGTCTTGTTCTGCTTTTTATGTTCAGAAAAATGCTGAGATTGAAAGAGGAACCCCTCGATTAATAATTAACTACAAACCCTTGAATAAGGTTTTAGAATGGATTAAGTACCCTATTCCCAATAAGAATAACCTAGTCCATAGGCTGAGTGAAGCTGTGGTATTTTCCAAGTTTGACATGAAGTCTAGATTCTGGCAAATCCAGATTAGTGAAAAAGATAGGTACAAAACTGCTTTTACCACTCCTTTTGGACAGTATGAGTGGAATGTTATGCCTTTTGGTCTTAAGAATGCCCTAAGTGAGTTTCAAAACATTATGAATGATATTTTTAACTCATTCAGTCATTTCACCATTGTTTACATTGATGATGTTCTTGTCTACTCTAGTTCTATTGATGAACATTGGAAACACTTGCATTCGTTTCTAGATACTATCAAAAGAAATGGTCTTGTTGTCTCTGCTAAAAAAGTCAAATTGTTTCAAACAAAAGTCCGTTTTCTTGGCTTTGACATCTCTGAAGGACAGATTCGTCCTATTGATAGGGCCATCCAATTTGCTGATAAGTTTCCAGATGTTATCATTGATAAAACTCAGCTCCAAAGATTTCTTGGGTCATTAAATTATGTTGTTGATTTCTACAAAGATATGAGAAAACAATGTAAACCTTTATTTGATCGGTTAAAGAGTAACCCTCCTCCTTGGTCTGATATCCATACTTCCCTTGTTAAACAAATCAAATCTCATGTTAAGACATTGCCTTGTCTTGGTATTCCTACTATTAGTGCTTTCAAAATTGTCAAAACAAATTCCTCGGATTTTGGTTATGGAGGTATTCTGAAACAAAGAGTTTCTCCTGAGTCACCTGAACAAATCGTACGTTTCTATTATGGTATTTGGAATAATGCACAGTTAAACTACAGTACTATTAAAAATGAGATTTTATCTATAGTACTATGTATTTCAAAATTTCAAAGTGATTTATTAAACCAAAAATTTTTGTTACGAATTGATTGCAAAAGTGCTAAATATGTTATTGAAAAAGATGTTGAAAATATTGCTTCAAAACATATTTTTGCCAGATGGCAAGCTATTTTGAGCGTTTTTTATTTTGATATTGAATACATTAAAGGATCCCAAAATGTCATCCCTGATTTCCTTACCCGTGAATTTATGCGGTGTCATAATGGCAAGTAGAAGGTTGAGTGACAGGACGCCTGACAGTAACAATCAAATTGTTAAAAATGAGCATGCTTCCCCTATAAACACTGTTAACCGTTTCACCACTCTAGGAACTATTCCCAAACCTAATTATTCTTCTGTTCTAGCCTCTACATATGATCGCTATGCTCTAACCAATATTCATCGACCTATTCAAACTATTTTCCCTAGAAACCCTAATGCTTCCCAATATGTTAAAAAACGTTATGTTCAAAACCTGTTTTCTGTCGAGCCAAATAGGGCCTCCATTACTAACCCTTTTAGACTTGCTACCAACTATTTTCCTCCACTATTTCACTGGATCCCTGAGCACGGACAAAAGAATGTGCAATACTATTCTGCAATATTACAACATGAGAATTCAATTACTATCAAGCCCATAAGAGATAAGGCCAATGGTGAAAAAATTATTTACCACAGTGTTTACTTAAACCACATTATTTCCGAAGAAAAGTGGGGCCCCAATCCTACTACTACAAGGACATTACCAAATTTCCCTATTCCCTACTCTTATCATGATTATATTACTGTCTGGTTCAGATTCATGCTCCACCAAAATGAAACTATGTCCCATTCATGGTTTGTCAATTTTCATAAAGACTTTGACTCTGTTTTCCCCCTCTGGTTCATCCGATGGTGGACTCAGTTTGGTTCAGCTGTTGAAATATTTCCTGCACCATTAAAAGATTGTTTCCTAAATTTCTCAATAAGGCTCAAAACTGACACTCATGGAGCTAAATTTACTCCCCTACTGCATTTTATCAAAAAATATAAGATTCCATGGATCCTAAAATGGCAATATGCTAAAGAGGATGATGTTCTCGCTCGATGTTGGTATGTTAAATGGTGGGATAAGTTTTCACACACCGATTCCATTATTAACAATGTCGACAGGGACTTCCTTGCCTCAAATGTTTCCCCATTAAGAATTACTACCCCAGTGCAAAAAGCTGTGACTGACGCACCTGATGCACCTTATGCACCTGCTTCCTCATCAACCAAAAATGTTGCACCTCCTATTAAATCCAAAAAGAAGAGTTCTCCTTTGGATGCAATCCGCAAAGATCCTGATGCTTTGTTTACCGTGCTGTCTAAAATGATTAAGGAAGATGAAGCTGCCAATTCAGATGATGAAAATTCCTCTCAAGTCTCTGTTACAAAAGATCCTTACTACCAGACCTATCCTTACCCACAAGATTGGTTTGGACATGATGAAGAAAATGATGATGACTTGGCCAAAGATTGATTCCCCTATTTGACTGGCCTGCACAAAGGCCAAAATGCTTCAAAAAATTGTGTTACTAAAAATCTGGAACTGTTTTAAGATTTCCTGAATTTGTCGAAACTCCCATTTGTCCGATATGCACTTTAGTCAAAAGCTTCAAAGAGTACTACTACTTCAAGATTGTTTCAATATTCAAAATGGGATCCCATGCTCATGACAAAAGATATTGCTCATGACAAAAGATATTGCTTCTGACAATGGTCATTTTGAAGTCTTTCCAAAAGAAAAAGGAAGACTCTTCATTATGTCATGACTTACTTTGGTCATACTTTTTTGATTTGGTCATACTCTGTTACACTTTGCCATGCTTCTCCTAACATAATTTGCACCAAAGACAAGAATTTGAGTTCTACAATTCATTTCCCACGTTTTGGGACAAAAAATGAAATTTACTATTCACTTATCACTATTCACTGTCACTATTCACCATCACTATTCATCCGTTACTATTCATGACACTGTTCACTCCGAATTTTTGCCTGTTTAAGGGGGGTTGTCTCTTATGTTTAAAGCAAGTTTTAGTTGAGTTTAGTTCAAGACTTCTTTCCTAGAGAGAATTATCCTTTGTGAGCTTTTCTTTGAGAGATTTACTTACTTACTAGAACTTTCTTACATCTCTACTATCCCTACAAAGCTTGTAACGAGTTCTAGTTCCTAAGCCTTGTAACTGTTGACAACTTGTAATCACTACTACTACTGTAAGTGTTTTATTCTACTTTCAATAACAAGTAATTTCAGTTTTATGTTCATTATATTCATTATACTACTTGTTGCTACCGCCACCTTGGACAGATTACTGCCATCCCGGACGGTTCTAAATTTCTTTCGTTTACTTTAATTATACAAGCTATACCCCCTACTTGGCTGGCTCTGCCGCCTATCTGGCTGGTCTTATAGCTTTGAACGCATTAATAGGTAAATCTGAGAGAAAATCTAATTAAAATTCAGTTAGAGCCTAATTTCACGCCACGTGTCCTATCTCATCTAAGTTTTTAATTTTTTATGTCAAGTGAGTTAATTCAATATAAAAATTGGATTTCAATTAGAGTTTAATTTTGCAACACATGTCTCATTTAATTTAAGTTTTTGATTTTTATACCAAATGAGTTAATTTAGTGTAAAAAACGAGGAGTTCAATATAAATAAACCATAAAAAAAAAAAATTAATCATATATCTAACTCTATATATAAAATTAGACGAAGAGAGAGTTTGAATGATTTTATATTTATGAGCATTTTTTTTTTATAGCTAAAAACAATTCAAATTTATAAATTATTTATGTAATATATTATGACTATGTATACTCCATTATTAACTAGGTAATATGTACATTTGCTTTTTTAAATCAAAGTTTATAGATGTAGGGTCATAGAGCCCAGTGATATACATCCACCTTTTGTACTGGGCCTGAAGCGCATGTCGAGACCCATAATCGCATATGAAGAAGACAGTGGTAATCATGGCAACCCAGGAAACCGTGTTGAGGACAACTCTGTTCTTGGCTAGCCAAGGCCGAGGTAGAAGAAAAGTGATTTACCGGCAAAGACAATCTTCCAAAGCACTCCAAAGAAAAAGATAAATACAGCAAGTAAGTACACTAGAGCATGGCGATAGAGCAATTCTAGGAAAAGCTGCTGCCTCCACATTAAATACTCCACAACTAATACTCTGACTGCATTAATGTGGAAATGATACCTGAGCAATGGCTTTTTAGACTCACAGCTACTGCCTAGGAGCTTTAGGAGGAGGTTGATGTGACAAAGACCAACAACAGCATATCTAACCTACACGTGTATGGTGGAGATGAAGGAGGAAAGTAGTACATAAGAAAGAAGGAGCTCTGAGAAAAAGGGATCAGAGATTTTACCAGAGAAAACACTGTAGCAATCTAAACTAACTTTGTAACCATCGTCGATTCGTCACTCAAGAAATAATAAGTTGAAGCTCCTCAAACTAATGCCAAGGATTGACTTGCTTGCTCAAGTCCATATTTGTTTTACTTATTCATTCTTTAAATCATTTTCAACTGTTGTTACACTCATTAAAGCTCAGTTCTTCTACCCACTCTCTACAAATTTATTGTATTGGGCTCGCTAAGCTTGAATTCACTTAGCCCTTAGAAATAGTACTCAAACTCAATCCCTACAATAGAAAATTTGATTAAAATCAAAATTGGATTTTGTTTTTGTTAGCTTTCCATACAAATTAAATTGTTTAAATTTTTTCTATTATTTTTCTCTGAACTAATGAGCATTTTTTTTATATTGTTTCTATTTAGATATTTTGTATGTGAAAATATTAAACATAACAAACTGTAATTAAAATAAACAATTTCATGCACCTATCCCCATTTAATTTAGGAAATACTATTTGACCAATTTATTATTTTATTTTGTGTTATATTTAGTAGAATTTCACATAAAATAATTGTGAATTGATATTGTATATCTAGTATCCACTAGTAATTTTCAAAACTATATATGTAATAGCAATATAATGAGAAACTTTGCGTGACTAATATCATGAAAATTGTAAGGAAAAATTATTTTTATATCTCCAAATGTTCCGGTCGAACTATGTCATATATGTTTAATAACTCAAACTAACATCAATAGTACCACTACAATTCATCATTCCCGTGCATAAGCACAAATTACATACTAGTGGCAATAATGGGAAAAAACAATTAGTTTTTTCCTTCTCTTCTTCACTTTATTTTCTCTTGTAGAATATAAATTTCCAATTTATTGTTTCAGTCTCACTTTTTGCATGTGATTTGAAAGGACACTGTTAGTCTTTGCAAATACATAGAATTTGATCGCCACCAGCACTAAATCTTATTGTTCTTGGCATGCCTTTGGCAGAAGGCTTTTATCCTTGCAAGGCCATCTCCAAGAGTGGAAAGCTCAATGGCGATAGTTATGCGCAACCAGTTCTTCATCCCCATAGCCATCCCTGAGATAATGCGTATTGTAAATGTCAAATGTGTCACTCAGCTAACACCAATTTAGTGCAACAAAGCCCAATATTTCCCTCCCCCCCAAAAAAAAGAGAGCTTAAACAAAGGCTCTATCCCTTTGAGATCTATATAAACATAAAACATACTTGTAATGTGCATAAATATATATATATATATACATACTTGAAGTCATACTCGTTGAGAAGCTGAAATGCATAGATAAAGAAAGATTGAAAGCAAGTATAAGACATTGACCTTTAGGTTAATTGATGTATCCAATGGAGATGTACAGGATTCGAACTGTTGGGTTACACGTGTGAGTGAAGTCCCACATTGAATAAAAATGAGAAGAATTAGTGATTAATATAACATAATTGAGCACATACCCATTGGGCTTAGGCCTTTTGGGTTAAAGTGTGTCTCTATATGTTATATTAATTACTCAAGGAAGCTCCCCAAAGTGTTGATCTCCCTAACACGAACCTTATTCCCTCCACTTAAGATGCGTCTATAAAGCATTGAAAGTGTCTTGGCATTTATAAACCGTGATGAATTTGATTTACCAACTGAAGACTCTTAGACTATTTGTGTCTTACCCGGTAGAACGATGACTGATTCCTCTTTTGCCAGCTTGAGGCAGAACTCCATATCATCACCGATGTCTTCCAGTAGGCACAGGTTGAGCTTGACCTAAAATTTAAAGTTGGTAACTGCAAGTATAACGAAGGGGCACAAAATATGCTAAATATGTGATTCCCTTACCATTGTGAACATGGAACCTTCCGGTTTATATGGGCAAGTAATGCAAGGGATTTCCTTGATTCTCTCATAACACAAATTTGCAGCTTCCCTTATTATGTAGATGATTTTTGAAAAGAAATCCTCCTTTGTATTTTCTAAGATTTGAGGAATTGCCCCCTGAAACATAAATCAAATTAATTATAATTGTACGAGAAAAAGGTAAAGAATACATATGATATGTATCATTAGTAGGCTCAATGTCTACAAATAAAATTTAGAAGCAGCTGGGTGGCTGAATATTTATGCAAATGGAAGAAGATGATTCGATTGAAATTTCTTTTATGATGAAAATTTTGCAAAAAAAAAGTGAAAACATTGAATAAATAAATTTTTAAAACATTACTGTGGGAATATGCTTTTAGTAAGAAAACTCTCAACTAAATGAGATCACATATATAGGCTAGGAAATTCCAAGTTACATATTAAAAAGGGTAACATCTAAAAATTGAAAATTTTGCCTTACAAACGATGCTACTGTAACTGTTACATAATATTGTTGCAGATCATGCATTTGATTTTTTTAGGTGGGCTGTTATGAACTCTAGTAGTGCTTGAAAGGATGAAAATATATAGCTAGTAGTCACTCCAGTATGCTCTTCAATAATAGCATCTTATATTACAAACCTGAATGAAGGTTGCAGGATCAGAAGAGACATCAAGGCAACCCTTAATGCTGTCAACAATCTGAGGAAGAAAAAATGACAAAAACTCCATGTAAACAATAATGCTATCCATTAAAATAAGTACAAAGATGTTGTATATAGGTTGCAGACTCGTTAATGTCATTGCATATGTATTGCGTGAACAAGTTCTATATAAGGAGATCCATAGTGTTTAAAACATTGGAAAAATGTTCATACACACTTATTGATATATGCTTCATACACACAATGTCCATAATTTGATTAATTTCATGTGTTATATCCACATTTTGTAAGGATGTTCACATACCCCAGTTTTTTGAAGGATGCCATTTGGATCATTTGTAACAAGCCAACCACAACGCCAACCAGGTACAATCCATCTCTTTGAAATAGACCCTAGTGTAATAACAGGTGCAATTGATCCAAGGGTCCCCATAGGGACAAAGGGATTACTTCCAAAAGTGAGATGGTTATAAACCTCATCTGCAATCACCAGAATCCCAAGCTTTCTTGCTGTCTCTGCAATCTAAAATTCAACAAACCAACTTCCACTAATACTGATCAGGAAATTGATAAAAACAATAGTATTAATCAACTACTAATAATAATATGTAAGATACTGATATATTAATTATGTAAGTAAATCTTAATTCTAGAAAGGATCTAATCCCCAAACTCGTGTAAGATTAGTACAAGCTTGTAGCTTTTAACATGAAACAAGTAGTTGAACTCACTTTCTCCAAATGTTGGTGTGAGTAGACATTGCCACAAGGATTTCCAGGGTTGATGATCACCATGGCAACAGTGTTCTGATCTGCAAGAGCTTCAACAGCTTCAAGATTAACCTCCCAACCCTTTTCAGGAAGAAGATCAAAATGGCGAACTTCAAGTCGGTTACAGGCAGCGCGAGCTTCATAGTATGGGAAGCCTGGCCTTGGAAGCAAAATGTTGGCACCCGGGCGAGCAAGGACAGTTAATATGACTTCAATTGCTTGCGTGCATCCAATTGTAAGATAAACATCATCTGGTGACAACTTGTATGGGAGGTCCCGAGAGAGATAATCCGCTATAGACCTTTTGGAGTTTAAGCATCTAATTAATTAAATCAGACTAATCTGAATGGTAAGCCATAAACTAATGAGCACTTTTTTTTTTACACCATTTTATGTATATTTATGATTCTTTGCATTGGCAGCCATAGATAGACAGCATTCCTCTTTCTAACTTTGTCCAAAAATAACCGTATTAATATGCCTTTTTTAGAGTAGGGAATACCATGTGTGTATATATATATATATATATGGAAGAAAATAAAGGTTCCTCTATTATATCTATAATTTTTTGGGGTAATGATACTATGATATCCATCGTTGAATTACTACTTTTATGTGACGTGAATTACCAGGCGACAAAGTTACCATCAGTACAGGTGGACTATCCAAAATGACAAAAGTGATCAAGATTAAATAAATAAGAAGAAGAAAGAAACATCATTTGCCATGTAACATGGAGGAATTGTAGTCAAATTTAAGATAGTGCTGCCTAATGTGACCCCTATGTCACAGTCTAATTTGAAAAAATAAAAATACTAGAAAACTATGGTGTTAATATTCAATATCACTAGAGTTATGAGCAAATATAAAAAAATTTACTGTCATGTGTAACCCTGCTATTAACTGTTCAAGGTGATTAAGAAAAAGAGGAACCATGCAAGGATATACCACATGACATAACATAAAGTACTATCACATTTAATGTAAATACTTTCTTATATGACACTATAACAATCTTAACTTGAGAAAGAATTATCTCCAAAAAAAAAAAAAAACTTGAGAAAGAAATGTTAGAAATCATAAAATTATTATGTTTAACGTGACTTATACCACCAATAGATTTGAAAAAATTATTATGACGTGGAATCCTACTGTTGTTTGTCCCAAAAACGAAAAAAAACAAAAACAAAAACAAAACAAAAAAACGAGAGAGAGAGAGAGAGAAGGGAGGGGTCCCCACGTGATCTAGCATAAGTTACCAATAAATATAATAAAGTTAGTGCCTGTGTTATAAGGGTTATCATACACTCAAAAAGTTATAGAGGCATTGTATTTAATGAATTAAAGTGAAGATTTAGAGACATTGCGAAAGTTCTCTGTCAGTTTACCTTAAACATGCAAACCTACTTTTACGAATTTTCACCATTTTATCTATAGGAAAATACGTAGGTATTTTCGGAGTACTGCTGCAAGCTCTTGCAAATTGCAAAAGGAGTGGGTCACACTCATACTATTAAGCCCACACCTTTTGTGATAGTCCATGGCAGTAATCTACGACTACCTAAATTATTTCCTTTGCCAATAATATGAGGCTTTTGGGAATAGTAAAATCATATATAAAATATTAGTCTCATCACACGCGTTTTGCACGTGCGACATGGCTCTCTTCTCTCTTTTTTTACAGAGTTTAATGTCATAATTTTTCAATTTGAATTCTTCAGTTGTTAGAGAGGTTACATAGAATTTAAGATTTTGAAAATGAGTAAACTATTAGATTTAGTGTGCTCTAATTTTTAAGGAAAAATGTATCAAACATATGTGCGATATATTTATATAGAGAGTGTTAATTTCAGTTTCTCAGTTAGTTTTTTGTTTTTGAATTTTGTTAAATTACAATTTTAACCATATTTTTCTATTTTTTAGGAATAATGATTATCTAATTAGATTATGACAATTTTTTGAAGTTATAACTAACTTTCTAAATCTTCTTATCAAAACATTAATAGTTTGTTTGGATGAAAGGGGAAGGAGGGGGAGTGGAGTAGAATTGGTTAAAAATAAGCTAATTTTGTGCTAAATCTACTATGCTCTATTCTACTCTACTCTACTCCCTCTCTTTCTCACTCAATTCAAACGAACCATAAAGAAAATAATAATAATAATGTGAATATGGGATGATGCCAACAGATTTTGGGCTAATAACACTTTCAATTTCATAAGCATGGAGGAGATGCATGAGTTAATTACCCAGAAAAAAAAAAAGAAAAAAAAAAGGATAATTACAACTTTGAAGGAACATAAAATTAAAAAGAATTTGAATCAGCAAATCCATGGAAGAGAATAATTTTATGTAAAAGAAATAATCGATATCACATTTATAGAGTTACGTACGTACCTTCTCGCTGGAAGAACGCCAACAGTTGGTGCATAACAATTGTAGTTAGCTGTTCGAAGGGCATCAACAATGGCATCTTCGGCAATGCCAGTGGTCCGAAAGGATGGAAATGCCGAGGGATCTCCATGGCCAAGAGGAATCGTTGGTCTATCATCATCTTTGTTGACATGAAACGTTAACAAGTTGAGAAAGCCTCGAACAGTAATCTCAGATGCAATCTTCAGCTCTTCGTTACCCCTAAACCCCCATATCTGCTTTGTCCCGTTTTCCATTTCTTTTTGTTTTTGGTGATCAAGTTGAGTTATGCATGTGATTTTATAGCCCAAACCTACTCACACTGATTTAGGCTTTTTAGCTCCATCTTCCCTAAAAATTAGGCCTAAGCAACAATCCATTCAATCCGAGTGACCCACTCCGTTCCGCACCATCCCGCATGGATCTGATATTTATTTTCAAGTAGATTCAAGTCATTCAACTATTAAAGTGGAGAGTCGGGTTAAGTGGCCAATTCGACTGCCAAGACTACTGGACTCCCACAAATATATATTCATCTATTGTTAGTCTATATCACATCAAATTTAAAGGTTTTTTTAATTAAGTACTTCAAAATGGTATACTTGTCCTACACATTCGTAAGCATACATAGATATGCTTTAAAGCCTCTCTCTCTCTTTTTTCTTTTTTTTTTATTATATAGAGAAAATGTTAGAAAATACCCATACTATAAGATGTATGTACTTTAATGTATGAAAAAGTGGACAAATTTTATGATTTATTTCCTTTAATGGTTTATATTTTTGTTGCAAGTCCTTCAATAATTTATAGGATTTAGAGGAAATAATTTTTAAATTTATTCATAAATGATAAAATAAATTTTGAAGTTTAGTATACAACACACAACAAAGCCTAACCAGCCCAATTCACCGAGTTGAAATTGCTCAAACTTTCAACCGATCTATTATTTTTATAATTTGATGGGTCGGTGGTGATTTGGAATTTTTCCAACCTACTAATGGCAAATAGGTTTAAAAAAATTCAATATTGACATTTCATTTATAATAAATAGTCCAGATTATGCCATGTTATAAATCTACTATCAAAACTCCTAATAAAAAAATAAAAACTCTTAAAATTGTACAAAATATAATCTGTAATTCTCCTTACTTAATCCAGGAGAGACTTGGCTATCAAAAACCCACCCAAGAAGATAATTCACATGTGGCTGTAATATAAAGAAGATGTATATTATCAAAAAAAAAAAAAAAAGATGTATTATTGGTTGGCTGACACCCCACATGGGTGGCTATCATAGAGGAATAAAAAAACAAATTCTATCAAACTCTTTTATTCTAAAGCATGGTAGAGCTTCTCACGCAGAATTCTAAAAAAAAAAATCTTATATTCTAAAGCATTTCGAAATACTCCAAACCAAATTCTATCAACCTCTTGTACAAATTAGATGTGTTTGTGTAATGAAAATGATATACAACAAAAATGACTTGGTTTAAGTTCAATACATCCAGAGTATCGAACCTGGTCAGAGTGAACACGTATCATTATCTCATCGAGTCCAGTACCATTGGACACATAGAATACAGACATAGCAATATTATGGGCTTTGTGAGATTTGGTTCTTTCTCTAAACTTCACCAAAGGAGCCAAAAAAGTGTCCCGTCAAACTTATCTGTAGAATCACCCAAAATAAAATCCTTCTCAGAGTTATCATATATGTGGTGCTGGCTCGTTGTTACTAGTCCGTGAAGGAGGCAGATCTGCTTGAATTTTGAAAAGAACAGTCTCATACTCTCATCACTTAACAATAGTATAAAAATTTCACCCTTTTTTCTTTTTTATTTTACCAAATTAAAGGAATGTTAGCTCCAAATTAAAACCTCGAACACTATTAAACCAAGTATTTGGATGCATGCGATGTCTATTTGACAAAATTTGGAGCTTTTTATATTTTAAATTGGCAAAATTGTTGGGTTCAAAAACCCATCTAAATTCTAATGCTAACTAGTCCATTCAATTAGGGTATCTTGTTGCATCATCTAATTATAAGCAAATCCTAGATAATCATTAATTGTTGCTCAAACTTAAAAATTTGTTCATAATTTTCATTTAGTAACATATTTAACTAGGGTTTCAGTTGTCTATTGTCTCCTTTTCAATGCATAGGGGTTTCTCACTTCTCCAACTTTTCGAGAGAAAAATACCAAACCCAACACAAATGCTTTTCATAACCAATCAATTAATTTAAACTGACAACAAAATACACAAATCTAAGGTCAATTAAAAGAAAGAGAGAAAGGAACTTTGTTCAATTGAGTATGACTTTTCAAATAATTCAAATTGTAAAAAAAAAAAAAAAAAAAAAAAAAAAAAACAACAACAACTTTTTTAGCTAAGAGCAAATTATAAAAAGTCTTTTTTTTGGCTAAAAGACTTGTAACTCTACCAATACTTTTCGGTGTCTCTAACAAAAACAATCATGGTTTGAATACTCCCTCTCCCAACTAACGAATTATCAAAAAGAAAATTATTGTTGTCTACAATTGTATTAGCTTCACTTGTGAAATTTGAACAATAAAGGCTTTTCCTAATTGGATTTTTTTTTTTTTTTTTTTTTTTGTCCCTATAACAAAGTAAAAAAACATGCTCTTTCACTTAGAAGAATTTAATATACATCTGACTCAACTTCCGTCCTCTTAACGAAGTATAAGTCCTACGAATTCTTTTATTTTTGATTGGTTCACTAGTGATAAACAAGAACCATTCCTACATTTCAAAGTACTAGTATGGGCTACACGTTCAAGGCACGTGCTAGCTAGTAAAAAGTTTACAATTAAAAAAATTGTAATTAATGTTAGAATTAGAATTTATTTATAATTATTTGATTATTGAATTGTTAGAAATTATATCATTAAATGTTTCAAAATATTATGATCTATTACCAAATTTATGATTACCTTCAACATAGCCACCAATAGGTCCAATACCTTGGCCCTGTCTCCATCACTATCACACTCTAAAAAGAATTGAACCTTGATGTGCTTGGCGTTGAGCTCTTTAGTAATATTCGTATTCAATATTTTAAGGGTGAGTTTGGTTCAGCTTTTTTAAAAAGTGCATAATGAAAAAGTGGAGTTTTAAAAAACTGAGTGTTTGGTAAAATCTGTTAAAAAGTGCATAATGAAAAAGCTGAGTGTTTGGCTAGCACTTATAAAAGTGGCTTTTTGAGGGATAAATGACCAAAAAGGACAATGTATATATAAGGGAATTTATTTCATACTTTTTTTTTTTATGTGAGTTTGTTTCATACTTAAATCAATTACTTTATCATACTTAAATCAATTTTTCTCTTTCTAAAAAAATTATTTTTTTCTTACCAATATTAGCTAATAATAACCTACCACTTAAGATTTATTGTGAAAGTATTGTAAAAATATTGTGATAAAAATTAATAGTAATTTTAATTTTAACATACTATTAAAATTATTTTTTTCTCTTTCTAAAAAAATTATTTTTTTCTCACCAATATTAACTAATAATAGCCTATCTTAAAATTTATTGTAAAAATATTGTGAAAATATTATGATATAATTTTTTTTTTCTCCCTTTTTTTTTCTCTCAACACACGTGGCTCTACTTCCTTTTTTTTTTTTTCTTTTTTTTTTTCTCCTCTTTTTTTCTCACCCACCCACGTAACCACACTCTTTTCTTTTCCTTTTTCCTTCTTTCCTCTACCATCTTCAGTCCAGAACATTCCCAGCTCTCTTTCTTTTCTTTTTGTTTTTGCCTCTTAGCACTTTGGTCTAGAACACAGCTCTGCTTCTTCTTCTTTTTTTTTTTTTTTTTTCCTCTTAGCACTTCGGTCCAGAACACAGCTCTGCTTCTTCTTCTTTTTTTTTCTTTTTTTTCCTCTTAGCACTTCAAATCGGAACACATCGGAACCATCGTCACCAACGCCAGAACTCATCCTTTATTCTTTTTTTTTCACACTCCAGAGAAGAAGATGATGATGATGATGATGATGAAGATGAAGATGAAGATGATTGAAACATAAGGATTTAGGGATTTTGGGTTTTTTTTTCTATGGATTTTGGGTTGATTTTGAGTTGGGTTTGGGATGTGTTTTCCGGATTTGAGTTGATTTTAAGTTGTTTTTGTGTTGATTTTGAGTTATTTTTGGTTTGGTTTTGTTGATTCTGTGTTCGGAATATCAAAGGTTGAAATGGGTTTTGTTGATTGTGGGGGTAGACCGGTGAAGATGTAGAGGAAGACGAAGAGGAAGAAGACAAAGAAAAAAGATACAGATGAGAGATGAAGGCGTGAGAGAACTGATGGGTATTTCGGTATTTTTCGGGTTTGCATCGGTAATATACAAAACGCGCATAGCGCGTTTTCATTTATGGACCCCTGAGGGTCCATAATCCCTTCCGCGTTTGTTCTCAATTTTTTCTCAATGCTCAAAACGCAAAAGTTGGTTGAGTTTTTTTCAAAACGCGCTTTTTGGGCT
Organism: Quercus wislizeni; assembly: GCA_023055345.1. Classification (NCBI taxonomy): domain Eukaryota; kingdom Viridiplantae; phylum Streptophyta; class Magnoliopsida; order Fagales; family Fagaceae; genus Quercus; species Quercus wislizeni. The sequence goes on from JALGQJ010000027.1 coordinate 1,102,732, forward strand.
CAAAAAGCCGAAACAAACGGGCACTAAATCAGCTCAACTTTTCAAGAACAAACTACAAAATAATAATAATAATTTATTCTCACAATTAATATTTAAGCCCCAAATAAGTTACAAAATTTCAAACTTTTCTTTGTTCTATAAGAATATAAATTTCTCAGCTATCAATCAAATCTCATAAACTAAAAATCAATGATCCAATGTAATCGCAAATAAAACTAACTACAAAGAAAGCTCATGTATTTTTCGATAGAAATAAGGAGAGGGGAAAAAAAAACAAAAACATTTGGTTTACTTGTTACAAACATGATAAAGATAATCAGAAGACTAAACCCTACATATTATGAACGGTGCAAGTGGTGATAGTGGTATTACATGTATTCATACAGGATAGGTTATCTCGAACCCGGTGAGCTTAGATGTTTAAATCCTTATTCATAAAAACTAATTGGCAGCATCAGCTAGTGGGATATCGTTCTAGCCATAGCTAATATAGCAAGTGGGACTTTGTTCTTGTGGCCATTGCCAACAACAGCAGGTTGTCTTGCAGTCCAAATGGACCAAATCCTTCTGCATATGCATATCAACCATAAGAGTAGAACACTAAAGCTAACAAGGGCCGCTGCTACTTCATCAATGAGGTATAGGACCGACACAACTTGCTAAATTCTGAAACAAAAAGAATTGTTAAAATAACAATAAAATTTACAGAGTGGCAATAAGGCGTTGTGGGGAGGAAGAAGTTGGAAAAGCTCTCACCCATTATGTGCCATTGAGATTATCTCTGGCCTCCTGACCAACATTTGCACTTTGCTCAGGATTTGTGATACACTTTTCCTGCCTACACACTTTTCTTGCCTGCATAAACATTTGGTCAGGATTAGTCCAAAATACTCGCACTTTGAAAGTTGCAAATTGGAATTTAATATTATTAACAACCCTATATAACCTGGACAATGTATAATGTTATTAATTTTTTATTTTACCTCATTATCAACCAATATAAGCCTTTGATACCTGCTGGGACTTTGCACCGATGTACGCGCCATTGTTTTTCCCGCAACAAAAACTTTCACTTTCTAATCTTTGGTTACGGGAGTAATGTTCTTCAGGGAATTGTAAATTGTACACGCAGAGTAACCGTTAGAGTTTATGAAATGCATTTTGATGGGTATGAATCATGCACCTTCCTCTCCGCCTTCTTCTTTTCCTTCTTCCTTCTCTTTCTCTATCAATTTGATCATGGCTCATTTTTTTTTCTTTCTTGTTTCTTATCTCTAACCTTATCTCAATCCCTTGGATCCTGTGTTTGTGTTTATGAACAAAGATAACTCTAACTATTCAAATTATAAATTGTTTCTCTCTCGTGTTTGTTTTATGATTTACTCATAGCTGCTCTCTGTCCTCTCTAGCGTTCTTGTTCTCCCTCAAACGCGTGTCCTGTGTTGGTGTCCGTAAACAGAATAGTTGGCATACCAAAGAAGCTAACAAAGAAGTACGATCAAATAAAATAGGGCTAAAAGACAAAACAAACCCTCAAAATGCATTCAGCTTACTTGTAAATTAAAGGTAAAAAAGTTATTGCAATTATTAAACAAATAATAAACAAGGAGCAAGAAGGTGCTGGACAAAGCACAGTTCACAGGGTCATAAAAGACAAAACAAACCCTCGAATGCATTCCGTCTACTTATATTTTAAGGGTAAAAAGATTATTGCAATTATTAAACAAACAATAAATAAAGAGCAAGCAAGGTGTTCGACAAAAACAATGTTTACAGACTCGTTCGTACTTTTTATATAGGAAATAGAAATAGAAATATACATTTAAAACCGGCTTCTTCTCAATAACAAGTACCAAAGCTGGTGAGAGAGAGAGACCAATGAGAAAGTAAATATACTAACCAGATGTGACTCAATCAAAGAAAAAGGAGGGTTTGACTCAATCAAAGAAAAAGCAGCACTATTTAGAGGTATCTGTGTGTTTGACTTCTCTTGTCATTAATATGGGAGTCTCGCATACAATTGAAGGCCGAGTTTCTCTCCAATTCATCAATTTTCCTCATCCAAAAAGCCCATGAAAGCATATTTTATCAATCAACTAAAGATAATGGCGTCATATTCGCAGGTCCAATCAAGCGCAAGTTTATGAAAAAAGCATCCCCTTACAACTTCAAAGTTGGTTTCGTGCCACTACAAGCTAAATAATATGCCACTATTTGAAAAACAGTGTCATACCAAGATATAGAATCCAAAGAGAGAGAGAGAGAGAGAGAGAGAGAAACATTGTGGGCATTGCGTCCATCTTTGTCAATTTTGCTCAAAAAATTACTTCAATGCTTTGTCACCACGTTGACACATTCAGTAAACAATTTGGTACTATGGCATCCTACCTCGCAAGATTGAGATATCATACAATGGAAGTATAAACAAAATAAGCTTTTGCATTTGTAATTTCTTCAAAATGGTTAGTATCTTGTTCTTGAGACTTCATATCCTTCATATCTAGCAAGTATATTGTAAAATGACAGTATTCAATTCAATCGTATATTGTAAAATGTCAGGATTAATACATATGAGTATATATGACCCAACCTCAATAGTTTTGTAACTCATTGTCTAAATTCATGAGGAAAATCAAGATTGGGGGTCTTCATTTTTCACTTGTTTTAGTAGTTGAACTATAAAATAATAATAATAATAATAATAATAAATAGGGAAATTAACATATAAGGCAAAGTAAAAGAGAAAAGATGTAACATAAAACTTTTCAAGCAAAAAAGAAAATTGCTTTTTCTATGGCTCCCAATCCCAAACTCATATTGATCCTAATATTACTGCTTGCAATTTCTACCATCATGGCCTTGTGCCATTCCACATGTGACATGGTTAACAGTTAACACCAACGCCATTGATAAAAAAGAAGAAACTTGGCTGTACTATGAAACGCTCCTTCTTCAGTGGAAAATAACACATTAAGAATGCCCCCAGCAGGAGAGTTCTTTTGGCAAAGTGTAAACAAATGCAACAAACCCAAACATTACCACTTTCTAAATCATATCATATATCATATACTATATAATAAAAGTTGAGCTTAAAAATCGTAGTTATGCCAAGTGGATGCACCAAATTGCATCAAATTTATAGATAAAACAACTTCTTATTTGTTCTTATCAACTATATTGTTTTATCACTAATTTTTAGATAAAAATAACAACAATTTTTTAGATAAAAACAACTTCTTATTTGTTTTTATCAATTATTGCTTTATCACTTTTTTATCGATGAGACTTAGCCGTGTTATTGAAAGGACTTTTGATTATCTAGCCAACTAATGCTATCTCACCAAATTTTTTAGTTAAAAAATTTATTAAAAAAATTATTAAAAAAAAAAAAACCAACATGCATAGTTAGGAAGAGTTAGACATGTGCATGAGTTGGAGAGTTATATCTATTTAATTATTGAGATAAAAATAATCTTCATTGTGAATGAGTTATAGTATAATATTAATTCCTAATTAGCATGAATGGATAATCTATAATGTATATTTATCTATTATATATTTCAGCTAATAAAAAAAATGGATACACGGAATAAACTCTTGGATGATATATATTTATGCTTACAAACTCGTGCAATCATGATAGGATGAAGAAGAGCACAAATTCATGGGAGCTTAGCTAGCCCATCTTTGATAAACAACTTCACAGGATGCAATCAAGCAACTTCATAAGATGTGCAATCATGCAACAAGAGACAACAAGAGCTTCTGTGTTTATGATGCTATTCCGTTTAACATAAGTCAGAAGGAGATTTATTGTACAGAGAATAAATCTTAGGCCAGAGCCTCTTTTGACTTCTAGCATGAATCCCAAGTTAGTTTCTATACTGCTTATTTTCCTTTTCATTTTCTAAATGTTATGTATGTTGTTGTCAAACTCATTTTTTTGGTTGGTTACTTTAGATGTCAAAAATTAAGGTAATACTTGATAAAATCTGGGTCTAGCGCACTTAGGACCTACAAACTTGAAGATCACATCATTCAATAGACCTAACTACTGCCTCCTTTAAAATTGAAGAAATAAGAAGTTGACACACACACATATATACACACGTCTCATTCAAAAGGAGACAAGAAGAAAACGAAGAAATTCATAACCAGGAAAGATAAATAGAACCAATACTCACTTTAAAAGTCTCAAGCTAAGTGCCTACAAGATGAGCAGCTATGCCAGAAATGCAGGAAGCAAAGCTTTTGTTCTAAACTTCCAATTACCCTCTTGAAAAAAAAAAGGTAAGTTATTATTATATCACTAGTGTGATTTATTAGCCACATTTAAAATCCTAAAATTTTTAGTAGAAAATGGAGTGAAAAAAAATAAGTAAGAATTTTTTTTTTTTTTTTTTTTTTTTTGGGTTTTGCATTCTATGTCCTAATAGAGTTCATTTGAAATTTTTCTTTAATTGTTGAGAAAAATAACAGAAATCAAATTAATTTTTTTTGTTTTATATGATTCATGTTTTTTTTTTTCTCTTGAACAAAATTGAATTGTTTATAAAATCCTTGATTACATATTTGTTTTTTTCTTTATATATGTTTATTAATTTGATATGGCAAATAAATGAGGATGCTTTTCTAGACCTTTGACCATAAAAGAAAGGTCAAGATTAATAGACAATTATTTTTTTAAACTCTTTTCTCAATTAGATATAATTCTCACACTTAAGGAAAAACGTTCAATTCCCATGTAAATAATTTTTAAAATAATTTTTTTCTCAATTTACTCTACTTCTAATTTTTTAAATAATTTTTTCTTTAATCAAAATTGTCATATATTCATTATATGATTAGTTATTACATTCTAACCTTTTGTTTTTCTTAAAATAATCATTTTTATTCTCATATAATCATTATCCTAACGTATTAAATTTGTTCTTAGTTGTGTGTAGTCTTACTATCAAAGAGTTAAAATCTCATTTATAAGTTCAAAATTTTTAATTTAATTTTTTTTTAAATAAGTAATTTAATTATATTAATGAAATAAACTATTTAATTTATATTTATTTTTCTATTAACCCTGCATCGCACGGCATAACATTAGTATGATGTAAATTCGGGTATACCAAAGCCCACATTTTTTTTTTCCTGAATGATTATGCATTACTCAAAAAAGGCCAAGGGGCCCGATCCATATTTACCTACAGATGAAAACCCAATTCAGAATAAGACAGAGGAATAGGGGCCCAAAGGTATTACACTAAAAGCCCAATCCGCACGGTTATGGGCCACAGAATTAACAAATAAACAGACAACAGACGTGAATAAAATCCCAAGCTACAAATTTAGGGGCAGGCATTGGAACTGGGTTGCAGTTGTTTCTTACATTACTCGAGGCATCTACAATCTTGGTTGTCTTACTCTTATCATTAGTGTCTTTGTTTTGGTATAACATATTTTGTTTAAGCTTTTTAGCTTATTTGTTTTTTTACAATTTTAAAAATTTTGACCTTTTAAAAAAAAAAAAAAAAAAAAAAAAAAAAGATCAATTATACTTTAACAAATTTATAGCAAATAAGCTTTCAACAAAAATTTTCTCAAAAAAAATGCTTTTAGCAAAAAGTTATATTCTAAGTTTTTAGTAATTGGGCTCTACCTCAAGCAGGTTTTTCCTACCCTAAAGAGGTGATGGGGCAATGATTTTTTTTACTTGTCTTGTCCCTCCCCAATATATATAATCTAATCTAATAATCTTTATATACAGTTCTTACTTATAATTTTGTTTGTACTCTTTCTATTACCATCTCCCAAAATACTTATCTTTGATCTCTTTTAGCACTTTCTTAAATTCTCATCCCTTTTATCTTTCATCTTTATTTCATTAATGTTGAAATCACCTCATTAAGAATGACAAAATACCTCTAGCTTGCCACTCTTCCCATATGCCATGTTCTTACCCCAAAGAAGAGATTGGGTAGGGATATGATATCCCTAATCCATCCCCATCCCGTCATGCCTGCCTCACCCCATTACCATCTTTGATAATTGATACAATGTGAAATTAAAATGAAGTTCCTTGTTTTCAATTTAGCACTCATATTATATCCAATTCTATTGGTTAAATACACTATCTAAAGGCACCGGCTAAATGCTTATTGATGTACAATTTTAAGGATAACCACCAAAGTGGTTGTAGACTTTCAAAGTTGAGCCTCGAACTTAACAAAAGATAAATGATTATCACACTTATCTTTTTTGTGGATGTTCTTAGACAAACTTGAATACCCATCAATATCTGTGTTTCCTTATCAATTTGTAGCTCACATGCAAAAAATAAAATATACACTATGATTTGCATTTTTTTTTTATGGGGAACAAAATATTCCCAAGTTATAAATCTTGATGTTGATTCTATTCTTGTTATAAATTGGCTAACATTGTATGGTGTTATGGCACCGAACTTGGCTTCACTTATTTTTTATTGCAGGGCCCTCTTGATCCTAGAGTGGAGGACCATCCTTCAACACCACGTTTTTTTTAGAAGCTAAAGGAATAGCATACAAACTCGTCCTAGAGTAGACCATCCTTCAATATCACGTTTTTTGAGAAGCTAGAAGAATAGCATACGAACTAGCCAAGAGGGGAAGGAACCAAAGGACTATTTTGCAACATTGTACTCCTAATAAGGAGTACCCTATTAACCCTTTTGTATCTAATCACCTAGCTGGGGTGTACTAATCCCTATATTAAATTAAATAAATTTCCTCTTTCTACCCATAGAATAATAATAATTAAAAGATTAAATTTAAAACAAATCAAAGCAAAAAAGTTGTAATTTGTAATTTAGTAAAAAAAATATTACTCTTTTAGCCGATTCAGGAAAACAATACCATTAATCATATATACAAATGTTGCTTATACTTTCCTCCCAAAAAAAAAAAAATGTTGCTTATATAATTTGAGGTGATTATTCATGGAACTTTATAGTAATCAATAAATTGCCATGTAAGAAATGTTTCTCATACAAATCGGCGAACAATGATGAGACAAAACCAAATTCGTAACCGGTTTTTCTATTCAGCTGCGAATCTTAACATTGTCATAAATTTCTGCTACATTAAAATATTAACAAACAAACAATCATCCAAAACGCCCCCACGCGATTCACAAACTTTGACGCCCACGTTCTCCAATCAATCACACGACTGACTGAGCACAGACACTGCGAGTTGACGCACGCAACACGGAAGCGCTTGGGGATTGAAATTACATTACAAAAGAAGATTAAAAAAAAAAAAGATAATATTAAATGTGTAAAAAGCGCACAGACAAAGCAAAGAGGAGAGACTAATAAAAAGCAAGAAGACAAAGACAAATATGGGAGAGAGGTGGCGGTGAGTAAATTGTAAAACTTAAAAAGGTTGTGAATTAGGTTGATTGCACCGAAACGAACAAACAAACAAACAAACAATGATGCGCACGACACGGCTCTCTCTGCCTCTGGGGTCATAGTATTAAACATTTAACATTAAAACGAACGCGTCGAGCGCAAGACATGGACACGCGTCGTGTGCTTAATGGGGTCACTGTTCATGAACGAGCTGTCGGTCCAAAAGAGCGATTCAAAAGGCTACCAAAGGAAAGAAAATATACCATGAGAGAGACACGGCGATATGACGGACTATACAGACACTTTTTAAACAAAAAGAAATGGTCTTTAGTTATACCCACTTGGCTTAGCTCCCTATGCCCATTCTCACAAATGGAGCGTATATATGACGCTCCTCATTTTCAAAATTCTAGATTTCTCTTCTTTTATGCGTGTAATTTTGATTAAATTAAGACAATTAAGAAGAGTTGTCTTTAAAAAAAAATAATAATAAACAGCAAAAATTGGGTCTAATGCTTCACTGTACCTGTTAGGATTATAATACATGCATACTTTTCATAATGTATCAAATCTTAATATATCAAGTGTATATTGAACATGATGATGCACAAAATCGTCAATAAGTCAATCATTCATACGCATAGTGATTGGAGGTACCTGAAGAACAAAAGGTGAACCAATAGACAGCACCAGTGGGATGCCAGCCGAAAACCCTCCAAAAGCTAAGTCAATGACTAAATGATCTCTAACAACTCTAAAAGTATGAAAGTTAGGAAATTCGATGTACCTAGTAAAGGGAGTGGCTTGGTGCTTATATAATGGTATAGAGTTGACCAATATATGTGAATGTTATAGGGAAAATATGAAGTTAATGCTCCAAGATGCTTGGGGCATAACTTCCCATGTTTGGAGAATACGAATATGTAGAAGGATCTTTGGGCGTAGTACACAAGTTCTTTCCATATGAAGATACTAGAATGGAGGACACACAAATAGTGTGGAGCTAAGCATTAGGGGTTTTCTGTCGGGGTTCCTCATCAGTCACATGATGTACCAAATGGGCATACAGGTGACTGTTGCTTTACTAGATATATGAAGGCTAATTGTCCTTTAGGCTTAACTATGCTTTTAATCCTTACTAGGTTATGAGTACCTGATGACTCTAGGGTGTTAGCCAAATTTGAAGATGATGAAACTCGACCCTATCAGAATACAAACTAAGTCATTTTTAAAATATATATTTATCACTATAACTTTACAAAAAGAAGTGCTAGTGTACTACATACACGACATTTTCACAACAAATTTTAGGTAAACTGTTAGTGATTTTCATTTAAATCCACCACTGATATCACTTTTTTACCTATCACTAACAATTTACCATATAGGATCTACTATGAAAATATTGTATACATTTTTCTTTGTTTGTATTTTTTAGAGAGTTTCAATTTATGGCGTCCACTTCTAATGATAGTTCTATATCATACCAGGACACCAATCGGTTTTTGGTATATGCAGGAATTAAATCTCAAATCTCTTATTCAATCATTAGAGACTTTATTAATTGAGCTAATTAGAATTCACAAATATTGTATACCTAATATTTCTCTTTTTCAAAAGGTATGAGAGTTTTTTTATTTATTATTAGTAAAGCTAAGTCCGCAATATTTTTACAATTCTTAAGTGGTAACCTTTTATTAGTTATAATCTGAGTCCACCACTAATGTCACTTTTCAATCACCAATAATAATCTGCCAGTTACAATTTGTTTCAAAAGTGTTGTAGACCTATCATTCATTTATTTATTTTTCATAAAAAGAGAGTTTCTTGATAAAAGTTAACTCTTATTACTTTTGCAAAAATCCTTCCAGAAAAAAACTATTTTCCTAAAATAATTGATAAAAAAAAAAAAATGGCTTCACCGACAATCTTTCTTCTGCAATTTGGATGATAAATAAATTCATTGACTCGTGTTTAATTTTGTGTCCACAAGACTTGAAAAAAAGTAGGAATCAGATGCATATTCTATGATTTATCCGTGTGAAGCCTTGGATAAAAAATATTCCAAGCAAAGTAGTAGTAGTAGTAGAGGAGTTTTTAAAAAGGAGGGAGAGAGTGGGACATACGCTCTAAAGCAAAAGCGTGGAAGAGCAATGGAGAAAAGGGGAAGCCGTAACAGCGGCTTCGTAAGGCAAAAAGCCGGCACACATGAACCCCTCGCCGCTTGCCCAGTTGCCCCGAAATTCCCGCGTGCCACGTAACCCCTAGACAACATCATCATAAATCTCATCCCACTCTTGGGCGGCGCCTCTTTCTCAGTCAAACCCCTCGTTGACTGCGCCCCTCTCTCTACTTTCTTTAAATATTACTGTATACTGTATATTAAAATAATAATAAATATAATTTCCTTAATTACATGGCTGATTCCTGATTGGTACTTTGAGATAGATAGGAACACCCAACACATACATACACACAAACGCAACAACCTTCTCCTATCTATAAATACACCCCCCACCTCATCCATTTTTTCCCTAAGCTCAAAACTCATTCATTTTTTGTTGGTATCCTTTTTGTGTTTTGTTTGTTAAACTGATCTTACTCTATTATTATAATGGCTATCAAAGAAAAACAACTTGGTGTTAAAAAGGGAAGCAGTATTGGGAAGGCAACTAACGAGAAAGAGATGCATTATAGGGGAGTGAGGAAGAGGCCGTGGGGCCGGTACGCCGCCGAAATCCGAGATCCCGGCAAGAAGAGCAGGGTCTGGCTCGGCACCTTCGACACCGCCGAGGAAGCGGCGCGTGCTTACGACGCCGCCGCCAGGGAATTCCGTGGTGCCAAGGCCAAGACCAACTTCCATCTGCCAAACGAGGACTTACCCATTGTGAACCACAGCCCCAGCGAGAGCAGCACCGTGGAGTCGTCCAGCCCTGATGCCCCGGCGCGTGATGCCACGCGCCGCATGGAGAGTGTCGCCGAGAGTGGCGTCGTTGTGGGTCGGTTTCCGTTTCTTAATCAGCAGCAGCAGCCGTATGTCGGCGCGTGTGCTGGAGTGGTGGGTGGTTTTCCTGTCCACGGGCGGCCGATTTTGTTTTTCGACCCGATGGTGAGGCCCGAGTTTGTGGCTCAGAGTTACCCTCTCCGGTTCGACCCGAGTCCGGTTGAGTTCAATTCCGGAATTGTAGGTGGGGCCCAGACCCAGAGCGACTCAGATTCATCATGGGTCGTTGATTACAAGCCAAGAAAGGAAGTTCTTAACCTTGATCTTAACCTTGCTCCTCCAATGGACGCTTAATTTTCCAACAATTTTTGTAATAATCAAAAGGCAAAAGTGTTTTCTCTTTTCTTTTTTCATTTTTAATTTACCTAGAGAGTGATGGACCTATCTGCTAGTTCGTCCTTGCTGTGTAAACTAGTTAGGAATGTAGTATGGTTTTTTCTTTTTTTTCTTCTCTCTCTCATTAACGAGGGAAAAGAATCAGATTCTCTCTAAGTTGTTTTTTGTTGTAACCGTTCTTTCCTTCACTAACGTCTGAATATCAAGTTTACTTTTTTTCTTGATAATTTTGTGTCTCATTTTTTGTCATTTGCTATTGGTGATTTTGGCAAGAAATCAATTTTGGCCTTATAATCATTTGAAGCATGTGGGGATATCAGAATTAGCTTATCAAACGATTATGCCTTATAAACATCGGCAGGTTTTCATTATCATATCTAAGAAAAGCCAAGAAAGAAGCAAAAATAAGTTGAGCATTCAGTTAATACATTCAGAAGTACCCAAAAAAGAGATAAATTGTCTTTAGTAGGGAATAATTAGAGCTTTATGATCCTGATTAGTGTATCTCAGAATTACAAAATGAAAAGGGATTTCTCTTCCAAAAAAAAAAAAGGAAAGAAGTTTTTTTATTACCGTGAGTTCACTTTTTCAAAAGCCTGTGAACACAATTTCTTAGGAAATTGAGTGAGACAGAACAAAAGAAATCGTACTATTTAGTCAGTAATAATGCACGATTGTAGTCTCAGGATAGAATTTATTCTTTGTACTAATGATATAATATCAAGGAAACATTATTAGTGGATCTCAATCTTAACTGGAATTTTTTCCATTATTTAAATCCAATATATCGCGTCCAATTTATTGCAGATTTGAGAAGCTAGCAATTACTACTTTACTAGTATACCTGCCCCCAAGGCGTTGAGAAAAGGGATCATACCACTTTATATGAGAAATGAGTAATGAACCTGTAATCAATAACCCCCATAAAACTTTTGAAACGATTATAATTCAGAACTAGCACTATCTGTACAAATCATACCGCATTGTTCCTTAAAAGGGTACAATATTTGAGGAAATTTGTAAAAACCACAATAAAATATGAACCCAAAACCAAAAGCTCAAATTGTGCATAATTAATTCAAAAAAAGAAATCCCAATTGATTTTGTTTAATTAATAAAATTAGTGGGTGATTAAAAAGCTGATCACGGTACACGTAGGAACACTCATCCCTGCTAGGCTAGGTGAGGCTACCCTTATCTCTCCCCTTGCTATTAGTTATAAGTTTCCACCGACTGCAGCAACGGTACAGTGGGCCAGAAAATCACGGAGTATGAGGGGTAATGGGACCCAGAAAGAGAATTCCGTGTTGACGGGTTGCATGTCGCGTTAACGGTGGACGGCACGTGTACTTTCGCCGTCCATTTAATATTGAATTCAATTCGAAAGATTTTATTTTATTTTTAATTAAAAATTTATAATTTTTATGTGAGTGCGGTTTTTTCTTGGTAAGTGATAGGAAAGCGTAGAGGGGAGGAAGGAGTAGATGGTGAAAGAGAGAGAACAACAACAACAAAAACAGCCCCTTGGGGAGTTTGGGACCCACCCTCCAACATGCTGCCGTCGCTGCCGCTTTCGGTGGGGCCTCATTTCTTTTTCGCGCCTGCGGTGAGAGTTCATTCACTAATTTTCATACACGTTTTACCAAAAATTGCCTTATGTTGACAACTGTAATTGGTCGGTCTTTATCGCCTAAACACTTTTTTTTTTTTTTTTTTCAATGTTTACTGCATAAAATTGTTATAGTAGCGTTAGTATAAAAATGTGTGGTATTAGAATTATTTAAAAATATTTATTTTATTTTTTTTAGTTAGGTAAAATACTATTTGAGTTCTTAAATTTTAGAGAAATTTTATTTTTTGTTTTTAAATTTTAAAAAGTTTTTTTTTATCTTTAAATTTTTAATGATTTTTTTTAAATAGTTTAGAAACAAAAATAGAGATAAAAAATAATTTTTTTAATAGTTTAAGAACGAAAATAAAATGGTAAAGTTCAAGGGTAAAAATTAAAATATTTTCTATAGATTAAGGACTAAAAACGTACTAAAGACGAACTTTTTAAAGTTTAAAAATAAAAAACAATTTTTTTTGGTAAAGTTTAAAAATCAAAATAATAATTTAGTGTTTTTATTTTATTATTTATATAGTAAGTGGTGTATTATTATTTGATCATATTATTCAGTTTTAATCTATGAGATAGACCAAGAATCCCATAGACCCCAATTATGTGGTGAATAGAATTTATGGACCTCTAACTCTAAAGCTTATTAGTCACATTAGATCCACCTCTTATTTATCCTACAAGAATATGAATTACAAACCATGGTATTTATCATTGATGGATTAGTATTAAAGTTAAACATACCCCATGCCAATTGACATGTGTGATGCATGTATCTCTGTCCTCAATAGTGTTTGTGATTGGAATCGCATCGCATCGCATCAACTTCAACTATCTAGCTATCACCTACTGCATTAATTTTTTATTGGCATGCATAGTATATTTTTAGATAGATGGATTGATAATTAAGCGGTGCAAAGAGGACACACAACACACCAACATGTCAGTTCAAAAGGGTTCAATGTATTCCATTTTAAGACACACGTAATGTTTATCCATTTCAACAAAACGCGTGAAATGATTTGTTCGCTTTTCTGCTCATTGTTTTGAAAAGGGGTGAAACACAAAGAGTGGGAATTTACATAAAGCCTTAGTACGTCCGGCGCTGGCTCTAGAATTTTTCTTTTTAACATGTGTAATTAAGTTGTGTCATTAAGAAATTAAAATTAAATATAATTTAGTAAAAATACAACTCGAATATATTGATCAACAAAAATAACGGAAATACATGAAATTTTTTTTTAAGAAGAAAATATATGAAGTTTTACTATTTCTTTTTAAAAGTTTTCATATTTTGAAATAGTTACAGGATAATTCGTTATTAATTGTCATTATCTACTACAAGAGTTAGACTATTTTGTAATAATACTTTGGGTTAAGTAATGTGTTTGAGTTTGGTGAGAGAGTATAATTAAGTGTGTGTGTGTTTTTTTAACAGTTCTTTTTTTTTTTTAATTGTCATTATCTATTATCTTTTTTTTTTAGGGAAGTCATCATCTATTGTCAATGTGGATAAATGTGACCATTTTACTTTATTAAGTTTGTATAACATTTTTATTTTTATACTAAATGAAAAAACTCAACCCATTGACATTGTATTAATTATTGACCTACATAGCCACTGACGCAGGACAACTAAAAAAAAAATTAAAACAACAATAAAATAAAGGGATATGACCTAGGAGTCAGCATCCAGGCCTGGCTTGGAGTCAGCACCTAGGATAGAACGGCCATTTTTTTCATTCATCAAAATATCAACTATCTCCTCAATGAGTACAATAGGTTGCTTATAAAGGATTACTAAACCCTAGTTCTAATTGGCTAGGAAACCCTAATTGTCTTATTACGAAAATAACCTTACTTCCAAATTAAAATAATAATAGCCTAATAAACTACTAGGACCTCAAACATAAAAAATACAATTAACTTGCAAATATAAATAATATTAAATAAAAATCTTTCTGCGTCTCCTACATCATTCTCCTCTGGTTGGAGAAAACTCGACCTCGAATTTTAAGGCATTGAAGGATTAGGATGCTGACAAGTAACACTTGCTTCAAGTCTGGAATCACCTTAGGGAGCTCAGGGAAAAGAAAAACCTTGAATTCCACCACAACAAACTCATTTGGAATAATAAAATCAATGTGTGGAATCAGTATAATCTCGTCTTGAACCTTATGAACCATAGGACGCACTGTGGTTTTAACCTCTTCGACTTCACCAAGATGTAGATCTTCAAAGACTGTGGAGGGTTGATCAGAAGCACGTTCAACAACTTCAACTTTCACATCATGTGCACCCTCAAGCTTGTTTGGTAGTTTTTGAGTGGGTGCCATTATCTTTTCTAGCTAGGCATTAATCCTAGTGATTATTTGCTCCCCCAATGTCCACGAAATAGGTGAAACATTCTAATTTTTCTTTTTTACAATAGCAAAAAGTGAACTGAAAAGATCCAAGAAAATGTCTTCACTTTCATCTATGACTAGATTCATAATTGTTTCTATAGCTGAAAGTACAACAGGTGGATGGTTGGACCTAATTATCTTCAAGAAACTTTGAAACATTTCCACAACCAATGCATCACACTCAAGATCCAGCATCAAGAATTGAAACCACCTTCTTATAAGAGTGAGTAGACACATGAGGCATATTTTCAAATGCTGCCACAATAAACTGAAATATTTCTTTCATTTGCTCATCCTTATATGGGGCATCTGGTGCTGTTATCCTTGTAATCTCAATAATGCAAGATACAACTGAGACCTTCACATCCATTTCAGCATGTTTCAAAAGCTTATTAGTAATCAATGCCTTCATTGAGGGTAAAAGTGCATCTCGCATTGATTTGGATGGTTCTTGCTCCACATATGCTAACAAATTTTCAACTTTATCAAGAAGAGTGAGAAGATCATCAATGGAGGAAGGAGGGTTAAGGAGTCTATTCCCAGCCTCCTTAATTTACTTTTCAAATTCTCTATCTTTAAGCTGCTTCTCATGCTTTCTATCACAGGAAATCATTTTCCAACTCCAACTTAGAGGCACAATACACAAAGACTAAAACTTAATTTTCTACCTTTTTTATTTTTGGTCAAGCAAGGTTTTATGGTTCTGTATAGTACTGGGTTGTCAAACAATAGGCTCAGGCTTGCGTTTGTTAGGAAATTGGGCTGATGGGTGGACTTTTAAAGGGAAAATTGGGCCAAGGTGATGATGGTGGTGTGCTAAGCAAACTTCGTGAAAGAATTTGACCAGATCTGACAGTGGGCGTTTGTTGGTGGTGGTGTGCTGCGACGGTAGCGATGGGCTCTTATCTCTCTTCTCTCTTTGTGGTTGCAAGGGATTTGGAGACTTGATTGTGGGTTTTAGACTAGAGGTTTCTGGTTGGCTTCAAAATCTGGGTTTTTTTCTTCTTCTTTTTTTTTTTTAGTTGGGAAACACAACTATATGACAACTTTCTTGCACCAAGTAGAAAAATGACAAAGACAACTCTCTGGTGGAGAAAAACATGATGGTGAGGAATTTTTTTTTTTTTTGGGTGATATTTTCTAGCTCTTTCCTGCGGTGATGCTTTAACAGATCGATGTTTGCTCTAATACCAAAACTGACACAAGACAACCATAACAAAATTAAAACAAGAATAAAATAAAGGGATATGACCTAGGAGTCAGCACCTAGGCCTGGCTTGGAGTCAGCACCAAGCGGAGAAACCACTAGGAGTCAGCACCTAAGGTAGACTTGGAGTCAGCATCAGACCAAAAGAGAGATCAAATGACCATTTTTTTCATTCATCAAAATATCAACTATCTTCTCAAAGAGTACAATAGGTTGCTTATAAAATATTATTAAACCCTAATTCTAATTGGCTAGGAAACCCTAATTGCCTTATTACGAAAATAACCTCGCTTCCAAATTAAAATATTAATAGCCTAATAAACTACTAGGACCTTAAACATAAAAAATACAATTGACTTGCAAATACTTTAAACACATCAACCACACTCATTTATATATAAATAATATATTAAGTGTCTACTTAACCAATCAAATACTTTAAACATCACTTACTCTTTTTTTTCTTGAATCACTAACTTTATAACAAAGAATTATTATAGCATTACAACAATACACACATATGTAACAAACTCTCTGTATTTTCTAATTATTAAATTATATAAAGTTATATTATATTTATAATATACACGCACACATTCACACACATCACAATTTACACAAATAATATTATAACAAAATAAATAAATAATGCATAAATCAACATCACACACACACATAATATAAATTATAATAAAAAGAGATACTAAATTTTGAGATAGTTAGATAAAAAAGAGAGATGAGATGAGATTCATAAGAATGAGATTAGAGAACAGATCAGAGAGAGAAAGTTAGAGTAATATATTTTGTTATTTGGTATTGAGATGAACTGATCTGTGTTGTTATTTGGTTTTGAGTTGGGCTGATCTGTGATCAAGAGGATCAAAGATACTTATAAATGTAAATCAAACTAATAAAATAATATTATATATGATAATTCCTCGGAAATCAGTAGATTGATAAGTTTCGAACGTTGATGCTCTTAGGGCTTGATCTTGAAAACAAATACTACGTCAGAAGGGACCGGTGGGGATCGGCCAAAAGTCCTTCGATGATGAAGTCAGTGAATTTGTAATTCCCAATAAGAAGGAAGTGTTTTCTAAAAAATAAAAATGTCTCAATGCCTTACCTCTTCGCAAGAGAATGCTTATATAGTGTACATGGAATGGTTATTATCTCAATAACCATTCCTATTGTCAAGGAGTCCATAACCGCTATGGAAGTTACTTTATTTGGACCGGTGTTTCATAAGGATTAGTAGAGGCCTCGGATCAAAAAATTATAGTTTGTCCCTTACGCTTTTGGCAAAGAGCATGCTTGTTGAGGGTTCAATATGCTCATCCGTCCTTGATAAGGTAACTGAGGACGAGCATGGATCATGCTTGGAGGATCCAATATGCTCATCCGTCCTTTATCAAGGACGGACGAGGTAATTGAGAACGAGCATGTTTCTCACGTCTAATCTCTTAAATTCCTTCTCATGGAAGCCCTTTTTGGACGAAGCGAGACATGCATTTTTGATACACCATCAGTTGCCTCCTTCGTCCATAAGGGTCGTTCATGGGAAGGAGTAATTGGGTGAAAATTTTTTTTTTTTAAGTGCCACGTGTCACAGTTTAATTGGTTACCAGTCGTGTCGATCAGCTTCTTCGAGGTGAACGCCACGTGTCATTTCTTGGTTGGTTTGTGTCGCTTCTTATGCCCAAGTTAGCTGCCTATATATAGACGAGTACTATGATTCCACCAGTGATAATAGTTCTGATAATAGTAGTCATAGTAATGAAGGGAGTTCTTCAGACGAGGGGTATACCTCCGGTGTCTCTGGGCTTTCTTTGGAAGTCGTCCAAGAACAACTTATGAAAGCCTCTGGCTCTCAAGCTGGCGTCTCGTCCAGTGTACCTCCGTCTAGTCCATTGGGCGAAGAGGAGACCATCTACAGTTACGCAGTTGGTATTCATTCCAAAACGAGTGAACAAAGGCTTAGCAATCTTAGGACATGGTACCAGATCCCGAACGAGTTTAACCCTAGGTTGCCCGTCCGTGGAGAATGGTGCTGTAATCCTTGTTTTGGAATAGGCGTCTACGAGGCTTATTTCTTAGGAGGTTTTAGGTTGCCTTTGAACACATTTGCTAGAGAGTTATTGGTTAGGTTAAGTTTAGGTATATGTCAATTCAACCCCAATGCGTGGAGTTAATTATCTCTATGCAAATTTTGTGGAGGGAAGTATTTGGAGGGGATCGTCCTCTCACTGTGGACGAGTTCATTTTTTGTTAAAAGCCCTCAGAAATAAATCAATCCCTTGATTTTTATCAATTCACAGCCAAGGGTAAAGATTGTAGATTAATCAAGTCCCTGGCCTCATCTGACAAGAATTGGAAGACAAAGTTTATCTTTGTCTCTGGTTTTTAGGCAAGGAATCCTGTGGACGTTGGCAAGGACCCATTCACCCCTTACTCTAGAAACTTAGGGAGCCTTCATTCTGAAGGTACGTCCCTCCCCCTTTTTCTTCTTTCTCTTTTTATTTTTTATTATTATTATTTATTTATTTTGTATTAATTTCTAACCCTTGCATATCACTTGCTTTACAGGTGTCAAATGACCATCTTTAAGCAAATTCCACCGTGACTGCATCCACAGGGCTCGTCTTCACACCAATAGGGATTTTCATTCTTTAGTTACCCTACGACGTCTTGCCAAGTGGGGACTTAGCCCTGAACCTTCAGACGAGGCCATTGCTCACGAGGTTACAATGCGAAGAAGTAAGTTTTCATTTAATGGTCATTTGAACATCCTGTTATACTTCTTGATTTACTTGTAACACATCACTTATTGTTTTACTGCTTCTTACCTTAGGAATGTCAACAATGAAGGAAAATAAAGAGAAAGAAGTTGTTGGTGAGGAGAGTCGTCCTGAGACTTAGTCCCAGGTTCATCCGTCGACTAGGGATAAAAGGAAGCCTTTGTCTAAAAACTTAGACATTGGAAATCTCCCTAGCCGACGAGGTAAAAAAGCTAAGCACGTGTTGTCCCAAACAACCAAGCCCAACCTTCCTCCACCTCAGCCGTCCATCAAGATGTATGATGTAGACTCGTCTACTTCAACTGAAACTATGTCGTTTAAGACTCCTTTGTCCAAGACGACTGTGCCTGCAACATCCCAGCCTTCTCCACAGGTCCCTACAAATATCATTGAGAATGAAAACTTGGCTTGGGAGCATTTTCAGAAAGCTGTCACAGACGAGGATATAAACGTCTGTTACGACATGTCCTTAAAGGATTTTGAACATTCTGGTGTTCATGATCTTTTTAAGGTAATTGTCTTTGCCTCGTCTTTAAAAATACATGTATATATATATATATATATATATTTTTTTTTTTTGACTTTGACCATTTATTCTTCACCTTTTTGTAGGGTATGTCAAAGTTCATAGCAGCGTCCAGACAGGCCACAAGATTGGACAAGACGAGGATTTTATTAGAGACGAGGATTCGGGAGTTGAATGATGAATTTAAAAAATGGGTTGAGGTAGCTGCTACTGCTAAGGAGAAGGGAAAGGAGCTACTAAACTTGATTGAGGAGCTAAAAACTGATGTAGTGGAAAAAGATACTCATCTTGATCGCTTACAAAAAAAGCAAGACGAGCTGAGTACTCTTCTTTCCAATGCAAAAGCAGATGCAGTGACTAAGTTTAATTCGTCCAACGAATATACTAAACTTCTAGACGCCAATTATGCAGCAGGCTTTGAGGATTTTAGAATGGAGGCTATAAAAAACTTCCCTGGAGTGGACTTTAGCTCCATTAAGCTTAACCTGACTGCTGCTACCAGCTCTCTGCTTCAAGCCAGCTCTGAGGACGTCAATGTTGAAGACGATACTCCAACTTTACCTCCCAAGGACGACCCCAAAGTGAATGCCCCCTCTGCTTAAAGACGAGACTTTTACACTTAGAGCAATCCTTGTATTTCTTTTCCTTTATTTTGATTTTTGTTTGGTCCTTAGTTTTTGGACCTTTTTATGTAACCAACATACATTTTCCTTGTCCATGGTTTTAGGACGAGGTTTTAAACAATCATTTCAGTTTATTTTGACTTAATAAGGGTTTTTGGACGTAGGATGTCCACCCTTTAGTTAATGAATGAAAGTTTATTTTTTATCACTGTATGGACGAATATTGTACATTTTGTTAATGTAACTCGTCTTTGTGGGTAGTACTTTTCATTCAACTTTATTCGTCCTTAGACTTGCAAGCTGGTTTTACATTCTACCCGAGTTTTTTTTTTTTTTGCCCAACTTTTCACTCGTCCAGAGATTGGATTGTTTTAGTTGGCTTTTTATTCTCGTCCTTAATGTGGATGAAATTTTTTTACAAGCCTTTCCCTCGTCCATGGCTTAGACGCGTATGCCTAAGTTTTTTCCTTATTTTACTCGGGAAAACTTATAGACGTTACATCTCTGCGTCCAGAGAATTTACTCGTCTTGAATCTTTTAGTCCCTTGTGGGTTAGCTTGAATGAAAATTTCATGGAGATTTGAAATTCACACAACATTTTGTACATAACATAAATATTGTTCATAGATAAGGCACATACATGCTAATGCCTTTTTATTTAATAAGTACAAACTCCATAGTTTCGTCCATAATCGCAACATAAATAACCACAACACAAATAATAAAGTAGCAGTATTAAACACAAACAGCATCAAACATAAGTAGAAGGTAAGTGCAGACAAGCTCCAAGCTCGTCCATAGTAATACTCGTCCAAGCTTACTTTTACTAATAGTACCTCCTCAGGTGCTCCACATTCTAAGGATGCTCCAATTTTTTCCCGTCCAGGGCATCCAAGTAGTAAGACCCTTGCCTTTTACTGTTGATAATTCTGTAGGGTCCTTCCCAATTAGGGCCCAATTTCCCATGAGCTGGGTTTTTGGTTGCCAAAGAGACCTTTTTCAAGATGAGATCTCCTATGTTGAAACACCTTGGCTTCACCATTGCATCATATTGCCTAGCCATGAGGTTTTTATACTTTGCTGTCTTGTGCTCTACATCTGTCCTTACCTCATCTATTAGATCAAGGTTCAAGCGGAGTTGCTCCTCATTATCCTTATCTTGATACGTCATCACCCTGTGATTGGCCATGTGCACCTTTACAGGTATGACTGCTTCGCTTCCATATGCTAGCTTGAAAGGAGTTTCCCCCATAGGGGTTCTCACTGTCTCAATGCCTTACCTCTTCGCAAGAGAATGCTTATATAGCGTACATGGAACAGTTATTATCTCAATAACCGTTCCTATTGTCAAGGAGTCCATAACTGCTATGAAAGTTACTTTATTTGGACCGGTGTTTCACAAGGATTAGTAGAGGCCTCGGATCAGAAAATTATAGTTTGTCCCTTACGCTTTTGGCGAAGAGCATGCTTGTTGAGGATTCAATATGCTCATCCGTCCTTTATCAAGGAAGGACGAGGTAACTGAGGACGAGCATGGATCATGCTTGGAGGATCCAATATGCTCATCTGTCCTTTATCAAGGACGGACGAGGTAATTGAGGACGTGCACATTTCTCACATCTAATCTCTTCAGTTCCTTCTCACGGACGCCCTTTTTGGACGAAGCGAGACGTGCATTTTTTATACACCATCAATATATATAATATATTTTTATTTCCAAGTCAGGTAGTTCATTTGAACTCCCTTGAAGATAACATACAACTGCCCCTGAATATGTCTGAATGAAGAATAATTATAGGAATTATAAAAATTAAGTTTTAGTGGTTTGCTTGAACGATTTTAGTGTCAATTAGAAAAAAATGTTCCTTTATCGACAAAGTAATTAGATTGACTCTTCAATTGATCATGCTCGAGTGAGATATGAACAAATACGTACTGCCAAAGTGATGGTATTGTTCACTCAATTGGCGTTCGAAGGCCACTAAAGCGAGATAGTAAAACCCACCCGAGCTAGATCATTCCTACTTGAGCAAGATGGTTTTAAAAGGTGAGAATTAAAAAAAAAGAAAAAAAAAAAGAGGGAAATTAGGGATTTGAGTTGTATCCTTGAGAGAAATTCACAAGATTCTTCAATTTTGTTTATTGAATCTTGAGGATTCTGGCTTAGTTGTATCATTGAGATAAAATTTCTGATAACCCTATAGAAAACTCAATTGAGTAAGAGAAAATATTTCCTTAAAAGAAAATGATATCCATGCCTCTAAGCCTATTGTTCTTGTGTTCTTTCCATTGTTCACGCTATAATCCCCAACAACTACATATGTAGTAAAGATTGCAATCATTATATAATAGGCAATATAAGTTTTAAATCATATCACACATACAGCTTAGCAATTTTTTTTTTTTTTTTTTTTTTTGGTTTGAGTGGTTGAATATTGAGAAACTAGTGGGGGTTGAAATATAAGTCTTCAAGTTAATAGAATATTTTGATGATAAAAAAAAATAAAGTTAATGTTGACATAAATTTAAAAGTGAATTGTTTATAAAAATATTACAAGGAAATTTTAGTACTCCATTAAAATTATCGTTAAATCATCTGTGATATGTTTAATATTTTTTAAAATAAAATTGCTTCTATAATCATAATAATTTATCTCAATTGTGGGTTTTAATTAATTTAATTGATAGAGATTTTGTGGTTTAATGATATCTAAGGTTCTAATCTTGTTTACACCAAAAATCAATTGATGTTTATATTTGATGACAAAAAGTAATTATCATTGAGGGAATACCATAAATTAAAATTCTTTCATATTTACCAAAAAAATTAATTTATTTCAATCATAATTTTAACATTCAAATTATGCTCTTAAAAAATCACATAGGAATCAAATCATAAAATGATTCTCAAATTAATGTTGGTTCGTATTTATAGTTCCAAAATGCACAAGTACATTATAGTAAAGGACAAAGTTTAGCTACTTAAGTTAAGACCTTAATATTTCTCCCAAAAAAAAAAAAAAATTTACAACCTTACTTAGCCCTCGTTTGGGAGGAAGAAATTAAATGGAATGGCAATGAATAAAAAGAATAATTTTAGAATATTCTTCAATTCCCTTATTTGGGAGTTTAAGTTTGAGGAAAATGAATGGATAGGATGGAACACTCATTCCTCTCTATTCCCTTAAAACCTAAAATTTTTCATTTCCCCCAAAATTGAGAGGAATGAGAAGGAATGAAATTAGATTTAATAAATTTTTTTGCTAAAATTTCCAAAATACCCCTATATATTCAACCATTTATTTTAAAATAAGGGACTAATAGTGATATTGTTATAAAATAATTTTATCCAATTCCCTCTATGTTACTCCCAAATAAGATTACTTACATTACATTCATTTTTATTTTTTTATTTTAAAATATCCAATCAAGGTTACTTAATTCTATTACATTCCATTCTTTTCTATTCCCTTATAATCATTTCATTCTATTCTCTTAAGAACTCTCAAACTAAGCCTTAATATATTTTTATTGGTGGTGAATTTTGACAAACTATTGGATTACACTTTCTTCTTATATTTTTCATACTTATGTCATCAATAAACCGTTATGAATTTTGACAAATTAAAGATCAATAGTTATGTCATCGATAAATTGTTTAAATTAAAATATTTTGTAATTTAAAATTATGTATAAAATATAAACTTATAAATCATATAGTAAATAATATCCAATTGGAAAAAGAAAGTTAGTTATTGTTTTTTTTACTGTAAAAAATATCTCTAACTAAAACTTAAAAATGAGGTTAAAATAGTAAATTGACAAAAATAATAAATTCTTACTTCTACGTTGAAATGTCTTTTTGCTTCTAATAAACTCCTACTTTTACGTTGATTTAAATTCCTACTTCTATTCACTAACTCTTTACAAAATAGGATTACTCTTTTATTAGTTTTAAAACTTTTCAAATCTACAAAACTCATCCCACGTATTTTTTTTTTTTTTACTTCATCACGATGTATTTGTTTCTTCTGTCCTTCTTTTTTTTCAATTTTTTTTTTTAAAAAAAAAAATTTCATTACACTCTTAGGTTTTTTTTTTTTTTTTTTTGTAATTGGAAAAAAATAGAAATCTCAAATTATAATAAATACAAATTACTAATCTTTACCTAAAAAATATATAATTCAACGTTTAATTTTTTAAAATATATAGTAATATTAATTTTTATAAAGAAAGTTATAATTAGGTTCCTAATCAATTTTGTAATTAAATTTTGTAATATATATATATATATATATATTCTTTATTGTCAAAAATTGGTTAATGCAAAATTTCCTCTTCAGACTTCAGAAAATAAAAATAAATAAAAATCACCGGTTTCCTACGCACACCACTCAGGGCGTTAAGGCGTTGACAGAAGAAATGTAGAGAGAGAGAGAGAGAGAGAGAGAGTGAGCAGACAGGCAAACAGGGAGAAGCATCACAGCACGTGAAGTGGTACGTACGGCGCACAGAAACCACGACGCAGCTCCACGTGTCCAGACGAGGAGACAGAAAAAGCTTCGCCGCCAGGGTAGGCGTGGGTCACTGACTTTGACTTCGTTTAGTTTGATGTGCGGCTGGGTCCCACGTCCCACAAGTTTCACAGATCACTCTCCACGTGTCCTTACTCATTATAACTAACCGTCCAAAGCCCCAAACCCAAGGCCAAATTAAAATAAAAAGAGTCACTGTAGGCGGCCAGTGCTACTGCCACACCTGTCTGTCTGTGTGTGTGAGAGCCTTGAATGTTGAACCTTAATATGTGGTCCTGTGTGCTGCCGTATGCTTACAAGCATGTTGACAATTGTATTTTGTTAGCGGCGCTTTTCAATTTTAGCATCCACCGTATCCTTCCAGATGATTTGACGGCACCCACCCTATCTACTAATTACTCTTTTTTTTAAGTGGAATATTAGTACAATACTTTTTCTTTTTTTCTTTTTTTTTTTTGAGGATCGGATATTAGTACAATACTTGGTACAATATTTATCACCAAATAAAGGTAACTGTGTTTGACAATGTCCAAGTTTCGGCGAGTTATTTGGTTAGGTTTTGCATGGCTCGGACTGAAGAGATTTTTTTCAATTTTAACTTACCATATTTTCAGGCTGAACAAAACTCAATCCAATTCAATTTTAATCTATTACAGGGGCTCAACGTTCTAACTTAATCCAACCTACATGAATCAGGTTTAATTGTAATAGACCCCCACACGCCTAACTCATTGTAAAAAAAATAAATAAATAACAACCCAACCCAAGCCATGTGAATTGGGTTTAAACGAAATGGACCCATGAACCTAACTTACTGTTAAAAAAAAAAAGTACTACCAATGCACCTAACCCATCAACCTCTAAAAATTGATTCAACTCATCAACTGAATTGAATTTGGCCAATTTTGGCGAATTGATGAGTTGATTGCACACCCATAATTAGGCTTATAATAAGGGTGATGTGATATTGTTGTATGGAAATAATGGAATATGGATAGTGTTTGGAGAGATAATTGCAGATTCACTAATTATAAAAAAAAAAAAAAAGAGAAGTTAGATATCAAATTTTGAATTTAATCAGGATTTCGTCTAAGTGATCAATAGTTGGTTCTTGAACATTAAATTTAAGTAGTGACTCCAATTTTTCTGTTCTAGTCCATGAGGTTAATTTGTATTATACTCACAAGTTTAAATTTAAGTTGGACCTATACGTATCACACATGTATATCCAAAATGTTATTTATGTGACTCATAATAATAAACCTAAATCGAGCAAACAAGACCCGCTCACATATTACTTGTGACTTTGTAAACTATAAGGTATCAATTATGAATCAAGAGTGCTATTTGAATTTATAAATTTTAAGAGATTAATTAACTTTGGCACCTTCATTAGAAAACAAGAAAGTGTCAATTTAGTTACAAAACTCTCAACTACCATATTTCACCTTATAATAATGTAGTATGTCATAAATTAAACTTTTATCACATATAAATTGGCCTTTACAAAAAGTATGTTCTAATTAGTTCAAAAAAATAAAATCTCTAATGGTTAAATAAGAGATCTAGGGTTCAATCATTACTTACACAAAAAACTAATTGATATCTTGATTTGATGATAAAAAACAAAAATGAGATAAGCAAACGTTACAAATTGAAACTCTATAAAATAAAAAAAAAAAAAAAAAATTAGCATCACATAAGCACCCAATAATATTCATACATTTCCAAAAACGAAAATAGAAGCAACATGATTTTTTTAATATATTTTTTTTTTTGGGGACTAAAGATGATCATAGACACAACATGATGATCATGTCGTAGTTTTTTTTTTTTTTTGGCTGAATGTTGATTATGTCGTAGTTTTATTACCTCTTTGCTTAAGCGTTCATCAATCATTGGAAGGTGCCCTCGGTTTTGAATTTCAAATCCGGGGATTCGGATTGGAAAAGTGTCAACCTCCAAAGCCGTGAATCACTTTAAAAAAGCTTTGTTTTTAAAAAATTGTTCCTGTTCGTTGAGTTTTATAATTGAACTAGGTTGAGAGGTTGTATAGGTCGGCAAGCAGGCAAAGTCACTTTTCCTTGTGAAGAATTATAAAGGTTGTAAAAAACATTACGAGGACGTGTAAGAAAATTATTAGAAGTAGGAAACCTGTCATTTTCATTACACTTTACATTCATGATCTAAGCATTATTTTGAAAGGAAGCAAGAACGAAGAAACCCACCAAGCCACATATATTGTTATTATTAATATATTATAGAGAATTCTATTCAATAAACATTAAAGTGGACCTACAACTTTTGCTAGTAACTTATACAGGAAATTGGATTTGGTGTCACTCTCTTGGGATATGAATGTGACCCTTGTTCCTTTGAAGTTTTCTCCTAAACATACGGTCTTAAAGTTGTGCAAGTAATTTTGGTTGTTTTTATTACTAGAATAATCATTTCACTTTTCATAAAGATACAATAAATAAAAAAAACCATTATGCCAATAGAGGTCAAGCAATGGCTCTTGATTTCCCAATCGCTTTTTAGTCAGGCCCACCGTGCTTCGGCCCTTTAGGCAGCCTTGGTTTTTTTTTTTTCTTTTTGGATGGGATTTAGGCAGCCTTGTTGAATACGTGCGATTGGGTAAATTCAGTTATCTATTTATTTATTGGGGGGGGGGGGGGGGGGGGGGGGGGGGGTTTGTTGCTCATAAAAAATTTATATAAATAAAAATTAAAAAAAAAAAAAAAAAAAAAAAAAAGAGAAGAAGAAGAAGTTAGAAATGGGTTAATTCATAGAGTAATGCTACACATTTAAAAAAAAAAAAATGACAATATTTTTCACAGAAGTTGAGTTGACAAGTTTTTACTATTTCTTAAATGGGCTCACTACTCACATCATTTTTTTTTTTACCTACCATTAATAATATGCCACATCTACCAATGTCAATTTTTTTTGTCAACTTTTCTTGCATTTCTAGACTTTCCTAATTCATAATTTGACCATAGGTTCTTGGGATTCTGTAAAATTTTAGTGTAATGTAATTCAAAGAGCGGCTAAATAAAAAAGGATGAAGCTTACTTTCTTTTCTTTTACTTATATTTTTAAAAAAAGAAGAAGGTGAGACTTAGTTATAGCAACTTAGGTGTGGTATATTAGATTCCCCAATTAAATTCAAACCCTTATCTTTATTGACCAAAATAACATAAATAATATTATAATTTTTTAAAGAGGTTTTTTTTTAAGGATCCTTAAGAGAATTACATGCAATACAATTTTCTATTTGAATTCAATTGAGAAACTTAATATATTGCATTTAAGGTATTATATCTAAAATTTGTCTATATGAATATAGTTTAAATTCAATTTTGAGCTGGTGCGTATACACCCTCCAATAAAAGCATGCCGCATCAACATATCACACACAACACTTCTTCATTGTTTCCCTAAAATTAGAAAAGCCAAATCCCATTAAAATCCCCTCCTCCTAAGAACCACAACCTCAAATCGAGCAAAGGAGATGCCTTTGTGTTGCAGTTGCAACCCATCCTTTCTTAAATAGACAACGTTTAGTTACAAAAATTTTTGTACCCTAAAAGTACAACCGTATTTAATATCTTTTTATTGGAGGTGAATTTTGACAAATCTACCATTGAATTACATTTTCTTCTTATATCCTCCATGCTTGCAAAATTTATTGAAAATTAAAGATTAATAGTTATTATGTCATCAATAAATTGTTTAAATTGTAAGTTTTTGTAGTTTAAAATTATGCATAAAATATAAACTTATAGATCATATAGTAAATAATATTTGATTTGCACAAAATTTGACAAGTGTATTAAAAGCATAAAAAACATGTAATCCAACGATTAGATTTTAAAAACATGTAGTAATGTTAATGATATTGAGTAAGGTTGTAATATTAAGTTACAACCAATTTTGAAGCTAAATTTTGTCCTTCTTAATCTTTTTTTTTTTTTTTTTGGGTGCCTAACTTTGCCTTTTTTTGAGCTCTGATTCTATTAATGTCATATATGAAACTTTCATCTAAAAATTTTTAGGGTACTCACACCAATTAGCAAAAAATTTGAACTGTTAAATGTCTTAGCATTTACTAACAAACAAATAATTAAATAAATCATTAGCTCAATTGGCACATATTATTATTTCCAAATCATCCCTTCTTTAACTATCAAATTATTAAAAAAGAAAAAAAAAAAAAAAAGTAACTCAGATTTTTTTTTCTTGAATAAAGATGAAATATATTAAAAGAGAGAGAGAGAGAGAGGAACCATTCCTTCATTTGCGTGGGTTTTAAGTTTTAAGTACTTTTTAACACGGACACGGGTTGAAAGATATGAGAATCCTTCCTTTTAAGTTTTAACTTGTAAGGCTAAACTAGTTATAGAATGAGGGTGTGAGTTTGCTAATCTCAACAAGTGAGAAACCATCCAAAAATAAAAAGATTGTGAAAACTTGTAAGGCCGAACTAGTTATTGAATGAGGGTGTGAGTTTGTTAATCTCAACAAGTGAGAAACCCTCCAAAAAAAAAAAATGTGACTATAATAAAATATCTAGACTACAAGAATAAAATTACTCAATTACAGAAGCTATAGAGTATAGACCAATAGGTGGCTTTAAATTACAGATTATCTACTTTCGTTCAACACATTTAACGTGTCTCCAATAATCAAATAATAACCGACTTTCAATCTTTGACCTTTTTACTGCAAACAAAGCAGCCCTAGTTTTTGCTCACAAAGATTTCTCTGTATCTAATGAATCTATCCAAAGTTCCAAACATGTAACCCTCGGCCTTGTGGTTTATGCATATCATTGTCAAAGTAACCAAACAACTTCTCACTATCACATTAAAGTTAAATGGGAAATTATAGCTAGGCCTTATGAATATTGCTTATATTGTTAAGGATTTTATAATTTAATTAGTACCACCTAATATATTTAACGAAGACATTCGAGATTCAAATCGCTCATCCTCTAATCATTGAATTATCACATATTACTTGTAAAGTTGTAATGGTTTCCATGATTATCCATTTCTTAGGGCTGTAGATCTACTTAACTTTAAGGACACATCCATTAACATTTATATTGTCGATGCACAGTGAAACAAAATTCTTATCAAAAGGACAACCATTAAAAAAACAGTAGGAGAGCGTCATGGTACTTGGACTTTGAATTTGTCAAAATTCGAAATACGCCGAATGTGACAGACACCCATGAAAAAGAGCTGCAAAGGAATCAAGACATTATTTTTTAGATCCCTTGCTTTGAAACAATTGAGTCTGTATGAGGAGTCACTCTCGTCGCACTGCTCCATGAGAACGATGGTGACGAGACTTGCAGTAGCTCCATCCATTGCGTGTGGGCACCACAACAATATTTATCTCAATTTGCCGCATTGTATTGTATAATCAATATGCTGGATGACACCACAACCACAACTTATTAATTAAAAAGAAAAAAAGGCTTTTCAAGTTTGAAACTTTGAATCATTTTTTTTTCATGTAGCAAAAATGACTTTTGTGCTATCTGCAATCATGCTTGGATTGGATACTGTTTTCTTGACAAAGCATTTGTTTATTGAGCTGAGTTTCCTAATCCAACTACAACCCACTGGCCACAGCGTTTTCTCTGACCTGACCTGACCAATGCCCACACACACAGGCTTCTTGTAGTTCCCAAGCCCTCACCACCCATACCTAGTCAAGTCTAAAATTAAATAAAGCAACATGCTTCATGTTCAAGTAGCTGTAGCTATACCTGAATTCAAGAGCCTTTATAGGCTTATGTAGCCTGGTTCACTGGTACTCTTTTGGCATTTTCACTTAAAACATCATGGGATTAAATTCTTCATCATCAATTGTTTAATTATTAGAAATAAAAGTAAAAGACCTTATTACATCAATAGCACATGTACACGCATCTAAATTCAGGTTTCTGCATTAATGGGTTGAACTGGGGTCAGGGTCCTAGCAATGGTCTGGCCCAACCTTGTCGGTTGGTCTTATTTCTATTGCTGTAACTAGATCTTAAGTTATAAGTTTCAACCCAAAAGAAGTATAAAATTGGACAATAATTTTTCTTTGGTGGTGAATTTCAACGAGACTAAACCCATGCATGAATGTGAGCCATTGACGCTTAAATTATGCTTTTAGTTTGTTTTATTATAGTCCTACCGCCTACGAGTAAATTTTGGTTGTCTTCGTCAACACCAAAGACAAAGGACCTTCTGGAAAGGAAACAAAATGGAAAAGCCTCTAGATTCGTGAAAGTCAATCTTACTAAGCCCAATCTATTTATGATGACAATCTTTGGTAGGCCCATAGGACATTATTGCTTGCCATGGGGCCTCCTCTCAATAGAATTCACCATCACAACCCCCATTAAAAGGGGGGAAAAAACCAGTTCTCTATTTTACGATCAACAATTTATGAAAAAGTTTGCATTTGAAGACGTGGAATTGGATAGGATTAGACTGTAGTACTAGTACCCATCATTTTTTTTAATGGGTGGAATTGTGTTTGCATCTATGTATATAAAATGGGCCCAAAAGAAAAATGCACAGATGTACAAAAGCTTCTTATATTGGGCCAGACCGAGCAACATAGCATAATGGTAACTTTGCTTGTAGCTAAGGTTGTCCATTGCAGATTCTTCCCGTTATGGGCTTCACTTGGGCTTCAAAACCTATATAAGTTGAGCTTAGCCACCCTTGTACTGTCTTTGACAATTTCAAACCTTTTCTTAGAGGACTAGACAATCCTAATCTCACCATTGACAGACATATTACAAATAATTATAACTTTAATGGATGTAGGTTTTGTTGCTTAGAGGCTATATGAACAATCCTACACTAACACAAATTGACTCTATGTGGTAGGATTATAAGGATTCTATAGAGTAAGATGTAGGATCTTATATTCCATCATGTAGGAACACGATCCCATGTAAATCCTACCCAAGAAAATATTCTACACTAATCTAAATCATTTTTATGGGATAGGATAGTAGGATCTTAGGATTCTAAGATCCAAGATCGAGATTCTAACAACCATTAATGGACCTCACAATGGATATCATCAAAGTTGACACAATTAAGAACCAAAATGCATTGTTTTAGGGCTTCAATGGCTATTTAGTTGACGGAAATTGAAGGAAGGACCATATTAAAAATGAACTAAAGGTTGAAGAACAAAATTAAAAAATATTAAAAATTTAATTACCAAACTTAGGACATATAATTCATATTTTTTTATATATATATATATAGAATAAAGTCAATAAACATTAGAATTTTATTCAAAGAAAGGAACAAGTCTATATAATAGTAAGGCAGTATCTTAGACCAACCATGCTAAGACTATAACAGCTACAAAGCTTTCTCTTCCCCTAACAAATAACGCAATGTCTATACAGATGGAGTTGTAACCGTCGAAGACATTATTGAAGGTATTGAATGGCTATTTTATGTTCGTCTATAACGTGGGCATTACCTAGGTTCGTCACTGGAGCGAAGTCGTCCTTCCTTCTATGCTCGTCTTTAATTAGTCTTGTCATTCCTGTCAGTTGCCCCCGATTCTTTGGTCGTCATGGGGTCCCATAATGACCATAGAAGATGAAGAGTTTTTCTCTTCTTTTTTTTTTTTGGGTGACCCTTGGGATCACGTGCCGCCTTAAATGGGTAGTGGCGGCGCTTCGTGGGTTGTGGCCACGTGGCATGTCCCGGTTGATGGAGTTAATGCTCTCACTTGTGGGACTATTGGGTTTCCCGTTGGTTTTCAGTTCTTTTGGGCTTCTTGGTTTTTAAAACTTCCTCATTCATTTTCTTAACTTTGCTGAAATATCTTTGTTTTTTCTGAGAAACTCTCCTTTCACCTACTTCGAGCTTTCACTGGCCGTGACTTTTTTCCAGTGAGCTGTGTGCAGCGGCGTTCCCCACTTCTTCCTCTTTAAGGTACGTTTTTCTCTCCTTTTTCTTTTTTTCCTTTTATTTCCACGCTGATGCAAGCCATGGTTGGTAGTGTTCTGATTTTCCTCTTTTTCCCTTTTTTCTTTTCTTTTTGGGTTTGTTGGGGATTCAGTCTGTCCTTCCATGGTTAGCAGTTCTGAAGTTAGGACAGCTTGCCCTTCAATCTCTTTCCTTTTCGCGTGTCTAGGGGGATCTTTAAGGGTTTTTCCTTATCTCGAAAATTTCATTTCTAAGGGTAACAGTTTGGGCGTTGTAGTGGCCGATCTGTTGCCCTTGCTTTGTCAATCGATAGACTGGTTTAGGGATTTAGTGAGAGAGGTGATGTCAGAGGTCAGGTCTAGCGAACTCAAGACTAGGTTGTCATCGAGCGGTGACCCAGTGGAGGGGGATGCCGCCGTCTCTGCCCCTCGCGAGGTTAAGGCTTTTTACGCCCTCAACGAGGAGTGTGGTATGGACGACAATACTCTAGGCAGATTTAAGGATAGGTTTCAATTCCCTTAACAAGTTAGGGTTCGTCTACCTAGTAAAGGGGAACGAGCTTGCAATTTTTTCCCTGGGGAGGTGTGTTTTTATGAGTCCTCCTTTGCTTGTGGGTTGAGGTTCCCCGTTCACCCATTCCTTATGGAGCTGCTAGACCATTTTGGCATCGCTCCTGGGAAGCTTATGCCCAACTCGTGGAGAATAGTGGTCAGCTGTATGGGGATATGGCTGGCTGCTATGGACGGGGATATGCTCAGGGTTGACGAGCTGGTCTATTTGTACCGTCTAAAAGCATCTAAGGAGTATGGGTATTATGAGCTGGTTCCCTGGGAAAGAAGTACTAGGATCGTCAGGGGATTACCCTCGTCTTTCAGGTACTGGAAATCCAAATTTTTCTTTATGTTGGGGGACGATTTTGAGACTCCTTCTAGCGGGGTGTGGGGTGAGCTTCCGAGGTTGCATCGTCGGTGGGAAACCCCGACTTTAGGTGCGTCAATGTTCCTCTTCATTATTTTGAGCTTTATTTTGCTTATTGTTGCTGTTGCTGACTTTTTTCGTTCTGAGCAGTTAAGACACGGCCTAAGCTGAAGAGCAGGTACAGAGAACGGGTGCGGAAGGCTATTGAGTACGCGCGCACAGTTGAGAACTGGGACGACCTTGTGGATCCAAGGACTCTTGCTTTTTAGTGCCTTGGTCTGGAGCCCTCTGCCTTCGTCTTGAGGACTCTTAGCATTGAAGGAAAAAAGAGTAAGTCTTAAGCTCGTTAGTACCCTCTTTACATACATTTTTTTTTTTTTTTTTACACTCTTGTTCCTCTTGCAGAGATGACGACTAAGTTCAATAAGGACATGTATGCCAAGGTGAAGGCGAAAAAGGACGAGCCACTGTTGAATATAGGGAAGAAGACAGTGCGCATCACGGGGAGAGGTTCTCCTGTCGTTCCGGCCACTTCAATTACTCCCGTCGCTTCTGGCGCGGAGACGACGAGGAAGGCTTCTCTTTCAACCTCAATTGAAGAGCTCCCGACTCTTGCCTCCAAACAACCTCGTCTGTCTTCGAAGGAGAAGGAAAAGGAGAAGGAGAAGGTTAATCCCCGTACGTCTACCATCTGGAGTGACGAGAGACTGGCCGTGGATTGGGCTCACGGGATTATCACTGTTAAAGACCTCAAGGTCTTCACTGGGGTGCCCTCCAATATTGTGGCAAGTCGTCACGTTCATAGACTCGTTCAGGTAAGGAGTTCATCTGATTTTTAGCCTTTCCTTACCCTCTCTTCTTACTGACGGTCTGGTTTTTTTTTTTTTTTAGGTGCTGGGGGAAAGTCTCCATATTACCTCTGAGTATCTTACTCAGGAGGCTAAAGTGGCTTCTCTCACTTCAAAGATGGAAGCTATGGAGGCTGAGACTTCCAAACTAAAGCAGAGCCTGATTGATTCCATGGGCAAGGCGAACACTCTGAAGGAGAAGGTGAAGGCTTTAAGCGACGACCTTAGGGCTGAACGTTAGCTGACTTTTGAGAAGGATGAGCAGCTTCTGGGCATCAAGGAAAGCCTCAAGACGATTGCTGCCAGGTCTGTTGAAGCCTTTCAAACTACTGACGAGTACAACTCAGTTCTCTTCAGCTGGTACTTCAAAGGCTTCGAACTCCTAAGAAGGTACCTCGTCAAGCATCCTTTAGGCGTGGACATGGGGAAGCTAGATTTGGAGGAGGTGGACTAAGAGATGGCTGCTGACGAGGCCAATCATTCCTCTACCACAGAGACCGATGCCCCCGAGAGTGTCCCAGCCAATGAAGCCCCTGAAAGTGCTCCAGCTGATGATGCACGCGCTGAGGACAACGTTGTTGGTGATGCCTGAGTCTGATCCTTGGAGAAAAAATCAAGCTTTTTGCCTATCTTTGTAGATTTTAATTAGATAACAAGTTTTTTTTTTTTTTTTTTGATATGCCATGAGAATAATATTTTGGGCCTAGTGTTTATGGGCCCTTAGATGTATAAAAAATCGCAATGGCCCCCTTGGTTTTGGGGTTTTTAATTAAAATTATGCTTGCATGTTTACTTGCCTTACTTAATAACACTTTTGGTTGACTGCTTGATATGCTCGTGTACTTTATTGAAACTTTGTGATGTCTAGTTCATTGTTTGAAGGGATTTCGTAACCTCTTGTAGCTTCTTCAGAGGCAGGCACACTTTCTTGTAGGACTTCATCTTATTTCTTTGTGACCTTGTTGCCTGGCCATACAACTTACCCTCTTAAGGGGTCTTGCCATTTAGATAGGCTCGTCAGTGACTTACATCCGTCAAGGCGGAATCTTGTTACTTGTCATTTTGACTCACCCTCTTAAGGGATTTCGTCATTTAGATAAGATCGTCAGTAACTTACATCCGTCAAGGCATTGCTCAGCTGTTCAAAGTTGTAAATGGACGAATTTGGCAGCTTTGTGAACCACTCCCTTGCTGCTGCTTTTAGAGTGGTTGGAAACGAACGACACAGTATCTCATCTGATGGCTGTTGAAGGCCCAACGTCGTTCTAAAGGTGTTGAGGTGATCCTGAGGATCCTTGAGCCCATCAAATGGCTCTAGCTAAGGTCGACGGAACTTGGAAGGCACAGGGCACTCAAGGACCGCCGCAATGAAAGGCGAGTCCGTGGCCCTTACCATCCTATCCACACTCCGATCTGTTTTCTCTTTTAAGGCGTTCCTCAGTTCATCCATTTCTCTCCTTACTTTTTGTAGCAAATCTGAATTCTGTTCGTCTGAGGTGGCAGGTCTTCGATGAGCACTCCTCCTATGGCTCCCTCCTTCTTCATCCGAGTTATCCTTGGACTCCTGCTAAGCCTGTTGAACTTGCTGAAGCTGTAACTTCATCTCCTGATTCTGCCTGGTGAGTTCCTCAATTGTGGCTGCAAGAGCCTGGACTTACTGGGCTAGGGCTGCGGAATCGGGATTGGACTCCATCCGAAACAGAAATTGATGGAAACTTCGTTTTCAAATGCAAATCTGAAAAACTCATTCCCCACAGACGGCGCCAAACTGATGAGGTATGGATCTCGTCAGTCGAAAAAGCCCAGCTGTCTCCAATTCCCTTGCTTGAGGACATAACTTCTTCGTGTATGGTCATCGGTGTGGTGCTTGCCACAACGCCTCCGACGCTCAAGTTAGGAATAAAAGAATGCAATATGCTAAAGTAAAACAATGTAAATGATTCTTTCTTACTGAATATCTCTCTTCTTAGGTTTGCTGTGTTTTCTTACCCCCCTGGTGGTTGCACGGGGAAGGTTTTATATGTTATTATGGGCGCTAGCCATTGTGATTGGCATTTATTCCTTTGGGTAACGCTTTCTGCCTTGTAATGGGGCTTTCATTGTGCCCTCAACGGTAAGTACAGATGGAGTTGTAACCGTCGGAGACATTATTGAAGATATTGAATGGCTATTTTATGTTCGTCTATAACGTGCGCATTACCTGGGTTCGTCACTGGAGCGAAGTCGTCCTTCCTGCTATGCTCGTCTTTAATTGGTCTCGTTATTCCTGTCAATAATATAGGCGAAAACACTATTTTAGTCCCTACATTTTAGCAGCAGTCAATTTGGTCCCTGTTATTTTCAACTTACAGTTAATTTGTGTTATTTTCAACTTACAGTCAATTTGGTCCATACAGTTAACTCACTAACGAAAAATGTCTATATGGCAAACGGTTTGCATTGTTGACATAATTAGGTGGAGTTTGGATAGCATTTGCGTTGCGCGTTTGCATTGCTTTTTTATGGGTCTCGTACACTATTCATGAGACTCGCAAGTACTTTTTTCAACAAAAACAACTTTAAAACTGAGTCTCACGGCACTATTCATATATTAAAAATTATTTTGCTACAGTGTTTTCACTTTTCAACAATAAACGATATTCAAATAGACAATGTTAAAATATTAAATGAGATGCTAACATGTCAAAATTTTAGTAGCTACCTCAGTGTTTAGATGGCTAAAAACCACGTCAGTTTTTTTTTTTTTTTTAATTCTTTTCTCTACCAAATTTTTTCATTTCCTTCTCTTTTTTTTTTCCTTATAATTTCTTTAATCAATTAGAATTTCATTTTAAAACTCATTCACCGTTCTTCTTCCCCAAACCCAGATTCAGCAATTTAACCAAATCTAAAACAAATTTCAAAATTTTAAATGGTATCAAGGGATCAAAGTGAGCCTGAAAACTAAAAGCGACAATCTTGCTTGTCTTTTCAAAACCATTCCTAGACCTATTGCTATCTCTATGAAGGCGTTAGATTTGATTGTTTTTCTTTGTCATTTTTGGTTTTTGTTTCTTAGATCATCAACAACCGTGAAACCTGTAGATCTAGAGGTGTCAGATTCGTCACTTTTAACAACAAGAAGTCGATGGGACGGCGAAGTTTAAATGAAAATATGATTTTGTGTCGACTTTAAGTTTAAACCCAACAAAGGAATTTGAAAACGACCGAGGCTATCTTCTTCTTCAAGGGTCGATCATGAACTGATTTTTGTGAAAGTCAGGTTTGGATGATGGATTGATTGGAAAAGAGGAAGGAGGGGGAGGAAGGGAAGTGACTGTTGGCCATCAGTGATTGTGACTTTGTTGGGGAGTGAAGGTGGATCTCATGTTGGAAGCATGAAGATATCAAATGTGTATTCTAATTTGTTGCCAAATGAGGCGAAGATGATGCTAGAGGAGGTGCTTGAATATTCAAACAAGGGTACTAGAAAATTGAGACTGGGTTTCTCTGAGTCATATTCTTAGGTTTCATTGTGACTGTGAAGTGTGAGACTTTTGTGGTGTAGAGATGACGTTAAACTGCTGAATCTGGGTTTAGGGAAGAACAGTGAAATTCTAATTGGTTAAAGAAATTGTAAAAAAAAAAAAATAATTAAAATAAAGAAAATAATTTTTTTTGGTAAATATTTATTTTATTTTTTACATCTAAGCGCTGATATGGCCACTAAAATTTTGACATGTTAGCATCTCATTTAATATTTTAAAATTAATCATGCCAACAATGCAAATAGTTTGCCACATATGCATTTTCCATTAGTGAGTTAACGGTAAGAACCAAATCGACTGCTATCAAAACGTAGGGATCAAATTGATCGTAACCCTAAAATGTAGGAACCAAAATGGTGTTTTTGCCTATAATTATTTAATAAAAAAATAGAATTACATCTAATAATAATAATAATAATAAGATAACAGCTTAAAAAAATAATCAAATTAGATAAACATAAAGTAAAGCTGCAAGATTGAATTAAAAATTCACCAAAAGAATATATATATATATATATATAGAGAGAGAGAGAGAGAGACACACACACACACACACACACACACACACACACACACACACACACATAGAGAGAGAATAATCACATTTCTTTGTCGGAGAAAATTCTAAAACAAAAATTCATTAACCTACAGTAAAGATGCAAGAAAGAATTATAAACTCATCAAAAGGAAAGAAAGAAAAATGAGAGAGAGAGAGAGAGAGAGAGAGAGAGAGATTACCTTCTTGTGTGGAAAAAAAAATGAATTGAATGGGAGATAATGGTTTATTTTTAGTAAGGAAGAGTACTAGTAGGTAGAGAGGAGTGAGAAGATAAAAAGGTAAAAGAGAGAAATATTAAAGAAAGTGAGAAATTAATAAAGACAAAAGGAGCTAAAAATGAGAAAGTAATAGTTGGAAATAAGTAGATAATGTGGCACAATAAGAGAGTAGCAACATTAAATGCTAACTTTTTTTTTTGAGAGAAAGTTTCAACTTATGGCGTACGCTCCTGATGATAGTAGCTCTTTATCATCAGACCAAGACACCAATCAATTTTTGGTGTAGGCGGAGATTAAACTCCAGATCTCTTATACAACCATCAGAGACTTTACTAGTTGAGCAAACTGGAACCCACATTAAATGCTAACTTTTAATTATAAATAAATATAGATATAAATATAGGCTTGATAATCTTAACTTTGTTTTAATCTAATTTTCCTTTTCACCAAAAGGAAAAAAACGAGTGAATGGGAGATGGTGCAAAAATTTATGTGAAATTTTGTTTCTGTGTCAAAGGTTCAAAACTGTAAAAGTGTTTATTTATTTATTTTTATTTTTAAAATTTTATTTATTTATTTTGTGGGTGAGGTTAAACCGTAAAAGTTTCTATATGTATGCTAATAAGAGACATTGCAAAGGAAATGTCAATGGAACTTTTTTTTTTGGTGATCGCAATGTCAATTGAACTGTCTCAATGATAATGTACACTGTACAGTAGTACATGATTAGGATTGTTGTGTTAGTCTGTTAGACTGACGTGATAACCAACTACACCACGACGCCTTCATGGTTATTGTTGTGGGCCTAAATAAGTCTGATTATTGGCAGTCACTCTATGTTAACTTTTAGAAAAATTATTAGTTAACTGTCAACTTAGAGTATATTTGCTATTCTGCAACGAGGATTATGATAAGATAAGAATGATAATTTTTATTATTAAGAATGAAATGTGTTGCAATAGAATAATTAAACTTAATCATAAATTTAATGTGAGTTATCGCATTATAATAAAACTTAAGATATATTTTACTAAATATCTTACTCATATAATTATATTTCCTAAAAAATAATATATTTTTTTTATTTGAGAAAGATTAGTTATTTTTTATTTTTTATTTTTTATTATAGAGTTTCATCTTATAGTGTTAGTTTTGGTGTAGATGAGAATCGAATCTTAGAATTTTTATTCAACCATAATAGACTTTACCAGTTGTAATGATTGTACTTTTTATCATTAGACCAAAAAGTCAATCAGTTTTGGTGTAGATGAGAATTGAATCCTAGATCTCTTATCTCTTATTCAATTATTAGAGATTTTACCAGTTGAGTTAACTAGATCCCACAAAATTGATTGCTTTCAACCAATTTCATATTCACATAACAATTATGAAAAAGAAAAATCATATAAGGAATGTGAATATGAAGAAGTTGTTAGAATAATGTGGCCCAACATAATATATATTATGCCTCTATTATTAACAAATAAATATTCAGTCTCTTGTGAAATTGTGCAATAATTTTATGATGTAAGATATTGATATATTGAAATAAGTCTACTTGATTTAGTAGACTAAGATTATGAATCATTCATTGTAGTCCTTGACTTGACCATATCCCTCATGATGTAGCCTATTCTGATAGGTACATTGTTGGACCATGATGGAAGGGAGGTGCAAGTTAAAATTGCTCAGACTATGAAAGACAATAAGGGCTAGTCTTTCGATGGTTAGTGCATAATAATCTCGGAAGTCCTTTCATAATGAGATTCATGCACGTTGAGTGTTGGCTTTAATAAATCTATCGTGTCAATACCAGTAACTTGAACTCCTATTAAAGGTGTTGTCATTATAGTAGTTCTGGATATGAACGATAGATGAATCCATGTATTAGCATGGAGTTACAAAAGTAATAATACATTAATGAACTTCTTCATTAATGAATCTAATTAATAAAGTTGTTTATTAACAAATGTAACATTTTTGTTACATGGAGTGTTATTACGATAGGAAGGATTTTATGGCTGGTCATGTCCTTTCTGAATATTATAAATATTGTCAAGGCCACACTTGCAAGGGGGTGGGAAAGAGAAAATAAAGCTCTTGTTAATCCTGACCAGCTGGGGAGAGCATCCTGATTGCTTGTGAGGTCCTTGAATAACATAATCTAGTATGTAAATTTCTCACATCTTATTGTTGATTTTTATTACATATGCACATGATACAATTGTTAATTGATAGATGTATTATATTTGTTTCTCTTGAATTATTACTTTTTAAGTATAATTCCAACAGAAGTATTAACAATTCATTACCTAAACATTGGAAAAACTATTACAGCTTATCTAGCACCAATTTTCTTATCTCAACCCCAGGAAAAATGTTAACACAAGCTGACATGGCAAGATCAAGGGAGCTGTAAATTATACTCATAAAAAACACATCGCATTGAATCATTCCCCTCGTACCGTAAAAACGGCAACAGCCACCAGTTTAACACGAAGTCAAATCAGTACAAACATATGGTCACATATTAGCGTTTCTCTTCTTCGAACGGAGAGAGAGAGAGAGACCCCAAATACACAAACCAGCGTCAGCCAGAAGAAGAAGAAGAACAACTACAACAACAGAAAAGGTATGATCTTTGACCACTTCTCGCATCTCTCTCAATCTCAATATTTCGATTTTAGTTCCGAAAATATGATAACCCATTGAGAGATTTTTTGAAATTCCGTAGCATTTTGATCGAATTTGATTCAAATCTTGACGACCCATTGATTGAAACTGATTTTTGTTAATGGGTTTTCTTTCCTGGTTAGAACTATGGCCATTTTGGGTGGTTTTTTTGTTTGTTTGTTTTTCTTTACTACCTGTGCTTTTAGGAATTGAAGCCTTCATGTGATAGTTCTTGTGGAAGGTTTGGAATTTATGTTAGAACCCATTATAAACAGGGGCGGCCCTAGACATTTTGGGGCCTAAGGCGATAACTAAAAATGTATGTGTATGTGTATGTGTGTATATGTATGTGTATGTGTGTTTATGTATGTTTATGTGTGTGTATGTATATGTTTATATTTATGTGTGTTTATATTTATGTTCATTTATGTTTATGTATGTTTATGTATGTGTGTATGTTTATGTATGTATATGTGTATGAGTGTGTATATGTATGTGTATGTGCGTGTGTGTTTATGTTTATGCATATTTATGTATGTGTGTTTATGTATGTTTATGTGTGTGTATGTATATGTTTATATTTATGTGTATATGCATGTGTGTTTATATTTATGTTCATTTATGTTTATGTTTGTTTATGTATGTGTGTATATTTATGTATGTGTATGTGTATGTGTATGTGCATGTGTGTGTGTATGTGCATGTGTGTTTATGTTTATGCATATTTATGTATGTGTGTATGTTTATGTATGTTTATATTTATAAACATAAATGCAAACATAAACATACATACACATAAACATACATGAAAACAAACACAAACAAACATACACAAAAACAAACAAACATAAACACACATACACATAAACACGCAAAAACAAACATAAATAAAAACAAACAAACACAAACACAAACACACATACACATAAACACACACACATAAACATAAACATACATAAGACATAAACACACATATAGACTGAGAAAAATTAAACCCTCATATAGACTGGGAAAAATTGCAAACTAACATCAATCCTCAAACAATTTTGTTAGTTACTTTGGTATGCTAAATCGAGTCTTTATGTGTGTTTATGTTTATATTTAAGTTTATGTGTGTGTATATTTACGTTTATGTGAGTTTATGTGTTTATGTATATGTGTGTTTATGTTTATGTATATGTATATTTTATGTATATGTGTATATATGTTTATGTGTATTTGTATGTGTATGTGTATGTTTATGTATGTGTGCTTATGTATGTGTATGTTTATG
Source organism: Quercus wislizeni (assembly GCA_023055345.1). Taxonomy (NCBI): domain Eukaryota; kingdom Viridiplantae; phylum Streptophyta; class Magnoliopsida; order Fagales; family Fagaceae; genus Quercus; species Quercus wislizeni. The sequence continues at coordinate 1,145,154 of JALGQJ010000027.1, forward strand.
TATGTGTGCTTATGTATGTGTATGTGTATGTGTATGTGTATGTGTATATATACTTATGTATGTGTATGTGTTTATGCGTGCTTATATTTATGCATGTTTATGTGTTTGTGTATGTGTTTATGCATGCTTATGTATGTGTATGTGTATGTGTACGTGTATGTGTATGTATATGTGTGCTTATGTATGTGTATGTGTATATGTATGTGTATGTGTATGTGTAGGTCTCTTTGTCTTTTTCAGATTCAAGTGCAATACCCTGATGCAATTTTAATTAATGGCTGAGATTAAAAGTTGAAAAACAATTTTCACTCTTAACCATTAAATAAAATATATTAAAAGAGAGTTAAAAATTAAAAAAAAAAAAAGAGTAAAAAATGTAAAAAAATACTTACGACAGTGCACCTGATTTCAGTCTGTCTTTCTTCTCTCACCATTTTTTTTTTTAAAATTTTTTACGTGGTGCTTTGTTCTTCTTCCTTTTATTTCTCCTTATAACAGGAGTGGAACGAGCGAAAACCACGTCAAGAAAGGAAATCGAAGATTGTGCTGCCGAGCCGAAGACTATGAAAATCTCTTTCTCTCAACTCAGACGATTCTCTTAAGTGAAATTGTGGTTCACAAGGCTTCACCGGATTATGGTGTGTGATTTTTGGTTATTTATTTATTTATTTGAGATTATGAAGCAAATAGTTTTTATATTTTGCTTATCATTTCTATTTTCTGAAAACACTTTTCTAGGAAATACCATTTTTTTTACTTTGCTTTCAGTCTATCATTCTTACTTGTGATAGGTGTTTGATTAATTTGGATCTAAAATTAGTTCAATAGGATGATTCTTCTTCTAAAATATAATAACAAAATCAATATATGTTTTTTTAACGGTGGGTTCACTTTTAGTGTTTTCATTTTGTGATTTTGGTTGTTTTGTGGGTTTTGTACTTTGATTTCGATGGGTGTGATTTGATTTGTGATTTTATGGGCTTCTGGGTTTTTGTTGCGATTTGATTTTGGCTGGGTTTTGGCCGTGGTGGTGGTCGTGATTTGATTTTGGCTGGATTTCGACAGTGGTGCATGGTTGGAGGTGATGAGCTTGAAAAGCTCTAGCCATGGAGGTTTAGAAGGAGAGCTTAGTGGTTAGCCATGGAGCACGGTGTGACGTGGGTTGAGGTAGAGAGAAGATGAGAGGGAAATAATGGCGGCTCTAGACATTTTGGGGTCTAAGGTGAAAACTAAAAATGTGGTCTTTTTTATATTTATATATTAATTAAATTAATGTTTATTTAATATTTGTATATTATATTTTTCATCATTATTTTCATTTTCTTCTAAATTATTTTGAAGTTCATTATCAAGATTTGTTGTATTACAAAATTTAACATTATTTTCTTCTAAATTTCATCTAAATTTTGTGTTATATTTTATTTATTACTAATAAAAAATTTATCCATTGATCATTTTTGAGACTCAATTAATTTTTCTTCTTTTTTTCTTTTTTTAAGTTTTTCATATATAAATGCATATTTTCTAGTAGACATTTATAATCAAACAATATATTTATAAAAACTAAATAAAAAATAACTTTCAAGTGTAGAACAAATGAAAAATAGAACCTGATTTATATAAAAAATATTGTTATAATTTCACTGGATAATAACAAATTTTTAGCAATTTCAACCTATATAAATTTAAAAAAAAATTAAGCACAAGCATAACACAATACTTATTAATAAGACCCACCCACCAAAAAAAAAAAAAAAAACCTTGAAGGCCCAAACTTAACGCCCAGTCCAGGGAGCCATAATGATAAACTGATAAGTGATAAACAAAGTTACAAAACCAGCCAGGGAGGGCCCAAATAAACAAAGTTATCTTAAGTTGTTAACAAATAAAATGTGCCCAAATATTTATAATTTTATACCTGATTCCTGAACCTCAGAACCTGATACGGTGAGGTGAGCAGGTGAGACTTGAGAGAGGCGGAGAGCAGAGAATCAGAGAGAGGCTGAGGACAGACCGAACAGTGGAGACTGGAGACTAGAGCAGAGGCGGAGAGCAGAGACTAGAGAGCAAAGGTAAAATTTTTAGGGTTTTGATTTGTGATTGTTTTGTGGTTAATCTCTTAGACCGGATTTGTAGTTTATCTGGTTGATTTTTGGTCAATGATTTTGTTTAGAACCAATGTTTAGTAGGATTTACCAAAATTTTTGTTTTTTTGGTTAAAAGGATGTGCCAGATTATTTTTGTAATTCATTTGAAACTACCCGGTTCTTTTCTAAAATTTTGGGACTTGGGGGCCTTAGGCAATTGCCTAACTCGCCTAAGGGAAGGGCCGGCCCTGATTATAAAGATTTGGATTATTTTTCAGTGTCAGTGTTAATGCGATATTTAATATTCAAGATTGGTTCTTGATGTTTAGTTTTAATTCACTATTGCATTGTATTGGTTATTTATTTTATAAAAAAAATATTGAGTAAATTGTGATTGACTTGTATTGTGTAAATGACTGTATTAATGGGGGTATAAATAAGTTCCTTTCCCCTGCTTTTATTTATTTATTTATTTTGGCTGTTATGTGTTAGCAACCCAACTAGGAACTAGATTCAAGAATCAAGAGTTTCTAGAGCAGATTGGAAACTTAAATAACGTTTAAACTATTTTTTTTTTTTGATAAGTGCAAATGTTATTGATAATGAAGAATGTTTTATGTTCACGATGATGAATATAAAATATCATAAAAAATATGAGAATGTCAAATGGAAGATCTAAGAGAATTTTGGAACTCTAAAATGGAAGAACAATGTGTAAAACCCCAAAACCAAGACCAATCAAAGAGAGTACGGACTAGCAAGGTTTTCAGTTTATCCAAGGATCTCTTAACAGTTAACATCCTCAAATGTGCGGCTCTTCTGTTGCTTCCACACAATCCACATCAGACATGCTGGCACCAAGTTCCATGCACCCGAGTCATGTTTCCCGAACCAATTTCTCCAAGCAAAGAATAAAGTTGCAACTGTCTCTGCATTACCCAATGAATCCCAAACATCCTAAACACTTCACCCCACAAGGCATAAGCAACATCACAACGGTTGAAATTTCTAGTTGAATCCCGAGGACAGTATTACCATTTTCCTTGCATGAATTAGACCGTAATCAATTATCAATATGTTTCTAATCATATGGTTGAAATTTCTACTGTATTGTTAATCTTTTTTGTGTCTGCATAAGTATAAGCATCCCTGCATTGCAATGTATGGGCTGATTGGACTTGTTCTTAAAAAACCTTTCATGTTTCAAGAAACAGGAAAAGAGATAGAGACAAATTGATTTTGGATCGGTTTTGTTTTTTGATTTTACGAAAAATGTAACTCAAAATTGCTGTTTTTTGAAATCACCATTTTTTTGTATTCAGTATTGTTGTTTACTGTGAAAGTGTTTTAGGGTTTGATGAGTAAACCCTAACACATAAAATATTATTTATATATAAAGTACATGATATTACTGTTTTGCCCCTATTACTCATAACACTCCCCCTCAAGCTGGAGAGTATATATCATACAATCCTAGCTTGTTACATAATAAACCCAAACGAGTCTTACATAAAGCTTTAGTAAACATATCAGTAATCTGGACTCTTGTAGAAACATATGGAGTAGCAATTACACCAGCTTCTACTTTCTCCCGAGTAATATGACAATCTACTTCAATATGCTTGGTTCGCTCATGGAACACAGGATTGGAGGCAATGTAAATTGCTGCTTGATTATCACAATGCATGGTCATAGGCAGCTTCACAACAAATCTTAATTCCTCAAGTAAATGCTTAGTCCACATAAGCTCACATGATGTGTGTGCCATGGCTCTATACTTAGCCTCTGCACTAGACCTGGCAACAATAGTTTGTTTCTTACTTCTCCAAGTAATCAGATTTCCTCCTAGAAAAGTGCAATACCCAGTAGTGGATTTTCTATCTGACGGTGATACAGCCCAATCAGCATCAGTGTAGGCTTCTACCCGTAGGTGACTATTAGCTTTATACAAAAGACCACGGCCTAGATGTGCTTTAAGATACCTCACAATTCGAATAACTGCCTCCCAATGTGGAAGGCGAGGATCTTTTATAAACTGGCTCAAAACACTAACTGCAAATGATATATCTAGGCGAGTAATTGTGAGATAATTTAGTTTACCAACCAAACGACGATATCTCTCAGGATTAGATAACAGCTCCCCCTGATCTTCATACAATTTGACATTAGGATCCATAGGAGTCTCCACTGGTTTAGACCCTAACAAGCCAGTTTCTTCCAAAATATCCAACACATACTTCCTCTGTGATAAACTGACGCCTTCTTTAGATCGTGCTACCTCAATACCTAAGAAATAACGAAGTTTACCCAGATCCTTAGTTCGAAAGGAGTTTTGAAGGTATCTTTTCAAATCATCAATACCCTGCTTGTCATCTCCAGTTATTATAATATCATCAACATATACTATCAACAAAATCTTTCCTTTATCAGAGGTATGAGAAAACACAGAGTGATCAGAATGGCAACGTCGCAATCCAAACTTTAACACTACTTCACTAAATTTACCAAACCAAGCTTTGGGAGATTGTTTAAGACCATAGATGGCCTTATGCAACCTACACACTTTTCCAGACTCCCCCTGAGCAACAAACCCAGGTGGTTGCTCCATATACACCTCTTCCTTCAAATCACCATTCAAGAATGCATTTTTAACATCTAATTGAAATAATGGCCAACCCATATTAGCAGCCAAGGAGATCAAAATCCGAACAAAAGAAATTTTAGCAACAGGTGAGAATGTCTCGGCATAGTCAACACCGTATGTTTGGGTATAACCTTTGGCAACCAAGCGAGCCTTCAAACGCTCAATAGAACCATTAGGCAAATACTTCACAGTATACACCCAATGACAACCAACAGTAGTTTTCCCGGGAGGACGAGTAACTAAAGACCAAGTAGCATTTTCAGACAGGGCAGACATTTCTGCCTCCATCGTAGATTTCCAACCCGAGATGGACATAGCCTCCTGGACAGACTTAGGGACAATAGTAGAATTCAAGGATGTGGTAAAGGCATAAAGAGATGGAGACAAGTAACCATAAGAGACAAACTGAGAGATAGGGTGAGAGGTACAAGAACACTTACCTTTGCGCAAAGCAATTGGAAGAGAGGCAGGATCAGGAGTTGGATCACTAGGCGGGGTAGAGGTCTCTGTTGGAGGTTTCTGCCGGCGACAATATACTTGGAATGGTTTCTGAGGAGATTCAATAGGAGACACAGGTGGTAGGAGAGGAAGACAAGGAGGAGAACTGTCACTAGCAACCGAAGGAGAGAAATAGGACTGAGATTCATCAAATGTGACATCAGCACTAATGAAACGACGCCGAAGAGTAGGTGAGTAACATCGGTATCCTTTTTGAGTACGAGAATATCCAAGAAAAACACATTTAATGGATCTAGGATCAAGTTTGTCACTCCCTGGACCTAAGATATGAACATAGTGCACACAACCAAAGATCTTAGGAGGTAGATGAAATAAAGGTGCATCAGGAGAGAGCACAGTATAAGGGATCTGACCACCTAGAACAGTGGAAGGCATACGATTAATTAGGTGACAGGCAGTGAGAATAGCATTACTCCAATATGATTTGGGAACATGCATATGAAACTTTAAGGCACGAGTGACCTGTAACAAATGACGCATTTTGCGTTCAACAACACCATTTTGTTGTGGAGTATGGGGGCATTAAGATTGGTGAATTATACCATGATCGCCAAAAAATTGAGACAAAGATGTATGAAAATATTCACGAGCATTATCAGACCGAAAAATACGAAGCGAAGCATTAAACTGAGTCTTTATTTCCATATAAAATGATTTGAAAATTGAGTACAATTCAGACCGTTCTTTCATAAGATCAAGATAGGTGACTCTAGAATAATCACCAACAAAAATAACAAAATATCTAAATCCCAACAATGAGGGAGTGTTTATTGGACCCCAAATATCAGAATGAACTAAATGAAAAGGATTACTAACACGACTCTCACGCCTAGGGGCAAAAGGCACCCTATGGTGTTTACCCAACTGACATGCTTCACATTGTAAAGCCTCAATTTGATGACACGACGGAACTAATGACTTCAAATTCTTGAGAGATGGATGACCAAGGCGACAATGATGCTGAAAAGGCGAGATAGACAAATGAGAAGCCACTAAATGGGAAGAACCACATCGATCCAAGTAATAAAGTCCACCGGCTTCATGCCCTCCACCAATAATCTTCCTCGTCTTGAGATCCTGAAAGATACAATGAGTGGATAAAAAAATGGCAGCACAATTCAAAATTTTAGTAAGCTTACTAATTGACAAAAGGTTAAAAGGAAAATCAGGAATACATAAGACAGAAGAGAGAGAAAGATTAGGACTAAGATTGGCAGTGCCCAAACCAGAGTTTGTAGTGGTTGAGCCATTTGCCAATGTAACATTGGGAAGACTACTAGATTGCTCAAGGTCAGAGAGTAAACTTGAGGTACCTGTCATATGATCAGTAGCACCTGAGTCAATGACCCAAGGGTCCTGAGTGGCAAGACAAGCAGCGGAAGTACCTTGTTGAGCTAAAGTAGCAGTAGAATCAGACCCAACAAAATTGGAATGCAGAGACAAGAGGCGATTTTACTCTTCCTCAGGAATAGAGACTACTCTAGATGTCGGTGGAAGTGACTGTGAAGATGGTTCTTAAACTTGAAAACTAGCTTGGTTAGCCGAGGGTTTACCATACAACTCCCAACAAAAGTCTATTGTATGATTCTCACCATGACAATAAATGCACTTACGAAGACCACGTCCTTTACCACGAACCCCTTGTTCACTCCCACAACCCTCTTGGTCACGACCTCCACGGCCTCGGCCCCCACGACCTTGACCTCCACGACCACCTTTATTACTCCCCATATAAGTGGTAAAGGCAGATTTATCACCAGAAGGTAATGCATCAGTATGGGAGGAAGAGAAAGGGTCAATACTCGAATCAGATAATGTGGCCTATCAAAGTTTACCAAAAACTTCACTCAATGAAGGGAGGTCTGGACTAGCTAAGATTTGTGATTTTACTGGATTCAAACTTTTAGGCAATCCAGAGAGGAAGCAAGCAACATGCATAGAATCTTGTTGTTTCTTCATAATTTTAATATTAGAGGAGATAGGCTGATAAATATTGAGTTCTTCACATACACCCTTAAACTTGTTATAATAGTCTTCTAAAGACATATCACCCAAACTCAAGGAGAAATAATTTTGATGAAGATCATAAATCCGCTTCAAATTGTTAACACCAAAGTAAAGTTCCTTGGCTTGTTCCCAAACAAGTTTAGCAGTTGGTAAGAAAACCAAACTACAACTGATCTTAGACTCCATGCTATTCCACAAACAACTCCTAATTTGTGCATCTTCGGCTCTCCAATCAGCAAATTTAGGGTCTGTAGGTACAGGAGGTTCCTTAATCACGTAATCAAACTTTTTTCTACCAAGAAGAAAGACTTCAACTGCTTGTGCCCACTGAGCATAATTACTACCATTTAGACGAATGGAGGTAATTAATAACATATAAGGAAATAAGAAATAATTAGGGGGCTGAGCATTGTCTTTGGACTCCATAATAGCAATCTGAAGAACAAACTAACACTAAAGAAATAAGCTGGACTGAATTAAAACAAACTCCAACCAGCAACCAATGTACTTCAACCAATCAGCCACATCAACAGTAACTCATCTATCAATGAATCAACACCAAACTATTCCCAAAAAAAAACAAGGCAGCAACAAATCCATACCAACACCAAAAAAAATAATTGCTCAATCCACCATTAAACATCAACCTAAGGCTGCCTGAACAGATACACAGAGAACGTATTGAAGAAGAGAAGAAAAATCAGACCATGGTTGAAACCCTCAACTGAAAAAGCTCTGGCGGCGGCGCGAGGACCGGCGAGTAAGCTAGGATGGTCGCCGGAGGAGGGCGAGTAAAACCCTGCCTCTCTCGCGATCAGGTGATGTCGATTTGGTGTCGCGAGACTAGAGAGAGGGTCACCGGCGCTGGACAACTCCTTCAGTCACTAAATCGAGATCGTCGGAGTCTCTATTAGGGTTGTCGGAGCTAGCGAGTAGGGATATGGTTGCCGGCGACAACAATATCGGTGGATGGTGGTTGGAGGGTTAACGGCAGCGGCGGCTTGGTGGCTCTGATACCATGTTGTTTACTGTGAAAGTGTTTTAGAGTTTGATGAGTAAACCCTAACACATAAAATATTATTTATATATAAAGTACATGATATTACTGTTTTGCCCCTATTACTCATAACAAGTATTTTTTGTCTCTGTTTTTTTAGTAGTTAAAAAAATAAGAACAGCTTGGTCTCATTAATGGCATTTTTGTAAAATAGGAGCCTTTGTAGATGGTACCATTGAGTTCTCACTCTCACCCTTTTTCTAGCAATTTTTCTTTTGTTTATCTTTGATCTATGTCAGTTTTGGAATGATGGGGGTTATCAGGATTCCTTGTGGTGGTTTTGATTTTGGTCTTGGATTAGAGAAATTTGGGAATCCCAGTAGTTGGAGTTGTTGGGTGTTTAAGGGTAGCTTTTGGGCAGTGATTTAGGTGATCTAATGGGCGATTGGTGGTGTGATAGTGTTCGGTGATTTAGAGGTTTAATGCATATAGGTGAGTGGTAGATCTCAAAAGAGTGGTGATGCTTGGTAGTTTTGAAGTTGTGGGCATTTTGCCGAACTGTTTATTTTGCATGCTGTGGGTGCTGGAAGTATTTTCTTGATTGCTTTTATATGGTTGCATTGTAGGGTGACTTTTACTTGGTTACTCTGTTAGATTTAGCGAGATGCAAGAAAGTGGGTTTTTATTAGGTGATTTGATTGTTCCAAAGGCATTGAAGTATTGCAGTACTCGGTGTTAGATTGAAACTGGGAAAGGAGTTCATGGGTTTTGATACTAGTATAGGGATGAACGTTGAGGAGAAATAGAACACACTCAAAGGATAGATAAGCTTGCCACTCTAATGGAATCCACTAGTAGAGATAAGAGCAGTACTTGCTACTCTAATGGAATCTGCCGATTGAGATGAGAGCAAAACTCACCACCCAAAGGAAATCCACTCAAGGGATTAGTGTTAAAGTAGAAGTCAGGTAGCTTCTATAGTTGCTTAGAACAGCCCTCTAATCATAGTAGAATGGAATTAAAATTCAAAACATTACATTTTTCAAGGCTAAAGTCAGAATAGACTCATAGAAACTAGATATGTAATAAAGGACTTGTTTGCTTTGGTTTTTGGAATTTAAATGGCTGTAACAACTACCAACAAACCCCAAAAATAACTTTGACTGAATAATAAGGACAAATAAAAGACAACTAGACACAAAAAATAAATGACACATGTTGCCTACATTAGGTTTGTTCCTACATTAGGTTTGTTGTAAAGATGGTGTTTGGTATTTGTGTCTTTGTGGACTTCTCGACATGTATGGCAAATGTGAGGTTTTGGAGGATGCACGGAATGTCTTTGATGGTATGCTAGAAAGGGCCATTATGATGTTTTATAAATTGAGAGTGGATGGTGCTTCAGGTTTGGGAAATCTGGGGATATTAGTGGTGGTGGCAACATGTGATGATGCTTTGGTAGTATTGTTTGGGCTGTGGGAGGTGTGGTGGTCAGCAGTTTCGGCCATGAGAGGTTTGAAGGGAGGAAAGGAGAGGGAAGGAGCCCTTCATAGCTGTTTGAATTTTGAACAATTGTGGTTACCAAACAAGTTTCAATTTTTGTTTTTGTTTTTCTAGAGATAGTTTTTAAGTCCAAAAAAATTCTTTGTACTGAAAACAAGAAGTGGTTTTTTCATTCTTGAATGTTTTTATGTCATTTTTGTGCATTGGCAAGTAGAAAAACTCTGGTTTTTATTTATTATTTATTTTTAAATAAATTAAATTGGCATTTAAATAGATATATACATTGAGAATAGTATGTTGTTAGATTTTCCACTAAGAGATACAGGGTATTTCAGCTTACAAATTTTCTCATAGAGTTATAAACCATGCATGACATGCACATATGTAGCCTGACATATTGATACCACTAACTGAGCTCCAACAATGACTCTGTATAAACTGTGTTTTGAATTGAGGTCCTTCTTACAATATATGTCTAAAAGTGAAAATTTGTAGATACATTGCCTGGGTAGTGGGTACCTACAAAAACTCTCTTAATTTGTGCGTGCAACTAGCTGTTAAAAGACATTAGACACAGCTAATATTAAAGTTACATGTTGTACCTTGTTTATATTCTCGAAAGTAGCATCATGGTCCCTATGCTGAATATTGGTGTGCAAGTGGCCATACTATTGTTACAATTGCAAAGAAGTAGAAACATACCATGTTCATAATGTTTATTGTGGGTTTCTTTCTTGTGTGCCCTAAGTAGTACATGCCAGCTATGTGTTATATGGATGAAAATAGTGATTTGTGCAGTGTTTGGTTTATTTTTGCAGGATATGAAGCTATGAACTTTAATTCTTGTGGCGGCTTCTGCAGTGAACCTGCAGAATAGTTAAACATGATCAGATGCTTCTAGTTCAACAATGAAGCGTTACGTTTACATCAATGATGATGAATCAGCACGTGATCTTTACTGTGCCAACCGCATATCAAACAGAAAATATACTTTATTGAACTTTATCCCAAAAAACTTATGGGAACAGTTCAGGTGATTCTTTAGTTAATGCTGTTGATTTTATGTTGGTTCTCATCACAACTTCTGCAGTAGTTTGCTTGAGTAAAATTGAGAATATTCTGTAAAAATTAAATTCTCTCTCTCTCTCTCTCTCTTGGACTTGTTTATACTTGTTGTATGCTTGGAGATTATTTGGCCACGATGTGATGGTTCATTTCTTGTGGTTGACTGTTCAAACCATATTTTTTTGAGCATGAGCTGCACACATGTTAAATAGACTCATTTTGGACAGTGTTGTTCATTTCATGGTAGTTCATCTTTCTGTTGTGGACTGGCCCTTCGGTTTTTTTTTTTGGTTGATTTTATGCTCATCACTATTTTTTTCCTTGTTTCATTTTCTAAATTTTTTCTAGTATGATTTTATGTTTGGATATATTTTTAATGGTTTTCTGAAATTATTTTTCCTCTTTTCTTTAGTTTTCTAATTAATTTTATATCTTCTATTTTCAGCCGGTTTATGAACCAATACTTTTTACTGATTGCTTGCCTTCAGCTATGGCCACTTATTACTCCAGTGAATCCTGCCAGTACATGGGGTCCCCTTATTTTTATTTTTGCAGTCTCTGCAACAAAAGAGGCATGGGATGATTATAATAGATATCTATCAGACAAGAAGGCAAATGAGAAGGAAGTCTGGGTTGTTATGCATGGCATAAGAAAACTTGTACGGAAACTTTTCCTAAAACCCCTTTCACTTTTTGTGGTTTAGTTTGTTGATTATGTTTCAAATTGAAATGAAAGAGCAAAGTTAACTTGCTCTGTTGGCAATTGATCAAATGGTTTGGCATGTCCAGCACCTATTGCTCTACTCTGTAGTTACTTGATGCATGTGTTGTAATTAATGGTGGGTAATTAATTATTTATTGCTCTACTTTAACAATAAATAATGGTAAATGAATTTGTTGGTGTGCTCCCAGCCTCTTACCCAAGGATTTTTTTTTTTTTTTTTTTTTTTTGGGGGGGGGGGGGTGGGGTGGTGGAGGGAACACCTGCAAAGCACGCCATTGGTTTTCTGGTTATATATATTTCACAAAACATTAAGTTACACTATAAAGTAATGGGTGGACATGAAGGTTCTCCTCGCAGACATTAAGTTGTGTAAGAAGGAAACCCCTGTATATCCTGCTGCTACATCATACTCTACACCTTAGTAACTGAGTGAAGAGGAACAGGAAATAGGGATAGGGGGCCTTATTGCCTCAACCCTCTAGAGCTACTAAAATGGGTTACCAATAGGCAAGATGGAGAAGTTGAAGAATAGGTAAACTTAGTCGGTGTCATCATTGATTAAAGGGATATGATTGCTTCATAATTCAGTTTCTTGATTATGTTATAATAGTGATACTTAAGGTTTTCACAATTATGATAAATGAATGGTGGGTATTTTTATGAATACTTTTTTTTTTTTGGGGGGGGGGGGGTGGGATAGGCAATAAGAATTTCATTAAAAGAACCGAACATCGTGTTCACGATGGACAAGAAACAAATACAGATAGTTCAAGAACTAAAGCTAACAGATTGTAAGAATTCAGAAATTGAAAAACAATGCGTAAAACCCCAAATATGAGCTCATTGAAACAAAGTCTTGAAGAGAAGAGATTTTAAGAGGTCTTAGGGTTTCTCATTGTCTTCAAAGGTATGGGTATTATGTTCCTGCCAAACTAACCACATTGAACATGCCGGGACCATATTTCATGTAGTTGATAGGTGCTTTCCAAACTAATTCCTCCAACCAAAAAGAAGTGAACTAACTGTTTTCGGTACTACCCACTGGATCCCAAACACCTCAAAAACTTCACTCCATAAAGCATGAGAAAACTTACAGGAGAGTAGAAGATGATCCACAAATTTCCCATCACAATGACACAAGCGACACCTATCAACAAGGATTGACCTCTCTTAACTAGATTATCAACGGTTAGTATCCCACCCCTTACTGCTATCCATAAAAAGAAAGACATCTGTTTAGGTACCTTTGCACACAAAATGTATATCTATGCACAAGTATTTTTATGAATACTCATTTGGTAAAAATAGCATTTTTAGATCATTTGTTGGTTCCTAACTATGAGAATTTTTTTTATAGATAAACTACAAGAGTTAAATAGACTTTGTGCATAGAAACTACATGTTATTTTATGAAGGCGAGAAGGTCCAATGATATAACTGTTCCAACTAGATTTTGTCTAATTAATACTTTCCTGGATTAGATATATTATGTTCTCATTTTTTCTTAAATTTTGTGAATCTAACCTTTTGTTGTTATCTCTTGGTGGTGCATTGACTTGTAGGTCCAAGCGCAGGATATTCATGTAGGTAACATTATATGGCTCCGGGAGAATGATGAAGTGCCATGTGATCTTGCTTTGATTGGTACCTCAGATCCACAGGGTGTTTGCTATATAGAGGTAAATCTGCTGCTCCATATATCATTCTGATTGAGAATTTGCCTAGGTTGATGTAATCAGCAGTCCAATTGTTTTATTTTACATTTTGACTTTGTTATTTAGAAGTGTTCCCTGATTATAGAAAGTAGAACAGGAAAGTGAAAATAGAATTCTACCATGTATTCAAGTGAGCTCAAGTGTGAGTTATGTTTGCAAATTTCTGTTTAACAGAGGATTTGGACTTTCTTCTCCCCCCCCACCCCCCCAAAGTTCCTGTTTGGTTTAGCTTAGTTTCATCCTAAAAGAGAATGCATAGCTTTTTGAAGTCTCAACTTTTTTAGGTACAACTATACTTTTGCCAGCTTAATTTTAAGCAAAATAAACAAATGAAAAAAACTAGGTTCCTACTTTGTGTAAAACATTTTTTTTTATTGGTAAGTTACGCATCCGGTGGGTCTTGAACCCATGACCTCACCCCTCTACCAATTATTATGGTATTATAGGATAAGGAAGTGCTAGTTGAGCTATAGCTCATTCTTGTGTTAAAAAAATCTCACCCTCTAACCAATTATTATGAAAGAAGGAAGTTCCAGTTGAGTTACAATTCATGGGAGCATAAAACAAATTTCTTAAATAAAAACTCAAATTCTCATTGTGTAAATTAAAAGAAATAAAAAGAGAGGCATGAATAGAATACCATGACCGACCTTGACTAATTTGTTGAGGATCCATAGCCGACCCCAAAATTTGGGACCAAGGTTTGTTGTTGTAGTATTACATTGCTGGGTATTCACTACTTTACAGTGTCATATAATTACTCCCCATTAGGAAAGTAGCAAGCAACCATGATTATATGGTGCTCGTGTGGTCAATATGGATTTTGGTGCTTCTTTGTCACCAAATCAGGTTGGCGGGACCTTATTTGAACTTTTTCTCATGTACAACTGTCCCAAGTCAACTGTGATAGCAGAAGGGGGCTGGGGCTAGGATGTCAGGTCTAAAATGTGGTCGAGCTAGTTGGAACAGGGACAAAGCTGCTATCTGACCTCGTTATGCCATCTAGTCTACATCTGTAATTCATTAGGTTTTGGTCAGATTGATGGTGCTAGGTAGTAAAGCAAAGTATAAATTTTCAGTGATGTTACATTTCTTGTACATTTGATTTGCATGATAGTTGTGCCTTTTGATCTGATTGAGAAACTAAATGGCTGGCTTGTCATTTGGACGGTGAGATTGACAAGATCATGGCAAATTATAGACCAGTATGCTTGTATTGCAAGTTGGGCTTGTTTTGGGCTGAGCTAAGTATCATTCAAGGTCAACCCAAATTAAGTTTTGGGAATACAAGTTGAAATGAAGGTAGGATGGGCGTTGGGCTCATTTATTTTATTTTATGGCTCAGCTATTAGGGTTCCTCTTTTCTTCTTCTCTTTCTTTGATTTTATACCTCATATCTTCTGACAAAAATACAAGGTTCTGCAATTTCCGAGGAAAGATAAATTTCTCGTATTTTAATAACTTTGAATCTATGATTGAGCTTAAATCCTTTTTCATTCTTTCTATGCTGGATTGGGCTAGAGCTCTTCAAGCTTTCTCTTGTGATTCTTTTTTAGATTTGTTAGAGCATTGTTCTTTGAAATGTTGATGTTGGATTTTTTTTGTATATCCCTGTATACTTGGAAGTTTTGCTGCTTTAATAAAGATTGTTACTTATCAAAATATGTTATTTTGTGAAGGATGCTAGATGCTAGTATTGAGATTTCTTTTTGGTTGGATGTTCTTTAGAAAATTTGTAAAATTTCATGATGTAACATGTTTAACAGACTGCTGCCTTAGATGGTGAAACTGATTTGAAGACAAGGGTTATACCCTCTGCTTGCATGGGAATAGATTTTGAACTATTGCATAAGATCAAGGCAAGTTTCATGAATTATCTTAGATGGAAGATTTGTTGATCATTTGTCCTTATGTTGCAACTTGCAACATTGGTGGTTAGCATGTTCTTTTCTTACACTCTTTTTCTTAACAGGGTGTTATCGAGTGTCCTAGTCCAGATAAGGACATTAGGAGATTTGATGCAAATCTGCGGTTGTTCCCCCCATTTCTTGATAATGATGTGTGCCCTTTAACAATAAAAAACACAATTCTCCAGTCATGTTACTTGCGGAATACAGAGTGGGCTTGTGGAGTAGCCGTCTACACTGGTAAGTTCTTAAGAATAAGAAATGTCTTATAGCTAACGACGTATCTGTTTATTTCTGATATGCCCCTTATTTTTAAATCTTTTTGAAATTTAGAGAAGTGAAAATATAGAAGTAAACACAAGTCAAGATGATTATTTAAGCCGCAAAATGTATTTATCTGATATGTTCTTTCTTCAAAAAGATGGAGCACAATAAACATGTAATATAGAGTTCTCTGTGTATGGCAGTGAGCGATTAAGTAAAATTATACCTAGAGCTATCTTAGTGCAAAAAATTTGATATTGACTAAGTCTAGTTTTGTATTATAGCCTTGTAGGAACTTTAAATTAGGCTGGTTCCATCCATCCTTCTTTTCTCAGTTGTATACTTGTATATAACAGTTGAGGTTATGTTGCAGGGAATGTGATGGGCTAAGATATGAATTAGAACTAAATGGGATGTGAGTTGTTTAGAACAAATTGATAGGTGGTTAGGCACCTTTGCATAGAAGCCAAAGTTCTCAAGGAAAAGCTCTTGAAGGCTTTTTTTCATTCACTAACAATAGACCTCCTTTATAATGGTTGTACATGGATATTTATAGCCTAGGAGTTAGTTATTGGTGATGACATTATCCATAACTAACATATATCACATGCTAGAATACAATTTTAACATATTAATCGCATGCTATATTTAATATAGCACATGGCTTCTACCTACGCTATACAATTTCCTTAATTCTCTTTATTTGTAGCTATTTGTAAGGAATCTTTGGGCACACAACCTGTATACTTAAATACTTCATTGATTCCTCTTTTGTATCTTTTCTTCTCTTTTTTTCATAAATTTTTAATTACCTAAAGATATATATAAAAAAATTGCTGTTGGTGTCTTGGGACAATTTCTGAATCCCATGAGTTGCCATGATGGTATTGAGAGCAGTTGCAGCTATTGCTTGATTTGTGATTTCTGCATATTCTACTTTTTCAGGCAATGAAACCAAGCTGGGCATGTGTAGGGGGATACCTGAACCAAAGCTTACAGCTATAGATGCCATGATTGACAAGTTGACTGGAGCTATATTTGTTTTTCAAATAGTGGTTGTTATTGTTCTTGGCATAGCTGGTAATGTCTGGAAGGACACAGAAGCAAGGAAGGTACATCACAACTGACCTTTTGCTCTTGATGAAGTTCTTAGAGAAGAGTTTACATGTCTTTCTAGCATGTGTAGGATGTCTTTGTTGACCACTTAGCATTTCAATTATCCAATAAAAAACTCTCATTGGGACTTCCTCATCTTGTTGAAGACTTGTCCCTGATGGCAAGAACTTCATAGCCACTGCTGGTTTATTTGCAACTTGTTGGTATGGCCTTTTATAAGTTGTGCTACCAAATACCCTGCATGTTGACATTCTTTGGCTTCTGAAAGGACCTATTCACTGTTATTATTTAAGTTGACCATGAAATTTCCAATAGGATTTTGGATTCATGGGTCCAGAAATTCTGTGTAATTGCTGAATTTCTGATGTAACGTTTGTTAGTCAACTTACCCTTGAACTGATTCTTTGCTATACTTTTCCTTTGATTTTCATAATATGGAACATGATATCTGCACAATATGGTGGGATTGGGGATGAACTCTCCAGCATAATTAGAATTATAATGCATACTTAATGGCCATATAAAATTTTTGATTAAATGTGGTGAGCTCCTTCATATTCCTATACTTCATTTTTATTCTATTACCTGTACCCAATTTTGGATCCTTGTTCCCAAGTTTTAAACGTTAGATGAGTCAGACACTTAAGACACATATCTTCACCTGAATTCCATACCCAAGTGATTTAGAATCAAAGTGAAGTGGTTTGCCTGTACATGTTGAAACAATCTTGAAATATATAAAAAGAAAGGGTTCCCATAAAATAACAATAATGTATTTTATATAATAGTTGAACTGATAAGATTTAAAGAATAGAATTTTGAACTATTTTTGACATGGCGTGTCCAATTACTTGTGGGTTTGAGGGACAACATTGGGGCTGAAGGTGGCTGGGACTGTTGTGTCATCTCCAAGCCGAATGCTGCCCTTGCAATTGTGCAACCCAGTTCAGTGGAGTCTCCCTCAAAGGCTTTAAGTGCTGTTTCTGAGGTGGGTGATTTGGTGGAGGAAGAACTGAACAACTCAGATATGGGTTTGGGGGGAGAGGATAGTTTATCAACTCCTTTGTTATCTATCACGCCCTTCGGGTTCCCTTTGGCAGCTGAGTTGGATTGGAGTACTGAGGCAGTGGAGGGTGTGAACTCGTTGGATATTTCTAGATGGGTGAAGAACAGACTTCCTGGGTTTAGTAAACTGGTGGGGCTGCCTTTGTGCCGGCATGAGAACTTATGTATCGCCTTGCTACAAAAGATTGAGAGGGAGACGGAGGCTGCCAAAGAGTTGAACAGGAAAATTTCTGCTACTAGAAAAGTTGTCATTTTTAAGGAGAAAGGGAAGAGAGAACTGAGGAATTTGCAATCTTCGGTTAATTATGATGGTAGGCAGCGTGCTGGCTGCTGAGTTATTGGTCAGTTGGGGTTTTATTGTCTTTATGAATTTGAAAATTCTTTCTTGGAATGTTAGGGGTCTGAACGACGGTCGGAAACGTTTGATAGTGAAAAATTTATTGTGTGATTGGAAGTGTGATGTTATCTGCCTTCAAGAAACTAAGCTTGCTGGCCTGGACAGACAGCTGATTGATAGCTTATGGAGCTGTCCTTTTAAGGATTGGGTGGCGTTAGACGCTGTCCAGACGGCGGGTGGGGTTTTGTTGATGTGGGATAGAAGAGTCTTAGAGAGATCGGAGTGTTTGGTGGGTTCTTTCTCTGTGTCTGTTCAGTGGCGTGGGGTGGGGGACGGTTTCACTTGGGCGTGTTCGGGGGTTTATGGCCCAGTTGTCAATAATGAGAGGGGTCTAATGTGGGACGAGTTGGTTGGTGTTCAGCATTATTGGAATGTCCCTTGGTGTTGCATTGGGGATTTTAATATTGTTCGTTTCCCTAGTGAACGGTTGGGATATTCTCGTCTTACTCCGGCCATGGAACTATTCTCGGAGTTCATTGGGGATCTTAATTTGATTGACTTGCCTCTGGAGGGTGGGAGATATACTTGGTCTAGCGGTTCAGAGCAGCCCTCAATGTCTAGGATAGACAGAGTTTTGGTGTCTCATGATTGGGAGGAGCATTTCCTGGATGTGACCCAACGGATTTTACCTCGTCCTGTTTCAGATCACTTCCCAATTCTTGTGGAGGTAGGGGGAATGGCGAGGGGTAAAAGTCCGTTTAGGTTTGAGAATATGTGGCTAAAGTCGGATGGATTTATTGATAGAGTTCATTCTTGGTGGAATCGTCATTCCTTCTCTGGTACTCCTAGTTTTGTGTTTGCCAAGAAGCTGAAGGCTTTGAAAGAAGATATCATTCAGTGGAACCGGCTGGAGTTTGGTCATGTTGGGCGCAAAAAGTCTCATTTATTAGAGGCTCTGAAATCCTTTGATGTCAAGGAAGAGGAATTTGGCCTCTCTGATGCTGAGGCTTGTGATAGAGATGTGGTGAGATCTGAAGTTAAGAACCTTCTCTCTTTGGAAGAAATCTCTTGGAGACAGAAATCAAGGATGTTATGGATTAAGGAAGGAGATAATAATACTAAATTTTTCCATAGGGTGGCTAATTCCCGCAGAAGGTATAATAATCTGAGTATTTTGGAGGTGGACGGGGTGATTTATGAGGAGGAATCCGAGGTGGCTGCCCAGGTAGTAAACTTTTATAAAAATTTGTATCAGGAGTCGGAGGAGTGGAGGCCTTTTGTGGAAGGGTTGGAGTTTGATCAGATAGATGGGTCGGAGAGGGGTCGGCTTGAAAGGAGGTTTGAGAAGGAGGAAATTCTTCTAGCCGTTAACGAGCTGGCTGGAGATAAAGCTCCAGGGCCAGACGGCTTCTCTATGGCCTTTTTCCACCATTGTTGGAGAGTGGTGGAAAGGGATGTCCTAGCAGTTTTTGAGGAGTTCTATCAACATAGTAAGTTTGAGAAATCTTTGAATGCTACCTTCTTAGTTCTTATTCCTAAGAAGAATGATGCTTCCAATATTCGAGATTTCAGGCCTATTAGCTTGGTGGGGAGCTTGTACAAGATCCTGTCTAAGGTCTTGGCGAATCGGTTGAAATTGGTCTTAGATCATCTGATTTCTGAGTCTCAAAATAGTTTTGTGGGAGGGAGACAAATTCTTGACTCAGTTCTTATTGCCAATGAGTGTGTTGATAGTCGAGTGAAGAGTAAGATCCCGGGGGTTATTTGTAAGCTAGACATTGAGAAAGCTTACGATCATGTGAACTGGGAGGCCCTTCTAGACCTTTTGAAGAGAATGGGCTTCGGGGAGAAGTGGTGTAGATGGATCTGCACTTGTATCTCGACGGTCCAGTTCTCTATTCTGATTAATGGGGCTCCAGCTGACTTTTTTGGGAGCACGAGGGGTCTGAGACAAGGGGATCCGCTATCTCCAATGTTATTTCTAGTCATGATGGAGGTCTTAAGTAGGATGTTGAAAAGAGTTGAAGGTGCTGGCCTGATTAGGGGTTTCAAGGCTGTTGGAAGAAGGGGAGTAGGGGAAGGTGTCTCGCACCTTCTTTTTGCGGATGATACTATTTTGTTTTGTGATGCGGAAGTGGAGTAGATCCTTCATGTGCGGATGCTTCTCCTTTGTTTTCAGGCTGTGACTGGTTTGAAGGTTAATGTCCTGAAAAGTGAGATGGTTCCAGTAGGGGAGGTTAATAATATTCATGCTTTGGCAGAGATTCTGGGTTGCCGGATTGGGTCCTTGCCTATGACTTACCTTGGTATGCCGTTGGGGGCTTCTCATAAGTCCCCTTCTATTTGGAATCCTATCTTGGAGAAGATTAATCGGAGGTTGGCCGGGTGGAAGAAGTTGTATTTGTCAAAAGGTGGAAGATTGACGCTACTCAAGAGTACGCTTTCCAGCCTTCCTACTTACTATTTATCTCTCTTCACCATTCCGTCGCATGTGGCTAATAAAATTGAGAAGATTCAGAGGGACTTCCTGTGGGGGGAGTCGAAGGTTCACTTGGTGGGGTGGGATAAGGTGTGTGCTCCTAAGGTTAATGGTGGCTTGGGTATTAGGAAACTAACTACCTTTAATAAAGCTTTACTTGGGAAGTGGTTATGGCGGTTTGGGGTTGAGGAGACTCGTCTATGGAGGAGGGTTGTAGCTTTGAAGTTTGGGGAAGAGTGGGGGGGTTGGTCTTCCAAGTTGGGTAGGGGTGTTCATGGGTGTGGTTTATGGAGAAGTATCCATAAAGGTTGGGAGGTTTTTAGCAAGTTTATCCGGTTTGAGATAGGGGTGGGGGATAGAGTGAAGTTTTGGACAGATCAGTGGTGGGGGGACACTCCACTCCATCTTTCCTTCCCGGTTGTGTATGGGATTGTTACTGATAGAGAGGCTTCTGTGGCCTCGTCTCTCGAAAGATTGGGGACCGAGGCTCGTAGAAGTTGGAAGGTTCCTTTTATTAGGGATCCTAATGATTGGGAGACGGGAGAGGTGGATGAATTTCTCCATACCTTGGATTCTTGTTTACCTCACTCCGAGCAAGGAGACCGCATGATTTGGAAATTGTTGAAGAAGGGGGATTTCAACATTCGCTCCTTTTATGACAAGCTTCGAAGTCCCCCTCCTTTTACTTTTCCTTGGAAAGGTATTTGGAAGGTTAAGGCCCCTACGCACGTCTCTTTCTTTGTTTGGACTGCTGCTTGGGAGAAGATTCTTACAGGGGACACTTTGCGGTGCAGAGGCTTTGAGCTGGTTGATTGGTGTATTATGTGTCGTTGCAATGGGGAGACGGTGAACCATTTGCTTCTCCATTGTGATAAAGCATATAAGTTGTGGAGCTGGATTTTCAGATCTTTTGGGATTTCTTGGGTCTTGCCTAGATCGGTTGCAGAAATGCTTTTCAGTTGGTGGAACTGGTTTGGAAAGCACTCTTCTGGTATTTGGAATTTAGTCCCGTTGTGCCTAATGTGGTGTATTTGGAGGGAGCGGAATTGGCGAACTTTTGAGGACAAGGACAAATCCGATGACCAATTGCTCGCTTATTTTTGTGGTTCTCTATTTGATTGGTCTAGGGCTTGGGGACTCACCGCTAGTGATTCCCTCCCTTTGTTCCTTTGTTCTCTCCTTTGTATTTAGTTCTTTGTTGTTTTCTGCTTGATTTCTTGTTCTTTTTTTTTTTTTTTTTTGTTTGTTTCTCTCTCTGTATGGTCTGTTCTGCCTCTGTTTTCATGAGGTAGTTTTCTGAATATACTTCTTTATTACTTATCAAAAAAAAAAAACATAAGATGAGTCAGACACTTAAGACACATATCTACACCTGAATCCCATACCCAAGTGAATTTAGAATCAAAGTGAAGTGGTTTGCCTGTACATGTTGAAACAATATTGAAAGATATAAAATATGGTGATTTTATTAATTTATTATCATACATGTTCCTTTTTGTTCTTGTTGGTTCTGTTATTGATGACTGTCCCCTTGTTGCAATTCTTCTCTATTCATTCCTTCTTTCTTAATCAATTTAAATTTCCATTTCTCCATATTTAACTGCTGATTCATGTCATCATCTAGAAGCATGTTGTCTTTCTGCTTGAAATCTGAATTTTAAATTGAGTTTTGATTTTAACTGTCCTTAGATATAGATCTGTTATCATCAAACATATACTCACCTTCTTGGTTTTTTTTTTTTTTTTTGGTAGCAATGGTATGTTCAATATCCAGAGGAAGGTCCATGGTTTGAACTATTGATTATCCCTCTTCGCTTTGAGCTTCTTTGTTCCATCATGATTCCCATATCAATTAAGGTAAGCTGTTGCATATGATGCTAATAACCTTAGATTGTCTACATTCTCACTATAATGGTTTGGATTGTTTGCTATTATTATTTAACACAACCAAATCTTATTTTAAAAAAATCCAGAAATAGTTGAACTTTATGCATTTTATGGATGTTCTGAAGACTAGAATGCTGTTCCTTTGTTTTATGGATAATTTGGCAAGAGCATATTTGTAGAACTTTTTGTGGTGTCAAGTGTCCAATTCATAATATCAAGCAATTGTTGCTAATGGTTGTCTTAGGAAACATCCCTTCCTTTTCTTTCTTAGAGTTCTTAGTTAGCTTGCATTTGACCGTATGATTTCTCTTTTTTGAAAATTTCGTATCTGTACTTTTTACTGTTGCTGAATGAAATTATTTTTAACTATAAAAAAGGAAGAGCTTGGAAGAGAGAGAGAGAGAGAGAGAAATAAGGGGTAATTCAATTTTTGTGGTCTTAATGAAAATACCACTTACGTTGAAGACCCTCTCTTATTTTAGGTGTAATATTCCATATAGAATAGATCCTTAGCATTGCATATTTTCTTGCTAGTGCTAGATTAATGATGGGAGACCATAATAATAACTTGAAAATTTTTAGTTAAGCCAATTTTGCTTTGATTGATTTTCTGGATCATTATGAGATTGTGTGGAGATGTTAAATTATAGCCATTACTAGTAATGAGAAAAACTGAAATGTTTATTTCTGGCAGGTATCCCTGGATCTTGTGAAGAGCTTATATGCAAAATTTATTGATTGGGACAACGAGATGATTGACCAAGAAACTGGTACTCCATCCCATGCAACAAAGTAAGTGACTTGAAAAAAGTTTCAACAAACTTTACCATATGAAAAATGTTGTGTTGCATATATCTTTATGAGGTGTTTGTTTTATGTGGCAGTACAGCAATAAGTGAGGACCTGGGACAAGTTGAGTACATTTTAACTGACAAAACTGGTACCTTAACTGAAAACAAAATGATCTTTAGAAGATGTTGTATCAATGGCGTTTTCTATGGAAATGATAGTGGAGATGCTTTAAAAGGTTTGGTTCTTTGCAGTGTTGGAGCTCTTCCTTCTTTTCTTGTTTTTCTGTCACATATAGTTGTTTATATTATTATTATTTTTTTCCATAAGCAATATCTGTCACATTTAGTTGTTGCATTGCAAACTTTTTCTCAATATATTATGTAATGCATAGTGAAATCAAAATTGGGTTTCAGGTATATAGATAAGTCAAAAATTACTCCTGGACACTTGTCAAAGAGTAATCACACTGGATTCTTTTTAGGGTTTTATTTGTGTCATACAGTTGAGTTGCCTATATAGAATCATGTTTATAAAAAACAAAACCTATATAGAATCATGTATTGAAGAGTTCGGTGATGTTTTAGAATATAGCAAAACACATACATTCTTTCTCTTGATTCACATCACAGCCAAATTTGAGGGTTTTTTTAATTTAAAATTTCTCTATGTAGAAAGCCAATGCATGAATGTTGATTTTTTCTTATATTTTTAACCCCAAGCACTTAGTGCTGATTTAAGTCAATCATTGCTGTGTTAATCTAATGCTCTAGTCTGCTGTTATTCTTAAGCTTTTCATGATTGGTCTTTCATTATCCTTTCTATCCATTTCCTTGCTTTGACCAAATTATAAAGTAGTGTTTTTGTTGGATTGAGTTACTTGACCATGTGCTTCACATGGACATGGTTACTCAATGGAAAATTCACTAGAGTTTGTCACGCTATAATCCCTTGATTTGTCCAATCAACTAACATGATGGACAGAAGGAAACATATAATGAAAATGCTAATGTTTATACTAATGCATGAATTATCAAGCTTAACTTGTCTTATTTGCTGGTGTATTTCTTGATTCTCTTTATTTGTTCCATCCGTTCTAAAAACTCTTTTAGATTGCAAAACTTTGTGTTCTGATCAGTTCCATGCTTTGATATACAGATGTGGAGCTTCACAATGCAGTTTCCAGTGGTTCTCCTGATGTTATACATTTTCTTACAGTTATGGCAATATGTAATACAGTTATACCAATTAAGACGTGAGTATAATTTCATTTATGGTTAAATTCCTGCTGGGATTTTGGGATCTATCTCAGATTCAAATCAAGGAAACTTTCTACTTTTGTCTGCTTTAGATGTACATGCACATATACTATAGTTTTGAAATATTTCTTGTCTGTTTCTTCTGTTGCCTATAGCAAAACTGGAGATATCTTTTACAAGGCACAGTCTCAGGATGAAGATGCTCTTGTTCGTGCTGCTGCTCAGCTGCATATGGTTTTTGTCAATAAGAATGCAAATATTCTTGGTAAAATTTATTTGCCTTTTGCTGCAATAGAAAGCATGTAGCAGATAGTGAGGGTGATGATATGGTTTACCTTAAATTTATTGCAGAGATCAAGTTCAATGCTTCAACAATTCAATATGAAGTCTTGGAAACTCTTGAGTTCACTTCTGATAGGAAAAGAATGTCAGTAGTTGTAAAAGATTGCCAGAATGGAAGGATCCTCCTTTTGACTAAGGGAGCAGATGAAGCTATTCTGCCTTATGCATGTCCTGGTAAACCCTAGCTATTGATGATATTTTTAACTCTTTCAGAAGGGTTGTAGGAAAGCATTATAAAATGTGTAGCTAGGGAGTTCCTTCCAAATTCATGTTCCATATGAGAAACAGAATTTATTTATTTATTTATTTGTTCATTTTAATGAAGAGAAACATGAATTTGGTACTGAATCACTCCCATTTGGTTAGTAAAAGCTGTGTATTTTTAGGTATGGAATAAAAGCACCAAACCATCAATTCTCTCACTCTTGAAGTTGATACTCTTTTTCATTGGAGGGAGAGAGTAGCAGATGCTACTTTTATTTAAATAGATCTCCTTAGGCGCCTATATTAGGGGTCAGAAATCTACATGATCAGAAACTTGTGGTTTTTATTCTTCCCAGGAAAGGGAATAAGCAACTCATTAAAATTCAGAGTATGGTACAGTCTAAATTGATCCGTTTAGATGGGCAGAGTCGAAGTATAGAGTCAAAATAGTAGGTGTAACTATGGGTCAGAGCGAACCTATTTGAAGTGCTCTTTTTGTGCTAGGTTGTCTACAAGTTTAGTACCCTAATGTCATTGCATAGGTATTGCGGTTTCAGGATTAGGACCCTGCATGGTTGCTGTTGACAGTGTTGTAGCCTGCTTTTGTGTTGCATTCTTGTTGCTTGTGATGTTGGACGGAAGAGACAAATTAATTGGGCTGAGCAGGAGGGGAGAGGGTGTTAAAATTGAAGGCTTTTCCATTCCTTTTGGGGTTTTCTTGGAACTTACACTTATGGATCTCGTTCTCCCCTCTTCTTCTCAATTTTTTATTTTTTATACAAGATATAAATTCTACTCTAATCTAATCTAAGTGCATATATGTGTAAGTCTCCCTCTTGGAGATTTGAACCCGCACCCTTACCCCCTACAACCTACAACCACTTATACTTATGGAATAACCATCGCGTCAAGGGTATGCGATGGTTTGCATTTCTCGTCGATGTCGGCACCGCCTGGAGGCCCTCTTCTTCTCAATTTATGAGGGGATCCTATATTGCTAAGGAGGGAGGATGGATGATGACCTAAGAAGCACCAGCATGATGTGGGATACTACATATATATATATATATATATAGATATGGCAATGAGAATACATCTATTATTGAAAATTTAAGATATGATATGGTATGAATACTTAAATTAATTAATACTTGTATTGTTATGCTTATCATATGAAAAAAGTAATAATTAATTCAGAGGTATGTATTTTGAAATACTTTAATAAATATTATATATGGATCATCCTCTGCTTCATTGCCCCATAGCTTTTGAGCTATGGTTTTTGGTGTTTTGTTTGTTTGGACTTCATTGGGTTATGCCACATAAGGTATTTGAGTATTTGAGCTATGGTTTTTGGTGTTTTGTTTGTTTGGATTTCATTGGGTTATGCCACATAAGGTATTTGAGTTGTTTGAGTCTTGGCAAGGTAAATTTGGGTGGCATCACAATATAGATTTTTGGAGATTTGTGCCGCATTGCTTGATGTGGTGTATTTGGAGTGAAAGAAATGCTAGATGCTTTGAGGGATTTGAGCAGTCCTTGCTAGAGATTAAGTCCTTTTTCTTACATACTCTCCTTGCTTGCAGTGTGACTCTATCGCATTGTTCTTGTTTTTCCCTTCCTGTTTTACTTGATCTTTGTGATTTTGGATCTTGATTTTTGCCCCCACAGTACATCCCTAATGTAGTGGTAATTTAATGCAAAGTTTTTGCTTTTGTATGTTATTTACAAACTTAATCATGTATTTTTTAACAAAAAGAAGGTATTGGATTCACCCATGGGAAAACGGGGATTTGGGAGGACTAGGCTACTTCACATTATGTAGTCTACTGTTACCCTTCTGATTGGATGATTCATTGTATTTGCTTGCATATGCCTTATTCTTTTGCAATGGAATGAGTTATGTTCATTACTAAATATTATTGGCTGCTATGATACCGTGGCCCTTTTTTGACTCATAAAAAGAAAAGGTGGTGCTCATTAATTCTTGCAAGGCTTGACTATTGTGTGAAGATTCTAAAGGTGAACCCCCACCAGGGGTGCCTCAGTGTTAAAGGAGAGTGTCTGGACTAACTTTAAATCCAGAAGTCTTTGGTTTGACTCCTAGCTGAGACATTTCTCGATTTACCCGATGCCTACTTAGTGGGGTGTGTAGGCATCCGGGGTTTTACCCCTCAGGGGTGGTCCCATTGGCCCATAACTTGAGGGGGTTCCTCAATATAAAAAAAAAAGGAAAAAAAAAAAGAAAGAAGAAAGATTCTAAAGGTGGATTCTAATAGTAATTTTTTGATCATTTAGCTGAGAATATTCGGCCATTTGTATTAGTTATCTAAAAAATCAAACCAATTTAAATTACTTACTCTGCTAACCCTGAGTTTACTTCAGGACAGCAAACAAGGGCTTTTTCTGAAGCTGTGGAACAGTATTCTCAATTGGGGCTGCGTACACTATGTTTAGCTTGGCGTCAATTAAAGGAAGATGAATACGAAGAATGGTCTTTGTTGTTTAAAGAGGCTAACAGCACCTTAGTTGATAGGGAGGTAAAATGTACATCTCAATATTCTAGTTAAGATATATCCAAGTATATTGACTCATGGTTTCCTCAATTTTCTTACTCTTGCAGTGGAGAATTGCTGAAGTCTGCCAAAGGTTGGAACATGATTTGGAAATTCTTGGAGTTACTGCAATAGAAGACCGTCTACAGGTGAATATCTGTAGTTGGATAGTTGACGTATATTTTTTTTATTTATTTATTGCATGAAATTTCATTCTTTTTTATCCTTGGGGTAGGGTTTTTTTTGGGGGGGGGGATAGGATATGATTTTCTACTTATTATCCAAAAGAACCAAAAATGAAAGGGAAAAAGGAGAAAAACCACTTATCATCAAATGTTGACTTTATCCAGTTGTTTTAAAATTTTCAGGATGGTGTACCAGAAACAATAGAAACACTAAGAAAAGCGGGGATAAACTTTTGGATGCTGACTGGAGACAAGCAGAACACTGCCATACAGATTGCTCTCTCATGCAATTTTATTTCCCCTGGTAGTTGCTATCATTTTCATTCGTTTCTTGTCTTATCCCTTTTTTCTAACAATGTTCTATTATTTGTCTTTTAAATTTTGAGACACATATGCATGCATATGAGAAAAGTAGTGATCAAAGTATCAAGCTCTGTGTGATTCTCTTGTTGCAATGCTTCACCTGCAGACTTTAAGTATCTGGGTTTCTATACTTCTGTCCATCCATATGCCTGTTTGACACACAAATGGTCTTTGTTTTAACTTGTGCTAAGGATCTAATTCCAATTTTTCTCTTTTTGTTGAATTATATAATGAAGTAAATTTATGAAAATTGGGAACTAAACCTAAAACTTCAAAGGATTATGTGACATTTATGTTGGGTTTTTAATGAGTCCTTGTATTATTGTTCGAAATATTTCCCTGATACAAATATCTCTAACATGAGTGTTGCATAATATTCTTTTAATTGGTGTTCTTGGTTTATCAGGTATTACAACATGAGTGTTGCTTTTGAAAGCTCTAGGAAGACTGAAACTTTTCATTAGATATAATTTTATGACATTACCAAATATCAGAACCATTAATTGTTGCGTTTTTTAACAAATTGACAGAGCCAAAAGGGCAGCTTCTATTAATTGATGGCAAAACTGAAGATGAAGTTCGTCAAAGTTTAGAGAGAGTTTTACTCACAATGAGGATAACAACGTCAGAACCTAAGGTACAGCTTTTACAGTCTGTCAGTCAAATTGAAATTCAGTCAGAGTTATTTGCATCCATTGACACTCTTGGGAGCTAAAGTAATAAACTGTAATGATTAAATGATATATATCTGTATTATAATACTACTTGCTGTATGAACTGAATTTGGATCTATTGAGAATGTGAATTGTAACACAATAAATGAAATTGAGTTTGTGGGTGTTTGTGCATAAAACCATGACACCTCGAATTGTGTGGTTGTAATTTGACTAGTCCTTTTAGGATATATCATAGATGTGGCTAACACTTTCCTTGGATCATGACAAATGGTATTAGGGCCAACTTGGTGATGCCATTTTGACTCAGGGGCATTGCAAAATAATGTGGGCCCTTACAAGGCGTTAGGAATTTGAGTGAGGGAGATTTGTGACACCTCAAATTGTGTGATTGTCTGGATTTGGATTGTGTATGGCGTTGCACAGGTTTGTATTGAGTCTTATATTGGGCATGTTTTAGGTGGATTTGAGCTTCATAAGTGATAACAGGGAGTTCTAAATATAAATTGATTACTCCTTTTGAGTATTGCATAGATGGGGCTAGCACTTTGCTCACGTCATGACAAAAATATTCTAATGTCTTTTTAGAAGTATTTGGGGCTGGGATAGTCTTTTTTTATTATAAAAATATTTGAAGCACTATAATACTATGTGAAATATGACTCCAGAGTCCAGTCTAAAACAGATTAACCTACATTGCATTTTGTATTGGTGGATGATATAGTCTTGAAGTCATAATTGTTTGACTAGGTTTGGCAACAGTGATGGTTATTGTGGTCTGCTGCATTTCTATATGTAATTGAACGTGAGAATTATTATTATTTTTTTTTTTTTGAACTTTAAGCAAGCAGTACCTTGTTTAACACAAAATTTTTCTTATAATTTCATTTTCTGCCTTAATGTTTTGAGCAGGATGTGGCATTTGCTGTTGATGGTTGGGCTCTTGATATTGCACTTAAGTATTATCGGAAAGCCTTTACTGAATTAGCAATATTGTCAAGGACTGCTATATGTTGTCGTGCAACACCTTCACAAAAGGCGCAGGTGGCCCCATCAAACTTTTTGTTTGTTATATTTGTATTCCTTTTCCTTGTACTCCTTTGGCTTGTTAAGTTTACTTTTTATCTTCATACATGCAAATACTTGGTTATTTTAAGATTTTCTTTATCTGTTTTTATTCCTTTTTCTTGCTTATATAGTTTTATCTTCTTTTTTCCTCCTCCCCACGAACGAGTTTCACTGCTGTACTAATATGAATATAAGATGCACCAAGCTTCTAATAGCTAATGAATTGTGAACTACGGCAATCAAATATTAAAATCTAGGAGGAAGAATCTCTAAATTTTTAAATTTCGGCCCTAGAAAACCAAACCTCCTGATAACCAAATTTAATGGATGCCTCAAGATATTCAAATCTAATATTAGCTATGTTGAATCTATTGCTGGTGGTAGGCCATGTCTAAAAAATGATCAACATAACCTAAAGCAGATATTCAGAAGGAAGTTATGTTTCAACCAATTGGTTATATTATGTATAAATTCCTTTTCTGCTGTCTAGGTGCAAGAGTTGCTTTACAGCTACCATTAGGGATGTGGGTTCCAAAGTGAAGAAAAAAGCATGAAAGAAAAAAAAAAAAAAAAATAATAATAATAATAATTGTGGTTTGCCAGTACTGACAGAAAACCTGTCTACATGTGCTTGTGGTGAGTTTAAGGTTACAAGAATTTATGGGTTTAGGGTTTAGGATTTTAAAAGAAAGAATTAGGGTGTTTGTGGAATGAATTAGAGTTTGAATTGTTATCTCTATTTGTAGGGAAAGTATGTAGGGTTTTTAGGGTTTGATAGGGGAAGGGACTTGGTTGATGCAAGTGCTTTGAATCTCTAGATAGCATCCTCTGTATCAGAAAGATCACTAAGATCTTCTGTCTTACTGGTCTTGAAGGATTGTTTAATTGCTGGTTACATGCTATGACTACTTTTGTTATGGAGAAAACCTTTTTTTTTTTTCTTCTTTCACTTATACTCTTAACTGCAAGGGCAATTGTTTGTCTGGTAGAGTAGACATTTAATATTTGTTGTGCTAATTATTGCAGCTTGTGGAGCTCTTAAAATCATGCGACTATAGGACATTAGCTATTGGGGATGGTGGGAATGACGTGAGGATGATACAACAAGCTGATATTGGTGTTGGCATCAGTGGGAGAGAAGGACTGCAGGCAGCGAGGGCAGCTGATTATAGTATTGGGAGTAAGTTAATTCATACCTATCCATGCATTTCTGCTTGTGTTGTGTGTGCATATCTGGATGAGAAAGTTGTTTTAGATAGAAACTTGTAGGTATGTACTTGTATTGCATTTGATTTTTGTTTGATGGTTGTGAATTACAGCTAAACTTTGCTATTAATTTCTTTCAAATGTTATATTTCTGTAAAAGGAATTCTTAAATGCAAAATGTTAGTTGCTATCTTTATCGGTTTTGTGTGTGAACATCCGTAATGCTCCATTGAAATCTCAACTTTCGATGCTGACTTCGCTTTAAAATGAATTCTCCCTGGCTTTTCCATGTGCTGATACCTGTTTTGACATTGAAACGCTGCACACATTTGAGCTAAAACTAGGAAGTGCAAGAGAAACTATTTAAGTTTGTATAGACACTTCAAAATTTAAAAGAGACAATCAGATTATATTATATGCTATATGTATACAAAAGTGATCCCACCCCCCAAGACTACTTTTTGATTGAGCCTCAACTATATCAACTGTACTTAAATGGTTAGATTATGATTGGCGGAGATAACATCATTGTTCCTATCACTCTTACAGAGCTAGAAGCATTCACACAATTTTCTTATGATCTTGATAAAGCTACATAAAATCAAATGGCAAGAGGTTGTCAATTTATGCAAGTTGCTCAAACCATCCCAATAGTGCCCTCAACTGGAATTATAAATCCATCATGCATTGGTTCTATTGCTGTTGGTAACTAAATAACTAATAATGCAGTGATCATCATGTACAACAAATTTTTTCTTTGAGCATATTTTATGCTTGTGGGTTTCATTTCAGAATTTCCTGTCAAAACTGAAGTTTTTGTGAATAGATCAGGTGAACTGCAATATTCTACCAGAAGTCTTTTGCATGATTTAATTTTGTATTAAATTTTGTATTACTTAAAAGATATTTTAGCTCCTTCAAACGTGATCCTTCTGTCTTAGAAGTAAACCATGCGAGTTTACCTTCTCTTTTGGGAATTATACTCAACACAACTAACCCTTAATCCCAACTAATTGGGATTGGCTATATGGATCCTTTTGCACAACTTGACCATATCTAAGGCCATGTACCTAGTTACCTCTCAAAAAATCATATCTTGTTATGGAATTTTGCATTAATAAATTCAGAATTGCACTAGGAAAATGTTCATATGATGGCTTTTCTTTGCCTGCTAGGATCATTTGCCTTCATCTTATTTAATGCTCGTTCCATATTGAAAAAATTCCCTTTTTTTATAATGTCCTTCAAGTTTTTTTTCTTGTTTCTTTGAACTCATCATGTCACATACACATGATGGTTAATGTTAGATTTTTATTTTTATTTTTTTAATACTCCCTCCTCATATTTTTGGTCCTATTTAGAAAATCCAACTTTTTAAGGGAACACTATTTAATGTGTTGTCTTTTAATTAAAAATGTATAAGTTCCCAAAACTACCCTCATTAATTTAAACTTTAGTGAACGAATGGTATTGAGTTTTTAAATAGAGTAAGTTAGGAAATTTATTTATTGACTTTTCAAAAAGGACCATATTTTGGGACATCCCAAAATGGAATATAGGACCAACAATTTGAGATAGGGGGAGTATCATATTACAATAATATTGAAGGTTATTGACTGCTTCTCTTGTTTTGCAGAGTTCAGGTTTCTGAAGCGGTTGATACTAGTCCACGGGCGGTACTCATACAACCGTACTGCGTTTCTGTCCCAGTATTCCTTTTATAAATCCCTTCTGATTTGTTTCATCCAAATCTTGTGAGTTTCCACATATAGTGTCCCTCATTTTGATGCCTCTCTATTGTGGTTCTTGATAGTCTTGAGTATTAGACTTCCTTCAAATTTGATTTTTTTCTGATGTACTGACATTAGAGAATTTTCAGTTTCTCTTTTATTTCAGGTGTCTCTGGAACTAGTCTTTTCAATTCTCTCAGCTTGATGGCTTACAATGTTTTCTACACTAGTATTCCTGTTCTAGTCAGTGTCCTTGACAAAGATCTTAGTGAAGAAACAGTTATGCAGCATCCACAAATTTTATTTTACTGCCAAGCGGGGAGGTTTGATTTCATAATGTTATCCACCTTATTTTTTCAAATTTTATGTATTAGATTTTATAACTTTTTTATTTGTGGGGATGTGAGCTTGGAAATTAGGCTTCCTGTTGGTCAATGGTCACTGAACTCACAGTATCAATTTTTAAACAGGCTTCTAAATCCTAGCACATTTGCTGGATGGTTTGGGCGATCTCTCTTCCATGTGAGTCCTATTTTCTTCTTTTACTATCGTTGCACCCATGGTTTGTTAGCCTAGTTTGAGCATATTTTCTTTCACTTTTGGTGTTTCCTTTGTTAATTTCTTGTATTCTAATCAAAAAATTTATTTTGTACTAGAGTTGTGCCCCTATTAATAAGAATGTTAAGATAGATAAGTAGAAATACACCGAAAGATAGGGTTCAAAATGAAGAAATTTGTTTAAAGATAGGGGTAGCCCCTATTGATGAAAAGATGAGGGAGACACTTAAGATGGTCATGTCATGTTCAAATAAGAGTGACTAATGCACTAGTAAGAATTAAGAAAGGGCGAGTTGATCCAAGTTGGTAACGAAAAAAGGTAAAGGAAGACTAAAAAGCACATTAGTAGAAATAATAAAAAAAGGACATGACAATTAAGGGAGTAACAAAGAGTATGACTATAGATAGAGCAGAATGGAAGAAAAGAATACATATGGCTGACCCTAACTAACCTGTTGAGGATCCATACTGACCTAAAAAATTTGGAACTAAGGCTTTGTTTGTTGTTGATTTAGGAGATTTTGTTTATGGATTCTTTCTTCTTTTCCTCTTTTCTGGTTCTTCTCTTGTATAACTTCTGTGTACAAATGGTTTGCTTCCCCTTTGGTGTTATTTTCAACGACAGTCATTGCTCATCAACCACAAAATAAAACCAAAAAAAGAAAAAGAAAAAAGGAGTTCATCTCAGATCATTTAATAATATCTATAAGAGGTATTTTTCCCGTATATAAAAGCAAATTGAAGTTTCTACCCAAATGAGTTGATTTGCTCAATAAAAATTTATACCAGTTACTTTTACCTATTGACGCTGGCTATGATCTGCAGGCAATTGTTGTGTTTGTAATCAGCATACATGCATATGCCTATGAAAAAAGTGAAATGGAGGAGGTTTCAATGGTGGCACTCTCTGGATGTATTTGGTTGCAGGCTTTTGTTGTGACACTGGAAACCAAGTAAGATTCAATCTCATACTTGGTCGCAAATGCAAATTTCACTCTAGTCCTCTGAACTAACTTTGGCATTATCTAAACTGGCTTTAGTAATCTTTGTTTATATCCTTTTGATCTCAATACAAAATTAAAAAGCGGGCTTTGATGGTGTTTCCTTAATCACCAAGAATGAAAGAAAGACAAGCATTACTGTTGTATTCACCATACAGCTATAAATTTCATCCTATGTGTACAACACTTTATAGAAGATTCATTTATTTCAACTTTAAAACATGTCTATTCCTTTTAGTGTTGCTCATAATTTTATGCCCTGAAAGCTTTCCTGAAAACTTTCTAGAAAGGTTAAAAATGATTTGAGTCTGCTCTAACTACTTTGACGCATGCAGCTCCTTTACAATACTGCAATGTATTGCTATATGGGGGAATTTGGCTTCCTTCTATTTCATCAATTGGATCTTCAGTGCCCTTCCATCATCAGGGATGTATACAATTATGTTTCGGTTGTGTAGACAACCATCTTATTGGACAACTGTGTTCGTAAGTATCTCTTTCTAGTTAATGTTTCTCTCTTGTTTTATTTTTTTGTTGGGAGAAAGAGGGAGAGAGAGGAAATATTTATTGTTGCAGTTTTTGTGGGAAAAATGATGACAGAGACTTTTTACTATGATTTGGTCTCCCTCATATATTCTTCTAGGAAATGAATCATACCTTTCACTCTCCTGTAGTCCTGTTTGACTAGCAAGGCACACTGTTGTTCTTACCCCTTTATCTACTCTTCAGATTCAATGATTTACCAACTGTTGCCAAACCAGGGAAAGAAGGCTTTCTGTTAAATAGTTCAAGCAAAGAAAGAGAACACGCACACACACACATACACACACAAAAGGCCAAGCTACCCTCTCTGCCAAACTTAAAATGCCTGCCTGAGAGGCACAGCCCTGGAGGGGAGCAAATACCCATCTTAGTAGTGCCAAGTTTATGTACTGATGACACTTGAATTCCATTGCAGCTCATAGTTGCTGCTGGGATGGGTCCAATTCTAGCTCTCAAGTACGTCCGATATACGTACAGACCAAGTAAAATCAATATACTTCAGCAGGCTGAGCGCTTGGGTGGACCTATTTTGTCTCTCGGGAGCATTGAACCACAGCCAAGACCCATCTTAGAGAAAGAGGTTTCCCCTTTGTCTATAACTCAGCCCAAGAACAGGAATCCAGCTTATGAACCTTTACTTTCAGATTCACCAAATACTCGAAGGTCTTTTGGATCAGGAGCCCCATTTGATTTCTTTCAGACACAGTTCAGATTGTCTTCAAGCTACTCCAGAAATAAAGACAACTAAATTACACAATTAATCCAGCAGATTGAATTAAACATTTTCTAGTTACCACAGTTGTAGCATCTTCCTATTTTTTTTGGTTATAAACCAGCAATGTATGCAGCACATATAGGTTGCTAGAAATCGGAATGAATGGTATATATAATATTTATTTTTGGTCTGGTAAGAATGAATAATTCAAATCACAGCATTTTTTTTAAAAATCTAATTTTTTGTTGTTGTACCTTTATGAGATCAATAAATCTTGGACTACTAAAAGTAAGAATTAAGCATACTAAGTATTCATTAGCTGAGAATTGTTAAAGAGTAATGATAATCACACATCCCTTATTACACACTATACATGCACTGTTATATGACTAAAATCATGTTTTTAAAACACAATTTCACAATTTTAACTGAAATCATGAAATTGTGTTATTAAAGACATAATTTCAAAAGACTGTAATTAGATTTTTGCGCTTTTGTTAATTTATTCACTTTTGTTTATCAGCCATTGACCACTGACCATATCAGAGAGCCGAGTTAGAACCAAAATCACCATCTTTAGCTTTATTCTCCCAAATCTGCATAGATCACTGAAATCACATTCACGATAATACCATTATTTGTTCTGTACTATTTTCCTTTAAAAAGTACGGGTATCTGATACATGGTCCTTCACAACTCTCTTCCCAATCAAGTTTTGACTTTTGAGGATATTCTAGAGCAATCTCTTACGTGGACCTAGAATCTTCTCAAAGATTTGGGCATTGATACTTTACACTTTTTATTTTCTAACTTGGGACTAACCAAAGAGAATCTTTTTGACCTGGCCGCTATAGTTGAGTAAAAAGCATGAAGATCAAAATCAAAGTATTTGGTGCATGCCCTTTAAAAGCTAAATGCACAATGCTTCTCCGTATGCATATAATAGCTGTCTTTCAGGCCTCATTTAACACCGTTTTTGGATTGGTGGAAGGAGGAAAGAAAGAAAGCCATTTTCTCTTATTTGGTTGTAAGGAAGGAAGGAGAGGAGTGAGTTTTGTCTGAGCTTAAAATTTGATGTCCTCCCATATTGAGTGGAAATGGGAGGAAAAGAATCCCACAAATGTTATATTATATTATTAAAGAACTATATTATCCTTACACTCATTGGAGTACTTCGGGATCTGATTGGAGGTAACTTGTTGAGATTGAGGAACCA
This sequence comes from Quercus wislizeni, assembly GCA_023055345.1. NCBI lineage: Eukaryota > Viridiplantae > Streptophyta > Magnoliopsida > Fagales > Fagaceae > Quercus > Quercus wislizeni. The sequence continues at coordinate 1,181,878 of JALGQJ010000027.1, forward strand.
TGAATTGGTGGCTCTATATCATGTTAAAAAAACAAAAATTGTAGAGACTAGAGAGCAGAAGAGAGAAAGAGAAGAGATACAAAGAATTACGTAGTTTCCTTGACAACTTACGTCCACGGTGTAAAGCCCTAATGGCTATAGATGTTATTATCTGATGAAGTGTGTAATACACGGAACCCTAATAGGGTTTACATAGGAGCAGTAGAGTTTAGGGTTAGCACTAGATGGACTTTACATGCACTAAGTTGGGCTCTTGGTCCATTAGATAAAATAAACCACAATAAAATTATATCCAACAATATCGTTTAAGGATAATTGTATTCTACCTGGGTTTGTGATTTAACCGTCTTTGCATATACTATATGTATTTTCATACAATTTGTTAAAATATTTCAAAAGTAATGATGGGGGACAACATTTACACAAACTTTGTATGCAAGACATAGAAAAAAAAATTACATTACTCACACTGCACCAAATGTTGAACCTTGGCCCATCCCCTCTGAGCAAAGAACACTGAGCTAAAAACAACTCCCTAGAAAAAATTAAAAAGGGAAAAATGTCGGTGGTTCTCCAATTATGTTATTGTCGGGTCCGTTTGGATACAACTGAAAACTAAAAAACACTGTAGCAAAATAATTTTTAAATGTGTGAATAGTACCATGAGACCCATTTTTAATGAAAAATTTGTTAAAAAGTGAAATTTGTGGATCCGTGAACAATGCACACTGTATACTGTTCACAAAAAAAAAGTCAAACATTTCAACTCAAAAAAAAAAAAAAAAAAGCTAAAATGCAAACGTGCATCTTGGAAGCGCAAAACGTGCTTCCCAAACACACACTATTTGCCTTATTTGCCTCAATATGTTTTTAGTAAGCCAACCAATAAGAGCATCCACATAAGTTCTTCTAAATTTTCTGTCTATTTTACACGAAAAAATCTACTTTTTCTATTTTACACTATCACTTTTGTAAAACACCCACATCAGTTTATCTATTTTACAAGATTTTTCAATAAAATATTCATTCTTTTCAATTTTTATTATTATTTCTCTCAACTACCCTTACCTACATGCGTGCGCTCTCTCTCTCTCTCTTTACTCATTTTTCCTGAACTGGACACCTCTCTCTCTCTCTGTGTCTCTCTCTTTTCTACCTTCTCTCATTCTTTCTCAAAAACTACCAACCTAGATCACTTCTTCACCAGGTCCTTTCTTCACTGGCTAATCCAAATCCTTTCTTCACCGACTGATCCACGAACCAAGCTCCACGACCCAGATCCTTTCTTCACCGGCCGATCCACAAACCAAGCTTCGGTGACCCAGATCCTTTCTTCACCGGCCAATCCACGAACCAAGCTCCGGTGACCCATATCCTTTCATCACCAGCCGATCCATGAACCAAGCTCCGACGACCCATATCCTTTCTTCACCAACCGATCCACAAACCAAGCTTCGGCAACCCAGATCCTTTCTTCATCGGCCGATACACGAACCAAGCTCCAGCGACCCATATCCTTTCTTCACCAGTCGATCCACAAACCAAGCTCCACGACCCAGATCCTTATCCTTTCTTCACCGGCCAATCCACGAACCAAGCTCCGGTGACCCATATCCTTTCTTCACCGGCCGATCCACGAGCAAAGCTCCACGACCCAAATCCTTTCTTCACCGGCCAATCCACGAACCAAGCTCCATGACCCAAATCACTTCTTCACCGGCCAATCCACGAACCAAACTCCACAAGCACCGATCTATTTCTTTGTTGGTTTGTCTGTGTGGGTTTGTTTGTGTGTGGGTGTGTTTTTGTGTTGATTTGTCTGTGTGAATGTGTTTGTGTGCATCTGAGGAAAAGAAGATAAGGAGCTGAGGTCGTTGTACATGGAGAAGAGAGAGAAAAATTGGTGCGAACGGAAATTAATAAAATAATAAATATACATGCTATAGTAACCTTGTAAATATACACGATTACTGTAGCTTATGAATATATATACATATTTTTACACATCTTTACACCCACTAATGTGGGTGTTTTTTGGTTCAAAATGTGTAAAACTTGCGCCTTTTTCTATTTTAGAAAAGTTTACATGAAGTGATAAAGATACTCTAAGAAAGACCAATTGCCCTATTTGCCTCAATTATATTTTCTCATAATTAAGTCTTGCTCTTAGTTACCATACAGCCAATTGTACGTCAAGAAGATCGATCTGTAGACAAATAGTTCTCTTTTAATGTTTGTCTATGCAGAATGAGATGAATGTACGTACGTAGATCCAAATCATGGGGATCTAAAAAAAATGGTACCAATTTTTACAGGTGTCAACCATACCTTAGGGTATGGTAAATGTCACATGCATTTAGAAAGTATGGGCCTCTCGTCCCATATTTGGAACAATGCATTCAATATTATCGATCCCCATAAATGAAAAAGAAAAAAATGTGACCCCCAATACCAATGGTCAAGGCAGGTAGCTAGGGGACCCCAAACCCTATCTATCATGGGTCATTTTAGCATGGGCTGCTCCCCTATCCCCACACCATTTCTTGTGAGTCAGTTGCAATCACCACCTAACCCCGCACTGCATTGCACCTAGCAGCTGCTAGAGCCAACAAGCCCTACCAAAAGAGATATTCCAAACACATCCTTATGGGTCATTTCTCCTCCACCACCCTAGCTGTCTTTCAGATAAGTAGCCCTCCTGGGAAACCAATAATATGCCATGATAAGAGTGGTACACTGGCCCAGTACCGTTTGTGATTAAATTCTCTTCTTTCGTGGTGTCCAACGTCGAGTGTTAATCATGATATTGATATTAAAAATACTAAAAAGTACCAAGCAAGCAGTAACTCTTGACAAGTTAAAATGACATCGAAATTAATAAGTTCACAATTTGTTTTCCATAACCAGTCAGCAAAATAGTATCGAATCATATTAGAAAGATATGACATTCATGACAACTTACCAACCACTAAGTTGTGGAAAGCATTGTACGATTTTTTTGTGTGCTGATCAATTGAACTAGGAGAAAAAGTAGTCTTATAAGAAGGCTACTATGAGAGCTCCTTGTTACCTTTTCTTCTTTAATCTGTGGATTATTGTTCTTTTGGATTCATTAGCTAATCAATTTGCAGGATACCCTGTTAGTTTTTTGTTTGACTGCTATTAGTGAAACCTTATTCTCAAAGTTAATGTTACAGGAATTGTGACACAACACCTAACTGGTCTGCAAAAAAAGAACATTGAGCCACCTGTACAAGCAAGTACAAAGGCTGATTCAAGGAACTTAGGCTAAGCTAGAAACTTCAGTGCTTATCATTTAAAATCTTGCATTTGATTTTGAAGTCGAAATTTCAACAATAAGCTTTATACCCTGTCCCCTATCATTTAATGTTGAATCAGCATATATGATAAACATAATAAGGACCATGGAAAATAATGACATAAAAATTGACTTATACTTCTGTAAGGATCCAATGCAAAAATCCCATATTTTAATTTTCTTGATATTATCTAGAAAATTCCAGTGCGATGATCTCAATAGTGCATAGAATATAAAATACATGCATTTATGGAACAATTTCTAATGTGTGCCTGCTTTACCGGATGAAACTCGTATGACAAAGTACTATGAACCTCAAATAGCTAGTAGGAAATTATATCCCTTGAGCTATACTCTCTCTTTTTTCAGGTTGGCGGTGGCAGTTGAACTCTCAACTCAGGTCAACAACTTGGATTGAAATTTTCTTCTACAAGAATCAAGAAGTAGCCAAAATAATATTATATTTGACCCAAAAAACTGTTTCTCTAACAAGCCACCGCATCCATCCCATAATCTCCTAATCAAGCCATGCTATCATACACCGCATGCTTGCCATTTGGCTCTTGAAGATTTGAGATGCCACCTAAGCTAACTAAATCCCAAAAAATATCTTAAGCATGACTTTCAAACCCACAAATCTTGGGTTATTTGGTTAGGTTTAACACGTAAACTATTACATGCACCAAAAATTAAGAAATAAAATAAAATAAAACAAAACAAAAACTAGAAAATGAAAACATAAGAAAGAAAAAGCATCATCCATTTCATTTCTTAATAGTTCAAACTTCATTATCAATACATGAAAGAAGATTAGATTTAGCTCTGAGCTATCTACTTAGAAGAGAGACTCAGGCTCAAAACTTAAGAAAGGGAAAGTATAACAAGAAAAATACACAACTTCAAAACAATAATTAACAATGACAATTATCTTAAATAACAATATAACACCAAATCACATATATATACTGTCATATATACGGCTGGTGCAATATGTACACTTCCAAATTCACCATCTTTCTCGTCAACATCAAGATCATTAGTCTTCTACATCAGTAGCTCATTGACCCAACCAAGATCCGGATCAGAGCAAGACCAGCCATTTTCATTGACCTTGTTGTACTCCTCATTGTTGTTGTTGGTTTCATCAGCAAAGCTCTTGCTTGAACAATCCCCACTGAAAAAATTTGCAGACCTAAAAGAAGGCGGGTTTGGTGTTGAAGGAGAAAGAATAAACTGTTGCTGATCTTCAATATTGTTGAAAGAAACATCAAGCCAGGGCACATTTGGGCTTTTAGCAGACAAAGGTGAAGAGGTTTCATTGTTGAAAGAAACATCAAGCCAAGGCACATTTGGGCTTTTAGCAGACAAAGGTGAAGAGGTTTCACTGAAATTCATACCCTCCAAGGAGCTCATTAACTCAGTTAATGCATCTTTGTAGCTCTGAACCCCATGATTATTCATCTGCGCATGCATACCACCACTGGACTCAGAACTCACAAACCGATCAGCGTAGCGAGAAATTGGAGAAAACCCATTAATGGAAAGGTGTTTCACTGGCGAGAGAGGCGGTGAAAGTGGTGGAGACAAATGAGACATACCCAATAGTGTTGAAGTCGGTGAAGAATTAGCACAGCGGCAAAACAAGCAGGAGCAGCAATGATTGGATGCCAATTTCTTCTTGCATGCAAGCTCAGGCGAAGAGTGATGAGAATTCAGAGGCAGAACACGAAGCTGGCGAGGTGTGTGAGCAAAGAAGCACACTTTCCGCTTACAATTTTTCCCATCTTTACATGCCTCAGTTCTGTACCTAGCAGGGTGAAGCCAGCATTCAAACACGCCGTGAGCAAACTCACAGCTATCGCCACGGCTACACGAGCCGCGGCGATACTCAGGGCACACCTGGCCCGAGTAATGAAACCTTCTGGGGTCACGGCGGCGAGCCTTTTCGCCAGGATGAGCAAAAGGGCAGTCAGTCCAGTCGTGGCTCCGGCTTCGCGTGCAGCGGCGAACCTTGAACTCGTACATGCGGAAATGGTCAGAGGAGTAAGGGTCAGAGTCTGAATCTGAATCATCAAGATTGTCACCACCAACGTTGTTGTTGGACAGGAATTTCTGGCAGAGGGTGTCATCGGAGAAGTACATGTATGGATCTGAGATAAGGTGGCGACTGGGGAGCTTTCTTGGTGGGATATCAATGGTTTTGAGTGATTTTTTGGAGGAGATGAGTTGGTGAGAGGTGTGGAGGTTGTGTTGTTGCTCTGCATAAATGCTGCTCATCCTGTGTGTGTATTTATGTGAGAGAAAGGACTAACAATAATGTGTGATGTTGATGTTGAAGGTACCAGAGGAGTTGAAATATAAATAGCGAGGTGAGAGAGAGGGGGTGAAGAGAGAGAAAGAGAGTGGAGAAGCATGACGAGGATGCTAGAGAGTTATGGGCGGTGATTTGCGTGGCTGCATAGTATTTGGGATCAGCATGCAAAGATGGGTATGTGGCAGATTGAGAATTCATAGCACACAAAACCTTGTCTATGTGTATGCTCTATGTCTCTTTGAAAATTCTGAGATGGTTTTTGGATTTGCATTGGGTAATGATGCCATGTTGGTGTCACTAAGGGTTTAATGATGCTTCTAAACTGACTTAAAGGATTGGGGTTGGGGTAAATAAATAATGGAAAATTATCATTTGACGCTTTCTGATGCGCAATTCATACACGTATCCTTTGATATGCATGTACATACTTTCATATAAACGATATTAAATATATTATATCTTAGAAATTAATATGTTATTAATTATAAAAAGTAATTTAAATAATCATTTATAAATTTGTTGAAGTGACACTAATTATATTAATTATTACCTACTTATAAAATTTTAGTTGTTTTTAATTTTCCCTTTTATATTGGTTAGGCAATCATATTTTTCAAGAATGTCATATTTTGTACATATAATAACATATGATATGAGGTGCATGTATGAATAGTGTATAAAAAAAGCTTGAAATAATTAAAGTTCCATAAATAAATAAATAAAGCAAAATTTAGAACACACCTTATAATTTATATACATTTTATTATTTATTTATTGTCTAACAAATGTTACATAGAGTTCCACTCCAAGTTGTTTTCTTTTTTTACTCTTTTTTTCCCCCTATAAATTAAGATGATTAAAATGAGGATGGAACATTCCACGAACTGAAGGGACACTGATTAGGGAGTGACCAAATGACCCCTTCATAAATATGTGAAAAGGATTTGACATAATAAATTTCATTTTTAACTTTTGGTTGGCGAGAAAAGTTTTAGTTTCTGCTGATACTTTCTTGAACTGAGCTAGTTTGTCTAACCAATCAGCTGCTTTGAATGACTTTGATAAATATGATTCAGTTACTTACAGCAGTGATACTCTTTTCCTGTAGGGACATTAGAGTTTTGGACTTGTGTCCTTTATTGCATCAAATAATTTTTCTTTTCTTCTAATCCGGGGAAAAAAATTGATGTAGGGACCATGAGAGTTTTGGAAGTTATTTCTTTTATTGCACCAACTAATATTTAGATTTTTTTTTTCCTTAAAAAAAAAATCCTTGATAGTACAGAGTTTTCATTTGTTTTAAGCGGAATTTTTCTTTTGTGTTGAATATAAAGCAGTGGAAGATAATAACCCTTAAACCAGATCAATATGTTTTATGTTGCTCCTATCGATATAAAAATTATAAAAAAAAAAAAAAAAAATTGCCCTAAAAGTTTAAACTCTTAACCTACCACATAAATTAAACTCGGCTAAGGTAGCACACTGAGCTGGAGACCCTAGGATAGAAGACATTATGCATGTTTTTCAAATCACATATTATATTAATTATCTTAGTTTTGCTTTTGTTGAGAGAAAACGTGTCTATTTGGCGAAGATTCTTTTTGCGAATTTATTTTACTATTCATGGATTTCACTACACTTTTTGGTATTACTCATGGGTCTATTGTACTATTTCAGCTAACTTTTATCCTTATTTACAGTACTTTCAGCAAAAAAAATTCAGTTTCAGCAAAATAAGCAAATAATTAAGAAAAATGATGGATATTTAAAATAAAAAAAAAAAAAATTGATGCCATCATTTCTTCTCCTCATTGTACAAACTACAAAGATATTATTTGGTATGAATAAAGAAACTATCACTTTTTACTCCAAAAAAAAAAAAATTCTTATCTAATTATAGTATCTCAACTTATTAGAATACTCTTTATTTGAAATAGATCTATTTTATAATTTAGATTAAATATTATAGATTAAAAGTGTTTTTAGTATTACATTATTTAAAATTTTAAATAACGTATACTTTAAAGTGAAATGGTATGCATACCATAAATGTAGGGGTATTGGGCCGGACGCTCATTATTTATGTAGATATGGGGCCTGGGGCTCAATCTGAGGACGAGGGATTGATTGAAGAGGAATAAACCTTGTCAAAGGAGTCTGTGTTAGTAAATGAAGAAGTTAGGCCATAATGGCCCAGGAAGGTCGGCCGAGGATGCATGCCTCCTCAGCTAATCAAGGCCAAGGTCAGGGGAGATGGTCTACAGTTCAGGGGAACATTCCAAGGAATTCTGATGGTATAGATAGGCATTGCAGAAATGTAGGACAAGGGGAAATCCTAAAATATCTGAGGAAAAGGCTGCCACCATCACATTAAATGCACTACAGCTAACTTTCTGGCCGCATTAATGTGGAGGTGATACTTGAACAATGATTATTAACCTTACAACTACTACATGAGAACTTATGGAAGGTGCTGATGGGACAAGTATCAACATCAACCATCTGGCATGCTCGTGGATGACAAAGATGAAAGGAGAGGAGAGTATAAAAAAAGGAAGAGGAAATGGGAGAAGGGGATCGAAATGAAGAGAGAAACACTGTAGCAATCAGGAACCAAACTTGTAATCAAATTTAAGAGTAATATATAAGAACAGTCTCCTCGGACTTTTCCGATGACGATTTTATTCAGTTTACACTTGTTTATCTTCACTATTTTGTCATTAAGACCTACCTTATTTGTTGTTTGATTAACTAAAGCTCAGTTTTTTCTAACATACTTTCTACAAATTCATTGTTTTGGGCTTTTTAGACCCAAGTCCATCCATCTTTTGGGCTAGGAATCCAAGTCTGGTCCTTACAATAATTATGGGTGGTATTTTAAGAATAGACTAGTAATAAATAATGCACTGCATCTTTAATATATATTTTTCGCTATCTTGGTGTAATCTTATAAAATATGTTATTATTATTATTATTATTAGTAGTAGTAGTAGTAGTAGTAGTATTATGAAATATTCACATGATATTATTGTAGGAGTTACCAATACGAGTGATTAGGGTGTATATAGCGTATGAAATCCAAGAAATGTAATTAACAAATAATAGAGACGATATAGTCATGTTTACTTCTCTAAGTTTCCAATCATTGGACAAAGCAATTTAATGAGGAATAACCAGGGTGTAACTGGAAGAAATAGAGGAGCCAAACCTGAGAGAGACTAAAGGCACGCGTGTTACAAATATCCATCTCTACATGAATCTAGTCTCATAATTATTTCATTACAGTTACATCATTCTAATATCTTCAACGTCTAACAAAGTTACAGATCTAACTATACACATTACTGCAATTTACAATTAACACTATATTCATTCATGTTTAAGAAATTTAAGGCTATGTTCGAACTTGTATGGGTTGAGGTTCTTCATCCTTCTTGTGACCCACTTTAGGCCCTATCTCTTGACCCTTCTTGTGAGCCCACTTTAGAACTAATAAACTTTAGTCCCAGCCAACGGTGAGCTAGGCCTCCCACCTTTGCTAAGAGTACTGTGTTCAAATTCCCCAAGAAGGTCTAACTTTTTATTTTTTATTTTTTAGAGAAACAATCCAAAGATTCATTCATTAGGAAATAGGCTTATCAGCCATTACAAAACTAATAATATCTTATGGAATAGATTCCATCCAGACAAAAAAAGAAGGAGAAAACTTAGCTCTCCTAGCTAATGCATTAGTAACATAGTTTCCTTGCCTAAAAGTATGAGAAAAACAAAAACTCCTTAATGAGTGAACATAAAACAAAGTATCCTTAACTAAATGGCCAAAAGAAGATTGAATCATATAACCCTTTGTAAGAGAATTGATGACAATTTTTGAGTCCCCCTCCATAATGGAATCATGGAGACCTACTTCATGGACAAATAGGGTAGCACGTCGAGCTGCTAGCATTTCCAAAACTACAATGGATGAAGGTAGAGGAATTTTCTCCAACAAAGCAACCATAACATCACCTTCATGATTTCTTATCACCACTCCTAACCCAGCTTCACCTAAATCTTGAAAGATGGCTTAATCAAAATTTGTTTTAGAGCCATGTATGTCAGGAGGCTCCATTTCACTGATTTAGGTCGAGCTTTCTTCCTTGGGAATCTTCTATGGGATATATGAAGAGATAAAAATCTCTTAGCTTCAAGAGCAACCTAATTCAAAGGAAGAGAATTCTCCTTCACTTGGATTTTATTCCGTCAAGTCCATAACAACCAAGCAATTACAACAGAGTTCAAGTAGGTGAGGTTTGTCCCGAACCTTATCCACCAAGTTTTCGAATGAGCACCTATCCATTCCAGTTCAATCAATCCAGGAAAAGTCAGATTCCCAGACAGACCAAACCACTTCACACTCCCAAAAAGTATGCATAATTGATTCAGATTGTCTCAAGCATAACTGATAGACATCATCACTAATGATCTTCTTCTTCATTAAGTTCTGTTTGGTTGGTAGAGCATTGGAATAAGCTTTCCATATGAAGTGTTTAATCCTCCCTGGAACCTTCAACCCCCAAATTTTCTTCCAAAAATAACTGACTCACTCAGAGCTAGAAGCCAAAGCTAACTCCCTATTCTCTTCTTCACATAGCAATTGATATCCTTTGTTAACCACATATGAGCCTTCTCTACTACGTGGTCAATATAGAAGGTCAGGTTAGGTCGTAGCACAAAGTGGGATAGCCTTGATGTTTTGGGCTTCAAATGGTAGAAATTATCTGTCAATTATATCCAAGTTCCACCTATGTGCATCAAGGTCTATAAACATAGAAACCAAAGCATCCTTAGGTAGAGAAGACAAGGGAGATATCACATGGCCTTGTGAATCCCCTGGCAGCCAATTGGAATCATTAATCTGGGATTGGGAACCATCTGCAATCCTCCATTTTGCACCCAAAGAGATAACTTTCCTTGCATGGAGAATACTTTTCCAAGCAAAAGATCCAGATGATACTTTTGCTTCAAAAATAGAACATCTATGGAAATACTTGGCTTTAAATACCTTATAGAAAATGGAATCGATATCGTGAATGAGTCTCCATACTTGCTTAGCCAACATAGCCTCATTGCATTTACATAAATCCTTAAAACTAGGGGTGTCCAGACCAGACCCACACCCGCCAGACTGACCAAACCGCCCAATCTCCACCCAATTTTAGCTCGAACCAATGCTCCTGTAGGTTGGTTATGGGTTTCTGAGCCCAAGACTCGATGTCGGTGGGTCAAGTGACAGGTTTCTTCTCCAAAACCTGAGCCACCTGACCCGACCGATGTTATATACAAATTTGGCCAACTTCAACAAGATCAAGCTTAGATTCAAGGAGATCTGGCGAGATCTCAACCGTATTTGGTAAGATCAAGCTTAGATTCGAGGAGATCCGGCCAAATCCTAGCAATTTTTAGAGAAAAAAAATGTAAAATCCGGCGAGTTCTCCAGATTTTGGCGACTTTTTTTTTTTTTTCTTCTTCTTCTTTCAGATTTTGATGCTTTCTTTATTTCAGTGACCGACCCAGCTCGACCAACAATCACCCTCACCCAAAACTGACTCGACCAATTTTTTCGGCAGGTCGAGTCCGGGTTCCTCCACCCTCCACCCGACGCTGACAGGTTGAGTCCGGGTTAGGTCCAAAACTGACCCAACCCGACCCGTGGACAACCTTACTTAAAACCCATGCCATCCTCCATTTTTGGCTTGCATAAAGTCTCCCATTTTTTGCAGTGAATTTTCCTACAGTCACCACATTGTCCCCACCAGAATTTATAGATTAGCATCTCAATATCTTTATAGAGGCCCACTAGTAACTTGAAGCAACTCATTGCAAACGTGGGAATTGCCTGCTCTACTGCTTTCAAAAGAACTTCCTTCCCACCTTGCGACAATAATTTTTTCTTTCAACCTTGTAATTTTCCCCACACCCTTTCCTTAATAAAATATCTATTTTTGCCTACCACCGCTAATAATCCCATATACTTTTCATATATATATATATATATATAAATTTTAGGGACCCCAAGAGGGATTTTATAGAGTTTTTAACTTCAAGAGAAACATACTTACTAAAGAAGAGAGTGGTTTTTTCTATATTAATCTGTTGGCCCGAAACTTTCCATATAACTCCAAAATCTCTTGAATAGTTTGAATGTCACTAATTTGAGCATGAAAAAACAACAAAATATCATCAACAAAAAAATAAATGGGATATTTGTAGGCCATACCGACATCGAGAATATTCCTTGATCTTGTATTCGTTCAAATCTTTTTGAATAAGGCCAGTTAGACATTCTGAGCGGAGTAAAAAAAGATAAGGTAACAATGGGTCAACTTGTCTTTATAAAAATTGTTGTTATTGTCAATGGTTATGTTGTTATCAACATGAATTCCAACAATGTAATGCAATGAATTTGGTTTGGATTGCTTTTGTAACTAGATAACTAGCACCAAAAACTAGTTTTAATGTAATGGTTTAATGATGATGAGCAATATTAGTCAAGATCCCTCTAGAAACATTTTTCAAATACAATAAAACTTCAAGTCTCTAAGAACCTTTTGATGACCTATGTTGTGTTGAAGATATATTGTATACATTTTTAAATAATAAATTGTTATTGAGCATTTATCATGTTAGTGATGTTATGTTTAACCTTGATCGTATGCTGGGTTATGTAACCTCCAAATAATTAAATTGGGTATTGTAGCAATATAACCCAGTTTCAAATTTTCTAGTCCACAACATGTGTATATATTTTTTAACATTTTAATTTTAGTTGTTTCATAAGCATTGTCTTCGGTATGTACGTACCATAAAATTTTATTCTAAAATAATAGTACAAAGACCATATAAATATATATGAGAGAGAGAGAGAGAGAGAGAGAGAGAGAGAGAGAGAGAAACTACATTCATAAGTTAATTCTTTAAAAAAAAAAATATTTAAAGTTGGTTGGCGCTTCATTTTAGGATTTGTTGCCTTGCAAGTTGTTGTCCAACTAATATTGTTTTTCAAGATGTTCGAGGTGAGTTTGTTTTGAGAAACTATTTTTTATTAATTAACTAGTACTATGCAACTCACACAAAGTAAAAGATACTTTTATTTATTTATGTAGAATTATGATACTTTCATTTAGTTCAATATACACTATTGGTCCCTAAAATTTAGTAACTTGTTTATGTTTTTATCATTTTTTTTTTTTTGTTGAAAAAATTATTCTAGCTGACTTTTGTGAGAATGAAAATAAAATTTATCATGTATAAACATAAGGAACATAAAATATTTGACTGATATATTTTGAAAAAAAAATCAAGAATAAACGTAACAATTATTATGTATATGTTCATATTATCATTTAAGATAGTTTGCTAAACTCCATTTCCGAGTTGTCTAAGATTCTACCACTCCACCCATTTTACCAAATAGGAGGCCTAAGCCAATTAGATTAAAAAAAAAAAAAAAATACTAAAACTAAGGTTGTCAACATGATTTTCTTTCTTCCAAGAAAATCAACGAGCATGATCACCAAAATTGAGCTAAGAACATCCAAAATTTTAGGAAGCAATATTGTTATAGACTTTGTTAAACCTGCAACTTGTGCCATTTGAGATGAGATGTGAAAAACAAATATTGACCCAATCAAGTATTGAAAAAACTGTATCAAAATCACAGCAATAAGACTCAAAACTTTCAATAGTTTGGGTGACACTTCATTTTCTAGGCTGTCTAAGATTCTACCACTCCGCCCATTTTACCAAGTAGGAGGCCTAAGCCAATTAGATTAAAAATACTAAAACCAACGTTGTCAATAGTATATTCTTTCTTCTAAGAAAATCAATGAGCATGATCATCAAAATTGAGCTAAGAGCATCCAAAATTTTAGGAAGCAATATTGTCACAGACTTTGTCAAACATGCAACTTGTGCCATTTGAGATGAGAGGTGAAAAAGAGAAATTGACCCAATCAATTACTAAAGAAACTGTATCAGAGCCGCAGCAATAAGAATCAAAACTTGAGGAAGATTGGGTGGCGCCTCATTTTAGGATTTGTTGCCTTGCAAGTTGTTGTCCAACTAGTATTGTTTCTCAAGATGTTTAAGGTAAGTTTATTTTGAGAAACTATATTTTATTAATTAACTAGTGTGTAACCCACACAAAGTAAAAGATACTTTTGTTTATTTATTTTGAATTATGATACTTTCATTTAGGCCAATATACACTATTGGTCCCTAAAATTTATTAACTTGTTTGTGTTTATTATCAATTTTTTTTTTTTTTGTTGAAAAAATTATTCTAGCTGAATTCTATGAGAATAAAAATAAAATTTATCTTGTATAAACATAGGGAATATAAAATATTTGACTTATATATTTTGAAAATAATCAAGAATAAACATAACAATTATTATGTATATGTTCATATTATGATTTAAGACAATAATATTATATAGAGTGCTGTTTAGGATGTTGTCAACTTTTGCCCTAAGTTATGGACAAAATAACTCTTTTATTAGTATTAGTAATGAGTGAAAATTCATCTTCAATACTTCATTGTCATTTTCATATGTTTTTGGTGTTAAAAACTTTCTTCATGCTACTCTTGGTTGTTTATTTATTAGGAATAGTTAACAAATACCTTAAGAGCATTAGTTTAAAAAAATATTTTTAGAAACTTTTTATGGAAAAAGAAAAAAGTAATTGATTTTTTTCTTTCAATTTTTTATATTTCCCATAAAAATAGTATCAAACTTTCCTAAAATTGTTTATTAATAAATGTCCTAAAAGCGCTAGTTAATCAAACCCTTATTTATAATTAGAAATTGAACATCTTGAATGGTTAATTTCTTTACTTTATATTTTCTTTTTAAGGTTTAGGGTTTTTTTAAGTATCTCAATGATCTAGGCCGCACCACTCGCCAATTCAATAACCTTCCTCACAGCTTGTGGTTTGATCACATCTAATTCTCAAAGAGGGATTTATAACTACTGAATCTCAACACAAATGCTTTTTTTCCATATGATCACAAGATGCCACAATCACAACTACCTTCCCATCTTTCGGCCAAGTAGCATCCACATTCACTTTAATCTAACCCAATTTACACTCTGCAACTCCAAACAAAGGATAATTTAATCCAATGGACATTGAGACATACACATTTGATATTTGCTTTTTTTTTTTTTTTTTTTTAAATTACAATAGCTATGTTTAACCTATTGGACTCATTACTAAGGAATAAAATTCTAACATTATTTTCTTTAACTTATGATATAATTTTATAAGAATTTTATAAATGATTGTTTAAGGTTAGGCACAACTCATCATGTCATAATCACTTGCATTTAAAGCTTAAACCTTTCCTAATTAAAGGTCTAGTGACCACTTATATTTGCTTTTGGTGCCTTTAAAGTTTAAACTGCTTATTTTGAAAACAATACTAGCTTATAGCCCCATGCATATGTATGAATGCATTTAATGACGAGTATCCTTGTGCTTATGCCCAACCATTTGAATTTCAAATAGCACTAGATGGCTACGCTAATGTAGAAAAAAGTAAAGCTCTACCAGTACATCGAACCCATATAAAGTTTTACCACAAGCACATTGTATTCGTTGGGCAAATATAGGTTTGATCAAGATTTGTTTCTCCATAGTACTAGAACTAGAAGCAAGCAAGAGGGATCAACTCAAGTAAAGTTGAGTTTACCTATTTTAGCAGCTTTTCACTTCATAAGAAGTTTGATATAGGAAGTTAACCCTTCTTTGCAGAAAATCAGAAATCTTTCTTTTTGTCCGAAAGCATACATAACTCCTTGATTAACTATTAGCCGTTAATGGATAAAGGAGTAAGACATGCACTAAACAAATATAATCGTCTAAAAAAAAAAAATGTTTGATTCGTGACAAATGGGTTAACTATTTAATCATATACAAAGCAAACTATATGACCAAACTGACAATCATTTACGGTGATATTTGTAAATGCTACATACACAAAAAATTTTGTTGACAACCTTTTTCACAACATTTGAGAAGGTAGATTGTAATTAGTACATCACTTTTACATGAGACCACCATTGACATCACTCTTATCATACATCAATAACAATTTGTCACCTTATTTAATTGTGGGCCAATCAAAATTGATCACCTAGCTTCAAATAGATTGATCTAATAAAGTAGGATGTATCCTAAGAAACCGTTATAAACAAAGGCAACCCTAACTCATTCAAATGAGATAAACAACATAAAATTGACCCTAATCTTAGGTGGGTAATTTTAAATTATCCATATTTAATATTTATGAATAATTAATAAAATTACCTTTTGTAGAAAATTAA
Organism: Quercus wislizeni; assembly: GCA_023055345.1. NCBI lineage: Eukaryota > Viridiplantae > Streptophyta > Magnoliopsida > Fagales > Fagaceae > Quercus > Quercus wislizeni. Next base: position 1,197,882 of record JALGQJ010000027.1, read on the forward strand.
TTGATACTCTTATCTAGATAAATTTTGAGTTTCGAGTTATAGCTAAACGATTAGAACCATATTTGTGAAAAAAGTGGGACTCAAGATCTAAGTGATGTTTGGCACTTGGATTTAGCCTTGAAGTGTCGATTTGCAGTTAGAGGGCACTCTTCAAATGTTGATTGGCATTTGAATCAATCACCTTGAAAATTTCGAAGTCATCCAACTCTACTGCTCTCTAATTTCAAATATTATCAATTTTTGAAATTGAAATCCAAGCCGATTAGTTAGGAAAGTCTCATGCTGATCCAAAACTCATCTAAAGGCCCCCCTTATAAATAGAAGGGGGATTCATAGTTCAAGGTACCACACTCCCTAGAGTTCTAGAGGAGGGTTCGAAGCATAGTCATAAAGTAGTTGGTGATCCTTTGTTTAGTATGCGACCAAGTGTTTAGTTGCAATCCCTTCTAGACTTCTTGTAATTCCACATGTCTTTATTTGAGATTATTTTTATATATATATAAAATTTATGGGCCATAAGTACTTTTGTTAGATATTGCAGCCCATTGCCCCACTAAGCCCATATCTCTGATGTGTTAAATATAGGGTAAATGAAGAGATAAATTAGTGTTTTAATAAGAAGGGTTTCACCACTAAGGAGGCTAGAAGGTATATTTTTTTCACTTGGAGTTTAGAACACATATAATTGAAGAGACAACCAAATTATTCAGGGTATGATTTCTCACTTTTAGAAACAAAGAATTAAAGGTTTAGAATTTTATCATGGAAAAAGTTAGGGATGTGTAGATTGTTTAAAGGAGGATTTTCCAAGGATATGATTTACACTATTATGTTAGTGCTTAAATCCTAGGTTGCCCACTGTGTTTTCATTTGGAATTATATATATATAATCCTAGGTTGCCACTGTATGTATTCTAGAACAAAAGCCAAAGTTATAAAATCATGAATATGGATTTCAAGTTTTTTCATTGGGACATATATATATATATATATATATATATATATATATATATATATATTAAATCCATGAACAAGTCATATAGTTTTGCTCACCGTGTTTCATTGGGGGTTATGTGCTAATAAACCTGTTGGGAGACATATATATATATATATATATATATATATATTAGGATGGCTGTAAGGTTTTCAATTGTGGTTATATATATTAGGTAGCTTTAACGTTTTCTTTGGGGGTTATATATATTAACTTAAGTCCTAGGTTTGCCCATAGTATGTATTTTAGAACAAAGTCATGGTTATAGATCCTAATTCATGTTTAAGGTTTTACTTTTTGTTTAGGATATATATTAAGTGTGCGTTTGGGTTAGAATAAAAAATGAAAATTATTTCACTATTTAGCTTATTTATGAGTCTCATTATACTATTTCAACTAATTTTTACTTTTATTTACAGTACTTTCAGCAATAATTTTTCAGTTTCAGCAAAATAAGCGGTATCCAAACACACCATAAATCCTAAAGTATTGGCTGCTGCCTCTGGGTTTTGATAAATTCAAGGAAGCATACTTTTAGGTAGAGATGCTTTGCATTAGTGTTATCATTTAGTTCAGCAAAGTATTTTCCTAGTGATTCAGTTTGTATAATTCGATAAGCTTTATTTTGTGGAGGATATTAAGTAATTTCCATGGTTGATTATAGGTCCTATTTAAGAGTGTTTTGAGACTTTTTGGAGGTTGTTTAGTAATTATGTATAATATGCACAAGTTTTGTTCTTTAGGTTCTTAGAAGTTAAAGATTTTCAAAAGTTATGTTTTTAAGCTTACGTTTTCTATAGTTTATCAAAAGCAATTTTTATGTCATTGAAAGAGAAACTTCGACCTTTAAATAATGTTTTAAAAAGAAACTTTGAATTTTAAATAACGTTTTAAACGTCTAAATCTCATTTAAAAGATAATTTCTAAACTAAACTATTTTCAGAAAAGAATTGAGTTTCGAGATAAGTTTTTCTTAAAAGGTTCTTACTCTTTAAGTTTGTTTAAAACCAAGTGATTTCAAAGTCATATTCTTATTTTCCAAATGGTATTCAAGACATTTCTTTTAGCAAATTGGGTTTTCAGACTTATTCAAGAATTGTAAAATACTTACATAAACTCCTCAGTTCCTCTTTATTCCTTAAGAGAGTCAAGCATCCTTTGGTTTATGTTTCAATTCAATATTGTGATATTTGATATGCCTCTATATTTGGAATAATTTTTAATATTAAGAAAATTATACCATTTTGTATAAACTTTTCTTTTGTGATATGTGACTCAAAATAAGTGTTTTTAGAATTGATCAGATATATGTGTAAGCCTGCTCGAGAATAAGTGTTGATCCATCATCAGTAGAGGTTAGATGTTGGTATCTGCTCACAGGATTGTATATGAGAATATGTGATATGTGTTGTAAGGACTCTATTTACGGCCCAAGCCCAAACTACGTGTGGGATTGACCCAACAAGCCTAAGACAATAATTTGTAGAGAGTGGGTTGAAGAACTGAACCCTAATTAATTGGACAACGGCTAGTGAAGATTTGAAAGAAGATTGGAATAAAACAACAAACGTCAATATGAATAAATTTACTGTCTGAGAAGATTATTGTTCATATAAGTCAGTTGGAACTTAATACAATTACAATTTGGATTGCTACAATATTCTTTTCTCTCTTTTTCCTCCTCTTTCTCAGGGAGGGTCTTTCCCTTTATATAGTCCCTCTTGAACTTTCTTTACCCTACACTTGTTAATCATTTGGGTTGCTACTTGAGTACTTGTCCCATCAGACACCCCCTTTGACCTTCTGTGAGTTGTAGTTGTCAAGACAGCACTGTTCAAGGGTCTTCTCCACATAAATGTGACCAGAAAAGTAGCTATAATGCATTTAATGCGGTGGTAGTAGCTTTCCCTTAGATATTTTTCTTGGGAGTTCCTTCTTTCTTGTACATCTCTGGGACATGTCCTTGTCACTGAACCTTGCTGGAAGATTGCCATGATTACTAAGATTTATCCTTGACCTATTCTTAGCCCGTTCGAGGAGATCCTCCTCCTCGGACAATCTTCCCATTCATGTTTTATTCACGAAGTTTTTAACCCAAACCATCTTGTGCTACTTACTCGTCTTCGGATTACTTACCTCCAAGGCCCAAGGCCCACTATGTGATTTGAGCTCTTAATCCCACATGTGTATATGTGACACTGTGCTCTGATCAATTATTTACATGTATTTTTGAATGTTTTTAAGATTTGATTGCATATGTGTTAAGTAGTTCATTATATGCTTTGGAAAAAAACTATATTTAATATCATTGAGTGTGTTTGTGAAATCAAAATACTCATGCTCTGCTTAACTCTATTCTGTTGTATACTGTGTGTAATTGCTTACTAGATGTGTGGCTTACAATTTTTAAATTAAAGTTTAATTGGGAAACAGAAACTTTGGATCTCTTCATAAGGTGCAAGGTAGAGCATGAAAGTTTTTAAGTGACGTCAATAATGCTTGAAACTTTTAAGGATTTTTAGTTATTTTTTATTTCACTTAAGATTTTACAATATTTGGAGATTATTTCTAAATTGTGGATTTTAGTATTGTAAGAGGTTTATTAAGAGCATTGTTTATTTGGAATTTACTGAATTTTGGAAATTAATTCTGTTTATTGAGTTATGTAAGATCAACAAATTAGTCATGCATCTAAATTCATGTTCCATGGATTTGGGTCGTGACACTTCTAGCTTGGGAAACTCAAATAAACTTGCCCAAATTGTCAAAAATATCCATTCTATGCCGGTGGTATCGATAAAAGTTCGAAAAAAAGAAGAAGGTGATTTATGAAAAATTATAAAATTATCAAGAGTCATGTAGTTCAACTTAACTGGCAATTTTTGGTATTTTCAACTAAGATGACTAGGTCTCAAATCCCCTCACTCCTAACTATTGATGTAAAAAATGAAAACAAAAAACAAAACTCTAAATATAGTAAGTTGAATTGCAAATTTTGCTTCAAAATCGAAAACCATTGAGTTATTTAACAAGTCATGGGAAGGGTATTAATGTACATAAACCCACCTCAATTTGATATAATTTTATCTATAGATATACTAAAAATGTCCATAGTCCATACTTGACATCTTTGGGTTTTGTTTTCCTCATCTAAGCTATCTATGTTTAAAAAAAAATTCTCTTTTTTTTTTTAGTTAGCATTCTTTTGTTGTTCAATTTAGTTTTTTTTTTTTTTTTTTTTTTTTTTTTTTTTTTTTTAATTTAGCGTGTGAAGGATTTGAATTTTTAATTCTTTTTTTAAATGTCCTTTATATATATATAAAAGTTTATGAACACGAATGTAGATTGTGTGCAGATACTAGGGTTAGACATTATAAAACTATTCACATTGCACATGCTCAAAGGGCTCTCTCTCTCTCTCTCTCTCTCTCTCTCTCTCTCTCTCTCTCTCTCTCTCTCTCATAAATTCCAATTAGAGATTTATGTGCTTGTCAATCACCGAAATAGTTGGGAGTGGGATCTCAGAGTCTTTTGGGTTAATATTGCAAAATCGGAAGTTAATTTGCGTTATAAGTACTGTTCAAAGTTATTTGAGATTTTGAGGAGAGAGATTGAATTTCAGTATTACTGTTGCCGAAATTCAACCAAAAGTATGAGAGAGAAGAAGAAAAAGGTGGAGAGAGAAAATGTTGAATTTCGGCAACGATGATACCGAATTTCCTCTACCCAGTTCTGCTGCCCGTGCGTGGAGTGCCCGAAGTGAAAAGGAAAAAATAAAAAATAAAAAAATTGACAAACGAATTGTGGCAATGTCATTGCCGAAATAGGAATATAAATTTTTTTTTTAAGCAATTGTGGCAATGGCATTGCCGAAAATGGGGGGAAAAAAAGTTACGAAAGCTATGAAAGAGTAAAAAAAAAAATTGTCATGTCCACAATATTTTTACAACATTTTCACAATAAATCACACATGATTAGTTATTATTAGTTCAAAAAAATTTGTAACAAACTAATAGTGGCAATGGCATTGCCGAAATTGGGAGGAAAAAAAAATTGTGAGAACCTAATTGTGGCAATGCCATTGCCGAAATAGGGGAATAAAATTTTTTTTTAACAATTGTGGCAATGGCATTGCCGAAAATGGGAGGAAAAAAATAAAATAAAATAATGGTTGCTGAAATCTAGGGAGGAATTAAAAAAAAAATGCTACGTCCATAATATTTTTACAATATTTTCACAACAAATCATAGGTGATTAGTTATTATTAGTTCAAATTTGAATTTAACACTGAGATTACTTTTTTAATTCAACAATAACAACCTGCCACTTAAAATTTTTTGTAAAAATATTGTAAAAATTATGTGCACATGTCATTTCTTAAAAAAAAAAAAAAAGTGGAATGTGGCAATGGCATTGCCGAAATAGGAGGGGAAATTTTTTTTTTTCCTCCTATTTGGGCAATGCCATTGCCACATTTCCTTTTTTTTTTTTTTAAAGAAATGATATGTTCACACAATTTTTACAATATTTTTACAACAAATTTTAAGTGGCAAGTTGTTATTGTTGAATTAAAAAAGTAATCTCAGTGTTAAATTCAAATTTGAACTAATAATAACTAATCACCTATGATTTGTTGTGAAAATGTTGTAAAAATATTGTGGACGTAGCATTTTTTTTTAAAATTCCTCCCCAGATTTCAACAACCATTATTTTATTTTATTTTTTTTCCTCCCATTTTTGGCAATGCCATTGCCACAATTACTAAATTTTTTTTTATTCCCCTATTTCGGCAATGGCATTGCCACAATTAGGTTCTCACAATTTTTTTTTCTCCCAATTTCGGCAATGTCATTGCCACAATTAGTTTGTCACAAAATTTTTTGAACTAATAATAACTAATCATGTGTGATTTATTGTGAAAATGTTGTAAAAATATTGTGGACATGACAACTTTTTTTTTTTACTCTTTCATAGATTTCGTAACTTTTTTTTCCTCCATTTTCGGCAATGCCATTACCACAATTGTTAAAAAAAAAAAATTTATACCCCTATTTTGGCAATGACATTGCCACAACGTTTGTCAATTTTTTATTTTTTATTTTTTCCTTTTCACTTCGGGCACTCCACGTATGGGCAGCAGAATTGGGCAGAGGAAATTCGGTATCACCGTTACCGAAATTCAACATTTTCTCTCTCCACCTTTTTCTTCTTCTCTCTCATACTTTTGGTTGAATTTTGGCAACGATAATACCGAAATTCAATCTCTCTCCTCAAAATCCCAAATAACTTTGAACAGTACCTATAACGCAAATTAACTTCCGATTTTGTAATATTAACCCAAAAGACTCAGGATCTCATGTGCACAGTAAATTGAATTTAAATTTACTATAATATTGTGGTGCCGTTTTATAAGTTTCTTATTTTTATTTTGGGTAAATTCCACAAACCACCCTGAGGTTTGTGATGATATCCAACTAAGTCCAGAACATTATAAAACCTAGCAATTTTATCATAAAAAGACAATTTTGTCCCTGAAGACATTTTAATCCCTAACCCCGTTAACTCACCTCTCACCCCTTTCTCTAACTCATTAACTACACCGTCTCTCTCTCTCTTCTGTTTCTCAGTAAACAAACAACAAAAATGCTTGAATGAAACCAACAATCAAAACTCACTTTCTTTGAATGAGGAGGAAAACACAACAAATTTAAACCCAAACCACAGAACATGCAATCAAGAATCAAGAATCAAAATCCTAATCTAAAACCAAAACCCAATCAATCAAAGCATCCTCTTAAGAAAAACCCCAAATTCATAGACCTCGGCAAGAAAAAAATTTTGCTCCTGGAGAATCAGATAGGGAAGAGACTGATTTTCAGTGAGTGGGTTTGGGGTTTGGGGTTTTGTGGTGGTGTTGGTTGAGGTTCACCATGGAGACCCTACTCCGTTTAGATCGGTGAGATCGAAGAGGGAAGAGGGTGATTTTCACAGTGAGGAGAGTTGATGGTTGAGGAGGCTTAGACTTAGGCTGTTAGAAGATAAGAGTCATGGAGGCTCGGCCATGGTTGGTTTTTGGTTTCTGGAGAAAGCTCCAGATCGGAAAGACACAGAGAAGGGAGAGCTCGGCGTGGGTGAGAAGATGAAAAAAAAAAATTTTGTTTAATAAAACGGTGCACAGACGGTGTTAGTGACCTTTAGGGACAAAATAGTCTTTACTGACCAAATTGATCAATTTTAAAATGTCTTAAACCTCGTTGATATTAGTATTAACCCAAGCCTCAGAGGTGGGTTGTGGGATTTACCCGTTTATTTTTCAATTATAGGATTCTACTTTTTCTTTTTCCTCTTTCTGCTAACCTATTTTAATGTGCGTTTTAGCAAAACCTCAATTGGACATATTTTTTTTAGATTTATTTTAAAGATTTGATGACTCTTTTTTCTTTTTGAGGAAATCATGCAAAACATTTTATTCCTAATAAATACCAAAAAATTTTGGGGTGGTTGAACCAACCGGTCCAATCCAGTTTTTAAAACCATGTTCTCAGCTTTAGGCATTTTCAATAGGAGAAAGTATCTTCTGTTTTCTTTTTGGAGTGTGTGTGTCTCACAAGCATGTGGGTTGATTGGGTTACATGCATTATCATTTGAGTTTTGTTGGATGCATTATAAAGACTTTGTTGAACATGTTATTTTAACCTTACTGAATATTTTATCTTGATCTCAATGAATATATGTTAATCTTGTCTTATTAATCTTGCTGGAAGTGGACCCATATAATTATTCATTACTCTTGTCATGCTTTGTGTACAGATTTAACTTATAACCATTTTCTTCATGATAAGCTTTAATGCTGTTGGAATTCTCTACAACCAATGTAGTGTTACTAGACAGTAGAAACCTTATCGCATTACCGTTTGATGTTTTCCATCAAGGCTAGATTGACATCCATCACTACTGAATATCTCACATCTGTAATTGCATCGCCACCAAAAGTTGTATGGTTTATTTTTAGACACCACTACAGCATGTCACAACTATCACCAGTGCTTCTAATAATTATGCTCATGTTTCTAACAGCATGTCACATTACCATGTTGTGTTTCTAACAGCTATGCTTATAGTCTCTAGGTCAGCCAAGGCTCTGATGTGCGGATTTGGGACTTCCCTTCCATGATTGAACTTCATAGAGGGGCCTGAACTGACACCATTGTGGGGCTGCTACAATCAGGCCAAACTCAATAAGTTAGCAAAGGATAAGGATGATAAATGGAGTATCTGCTAGTGCATACAGGACTCGGCATGTCAAACCAATCATATGATTTACTCCTGCCTTGCTGCTCTTTTGGGCAAGTCAGGTGTGTAAACTAAGTTCCCAATTTCTAATGACATGAATAGCACCCTGCAAGTCTCTTTCACATTCACAATGCACACACTGGCATTCACAAACACCAATCTCTCTCTTCTATCTGCAGGATTGAGTCACAATATAGACCCATGGTGAAAAACTCACAGAAGATGTTGATTGGTTCCATATAAATGAACATTACTCATATCGTAAAATGTAGTTTAAGTAGGCAATACAATTTTTTAAGCCTCACAAAGGATAGCGGGAGCAAATTACAGCTTTCATAATCCCCACATGAATTTGTAATTGCAAATGAAAATATTGTTGCTTCTATTTTTAAATACTGTTCCATCTCATAATCTAATCTATCAAATATAGCTTATTTGAATTGTGCATCCACAATGCTTGCCCTGAATGACAAATTACAATATAGATTTTGCTTATGACAAGCAAAATGGTGATATAGATGAAAAATGGGATATTTCTTTCCAACATAGAAAATTGTGAATTTCATTCCAACAACTGTTTAAAATTAGAGAGTTCAATTTTGCTGGTTCCTGTCTCTACTCTCAACTTATAGTTAGATGCTGTTTTAAGAGATCCAGAAACCCTGCCGACTAATCGCATTCCACATCTAATAAACCATGTTATAGTTGTTTGATGTCAATGAAACAGAAGATTTTTCTTTTTAAAAAAAAAAAAAAAACCTTTCTACTTCAATTATTTGATATATATTAGCCCCATTGCCTTTATAATTGTAAGAATATTGATCAATTTTAAGACAAAATTTAGCTACAAAATTAGTTGTAATCTGAGGCTACAAACTTACTTAATAACTTTTAATTGGATGTAAATTTTGACAAATCCATCATTGGATTACATCTTCTTCTTATATCCTCCATGCTTGCAAAATTTCACTAAAATTAAAGATCAATAGCTATGTCATCAATAAATTTTTTAAATTGCAAGTTTTTGTAATTTAAAATTATACACAAAATATAAACTTATAGATCATATGGTAAATGATATCCGATTGATACAAAATTTAACATGTGTATTAAGGACGTAAAGAACATGCAATTCAACGGTTAGATTTTCTAAATATGTTATGGTATTTATTTTATTGAGTGAGTTTGTAGCCTTAAGTTACAACTAATTTTGTAACTAAACTTTGTCCTCAATTTTATCCAAACCTCAGTAATGACCTTCAAATTCTTTCAATCCAAATTATTATTGGAACATCCATAATATTGTCATTCCTTAAAAAGTGGTTTTAACTTTTAAGGGAAGAGAAAAGTAATGGATATGATTCTTGATCCTACATCAATGTTATAGAAGACTCCAATAATCTTTACAGTTCACAATATAAATTTTATGTCTCATATACACACATACAACCCATTTTTGGTCCTCCATTTAAACCATAACTCAGCTTACACAAAGAATATATCATTGAAACTTAACAACTATGCAGGATATGTCATCCTTACTCTTCTTAGAAAGAGCCACCTCGATCAAATGCTTAGCTGCCAACTGAGCATCCTTAATGGTTTTGATTGAATCCACAGCGTCTTGGTTTGACATCACCTGCCCAAACATTGAAAAAAGTTAAGAAATCCACATTTCAAGACCATGCAAACAGCAAACATACCAAACAAAGAAGAAACATTAGTTCAGCTTTAAAATTAGGGCACACCCCTAAATTGATCCTTAAAAATATACAAAACTTTAATTAGGTCCTTAAGGTTCAAAAGGTTACAATCAAGTCCACAAAAAAATTTTAAAAGGTCACAATTAGGTTCGTTTGACATTTGAATGTGATGGAATGTATTGACAAAGGAATTTGTCTGACTTGGCATATGCTACATGGATAGTAAACCACGTCGCATACTGGTTTTAACAAAAAAATTTGTCAGGTCATCGATTTTCTTAGGGTTATCTTTAATCAAAGTTATAAGTAAAATACACACAGCAACAAAAAACAAAAAGTTGCTGCATCATTGCTTTTCCTAGGTGAGGTAAGGTTGCAAATGCTTAGTTTAACTTCCAATAGCCAAATCATCCTCCATATCTTTGTTACAAAGTGCATAGAAAAAACATGAAGTGGCTAACCAGCATGAAGAGTAACTGACCTTCCATATTCCATCACTTGCAAAAATAATGGACTCCGTATCATCAGCTATCTCCTCAAACGTTACATCAGGTTCCGAACTAAGGTGTATCTTTAAGCTCCTATCACCAAATGCCCTTGCTACAGCAAGCTGTCCGTCAACACGGGGGACATCCCCTGCAAGAATCAGAAATTAGTACTGAATTCCAAATACATAGTCAGCCAACTAAACTATACATCTCATACACCATCTAAAAAAGAAAAGCACAAAAAGAAGTTAAAATTTTCTTTACATTGCAAGTGTTATATATAGGAAAATGGACAATAAGGTTCCAGATAGACAGATGATCCAAATGTCAACCTTTTAATTTGCTAGCCAAACTTTATTTTTTGTCCTTGAAAATTGATATTTCAGCAAAAGCTCAAACATCCAAATCCATAAAAGATTACATGCATTACGCATGACACAGCTACAGAAGCCTATACAAAATAATCAATCTTAAGTAACTGGTTCAAAGATATCATTGGTGTCCCAAAAACACAATACTACTGAAGCTGTCAAATAATTCCTGTGGCTCAATAAAAAATACCTACTGGTTAAAACAGATGTGTATAACAGAAATTTTGGAACTTCTTAATCCTGAATTTTCATCTATCACTAAATAAACACAAAATCTCTTCTCTGTGGTTATTACTTCAGAAAGCTGATTACCTGGAAGGTTGGTTACAAAACCACCACGGCTCTCAATCAGCCTTTTCTCCTTGCTTGGTTCATGATCAATTGATAGTTGTTTGGCTACACCATTCTTACATATAACAGCCCTAGAGTCTCCTACATTTGCAATGACAAGCTTTTCACCATTGATCAGTATCCCAGTTACTGCTGTTGAACCTCCTCTCCCCAATACTAATGCTTTCTCCAATATCTCATCATCTGTCATACGATAAGCTCTCCTTAAAGCAGTCTCTGTTTCAGTCCAGAAGTCATCCTGCTTGCAGCAAAGAAAAATACAATTCTTTTAAAAAGTTTGGATAAAGATAGTGAACGTAGAAACTGCAGAAAATAAAAACTAGACACAATAATCAAATGCAAGAAAATAAATATAAAAATCATATGGGAATGATATTTTTAGTACCTGTTTTAAAATATTTTCAAACAGGTTTCTTTGCAAGTAGTTTGCAACATCATGGCCTGAATGGCCATCAAATATTGCAAATAAGCCCAACTCCTTGTTATTATTGGCTTGCTTGAATTCAGAAACCACGTAATCTTCCATAGCATGATTTGATTTTCCCTTTACCATGTGAAAGCCATGTGTGATGTGATTCAACATTTTGCTTTTGCCTTTTCCTGTGTCAGATGAACCAAAGGCCTTCACCTAGAAAGAAGTAACCAATGAAACCAACAAATAAGAACAAGTAATTACTCTAAACATGATTTTCAAAAAGTAAGTGATGGAGAGCAATTAACCCCAAGTGAACAATTATGCTTTCATCAGTTCTACATTTAACAGAAAAAAATCAGATTGTACACTTCTTGAAATGTTTGACATTTCTGCTTAATATCAACAATATGTGCTAACATTGTAAGTCTAGAGCATCGACAACTTTCCACAAAGGATCACACATACATCATTGCACCTCATCTCACATATTATAGTTTTAAAATTTAGTTTGGGTTTCTATCTTCCTTTACATCTAAAGTACTTATGCTAATATCGTTACTTTCCCAGAAACTACTTTCAAGATAGGGGAATATTCAATCGACCAGGCCCCTTGCTGATGCAATTTAAATATTGAGTGCCTCATATCAGGTCATAACATTTTTTATTAAACTGCTAAACCGTTTTCATCTGTGGGCACATCTTCTATAAACTCTTTATAGAATTCTTGCACCTTAGATTTTCTGTCTCCATATGAAAGAAAACCTCTTGGGAATGAAAAGGGAGAAGGAATTCATTCTTAGAAAAAGCATTGAAAAGCTTGGAACTTTCAATTAACTATCTCTCTGTATGGAAACCATTAGTGCAGTATACATGAAAAAAATTTAAAAAAATGTCCAACATTATTTATACATGTTGGGCAACCAGTAGCAGAACCAGTGTTGGTTAAAGCAGGCTTAAGCACAGAGCGTGAAGCCTTAAGGCTCCAGTACTTTTCACCTCTAAAGCAAGGCACATTCAAAGAAGCGCACATTAGGTGTGCTTTGCTTTTTTATATTTTTCAAAAAAAAAAAAAAAAAAAAAAAAAAAACCCTAACTGAATTGTAGCAATAGGATCTTAACACTATTGCTATAGATCATTGATTTTGTATATAAAATTCAATGTTATGGTGTGCTTCTATATTCTTCCCAACCCAATTCTATAAGACGCATTTGGGACTGCAATCGCCCCACAGCTCACCATTGATCTTAAATTGACTAATTCTTATAGACTTATACTCATTAAGTGATTAAATTATAACTAATATTAGTAATTAGTCACAGGGCATTATGGCTACTGGAAATTCAAGAAAGGATATTGTATGTAAGTACTCAAATCTAGCTGATCCAAAAAACAAAAAATGGCTTCCCTTGCAATTTTTGTGGTAAAATTGCAAAAGGAGGGGCTTATATAAATGTTATATGAATTATATAAAATGTTTTATTTCAATTTATATTATTATTTGATCACTTAATTGTTGTATTGCCCATTATTTGCAGAATGGACTCACACATTTTTTCCAGTGGAATGAGGTTCGATTGAGTTTGCACATCACAGGTCCATAAGAATAAGATGTAATTCAACAGAATGCCACCAACACAGATATGAACTACTGTTTTAGCAATAGGATCCAACCACTATAAGCAAATCCTCTGTTAAAATATATAAGGAAGCAGAGGTTTTGAGTTATCTAGGGCATTAACCAACTAAGGAGAACCTCAGTGTTAAATGCATGTGAGTTGGTTAGCCATGAAATAGAACTCAGATTTACTTTTTTTGTGAAAAAAGCCTTTAGATTTGTCATCATCGACAGAACTAGATACTGAACCTTGTCAACAGAAGAAAAACAAATACATAATAACTAACTCTATTTTTGAATCACCCAGTTTGAATAAATGAATAGGCGATTCAACACTAGGCTAGGCTATAACATATTTTTTTGTTAAGTCTGCAACATGATGGATCAACACTCTACTTCTCACCAAAACAAAACAAAAAAAAAATTCTAGATCAAGTTTTGAGTTTTCTATAATTTCATTATGTTTTTTCTATCATAGTTTTTCTTTATTTAATATATGTGTGTGAATTGTGAAACAATCATGAATGACAGTCTTAATATCGAATATCAATATGCGACCTTTTCTCTAAGAACGCATGTTCATACATTTGAAAATATGGTGTATGTTCCACAATTTCCAAACTGAAACATTATCCCAAATCTTTAAAATAAGGAAACACCAATGACTAAATTCAGGAAACACCCAGACATTGACTTCACAGATAAAAATATTGCTCCTTATAAATCCATACCATTGATGTACATCATCTAAATACCATTCAAAATTTTCCATATATAACAAACAACTAAAAAGTTACTACTTTGTTACTTACACAAAAAAAATCAGTTTGTAAGTAACTGTACTTTAAAGAATAAGTAAGAGCTATAACAACAAGAACAACAACAACAACTTGAAGAAAACAAAGACACCCATTAACAAAAGTGACTGACCTTTATCTTGTGGAGGATTTCTCTTCCAGTCATGATATTTGTTTTAGGAGAAAGTGTTGTATTGGTGACTTGAGAGGAGGAGAGAAATGCCCAGAAGAGAGAGATATATTAGATATTTTGGAAGAGAAAAGAAAAGGACAATGAATTTAAGTAGTACTAGTATTTAGGAAAGAGAGTGTTTGACTTTGAAGCACATGACCTGCCGATGACTTCTTAAACGCCCTATCTCTATATGTCTATGTGAATATGTCTTTAGCCTACAGCATCCTATAGGACACCCCGCGTTCTTTGAAGTTTGAACACAACGCGCTCTTGCCGACGACCTTTCTTTTTCTCTTTTTTTAAGGTTTTTTTTTTCCCACCTTTTTCTCACTAACTTTTGTATTCTATTTTTTTATTAGAAAAGAAAAAAATTATTATTACTTTTATGGTTTTCTATATTATCAGTCCTTAATCAGATAATGTTATTTCACTGCAATATTTATTAAGGACTGATAATTAGTGATTAGATTAAGTCCTTTATATTACCAAAAAAATAAATATTATCGAGTATCTTATTATAAAAGTAGCCATGGTTTCTTCATTTTCTTCTTTTAGTTGCTAAATTTTAATTAATTTGCTATTATGGTTTTTTTTCCCTCCATTTTCTTAATTTAGAAGACAAAGTTGAGGAAGTGGGGACATGAGAAAGCTCAAACTTAAATACAAAATTCAATGCGGCGACAATGAGTTAAGAGCTGGCATAGACTTGTCAGCCCAATCTGGCCAATAAAAATGCTTTTTTTTTTTTTGAGAAAATATAAAAATGCTTTTTTTGTCATGGTTGTTAACCAATAAAAATGCGTTTTTACATATAGTCTATAGTTGGTCTTTCACTCCATTTTTATTGACTTTTTTTTTTTTTTTTAATGTTTGGTGTGAAATGGAAAATCTCGATCGACAAAAGTTAATTTTTGAATTTTAAAAAATTACTCAAAAGAGGTGGAAAATGTTTTTTGTTTTCAAAAAATAAGAATCAATTTCTGCTATTTCTTTTTCTCCTCCTCTTCTCTCTCTCTCTCTCTCTCTCTCTCTTTTTAATTTTATGCCATTATTGCCATTACAATTTGTAGCCACCACTGTCACACAACTCACACCACCACTACCACCTGGTCCACCTCTATCACCGCTACATCACTTCCCTAATAATAGTCATTTTCGGACACCATTAACACATCATGCCACCACTGCACCATTGTTGGTGTTATAACTCACAACCGTCATCCCATCTTATGAAATATTAATATACTCTCCTTTCTCTTCACCTTTGCCCTCCACGTGCTTGCCAGATGGCTGGTGTTGAAACTTGTCTCATCAGCTCCTTTCATAAGTTTCTATGTAGTAGCTGTAAGATTGATAACTACTGTTCAGACATCACATCCACATTAATGCGGTGGTAGCAGCTTTCTCCTTAGATATTTTAGGACTCCCCTCTAGCCTTTGTTTTTGTAATGCTTATCCGTGCCAGCAGAACTTCTTGGAACATCCCCCTGGACGGCAATCCACCTATTCGGACCTCGGCTTTGGCTAGCTGAGGATGCATTTATTCTTGGCCCATCCTATTAAGCCATTATGATCAAAACTAACTTCTTTACTTACTAACATAATCTCTTCTAACAAAGATTTATCCTCTTCGGACAACCTCTCGTCATCGGCTTGGGCCATAGGCCCAATATATAAACAGATAATGAACTCCTAGGCCAACATCCCTACAAGTTCAAATTAGTTTAGGAAGTTGCCAATTCTTTTATTTCTTGGACTTTAGATCATTCTAAATGCTTGTGCTCCTAAGCTGGAATGGTCATTAAATTAGAGCAAGCGTCATAAATGATGACATGGGCTAGAAAACTACATGTGATAAAAAATGGGGGTGCTATGCTATTCATAAAAAATAAAAATCAAAGATGGGTTGCTTTTAATTTTAACACCCGTGGAATCCTCATGTGACTTGATCCATATATACGCAGCCTTTTTGGGATGTTAAAAAAATTTGTATATATTTATTTATTTATTTATTAAAGTATAACAAAATTTGGCTACAAACTTTGTTGTAGTAAATTTCTACAACTTCACTCAATATTTTTTTTATTGGATGTGAATTTTGATAAATCCACTATTGGATAACATTTGCTTTTGATATCCTCCATAATTATAAAATTTCTAGAATATCAAAAATCAATAATTATGTAATTAATCAAATTATTAAATTTCAAGTTTTTATAATCTAAAATTATATATAAAAAATAAATTTATAGATCAAATAGTAAATAATATCAAATTGACACGAAATCTTACATGCTTGTTAGAATCATAAAGAACATGCATTCCGATGATTAAATTGTTAAAATATATTGTCATATTAATTTTTTCAATAGAAGTTGTAGAAGTTGCAGATATTGGCTACAACCAAGTTTGTAAACAAACTTTTTCCTTTGAATTATACTAGAAAAAAATGTATCAAGATTTCACAGTAGGTGAATGATGTGGTATAAATTGGAGTATTAAAATTTAAGTTGGTAGGTGCCTAGTTTGAATACTAAACAATATGGTTAACAATGTATCCAACTAGACTTGGATCATACATTTCCGCACGTTCTATGCACAATGATTTTCACTAAAATTATATTAAGCTTATTAATCTGAAATCCTACAATAATTAATTAGTTTAGAAATCAGACAAAGATACAATATAACATTTTCATCTTTAGTTTTAATTATATTGCAAGGAATTAAGGTTGTAAACTTGTAATACATATATCTATATCTATAGAAAAATAATAAAAACCATTTGGACTAAGAGCTTATAACTTAGTGACATTAATTGGTCTATTTTATTAAAATAACGAAGATTCAAATTCTCCTCCCATCACTTGTTGTAACAATTATCTTAAAATATAAAAACTCTTAAGCTTCTCACTAAAAAATGGGCCGTGAATCCGCCAACCTTGAACAAGACCAGGCCCAATATCCAAATAGTCACGTTATTGCTTAAAGAGAAGCCAAGGTTGCAACAATTTATGACAACCATGGATGGAGTCTCAATAGCCATCCCTGACAAGATAATGTGCTAATGTGAAATTTTGAATACACGTTGCCCAATGAGAATGAGTGTGAGGGCAAGGCACAAGGTCTTTATCAGATCACATCCATAGACGACTTTATGTGTTATGGTCAAGTGATGTGTGTTTTTGACTTTTGATCTTCCACAAGTTTGAACATTAGACTACTTTATGTGTTTCATGAATTGGGTTGAAGAATTAAAAGAAAAGAACTATTAAAAGAGATATGTGTGGATAAGGGGATTCATAGACAATTGATAATTTATAATACTCCGAAAGAAAATAGTGAGTAAAGAGGAAGGCAGGAACTATATTTGACATAGTAAAGTCAATAATCGATTTCACAAACTAATCTTCCTATATCCTTCTTGTGGGATGCATGCTATAACTTTAGTTGGCTCCAACCTAGCTATGTCCTAAAGTGCCTGTTTGGGTTCGGTGGATTCGGGCGTCTGCGTTCTCCTCTTTTGCATTTTTTTTTGTTTTTTCACACGTAATTGGAGACAAAGGCTACTGTATATGAACAGTAGCCAAAAATTTTGACTTTTTCGCTATTTTCAGCTCATCAGTGGGTTCCGTATACTATTTATGGAACCCACAAATTTCATTTTTTAGTAACTTTTTCATCAAAAATGGGTCCAACGATATTATTCACTTATTTAAAAATTATTTTGTTACAGTATTTTCAGTTTCAGCAAAATAAGTTTTATGCAAATAGACCCAAGTGTCCTCTAAATTATTAGTCTCCACTCCTAATAGTAAGTTTTCACGTACATATGGTAACAATTTCACTTTAAATTCATAGGGGATTAAATTTAATTTAACGCACGTTAATGAAAATATGAAAACTATGTATAACGCACACGCCACTTTTCTGATAGATGATTGATACAGGAGGCAATGTCTGGCATGTTTAATTGAAATGTCGACATTTCTTCAATGCATCGACAGAACTTCCATGGATTGGAGCTCCCTTAATTTGGTTTTGCAAGTTAGAGTTGAGTCTGCTGAAGTTATTACAGCAACGTCCTGATGGTTCGCCAGTAAACCCCTCATCAAGGAACTTCATGCAATACCCACGAAGTTGTGAGACCCAGTGGGACAGAACTGGATCAGTTCACAGCCTGCCATGGCTGACCCAATAAACAAAATAATAAGAATTAAATACAATACAAGACGAGTTAATGCAATATTTATATATATTATCAACTTTTTATTTATCTATTAGAGTATCAACTTTATTGGTGGTTATATATATAACAATCATCTCAGAGGTTGTTTACATTAATAGTTTTAATTCATAGTTCTAAGTAGACCCAATTACAGTTTTTTTTTTAACATGTAAATATCATGCTCCACAATGTATGGGATATTGCTAAAAATCGTTTTAAAGACTTATATATGGTATCATTGGAGAAGATATTTAGTATCTAATAATATCGTGTCAGTGGTATATCAAATTAAATACATTTTTTTGAGTAAAAAATTAAATACAATAAGTGTGAGACATGTCAATAAAAAATAATTATCTCACTAACAAATAAAAAACATGTGTTATTAGTTGGTAGTTATTTTTGCACACATGTCTCTTGGTTATTGAATTTTAATACAAATGACGTGGTATTATTTGATACAAATTTTTTTTTTTCTCATTGATACAAAACTCCAGAAAGTGTTAAATGTGTCATGGTGTAATTTGAATATTAGGACTCATGAGTCAATTACAACTCTTCATGCAATGCTCGCTTGCACATCAATATAGAAGCATACTTAATCAATGATTCCGATTGATCTTGGAGACCTTGAGAGCGGTTATCACCTTATGATTAAGCTTTTGTTAGGGTAACTCGACCGAAGTTTTTAAAATCTTGACCATTTTTTTTTTCACTTATTAATGTATAAGTGGTTTATATTTTAGTCAACAAATGGTCACGATTTTTATAGCTTACACAATGCAAATCATGATATCTCAATATTTAACTTGGTTTTGCATAAAACAAGATATTTCTAATTTATATGAGATTATTCTTTGAATGAAACTATTTGGTGGATCAAAAAACCACTCGTGATATCGAATTTAATAATAATAGCCAACTATAAATTTCCATTTTGATATTTCTTCTCCTATGATGTGTGGACCCCATAATCGTGTGAAATCCACACCCTATGTATGCCTACAGACTTTCTACTCTAATTGTGAAACAAGTCCTTATAAACATTACAAAACCGTATTCTAATTGCTAAAGGAACCCTTGTTAATCTTGTTGAAATCCTGCTCCAATTGTGAAAGGAATCCTTATTAACCTTGTCACCTTAGCACTCAAGGGCTTTGATATCATTTATTGAGGAGATTACACCTTAGGAAAATTCCTATTGAATACTTAATATAATATATAATGATACCATTGTTGAGGACCAAAATTTCACAAGAAAGCCCATTCCATAAAAAGTAAGGAAAGACCATGGGTTTTAACAAAAGAATGCTCAATTCATGAAACTAAGACGGACCATGAAGGCCCAAAATCCCAAAAAGAAGAAAAAAAGAAAGAAATAATAATAACAATAAAGAAAAAAGAAGAGGATCTCGGTCAGGTCAGAGGACATGCAGCAAGGATCTTGGTCAGACCAGAGGACATGTAGCAAGGATCTCGATCAGGCCAGAGGATATGCAGCAAGAAAAACCAACATCAAGGCTCTATGTATGTTCAGACCCACACAAAGGCCATTAAAAATCCAGTAAAAACCAGGTATTATCTTTGTAACCCATGGTCCAAGCCCGTGAGATCCTAAGTGGATAGTAAGGGAGGAATGGTTTGGTCGATAAGGGAGTGATTTTTGGTGAAAGGAGGATCCCGAAGGGTTTCCCTTGGTTCATATATTTGCTTGGAATGCATGAACTAATGGAAAACTCAGTTCCCCTATATGCATGACACCTCCCCACAATTTCCTCTCAATTGTCATTTTCAACAAAGCTGTCACAGTATATCGAGCAGCCCACCCAGTGTTTTGACTTTCCAAGAAGGAATCTTTCATTTATAACTAAAGTCAAATGCCCCTTTTGAGTTATAATTTCCTAAATAAGCTAAACATCTACCTGATGCACCTTTTTAGGTTCCAAAGGACATGGTTTTACCCAGCAGACCTGGGGCGTCCTCGCTTGGGGTACCAGACCAAGTCTGCTATAAAATGAACATTAAGGCATAGCAAAAAAAGTGGATTTTTCAAAGGAAGAAAAATGGGGATTTAGAGGGATAGTTCAAAAGTTCAAAAGATATATTCTTAGAGCTTTAATAGCCCAGCAAGGAAGAGAAAGAAAGAAACAAAATAAGAGAGCCAAGGAGAAGGAATTTGTGTCATATCCTTGAGATCATTCAAAATATCACTTAACCTCTAAAGAAACATATACCAAAACACGCACACAGTATATATCACTCTCTCCCACAAAAATCCTCCTCACCTAACTATCTTGGAAGGCAATGCCCAAGCAAAGCAACTTGGACTTGAGTTCCAAATCCCTCAAGTCTTGTACAAAAGCACTAAGTCTGTGAGAATTGGGACCAGATCCTCGTGGCTGAATCATTCTCATGAAATTCATTTACATATATGTATATGTATTAAAATGTATATCCTAATCTAAGAAACTAACAATTATTTGAAGATATATGTATTGTATAATGTGATTTTATGCAGGACCTATAAAGGTAAAAGGAAATGACCAAAACTCTATTACATAATAAGCATGGAGAAAGGTCATATGGTTCAGAGAATCAGCATTCTGGGTTCTTACAAGCCTAGTACCCCTGGGAACCATGACAGTACGCCCGAGGTACCATGATAGTATGCCCGGGGTACTAAGAGAATGAACATTTTTAAATGTTTACACAATAAAAGATAAGCCTTAAATACTCTATTTCAATTTCTTTCTCATTGTGAATATTATGAATAATTATTTTACTTGTTTAGTAAGAGTAAAAGGTCATTTTATGACACTAAAACACTTATAATGATATTTTATTGCTTAGGAGGAATCGCATTTTTCGTCTTGAGGAGCTTTATGTGACTTGCGCACAATTTGGTTTGTAATCAGCCTCATTTAGCTGAGGTAAACCAAGCATAGTTTACCAAAACAACAAGTAAAGGGCTCAGGATCCTTGTTTCTACTTGGGCCTGGGTACTGTCCAAAAAAGGACCCTCACAACCACTTAACCCAAAAAGTTTAAACCTATGAATTTGAGTCCAACTATATTATATTAACCTTTCATTCTTGTCATTGTTATTTAATGTGGAACTTCAGTCACAACTTACACGTGTATACCCAAAAATCATAAACCTTCTTGTGTGCATGAGAGAGAGAGAGAGAGAGAGAGAGAGAGAGAGAGAGAGAGAGAGAGAGACTTCTTATTGCTTTAACCATTACAGGTATCCTTAAAAGGGTAATTGCAATGTAGTAAAGAATTTTTTCTTTTGTTCAAATATTTTCATAATAGAATAACACTATGATAAATGTACTTTTTCCGGCTGATTGAGTAACGAAGATTCAAGAACTTCTCATCAAATATAAACAATTAAATTCTTAGACATAATATTGTAAGAAAGGGAGAATTCTATAGTATATACTTTTTTTATACACCAAATTTCTTTTTTTTTTTACTAACTTACCTATCTAATCTAAACCATTAATACAAGAAGATATTATCTTATTTAATATATATTATTTTATAACTTATATATAATATAATATAATAATAGGTGAACTTAAGATAAACTCAAATTAGAATTCCAAATTAGAGTTCCAATTTTGCGCCATGTGTTCTAAATTATTTATTCTTAAAAATTTTAATTCTTAATTTTAGAATCAAATGTGGGAACACGTCATAAATATTCATCTAAGTGAGTTATTAAGTACAAAAACCAAAGAATTTAGAATAAATGAATCATAAAAAATAAAAAGGTGCTTCACAATAATAATAAAAAATGGACAATTTACATTTTATACCAAATAATATCCTTACAAATTTTTTAAAGAGTTAACAAAATTTTAAAATGGCTACCAAAAGTATTTAAATTTTATATATATGAATTATATTATGCATCTTATTGTATATCTTTAAGTGTATTCATGAAGTTTCAAGCTAGTATATATTAATAGGTAAAGTTTAGAGAAAATCCAATTAGATTCTACAATTGAAGTTCAATTTTGCGTCATGTGTCTTAAATTATTTATTTTTAGAGAGTATTATTTCTTAATTTTAGAGTCAAATGTGGGATTACATCATAAATATCCATCAAAGTGAGTTATTACATACAAAAATCAAAGAGTCTAGAATTAATGAACATAATATATATATATATATATATATATATATCTTATTTAACAATAAAAAAATCTTACAAGATGAGTTAACTGTAACCTACTTCTTAATTTTTGTACTTTAATAGTAATTCTTATGATACGTTTTAAGTTTAAATTTATCCATAGAAATTGATAATAATAAAAAATTATGATCAAATTATTGAATGGAAAATTGTACCTATGAAAATGAGCTTTATTTGTTTTCATTGGCAATTCTGCAAAAAAAATTTCTTTTATAATAAGCATGGGAGGAGGATTTAAACCTTTTTTTTTAAGAGAAAAATCAGATAATGTTATTTCACTGCAAGATTTTTAAGGACTGATAATTAGTGATTAGATTAAGTCCTTTATATTACCAAAAAAAAAAAATTTATTGAGTATCTTATTATAAAAGTAGCCATGGTTTTTTCTCTTTCTTTTTCTTCTTTTAGTTGCTAAATTTTAAATATACACCACTGTAAGTTTCTTTAAAAACCTTCTCCCTCTCCCCATGCGTGTGTGTGTGTTAAAAATATTTAGTATTCTCAAAAGAAAAAATAATGGGTTAAACCTACATTAGAAAATGAGTTTGAGTTATAGAGGTTTAAAGTTTGTGCTGTATATTTAAGAGTTAGGCCTTTTTGGATATACATCACTGTAAGTTTCTTTAAAAACCTTCTCCCCTCTCCCCATGTGTGTGTGTTAAAAATTTTAGTATTCTCAAAAAAAAAAAATAAGTTGCTAAATTTTAATTAATTTGCTATTATGGTTTTTTTCCCTCTATTTTCTTAATTTGGAAGACAAGGTTGAGGAAGTGGGGACATGAGAAAGCTCAAACTAGAAAGCTCAAACTTAAATACAAAATTCAATGCGGCGACAATGAGTTAAGAGCTGGCATAGACTAGTCAGCCCAATCTGGCCAATAAAAATGCTTTTATATCATGGTTTTTTTTATTTTTATTTTTTTTATAGGAACTTTTATATCATGGTTGTTAACCAATAAAAATGCGTTTTTAAGTATACTATAGTTGGTATTTCACTTCATTTTTATTGAATTTTTTTTTTCTTTTTAATGTTTAGTGTGAAATGGAAAATCTCGATCAATAAAAATTAATTTTTGAATTTTAAAAAATTACTCAA
The DNA here is from genome assembly GCA_023055345.1 of Quercus wislizeni. NCBI lineage: Eukaryota > Viridiplantae > Streptophyta > Magnoliopsida > Fagales > Fagaceae > Quercus > Quercus wislizeni. Next base: position 1,221,613 of record JALGQJ010000027.1, read on the forward strand.
AAGAGGTGGAATTTTTTTTTTTTTTTCAAAAAATAAGAATCAATTTCTGCAATTTCTTTGTGTCCTCCTCTTCATTTTTATTTTATTTTATTTTTTTTGCCATTACTACCATCACAATTTGTAGCCACCACCGTCACACAACTCACACCACCACTAGTCCACTACCACCTCTATCATCACTAAATCACATCCCTAACAATAGCCACTTTCGACACCACCATCCACCAACACATCATGCCACCACCACACCATTATCGGTGTCACAACCACCATCCCATCTTATGAAATATTAATAAATTTTTTTGTGCATCAAACAATTGGAAAATATTCTTTAAAAATTTTCAAAATTGCAACCAAATGTTTTTTTTTTTTTTTTTAACTCGTTTTTCCCACAAAAATTTTCCATTGAACTAAACCGAGAGTTAATTATAAATTTTGTAGATAATTTTTATGAGCTTTGATTTTTCGTTGTATTTTTTGGCGTGATGAAATTTGAGAAGAGCCATAATAAGAGTTCAATATTTTTTTGGATAAGCATAATAAGAGTTCAAATTACTTGAGCAAGTTGCCAATTCTTTTATTTCTTGGACTTTAGATCATTCTAAATAGTCATTAAATTAGAGCAAGCGTTATAAATGATGACGTGGACTAGAAAACTACATGTGAATCATGTGATCAAAAATAAAAATCAAAGATAGGTGCTTTTAATTTTAACACCTGTGGAATTCTCATGTGACTTGTTCCATATATACGCCGCCTTTTTGAGATGTGAAGAAACAAATTTTTATACCACCACTACTTCTGGGTGAGTTGGTACCCGGTTATGTAAGTAACCTATTACTCGGGAGTTCAAGCCTCCGCATTTACCTAGCAAAAAAAAAGTAGGACAAAATTTGGCTACAAACTTAGTTGTAGCCAATGTCTACAACTTCACTAAATATTTTTTTTAATGGAGGTAAATTTTGATAAATTCATTATTAGATAACATTTGTTTTTTATATCTTCTATACTTGTAAAATTTCTAGAATATCAAAGATCAATAATTATGTTATTAATCAAATGATTAAATTTCAAATTTTTGTAGTCTAAAATTATACATAAAAAATAAATTTATGAATCAAATAGTAAATAATATTAGATTGACACAAAATCTGACATGCCTGTTAAGAACATAAAGAACATGCATTCCAATAGTTAAATTTTCAAAATATGTAGTTATATTAATTTTTTCAGTAGAAGTTGTAGATATTGGTTACAACCAAGTTTGTAGACAAATTGTCTCCTTTAAAGTATTCTAGAAAAAAATGTATCAAGATTTCACATTAGGCGAATGATGTGGTATAACTTGGAGTATTAAATTTTAATTTGGTAGGTGCCTAGTTTGAATACTCAACAATACGGTTAACAATGTATCCAACTAGACTTGGATCATACATTTCCGCACGTCTATGTATTAAGCTTATTAATTTGAAATCCTGTAATAATTAATTAATTTATAAATCAGACAAAGATACACCATAACATTTTCATCTTTAGTTTTAATTATATTGCAAGGAATTAATGGTTGTAAACTTGTAATACATATATCTATTGTGGGGGCCTATTACCTAGATAGTACTGTTAAAATTGTATGCGTTGGGCTTATGATCCAATGGCCCAATCCGAGGATGGCCAATAAAGATCATAATGGGAAGGAAATCAGAGGAAAAGATAAAGATTGAATGTGATAGTCCAAAATACATCCGAGATGAAAATTCACCTCGGAGATGTAAATCCAAGGTGATTAAAGCCTTCTTATCAACCTGAACATTCTTCAAAATTGCATCATAATGGGGAGTCGGACATTGGATAAGGGATAAGCAAAGGGAGACAACAAATATCTTAAAAACTGCTACCTCCACATTAAATACCCCCCAACTAACTCTCTGGCCGCATTAATGTGGAGGTGATACTTGAACAGTGGTTAAACAGCCTTACAGCTACTAGTTGAGGGTTCTGTGAGGAGTAGGATGGGACAAGAAAGAGTTCCTAGAATCTAACCTACATGTGTATGATGAGAATGATAACAGAATTATAGTATATAACATGGAAAGGTGGCTAAAGGAAAAGGGGGAGAAAAATCACTAGGGAGAAAAACCCTTGAGAATAATCCACTGAATACTGGTAATCATGTTCATCAACAAGATATTATAACCTAACTCCTCCGGTCGTGCCGAGGATCGTTATTTCTTATCTTATTTATGTTTAATGCTCTCAATACTATAATCATTATGAACTTTCTTCTGGAATAGAAATAGTTCTTTCACCAACTCTCTATAAATTCACTGTTTGGGCTCATTGGGCTGAAATCCAATCCTAATTTAGATCCATCTCAAATTCGGTCACTACATCTATATTTATGGAAAAATAATAAAAACCATTTGGACCAAGAGCTTGTAACTCAGTGACATTGATTGGTCTCTTTTATTAAAATAACGAAGGTTCAAATTCTCCTTCCATCGCTTGTTGTAATAATTATCCTAAAATATAAAAACTCTTAGGCTTCTCAATAATAAATGGACCATGAACCTGCCAACCTAGAACAAGACCAGGCCCAATATCCAAATAGGCACATTATTGCTTAAAGAGAAACCGAGGTTGAGGTTGCAACAATTTATGACAACCTTAGATGGAGTCTCAATAGCCATCCCTCAACCATGGGGGGCGGTTGAGGAGGCCTTCTTTAGAGATGCTTAGATCATAGATCATCCCTGACAAGATAATGGGCTAATGTGAAATTTTGAATATATGTTGCCCAATGAGAATGAGTGTGAGGGCAAGGCACAAGGCCTTTATTAAATCACATCCATAGACAACTTTATGTGTTATGGTCATGTGTGTTTTTGATCTCCCACAAGTTTGAACATTAGACTACTTTAGGTGTTTCACGATTTCGGTTGAGAATTAAAAGAAAAGAACTATTAAGACTCTTACTATCTATCTGAGCAATTTAAAGCAAGGATGTCAATACCGTACCGGAGGCCGTACCGGAGGCCGTACCGGTTTGGCCACCGGTACGATATATTTCGGATACCGGTCAATACCGGTGTACCGTTTCGGGTTTACCGCTATTTTTATATATATATATGTATGTATGTATGTGTCAGTGGATATATATATTATAATAAATATAAAAGTTTACAATAAAACATTTTCTCAATTCAGAACTAATTATTCATGGTTTTATACTTTAGTATCAATTAAATGGGAAAAAAAATAAAAAAAAATAAAATAGAAAGCTTAAAAGTTACCATTGCATACTAAGAAAACAAATAATACTAATAAGTTAATACAAATAAGTTACCATTCTATCCTAACAAAAATTCAAAAATTACAAAACTTAAAAAAAAAAAAAAAAAAAAAACTTTTTTCTGTACCGGCCGGTACGCCCGGTACCGGCCGGTATTGCCCGAAATTGGCCGGTACGGCCGGTACGAGGCCGGTACGGCCGGTATTTCTACCGGTACGAAACATAGAGGTTAACCGTACCGGATTGCCGGCCGGTACGGTATATTTCGGCCGTACCGGCCGGTACGGTACGGTATTGACAACATTGATTTAAAGAGATTTGTGTGGATAAGGGGATTTATAGACAATTGATAGTTTATGATACTCCAAAAGAAAGGTCAATGATCAATGATCAATCTAATCTCCCTATATCCTTCTTGTAGGATTTATATTAGTGGCTCCAACCTAGCTATATCCTATATAAAGTGTCCTCTAAATTAGTAGTCTCCACTCCTAATGGTAAGTTTCTACATATGGTAACAATTTCACTTTAAATTAATAGGGGATTATGGATCATACCAGTCATGTCATCATAGATTTTCTTTTCTTCTACTACGTACTAAGTAGATCAGAGGATTAATGAGATGCAAAATTCACCCCAGGATGCGATCTGAGACTATATACCTTGATTTTAATTAATTCATTTCATGCCACTTTTGTTGGATTAACGATAATTATTACTAGTACTGTCTAGGCTTAGTGCAATAGAATTCATATTTGAATTATGTCTGTTTATTATGTCTTCTCATCAGTAAAGGGTCATCACCATCTCTATAATCTATATCTTGTCAGGAACCCTATACAGCAAGACAAGAACGCATGGTTAGTTTGTATATATGTGTCTGTATTTTTATATTTGTACATGTATATAATTAATTTGTGTGATAGCGTATATATGTGTATCTGAGAGAGAGAGAGAGAGAGAGTAGTTGTTGGAGGGACCACAACTTAACTCCCTACAACCACTCTAAAAACAGGCCTACATGGTGTGATGTTAAATGCCATAAAAGATTTGAGTGTGTCTTCCTCATCACCAATTGGTTTTAAAGTGGAATGACACAATTCACGGTCCGACAAATGGTATCAGAGCCAAGGTTATGGGTTCGAGTCACAGGAGTGTCATTGTGAGAAAGGGATTGTTTGGGGGGGCCACAATTTAACTTGAGTGTGTCTTCCTCATCACCAATTGGTAGTAAAAACTTTACTTGGGCGCAATGCAATCCACGTTAATGAAAATATGAAAACTATAACGCACACAACACTTTTCTGATAGATGATTGATACGGGAGGCAATGTCTGGAATGTTTAATTGAAGACATTTCTTCAATGCATCGACAAAACTTCCATGGAGCTCCCTTTGGTTTTGCAAGTTTGTTGAGTCTCTACTGAAGTTATTATAGCAACGTCCTGATGGTTCGCCAGTAAACCTCTCAAGGAACTTCATGCAATACCCTACGAAGTTTTGAGACCCTGTGGGACAGAACTGGAGTTCACACCTTGCCATGGCTGATCCAATAAACAAAATAATAAGAGTTAGATACAATACAAGACGAGCCATTATTTATATATAGTTAGCTTTTTTTTTTTTTTTTTTTTACAAAATAGAAATTCTAATCTAGCCTAATCTAAGTGTATATGTGTGTAAAGCTTCTTCCTAGAGACTTGAATCTCAGTCCTTACTCCCCCACACCCCACAAGCGTTTATACTTGTGCAGTGACCATTACGCCAAGGGTGTGTGATGGTATATATATAGTTAGCTTTTGTAAAAGCTAAGTGGGTGATCAACTTTATTGGTGGTGTTATATATATATATATATATATATATATATATATATATATATGTGAATCTGAATTCGGTGAAAATAAGGTATAAAATTCATGTTTTACACTATCCAATAAGAGATTGTCACGTCAGTTTTTTACTTAAAACTCAATACATCCTACCACACATAATAACATCTCAATAAACTCACAATTAAGTTAGAGTTTCAAATAGGTATTATAATTGATTAAGTGTAGTTGTATTTATTCTTTAATATGTAATATGATGTTGTAGCATATTGGAATTATAGGGGTAAAACTTGGGTTTTACAATTTACACCACATCCTTATAGAAGAGTAATACTACCACCACAAACTATTTTATAACATTTTTACAAACTGTTAATATGACCAACTTCTTATTAGTTTTCATCTTAGCCCACCATTAACATCACTTTTTCAATTACCAATAACCACTCACCATAGCAATTGTTTGTAAATTTTTTTGTAAAAAAGTTTGTATCTCTAGCATTACTCTCTTATAGAATTTAATCTCTCTCTCTCTCTCTCTCTCTATATATATACATAAAACACTTCATAATCTCAAAGGTTGTTTACATTAACAGTTTTAATTCACAGTTCTAAGTAGACTCGATTACTGTTAATTTGTTGTTTTTTTTTAACATGCAAATATCATGCTCCACAATGTATGGGCTATTGTTAAAAATCTTTAAAGACTTGTATATGGTATATCATTAACTCCAGAAAAACTTAATGTGACATGGTATAATTTGAATATTTGGTGGAGTCGTGAGTCAATTACGACTCTTCATAGTTCATGTAATGCTAGCTTGCACATTAATACAGTAGCATACTTAATCAATGATTCACCGATCTTGGAGACCTTGAGAGCGGTTATCACCTTATGATTAAGCTTTTTTTAGGGTAACTCGACCGAAGTTTTTTAAATCTTGACCATTTTTTCCACTTATTAATGAATATGTGGTTTATATTTTAATCAACAAATGGTCAAGATTTTTATAGCTTACACAATGTAAATCATGATAAATTTAAGTTGGTTTTGCATAAAACAAGATATTTCTAATTTATATAATACCATTCCTTCAACGAAACTTTTTTTTTAAAAGAGTTTTAACCTATGACATCCGTTCTTAATGATAATTCTTTATCATCAGATTAAGACACCAATTGGTTTTTAATGTAGGCAGAGATTGAACCCCAAATCTTTTATTCAACCATTAAAGATTTTATCAATTGAGTTAGTTGGAATCTGTTTTTAACAAAAAAAATTTGGTGGATCAAGAAACCACTTGTGATATTGAATTTATAAATAATAATAATAATAACCATCTATAAATTTCCATTTTGGAATTTCCTCTCTCACGATATTTGGACCCCATAATCATATGAAATCCACACCCTGTGTATGCCTACAGGCTTCCTAATCTAATTGTGAAACGGGCCCTTATAAACCTTACAAAACTCTATTCCAATTGCAAAAGGGACCCTTGTTAACCTTGTTGAAATCCTGCTCCAATTGCGAAAGGCATCCTTATTAACCTTGTCAACTTAGCACTCATGGGCTCTAATATCATCTATTGGGGAGATTACACCTTGGGAAAATTCCTATTGAGTAGTTAATAGTATAACATATAGTAATACCACTTAACCCAAAAGGTTTAAACCTATGGCTTTGGGTCCAACTATATTATATTAACCTTTCATTTTTGTCATTATTATCTAATGTAGAACTTCAGTCACAATTCACACACGTATACTCAAAAATGACCCCTTCTCATGTGCATGTGTGTAGGGGCGTTCACGGTGTTGTTTTGGGTCATTTTTAGCATCGCATTTTGCGGTGTGGTTTAGCCAAAACCCTAATTGCACTGCAACTCTTTTTTGAGGTCACTGTACGGTGTGATGTATAAGATGCGATTTGAACGGTTTGAAGCCAATATATTTTTCAAATTTTCAATTTCTCCCCAATACTTCTCATATTTTTCCTTTATAGATTGTGCCATTTCTTTTTAAGAGAGGATCACCATCAATGCCACACAATCTATGCAATTCATTTTGAATGCCTACCAACTCATAAAAATAAGTATTTGAAGTGCCAAATAAAGAACCAAAAAACTATCTATGCAATTCATTTCTATTAAACTTTTTTTTTTTTTTTTGAAAACTGGGGTTATTAAACTATAAATAATATATTAATATATAAAGATGATGCGGTGCGGTGCGGTTTGTGCGGTTTTCTTATTATAAAACTGCAAATTACACTGTATCATGTAGTGCGGTGCAGTGCAATTATGTCATTTTATGGGCAATTTGAATGCGGTTTTTGTGGTTTAGTGAATACTCCTATATGTGTGTGTGAGAGACAAAGATTCCTCTAATTACTTTAACCATTACAAGTATCCTTAAAGGGTAATTGCAATGTAGTAAAGAATTTTTTCTTTTGTTCAAATATTTTCATAATAGAATAACACTATGATAGATGTACTTTTTTCCGGCTAATTGAGTAACGAAGATTCAAGAACTTCTCATCAAATATAAATAAATAAATTCTTAGACATAATATTGTTAGAAAGGGAGAATTCTATAGTATATACTTTTTTATACACCATTTTCTTTTTACTATCATACCTATCTAATCTAAACCATTAATATAAGAAGATGTTATCTTATTTAATATATATTATTTTATAATAGTAGTGATGGATAGATAGTTAAAATTAAGTATGATCTATGTTGATGCCCATTTTTGAATCCGTACCATGAGGAAAAAAGCTTAATGAAAAGCAAGGCCCAAAGACCCACCAAGAAGACCGAAGAGCAAGAAAGGTCCAAAGAAAGAAGTGCAATGGAAAGCAATCTACAACAAAATGCAATTCTGCAGTAGAATACAGATCTGCCACAAAATACAGTTCTTTAGCAGAATGGCTTCAACAGATAAAGACAAATTAGGCCCAAGACCCTTTTGATCCGGTCAACATTATTTGGCCCACAAAGGCCCAAATCCTTTTGTATAAAAGATAGGCGTGAAAACTGATATGAAAAAGCACGATGAAAAGAAACAAGGAACAACAGGAAGTGTCAGCAACAGGAAACACATGAAGGAAACAAAAGCCAAACTAAAGGGAATGACAAACACAACAGGAAATGTGTGAAGAAATAAGACAGAAACACGCAGCAGAACGAGACAAAGCTAATTTGCTATGGTGGAAATGACGTGGGAACGAAAGAAGACAAAAATAGAAGATAGTGGAGCAAGCACACAAGGGCCAAAGCACCACCAACCTATACCTAGCCAATACAAGGGAGGTGGGCTCATGGTTAAGGGGATTCAGAGGGTGTGGTTTGGTGGTGGGGGAAAAAGGGGGTCTATATTTGGTTTCCAACCGTGACTTCTTTTGGTAATATACCTTGCTGGGATGGTATCTTACCCAAAAGAAGTAACAAATGGTTGGGACCATCTAATGCATACAATAGAGCTAGGTAGTGAGGTAGCCCAATCCTTACCCATTTGAACCCAAAGGTAGAGCAATACAACAAGAACAAACAAAAGGGAATTTTGTCATGAAATGAGTAATGGTGTAGCTAATGTATTCTGAGCAGAGGTAGTGGCCAAGCAACCAATGGGTTGGTGGGTAGTCCTGAAGGGATGCCCACAACAAATCAAAAACGATTGATGAAGCCCTAGGGGTAAAAGGGAGAAATACCATTGAATTAGCTCAATATAAAAGGAAGAGGTAGCCATGGATGAAAATAGAAAGAAAGAGACGAAAGGAGACCCAAGGGGGGAAGCACCTAAGGGGGGAAACCCATGGTAAGAGAGTAGTAAGCACCCACAGAGAGGGATCCAGAAAAAGGGAAGACCAAAAGGGGAAACAACCCACAGCAAGAGAGTAATAAGAAACTAAGAGTAAAAAGAACGGAGAGAAAGAAAGAAAGAAAGTGGTAAAAAGAAGAGAGAAAACACGGCATAATTAGGAGCATGCATCAATAGACCATTTTTTGTCTCCCTCTTAGCAAACCCACTCTTTGAAGTCTCCAAAAGTAAAAGCTAGTAGCCATTTAGGCCTATTCTCCAAAATGCAAAACTTTGATGGTAGAAGCTTATGACAAGGTTGTTCAAGTTGGGGTTTGGGTTCCTTCTTAGTTTACTTATTCTATGGGAAGATTCAATACTTGATTTCGATTGAAAATATATTTGATTTCTCTCATTATAACTTATATCTACTGTATTTAGTCTTTCTGCTGTAGCACGTTTTTATCATGTTTGCTACATCAGTTGTCCTGCTGTGAACCTGTGGTATCTTTACTTGTTGTACTAGTTATTCTGTTGTAGCACTAGTTATTCTGTTGTAACACATTTTCATTATATTTACTGTGTTAGCTATTATACTAACTAAAGCTTTTCTGCTGAAACTTCCTTCTTTATTTGTTATTATGTGTTTTACTTTTGACAAAACTAATCATTATCCTACCATAAGTATATATATACATATATCTTGTTTCCTATGTTCTGCAAAATATATTTTATAGATGTATATGTGAATACATATAAGTATATTTACAAATATGTGTATGTATATATTTGAGAATATGCTAACCCATTTAAACTAACATTTGCTTGATGGGTATTTTCTTTGGGTTTTAGATTTGTTTATGTGCATGAAGTAAAAAAATATTTCTATGGTAAAAAATGAAGAGTAGTCATTCACATTGCAAAAGGCTTTAATGCACAACAGACAGCTTTACTGCACAGCAAAAAGCTTTACTGCACAACAGACAACTTTAATGCACAACAGAAAGTTTTACCACACAGCAGAAAGTTTTATTGCACAGCAAACGATTTTACTGAACAGTAGAAAGTTTTACCGCACAGCAAAAAAGTCAATCATGTGGCAAAAACTAGAGAAAAGTTCATTCTGTGGCAGAAACTAGAGAAAAGTTCATTCTGTGGCAAAAACAAAGGATAAGCCCACTTTGCATTGTCTTCCCTTGGACTTGGACTCAATGTTTGCGCACAAACTAGCAACGGTAGAATGGTACTTTGGAGCCCATTCCGCAAAGCGCCAGACCCAACTTCCTTCTTAGAAAAAGCCTAGACTAAGCGTTATCTAATTACATCAAGAAGCATGTCTAAGGTACAAGAAACGTAAAAAGATCCCCCGACAATCTATTTTTTAAAATTTTTTTAAAAAAAATAAAAAAAAATAATAATAAAATCATACTATAGTACAAAATGATTTGCTATATGGATACCAAAATTGCCGAGCTTTTTATAGAAGGTGGGGCTTGTTTGGATAAAACTTTAGATACAATATCTAAGGTGTATACTTCATAATAAAAAAAATTTAAAAATTAAAAAAAAAATAATACTTAAGGTGTATAATACATTAAATTCCTCAATTAATTTTAAAATTTTGATTACATTGTCCAATAAAACACAAATAATTTTTCTTTTTAAGGATAATTAAATTCAATCTACCTTAGTGTTTAAATTTAATTTAATTAAAGAATCTAATGTATTGTAGTTGCTCATTAGGATTTAGGGCTAACTCAAAATCTTTCCAAGGAGCCCCGTTTATCTTTAAATAACGCACACAAACCAGAAGTCAAAAACCCTTTTGTTTTTTTTAATTGGAAAAGTAGAACGACAGCGTTTAAGGACAATAGGACCGTGAAATATGACCGTTAGGAAAAGAGAGAGACACACACACACAGAGATCCGAAGAGTTGCTTGCTTGCAAACGTGGCCGTTGGATTTTAGAGAATAGAGTAATAGAGAGACACTCCCCCTAAATTCAAAAAATTCGACCGTTGCAAATCCCCAACGTTATACTTCTCTCCTCCATTCCACCCCCTTCACACCAAACACATATCTCTCTCTCTCTCACTCTTACTCTCTCACAATAAACCACCACAGAGATCTCTCTCTCTCTCTCTCTCTCTCTCTCTCCCTTCTTCTCTCACAGAGAGCCTCTCTCACAAATCCCTTCAATTCTCTCGAATCGGTGTAATATGGCAGAGGATTCAGATACAAAAACAACAACAACAACAACAACAATGACGACGACAGTGATAGACGAGGCGTACGAATTCTCGGCGCCTCGGTTTTACGACTTTATAAAGGGAGAGACGGAGGAACAACTGCTAAAAGCCGAACTCTGGTTCGACTCCGCTCTCAGCTACGCCCCATCACGTACGTATATCATCCTCACTTCTTCTTCTTCTTCTCTTTATTTTCTACAAGAAGAAGAAAACTCAGAGAAGAAAATTCTAGACTTTGCAATGTACTTACTTTCTTGATTTTTCTTTAGGCTTTTAGAGAAGAAAATTCTAGATTTTGTCTCTGAGTGATATTGGATTGGTCCTAATCTTAGTGTTTATAAGTGTAAACTATCTTGGATTTTTAGGGTTTCCTGACTTTGATTTGAGGATAATCGAAATGTACTCTCTCTCTCTCTCTCTCTGAGTTCTCCGCTGTGGTTTCTGTTTGGTTTGGTTCGAATTTGGGGGTCTCTTTTTGTAGACTGAGTAAGTTGATATTTTCTGCGTTTTTGATTGGTTCTTGAATCTTAGGGTTTGTATTTTCATTTCTGTATGCGAATCTTTCTTGCAATTTTAGGGTTTTCGTGTGAAGCACTCTTTGGAAATTTTTTAGGGTTTGGATTTGAATGTAATTTTATCCAATTTTAGGGCTTTTTTGGAAGTTGAAACTCATGGAAATGGATTCTCTCTGTGGAAATTGTTAGACTTTGTTTGGCAGTTGGGAAAATTGAGCAAAAGAAACGAAAATGAGTATATTTTTTTTTTTTTCTCTTTTAATCTAAATAATTTTCTTCTTAAAAAAGGGAAAAGAATAGGAAAAGCCTTAATTCAATCAAGCAATGAAATCCGAATTTTCTGTTTTATCATTTGCATGCCACATATTCTAAGAAATCAAAGGGAGGTTTAGGGTTCAAGGAAACCTTGTTTGCCATATAGTGTATTTTCTATAGCCCTTTTGTTTGCCATATTGTATGTTTGTGTTTTGGAATAGAATGGTTTCCATCAAAGAGAGAGAGATGAATTGGGAGTTCTTTTGGTTTTTGTTTGTGATGAATATACTGTATGTTTGGTAGTTGAGAAAATGTTAGAAAATTGAGATTCTGACTTCTCTCTAAGAAATAAAAGATTCTGCTGGTGTCAAATAAGGTTAACTAACTCTTCTTATGTAGGTAAAGATGGTTTGAATTAGGACCAGATTTTTTATAGGATTACAAAGGACAAATAATGCAAGATTTCAAAGTATTCATTCCCGTCTTAGTTCTTACTCTTCTAGCACTTTTTGTGCTATCAAAGAGGCCTGTAGGGGTTGTTCTGTTGCGCGTTGATTAGTGTTTTCTTTTGAGGTGGATAGGATTTTGGAATATGGATTTTGCTTGCTCCAATTTATTGCATTTGTGCTTGAGTTTCAGATCTTATGCTTGTTGCTTTTTTTTATTACTTGTTCAAAATGTTTGATCTTTCTGGGACTTAATCTATGCAGCTTGCATGCCTAGAATCAAGACTGGCAGTAGATCTTTTAAAGTTGAGAGCTTATGTGACTTCAATGAAGCAGACCAAATGCAAAAGGTGGTGTGATCATTTATGTATTTCTAATTCCTCTTGGTCAAAAATGGCCAACTAATTTTCTGATATCAAGGGTTTTAAAATTTGGCTTGCTAGTTTCTGATATCATTGGTCAATTAATTTTCTCGTGCAGACCTCAGAGTCATCAGATTCCAAAGCTACTACTGATAACTCAGAATCTAAGCCTGCTGAAATTAAGGAACAGGAAGTGACAGCCAGTGAGGCCAAAGAAGGAAACAATGGTCCTCTTGCTAATTCAAGCATCCTCCAGGTTTCTGCTGATAAGGGGACAGGTGAAGATGATAAGGGAGTGAGTGCATGCACTCAAGAAAACGGAAGGTTTGTTTTTCCTAGCATTAATTAGTGATCCATATAAAGTCCAACATGTTAATACTGTGATTCTTATTCTCTCCCTTAATTGCATTTATTTGCTGATTTCAGTGTGTCTTCCAGTGTGAAAGTAGAAGCAAGCGATGATAAGTTGAACAAATCCAGTATTCAATTAGGAAATGAAGCCTGCACACCTAAGCCGACAATGACTTCTCAGAAGGGAGACCGAATGACTGATTCCAAGAAGCACGAGACAGCTAAAAAGATAGCTAGTTTGGTTAAGAACCCATCAACACTGAAGCCTAAAAATCAGTTGCAGTCATCAAAAACCAAAAGTATCAAACCATCAAGTGTGAAAAGGTTGGTTGATTTCCATGGTCTGATTTGTGTTGAAATCTGTTTTTATGCTAATTTACTGATTGGGCTCCTCAAAATTTATAGGGACACGAATTTGAAGAAAAGCTCTGCTGGAACTCCCAATTTAGCTCAAGAGAACCAGGCCATCAAGCGGCAGAAATTGGAAGGAGGAAGAACTAGACAGGTAAATTTTTACGAATTTTCTTTTCTCTTCTTTAACTATTACTGTTTTTATTTTAAAACATCTGAAATTTTTTTTTCCACTTAAAATTTCAGATAATTAGTCTTAAACCTCAAAATTTTCCCCACAAATCAAAACTGGGCATTACCAGTAGTAGCACTTCCAACTTGTTCTCTTCAGCTGCTGAAAAAGCTAATAAAGCTAATAAAGAAGACAGAAAGGTTTGCTGTTTTCTCCGGATCCTATGAATTTATTAAAATCTGTTACAGTTATTATTGTTTTCCATTCTTCAAGATTTAACTCATTGTGACTCCTCCTTGTTAATTTAAAAGGTTTATGTACGGGAACCACCAAAGCAATTTGTTTCAATGGCAGAAATGATGAAGAAGTTCCAATCAAGTACTAGAGACTTGTCACTGCCACACGCCAATGGTTCACATGTAAATGACGCCTACTTTAAATTCACCCTTAATTGTGTGCATGTCCTTTTTTATACATATAAAATTCCCTTCTATATTAAATTTAGGGTGCTTTCATTGTCCAGATGAAACCACTCACACTGACTAGACCAAAGGAACCTGAATTTGAAACGGCTCAACGGGTTCGCTCAGTCAGAATAAAAAGTACTGCTGAACTTGAGGAAGAAATGATGGCTAAAATTCCAAAATTTAAAGCTCGACCGCTGAACAAGAAGGTAAATTTTCTATTGTTTACTGTCCTTGCGGTTCTCTTCCTCAGAGATGTGGTCAACTTGTGACACAAATGTTTTTCTCTTTTTTCCCCATTCTCCTTTTTGTTACAGATCCTTGAGGCTCCAACATTACCTGCAATACCAAGAAGTGCACCACAGCCACCGGAATTTCAGGTAAACCAGAGTAATGGACTGAGAGAAATGGATTTTTAAGAAAGAAAATTGCTATTAGATATCAGACTAATATTGTTTATTTGCTGCAGGAATTTCATTTGGAGACAATGGCTAGGGCAAATCACAATGCAGAATCAGCTTCTGTAGCTTCGACAGAAATGTCCAATCAGGTTTGGTTTGGAGACTAATGCCCATCCCTGTGAAATTTATTGTGTTTTTATACTATACTTCCTGGTTTTGTTTACTTATATATCTCCTTATGTTTATAACAGAATAATAATCCATGGAAGCCTCATCTGACTACACCAAAAACCCCCATACTTCATACATCATTGAGGGCCCGTCCCCCCAGGGTGAAAAGCTCTTTTGAACTTGAGCAGGAAGAGCTTGAAAAACAACCAAAATTTAAGGCAAAGCCTTTGAATAAGAAGGTATGACTCTGCACCTATATTATGGACAATTTATGTTGGTTAATTTTACAACCTAGTATCGCTAAACAAAATATATTTCTTATTCTTTTATAGATCTTTGAAAGTAAAGGGGAGTTGGGGATGTTCTGCAATGCAAAGAAACAAGTGACCATACCTCAAGAATTTCATTTTGCAACAAATGAGAGGATTCCACCGCCTGCAGCTGTTTTTGATTTGTTTGACAAGGTAGTCATTTTATGAAAGGTTTTTGTATTCTATTCAGATTACAAACAAATATGAATACATCAATTGCAGTTTCTCATCAACTTATTTCTTTTGCAGCTTTCTTTGAATTCAGAACCTCGCCATGACAATACGATTCCAAGAAACACTAATCCAAATCCGTTCCATCTCCGCACAGAGGTGTGTGCCTATTAATTCTTTTGGTCAATGGGGGACAACTGAGTGATGGTTATGACTAACTTGTCGTGGCTTTCTGGCATCAGGAAAGAGGAGCTGAGAAAGAGAGGAGACTTTTTACAGAACTCATGCAGAAGCAATTTGAAGAAGAAAGAGCTAGGGTTCCCAAGGCTAATCCATACCCTTATACCACTGACTATCCTGTGGTACAGAAACTTAATTCGATCTCATTTCAATTTCAATTACATTAATAATGATGAAGATGGGGCACTATGTTAACGATTTATTCACATATCATGCAGGTTCCACCAAAACCAGAGCCCAAGCAATGTACAAAACCAGAACCCTTCCAATTGGAAAGCCTGGTGAGGCATGAGGAGGAATTGCAAAGGGAAATGGAAGAAAGGAGGAGGATGGAAGAGCAAGAAGCCCAGATGAGAATTTTCAAGGCGCAGCCAGTATTGAAAGAGTAAGCAGCAATTCTTAACAAACACCCCTTGCATGCATACATATATGTAGAGGAAGAAGATGAGTCAATTTAATTTTTCATGGTTTTTTTTTTTTTCATGCAGGGACCCTATCCCAGTTCCAGAGAAAGTGCGCAAACCCCTCACTGAAGTTCAGGAATTTAATCATCACGTGGATCATCGGGCTGTGGATAGATCTGAGTTTGATCAAAAGGTAAAGAATTTTACCAGCTTGCTTGAAAACATGGCTTTGTGTGTGTGTGTGTGTGTGTTTTTTTTTTTTTAGTGCTCATTAAAGTCTATTTGCAGATTAAAGAGAAAGAAATGATGTATAAGAGATATAGAGAAGAGAGCGAGGCATCTCGGATGGTATGGATGTATAGGCTTTATTGTTTTTGCATTATTCTATTGTATAGGCTTTATTGTCAATAAGAGAAAGCTCAAAATTTCCTGGCACTGTTTACAGGTGGAGGAAGAGAAGGCCCTGAAACAATTGAGAAGAACATTGGTTCCCCATGCAAGACCAGTGCCTAATTTTAATCATCCTTTCTGCCCTCAAAGGTATGAATAACCAACTCCTACTGATTATCAAAAAAAAAAAAAAAAAAAACTACTTCTTATTCCGCTTACAGCCTTCTTGATAGATTAATTGATGTTGGCATGATATTGTGTAACAGGTCTTCCAAGGAAACAACGACAGCAAAGTCACCAAATCTGCGTGTGCTCCAGAGAAAAGAAAGGCGAAAACTGGGCAGTGCTTATCATATGAGATGAGTGCTTGCGCATGCATTGTTCAGTGGGGACTAGTGTTCAAGAACTCTTGAACCCCGGTAAAAAAGGGTCTGTACAACTCCCACATAGTTTGCAGCATTGGAATTTCATTCTGTTTAAGGGAATGTACAACCACAATATAGTTGCAGCGTTGGAATATCATTCTGTTGTTACCTATTGTACTATTGTTTCAGACTAAATCATGTAAAGTTGTACCTATTGTACTATCAAGGATGCAAATTCTATTAAATTGGAACAATTAATAATTACGGTGAAAAAGGACAAAAAAAAACTGTTCGAAAAAAGTCAAAACGAACACCATATAGTCAATGTACAAGTCAAACGAACACCATCTTCTTTTCCACATTATTTTGAGTGATGATCGTGTTGTTGATTTTATAATCTTTAAACCGTTAAAAATTCAAATGCTCTGCAATGGGGAAGTGAATTGTCTAATTACGCAAAAATTCTAGAGACTTTATGATGACAATTTTAATTACGCAAAAAAATAAATAAATAAATTCCGCAAGCTTCTTTTTACAACTAAATGCTGTTTATCAAAACAACAAAAACAAACCTTGCAAGCCAAAAAAGAGGATTAAAAGTTAAAAAAACAAGTCCCATAACAACAACACACAGTACATGACTCTCATAACATAAAAAATAATAAAATAAAAAAATAAAAAAAGAAATATATAATAAATAAGGTGCACCACCAAGCTGTTGTGTTTGCATTCTTAAGGTCTTCACGCTGTGTAAATTTACATTATCAACAATGCAACTGGGAAAAAAAAATGCTTCAATTGGGTTCAATTCATCCTATGACTCTCTCTCTTTGACTATTGACTACAATCTTATCAACAGCAAATGCAATGTAAATTTTAATTTTCTCCAGGACGCCAATAGCAGATCTTATGGGTCAAGTCACCTTCCGCCGGTATGCTAGAATCTGAAAGAACAGAAGAAGTATAATTTGTGATTGTTTCAAAATAATTCTATATCAATTTGCGAGGAGCATCCAGAGTCAAGTATGCTTGTAACAGAATATATATATATATATATATATATATATATATATAGAAAATGGGGTTGTAATTTCTTCATAAGATAATACGAAGGCTTTGCAGTTTTTGAGAAGTCTAAATATAAGTAAGTTTAGCTCACAGTAGTATTTGGTTTCAACAGACTGCCATAAGAAAATATTCCCCCATCTCAGGTAAATGCTTACTCACCAAATGATTCTTCTTTGAAATGCAATTAGCTTTAAGCCCTCCCAAAGTTTCTTGCCCTTCCAAAATGTGCAGACACGGATCTTCCAACATGGGAGTGTGACCTGGATCACCTGCATCTTCCAAAAGGCGATTGGCTTTTAAACCTGAAGTTTCTTGCCCTTTTAACGCCAGAATTTCAATTTCTTCAGCTTGCAAAGGTACCTGGCGAGCAATATACTGCATAATAAATGCATTACAAAATCAGACAAGGACAAGAAAAGTTGGGGAGAGAACTGAATATAATGCCAAGAGAAAACAAATAGAATTACACTACCTTTGTCATATAAGAACGCATCCAGAAGTGGTAAAGGGACAAAACTAAACATGTTCATGTCTTATCAGAAATTGGGCAGGTCCAGGTTCCTCAATTTGGACCAGACTCATCAACTCATAACTAAAGACTATAATCCAGCCTAATTGAAAATCAAGGTAAAACTCAGAATTCATAGTTGTGCTTAGCGAGCTACAAGCCATGACTTCCTTTTGGGCAAGCAAAGATGCAATAGAGGCAAGGCATCAGTCAATGTGGTACTCTCCAGTCCAATAGGATGTCATACCGATCTTCTTTTTACCCTGTTCATTGCCTTACTACTTTTCATCATCTTTTTTTTTTTTTTGGGGGGGGGGGGGGGGGGGGGGGTTGTTATATCTATATTTGTATTGATTGGTATTCAGGTCAAATACATCCTGGACCTAACGTCCTAAACGTATCCCACTAAGCCTGGGCAAATCAGCAGTAGGGTCAGATATTACCTGCTTTACATGTATCACTACTTTCTTGGCAGTGATGTTCTATTACTAATGCAGTAATGCATTATAGAAAAATGAAATTAGCATGTCTTGTGAGCTTCACAAAAAGCAATTTGTCTTATATAAGTAATTTCCTACATTTTAAGAATTATAATTTTCATCTCCCAGTAGCAAAAGTTTTATAGAATCATAAAGCAAAATTTACTACTCTAGGAATAAGGAACTGAGACAGAAATCTTACTTCACATAGGTGTTTAACAGACAAACTTGGCCGACAGCAAAGGTGTGGCTGCTGCAATCTTGGTATACTTCGTAAGTCCAAAGAAAGAAGCATGAGATGAATATCTAACTGCACCCAAAAAAAAATAGAGAGGGTTTAATAATGGAGGATGTGAACTTACAGGCACAAATCACTGGTGGACCATATCAGGCCATTGAGGTGCTCACTAAAAGCCAAGGACTTAATATAATTTTATTTCATCACTAGCTGGATTTATTATTTAGCATCCTTGAGTTGGATTTGTCACCCATGGACCTATTCATAACTCAAACAAAAAGAGCAACAGACCCTTCTATACCTCATCGTTTTTTTCCTCTAAGCTCCGGAGATATTCAACCAGCTTGGACAAGCGAGTGCTTTGGGCACTCTTACTGCTGCAACCACTAGCATTGCCATGCCGTGTGTGACTCCGGGTACCAGCCCGGCCCCAAGCAAGCATTTCAGGGTTCCAAACAAGACCAGGAGATATTCCTCTGTTTTCTTTGCTGACTTCTAAATCATTTTCAATGCACCCACCATCTGAATTGGCCGCTGATGAAGAAGGCTGGGAGGACCTGGTTCCTGCCCGTCTCTTGCGTCTTCTCTGCCTGAGTTCTGTACCTCGTTCATCAGCAGAAGATGAATCTTTATTATCATTTTCATCCTCATTGTCCTCAGATCCTTGAAGTTCAATGCCCCGGCAGTTCCGTCGCCTTGAATGAGTATTCCGATTGTTGCGCTGTGATCTAGTTGTAAATGTGCTGGGTGTATTACCCAGTTGGCGTCTCTTAACTAGAGCTTCTGATTGTCGCTGTAAAATTTGGGCAATTGATGCTTGAATCTGTTCAACAAAGCATTAAAACAACATATTGATAACAAAAATATGCACCAAACCCCTATATGGAACACCAGGAGGCCTTTTGGAGTCAATTTGTCTATTAAAGAATGCCTACAAGTAAAATCACATAATGACATGGTGAACACAAAGAATATGTCAAGTAGTGATAATAATTGTTTGGCAAGGTATCTAATGAGTAGAACGTCCATGTCACAAGAACACCGCTCATGTCCCAAAACTGAAATTCTCAGCACAGTCAGAAGCCATAATTCTATGAGTATTATCATTGTAGGTGATACCAGGCAAAAAAAAATCATAAGATTTGCTTTATAATATGCATGGTTATCCACCCCATTTAAGATATCCAGACAGGAGTCTGCCATAAGGGCTTTTTTTTCTTTTCCCGAAGTTAATATATTTTTTATAATATAGGGAAACTTTCTAAAGAAGAGCCCTTTGGGCTCACCTCTAGCCAGTAAAACCTAAAAATAAATGCACTTGCATCTGCAAGCAGAATGCAGTTATATGTTTACCCAGGATTCTGACCTGCTTATTGCGTGTCATCTCCTCTTCATGAAATGCCAATTCCTGAGACCACATACTCAGTAAGTCAGCGCATGATATGAAAAACACTATCAGATACATTCAACCAAAGGCAATACCAATCAATCTATACCTCCTCCTCGTACTTATCAATATCTGGATATAAAGCTGCAATTAGGGCATCGTAGTTTGGATCATCTCTCAAAGAACGCCGACTGGCGCAATGTGTGCGGCAAGCAGGACACTCATTATTCCTGAAAAGTAAGCATCTATTTAAGTAATAAAATTTGGCTTAATCTCTAAAGTATTTGTACATACTATTCACTAAATGAAACTGAGCAGAGGCATGACATGTAAATCAGGATGCTAGTACTACCATGAATCAAATAAGGATGAGACAGGACTGGACCAATGTTACTTACCCCATTCGCATTGATTTGTCAATGCATTCCCTGCAAAAGCGGTGAAGGCATTCCATTACTGTCCGTGTTTTCTTAATAATCCCTGTACAGGCAACAGACACGATTAATGCTTCCTTTACCAGATTAATAATTAATCATGATTGATTAGGGAAGAAAATGAAAATTTTGGCATCCAAGGATATAATGAACTGCAGAGATAATGGCTTAGAAAAGCCCAATCAGCTACAGGTCTCTTAGACCCATGCTCTAGTGATGATTTAATCAAAATCAGAAATTTTGGAACAAATGGGACTCCAAAATGATACTAATAGTCTTAAACAGTGAAATTAAACTAGCATTCCCATTTAACCTACAGAAACCCTCACTCAGTGTATTTTTCTTCTCTTTTTTCTTTTTCAATTCAGTCACCCTTTTCCCATTCTTTCAAATATATGGTAAAGTTCAAACAAGTTTCTAATTATAACTAGAAAATCTATCCCATCACGTTTGCTCTTTGAAATTGGTTGAGAGGGTGGCATTACAAACTCGGAATTCCGTTTGTACATACATACATACATAAACAAGTGCATACACACACACATACATACATATATATATATATCGACAATAAACAAGATTGTGAAAAAGTAATATGGACATATACGGATATGACCAATCATTAATGAGAGCACATTCCCTCAGTTGGAAATTACATATATACATATATTATATATATCACTACCAAGAACACATTCCCTCAGTTGGAAATTTGAACAGCAATATGAACAATCTCCAGCCATTCCCTCACAAGATAACAATTGATTTTCTCTGGGAAAAGTGAATATCAGTAGACTTGATTCTCTTTATATATACAACAACAACAACCAAGCCTTAGTACCAAAATTCTTCACCAATTTTTCTCATGAGTTCAGTGCAAAATTTAAAAGAATTGTCAGATGCTACCAAACAGCTCCAAACCCCTGCATTCCCAATCCCCCTGCTTCTTCCAACAGGGCATGACTTCCCTGGTTTTTGATTGACAACTCTGACATTCAAGCATCTGCAAGCTGTATAAGTAAAAGGACTTTTTCTCAAAAACTGAACAGAAATTCCTCACATACTTTAAGTACCTGGAGTTAATGTTCCTACATCTTAAATTAATTAACTATGTTAGAAGTATGTGGTTAAAAGATTAAATTTACAATATCCCAACAGCTTAAGCTTTTGGGACAATCGATAATTTACATGATATTAGAGCATGAGATTCTGAGTTCGTCTCCTCCACTCTACCAATGTAGTTTCGGCTCACACGTGAGGGAGGAGTGTTAGAAGTATGTGGTTAAAAGATTACATTTACCACATCCCAACAACTTAAGTTTTTGGGATACTCGGTAATTTATCAAACTAAAACTAGCAAATTTTTTTTAGAAGAAAGTTTTGTTTTCTTTTTCTTTTTATGATAAAGGTCTCCTTGTAAAGTTCCACTCCAGGAAAATGAGAAATATATGTTTGTTAATTCCTCTCCAAGAAAATGAGAGACATTTGTTTGTTAATCATTAGTCTATTTTTCAAGACTGTTTTCAGATAACGTATGCTTTGGAAGTCTCCCTTGTATACTGCTCATGTAGGAAGACCCACCAAACACTTTCGCAATATTTTGGATGACTAATGCTTTAAAGATTAATTATAGTACCATTTTTCTTTCTGGGATGTCTCCTATGTATGCTTCCCATGTACTTGGGTGCACCCCTCTCTGATTGGCAACACAATTTTACTATTTAAATCACAACACAAGGTAGCATAAGAGACAGGAGGAAAAGCCAACGGCCCTTGGGTCAAATTGCACCTCCACCCCCAATAAAAATGGGTGGTGAATGAGGTTGCCAGTTCAAGTCCTATGGGGCGCATAAGTTATTGACCTATCAAAAATAAAATAGTAAGAGGAAAGAAAAAAATAGTTTCCTTCTGCGACGATCAACCTAAGCATATAACTAGAGTACAAAAAGGGTAAGGATCCAACAAAAAGTCAATTGGAGGGTGGAGGTAGAAGGAAAATAAGTGCAAAAAGAACTTCAACCAAAATGGTGTATAAAATTAGATTTAGTTCATCATTACACGTAACCAACATAGAGTAAGTCATATTCTAAAAATGTGCAGTTAGTTACACAGACATCCATCAGTTTTGTTCTGACAAGGCCATGTCTTTGCTAAATCATTAGTCATCACGTTCTTTCTCACTACCCCAAGTCACACCCTAATTGGCCTGTCCCTCATTCACATGTAAACAGAACCACAGCATTCCATGCTCAAGTTAATTTTGGTTTGAGTTTGAGATGCACATAAAAACACTTCTGCATTCAACTTGAGATTTTTCAGCCGGTGCTTTTGAATGGAGATCATCCCTGCCCTGACCAGTAAATGCGTGGTTCGCTGGATGAATGGTTCCATTCCAGACCAGTTGGATGAACCAGGTGGCGGGCAGCATATGATCACCCGCCATTCTATATGGCACTTGAAGCACATTGTGGCCTGAATTTGTCCTTTGCAAAGTGGCCCCTCAAGTAGGATCTGAACAAGTGGTTGTTGGCTTCATGTGTAAGTCTGTAACTTTCACTATTGACGTTGTTAATGCTAATAAAATAGATTCACAACTTATTCTCTACATCAGAGAGAATACCTATCAAGCTGAGTAAGCATGACACTGCAACAACTAGCAGCCTCAACATGACAATATTGCTCTCAACATGCAATATTGCAACCAGAAAAGTTTGACACAGTTATAATTGTTATAGATCGATTGAACCTTTCAACTACAATTCCTAAGTTCTGATTCAAGTAACAATGACATACAAGATCAACAAACAGAAGAAAATGATAACATGACCTATTGCTAAGTGATATTTCTTAACCATTTTGATTAGATATTCCCTCCTCATTTTACAATTTTTGTATTTCCATATACAAACCTTTCTTCAGGCACAAGTGCCCAGCTTTATAAATTGTATATAGTGTTATTTGAAAACACACTACCAGCATAAATATTGTTAAAAAAAAATTTGATCACACAATGTTCAAAACAAACCATACCGAGACAAATAGGACACTGCACATCTTTACGAATGTCTGTCAGTTGCACAAAGACAAATCTGCAGCAGAAACCAAAACCACATTAAATTACTTTGCACTTAGTCACTCACCAATACATGCTGAATGCAGAATTTATACTACTTGTTGATTAGAGTATACAGTTATACACAAGCATTATTGAAGTAAGACCATATGTAACTCTCTTAGCTGTATCCTTTAAATAATGGAACAAAGTAACCTTTCTCTAAAGAAATTTTTGTGGTTGATTTATGATTTCATGTTCATACACATATCTGATGGATATAAGCTTCTAAAGGCCTGAAAATCAATGGTTTCTTGATAATGGAATGTTGAATGCTACCACTGCTACCAGCCCCCTGGTCCTTCATCCAAACATTCTAAATTGCTCTTTTGAAAGGATCTTCATCTTCTCCCCGCTCTTTCCCAATAGAGCTCCTAAGTTTCTAAAAAGAGGAAGCAGTTATTTTAATCTTTGTTGAAAAGTTCCCTTATGTCAGCCTTCTATGGTGTATATCTAGATAAATTTCTCAAGTTCTGGTCTTAAGGTTAGCTTCTATGTCAACAGTTACGGTTATAGAATATAAAAAAAAAAATTATAATGAGCTTAGCATGGATCCAAATTTCAAACTAGCAATTAAATCATAAATTAAACTTGGAAGAACTTCCTAATATTTGCTTCCATTCCAATTTTTAAGTGATTCCTAATTTCAACATTATCAGGAATAACTGTAAAGATGTATTCACCAACTCCATCCTTGCTTAAATCAACTCTTTCTTGGGTTTGCATTGACCTTAATTTACTAACCTTTGGACCCATTCATTTTATTAAATATTTAATTTAAACGAATCCTCCTATCAAAAATATCAAGAAGAATTAAACCCTCCACCAATCACAAATCAGAGCCTTAAAACTTTGAGAAGCAAGCTCTACATCAGAAACCGTCCATCAGTCCAATTAACAAGGGAGCTCAAAAGGATCTAAAATGAAAGACAAAAGAGTATCAAAGATAAAAGAGTGGTGATGCTTGTTTTCACTTTCAAAGTTAGACAAGTTGCTTGAACAATGAATGCAATAACAACATGTGTAGCTTAAAGAAACCACCCATCTATAATCATAATTAAGAACTTAAGACCATAATCACCATGAGAAAGTGCCAAGTCAAACAGCACATCATATGAGACTATAAGAAAAGTGAGAAGGAATAAACACAGATTTGTAACTGTAGCAGATAAGGTAAAAAATAAAAACTTTGATGTCGTGCATCCTAAAGACTTTGCAATTGCAATTCAATGCAAAAAGTCCTATTTGTTGTACCTACCAAAGATAGTAGTGATGTTATACAACTCATTTCCCAAGATGAAGTGAACTTTGAATAACTCCAAATTAGCCTAATAAACCAGTCGATGGCATGGAAGTGTTTCAGACAAGTTGTTACAAGCACATGCTTATTAACGTTCAAGCATTTTTTTTTTTTTTTTTCCTTTAATGAATAAAAAGAAAATGGACATCAATCTATAGTACGAGGATTCAAAAACATAAAAGTTGTAACTATAACAGATTAACTTAAACTCCTTTACATATTCCCAGATTTGAGATTGGTCAAAGTACACAAGCAAGATACAGATCGCAGCATGCAACAATCTATCCGAGCAGGACAAAAACAAAAAGAACAGTGCCAAATTCAACGGCAATCGCGTTCATCGAAATACATTCTAGTTCAACGGCAATCGGCGTTCATCGAAATACATTGTAGTTGTGCCCATTAACAAGAAGAAAACCCATCAGTGGTTAAAGCAATAAGCATCCAAATAACCCTTTAAGCAGTACCCAAAAACAGACATACACGATGGCAATAGGAATCAAAACAGTGAACGAGAAACAGTTGAAAATTAAAGCAATGAGACAGAGAGAGAGAGAGAGAGAACGTACTCGGGCTTTTCTTGTAAGGTAGAAGATGGGCTTCCCTGAGAATCTGGAAAAATAAAGGCAATAGCTTGAGCTAATCGTGAAAACAAAGCAAGACCCAGATGACAAAAATCGATTTTGCAACAGACGAACTGGTATTTCTAGAGAGAGAAAGAGAGAAAGAGTTAAGATACGTAACCCTCTGCTTCTGCATCTTCTTCTTCTTCTTCTTCATTTTCTTCTTTTTCTTTCTCGTGTTGCTGCTGTTGTTTCACAGTTTGCTTATCTTCTGCTTCATCATCATCACCATCTTCTTCTTCTTCTTCTTCTCCTCCTCCTCCTCCTTCATCTTCATCGTCTTCTTCTTTTACTTGTTGTTCTTGAGGTTGTAGTTCTAGATGTTGTCCTGCTTCATCATCATCATCAACAATAACTTCATCATCTACTAGTGATTGAGGATGCGGTCGTGATTGCTTGGCATGATGCTGATGTTGCTCCTCATCGTCCAGATTTTCTGACAAACAACGCTTCTGTGCAGGCATTGATACTAACACACACAGAAACACGCAACTTTTTTTTCTGTCTTTCGGTGCGTTTGTTTTTGTTGGAGAGAGAAAGAGAGAGAGAGAAAGAGAGAAACGAAGAAGATGAAGAAAAACGAGATGAGATTTTGGGGTGGCTCACATATATATATATATATAATACTTAGTAAAAATAATAGTAAAAGGTGTGGTAGCTCTGGGAATGGAGAAATCGGAAGTTACGGCAATGGTCAAGAAAAAGCAGCACATGGTAGCTTCCTCTGTCCCTCTTTGCCCTTTTTTGTCATTTCAATTTCCTCACACATACACTATTTAATTTTTGGCATTGATTTTCCACTTTTGTATCCCATAACACAAAATTCGCAACATTAAACGTTTTTTTTTTTCTTGATAATTGGCGAGCCTATATCGATGTGTTTCGTGTTCTTGGAATCATTCCTAATACACAAAACAATTATATTTTAAAGTTTACGACAAGATGCCATTTGATCTAAAATTATTGTCTACTATTAACTGTAATCAACAAGAAGAGTGTTTAACAACCGCGCACCATTTATCTGATGGTCACTTTACAAATATAAGTTCTTGTAAGGTTGAGGTAAAAGCTAAGGTTTAAGTATTTTGAAGAGCGATTTATACACATATACACTTATATTAGACTAACATATGATTTCTATCTCAGAAAATAAAATAAAATAAACAACAACAATAGAAGGGCTTAGCATTTGCATGGAATCAGGGATTTGAAGATGTTATGTTTTAGGTTGGCTTTGATGTTGTTTTTGTTTATCTATGTTCTAAAGCTTATGCCTCCTTCATGAATTCCTATGGTTGTGTCTAATTGCAGAAGTCTTTTTTTCTTATAATTCAATTATTGGAAGATGATAAATTTTATAAATTTTTATGTTTGTACCTGGTTGCAATAGTCTTTTTTTTATATATATATTTTTAATAATTCAATAGTTAGCATAGAGAAATTATAACCTTAAATGTCTATATTGAAAACATTAAAAAAAATATCATTTAAAGTATAAAGTTTTTTTTTTTTTTTTTTTTTTTTGAGAGAGAGAGAGAAGTATAAAGCTATTTGATGCAAGAGTTTAAGGAATACGACATATTTTCTCTACCAAGTTTATGAGATCAAAAAAGAATAAATGGAAAGTAAATATATATAGTTTTACTATTGTACCCTTCACCTTTTATTTGTTTTTTCTCAAACTAGTGGTAAAATCGGTTTTTCGCCATTTCAATAAAGGAATAAGAGTTTCTCCCACTTTTGAAAGGAATGCTTAGAAAGCAATAGAATCTAACGGGCTTTCTCTGTTGACCATTCTATTCACTCATATTAAGATTCTCATAAAAAAATATTAGGATTCTCATAAAAGTAATAATAATAAATTAATTAAAAAAAAAAAAAAAAAAACTCTTGTTCAGTTCATTCAATTTTATTCAACCCCATCCCAAAAATACTAGAAGAAAAGGCACACAATTGTGGTAGTATGTATACATGGATGGGAATTTTCTTTGCAAAAAGTCCTTTTATTTTGGGACTAGCTCAGAGGGTTTATTTGAACCCATTGGACTATACCTAAAGTCGCCCTTGAGTGGAATGTAACATTGAATTTCAATGAGGTGATATCGATATCTGAGAAGTAGGGTACCTAGGTTTAAGGGATGAGAGACAGAAGATGAAGTCTAAGAAGGCCTTAAATTATTGCCATTTGCACAGTGGCGATGTCATCTTATGGCCAAGGTGGTCCCAAGACTATTCTGACCTGAAAATTTTTTTATATATATATAATAATTTAAAAAAATTTTATTTATTTACCTTTAAAAAAAATTTTAAGAACACCCTGAATTTTTTTATGTCAATAAAATTAAATTTTGGTTCATAATTTGAACAACTAAAAAATATATTGGAGTCTTTCAACTGATGATGGCAGAACAAGTCTGATAGGTTCGCAGTGGATAGAGGTGTAATGCCTCTAGGCTACACTTTGTTTTGGTCCTTTCCCTGGGCACTTGTTTTAATGGTTTACTGTTCCCCCGTTTCCAATGAAAAAAAGAAATCTGAGCTTGATGCCCAGTCTTTTACTTGTATTCTATTTCGTTTCAATAAAGTTTTTTATTGTTTTGAGTTCATAAAAAAATAAAAATAAAATAAATAAAAAAACAATATATTGGAGTTTTTCAAGCAAAAATGAAAAACTCAAAAAAAAAAATTGAACTAAAATCTAGAAAAAATAAATAAATATAATGGGTAGTGGTTTGATTTCTTCGACTCAGAACACTGCCCAATACAACACAATTTTCAACCTTTTATTATTTTTTATTACAGTATTATTTTTCCTCACCAGACATATATTACTTACTTCTCATTTTTAATTATTTTTTCTTGTTTATTCTTAACCACACATGTCTTATGTCTTCTCAAATTTTACACTTCATACTTTTAAATTTTATCACATCTTCATCTAAACTTTTACATCTACGTTTTGCCTTCCTCCTTGTTCGTCTGTGTCTTCTACCAATACCAGTGCGGCATTGCCTCTTCTCAAGTTTTGAGTTTTAAATTTCTCAATACGATTTTTTTTTAGCTATACAAGTACCTTTGTTCATTTCATTTCATTTCTTTTTTTTTTTTTTCCTTTTTAGGTTTTTTGGTTTACAAAATGCAAATTTGTTCAGGTTTTAAGAACAATTTTTTTTTTTAAGCACAAACTTCATGCCGGCCGAATCTTGAATTTCGACTGGTATTTACCGAAACACCCTGAAGCACCCGAAATAGACCGAAATGACCCGAAATTTTTTCAGAAGTGGAATAGGGTGGGTTACTGTTCCGGTTTGTTTACCGGCACAGTATTTTCTGGCCGGAACGGAATGAAATTAATAACATTGAATCAAACCTAATTACCTAAAGGCTAAAAAAAAAAAAAAAAAAAAATTGTGTAATTTATGCTTCCTAAGGAATACCCTGAACAAAATTCTTGAAGTCGCCACTACATATGCATGATTTGGAATTCATAGCAAATATGTTTGGGACAATCAAAGACAAGGCTCTATAAGCATCTAAACTGCATATATGGTGGGAACTGGATAGAAACAAGGGCAACTTAAGGCCCAAGTCACTTTCATATATATATATATATATATATATATATTAGTGATAATATAAGTTTCTTGTTAATTGTTTATCTTCATTATCATGTACTTTGTTTTGTTTTGTTTTTTCACAAAATCGTTATCATGTATTTATTAGTGTTTCATTATGGTCAAAAGTTTGACCATTTTTTAGTTTGGACAAATTAATTGGCCTATATAAAAAAATTTGACATAAAACCATCCTGAATACTACTTGGCCAAATTTCTTGAGACAATGTTCATTGTTTGTCATTCTCTTATTTCTATCCAGAGAAAATTTCACAATTCCTGTTTACTAGATAGTTCTACCAAACCTTAATTTCAAAGGTATTTGTAGGCCACTCCCATTGGCCATTGGTGTTCCTCAGTCTAGACACTAAACTTACAATTTAATAGAAATAGGGTTTTGAATATGAATTCCTCAACAAAAATTACATTTAAACTTAACGCATAATAATTATGTGGTGCTTTGTTTGAGAAATCCAATAGGAGTATATTATCAACATTCACATCTCTAAGAATGTGATGCAATAATATCATGTTTCATTCAGATGGAAATATGCATGTGCGCAACGGAAAAATAACGGATCTACTTCATTTGTGATAAATAACATGTGCTATGTAAATTTCAGAATATGAGAAGGAGAGAGTGTACCTTGGTGTGATGAATTTCAAAACAAAGATTGTAAGCACTTGGAAATACTTCTAATCTTCACTCTAATTCCACTAATGCCCAAGATGTGTGGTCTCTCAATCAGTAATGTGAATTTGTTCAAGAGTTAGAGAGTGTCCAACACTCACATACACCATTTCATGCAAGTTGTTAGTTCCAAAATTTTGTATGTTTCTCTCCTTATAACTGATTATCTAATTGGGCTAGCCTTTTGGGCCTTTCCAATTGGGCTCTAGTATGTGACTTAGAGTGAGACCAATAAGACACTAGCTCCAATGGGCCTTGAGTTTTTCTGTCAACTCTTGACAAGTTTAAAATTACCATTAACTATATTTAATACCATTATATAAATATAGTTGCACTATAAGCCTTATCTATAAATTATATCCCAAGACTTTATTGTACATGCAACCCCTTCATAAAATATTCGTAGTAATACAAAGTCATAAATATAGACTGCCACTTTGTAAATTACTACATCTTAATTCTTAAGTACCCGATTTAATCCTTTTAAGTTATTCACCATATATTTATGAAATCCAATTTCATAAATATATACTTTAATAATTTCTCACTAAAGTTGTTAGACCTAACTCTCTGAATAACTGAACCCATTAAATTTATCTTAAATGAATATTTTATATCTTCGTTAAGATATTATGAATTCTATCTTGAGAATATATGTTTCATCAACATTAAATGTGGCTGCCCAACATACTAAGGTTTTGACCGTTACTTTATATCTTATTCCTGATATATCAAAGCAACCTACATTCCATGATCAGATCCATTATTCTCTCAGGATTAAGAATTCATGTTAATATAAGTTGTGAGATTTATTATTCAATTGACAGTCGTTACGAGAATAATAAATCTCACAACGGTTCAGTTCAATATGTTTTAACTCTTAAAACATATCAACATATCAACTAGAAGTCACCACTTCCATGATCAAGACAAATCATCTTAATTGATATGTTATAGTCTTTGCAGATGAAATACCCAATTTCATCACCGACTACGAACTAAATTCTGAATTTACAAAGAACTTGTGATTTATATCTTCTATGACTTTTCACATAAACCACATATTATGCATCTCATGGACTATATGATAATGTTCGAATATTCATATTACCATTATTTTAGATAATAATAAAACAGCTTTATTAATTACAATATTAAGTCATACATCATGTTTTATTATTAACAAATTCTATGACTTTTCACATATACCACATATTATGCATCTCATGGACTATATGATAATGTCTGAATATTCATATTACCATTATTTTAGATAATAATAAAACAGTTTTATTAATTACAATATTAAGTCATACATCATACTATACATAATGCCATACATAATATTACATATAGCATCAAACAATAGGATTTGAGGGCACTAATCTTAACACATTCAATTTTTTGACTTATAAGAATTACCTCATATAAAAAATAAATAAATAATCAATCTCACCCTAAAAATAAAATAATTCAACCAATTGGGATTTTCCAGGAATTCAAACAGACTCAGAAACTAACCACATCCACCATAGGACACCCACAAGCACAATCGCGACCCAAGTCCTTTGCTTGAAACCGCAAACACGCTTGAACCTACAAAGCACGAAGCTTGGCCTAACATACCCATGAGAAACCCACCGCATGCTGCCAAGCTAAGCCCATGTGAAACCCATAGCTTTTGCCAACATTTTTACTTCTTGTAATGCAATTATGCTTGCATGCGCAATTCACTCTCTTTGGGATCACAAGATGAATGGTACATAACAAATATTTTTCTATATGTAAAAGGAGAAAAAGAACTATGTTTTCTTTTTGAAAAGCACAAGATGTGACCACCCTTTCTCTACAAAAAAAATATAACGCAAAGCAAGTATTTTATAGTTGTACAAGATAGGTTTGAAGAGGCAGTACAAAACCTAGTTAAAAACATAATCAGTAAAACATACTTCCTCAATAGGCTTAAGTGAGTCTCGAGTGAGGTACACTAAGTCTCGAGTTGATTTAAGTAAGTTTCATTTTGCTTGAACTACTCCACTTTTGCTCAAGTGGAATCTTCTATCAACACTTCTTTAAGTAGCTTCAAGGCAATTTTGACCAGACTTTTACAATGAATAAAATACATCAAAATCTTTAAATTTTAGGACAACCAAAGTCATGAAATTAGGCAACACTAAAATCTTAACAAGGGGGAGAAAAAGGTTCAGGGGTTATGAGGATTCAATGAGAGACTTTAGGTTGTTTACAAATATGTCAATTCCTAATCTTGACACGGTTCTTGAAATCTTGGATGTTTGGTATTTTATTTTAAAAGTAGTCAACAGTTTCTATTAAAAAAAAAAGCTTAAAAAATATAGATTTTTTTTTATAACTGGAGAACAATTTTTTAGAAACTTCATCTATTAGATCTTTCATCACCTATAAAAAATTTTCTTTGTTACCCCATAATGAAAATTTTTAAATCATCTTACTGACATGTGTTATATATGTGAGTCTGATTTTAAATCTGATGTATATATATTTTGGTTGAATGTCTACAATCACATTACATGTATCCTCATCATTCTCCCATTGACAGGTCAATCACAGCTTGAATAGAGATCCATATCAAGAACTGAGAACGTTTTGTAAACAAATTTCTTTTTTTTATTATTATTATTTATATTTACATAGTACTGCTTTATCAGGACCATAAATAGTATTTGTATTAAAATGTAATATCAAACCATAATTGTTTTTTAGACACGACAAAATTTAAAATCTATAGATCCTGCGCAACAATGATTGCTTTTTATTATCAACTTAAGAAACTAATTGGTTTTTTGTATAAAGGGAGTTCAATTCTCAAATATTTTATTCGACAACAAAAAACTTTACAATTGAATTGACTGAAATTCAACATCAAATCCTATCTTTGTATTTGATCAGGGTAATAAAATAAATAAATAAAGCTATAATCTGACCAGATGGAGCTAAAGCCTAAAGGGCTACTCAAACTAATGTCATTTACTTTAAAAAAGAAAATATAGTGTTTAAGGATCTGTTTTAATACCATTTATTGCTGAAAACTGAAAACACGGTAACAAAATAATTTTTAAATACGTGAATAGTATCATGAGACCCGATTTTAAAGTTGTTTTTACTGAATTCCGTACTTACGGGTCCCATAAATAAGGCACGGGACCCACAAAAAAAATATAGACACGCGTCTGCTTTCCTTTTCAATGCAATCCTAACCCAACCTAAGTTGACTTTAATCCATTGAACTATTTTTAATCGAGCTTGTCTGGCAAGTGGCATTTAATATTCGATATTAACTCGATTGCTCACACTCACCGTAGTCACCACTCACCAAAGCTTTAATTCAAGCTGCTTGGCAAAAAAACAAAAACAAAAAGTTGGTTGAACCCATAAAACCAATCAAAGTTTGAGCATAACCATTTTTTTGACAAAGGCCGGGCAAACTTCATTAGATAAAAAACAACATTACAAAATACAATTCAAATTATCCTTCTTGATCACATCCACAAACTGATCAAGCAAGGATGATTCATTAACAAACACCTACCACCTATTGTTAAGACCCCATTTAGTTAAGCAATGAGCTGCCATATTAACTTCATGATTTATCCAAGAGAAGTCCAAGAGCTAATTCTTTAGCCATTTCACAAGAATCTTCTCTATACTTACAGCTTCCCAAGAAACAAAGATAGGCATTTCCTCTTACAGAGCTCTGTTAATAGTATCTATACAAATCTTTGAGTCGTGTTCAATTACTACTTTCCTCAAATTTAGTTCTCGAGTCGATAAAATTGCCAATCTAAATTTAGTTCTTGACTCAATTTAGTTTAAGTATAACCATTAATCCCTATAGAACTTGAAGTTCAATATTTCCAATGACTTGATTCTAAAAAATAATTAGTATATACACTAAAATAATGAATTAGTAACTCTTTTTTTTTTTTTTTTTGCTACATTAAATTGGGGGTGGGAGATCAAACCTAAACATTTCCATTAGAATTCTCAGGCGTCAATTGAACCAAGGATCATTGTAAATTGTAGATTTTTTTAAAATTTTTTTTTTTTATAATTCAATTGTTGGGGTGAAGGGATTTAAATCTTGGATTTGTCTATTGGAAATACTAAAAGATGCCAATCATTTGTGTTACAAAGTTCCTAGCAAATATAAGAGCAAGCCAAAATAATTTGAGGATGACCAAATTGAACAACATAATACTCAAGTTTGGCCTAGAAAATAGCAAGTTGAAAATATTATTTAAGCTTGGGTTTTTCAGCAATCAAGCAATATGAGACAACCTGGATTCTTTGGTTTAGACGTAACCAACTCAGAACAAGCAGCAAGGACTTTCCCATTTCTCAGATTATTCCTAGTGCTCAACAAGCTATGTCTGACTATTTGAGGTATAATCTTTCTTCTCGAGTTCCAACTTCCAAGCCAATACCTCCTCGGGTCAGCTAGGTTTCCTCCTTGGGGTTCATGTGTCAAGACTCGGGTGAGTCAGATTTGGGGGTGATTGCTCAAAATTCTCAAGGTCTGGTCCTAGCTTCACTTTCTGAAAAGATCACTCTCCCTCCTTTAGTTGATGATGAAGAAGTTATGGTGGCAGCAAGAGCTATTCTCTTTTCTCAAGAACTTGGTCTTTCATCCTTTGTTGTTGAGGGAGATTATGAGATTATCATCGATGCTTTGAGGAGTGAATATGATTCTTTTGCCTCCTATGGCCATTTGCTTGCTTATGCAAAATCTCTCATAGCTTCCTTTGATATGATTTACTTTTCTCGTACTCGTAGACAGGGGAACATAGTAGCTCATAAATTAACTAAACATGCAAGATATATTAGTAGTTTAATGATGTGGATGGAGGATATTCCACCTCACTTTCATGATGTTATCTTAAGTCAATTGTGGTTAACTGTCTTGATTAATGATATTTATCATCTTTCATCTTTTAAATTATAATAATAAATATATATATATATATATATATATATATATATATATATATTTATTTATTTATTTATATATAAGACAAATTTGAGCTTTTGGTGTCTCATTACTATAGCTTCTCTAAACTTTTTTTTTTTCCTATTTGTGTAGTTTTTTAAAACACCAAAATTTTAAAAACCTGAAAAAAGAAAAAAGAAAAAAAAACTTTTTAGTAATAAGAACAGCTTTATTTTATTTTAATTTTTGTGGACTTTTATTTATAGGATGAGAGAAAATTACCTCACATTTTTCTTTTTCAATCTTGACTCTTAATTAAGATTCCGTTTATTATCATTGTTTAAATAATAATTTTCAGTATTTAAACAACATTATACATATTTTTACACACTTTTTCACTCATACGTATTTCTAAAAAATACAAACAATGTTATTAAAAATTTCTTACCAAACAAGCCCTAAATTATCTCATTTTTTGTAACTCAAAATGTTGAATGGGCCTGACATGGGCGAGGAAATGATTCAAGAAATTAGGTGAAGTGTGGGGTCATATTGATCATACAGCCCACATCGCAAAAGTTTGGGCTTGAAATTGTCTCCAACCAAAGTTTTATTTTTGCCAGTCGGCAAAGAAAATCCAGCTGTTCACGTCTTCAGGGTGATCCACGTGGGCCCAAACCTGATAAAGATTGAAAATGCACCTCTAGATAGATCATGCACCCATATTTACAGACACTTAAGGCTAAGGGGCTTACCCATTTATGGCCTGTTTGGAAGTTTAGAGAGGGAGGAGAGTAGAGGGGAGTAAAGGGGAGGAGAGTAGAGGAAAATAATTTCCCTCCACCTTGTTTGGATGTTTTAAAAATTAGGATGGAGAGGGGAAGAAATGATTGAAATAGACAAATTTACCCCTATTTGAAAATGGACTTGTAACATTGGTCTATGATTAATTTATCAGTTTTGTAAAGTTTTGAACTTGATTATCAGTTGTCCAAATCTTAGAATATGTTAGTGATTTTTTTTTAGAAGGATAAATAAAATTAAAAAAAAATAAAACAAAATAAATTATATACCTAAAAACTAAAAAAAAAAAGTCAAAATTGAACTTTTCTATTAATGTTTGAAAACAAAGCGTTCATATCAGTATTAATAAATACTGAACATTGCCATACTTAAGTAGGTTTTTTAAAACTCCAACCAAAATCCAAATTCCCATTTCTTTTCCACATTTTCTGAGCAACCAAACACAGGCACAAGTAGAGGAAGAAAAAAAAAAAAAAAAAACAGAAATTTCACAGAAACAGTGAAACACAAACCAAATCCCCCAAAACGCACACAATAAAAAAATAAAAAAAAAAGCGAGGTCCTGGAGAACGAAGCGCAAGCAAAGTGAGATCCTCATCGTCGTCGAGATAGTTCTCCGGAATCAGAGGGGAAGAGTCGCCATCGTGCTTCATCAGTGACGAAGTGGCTCGAGGCTCAATCGAGCTTGAGGGCCTGAGCTCAATCCCGATCGCCAACGAGCTGCGAGCGTCGTGGACCTCTGGATGTCGTCGCCGTTGAGTCGTGAGCGTCGTAGACCTCTGGACGTCGTCGGCGACGACCCACGACTTGGCGGCATCTGATTTCTTTTGCTTTTTTCAGGTTACAGCTGTGAAATTCTGAGAAAATTTTTTGGCTTTAATTTCTATTTGGGTGCTCTGAAAATGGAGGAAAAGGGAAAGGAATTGAAATTTGAGTATGGTGTATTTTGTTTGTTAGAAAATAAAACTCATAGTTACACTTTTTGAAACAGAAAAGTGATTGTTTTTGTTGGCTTTCCCGGTTTTGAATTTCTAAAATTTTAGCATTAAATTATTTATTTTCTCATGAACCAAACAAAGACTGCATGTTCTTAATTTTGTAAATTAAGAAAGGGTAAATTAGAAAATATATTTGGTCAATAATTTATCTACTCTACTCTCCTTCCAAATCTCTCCAATTTGGAGGAATTAAAAATGAGGGGTTAGAGGTAGTTGAAACCCCTCCAAACCCCTCCAAATCTCTCCCCCTCTTTCTTTAAAAAACTTCCAAACAAGGTAATTGAACTACTCCCCCTCCCTTTACTTTACTCTCCCTCCATTTTTTAACTTCCAAACAGACCATTAGTCTTAATCACTGTTATAAAATGTAAAAACACAGTGACGTTGTGATACGCTAATTGCCACTATGTTTCTTTCTTTTCTTTTTTTTAATTCTTATTAAAAAAAAAAAAAAAACAATTGCCACTAGTGTTAAAGCATAATAACACCGTGTCAAATTCAAGAGCTTGTATCTCAACCGATAGTTATTGATTTTTTTTAATGAAAACGTTTAACTGTTTTAAGGTTCTAGAGTATTTTGTAACTCATAAAATATATATATACTAGTTGAATGTCCATGCGTTGCACAGTTTTGGTCAATAACTTATTAAATACAATATATAATAATGCATTTGAGAAATAATAAATTAAATGAATTATTTTTATTCATAATTCTCTTCAACTGTACCATTTGTCTAATAAAACTAAACAATAAAAATTAATATCAACATTTAACAAAATAACATGTGTAAATTAATATTTAAGCATTAAATTAGTATCAACATAAAATTCACAAATTATAAGTTATCCAAATGTATAAGAATTAAAAAAATAAAAATAAAAATTCCATTTTCTATACTTATATATAATATAATATAATATAATATAAAAGAATTGATTGAGTATCACAACTCTTAGCCTATTGGATGATGTAGTCAAAATTCTACATTGTATTATATTTGGGTGATGCATGACTTATTTAAAATTTATATGGAAATAAATTATAATCATATTGATAATAAGTGAGCCATATGATAAAATGGATTAATTTTATAATATATGTAACTTCATGCCAGTATGGTATATGGTATATAAATTTTATTATATATATATTGAATTAAATTTATTTAAACCACCACAAACATTATTAATAGAATTATAGTTAAAGAGAATTTATATTTTAGATGAAAGAGTTTTATATGTAGAGTAAATTATTGGTAATTTTTTTTTAATTTTCAATAACCAGACAGTTTAAACACTGTCACAAAGAAAAGAAAAAAGTTAATCAATGCATTAATCTATGAAACCCCAAAAAAATAGCCTTGATTTAGTTATCAAATTATAAAAAATAAAAACCAAAGAAATAAAATGGGAATCTACCTGAAAATCCAATATTAATAATAAGTAAAAGGATGAATATTAAAATTGAGTTAAAAAATGAAATTGAGATAAAATGGGAATCTCCATAAAAGACTATACAACCTTTTCTTTACATTCTTGGGATTGAGTGTCAAGAGTCTTCAACAATCTCAAAACCCATGGAATCTTCTACGACAACACTGAAAAAGAAAAGAAAAGAAAATATAAAATAACATTTATATAGCAATAACTAAAATTGAAAATAAAAATCAGAAAGAAATTAAAATCTAGGTTAAAAAAAAATAGAATAACATAGATTACAACCTTTGAATTGTATGTCAATTTAGGAGTCTTCAACAATTTTATAGGATGCTTGCTTGGAATCACCTATGAAAAAAAAAAAATATATATATATATATATATATTACAACATATAACAAATGGAATGAAACGTATACCAATAGCTAAAATTGAAAATATAAATCAGAAAAAAAATTAAACTAAATTAAAAATAGAACTGTATATTATACAACCTTTGAATTTAATGTCAATTTAAGAGTTTACTATGACCAAACTGAGAAAAAAAAAAGATCTAAAACTATATAAAAGAAACTGAATGGAACATGAATTTCATTGATCCTTTAAGAGATCCGATTCCCTAATGAAAAACAACAATATTTGACTCCATAATGAAAAACAACACTATTTCAAAAGTGATAAGAATTAGCTTTCAATTCCTATTAAGTCATATAAGTATCAGAATCACTAACCTTTGTTGTTTGTTGTTTGCTGTTGGACTGAGATTATGATAGGGTGATAGATTGAACGTATTAATAACACAAATTTCCTTACCTTTCCATCTTAATGTTACAAATTGCATTTAGATTGTACCTACCTTTCGTGATGATTGATATAGGATTTTAAGATAGAGAAACCGTACAATTTTTTTGGAAAAGATTATTACAAATTAGTTGTACTTTTCTTTAGTTGCTTTATAACTTCTTTGGATAGAGTTATGTTGATAACAACTTCTTCTTCTTTATGGGTTTTTATTTTATTTTAATTACAATGATTTTTTAGATAAATATAACATGGGTTTTCTTCTTATCAACCTTTCTTCTGTTGTTTTATCATTTCTTAGGATAAATTAGTTTTGTTCTTTGTGTATTTATTTTATTTTGTTTTTAAATTTCTACGTTGATAATTAGGTTTTAATTTTTTTTTTTTTAAATCATATCCTATTTCTTTACAGATCAATCACATTTTTTTTTTTTTGGTTGTTGCCTTTCATTCTATTCATAATTTCATATGACCTCTCTTTTTTTATTTATTCTATTTTTTTTAGTTTGGTAATATAACACATTCTTTAACAATTCTATTTTCAATAGGATTTAAATTTTACATTAAATGGGACCATAACAATATATATTCTTTAAAAAAAAAATTTAACAATTAAAAAAAAAAAAACTCTATCTTATATCCTTATTGCCTCATTCACGCGTTTTTTTTTTTTAATTTTTTTTACATTATGTTGATATCAACATTTTTTTTCATTCTATCCATAAAAATATGATCTTTTTTATTCCATTTTCTTTCATGGGATAACAACAAACACGTTAATTAGAAATCCTAATTATAATAGGATATAGTGATATACATAATATTTATTTTTTATTTTTATTTAAAAAAAATCTTTGATTTTTCTTTAATTTTGTGCAGCCACTTGGCACAACCATGACTTCTAAGCCTAACTTTTATTATATAATGTAGGGACACGATTTGCAGCCCAAGCCCAAACTGTATGGGATCTTTGACTTAGTGAGCCCAATACAATAAATTTATAGAAAGTGGGTCAAAGAACTAAGTTTTAGTGAATTGGACAACGGCTAACATGGATAAACTCCTTGTCCGAGGAGGCAAGTGCTCATATAAATTACGTAAACAAAGTACCAGTCTTATTATGATTGCCACAATCCTCCTTCTCTATCTTCCGATCCCTTCCTTATGGAAAATATTTTCCATTATATAGTCCCCTTGAACCATCCTCCCCCTATACTTGTTCATCATCTAAGCCACCATTTGAGTATTTGTTCCATCAGACTTCTTCTTCAGCTTTTTCTGAATGATAATCTCTTAGGAAACACTGTTCAGAGATCTACTCTACATAAATGCGGCCATTAAAGTAGGTACAATGCATTTAATGTAGCGGTAGCAGCTTTTCCCTAGATATTTTGGAGTCTTCCTTCTTCCCCGTGTGTCCTTAAGGTGTCTCTACGTGGTGGGGACTTTGTGGAGAATCATTACAATGGTCCGAGTAAACAATTGAACCGCACTCAAAAAGATCTGAGGAGGAATATCTCCTCGGAAGGCTTCCCGTTTATTTCCCACACCTAAAATCTTAGTGGGCGAATCTTAGTAGTCTTCAATTTCTTATTCATACCTCCTCAGAAATTCAGGTTCTTAGATAAGGATTAGAATCAAATACTTATCAATTTGGACTCTCGTAAGTCTAAGGCCCAGTACGTATGGATTTTGGACCTTCACCCCTACAATAGCCCCTCAAAACTTTGGTTTTTCCCTTTCGTCAAAGGAGAAAAAGCAGGGTTTTGATTTTCATGAGAGAAGGTCACACGATTTTTCAATTCACACGTGTAGGGTGGATAATTCACGTGCATCAGACTTGCTACTGACGTTTCGAGGCCCGCAAAGCGCTATTAAATGCTCCAGGTGACGCATTGTCTCGCACATCCAACGGTGAAACGCAGATCCAACGGATGGGCTTTTTCCTGAAAATTTTTTGAGCGGGATAATTCCTACTCACTTAAACTTCCTATATAAAGTGAACGGAGACATCACTTCTCCATTTTCACAAGTCTTCAGATTTCAGAGATATCACACACTCGAACTCTTTTTCTTTCCTGAGATATTTTTCGAAACATCTTCACTAAGTTATCATAGATTGTCATATATATTAGTTTCTGCAAACTTACATTTTCTCAAACATATTCTTTTCTCTTCGGCAGATCTCCTCGGCCACTCGTTTTTACTTTTCTTTGTTTATAAAATTCAGTCATTTC
Organism: Quercus wislizeni; assembly: GCA_023055345.1. Lineage (NCBI taxonomy): Eukaryota > Viridiplantae > Streptophyta > Magnoliopsida > Fagales > Fagaceae > Quercus > Quercus wislizeni. Next base: position 1,262,852 of record JALGQJ010000027.1, read on the forward strand.
ACTCTAGGTTCGTCTAAATGGGTAGATTCGCGAGTCTGGTAGATTATCCTTCAAAAATAGAACTTTTCAAAGAGAAATATCACATACCTCAGGACGTGGGTCTGCGGTATTGTTCCACAGAACAAATCGTTACAAATAGGAAAGGGGGAGAAGTTATCATTCCTATGATAGCCTTTATTGAAGGTGGAATGACCCTCCCCATGGGTAGGATAACAAGGGACTACCTTATCAATCACAGGTTGTGCCCTCACCAATGCGCACCAAACATGTTTAGGGTTCTAGGCTGTGTCGACGCTCTCAATGAGCATCTCCAATTATGACTCACATGGCACGACGTAGTGCACCTGTACGAGTGCCATTCCCAATCCGACGGAGGATTTTACCTCAAGTCCCGATCACCCGTGGTCAGGCTCATTTCATGCCTCCCTAAGTCTAACAAAGGGATGAAAAATGACAACCTCATCGCCTCAGGGGCATGGCACGATGGTCTCCACTACCCAACCCAAGAGAGAAAGCCAGGTGAGGTATCTTAGAGTTAGGTTCCTTAGCAAAACACTTCAGATCTTATAATCATCGCCATGTAGTTACTATTCTCCATTTGGTTTTATCTTGATGATGGGTTTTCATAAGTTAATCATGGTTCTTTTCTTGGCTGTTATTGCATATAGGAGGCACATTGCACCTCGGCTCAACTTTACCAACGTAGTGGCCTTGAACTACTTGCTCCGATCAGAGATTTTCGTGAGCGAGGATCGAAAATTGCAAACAGTTCACCTAATTTTGGATTTTGAACCTATTTCACGGACCTTTCAAGAGATAGGTCACGCCATCTGAGCAGGAGATCCTCGGATAAACCGTATTGACGTATCCAAGCCAAATTTCTTGGCTCGAGATGATCTTCCTCCCATCATACTTCTTATTCAGCAAATCCCTCCTCCACTCGTAATTCCCTTGCAACAAGTTCCTCTTGAAGCACTGGTTGCAGCAGAAGAGGAAATTGCATCTTCTCGGCTATCCTTGAAGGAGGAAATAGATCAATTTCGCTTCGTGGAAGACTTAGGACCGTCCGAGAAGTCAGTGGATATTTCACATTCCGAGACTGAATCTATTAACCTATCCTCCGTTCATCCAAAACAGTTGGTTATTACTCGGATAGATTCAGAGTCCGAAGAGGAGGAAGAAGTAATGGACTAGAAGAAGCGACCTGGTTTGAAAGGACTGCTAGCCAGCAGCAATAAAAGGGGAAGTTCAAAAGAGGTCCCCAAAACGCAACCTCCTGCAATTCCCCCTCCTCCTCCTCCTACTGATCTCGGCCTACAGGCCATGCCAAATTTGAGAAAAAGAAGGCCAGATCACGAACTGGAGTAAGGTGAGTTGGCTCTTCGGAAGGATAACAAACAACAGAAAGTGGCCAAGGACCCCAGGGATAAGAGGGGTACCTCCGTAGATAGCAGGGATGAAGCTGAGGTACGTCAGCCTCAGCGGATCTGGGCCCCTCGACTAGAGATGGAGGGTGCTCCCATTCCATACGATGCTTCGATATGGGGTGCGCAAAGAGGCCACTCCAATTACTTAGCACAAGCCCTACAGCAACCTCTCCTTCTCCCCAGGGACATGGAGTCCATTCAGCGCACAAAACAGTCCGACTTATTCATGTCATTAAAGAGGGATCTAGCTATGGTTAGTTGCACCTCTCCTACTCAAGTATTTAAGATAAGTGCTTTTTATCTGTTGTGTTGATCGCATTTTTAATTATATTTGCTATCTCCATGCAGGTCACTCAGCAGGTTTACGTGGCCGAGGATTAGGTGCGAACTGCCCATAACAAGTTTGATGCTGAAGCTCAAACTTGGCGCGAAGTTGAAAAATCTCTCGGCACAGCAAACCATGAAAAAACGCAGCTGGCCGAGAAGCTTAAGGCTGCAGAAAGTGCGCGCCAAAGTGCTGAGGCTGGGTTGAAAACTGCTGAGGACCAGCGCAAGCAGCTTTACACCACCCAAATCAACCTTGCCACTGAGAAGGCAGCGGTTCTAGACCTTAAGGCTAAACTGCAAAAAGCCCAGGAGGCATTAAAAGTGGCCCAGGAAGCTGCCAAGGCCGCAGAGGCAGCAGCTTACGAGCATGAGGTACTAGAAACGAAGGCAAGGCTAATTGCGGAGGTGACGGTGGTCTACAGGGATTATTGCGCTAAAACATACTTTCAAGCCCTTAATCGAGCAGGAGTCCTTACGGACTTCGATCTGAGGAGAACAGAACAAGTATACTATCTAAAAGATATCAGAGAGGATCTAACTGCTCTTCCTCCTCCTGCAGCCCTTCCTCTTCCTCCTCCCGAGAAACCTCTCACCACCCAAGACCCTTCACAGGTGACTGAAATACCAGTAAGGGTTCCAAAAGAGAAAAAGGGTTATGTGGGGGTCTCTTGGCCAGAAGAGAAGACGAAGGAGAAGGCAAAAGGTAAAGCCAATGTCAATCCCTCCGAGGACGCCCTTACAATTGAAGACATGGTGTCCAAGGCTAAAGCTGCTGAATCCAAATCCAAGATTGACTCCAAGAAAGATTCTCATCAATCATAAACTTAGATATAGGGTTTTAGCTTTGTTTTTGCGATTTTTGTAATGGCCTCATGCTTTCTGATGCAATACTTATATTTATCATCTAATGAAGGAAATTATCTTTTTATCTGACTTAGATTTTGAATGATATTATGAATGGCTCCAAGTTATTATCATTTCATCCTTAATAAATAATGTTGACAATAGGTATTGGGTCATTTATTTATCTCAACTAAATGCCATCCACCCAAGCTGTAACTTGAAATTACTGTATCAAAGGTCAAGTTCAATACAGATAAATAATACACTTAGTATATTATTATGAACACAAGAATACCTGGAGTTTTAATGAGTGTTCAATCTTCAGATAAGCATCAACCACTATTAAGTTGATAAAAGTTAACTTCATATAAATATGTGGTCTAAGAGACCTAACATACCCTTACATCCGTTTAACAATTAGATGGATACCAAAAAACATTAATTCCACCCAAGTATGTGGTCTGAGAGACCTGACATGCCTTGAGGTTCGTTTAACAATTATATAGATGCCAATGAATATTAATTTCACACAAGTATGTGGTTCGAAAGACCTGACATGACTTGGAATCTGTTTAACACTTATATAGATGCCAATGACTATTAATTTCACACAAGTATATGGTCCGAAAAACCTGACATGACTTGGGATCTGTTTAACGATTATATAGATACCAAGAAGTGTTAATTTCACACAAGTATGTGGTCCGAGAGATCTGACATGACTTGGGATCTATTTAACACTTATATAAATGCCAATGATTGTTAATTTCACACAAGTATGTGGTCCGAGAGATCTGACATGACTTGAGATCTGTTTAACACTTATATAGAAAATAAACAACACTTAATTTAATATATTTACACAACAAAACACATATTTGAAGAAAGGAAACTTTCATTAATAGTAGTACCTTCTCAGGTTGTTTACATTCCAAGGACGAGGTATTACATGCTCATCTAAATCTTCTAGAAAATATGCTCCTATGCCAGCCACCAAGGTGATGCGATAGGGTCCGTCCCAGTTGGGTCCTAATTTCTCCCATGCTGGGTTTTTTGTCGTGCCCAAAACCTTTCTGAGTACCAAATCTCCAGGCTCTAGTGGTCTTAGTTTTACCTTGACATCGTAGCCCTGTTTGAGTTTATGCTGATAATAAGCCAATTGGACCATTACACTTTCCCTTCTTTCTTCAATGAGGTCCAAGCTTTTTTCCAATAATTCAACATTATTACTGGGATTGAATGATTGGGTTCTTGATGTTGGAAAGCCTGTTTCTATAGGGATGACAGCCTCAGCTCCATTAGACATTGAAAAGGGGGTTTCTCTAGTTGACCTGCGAGAAGTGGTTCGATACGTCCATAAGACATGCGGTAGTTCTTCCACCCATCTTCCCTTTGCATCGTCTAACCTTTTCTTAAGTCCACTCACTATGACCTTATTAACAGTTTCAGTTTGTCCGTTCCCTTTGAGATAAGTTGGAATGGAATATCTATTTGTAATTCCCAACTCACAGCAATATCTCCTAAAGGATTTGTTGTCAAACTAAAGTCCATTGTTCGAGATGAGGGAATGAGGTATTCCGAAACGGGTGACAATGTTCTTCCAGACAAACTTCTTTACGTCCACATCTCGGATATTCGCCAAAGGCTCAGCTTCAACCCATTTGGTGAAATAGTCTGTGCCGACCAGCAAATATTTCTTATTTCCTGCTGTTTTAGGAAATGGTCCAACAATATCCAAGCCCCATTGTACAAAAGGCCAAGGACTGGAGAGGGGATTTAGAAATCCTCTTGGTCGGTGTGTGTTTGGTGCAAATCTTTGACATTGATCACACTTCTTCGCATATTATAGTGCTTCCTTTTGCATGTTTGGCCACCAATAACCCTAGGTGATGACCCTATGAGCTATGGATCTCCCTCCTGTATGGCTTCCACAGATTCCTTCATGTAATTCCTCAAGAAGTAACTCTGATGCCTCAGGATGTATGCAGAGTAAATATGGCCCCGAGAAGGATCGCTTGTACAGTTTCTGGTCTTCGGATAGCCAGAATCGAAGAGCCTCCTACGTATTTTTTCAGCTTCTGATTTGTCCTCTAGTAAAACATCTTTACTCAGGAATTGAATAATGGGGTCCATCTAACTTAGCCCTATTCTGAAGTGGGGAACGCAGATCATATTCCCTCTTTCTCTTAAGGGTTTACCCAAATCTTCTATGAGAATAACACGAGATAAATTTTGAGCCGATGAGGTTACCAGCGTGGTCAGGGAGTTGACATGGGTATTTCCACTTCTAGGGATGTGTTGTAGGTTGAATGATTCAAACTTTAGTTGCAGATGCCTGATTCGAGTCAAATATCCCTGAATTCTCTCATCCCTTGCCTCTAATTTGCCCTTCACTTGACTGACGACCAGTTTTGAATCCGAGAACATTATAGCCGACTTTCCCCCCATCCTTTGAACCATGGACATTCCTTCCAATAATGCTTCGTACTCGGCCTCGTTGTTCGTGGCTGAAAAGCCTAGCCTTAACGACTTTTCCATGATGAGTTTTTTAGGTGAGATCAAGACTAGCCCCATGCCAGACCCTCTTTGGTTCGCTGCCCCATCCACGTATACCTTCCACTACAATGGTTTTTGCGCCGTAACTAGGCCAACTGATTTTTCACCCACGCGGTGTTCCTTTGATTCATCTTTTGCAGGGCCCTCAGCGAACTCGGCGACCAAATCTGCAAGGATCTGGCCTTTGATTGAGGTACAGGGCATGTATTTGATGTCAAAAGTGCCCAAGATCGTGCCCCACTTTGTTATCCTCCTAGTGTAATAAGCACTTCGAAGTATGGATTTGAGTGGAAGCTGGGTTAGGATAACTACCGTGTGTGCTTGGAAGTAATGGGGTAGCTTTCGAGTACCATGCACCACCGCCAAGATTGCCTTCTCTAATGGTAAATAGCGAATCTCAGTCTCGTGTAAAGACTTGCTCATGTAATAGACTGGTCGTTATCTACCACTATCGACTTATATCAACACCAAACTTACAGCATGAGGAGCTACAACGATATAAGCGAATAGAACTTTATCTGTTTCAGGACTGGACATGATAGGTGGATGAAAGAGATACTCTTTAAGTTGTTGAAACGCCTGAGCACACTCCTCGATCCATTCAAAGCCTTTCCATTTGTTCATTAATAGGAAGAAAGGTCTACATCTGTCTGCCGACTGAGAGATGAACCGATTCAAAGCTACCGTCATTCCGGTTAACTTTTGAACCTCTTTGGGGTTCCGAGGAGGTTGCAAACTATTTATGACTTTGACCTAGTCAGGGTTCACTTCGATTCCTCGGTGAGTGACCATATAGCCGAGGAACTTGCCCGAACCTACCCCAAAAGAGCATTTGGAGGCATTAAGACGAAGCTTGTATCCCTTCAGAATTTCGAAGATGTTTGTAAGGTCCTCTATATGCTCGGAAACTATCTTACTCTTCACTACCATGTCATCTATATACACCTCAATATTCTTACCCATTTGTGATTCGAACATCTTGGTCATCATCCTCTGGTACGTAGACCCAGCATTTTTCAAACCAAAAGGCATCACCTTATAATGGTAATTCCCAATGGGGGTGACAAAAGACGTTTTCTCCTGATCGTCCAAGGCCAGTGGTATTTGATGGTATCCTTGGAAGGCATCAAGGAAACTCATTCGAGGATGGCCTACCGTTGCGTTGACCAACAGATCTATCCGAGGAAGGGGGAAAGGATCTTTCGGACAAGTTTTATTCAAGTCTGTAAAGCCTACGCATACCCGCCACTTTTCGTTCTTCTTTTTTACTACCATGGTGTTGGTTAACCATTCGAGATAAAATACTTCCTTGATAGCCCTTGCTCGCTTAAGTTTAGTTACCTCGTCCTTAACAGCTTCATAATGGTCTTTGGATAAGCGCCTAGATGGTTGCTTTCTAGAAGTGATTGATAGGTTGACATTCAAATGATGACAGATGAAGTCAGGATCAGTTCCCAGGGCTTCGCAAGCGTCCCAGGCAAACACATCAACATTTTTTTGAAGGAATTCTATTAGTGCTTGTTTTTCATGAGGAGGCAATTGTACCCCGACTTGAAAGAATTTCTCCAGATCAGTATCAATGATCACTCTTTCCAAATCCTCACAACTCGCCTCCTCGACTGACCCTCTTTCCGATGAAGCCGAAGCTCTTGATTGCTATAGGGGTTTTTCAGCAAAGTCCGAGGGCGCAGCCTCCGGTTTATGCAAGATGGCCGCCACTGTGCATTGTCTAGCAACAGATTGACTGCCCAAAATCTCTTTAACTAAGTCTTTAGAGGGGTATTTCACCTTCTGATGCAAGGTAGAGGAGACAGCCCCTAGGGCATAAAGCTAAGGCCTGTCCACAATGACTGTATAGGGGGAATAAGAATCTACCACAATGAAATCCACTTCCACTACTTCTGAATCGGTTCGTATAGGTACCTGATCTGGCCTTTTGGAATGACAGTCTTTCCCTCAAAGCTTACTAGGGGAGATTCATAGGCCGTTAAATCCTCGGGTTTCAAATTCAGCCCCTTGTACAGATCAGGGTACATAATCTCGACTACACTACCCTGATCTACCAACACTCGCCTCACATCATACCCCCTATTCTGAGCGTAACCACCAAAGCATCATCATGGGGTTGGATGGTTCCAGCTTTATCCTCGTCCGAGAAGCCCAAAGTCGGTTGAGTTAGTATTCTAGCCTTTTTCGGCTCTGAGCCATCCTCATTGGCTGACAATCGAATCACTGACATCACTTTGTAGGGGCAGGATCCAGTCCTTCCAGGAGCAGCGAATATGACATTGATTGTTCCCAAAGGAGGCCCCGAATGAGCATTTTTCCTAGAGTCTGAACTCGTCTGGTTTCCCTGGCCACTAGAATGATGCAAGAGTAATTTGAGTTTTCCTTCTCGGACAAGTTGGTCCAAATGATCCCACAGGTTCCTATAATCTTCCGTAGTATGTCCCTGTCCCTGATGCTAAAGTCGGTTATTATTGTATCAGTCCGACTTGAAATCCTTCCTTTCCTGAGGGATAACCTTAGCTTTCATTTTTCCTTATTGTTGGTCATCTTCGATTCTCTTGTACTTATCAACTCGGTCTATGAGCTGGCATAAACTGGTGACTGGTTTACCTGTCAGAGATTTTCTTAAACCGTGCTCGGATGGGAGGCCGACCTTGAAAGTTTTAATGGCAACTTCATCAAAATCGCCATCAATCTCGTTAAACATCTCCCAGTACCTTTCTGAATATGCCTTTACGGATTCTCCCTCCCTCATTGACATGGACAGTAAGGAGTCCAAAGGTTGAGGAACTCTACTGCATGTGATAAATAGGGAGCAGAATGATTGAGTGAGCTTTTTAAAGGAACTAACAGAGTTTGTCCTTAGCCCGTCGAACCATCTCATTGCCATTGGTCCTAAGCTGGATGGAAATACCCTACACATCAAGGCCTCATCCTGAGAATGGACAGCCATCTTCTATTTGAACTAACTTATGTATTCTACAGGATCCGTTTGGCCATTATACATGGCGAACGTTGGCTGGTGGAATCGTCTAGGAAGCTTTGCCTTTTCTATCCCCCGCGTGAAAGGTGACTTAGAAATTTGACTCAACGCCTTTTTCATAACGTCAGCTCCCACTCCTTTACGAGAAGGGCTTCTATATTTTCTCCGGTGATGACGTTCTTCGTCATAGGAGAAGGATTCGCTTGGTGGAGTTCTTGACCTCTGCCTGTACATAGTGTCCTCTTCATCATTAGAAGAGACATCAGAGCTGGAAGGGGATCGCTTATGTTGTACTCGACGGAGTTGCTTCTTCAAGTCATCAATCTCTCGTTGCATGACTTTATTATCATCTCGCTCATGGGAGATGTGACCTTTCCTTCGAAAACTGCTTCCACCTGTGTGGATGGTATGCACACTGCATTCTTGATAGTTTTCTCGATCTCTTTTATGTTCAAGGTTGAGGAAACCATCCTATTGATGAACATTTGCAGATTCCGCCTGATGCGGACTTGCTTGATGCAAACTTAATCCTACCATATTTTCCGTTATACTTTACTAATGCACAAGTTCTCCCCACAGACGGCGCCAATTGTAGGGACACGATTTGCAGCCCAAGCCCAAACTATATGGGATCTTTGGCTTAGTGAGCCCAGTACAATAAATTTGTAAAAAGTGGGTGAAAGAACTAAGCTTTAGTGAATTGGACAACGACTAACATGGATAAACTCCTTGTCTGAGGAGGCAAGTGTTCATATAAATTATGTAAACAAAGTACGAGTCTTATTGTGATTGCCACAGTCCTCCTTCTCTATCTTCCGATCCCTTCCTTATGGAAGATATTTCCCATTATATAGTCCCCTTGAACCATCCTCTCCCTACACTTGTTCATCATCGAAGCCACCACTTGAGTATTTGTCCCATCAGATTTCTTCTTCAGCTTTTTCTGAATGATAATCTCCCAGGAAACACTGTTTAGAGGTCTACTCCACATAAATGCGACCATTAAAGTAGGTCAATGCATTTAATGTGGCGGTAGCAGCTTTTCCCTAGATATTTTGAAGTCTTCCTTCTTCCCCGTGTGTCCTTGAGATGTCTCTATGTGGTGGGGACTTTGTGGAGAATCATTACAATGGTCCGAGTAAACAATTGAACCGCACTCAAAAAGATTCGAGGAGGAATATCTCTTCGGAAGGCTTCCCGTTTATTTCCCACACCTAGAATCTTAGTGGGTGAATCTTAGTAGTCTTCAATTTCTTATTCATACCTCCTCGGAAATTCAGGTTCTTAGATAAGGATTAGGATCCAATATTTATCAATTTGGACTCTCGTAAGTCCAAGGCCCAGTACGTATGGATTTTGGACATTCACCCCTACATATAGTATATCATATATATATTTACAAGATAAATGTTTAAGACAATTTATCCTTTTTCTGAAGTCTAATAAATATATAAAAATTGTCTAGTTTGATATGAGAATTTCAAAAATATCCACACACAAAAAATTAGCATCATTTATCAAACTTAATCTGGACAATGATTTTCTATGGAATATATTATAATTTGTGTAGTGAAATTCTTAGAAAATTTATTTTCAATATAAATTCTCAAATGATCTACCAAAAGAAAATAAAAAAATTCCAATGAATTAATCCACAAAGTCATGAAGGATTAAAACTTAAACAGATGCAAGAGCAAATTTCACCATAAAAATGAAACTAAAAAAAATAGAAAACACTTTGTCTCTATAGCCACTTGACCAACCAATCAATTCTCTTTTGGGTACTATTAGGTCAATTCAATTTTTTTAGGGGGCCAAACTCTTTTTTTCCTTTTTGCCCTAACCTTTAAAAAGTTTAATAAATATTACTCCCATAAAATAAATTTGAAATTTGAGGTTGGCAGCTTCTTCCTTTTTTTTCTTTTATTTACCCAACCTTCAAAATTTTTAATAAATACGTGTGTATTATAAAATAAATTTAAAAAGGGGACTTTTTTTATAGAGAAATTTTAAAAGGAGACATGTGTAGCTCCACTCATGCGTTTAGCCTGTTTAGTTCATGCAACAAGTATATTTAATGTTCTCTACTAAAATAACAACAGAGTAGCTTGTTATGACACGAAAATCTTGTTCAATCAAGGTGAAACTTGTCTGGAGTGCCTTTTTGTACTAGATATGTTACGATTCAGACACATGTCTAGTTTTGAATAGGTGTTTACATCGTATCATCTACAGCGTAAAAAAACACTAAACATAAGTCATATTTGTCCAAATATACTATCAAACGGTCATTTATTAAAAACTTGACACCCGTCCCACCGCTATTGAAGCCAATTCGATTACACACCTTCATTAAAATGAACACTAAAGAATACATGAAATGAAAGATTTAGCGAAAATAACCAAAGTGAAAATATTATTTTAGTTTTTATATTTTAAGATATATTATTATCAATTTAGTCTCTATATTTTGATAACAACTAATTTAACCTTTGTTATTTTTAACTTGTAATCAATTTTCATTAATAAGCGAACGGTAAGTATCAAATTAACTGCAAATTTAAAATAACATATACTATATTAACTACAACTAAAATATAAAAATTAAATTGACAACACCCTTAAAATGTAGGAGGTAAATAATATTTTAGGTGAAAAAAAATATATCTCTCTCCCTCTCTCTGAGCACCAAATCCTATACAATAGCTTGACTGTGCTGCTTCGGTCTTGCTTCTTCATTTTAATATATTAAATGATAAAAGTTAGAATTTCTCATGATTGGACATTTCCCTGTCCACTTTGCCTATCTTAAACTCCAATGTCATCATTTTGTGCTGCATGCACCATGATATGAATGCTATGACGATGCCATGTAACAGAGACGATATTCACAAATGGTAGATTCCACCCACCTACTATTCATGTAAGATCAGGCCCTAAGAGAGTATCACAAATCACTATATTTTCAGAATATTGAATAATTACTCCTTTAACTATCATGATCATATATATATATATATATACCCCTTGGCAAACGGCCTTTGTTCCTGGGAGGAAAATTCAAGAAAACACTTTCTTGGCTCAAGAAATTATCCATGAGATGAAGAAGAAAAAAGGGAGAACAGGTTGGATGGGACTTAAAATTGATATAGAGACGGCATATAACAAAATCGAGTGGTCTTTTCTCAAGATGGTAATGACAAACTTTGGCTTTCCTCAAATCTGGATTCAATGGGTGATGCAGTGTATTACCACTACTTCTTTCTCTATTTTAATTAATGGGAGTCCATTTGGGCATTTCAAACCACAAAGAGGACTGAGACAAAGTGATCCTCTTTTACCTTTCCTTTTTGTTCTTGCATTTGAGGTGCTATCAAAACTTATAGAAAGGGAGGCTGCTTCCAACAAAATCAATGGGTTTAAATTGGCGAGAGAATTGGCCCCTATTACCCACCTGCAATTTGCAAATGATCTATTCATCTTTGCTCAAGCAAATGAGGAGAATATGAACTAGATCAAAGTCTATCTAGACACTTTTGAAAAGTGGTCTGGACAAAAAGTGAATTTCTTCAAATCTGTAATTATTTTCAGCAAAAATATGTCTCAAGCTTACAAAAGGCGGTTGGCCAATTTGATAGGCATAAATTCCTCAAACAAAAAAGAGAAGTATCTTGGCATTCCAATGGTTTCGGATAGAGAAAAGAAGGCTACAGTAAAGGAAATCATAGAAAATGTGAAATAGAGGCTTCAAGACTGGAAAATGAAAACTCTTTCCTAAGCGGAAAGAACCACCCTTATATCATCAGTTGTTGTAGCGATGCCCTCCTATCAAGCCTCCTCTCTACTCCTCCCGAAAAAGGTATGTGAAAAACTTGACGTCCTTAACAGGAATTTTTGGTGGGGTTGTAGTGATGAAAAAAACTCATGGGCTCTATCTTAAAAGTTAGGACTCTATATGCACTCCAAAAGCAATGGGTGGTCTTGGGATAAACAAAACGGAGGACATGAACCGAGCCCTTGTAGCTAAATTAACTTGGGAGGTGGCTAGTAATGCAAAGAAGTTTTGGGTAGAGATGTTTCAGAAGAAATATGTGAGGGGTAAGAATTTCATGAAGATGCCTATGCCCAAATCCATCTCTTGGTCATCTTAGAGTATCTTTGGCTGCAGAGATGTGGTAAAAAAAGGGCTTTGTCATAAAATTAGGAGTGGGTGGAATACTTGGATTTTGGATGATCCTTGGGTCCTTGAAGATTCATATTTCACTCCTAAAGTTAAAAGTGGAGTTGTTCCAACTGAGCATTTGGTGGCCGATCTCATAAACCAAGATAGTTGCCAATGGGATAGGGGTAAGTTAGTTGAACTCTTTATTCTAGAATCAGTTAATAGGATTCTTGGAATTCATCTATCACACCAAGACTCCCAAGATCAAATATTTTGGTGCCTCTCTCCATCAAGGGAATTTACAGTTATATCAGCCTACAATATTCTAAGATCAGTAGCTCAAGTCCCCCGTCAACATCTAAATAGTAGAGACTGGAAAGATATTTGGAAGCTCAAAGCAAATGTAAGACTCAAACATTTGTTGTGAAAAATAGCTTGGGGAGTTCTTCCAACTTGTGTAGTTATAAACAATAGGTTCTCCATTCCTTCTACTGATTGTTGTTTGTGCAAAAATGCCCTAGAAACTCTTGATCACATATTCCCGCAATGTGACTGGGCATCCCAAATCTGGCTCCTTGTTCCATGGCCTCTCAATCTTCAGAATATGGGTAACATTTCCATCTTTGTCTGGATAAAGATAATTCTAAATCCTAAAGGTCTGCTTGGTCTAGATGATTGTGATGTTAAGTATTTTGCTCTAATAGTCCTAGACCAAATTTGGGTGACAAGGAACAAAATCAGGTTTGAAGGAAAGAGTTCCAATCCTTTGGAGCTTTCTAGACAAATTTTGAGATCATATGAAGAACATAAACAAGCCTGGAAAGACAATCTTCACAGCCCTATAAGGAAAGCGATATGGAAGTGTCCTCCATATGGGTGGGTTAAATTAAATTTCGATGTAGTTGTAAGAGAAGAAAAAACTTCTCTAGCTATAGTGGGCAAGGATGATAAAGGAGATCTATTGTTTGCTTGGGCAGAACAAATTGAACCAGGTAGTCCTCTGGTTGGTGAAGCAAAAGCGGCACTTTGTGCCGTTAAGAGAGCCATTGAAAATGGGTTTTCTAAAATCATAGTGGAAGGTGATGCTTGGAATGTGATAGATCCTTTGAGTAATACAGGAAAGGGACCTCACTGGAGTATTGTAGAGGTGGTTACAAATATTTTGGATTTTGTAAAGTGTTTTGATGCTATTTTATTTTCTTTTGTGTACAGAGAGGGCAATGTTCCAGCCCATCTTGTAGCCCAATGGGCGGCTTTTGTTAATTGGGTAAGGCCAGTTTCCATCTCTAAGGTCCCTCTCCTAGTTTCTGAGGCTGTGGAGAGAGATGGTTTCAGGCCCTTTCATCTTTTGTACTCTGTTATTCATAAATAAAATATTTATTCAGCAATATATATATATATATATATATGGGTTAAGTTCAAGTTATATTTGGTGTAATTCTAAACAATATTACACCATTCAATAACTTGTTATATAATTCATATTTTGAAAATTTCACAGTTGAATTACATGTTCTATATATTTTTAACATTCATACCAATTTTCATGTCAATTATATTTTATTTACCATTCGATCCATAAACTCATCTTTTATGAATTATTTTAAACTACAGAAACTTGAATTTAAACAATTTATTGATGGTATAACTATTAATTTTTTATCACCTTAAAATTTTACAAGTATGGAGAATATACAAAGATAATGTAATCTAATAGTAATTTTGTCAAAATTCGCATTCAATTAAAAAATATTAAGTGGTGTAATATTGCTTAAAATTACACTAGGTATAACTTAAACCCATTCATATATATATATATAATTTACCAGATAATGTGAATGATTTTTGAAAACAAATAACCAATTGGATTTTGTGTATCATGAATGATGCATGCTGGATATATATATGGCAAGAACAATAGGTATAATAGAAGAGCCGTGGGCCATTATGACTATAATTCTCACCTCATTTTGTTAAGCTGAACCTTTTACATATATATATATATATATATATATATATATATATATATATATATCAATAAGGGGTGAGAAGATTTCAACCCTAGATGTCTCCATTAGGGCATTTACATCAAGAATGCTAAAAAATATAGCACCTTAATACCTCAAAAAATCACTTTATCGATTTTAACATCTCACTTTTAAATACACACAACATCAAAATTTCTATTTTAACACATAACACATTAAAATAAAATAAACAACCTAACTAACTAAATATAAAAATAAAAAATAAAAAAACCAAACATATTCAGTTCACCTCTTTCATCCTCTCCGACAGCTCTACCAACCACCACAATCTATTGCCATTAACAGCCACCATTGCAACTCACTACCACCACCCACTGCAACAAGCCCAAACAACCCCACCACAACCCACACCCCACTGCCACCTAGTGAAACAACCCACTGCCACCATCAAACACTACCCACAAACTCACAAAACAACCCACAACCTCCACCACAATCCACCAAACCCACAAAATCTACAATCCAACCCACAACCACCACAAATCACAAACCCACGACGACAGATCAGGAGAGAAAGAGAGATGAAAAATTTGGTGGTTTTTGTCTTTAGCGTCGTCGGTGGCTTTGCTAGATATCGTTGGCAACAACTTTGGCTTCTTCAAGCTTTTTGGGTTCAGTCAAAGGGAGAAGTGCAAAGCATGGATTTGGCGGCATGGGTTTTTTGGTTCGGTCAGAGGGGAAAGGGTCTTGGATTTTTGGCGGCTTGGTTGAGGGAAGGAAAGCAACATGGGAGAAGAAGGCTCCAGGAGGCGTGGGTTGAGGCTGAACCATAATAGAAAAGGGAGAGGAGGCAGCGTGTGTGAGAAAGGGTAAAGGGACACCTTGGCACGTGTGGGTGGGGATTAAAAAATTGATATTTGGTTTTAACATTCAGTTACAATGAGTTGTTATAGATAACAGCTCACTGTAGCTGAATGTTAAAACCAAATATCAGCTCGTTGTAGCTGAGTGTTAAAATTTTTAACATTTGGCATGTTTGATGTAGCAGGTATTTTGGTATTTTGGTTGTCAAATATAGCATTTTAATATACTTGATGTGAATGCTCTTAGAAACATAAAAAATGCCAACCAATTGAACTTTAAAACTCTTTGACACATATATTGATGCTATTAAGACAAGACAACATAACAAGTATTAGCAATTTGAAAACGTTTAGAAATCAAAAGAACGGGGACCTATCATAATGCAATACATGCTAGTTCTTTATTTGAGAGAGAGAGAGAGAGAATGGAATGATCCTAGTGAGACTTTATATGTGTAGTGTGAGTTGTGTGATGATTTAAAGTAAGCTAGCACAGTGATATGAAGACTAATGTCTCTTCAACACAACCGTACATACTTTTTTTTTTGGTTATATAACTAAAGGTTTGTTACTTGTGTTTAAATGATAGATTTTAATTTTTTTTTAAATACGTGTAAGTGAAAAAGTGTGTAAAAATATGTATAATATTGTTTAAAAATTGAAAACATCTATTTAAGATTATGTACCAAATAAACCCTAATAGTCCGTTTAGATTGAGGGAGAGGGAGAAATAATAGAGTAGAGTAAAGTAGAGTAAATTTAATACAAAATTAATTCATTTTTAACCAACACTATTTTAATTCTCTCTACTCTTCTCTCTCCATCCAAACAGATCATAAAATTGTGACTTCCGTGAAAAAACAGCAAGCGTGCATTGCATTATTAATTTATTATATACACAAGTGTGTGTAATAGACGTCACTCAATTGAGAATATCTAAAAAGAGTGGAGCGCATTTGATAGAGTACACCGTGTAGGAAACGGCACTTACCAGTACAAACATAACGTGTACGAATGGGCAATACAAAAAAATTTCAATCACTTCTTATCAACCTACAAGTCCTCGCCGCTGTTAAAATTCAGCAAAATACAAAAATATAGTACATCATTCATTCATTCATGGAATTCCATTTCCCACATGGGATCCGATCCGCGTGCACCTGCATAGTAACACAGGTCCCGCATGTCATGGGCCCCCCACATATATTATTAATGATCATCAAACATTGTTTTCAAAAAAAAAAAAAAAAAAAAAAAAACGATAATCAAACATTGCAGATCCTTTTCAGTGCAGTAAAGTGCTTGCAAAAATATTTTAAGGAATATATAATACATATATTATTATTATTATATATGGTCCCTTTAATAACCATGGATTTCACTAGGAACCTTAAGCACTAATACAGTCCATAAATCATTTTTTTTTTTTGGGTTAAGCATAAATCAGATTTCAATGATCAGGTACTCTGTTATTATTTTTTATTTTTTATTTTTTTGGGAAATGATCAGGTACTTAGGGCCTTTCAAATTTCATAACTACAATTTAATGCGCACTCTGCAAAAATCTCAAAATGTATATATTAAAACAGTTCAAAACTTTGATAACACGTAACCAAAATGTACACCATACATATATATTTGATGCCTGCAAGTCTTGGAACCCAACTGCCTTCAAGATTTTTTTTTTTTTTTTTTTGGTGAAAAAAAGTTTAGATGAGAGGAGGCTACTCCATACCAAGGCCAAAGCAAGCTGCAAGCCTACAAAATAACTTACATTGGACTTATAAATCGCCCATCAAGGAGGATTGTTGACAGTAGGATTCAAACCTAGGCCTTTTGAGCATAGCATTTGAGTCTTATCAACTAAACCAACCCCGTTAACTACCACCTACGAGATTAAAAGTACCCTTCCTATCCTATTCCTTTTAAGGTAATTAAATTGTGCTTATACACCAGTGTAATAACAAATGAAAAGGCAGCATATTCCATTCAAAACATATATACTTTCTATGAAAAATATAAAAGGTGAAAATGGAGTAGCTAAAACAGTCGTAGGTGCTCCAAATGCACTTTAGAAACAAATAGAGTATTCAGATATTCTAGCATATCCCACTTTCCAAAATGCATCCATTTTGCATACCATAATAGCACATTACAAACTAGTAGCAGAAAATAATAGATAAGATAAATTAAGCCCTAATTAATTAAGGGCCAAGGAAGGAAAATACATGCAAATCATAATCTAACCTTGCAAAATATACAAAGTTAAATTGCTTAGCCAGGTACTAGCTTGTCTCTACACCTCCAACTACAATCAGCAACTCTAGAACCATGAACGGAAGTTGCTAAGCCGCAGGCATTTGTACTCAGCCTAAATAAATTTCTTGAGTACACAACAGCACTAAGTTATTATCATTGCACCCTATGACAGAAGAGAGAGAGCATGCTTGTTGAGCATAGGCATAGTTGGATGATCTTATCTGATCTGGAAATGCTTGTAAGTGGAGTTTTCATGGATGGTTATCTTAATTCTTCCCCTATCATCAACCTGTCCACAAACAAGATCCTTCAACTGATGATTGCCGCCTATTCCCTTGCGGCTTGACCCTTCTGCATGAGAATCAGCAGAGTTCTTCCTTCGCCGCTCATTATGTCCGGCCAGGCGCCTGCGGCAACTCCTCTTTGTTTCATCAAATTCTGACAGCTCATGAAATCTGCACCACAATATCCCCCCATTTACAATAAATATATAGTTCAATTACTGAAAGGGGAAAGTCCCAGTTCTTGGTTTTGGACATTGGAAGACTAAGGCAGCGTATAAGTTATACAAAGCAGAAACATATATTTGTACCAAGATTAGGAAATAGCATGGATCAATCTGTATTAACGTTTAATAGATTATGAAACTAACGTAGAAAGTTTTTATCTTTGTACTGAAATGTAAAGCAATTTTGAAATCCAATACAATATATAATTATATATGACCATATCAAAGCACAGAAAATTAAGGAACTGTTAATGACCATAATCATGCAATTCAAACGGAGAAAGAGCTGTTTAAACAAGAATATATATATATATATACAGATTACACCCTATCATACCGCATTAGCTCAAGGTAGCATAGTGCCAAATTCATGAGTAAAATATTATATAAAACAACCTAAGTTTAAACAAACATTCTGTTATCTTTAATATAAAATGAAAAATACACATACCAACAAACTGTTCTAACAGATTGTTTGGAAGATTCTAATTAGCCTAGCTAGAGTTGCATTAGAAAGATCTAAATTAGAAACTTAAAAAGGGACCGTACCAGCCACAGCTAAACTAGCCATAGCCTTAAATTCCAAACTTCTTGGGATCACCTATTGGGAACTTGCCTTCTAAATTTTTGCAAATTTTAGACCTAATCACGCAAATTTAATGTTCCTTTTTTTCAATCCAAAAAAAAAAAAAAAACTAACAAGGCAATAAACAAAAAGACAAGCTCTTTTTTTTTAGGAGGCCTCAAATTCCAACACAATTGAACAAAAGTGACCCAATTGAACAACAATTATGAATTATCCCCACCCATGAAGGAATTCAGCAGCAACAACAACAAAGACAAAACACCATGAAATTCATCACAAATGAAAAGAAAAAAAAACCCCCCAAACCTGCTGCATTGTTGACAAAACCTTTGCCTAATCCCACCCACAAGCACAACCTGGGCCTTAGCATGTTGCTCACACACCTTGTGCCTCCTATGGTATGGCTTAGCATCACTCAAATCAGCTGTGCACTTCTCAGCTTGACAACACCTCATCCCATTCCCGGCAGTACTCCCACCTTTCTTTCCATTATTTCCAAAACCAACACTACCCACCACCCCTTTTTGCCTCTTCTCCTCCTCCTCCAAACTCTCTAATTCCTCATCAGAAGACCCCTCCTTCTTCACCGCCTTCTGTTGCTTCTCCATCCTCTGGTAATTCCCATCAGCCTTACCAAGACTCATGATGATGGTCTTACTCTAAGCAAAAAAGTGAGAGAAGAAGTTGGAGAAAAGTGTGTTGCAAAAAAAGATATTAATGAATGATCAGTTCAGGTGGGTAGGGGTGTGAGGTGTGAGGTGTGAGGGTTGGAGTGACTGAATGAGAGATGAATTATAGTTGGAAAATGAAAAAGTAACAAAAGAAAGTGTGTGAGGGAGTGAGGGAATTAGGACCACAGGGTGGTACTGGTGGTGGAGCTGCTGCATCTTTTTTTTTTTCTTTTTTTCTTTGTCTTTTTTTTCTTTCTTTTTTTGTTCTTCTGTTGTTGTTTCTGGGGCTGATTGACTGACTGTCTGTTTGGTTGTATGTTTGTTTTGTTGTACATGGGGGAGGTACTGAGTAAATTTTGTTTTTTTGTTTTTTGAGGGGGTTAGATAATTAGTTAATTACTAATAAGTAAGTTTTTCAAAGCTGATTTTTTTTTTTGATTGATGGGAGCTTTTCAAAGCTGATAATTGGTAATAATCAAATAATGTCAATTGTCAAAGAAACGTGACCACCCGGGTAGAGAGTAGTGGGAAAGACATGGTGTACATTCCAAATACTAAATAGAGAGGTCCTCGGTCTTAGACTCTAAGTGCCTGTTTAGTCTCTAATTTCAAACTCATATTTTTATATTTTAAACAATACTAGCATGTTGTCCATGCTTACGCATCGAAATATTAATAATTGTGATGATAAGATATTTATCTTAGTAGATTCAGTAATTTAACACCAACATTTAAAAATCAAATTGGACACATAGAACAAAATTAAACTACAATTAGAAATTAATTTAATTCAATTTGAATTCTAAAATTGAACTTCAACTTAATATAATATATATGATTATATTTTTGTCACTTTTAACAAATTAACAAAATTTTAATCCAAACACACTAAAAACTATTAAAAAATAAGAACTGATCATTGAGCTTGGAATCTTCTTGGAGGCGCCAATGAAGCGCTAATGTATGAGAGTGTGAAGCAAGGAAGAGTGGGATTGAACATTGTGTTTGAACCTGACCTTACTCTAAGAAATCCGTAAGGAGGAGGAGAGGGCAGCGTGTGGATCTAGTTGGTAGAGCTTGAGAGAGGAAGAGACATGGGATGACGATATGAAATTAGGAGGAGATGATGTTTTATTTTTATAGTCTTTCTCGTTGGACTCCTTGGTTCTGGTTGTGGGATTAGAAGAGTTTCAAACTCTATTGATATCACCCATAAAAGTGTGCAGGTGAGATGTTCTTGCTTAGACCAATGAGTATTATTATTGTGGTTTTCTTGGCTTCCATGTTAAATGTTAATGCATCATTTATTTGGGCACAAAAATTAGAAAATTTAGATAAGATACATGACACAAAATTGGAGTCCAATTTATAATTTCCATAAAAGTGTGCAGGTAAGATGTTTTTGCTTAGGCCAATGAGCATTATCATTGTGGTTTTATTGGTTTCCGTGTTAAATGTTAATGCATCATTTATTTGGGCACAAAAA
This sequence comes from Quercus wislizeni, assembly GCA_023055345.1. Classification (NCBI taxonomy): domain Eukaryota; kingdom Viridiplantae; phylum Streptophyta; class Magnoliopsida; order Fagales; family Fagaceae; genus Quercus; species Quercus wislizeni. The sequence goes on from JALGQJ010000027.1 coordinate 1,283,520, forward strand.
TTAGAAAATTTAGATAAGATACATGACACAAAATTGAAGTCAAATTTATAATCTAATTAAATTTTTTTTTGAGTTTTGGTTAGGACAAGTAGCGCAAAATTGAGAATCCAGTTGAAATCTAATTGAATTTTCTCTCTGCTTCACCTATTATATATATATATATATATATATTACACATATTTTTACACACTTTTTCATCCACACGTATTTTAAAAAATTACAAAAATCTCATCTTAAATTACTCTACCAAACACCCCCTAAATGTTGGCCTAAATTTCTCTTATTCCTAAAGTCTCTCTCTCTCTCTCTCTCTCTCTCTCTCTCTTATTTATTTATTTTTGGATAGTCCTTAAAGTCTTAATGTATGTGGTAATGTAGTGGGTGATACTATAGTATAATTTACTCCGCCTCCCATTAAAAGTTATCATAATTTTTTATCAAGAACAGGCTCAGGGCCCCCCAACTAAAAGAAAATAAGAATTTTTTTTATTGGTTATTTTTTTATTTTTTTATTTTTTTAGAGTTGCGTCTTCCTTTCAAAAACTTAGACCCCTTCTTTTTAATTAGCCTAACCCAACTAGCATTACTTAACTAAAAAACTTAACAAAAACAAAACTTTAAAATAAGAAATAAAAATTTCTAGTCAACCCAGTATTTAAGTACTAGTATCAGGTGTTCTAAATATTAAATATTTAGTATTTAGAACACCAAATACCAAAACTGTACAAGACATTTCAAATGCTATATTAAAGTAGCAAAAGTAATTTGTGGTTTGTGAAAATAAATTATTTTTGCAATAGCTGGTGCTCTAAGAAAGAATATTATTGTGTTTTTTTGTCGTTGTTGGTAGATGATTGTATTTTAATGTATTAAGAAACAATGATCTTATGTATTTATCTTAGTTGATAGTTTGTTAATACTATATGGATACTTATTTGATTTTTTTTCTTATACTTCGGTCCCCCTAAGTTGAAATCCTGGGTCCGCTCCTAATTTTGATTAAAATTCATGGTGTAATTTTGTTTTAAAACTTAGAACTTCAGCCCTCTCTTTAATATGTGTTTGTTTCTAAAAAAAATAAAATGTAAGTGCTAGGCCTAAACAAGTGGTACAAACATGTGTAAGCTTTTTAATGTAAGTTAAGACGAGATTGAATTCAAAATCTTCCTACTTTAATACCATAACGATAAATTGAGAATAAATTTTAGATCCAAACATATTTAGGCTCCAACTACTAATAAAAATATTTGTTTTTGTTATGTTTGATGCACGTGACTCACTTAATTCAATCAATCAAATGAGTAATACGCATGATATGATGCATATCTTCTTTTTATTAGTGGTTGGAGGCCAAGATTACAAAACATGTTTAGAATGATACATTTTTCATAAATTAATTATTCAATTCTAGCAGTTAAGAAATGAAAATATTAATCAATAAAAATAAAATAATAAATAATAAATAATAATAAAAAGGTCAAAAGTAACAATATTCACACACGTACACACACTATCTTTTCTATGTCTAGGCTTATGGGCTGTGAGTCTTCTCGTGAGTGGTGGGCCCTAGCTATGGTTAAAAAGAGAGAGAGACAGTGTATGTGTGGTGGGGGAGAGAGTTGGGTGGGTGATGTGGGGTTGTGGGAATTAGTGATGTGGAGGTATAGGATTGGTGGATAGGGTGGTCCTCATTGACTTTGGGATGAAATGACTAATGGCAAATCGAAACGTGTGGGGACCTTATCGGAGTTGATGTTGATGAGGAGTTTTGTAGTGAAGGTTGGGTCTTTGTCCTATAAGTGGGTGTGGTACGATTCCTAATTACAGTGGTGGGGACATTGGTTTTTTTTTTTTTTTTAACTTTTAGAACTTGTTGACGACCCAGTTAAGATCCGACCCGATTGGTGTAGGACTAGGGAGTGGGGGAGACTGGAGAGAGAAAGCTAAAAAAAAATCATGTGCCGACTGCCAGCCTAGATGCCCAAAGTGGTCCTCCTCCTCCTGATAATAATCATCTCTTTCTTTCGGTCATGGTCATGGACTCATGGGTCAAGCTTGTTTGTTAAAGGCAATATTGGAAATCCATTTGAGCCCTCACAAATTTGTATTTTATCAATAAGTTTCAAATCCCATCTCTGTTGATTTGATTGTAATGTGCTTATCAGGGAATTTTGGTATTTTGTCAGGGTATTTTGTAGTAGAAGATATGTGAGACAGTGCTGCATGATGATTCCAAGATAACAGTGTCTTTTCCTTTCTTAATTCTACCATAATATATGTCTTAATGTAGAACATTTCAAAACTTCTTGCAAATTTAACAAATAGAGTAGCTGATGCCATTGGATAATAGTAAATTGACTTCATTTGTGGAGCCCATATTTGCTGTGCATGTGAGAGAAAGCAATTAGCCCGGGGCAGAATGGGTTTTCACCTCACAAAGAAAACCATGGTAGGGTTGAATTATTAATTGGGTTGGATAAGTGTCAATTTAATTTTTCATTTTTTAAAAAAGTTATATAAAGGCGCACAAAAAATTTGACAACTCATTTGAAAAAGATTGAACCTTAAATATGAAATGAGGAATTCATAAAATATATATATATATATATATATATGAAATGAGGAATGTCAGAAAGCCTTTGAAACCATCAAGGATTAACTCCTCAACTCACCTGCCCGAAAAATCTATACTCCTCTACCTATCAATCATAGAAGATGTCATAGGGAGCATGGTAGGCCAAGAAAATGATGGCAAGAATGAGAGAGCCGTGCACTACCTAAACAAGAGACTACATGATTATGAGAAAAAATACACATCTATAGAGAAATCATTTCACGCTTGTTGAGTTGGCAAGTTTCATTGGTTCTCATCTAGGCACACCATTAACTTCACTTTTTTATCTATGACTAAAAATTTGCCACATCAATATATGTCAATCTTTTTTTTTTCATAAACTTTCTCTTTTTATAATCAAGTTCAAGTCGTTTGAGGATGGTCTTGCATCCTATTAAGAGAAGAAAGTTTACACACACAAAACAATTCACAATTGTTGATATGACATGCTATTAGTGGTTAATAAAAAGAAGAAGTGATGTATGTGGTGAGCGCAAATGAGAACCAATAAAAAATAAATTAACTCAATTTTTGTGATTTTTTTTTTCTTTTTGTATTTTTTACAAGTGGTTGATGTAATGAATTCTTATTGATTTTCATTTGGACACACAGTGACTTCGTTTTTTTGCTTACCAATAACCACTTATTACATTAACAATTTGTAAAATATTTTGTGGTTTTAGCATTTTCCTTTTCCACTATTAGTTAACCAGACATCTATTTTTCTTTTAATAGGATGTTGCCACATCACCTACTATATTACGCATATGGTTGAGAAACAATGCGACATATGTTTTTCTATTGGAGGGAAACTAGGGACTCAAGACCTCAATGCTTCATGTTGAATGGAATCCACAATATAAGAGTCCAAGGATTTGGAGTTGTATGTGGTCACATTAGTATCATAAGAGGTCACATTAAAATCAAGGTTAATTCTTTTGTAAACACGTCAATTGTTAGTGGATTTTTTTCCTTGATGGTTAGCGGTAAACCCTTGAAGAGTTTTTTCTTTTAGGGATTTCTCTACTTAACCATATCGCATGTGATATTTATTTTTCATTGTTTATATTTTGCGATATGGTGTTTATATGGATTAACCATGAACTAATTTTCAAACCATAATTGGTTAATTGATCAACTTGGTATAAAATTGATTAATTGGTTGAGATTAAGATCTAGATTTTCTAATGGGTACAATAAAAGAAAGATGGTGTGGTGACTTCAAGAAAATTTACAAGTTGTAAATAGGGATTTCGAACCTTATAGGATAGATGGTAAAAACAAGTACAAATTAGTAGAAATAAAGACAGATTGCAATGCTTATATAATAATTGAACTTGATAACTAGAAGGTGAAGTATTTTATACATAGTCTTGAGTCCAACCATAATCCTAGATCCATATTTCACAATGTGCTCACATGATGTTGTCACAATGAAAGATCTTAAAAACATAAGCATTAGATTTTTGTTTTTTGGTATAAAATTGAATGACTATATCCAGCGTAGGAGTTAGAGCATTGAGAGGATCTTTCCCTAGTAAGAGGGGACTGAGAAGGATGCGCCTCTAGTGTTCTAGTTATTGTACCCACGGTTAACGTTGGATAGCCAAGTGTGGAGTGGATAACTGCTAATAGCATTTAAGTAGTAAGCTCAACCCAAAATGAGTGCTCTCCTATTCTGATTCATTTCAAGATAAAAACAATTTAATGGGTTCAATTAATTAGAATATAAAAAAGAGTATGGAACAGGGGAATATATTAGTACTGGTAATAGATTGAATAAAAAAATTTATATTTTAGACCCAAAAAAAAAAAAAAAAACTTCAAATAAAACGGGTGGTGGGAGGGGGGGGGAAATTGATGTGACTACAACTCAATTGAGTGAAAGTTTAAATTATGATTTTAAGGATTATTATGAGTTAAACTTGTTAAATTACCGATTGTCCCAAAAGTTTAACTTAATGGGATATGGTAAGTAAACTCAGGACCTCCCGTTTTGACATTAATACATTATTTTAAATTATTGATTGACTCAGAAGTTCAAGTTGATAGAATATGATAAATTTAATAATTTAATCACATACTTCTAACAAAACTATAGTATTGTAAAAGCCTTCACACATATTGAAAAATTACTCTACAATGAGGTGCAAGTTGGGTACAAGCTCAGCCAATCTATTTTATTTATTTATGGGAAGTCCAAAGGTCCATTTTATGTATTTGATCATTGTTGAGGGCCATTTGTGGAAAGCCCAATGGAAAGAAAAGCCCAATGATAAAGGGCCACAGCAAATTGACTATGAATAGTTAAAAAAGACCATTAGGCCCAAGCGGCAGGAATAATGAGTCACTAGCCCAACAATGTATATTTGGGCCTTGAAAAGGTAAACGGGTTCAAAGAAGCCAGGAAAGAAAGAAACAGCATCCCATGGGCAGAATATGAGTTAGAAAAGTGAGAAAGGGTCGCTGCAGGCCCAAGGTAATGTAAACTAAGAAAGTAAGGGATTTATGGCAGGCCCATAAAACCCAAAGATAAGGATAAGGTTATTGGGCCGGGGAAGCCCAATGAAGTTAGTAAACAAAGCCCATGGGAGTGTGGAATTAGCAAATGGGCCGAGGAAGCCCAAGAGAGTTGGCAAATGGGCCGTGGATGCCCAAAAGAAGAAAACAAAGGGACATAGGAGCCCATGAATAAAAGGAAACAAAACAGTGCCTATGGTAGGCCACTGAGAAAGGGAATAAAACGGCTGGCCCAAAAAGGGGCCCGGCAGGATTGAGTCATTACAGCAGGAACTATAAGCCAACACGGCAGGCAGCAAAGAAAAAACAAAGGGTAGGCACAAGAAACATAAAGCCCATCATCATACGAAGCCCAGTTTCTAATTGAAGCAAAGAATCAAAAGAAAGCCCACATAAAAGGCCAGAAAAACGCAGAAGGAAAGTCTCCAGGTCACGGCAGACACATGAGCAGCAGGCAGCCTCTTGGACAAATTTAAGAGGGAAGCACGCGCAAGGCCCAGGCGCCACCAGCCTGTACCCAGCCAATACAGGACATGGTGGGGCCATGGACCAGAGGTAAGAGGTAAAGGGGGTGTGGTTTGGCGGTGGGGAGAGGGGAAAGGATCTATTTTCGGCCCCTACTCAAGCCTCTTTTGGGAGGTACGTCCTGCTGGGATGATAGACCACCTAAAAGAGGTAATTTGAGAGGGAAACGTCGAGTGTATGCTTTGAGTGTGAGGAGAGAGGAAATTTAACATTGTGGCAGGAAAGGCCGCGGCACGCAGGGACAAAATGAGTCCGCGGTGCACAGAATGGACAAAATGGATCCGCCTCTGTCTAGGCAGGGGTTTTGTACGATTGGCAGACATACCCAGACCAGACAAAGGCAGTTAAGGGGCAAAACAGTAAAACACTGGTCACGGCAGGCACTATAAAGAGGCCCTTGCCGTGCCCTGTGTAGGGGATAGAAAAACAGGGGATTTTTCACAAGGTAGAAGAAAAAACAGAGTAAGAGAAAAAGAAAAAGATTAGAATGAAAACAGAGAGAAAATGAAAGAAAACTAAGAAAGAAATGAGAGAGTTAGTTTAGAGTATGCACCAATAGGTCGGCTTCCCTCTCTCCCCCTTCAAAATCCCACCTTTCTTCCAAAGAATGCAAAGCGAGAACTTTCCCAGTGGGACTATAACCATTCAGGGCCGACTCCCTCAAAGCCATTAATTCCCGTAGCAGGATTCTGCCTGGGGATTATTTGCATTGAGAAGAGGCGTTCTCCCCTCTTTGGATTCGCTACGGCAGACAAGACTTATAACTTAATATTTTGCCTATTCAAATTAATCAATGTTACTCTCTTTATTTTTCTTAATGACTGGTATCATTGTAACGATAATCATGTTTTACTGACAAGAGATTCCTAGCCATCTGTTCGAATAGATAGAATACTCTGTTTTTTAGTCATTATTATCTGTCTGCCATAACTTGTCTACAACAGTCTAGCCTGCCATAACTTCTGCAACAGTCTAGCCTGTCATAGCTCGTCTGCTACGATTCTGTCACGCCCCAAACCCGATACCCGGATTTGTGACCATGACCGGCATGCTAATATCAAGCCTAAACCTGATATTAACAAGAACCAACTTAACTTTTAACAAAACTTTTACGGAAGCTTTTCTCTTTCTTTAAATCCTTGTTTCATTACTTAAATGATATAATTTTCTACTTGATTTTCAGAGCATCTACATTGTACCTCAAAGGATAATGCAATCCATCAGTTACTCAAATTCTAAATTTTCACATAATACATATCTTAATACTTTAAGGTACACACTTTCATTATATCCTAAAATACACCATACTATAAATCTAAACATCAAGTTGCTAATTTAAGATCTATACACATAAAACTAAAACCAGCTCCTTCCAAACTCGACTAAGGCTCCCTCTGCTCCAAAATAAAACCTGCTAACTGAAATAGTGGAAGGGGTGAGCTACACAGCTCAGTAAAGGTAAGATATATGAGAATTTAATAAGGATGCATGTAAATCAGATCATTTCATTCTATGAATGTTCGAATAGGAGAACAACTTTTCATGCATAGTATTTTATACTATTCATAATAATACTTATATGATTTTCATAGGAAAATAATTGTTCTCCATTTCCTTATCAGAATAATATTACCAAAACCTTTCGGATTGAACTTCTTTCATTTCTTACAAAGTCACCAAATATAATATTGATTGTTTAATATCAATATATATGCATTCTCATTGAAAAATAATCATTGTAACTTAAATAAGATAATCTGGTAACTTTGTATTAAACTAGAAACATCTTAAAGAATAACAACACTTTTCTCATAAACTTATTCTCATAAAGTATTATAAAATTCGTTGTCATAAAAACTTAACATTTCATAAGAACAGATATCTGATAACTTTTAAATATAAACTTGTACTTTCGTTAGAAGCTTCACTTTTACAGAACACTAAAACATTTTCATCAGATTCTTTATCTTTAAAGCATAACAATTTCAGAAACTCTTATTTTTAAAGAACAGCTTTTCTTTTCATCATAAACTTCTTTTCATGAGAGCTTTTAACTTTTCATAATGCATTTAAACAAAATATTCCCTCATGACTTATAACATAACATAGCTGTTCTTAAACAATTTATTGGTTAGTCCATATCTGATAAGTCTGTACAGAGAAGGCCTCATCACATTTGGATAACCTCGTGTGCATGATATTGTCCCCTTTGAGAGGCCTGATGGCACATCTCCTCCAGGTTTTGTTCCTCCCCGCCGTCCGTACACATTGGGGAGAAGGCCTTATTCAGATTAGAGTTACGGGCAACCCCATTTCCTCTACTTTAAATGGCCTAGAGTTACGGGCAGCCCCATTTCCTCTACTTTAAATGGCCAAACAGATAACATTTTTCCATGGAAAGCCAATAATTAACCCCTACTGGCTGAGTTCAGATCACCAGAGGACATAACCCAAAAACATTTCATTCTTTACATCATATTGAAATTTCTTATTTTGCATAACATTTCATAATAATAGCATTTTCATTCTTTTCTTTAGACATCATGTTCGTGGAATCAATGATAGCATCAATATGCTTAAATTATATACATAGGGTTTTTGTGAACTCACGAACATATCTTTGTCAGAATAATGATTATATGCTATATCTCTAATCGAAAACCTTTTAATGCAACATATACTTTAAAATAACCTCATGACTTACCAAATACTCATATAACTTATCCCTTACCTGAAAGCAGAGGAACCAAGAGCCTACAGTCGAAGGAGCTTAGAGTTGAGGACTGGTAACACCTAAACCAAATATCAAAACTTATCACTATCCATTACTCCTTATCATAAACTTACATATTCATCTCAAAACCTATATTTTAGAACCAAGAAAATCCTATTCCCATCACATAAAGTTCCCCAAAACACATAATACAATCATCAAATGCATTATGCACCCAAATCATAGAGAAACCAATTCATAAAATTCATATATGATCCTAACATACCAAAGAATAATCATATTAAATTATAGCTCAAAACATACACCCTAACTTGAGAATTAAATCCACAAAGTCAGGGGTAGCATATATTGTTCACTGCTCATTCCAGCAGCATACACCCCATTTGTAAAATACAAACGGGCTGTCCAAACACATCCAATTGTCATGAAATTTTACAGAACTACTCCCCTGTATGTCCAGTATACACCATAAAAATTTCGGAGTCAAATCATCAACCCTTGATTTATTAAAAATCACGCAAGACAGAATACTCAAATCTGTCCTGACAGAAATTCATGCAACTTAGAAATTAAACCATTAATTTTCTACTCATCCAAATGCTGTGAGACCAATTCCATAACAACCATACATGTCTTAGAATTCATAAAAACTACTCCTAGCCTCTTAATTCACAGCATATGATTTAATACATAATTTTCTTGTTGTAAACACCAAATCTGTCACAGAGACAGCTTCAGTACATATTCTTACAAAATCATCAACAAATAGCAATAGGTCTTAATTTCATTTGGGTATTTTATACCTATAATAAACATACTAAAATACCCTAATAAGCATTCAATAGACCACAATATCATCAATATTTCAAGTAATTAAAACAGAATCACCAATTCAACTTCCAAAATCAGAGTAGAGAACAAAGAGGGAAAACAGGCAAACAATCATACTATCCAAATACACAAAATCAGATGAGGTTTAATTTACTTACCCACACACTTTGAAGATGAAACCTTAGGGCTACTTGTTAAATTTCTTCTTTAAAGAGACTAAAATTTTCGGTGAGAAAGGAAGGGAGAGATGTTGCCGTGTAAGAAGGGAAGAAGAAAGAAGAACAAAGAAAGAGGAAAATGAGCTGCTGGACTTCAGATGCAGCAAAAGAGAGATAAGACAAATTGACTTTTGGGGCAGCCAAAAATCAGATAAGAGAAGAGGACAAATGGGGTGGGATACGTGTGATGCTAGGGAAGAAATATCACACCCACTTTTCCACTTTCTTGCATTCACACTCAAACCTTTCTACTAAGAATGCTATCACTTTGCATATATATATATATATACACACACATATATCCTTACCTTTACAAAATTATATCCATAACATTAAAATAGCATATATGTTTTATAATATCACAAAATCAAAGCTTCATGCACTTAAAAGTAATTAAGATAAAAACATGCATATAAACTCTTACCTTAATACACTTAATTAAACACCAACAATTATATATCTAATAACTTAAATCACTTAATATAATTTTGTACATACTTAATATATATATATATATATATATATAATACAAATAGCCATTCAATTATTTATAATCTTTGAAATTCTTATTCAATGGCATATAAGATAATATGCTTATTAAAAACTCTTATATTAATTTTAGAAAGTAAGTGGCTTAAAAATAATAATAATACTTAACCACTTAAACACATAGTTTAATTATAAAGTTGGGTCGGGGTGTTACAGATTCTGCTTGCCGAAGAACTTGCTCCTAGCAGGCGTGGCATAAGTTTGTGCACAAACCGGCCCAAGTTGAGTTGCAATTGGACCGGCCCCAGCTCCCTTACTCAGAAACACTAGGGCCCATCACCGCAGGAGGCAGCCCAGCCCGTTACCGCAGGAGGCAGCCCAATCCTACTCAGAAAAGGCCCCCACAATCATTCTACTAAAAAAAAAAAAGTTTGATCATGTAATATATATACTTTATTTATTTGTATATATTAAGAGGATTCAAAAAATTAGTTATTGTTTTTTTCTTGTCAAAAATACCCCTAAATTAATTAACCAATAACTTAAAAATTGGGTTAAAATAGTAAATTGGAAATTAGAAAGTTAGTTATTGTTTTTTTTTTAATTGTAAAAATCTGTGTATATTAAGAGAATTCAAAAAGTTAGTTATTGTTTTTTTCCTGTTAAAAATACCCCTAAATTAATTAACCAACAACTTAAAAATGGGGTTAAAATAGTAAATTGGCAAATTAGAAAGTTAGTTATTGTTTTTTTTTTTTTTTTTTGGGTAAAAAATACCCATACCTAAAACTAAAAAAATGGGATTAAAATAGTAAATTGACAAAAATAATAAATTTCTACTTCTACGTTGAAATGCCTTCATGCTTCTAATAAACTCCTACTTCTACGTTGATTTAAATTTCTACTTTTACTCACTAACTCCCTACAAAATACAAAATAGGATCACCCTTTTTTTAGTTTTAAAATTCTTCCAATCTACAAAACTCACCATACTTTTTTTTTTTTAAATTGGAAAAAGTAGAAATCCCAAATTATAATAAATGCAAATTATTAATCTTTACCCAAAAATAGAAAAGCTTTTGAGCACGTGCTCAGAGACTAGTGTATATGTGTGTGTGTGTGTGTGTATACATTTTTGTATGTATATCTCTTTCATAGCAAAGAAAAAAAAATTCTCTCTATCTAGGAAGAAAAAGGGGAGCAAATCGTTTGTGGATAAAATAATACATTTGAAAAATCATAAATTAACCAACCAAAATCATGGACTCAATTCCCTTCACTTGTAAACAAATAAAAAATAAAAAACTTGAAAAAAACTCATGCTCATAGAATATTATAAGTAACCTACCAAAACCTAGGGCCGGCTTAAGATATTGTGGGGCTTAAGGCGACTACTTTAAGTGAGGTCCGTTCTTATACTTTGAATATTAATAGAATATTTATTTAACTTTTGGTTTTTTTTTTTAAATTTAAAATCTATTTTTTTTAAATTACAAATTAAAATGAACCCATCACATTACTCAATGACTATACAACTAAAATAAACACTATTTATTGAATGAAGTAATCAAATACTAAAAAATTATGATAGAAAATTTTAATAAAGTTATATAATCGACATCTCTAAATAAAATTTGAGTATAAATTAAATAAAATTTGAGTATAAATTTATTTACTAGTGTAAGATTATTGAGTTCTTTTAACATTTAGAGATTAAATGATTGATCCATCGAAAGAAAACATTTTTCTTTAACTGGTTTTTCTTTGATAAAAAACTACTTTTTATTTATTGGTGAATATTTAGAGCTTAATTAATACTTTCATTGGTACAAAAATATATCTATTAAGAGAATTCAAAAAGTTAGTTATTGTTTTTTTCTTATAAAAAATACTCATAAATTAATTAACCAACAACTTAAAAATGGGGTTAAAATAGTAAATTGGCAAATTAGAAAGTTAGTTATTATTTTTTTATTGTAAAAAATATCCCTACCTAAAACTAAAAAATTGGGTTAAAATAGTAAATTGACAAAAATAATAAATTCCAACTTCTACGTTAAAATGCCTTTATGCTTCTAATAAATTCCTATTTTTACGTTGATTTAAATTTCTACTTCTACTCACCAATTTCCTACAAAATAGGATCACTCTTTTGTTAGTTTTAAAACTCTTCCAATCTACAAAACTCACCCTACGGTTTTTTTTTTTTTTAATAAAATTGGAAAAATTAGAAATCCCAAATTATAATAAATGCAAATTATTAATCTTCATCCAAAAATAGAAGAGCTTCTGAGCACGTGCTCAGAGACTAGTGTATATATATGTGTGTATATATACATTTTTGTATGTATATCTCTTTCATAGCAAAGAAAAAAAAAATTCTCTCCATCTAGGAAGAAAAAGGGGAACAAATCATTTGTGGATAAAATAATACATTTGAAAAATCATAAATTAACCAACCAAAATCATGGACTCAATTCCCTTCACTTGTAAACAAATAAAAAATAAAAAACTTGAAAAAAAACTCATGCCCATAGAATATTATAGGTAACCTACCAAAACCCAGGGTCGGCTTAAGGTATTGTGGGGCCTAAGGCGATTACTTTAGGTGAGGTCCATTTTTATACTTTGAAGGATATTTATTTAACTTTTGGTGTTTTTTTTTTTTCATTTAAAATCTATTTTTTTTAGAAAAAAAAAATTACAAAGTAAAATGAACCCATCGCATTACTCAATGACTATACAACTAAAATAAACACTATTTATTGAATGAAGAAACCAAATACTAAAAAATTATGATAGAAAATTTTAATAAAGTTATATAATCGATATCTCTAAATAAAATTTGAGTATAAATTTATTTACTAGTGTAAGATTATTGAGTTTTTTCAATATTTATGTGTGAGAGATTAAATGATCGATTCATCCAAAGAAAACATTTTTCTTTAACTAGTTTTTCTTTGATAAAAAACTACTTTTTATTTATTGGTGAATATTTAGAGCTTAATTAATACTTTCATTGGTACAAAAATATCTCTATTGGTAAAAATTTAGGGGCTTTTTTTAATTAGGAACCTTAGGCAGTTGCCTATTTGGCTCACCCATTGAGCCGGCCTTGCCAAAACCATTGACTTAGTAAGGCAAAATTTGGTATTTCGACTGATTTTAGAAATTTTTTTGGTGAATAGTATGCGCGTCAAACTAATTAGTTAGTTGGACTGATTTTGGAACTCGAGTTTGCTAAACTCAAGTTCCAGCCCAAAAAAACATGGAACTCGAGTTTGCTAAACTCAAGTTCCATGTGGTTTTTTTTTTTTTTTTTTAATTCCATGTCAGATTTATGTTGGGATTTTTGGGTTGGAACTCGAGTTTGTCAAACTCGAGTTCCAAAAGTAATTTAACTAACTAATTAGTTTGATGCGCATACTATTCACCAAATTTTTTTTAAAGTCAATCTAAATAGCAAATTTTGCCGACTTAGGCTGCGTTTGAATTGACTTCAAACTAATTCCGGAAATTCATTTCCGGAAAATGGGGTGTTTGGTTGTTACTTCAAATTCGGTCAAACTGAAAAGCATTTCCAGTTGACCGAATTTGAGAGCCAAAACGCAGGAAAATAATTTCTGTTTCTATTTTCACTTCAAATGACTTCCGGCCTTGGAAAATAGAAGAGAGAGAGAGAGAGAGAGAGAGAGAGAGAGCGATCAACCTGGCACCGCGCGATCATCGGCATCGCGCCGATCAGCGTCGATTGCCATTGCGCGAACGCGTCGATCGCGATCGCTATCTCGCCTTCGTTTGTCCGGATTTTATGATTTTTTTTTTTTGGGTTTTGTTTGTGTTTTGAGGAATGAATGATATTATGTATTCGTTTGGTAACCGAGAAAATGTGAGAAAATATGAGCAACAAGTAGAAAATGTGTTTTCTATGGTATTTTCAAGAACACAACCAAACATCAGAAAATATTTTCCGAAACATTTTTTGAAATGCAACCAAACACATGAAAACATTTTCCGAAAAATATCTATTTTCTGGAAATACTTTTACACGAACCAGACGCAGCTTTAGTAACCATCACTTATTTAAAAAAAAAAAAAAAAAAGCAAAGAAAAAAAGGTAAGGATATGGCTTTTCTCCAACCCAGAGCGTGACAACTCAAAATATTATTTATACTTGTTTTAAGTCATATCACTTACTTAAATTATTATTCACAGTTATTTAAATAATAGAAACAATTATATGATTTATTAGGAGAGTAATCCAAATGGATTTGAGGGAAAATTTTGTCATACAGCCGGAATCAACCAGTTGTAAAATTGTTAATTTTTTACTGGAAACCAGAAATAGAAAAAAAAGAAAAAAGAAAAAAAAAGAAAAGAAGAAGAGAGGCTTCAAACTTGAATCCAATGAATTCAAAAAAGTACCACTTGCCGCTTCTTTTTGTAGGGAAAAAAAAAGGTTCAAACTGAAGAAACCTCTTCTGAGTTATCAATCACAGGCTTTCACACAGAGACACAGAAAGGCCAAGTCCAAGCCATGGCTGTGATCTCCAAAGATTCCCAAGACACAAACTCTGCTACTGATCCTCTCTTGTCCTGGCTCTGGTACTCTCTCTCTCTCTGTTTGAAGCATTCAAACAAACACATTATTGGCTTTTTTTTTTGTGTGTGTGTGTTTAATGGTGATGATTTTTGGTGTGGTGGATCCGATTACAGGTCGATCAAGAAAGCACTTCAAGAAAAGGATGGTTCCAGGTTAGATCTCACAAAGCTTCTCTCCGATTGCTTCGACACTTTCAAGGACAATACCCAGTACCGAAACGACCTCAGGTTTCTCAAGATTTGCTTCCTCTACGTAATTTCCTCCTTTTTCTTTTCCCATTTCTCAATTTCTTCTATTTTGCTTTAAAAAATGTTTAATGGGTTCACTTCCTTTGTCTTTGTAACTCACATTCACCTTAGTTTCAATTGCTTTATGGGTTATTGCCTTTCATTTTCAATTGGGCTTAATGGGTTATTACTTTTAGGCTAAAAATATTTGTGGTTTTTCTTGGTTTCTCTGTTTCATGTAACTGACCCCAAAATTTTGGGACTAAGGCTTGGTTGTTGTTGTGTTTGTTTCGCAATTAAGTTGCTTTAAGTTGAACTGGGTCAGTCTCTATAAGTCGTTTCGTTTTCCAATTCAATTGCTTGGGTTTTGTTTCTTTATGGTACTTTCATGGATGGTTGAATTTTTTCTGTAGATTATGATTTTTGATGGGTTCGTTTGGATTCTGTATATATTGATGTTTTGGTTGGGACTTACTTGTTTTTGGGTCATTTTATTTCGCCGTTAAAGTTGCTTATATGGTGCTTGTCTGTGTTGGTTGAAATGTTTGATGGGCTTAATTTGGCGTTCTTGTTTTTTGTAGATGGACGTTAGTAATGATTTTGAGAGTGTTTTTAGAGAAATGGTGGAGAGTGAGATATGTATTGACCATTCTATGCTTTATGTATGCTACGCGTCCTTTCTTGAATTGAAACAGAAGTTGCATGATGCTCACCTGGTTTATCAGTATGGAATGTTGAGGTCTCTCTCTTTCTCCCTCCCCAATTTGTTTGTGTCTCTCTCTCAGATTTTAGGTTTCTTATCCTTTTGGTGTTTCAAGTTGTGTCATAACACTTGTAATGTTACTCTGCTGCTAGGAATGCCAAACCGGTTGAGTTGTTGAAGAAAGCGCATGCCTTATTTCTTGATAGATTGTCTGAATCGGTAAATGCTTGTTCACTTCAGAAGGTATGTTCATGTGCCGAATGGTGCAGCTCTTTCTTAAGGAAAGGGTAGAGGGTTGAAGTTTTAATTAGCTGAACTTCATATCTATATGCTGTGTCAAGATTCATCTTTTTTCATTTCCATTTGCAGATTGGTGAAGGTGAAACCATTAAGTTTGAGAAAAGTTACATTAATCCATGGTCTGCCTCCACCATGAAAGACCTATTGAAGAAGCTGAATACTCAAATAATTAAATATGATGTGAGGCAGTATAGCCTTTATCTTCTGCTTAGTTTTGCATATAGTAACCTCCTTAATAGTTGGTGTTGTAATTGCTTTTTGACACATGTTTCAGGGATACCATCACAATACAAAAGCTTATACAGGAAAAGTGACCCTATCTTCTTTAAAGAAGTCATCAAGGAACAAGATTATTGAGATAGGTGATGCTCCACATTAGATTCATTTACTTGGATATATACTCATCAATATATCAAACTACCATTAAGAATTTAGTTTTACATGAATCTTTCTCTTTGTATAAAATAATTTTTCAATGTCAATCATTTGCATGAACTTCATTTGATTTAAAAAATGTAATAGTTTAGAAATAGAAATAATCATTCTAATTTATCATTGGATATCTATGATTTTCAAACATAAGCAATAAGTTAGTTTCTAAAATTATGAGATCTGACTTTCTTGAACTGACTATAGACAAATAGAAGTGCATTCACACTTTTAAACCAGATTGAAAATTCTGGGGAAGAACTGTTATTCAATTCTGATATCATAGAATGAAATGGAAGAGAGAAACTCTTGCCCTCTTTCTCTCTTTCTGTAATGGATTTGAATGGGTTGGAATATTAAGTTGTTGAGACAAGTTATTGAGGCATTCTAGAAATTCTTGCTTCTCTTACTTAATATTCAAGTTCTAGCTTTTTACCAAAAATATTAGTAAACCCCTGAAGTTGTGTCTCATATAAATAATTGCTTGCCACCATTAATTTATTGTTGTCAAATAAATTAGTACCATTCTGGAGCAACATATGTGCATATCAATTTTTGTCAGTTCTGTTTTCTGGCCATTTCTCTTGAAGGATATCACTTTCTTAGGTTTTTATGCTTAGGGAGGAAGAAAACATATCTCTGAGTTACCATTTTATGATTTCTGAATTTTAAATAAAGGCAAGAGTTAGAGACTAGGACTCTAGGAGCCCAAACTTGTTTACCCTTGATTGTGTGCATTGTGATACTCAAAGGTGGAAAGAAGTACCAGATCAAGGGTTGTGCCGGTCAAGGTGGTTTTGCTCAAGTATATAAAGCATATGTCAACAGTAATCCAGATGAAGTTGTTGCACTAAAGGTAATTTCTATCTTAGTATTCTCCTTCTTGACCAGATTTCTTGTTGGATTATATCAGTCTTTGAAATTTCTGGCAGATACAAAAGCCTGCTTTCCCTTGGGAGTTCTACATGTATCGTCAACTAGATCAGCGCATCTCAGACAAGGAAGTATGCCTTTTTCTAGTGTTTCAATGTTTAATGTCAGTTTCTGGTTTTAGTTATTCAATTATTCTTTATATCTCGTGTAATCAGAGATCAAGCTTTGGCATTGCTCACAGAATGCATCTGTACTCGGACTATAGCATACTTGTCTTTGACTATCTAGCCCAGGGAACTCTTCAGGTTGGTTTATCATATTTTTTATAATCTATGTTATTGGTTTTAGTCCTCTGTAATACTCAGGCTACAAATCAACCTTGGGCAGGATGCCATAAACTCCTATCTGGTCTCTGGCAAGTCCATGGAAGAGGAGTTATGCATTTACTACATAATAGAGATGCTCTATATGCTAGAAACTTTGCATGGTGCTGGCATCATACATGGTGATTTCAAGCCTGATAATCTGCTTATTCGTTATTCTAGGTAACAAACTTTTTCATTGTGGTTCATTAGACTCATTACTGTGTCACCTCTTAAAGGAACTTTCATGAAAAAACAGAGTGCAATTTGTACATGTTAATGACAGCTTTTGGTTCAATCTCTTATATATCATCAGAATGTTAAATTTCTATTTTGGTCCTCCATTTTGCTGTTTTTTCTTTTAAATTCTGATTCCTGGCATATTTGTATGTGGTTGTTTGTAAAAAGCTTCCATTTTTGATGTATGGGAGAAAATTCATCTCTCAAAAATGGCGATTGCAGTATTTAGATATTGTTGCAGCATCAGATTGTTAGACACTTCCTAACCTACTAAAGACACTGTTTTTCAAAATTATCAATTGCTGGACAAAGTTGGTATACACTCTTTATGCACATTCACTGCATCACATAAGAACTGTAATATAGGCAAGTCATACATTATCTCAAAAATTGTTTTGTGTTTGATAAAGTCTAGCCCCAGATTTACCAGCATCCCTTTTTGTCTTGGCATCTTTGTTGGATTTTTACCTTCTTACTTGTATAATACTAATGTTCTTGCCATGGATTCTCACACTGCATAACTTATATCTATCCATAATAAATGCAGAAGAATATTTTTGTATGTCAAATCTTTTTTCCATGTTTCATAATGCTGCCAAAAGATAACCTATATTTCTCTAATGCATATTTTCTCGTTATCAGACACTAATGTCATTATACTATCTGCAATTTGCAGATAATGTCTTTTTGAATTTAATTACCTGACTATTTTGGCAGGGGTGACCTTCTAGAAGATGGGTTTCGTGACCGAACGGGTTCTTGGCAAGATCAGGTAATTTCTGTTTGTAACTTTGCATCAAAGCCTAAATTTTATTTTATTTTTTGAGTTGTTTGTAATTAATTGGAATTTGATTTTCCAGGGTCTTTGCCTTGTTGACTGGGGGCGGGGTATAGACCAACATCTCTTTCCTGACAATACAGAGTTTATGGGAGATTGCCGGACTTCTGGCTTTCGCTGTATTGAAATGCAGGAGAATAAGCCATGGACATATCAGGCCAGTCTCCACTTACATAGTACATCAAATGCAGTTGCTAGCACTAATAACTAACTTCATATTAGACCTTTTCTTTTATTTGCCTACAGGTAGACACATATGGCCTTTGTGCTGTAGTCCATTTGATGCTGCACAATTCTTATATGAAGATTGAAAAGAAAGCATCATCTGATGGTGGCTACATTTATCTACCCAAATCACCTTTTAAGCGGTATTTGCTTATATCTGCATGGTCCTAGGCATCTGTTGATATATCTGAGCACTGTTCTCTTGATTGATGGAAGAGGATGCAATAGTTAATTTTTCTTAAATTTTTAGTAAATGTCAATTCAGAAATTGAGATATATAGGACCGTAAAAAGAACATCTTTATGAAATCTCTCTTATATTTAACTCACTTTCATACTTTTTGTTCAATTGGCTTCAGATATTGGATTGACCTCTGGAAGGATTTCTTTACCAAGCTGCTTAACATGAGCCCTGGCAGTGATCACATAAAGTTGTTGCAGAATTTGAGGGAATCATTCCAGGATTACATGTGCTCTCAACCTCAGCTAATAAAGAAACTAAAGGAGTTACTGGTGAAGCAAAGGGCTTCCTTGTGTTCTGCTTAGTGTCTTTGGTCATTTCCACCAAATCTTAATTCTTAAATTCATGGAATTGTCAAATTTATGCACAGTGCAACAAAAGCAAAATTAGGTGAAACTCTTCAGGTTAATTTTACCTAGAAATACATACACATCCTTGAACCCCATATTAAGATTTCTGATAATGTTAAATTACTCTTCTGCACCCCCCTCCTCCCTTCCTTCCTGAAGTCAGTTGAGTTCATGAGAGGATTTGTCTGATGGAGCACTTGCAAGTGTGAAGCTTTCTGTCTTCAGAAGAATAGTTTAAGCTTGTAAAGAATGTAGTGAGTTGGTATGCTTGTATATTTTAGCAAATTAGCACTGTTGATTTCTGTGTATCATATTCAAATCTGTACTCTTAGTGCCCTCTTGTTTTAGTTCATTGATTTTCATTACTATTTCAGCATTCTTTTTTCGTGTTACCTTTTCATACCCTTTCACTTTGTTTCTATTATGGTCCACTCATACTCTCTAATATGATGTAAAGCTGAAACCCAAAATATTTGCCTCTTGCAATTCTTTCTTCCAATTCAGGTGCTTGGGCTGCTGAGCAGACGTGTTTCGTGTTCTAATGTAGAACTACTCAGCATCTCAAAAAGTCTCAACATCCATGGACTTGGCAAGAACTAAGCTGTATTAAACCACCTTTTTTAACATACCACCATGCTATATAGTCTGGACATGAGGCTTTGTTCTGGCACTTTTCAACCTAAAGTAGCCCTTCTCCAAACCTTGATTATTGAAAGCCGATTGGAATATCCACTCCTTGCCCTGCGTTGAAGAATTATAAGTTTCAGGTCATGGAGACAGGAGACTGGAGTTAGAGAAATTCTACTTCAGCATTGTACATTATTTGCTAATTGTACAATATTTGCATCATGTGTGCGTATAACTTACTTACTTTTGATTTAGTTTATTATCAAATTATTCAAATATTAACAAGAAGCTTGTAGCTTAACAAGCAGTGAAGTTGAGAATATCAACTCAACGAAACGTTCATGATTCAAATCCTCTACCTCCACTATTAAACTATATATATATAAAAGAGTTCAACCATCTAGATATTTAGATGTATGGATATAAATTGTTGGATTAGATTAGCACGACAAAATGATCAAATAGTGTCTACCGAAAGCATTAGCAGCCCTTAAATTCATGGTCAACAAACTTGGATGGTTCTCTTTCTTGTCTAGTCACTACCATATAATCGGAAACAAAATATATTATTATAATGGATAAGATCAAATTGAAATAAGGAAATTACCAAAACATTATTGGTGGAGATCGGGCCATTGGGCTACGTAGACCAAGCCCACACTCTCACTTTCCCTAATACTCACGAGTCAACTCACTCACTCACCCACTCCCTCACTCTCACTCACCTCAGTGGCACAAGCGTGATTTAAGCAGGATATGAAGGTGAAAAGCGTAATTGAAAGAGAAACCCTAAATGGCTGCATAGAAGTTTCGCATTTATATATTGGGAGCCACCTTGGTCATCGTCTTCCCCTGACATTCAGGACGTAGCGTTCTCTCTCCCTCTCTCTCTAAACCGTTTCTCTCTCCTTAGGCGGCCTTCTGAGGTTAGGGTTTTTCTTCTTCGATCTCATAGTCTCAGATGTATAAGAATCGAAAACGAAACGTTTCGAGCTTGCTAAATTGTGAATTTGATTGTTGTGTGGTGGTCTTTCATTTCCTATGCTTTTTGTTTGTTTGCTGAGGAAAAAATTGAGCTAGACTAGAGGAAATGAATCCGGTTCGAAATGATGTGGTTTGTCATTTCTTGTTTTTTGTTGTTTTTGTGGGGTGATCTTTGCGATTTTGCTTTCATTTTTTTTAATCTGTGTTGGTGGCTGAGAAAATTGAGTAAAATGATAGAAATGAGAGTTCACTATGTTGTGTTTGTATGGGGATCTTTGTGATTTTGCACTCATTTTCTTTTTACGTTGTTTGGTTGCTGAGAAAGTTGAGAGAGAGAAAGGTGAAGAGCATTTCAAGCTAATTTAGTTTTGTATGATGATAAGTGGAGATCTTTGAAGTTGGTTTCAGTTTTGGGTTTCTTATCTGATTGTTTTATTGATCAGTCTAAGATCTGAACACTTATTGTTTAGCCTATGTTGAGGAAAAGAAAGAAAATGAAATCTGGGTCTTAAAGTTTAGTATCCATTGCAATTAATTGCGGTACTTGAATCAGCCTCAGTTTTGTAGAACCTAGTGGTTTGTTATGCTCGATTGTGTGGAATTCTGTCTTTAAATATATTCTTTTTATTTCCACGTCTTTTGTGCAACCAATAATAGTGTACTCTCTAATGGGTGGGGCATTGTTCAAAGTAATGGGATGATACTTTTTGTTTGTAATGAAATGGTGAAATGATCATGTGCTGGTAAAATGAGCTTTTATTATTATTGTTAGTTTGAATAAAACTGGTATTTTAAAGCAGTGTTATGAAGGTGAAAACCCTGTATGAAGTCTTACACGATTATTTAGCGGTTGTCCTGTCATTTCAGCATTTCATTTTTAAACAAAATGAAGTCGTTCATCCAATTAAATTCAGAAATGCCCTTTGTGGACCTTTGGAATTTTAATTCAAGTCTTGGTACAGTTGCAAAATATCTTAATCTTCACTCTGTTATCTGTTTTTAATACATGGTGGTGCGCCTGATTATGGTTTATGCTTGATTTGTTTCCATGCTCTACATATGACTAGCATAATATAACAGCATTTCTTTAATTACGTTTGTAATAGAATTGCCCGTGAAACAAATGGCTATTCCTTTCATAGTGTGATTTACAAAAGCCTATCCAACACTGAAAAATACAATAAGAATTTATCCATATTGGAGTGAAGGGTAAAAAGGGGGGGGGGGGGGGGGGTAAGGTGATTTTCTGTTTTGAGCTGTTGTATGGAAAAATTCTTTTTGTCACTTATGGTAGGAAGTTGCAAATTTTATGTTTTTTGCAATTGTGTGTATATGGTAACTGAAGATCCAATAGCGTTTAGAAACTGATGTTGATTACCCTTGCACATTTTTGTGTGTGTATGATATAATGTTATTCCTTTGCAGGTCACCGTCTTGAGTCAAAAACATGGCGGATGGATCACAACATCTGTCGGTATTTCAGAAGATACACGGGCAGTCCTACCTTGTTTCTAGGCTTTCCCCCAATATGCACCCCATGAATTATAGTGCAAGTGGTGCTTATGTCAATGGGGGTTTGCTGAGTTCCCTGCAGCCAGCATCCCAGGCTACCGGCTTGGCACAATTTTCACCTGTGTCTCCTGTGTTTGTACAAGCTCCATCTGAGAAAGGTGTTAAAGGTTTTCTTGTGGATTTTCTCATGGGAGGAGTTTCTGCTGCTGTTTCCAAGACAGCAGCTGCTCCAATTGAACGTGTTAAGCTCCTAATTCAAAATCAGGATGAGATGATCAAGGCTGGTCGATTGAGTGAACCATACAAGGGAATTGGTGACTGCTTTGGCCGAACTGTTAGGGAAGAAGGTGTCATTGCTCTTTGGAGAGGAAACACTGCTAATGTTATCAGATACTTCCCCACCCAGGTCAATTTCCTCTCTCTTGTTGTTTGCTGGTCTTCTACCATTTCTGTCTTTTCTTTGTTTCTTATTGTTGCAACTCTTTTTGTAGTGTAATTTTTAAGGCAAGTGTAGATCATAACTTTAACTATTTCTCTTTGGTTTTTCTTTTTTGCACTTCACTGGTAATGCTTGTATTCCTTCATGTATACCAGGCCTTGAACTTTGCTTTCAAGGACTACTTCAAGAGCCTTTTCAACTTCAAGAAAGACAAAGATGGGTACTGGAAGTGGTTTGCTGGTAACTTGGCATCAGGTGGTGCTGCTGGTGCTTCATCTCTTCTATTTGTCTATTCCCTAGACTTTGCCCGAACACGTTTGGCTAACGATGCAAAGGCTGCAAAAAAGGGTGGTGAGAGGCAGTTTAATGGTTTGGTTGATGTTTACAAGAAAACCATCAAATCTGATGGTGTTGCTGGGCTTTATCGTGGATTCAACATCTCATGTGTTGGAATCATAGTTTACCGTGGTCTTTATTTTGGAATGTATGATTCTCTGAAGCCTGTGGTTCTTGTTGGTGGGTTGCAGGTATGTGACAATCTCCAGTTGCTGTCTGTTTCATTTGTGTTTTTTGGTTTTGTTGATAAGCATCCCTTTCATTTCTCTGGAAGAATTTTGTGTTTCATCGTTATGTTTTTATCACTGGAATGGGATCATTCAGCCAGTCTGCCTTGCCTGGAAATCTGCCCTAATTAGGTTTACTTCAGAGACTGCAATTTGCTATACCAACAATGTCCAACTTTGGATTTGTGAATTAATGCCCAGCTCTCAAGTATTTTTGTTCCGTGCATGGAATGTTGGCCAAAGTTGTACTGCAATGCTTTAAATGATGTTTATAAAGTTTCCTAGGCATGTTTTATCTTCACTTTTCTCTTGTTTGGTGTTTACAGGATAGTTTTCTTGCTAGTTTCTTGCTGGGATGGGGAATCACAATAGGTGCTGGACTGGCTTCTTATCCCATTGATACAGTACGTAGAAGGATGATGATGACCTCTGGAGAAGCTGTCAAATATAAGAGCTCATTGGATGCATTTAATCAAATTCTCAAGAAAGAGGGTGCTAAATCACTCTTCAAGGGTGCTGGTGCAAACATTTTACGTGCTGTTGCAGGTGCTGGTGTGCTTGCTGGTTATGACAAGTTGCAGCTCATAATGCTCGGCAAGAAATATGGATCTGGTGGTGGTTAATATGGCACAAGTTATGGTGATGAAGATGATGATGATGAGTGTGTGCCTTCTTCAAGAGTTGAATAATTTTGGAGAACAATAGTGCCAGCATTTAGGGATTTGATATTAGAAATTATAGTTCTGAAAAACATTACTTGAATTTTGAATGTTTGTTATCTGTGCTTGAGCAACCTCCAATGTGTAGTTTTTCTGTTTCTTTTGATGGAGAATAATTAGTACCCGTTTGGATACAGCTGCCAGCTTTGGCGTTTTGGTTTTTTTTTTTTTTTTTTTGGGAGAAGAGGCTTTCACCTGATTATGCACTGTTTAGTGGATCTTTTGTACTGTTTATGAGATTCACAAGTACTTTGTTCAGAAAAAAAAACTTTAAAACTGGTCTTATAGTACTATTTACACATTTAAAAATTATTTTATTATAATATTTTTAGTTTTAAGAAAAATAAATGGTATTTAAACACTTTCTTAATGTTTTTAGTTTTGTTGTTGACAGTGGCGACATCGCGGTCATGTCAGGTGTTCCTGGTGTTTCTAGGGACACCTTGACCTGAAAAAAAAAATATATATATATATATATATATATATAATAATAATTAATTTCTTTTTATTTGTTTACTCTCTAAAAAAAATAAGAACACCCTTAATCAAAATCAAAATTAGGAACGCTCATAAATAAAATAAAAAGATTTATTTGTTTTCCTTTCAAGCAAAAAAAAAAAAAGAAGACTGAGCAAGGCAGCAACAGCAACAGCAACACCGAACACCCAGAGCAGCTCTGTGACGTCGAGATTAGAGATTGTGAGATTGGCGACGGCAAAAGCGAAATCGGAAAATAAAAACCTCAGCTAGAGAGATGTAAGGCTTCGGTTGAGGGAAGTAACAGAGAGGGAATTAAAACATGAGAATGAACTTGAGGTGGGAATGTTCAGGAAGATAGAATAGGATGTGGGTGAGGGGTGAGGTGTCATCCGTGTAGAAAAGGGAAAGTGGTACGTGTAGTTCTATAAAGTAGTACATAATTACTAATTTACCATTTCATATTACTAAAATTACAATTAAACTAATCTTTGAAAATTACACCTGACTTACCTTCCACGTCAATATAGTGTCCTTTTTTGTTTCTATATTTACATTTACTTAAAAAGACTATTTGATTATCATTAGTAAAAGAGAGATGCTATGTCTATAATATTTTTACAACAAATCACAGGTGGCTAGTTGTTATTGGTTCAAATTTGAAACTAACACTAAGATTACTTTTTTGCCCCAATAATAATAATTAGTAACAACCTGCCACTTAGAATTTGTTGTAAAAATGTTGTAGACATATCATTTCTCTTAATAAAACGATATTCTCTCTCTCTCTCTCTCTCTCTCTCTCTCTCATAGTCTGACTTGTGTTGTGAGTCTTGTGACTTAGACTTACCTTTTGACAATATAAATTGCTTAGCTTTTGTCTTTTTTGTGCAAGTGTATGTAAATATAAAAATATGTAATTGTGTTAAAATTGCTGATCGGCTCTTGTCTCTTACTATGGGGTGGATGGGGCCGCGACATTGAATTGGAGTAGTGGTTTATGGTCCCTTAAAAGTAAGTGAATACACATTTAAAAAAAAAAAAAAACTATGTTAAGCAGTTTTGAAGTGGGTTGATATACATAAATACACTCTTATTGTACTATTTTTGGTTGTTGTTTTTCATTATTTAATTACATATTTATGTTTTAATATTCTAAAACTGTAATTGTTATGTAATAACTAAATTATTTGAGTACCAAAAAGAAAAACTAAATGATTTGTTTTATTTGAGGTTTAATTATTTGGATCAATAATTTTATGTTGTATAAGAAAATATAAATATATATTATTTTTAATTTTTTTTAGAAACCCCGAAACACCCTGAAATGGTGCGTCAAAATAGATTGGTATTGAAATATTCCATTCCACTAAACAAACCGAAACAGGGTTCAAAACGGTATTCATAACATTACTTTCAAGCAAAAAGAAAAAGCTAAAATTTTTTTTTTGAACTAAAATCTAAAAAAGAAAAAATTGTAACAGAGAATTTGAAGAAAAAAAAATTGTAATAGAGCAAGCTCACCCAGGAACACCCTGAAAAAATTTCCTGAAGTCGCAACTGGTTGTTGATGTTGTAAGACTGTTTATGTTGTTTTGGATCTCATTCTAGGAGATATGATGGTTGAACCTTGTGATCTTGAGGTCTGAGACTGCTAATATTGATGGATCCCATGGACTGCAAAGGACTTGAGTTCGGTTGTGTTATCTTAAATATTTAGGGCTCGTTTGGTAATGTCGTTTTAATAATGATGTTTAAGTGTTGTGAAAATATGTATGAATGAAAAAGTGTTGTAAAAATACATGTGTTGTTTAAACAACGAAAATTATTGTTTAAACAATACAACCAAATAGGCCCCTAATGACTGTCCATCCCATGTAATTACAACATGATTATGAATATGAGTTAGTTCTTAGAAGTGACTAGATTACTACACTTGGTGCAGGAAGTAGCAAGCTAGATTTTTGTACATGGTTTTTAATGTTTACAAAATTTTGTTAGAGCATCACCATCAGCTGTTTCAAAAAAAAAAAAAAAGCTATTTTGACACACTAAAAACTTATTTTATTATTTTACCATATTATTTTACAATATCTCATTCATCACATGTTTTATACTTCAATTCTATACATTAAAATAATATATTAACTCCAAATCATCAATAGCAACAACACCAGCAACAATGGCACAACCACCACCACTGCCGCAACAACGACCACCAACAACCGCTGCAACAACACAGACAGTCACCACCAGCACAAACCCACATCCACCAACGCCACCTTAATAAAAAAAAAAAAAAAAATCCACAACAACCCACCACATTCACAAACCTCAAAAGCCATCCCAAATCATTGTTATCCTCCAATCCAATTTCTCAAACCAGATCCAATCCCCAAAATCAACCATAAACAATCCAAACAAATAAGGGGAATCGAATCTTAGTGAGAACGCGCAGATTTCGACGGAGGTAGGTTACTTGGAGTAGTGGAGGCGAAGGCGAAGCAAGATGCTTGGCGAGCGGCATTGGTGGAAGAGAGCGATGGAGGCGACTTGTTGGTGAGCAACGAAGGTGAGGCGGTGGGTGGAGAGATCACTGTGGTGGATTGTGAGAGAGGCTGAGATAGAAAGAGAAAAGGGGGGAGAGAAAGGCTGAGAGAAAGTGAGGGATACAGTAAAAAAAGGAGATAAAATGATAGAGAGGAGAGAGAAAATTATTAAAAAATTAATATTTTCATATAACATTTCTATCCGTACTGTGCCATCTTTGAAACATAACTGTTCATATGTGCAAAATGTTTTGGCATTTGACACACCTCAAAGCATCCGTAGCAACCGTGCCAAATGTGCCAAATGCCATATATTTGGCACACCAAACACAAAAAACCTCCTTTATCAGATATTCCAAATCTTATTATTTTTGCCACATATGAACAGTACCCTCACAAATTTGCCACTGTACGGACAACTGTGGCATAAGTTTTTATTATTTTTTTATTCCGCTTTCTCTCTCATCTCTTCGTCAGTCTCACCCTTAAACTCCAATCCTCTCCTCTCAAACCCCACTCTGTCTCTCTGTCTCCCACTCCCTGTTTCTCTCGGCGCCGTCGCCCTGCTCAGCCTCAGCGCCTCTGTGCTCACCAAGAAGCCGACATTTGCTACTGCGTTCTCCGCCTTCAGAGATCCGATCCCGTGGCTTATCGCGCTCGCTTTCTTCTTCGCCCTCGAATTCATCAAGACTGGGCTCGGGAACCAAATCGCTTACCAGCTCGTTGTTGGTGCGAATCTGACTTTCAACACGATCAAGCAGACGATCGGGTGGATCGATTGGGCCAAGGCGGTGATTGTGCCTGGGTTGGTGTCGTTGATTGTTGGGGTGATTTGTAATGGGGTCCAGTGGTATTAGTGTGGGGTTTTGATTTGTGGGAGTGGGTTTTGGGTCGTGGTGGTGCAGCGGTGGCGTGGGGCCGTGGTTGTGGCTGGGTATTGATTAATCAAAGATCTATCTCTGCCTCCAAACCAAAAAAAGCAAGAAACACATTCAAAATCTTAAAATTTTTCAACAATAGCAGGGATTAACGACTCTTTGCGACAAACCCATCTAGAAAATCCCACACTCCAAACTTTCTTTCCGCACTTGTGTTTTGGGTTGTGGAGGATGTGGTGGTTGTGTGGTGGTGGCTGTTGGTTGTTGGCAGTAGTGTGGTGGCTGTTGATTGTGATTGATGAGTTGTAAATATTATTTTAATATGTAGGAAATATTATTTTAATATGTAGGAAATATTATTTTAATGTATAGAATTGAATGATAAAACATCTGATAAATGGGATGTTGTAAAATGATATGTAGGAAATAATAAAGTAAGTCTTTGGTGTGGCAAAATGGCATAATTTTTGCCACATCTGCTATGGATGCTCTCATAAGGGAGGATTTTTGGTGTTTAGTGTGCCAAATACCAAATATTTGGCATTTGGCACACCTGATGGTGATGCTCTTAGAGCACTTATTACTTGGGGCTCTCCAAATCATCTTTTAAAGTTAAATTCGCATGGG
Organism: Quercus wislizeni; assembly: GCA_023055345.1. Taxonomy (NCBI): domain Eukaryota; kingdom Viridiplantae; phylum Streptophyta; class Magnoliopsida; order Fagales; family Fagaceae; genus Quercus; species Quercus wislizeni. The sequence goes on from JALGQJ010000027.1 coordinate 1,312,216, forward strand.
CTGGAGTTTGCAATTACCAAAAAGTCCCTACACCTAGTTCCAAATTGGCAAAAATGACATTGCTTGGAAAGATTTCATGGTAAACAATATTGTGTCAAGCGAGTGTTTCCAAAGAAGGCAAATAGTGGGTTCTAACTTCTAAGTAAAATTCAGAGTTATTATCAAGAGCGCACACTATAAATTGAAATTCTCTAAAAAAGAAGAAGAAGACAAATATGATTTAAATTCCCTTTCTTCTAATTAAGCATTGTAGCTATTTTTTGATAGACGAAGCATTGTAGCTTTTGTACATACTTTTCACTATTTATTTTATTTCCTTCCCCTCATTTATTAAAAAAATCTATTATGTTAGTGTTATATTATGATTTATAAAAAAAAAGAAGTTAATAGTGTTATATACTTATATTATGTTAATGTATATAAATGGAGCAGTAACTCTAATTTTACTTTTCTATTAACTGCCAAATGTCTGATGCTTGGAAGGGTGCCTAGACTTTGCTTTGATCATGACCTTAAAATCATACTCCTATAGTAGACTAATAAGGAGCGTTTGGAAGAGTGCTTTGACTTTCCCAATTTAATCAGAAACTAAAATAGTACTATATTATGTTAAGGGCAAAGAACAATAGCGTGGACTTTCTCTTTAAAGCACTTTCTTGGGCAAGTAATCTCTCTCTCTCTCTCTCTCTCTCTCTCTCTCTTGCACTCTTCAACACAAAAACAAAAAAGAAAAAAAAGAAAAAGAAAATCTAGGCTACTTGGTATATGTTGATTCACTAACATTTTGAATCTCTAATCTCTTTTATTTTTTCTCTGAGCGAATAATGCCGGACAATTTACCTAAAGTCTCCATATCATTGTTGACTGAAGAAGAAGAATCCATGTGGAAAACTCTACTTCCTGAAATCCTAACCCTTCTTCTTATACGCCTACCTATCAAATCCATCCAAACTTGCACCTAGGTCTCCACAAAATGGATATCCCTTATCCGAGACCCTAACTTAATTTCCTCTCATCTCAACCACTCCAACACCCACACCCATCCCATCCTTCTCTTCAAGTTCTGCTCTCAGAGCTTCTTGAAAGCAAACTACAGCCTCAGAAGAAGGGACACCCATGAAAAAGAAGCATTCACGTTGGATTGGGACAACCAAGAAGAACACACTAGGTTTTCCTTGCTGATGATTTATTACTCAAATATGCTGACTAATTCATTCTCTGGAACCCTTATCTTAGAATGTTAGTCTACGTTCCTACGCCCAATGTCCGCTACCGCACAGGGTGTGATGGGTCTGTTGGTTTTGGATTTGATGACAAAACCAACTACTATAAGGTGGTGAGGCTTGTCACCCATGAGAATGCAGCCCAATATGGAGAGTCTAGACATGAGGTGGAGATTTAATCCCTTGCCACTGGTGAAAGGAGAATGCTTACTAATGCTGCTATGGCTCCCATTGGTGCTGTGCATGGTTGTGACCCGCTGGCAACTCTTGTCAATGGCGCTCTGCATTGAGTTGCTTTTAGGAAAACTAATAACAATAAATTTCTTTGTTTTGTTATGGTGTTTTGATTTGAGGGAAGAGGTGTTTCATGAGATAGGACTGCCTAAAGTTTCAAATAATAATATAGATGGGAATCGGGTTTGTGTGTTTAATTATTTCGGCATATTAGAATTCCCTTGCCCTGTTTTATGAGGGGTTTCCGAATCCCACTCTCAATATATGGGTGATGAAAAACTATGCACATATGTATTAGTTCCTAGTAGCGGCGGCTCCAGGAATCTTTCTCCGGGTGTTTCTTAAGAAACATAAATTATACAATCTAATAAAAAGAGAAATTTATATATTGACAACAACAACAATAAAAAAACACGCAAATATATAAATTTTATAATTATCTTCTACGAGTTTTCATATTTTGAAATCATTATATAATAGTCTCATTATCATTTATCAATATTACAAGCTACATCTCTTTCAATGTACACAACCAAACAATCATTTATCTAGAGAATGTAGAATAAATTATGGAGCAAAATTTAATTTTATTGGAATAAAAAAAACTGAGGGTGTTCCCAAAATTTTTTTGAAGGGTAGAAAAATAAAAATTTTAAAATTATTATATATAAATTTTTTTTTTCAAGACCACCCTGACTTTAAGGTGGCGCCGCCATTGATTCCTGGACAGATCTCTTATACCACCATTAGAGATTTTACCAGTTGAGTTAATTGGAACTCATGTAGGATTGATTACCTTAATTGAATGGCTTTATATTTAGAACAAATAGCTTATCAATGTTATGGTTGTTGTCGGTTGTATTCAATGTGCATGGCATCGATAGATTTATAGATGTACTCATATTCTAGATTAGTCAGCAAAATAAAAGATTTTAAAAACTTTTTGATGGTGTTTACTGTTTAGTGTATTAACATTGGCATTAGTTTATTATGTCAAATTGGGTTGTAGTTGTCATAATGTTAAATGTATGTTCAATGAACTATTGTATAGCCCCTTTGTGGTTACGGAAAATTATTGAATACTCGTACCATAAATACGTATTCCCCTATCTCACATAATTGTGAGTCACACTAATTAAATTACCCTGTGGTTACACCCTATTATTTATGGATGATTTACAGTTTGGTTTTAGTGTGTTTATAGAACCCACCTTCCCTCTTCCTCCCACCATCTATTTGAAAAAAAAATTAAGCACTTAATTGTGTTTGCCATGCTTCATGCTTGCATTGGGATGAAGATGCTTGCCAATGCTGTGCGTGTGCGCGCGCGTCTTGTCTTTACAACATTTGGTTCCTAATATTTATATGAATTTGTATAAGCACTGAATGTGAATGTGAATGTGAATTATAATTCTTCTTCTGTGCAATCATACAAGATGTTTTCCACCCATTGTAACTCACTGAGGAATATATTCCCTTATTTGGAAGGGAAAATTCTAGAAATTCATTGGTAGTTAGCATCTTTCTAGTCTTTTATTTTTTGTAATTGAAAGCATGTTGATGGAAAAATCAATCCTTGGTTCCTAAGAGTGATTCGTGACTGTAGCAATGAGATCTATGTAGGGAATTTTAACCAAAATTCCAACCTGTGAGAAACAAAACAAATAGAGAAAACACACGTCAAAGAAAACAATCACACGCACAAGACAATATTTACGTGGTTCGGCAATTTGCCTACGTCCATGGAGTTGCAGGGATTTCACTATAATCAGGGAAAAATACAATAGTGCACAAGAACACTCTCAAGAAACCCAATTCCCAATACACCCTAACTCTCTCTCACCCACAAGACAAGAAAATACTATTCTTTCTTCTTATGCGGCTGTTAGGTTATTAGGAATTATCTCTAATTCTCACTACTTGCTAATTATCACAAACCTAATATATATATATATATATATGTAGGTCGACTTGTACTAGGAATTATAATCCTAGTTGAATTGGGTTTCCTAATACTGCTTGTATTTGGTTTAGAAGAATAATTGGGCTTGGTAATTCAAGCCACACATGGCCCACTTCAACAAATCTCCACCTTGGCTTGAATTGATCAAGCTACATGAGCAAACTCCTCCATTAGCTCCACCTTAGCCCTTAAGGGCTCACAAGCTGTAAACATCAGCCACAATCCTCCATAACACAATCCCTCATCCCTGCAACTCATCCTCCTGTCCTCAAGCTAGAAGACCAATTGAAGCTGCGCACAGCTTCAACTTCTCAATAGTGACACCCTTAGTCAACATGTCTGCCGGGTTCTTAGATCCACAAATCTTCTCAAGCATTACCATCTTATCTTCAACAAGGTAACGGATAAAGTGGTATTTTGTCTGTATGTGCTTCGACTTTGAATGAAAAGCTGAATTTTTGGCAAGAAAAATTGCACTCTGACTGTCACTGTGTAGAATGCCCATCTCCTTTCCAGCTTCAGTGGCAGCAACATACTTAGCTTCTGTAGTAGACAAAGTAACAATCTTCTGTAGATTTGAAGCCCATGATATAGCTGTACCACCTAGAGTAAAACAAACCCAGTAGTACTCTTTCTACTATCAATATCACCAGCAAAATTAGCATCTACATAACCCTGCAGTTTCAAACTTGCACCTGTGAAGTAAAGACATGTATCTGATGAACCCTTCAGATATCTCAGAATCCACTTGACTGCCTCCCAATGCTGCTTTCCAGGCCTACTCATGAATCTGCTCACAACTCCTACTGCATGTGCAATGTCTGGCCTTGTACACACCATAGCATACATCAAGCTGCCAATAGCTGAGGCATAGGGCACCTTGCTCATATGGTCCCTTTCTTCCTTTGTCTTCGGTGACTGTTCTTTGCTTAGTTTGAAATGACTACCCAAGGGTGTGCTCACTGGTTTAGCTTCATTCATGTTGAATCTGCTAAGGACTTTCTTCACATACTCTGACTGTGAAAGCTTCAATGTACCATTAGCCTTGTCTCTAATGATTCTCATGCCAAGGATTTGCTTTGCAGCTCCCAAATCCTTCATTGCAAACTGTTTGGACAATTGCTTCTTCAGATTTTTAATCTCCTCAATGCTAGACCCTGCAATAAGCATATCATCCACATACAACAGTAATATAATGTAAGAATTGTCAAAAGACTTAACATAGCAACAATGATCAGCTTCACATCTCTTGAACCCAATTCTATGCATAAAACTGTCAAATTTCTTGTACCACTGTCTTGGAGCTTGTTTTAGGCCATATAAGCTCTTTCTCAGTTTACAGACTAGATTCTCTTGTCCCTGAACAATGAACCCTTCTGGTTGAATCATGTAAAGGTCTTCCTCCAAGTCACCATGAAGGAATGCTGTCTTCACATCTAACTGCTCAAGATGTAAGTTTTCTGTAGCCACCATTCCTAGTACCAGTCTAATTGTTGACATCTTCACAACTGGAGAAAATATCTCTGAGAAGTCAATGCCCTCCTTCTGCTGGAAGCCTTTAACAACTAATCTGGCCTTGTAACGTTTGCTACCATCATGCTCATTCTTTATTCTGTATACCCACTTGTTGTGCAAAGCTTTCTTTCCTACTGGCAATTCAGTCAGTTCCCATGTCTGATTCCCCAATAAGGAATCCATCTCATCCTTCATGGCTAACTCCCACTTGCTTGAATTCTCATCTCTCAAGGCTTCATCATAACACTCTGGCTCACCACCATCAGTCAATAGGAGATAATTTAGAGTGGGTGAATAACGATGTGGAGGTCTAATGTTCTTGGAAGATCTCTGGACTTTAGCTATAGATATACTCTGATCTACCTGTGAATTTACATTCTCCTTATCTTCTTCACCCCTTTTCTGGACAGTACTCTCAGTCAATTCATCTAAGTTGACAAACTCAGATTTCTTTTGATCTATCTCTGCAACATCTGATACTACAGTTGACCTGTCCTTGTACATAACCTGTTCATTAAATATTACATTTCTACTTCTGATGATTTTCCTGTTTTGTTCATCCCAAAACCTATAGCCAAATTTCTCATCACCATAGCCAATGAAAAAACATATTTTAGACTTTGCATCAAGTTTACTACGAGCATCAGAATCAATATGAACATAGGAAACACAACCAAAAACTTTTAAGTGTGAAAACTTTACCTCTTTACCCCTCCAAACCTCCTCAGGAAGTCTGAACTCCATGGGAACTGAAGGTCCTCGGTTTATCAAGTAAGTTGCAGTGCTAACAGCATCAGCCCAAAAAGTTTTTGGTAGTCCAGCATGCAACCTCATACTCCTAGCACGCTCATTGAGAGTTCTGTTCATGCGCTCAACCACACCATTCTGCTGTGGTGTCCCAGGAATGGTCTTCTCCATCCTAATTCCCTGTGCAGCACAATACTCACTGAACCCTCCATCTATGTACTCTCCTCCATTATCTGACCTCAAACATTTTACTTTCAAACCTGTTTCTGTCTCAACCATGGCCTTCCACTTCTTAAAGGTTTCAAATACATCTGATTTATTTTTCAGAAAATAAACCCATACCTTTCTGCTTGAGTCATCAATGAAAGTGATGTAGTACCTTGAACCTCCAAGGGATGCAACTGGAGAAGGCCCCCACAAATCAGTGTGTACTAACTCCAATTTTTCAACCTTCGGTGTCCTGCTAGTTTTCAAGAAGCTCACCTTTTTCTGCTTTCCTAAGATGCAACTTTCACACATGTCAAAATCAATGGACTTCAATTCTGGTAGTTTTCCTTTTGACAGCAGCATCTTCATCCCTTTCTCACTCATATGACCAAGTCTGCGGTGCCATAGGCTTGTATCAGTACTTGCATCAGCAACTGCAATTGTGTCTCTTGGACTTGAGGTCATGTACAGAGTACCAGTCTTCTTTCCACGAGCCAATACCCTAGCTCCCTTTGTAACCTTCCAAGTACCACCAACAAATAGTATTGCATGTCCTTCATCATCAAGTTGTCCAACAGAAATCAGATTCCTCCTCAGGTCAGGAATATGTCGAATCTTCTCCAGTAACCAAACAGACCCATTGGGCAACAATGTTCGAACATCTCCCATACCCACAACATCCAAGGCTGAACCATCAGCCAAATACACCTTACCAAAATCACCTGCAACATAATTCTGTATGATTTCTCGGTGTGGAGTGGTATGAAACGAAGCTCCTGAATCCAAAACCCAATCATCAAGTGGACTGTCTACTGCAAGAAGTAATGCATCCTGTACCTCTTCTGTTACAGCATTAGCAGAGTCATCTTCATTCTTCTTCTTAGGACTTTTGCATTGATTCCAAAAGTGACCTATTTTCCCACAATTCCAGTATTGTACTTGTTGGCCTGATCTAGATTTACTTCTGTTCCGATTAGAATTTCTGGATTTTGATCTGCCCCGATTTGAATTTCTGTTATTACCTCTGCCTCTTGTCTCAAGGTTTAGGGCAGAACCAGATCCTGAGGATTCACCTGCATCTCTTCTGCGAATCTTCTCAGCCAGAATTAAATCTCGTATATCATTGTACTTGAGTTTTTCCTTTCCTGTAGAATTGCTTACTGCCATCCTCATTGCCTCCCAACTGTTTGGCAAAGAAGCCAAGACGATCAGAGTACGAATCTCATCATCAAAATCAATTTCTACAGACGACAGTTGATTTGTGATAGTATTAAATTCATTCAAATGTTGTGCTACTGATGCATTCTCTGCCATCTTCAGATTGAACAGTTTCTTCATCAAGTGCACCTTATTGTTTGCTGACGGCTTTTCATACATACTAGACAAAGCCTTCATCAGATCTGCTGTGGTCTTCTCTTTTACAACATTGTGTGCAATAGACCTAAACAGAGTTAACCTGATAACTCCTAGTACCTGTTTGTCAAGAAGAGCCCATTCCTCAGCCTTCATAGCCTCAGGTTTTGTCCCTAAAAGAGGCAGATGCAATTTCCTCCCATAGAGATAATCTTCAATCTGCATCCTCCAATACGCGAAGTCTGTGCCATCAAACTTTTCTATTCCAGACGCCTTTCCTGCTTCCTCTGCCATTGCTCCCACTCAAACCTAACCCTAGGCTCTGATACCAGTTGTAGGGAATTTTAACCAAAATTCCAACCTGTGAGAAACAAAACAAATAGAGAAAACACACGTCAAAGAAAACAATCACACGCACAAGACAATATTTACGTGGTTCAGCAATTTGCCTACGTCCACGGAGTTGCAGGGATTTCACTATAATCAGGGAAAAATACAATAGTGCACAAGAACACTCTCAAGAAACCCAATTCCCAATACACCCTAACTCTCTCTCACCCACAAGACAAGAAAACACCATTCTTTCTTCTTATGCGGTTGCTAGGTTATTAGGAATTATCTCTAATTCTCACTACTTGCCAAATATCACAAACCTAATATATATATATATATATATGTAGGTCGACTTGTACTAGGAATTATAATCCTAGTTGAATTGGGTTTCCTAATACTGCTTGTTTTTGGTTTAGAAGAATAATTGGGCTTGGTAATTCAAGCCACACATGGCCCACTTCAACAATCTATGATAATTATCAAAAGAAAGCAAAGAGATCTATAATAATTTGTGATTGTTTCTTAGCAAGAGATAGTGGTTCAGTTTGTGGTTTTTGGATATATTTTCTTGTTATGGAAGATGCTAACTTTTGTTTCTAGTTTCCTTCACTGTTTTTCCATTTGGGAGGTTGCTTCTCTACTATATGACTTTCTTAGTTTGGAGGCAGCAATAGGTTGTAGGCATGAGAAGCCTTTCCTTATAGATATCCTTCTCATCCCACGCCAACTTGGTGCAGGTGGGCTCAATCCAAAATCCTAACACAACTACCAAAAAAAAATCTACTAAAAGAAAGCTAAGCTGACAACATTTTTTATGCAAGTCATATTGCTGCAAATTATTTCTTTTTATAATGTACTAATTTTCTTAGTTTTTTTTTTTTGGAGAAAATTTCTTAGTTTGTTCTTTACGTCAAAGTTATCTTTTTTTTTTAGGGAAGGGTTAAATATTTCTCTTGAGCAATTTAAGAAAGATGACATTTGTGTTATGAATGAAAAGAGTGCACCAATGGCCAATTATTGTTGAGCGGGATGGTAGCCTGCACATAAGACACATTAAACACTAGGGATGTACTTTTTGATAAATGTTGGTTGATTGTATATTTCATTACAGTTCCATGATTCAATAGTATCATTTCCTATTTGATCCATTTGAATTGACTAATTGCTAGGGATGCATTTATGAGACCATGTTGAGAGATGAAACAAAGCTTGAAACTTTGTATTCATCACTGTGAACATAAAGTATATTTGATTTTTAATAAATTTCATTACTACTTATAAAAAAAAAAAAAAAAAAAAACCCCTTGACTTATAATTGTATTTTGTATTTGTATGGTTGGCTTTGTCTTTACTTTGAGTTGTTTTGTTTTGGTTGTAAAGAACCCTAGATGTCATATTGGGTGTGCCCTTTGTTGTACTCTGAATTGTACAATATTTCTATTCTCTTATTTTCTTTTGGAGCTTGATGTCTTCTCTTTACACTTGCCCTTGATTAAGTAGCAAGATATCTTCTTATTATATGATTGCTGGCATGAGAACCTACTTAGATCATTTACCCTAGCCCCCATCCCCTTTGGTGCACATGTTCATGTGGGAAATGCTTGGAGTATGTCTTAATTTGTATATTTCGAAAAACTAGAAATCTCTGTGTAGGGATTTTATTTTATTTTTTATTTTTAGTAGTTATTAAATTGATTAATAATACTTTATCTTCTTACGGTATTAGATCATTAACACGAATGTACTTACAGTTTTTAAATTCTTATAGGAACTTGTGCGATTATGGTTTCTAATGAGCTGTACATATGTAATAGACTTTTAACTCCGTGAAAGAAAGATTCTACAAAGTTCTTTTTTTGACGATGTTTAGGGTATGTTTGGTAACTGTTTTTTTCTCTTATTTTCTGTTTTCAAAAACAGTTTTTTTTTTTTTTTTTTTTTTTTTGAGACTAAAAAACTTGTTTAGCAACCCAAAATGGATAGAAAACAAAAATCGTCATCAAAACTCAATTTGTGAAGAAAACTGAAAACATGCAAAATGTCGTTTTTAATTTCTAATTTTTAAAAGTCAATGAAAACATGCATTTAATTTAATGAATTTGTCTTATTTAATGAGTTAGCATTAGAGTTCAAATCATAGTAACAACATATTTTAGTATTTTCTATTTTTTTTTTCAAAAAACTATATTTTTAATTTCAACTAACCAAACATGTTTTTGATTTCAAAAATACAAGAAAATTATTTTTTCTTTATATTTCCAAAAACAAGTTTTTGAAACAAAAATTGTTGCCAAACATAACCTTAACTTCTTAGTATTTTCATTAGTTTGTCATATCAATATGGACTGTAGTTGTTATAAACTTATAATATTAAGGAGTTTATTTTGTTACGTTTGGGATACACCACTCTTATGTTATTGTTTATTGATGATTTGCAGTTAAGTTTCAATATGTTTACAAAAATGATTGTGTGTGAACTAGATAACAATTATATGTATCTAATGTGTTGTAAAGGTATCTATAGAATACTCCAAAACTTGCTATTAAGTGGGAATGAATCAAATTGGTAGGAGGGAACACTTATTTTTCCCTATTCACTCAAAACATCAAACTTTCATTCCCCCAAAATTCGGATGAATTGAAAGGAATAAAATTAAGTTTAATGAAATTTTTACTAGAACTCCCATAAAAACCGTATAAATTTAGACATTTATTTTAAAATAGAGATATAATAGTAATATTGTTAAAAAATAATTTTGCGTTCATTTTCATTTGTGGAATAAGTAATGTTGTTTGGATGATTTTGCACAATATAAGTAAATTATGCCCATCAGTATACATTCAAGTCCTTAAGACTAGAAGTTATGGTAGCCGAAATGGTTAAGGAGGTGTGTGTGCGCGCGTGTGAGAGGAACTATCTGTGTGCGTTAAGACTTAAGACTGTACAGGTATAATCCTATATTTTTTAAGGTGGACAATGGGAGACTAGAAAGCTACATAAATACTGGGCCTGGGCAAGAGTGCTGTGCTGCACAAGTAAGGAGCCTGAACCTCTTCGGCCCTACAACTATTTAATTTATATTCTAACACTTAGGATGCTCCAATAAAAAAGGAAAAAAAGAGAAGAGGTTAGGATGCAGGTTCTGAATAATTTCACTTTCAAATTGGTTCAAAAAGTCCCTTATTCTGATGAAGCAATATCTAGAATCATAGATAATAGAAAGAATAGAATGCAGCACCCAGAAAAAAGTGATACAGAAAACCTTCATAAATTGGTTTTTTCGATATATGTTCCATCACAATATTTTTCAGGCGGTGTCAGCTGTGACTTTCAAATATAAATATTTGAAGCTAATCCCATGTAATTTGATGATCACCTCAAGACATTTAACACAATACCTGTCTATCAGTCAATCCCTTCAATCTTAAGAGAACCTTCATGTCTATGGGCTGCTGAACCTGTCTTTCTCTAGCTCCACTTAAAACAACTAAGAAAACTACATGGAAGGAGGTAGGTCTTTATCATGCGCATCGTCCTCCCTCCCCTTCAAGCTTCTTCGCCAATCTCCACAAAAGCATTTGTCTGCAACTAATCTCTAGAGTAATCTTGATTCTTAATCTTCGCAAACACCGTTGAATAGTCCCATAGATATTGGTACTACTTTTTATTCATTTGTTTATTATTATTCCTATGACCTTGACCTAGCAACACAGCCAAGCCATTCCTTCAAACACCAATGTAAACTACAAGAATGGGATTTAGTTTGGGGCCTTCTGTATCGGTTAAGTGTCGCTGTAACGGGTCATTATAACAATTTCTTTGTGTCTTCATCGACAAAAGAATGATAGTGTTTCAGTTAGAAATGGACTTGTCCATAATTATACAGAAGACTTTGCATTTCAATTGAAAGGGAAAGAGCTCCTACTTAAACAAACAAGCCCATTACCATAAACTCACAATGCAAAATGGCTTCATCTCTGGTTTCTTCCTTGACCACCCGAGCCATAGTCCTCTTACTTGTGAACATATCTTTCTCATTCGACAATCTGGCAGCAAAACATAGACACCATGCCACTCATCACCACCGTTTTCATAGCCACTCCTCTACATCAAACCCAAGACTCCACCAAGCCTATATTGCCCTCCAGGCATGGAAAAAAGTAATATACTCTGACCCAAAGAACTTCACTACCAACTGGGTTGGTCCTTCTGTGTGTAGCTACACAGGCGTGTTCTGTGCACCAGCTCTTGATGACCCCGAGATAAGAGTTGTTGCTGGCATTGACCTCAACTCTGCTGACATAGCTGGGTTCCTCCCTAATGAAATAGGCCTACTCTGTGACCTTGCACTTATCCATCTAAACAGCAACCGCTTTTGTGGCACCATTCCAGAAACTTTAGCCAACCTTACACTTCTCTATGAGCTTGATCTCAGTAACAACAGATTTGTAGGTCCTTTCCCTTCTGCTGTGCTCCCTCTTCCCACTCTACGCTTTCTTGATATCCGTTTCAATGAATTTGAAGGGCCACTGCCTCCTGAGCTTTTCAACAAAAAACTTGATGCAATATTTGTTAACAACAACCGTTTCACCAAAATGATTCCACCAAATTTAGGTATAAGCACAGCCTCAGTGGTGGTGTTTGCTAACAACCGGTTTGGGGGCTGCATTCCACCGTCTATATCCAACTTTGCCAACTCTCTGGAGGAACTTGTTTTAATCAATAACAATTTGACAGGGTGTTTGCCGCAAGAGCTGGGATATCTCTACAAATTGAGGGTGTTGGATGTGAGCTCTAACAGTATAGTTGGTCCTATACCATACAGCCTGGCAGGTTTAGCTCACTTGGAGCTACTAAATCTTGGGCATAATATGCTAAGTGGGATTGTATCAGAGGGAGTCTGTCTTCTGCCCAGCTTGAAGAACTTAACATTCTCATATAACTTCTTTTGTGAGGAGCAGGGAATATGCCAGAATTTGACATCAAGAAAAGGCTTAAAGTATGATGATCGTCAAAATTGTTTTCCAGAGAAACCATTGCAGAGAAGTGCGAAGGAATGCAACGCCACTCTTGAGCACCCTGTTGACTGCTTCGAGCATCCCTGTACTGGCGCTGGAGGAGGTGGTGCTAAAACTGCTTTTGGAACTGCTTTTATTCCTGCTGCGGCACCAGCTATAGTGCCAGTGTCCTCACCTTTTATCCCTCCAAGTTACACATAAAGCAACCATATAAGGTAGCAACTTTCAGAAGCAAAATAAAATCCAAATTTGGGTGAGACAATGACCTTGTAAATTACTATTGTGTGCAGCTTGTAAATGGATATACCTATGATTAGAAGAAACCACATCTCCCTCAACTTGAAAAACCATGTAAATGTAAACTCTCAAAGATTTGGAAATGGCCACCAGATTTAGTCCAATACAAATAAAAATTTGACAGAAACCATTACTGCTTGGTCACAGCTATCTTCCTAGGCAGATAGCATGTTTATTCATTAGCTTGGATAAGTTGGGCTTGATTTCATGGTCCATTACATAACAAAAATAATCAGGGACATCACTTATACGATGCATAACTTGTAGCCAGTTGCTTTTGTATGATCAAAGTCCTATTTTACCCAGCTATAAGTAACTGATCTGAAATCTCATGCTAGCACGCCTGTGATCCCTTGATATACAAATTCACTTTTGCTTTATAGTTTATACCCTACAAAGGGATTTTGGAGAGATGTAGATAAAGTTTTTAGTGGGTTCTAACCATCTTCTGAGTTACTTCCTTTTAATCACTGTCCTCATTCTTATATTACTTTTTGCAGTAATTATGGAACCTTCAACATTGAACATACACCCAAATGAAGTTTCAAGCAAAAAAATCATTTACTTTAATTGACAGCATCAAATTGAAAGCCAATTTGGTTTTCATCAGAATAGCCGTCAGCTCTCTCACCCCACTCAGAAAACAAATAAACACAGTGGGAGCCCAAGATTGAATAGAAAAAGGATTTACACCTGTTATAAAATTGCTAAATGTACTATAGTATTAAAATTTATATTACAAAGACAAGAATTATCAGCTACGGACTGTTACAGAATCTGTGACAGTTTTGATTATGTTGTATCTCACCTTTTCTTCTGAAGGTGAACTCAAGCTGAAAAGCAATTCTATTCCCAACCTGAATAAATAAATAAATAGAAGACATGATTACAACCAAAAGATGGGACAAAAACAATTAACACTAACAGTTCATGTCAAAAAAGACAAATTCTACAATTATGAGCAAATATATTGAAAAGCCAGGAAAAGAATGTGCATGGACGAAGAGGATGAATTCAACATGAAGCAATGCAAGTTTAAATAACAAAATTTTGATCAAAATGATTTGGTTTTGATTTTGTCACAATTGGTAAATAATTTCCAAAATTCATGATGTTTAATTTTCATAAAAGCACATGAGAAAAATCGAATTAGATATACTATGTGAAAAAAAAAAAAAAAGTAGTCCGCAAAAATTCACATAATAGCTGAGCAGTAACCTAAAAGTTCAAAAATACCAAATGTTTGCATGACAATGGACACCATCATATTACCAGAATTAGTGAGTTGGGTAATGTCAGTTGGTCCAATATGATATAGAAACAAAGTAAGAAGATGCTCTTATGCTGGAGGTAGCGGACGCCGGCAAGTTGGGCACTCCATCTTTATATCCATCCATCTTTGTAAACAACCAGAGTGGAAAAAATGATCACACGGTGTCACCTGTAACATATTTGAACTCAGTCCACTGTTCATAGAAAGATAACCAACAAATTACAAGAAAGAATCCCATCTGAATACCATGCAGTCATTAGATCGATGTGTAAAATCGATGGAAGTCATGCAAATGACACAATCTGTAGCATGATTTGTATCTTGATCAAACCTTCTATAGTAGCTATATTTCTCAGGCAGAATCTGCAAACCATAATACCCAAAGTGAGATTTCCATAAAGAATGCAGTCATGGAAATTTTAGAGTATAATGCACTGCAGGGATACAAGTACACCTCTCCTAACAAGTCTAGCTGCAATAATGCACACCGCAAAATAAAACACAAAATGAGAGAATAATTATTATTTGCATAGATATTAAAAGTCTCATTGATCTGTAATCTTTCTCTGCATGAATTGAAGCCCATTAAATGAAGAGAGGATTAAGTAATTCAATGTTCCTTTTTTTTGGACAAGTATGAACTAATTCAATGTTCTTGTTGAGTTGAACTACTTAGAATCAGGCGAACAAAGCCCAAAAACATGAGAAGTCAGGACGATTCTTAATGCTTCAGAAGTACTGAATGGTAAGCACCATTTTATATGTTCACATTTTATATATTCTAATATCAAGATTCAATGGGCAAGCAAATCAATTAACAGGTAGTCAAGCTCAGGACTAGAGGTACAATAAACACAACTCCTTGCTCAACTAAATTCCTCAAAATTCTTTTACCTAGAGCAATCATCATATCTTTATGATACAACAAATTGATAGTGTGTGGTTTAGAGGATATGGGTGTGCTATGCATGAATGTGCCATCAATTGTCAAAAGAACAAGGAAGAGAGTTGAATCCAACCTGGCGAGGAATGAACCAACGAGAACCAAGGTAGTGCTGGAGAAGAAGAATAGATGCTTGGAGTACAATAAATACAAACAAACAAATACACCAACTCCTGTCAGGTTCAATGCGCATGAAGTTGTGAGGGCAGCCAAATATATATAATGGGATTGCTAGCCGAGTAACAGTCATGCCTAAGATGTAATGAGGATGCAAAGGTTTTCTCGAGTCACGAACAACATTGGTGATTATTTGAGGTATCCAAAAAGAGTACAAAAGGAGAAGAATAGGTCTCAGAAAATTATGGAACTCGTACATGACCAGAATGCCTCCCAAAAGGATCCCATCTGCAGATATATACAACAGTTAGATCAAATTAGCCCAACAATTTCATACAAAGAATTTGATAATAAAAATATAATGGTCAAATACATAGTCAAAGTAGAATGAGCACTAGTGTATTTGAACAATGGAGCAGAGTGGAAATCATTAAGATTTGAAAGTTAATAAGTATTTATTACATCAATGGGACTATATTACTAAAAGAGAAAAAAAAAATCATATATTAATGTTGCGTAAGTAGCATGAGAACTTGACAGGTGCATGGAAACTACATGTCTTAAAGACTGGCTTATTTAGCCCACAATTATTTATTTATTTTTATAAGTTTATGGTTGGGCCCAAGGGGAGGGGGGAGGGGGGAGGGGAGATTCACCTACAATTATTAATATTAACATAATGCTATTCTAATAGGCTGTCATAGCAAATATACTCTAAGACTGTGAAGAAGATACTTTTGGAACTACCGTGCAGTTATAAAGTAATGTGCCTGAACTGTATGTAACAATTTTTCATATGGTAGTAGTCATCACTGATCACACTAACAAGACATGATTCCATATGGCTACAGAAATGAGGATATTCAGTGTGCAATTTTTCTCTATGCAACATTCTAGTTCTTGACAAAGCCTGAAATCTCAAAGTTGGGTAGGTTTAATTCCAAGCTTTTTGGTTGACAAGGATTCTCTGGTGTCCACTTCTTTATACTTTAAAAAATAAGCCTATTATCTAATTCAAAGGAGTTTAATAAAAAATCAAAATAATGAGGATATAAAAGTAGATTGAATAATTCAAAATCACCCCAAACCACGACACCATGTACTACTCTTACTCTAATTTCACTTCTCCTTATTTTTAGCCTTTACTTGAGAGATAAACCAGTTAAGATTAAAAAAAAGAGGTTCTGAGCACACTTGCGTATGAGAAGGCTAGTAAACATAAAGGGGGCGAATGTGCATGAATATACTTAAGGTGTGCACTATTTCCGAGTGTGCATCACCTCCAATAGATCTTATAAAGAGAAGTTCCACCACAACTGGAAGAGTGGCATTGAAAAGATAAACACAAAAGTTCCATAATACTTACAAAAACGACTATATAGAACTGAAAGCTCACGCCTCATAGTCTCCCAACCTTCACCATTATTCATAGGCCTACTTGCCTTCCATATTGCAAGAAGATATCTCATCTCAAAAATTGAGAAGACCACAAACTTGAAAAAGGCAGCGGTTGCAAAAGCATTGAATAAGGATTCTGTATGCAAAAAAGCAAACACATCTGGTTAATGATGATGAGTATGAGGTGATTAATAAACTTAGTCAGGATGGTCATCATACAGGATGCAAGAGCAAAAATATGCAGAAGCAGTTGCACAATTAAGGTATGTTGTACGTAAACAAAATGAATTACACTCTTGCATACAAGTTATAATAAGAATGCCAACAGAGTGTACGCATTTTACACAAAAGTGCTGAGATTTTAGCATCATAATAAATGTCAATACAAAAAGAAAGGCTAGAAAGCCATTTTCCCTGGTGTGTAGCAAAGATGCATTTAAACAGTATGTTATTGAGGTGTACAACTTGGATTTTCCAAACCCAGATCTGATGATATTATTATTTTTTTGATAACCAGATCTGATGATATTATTTTCATCCAAATTCAATTCAATCCTGGTCAGACAAGGCCAGTCAAATTGCATTCCATATAAAAAAAATATTTAGCTCATTTGGATGACTTCCAACTGGCATATTCACCAAGTTAAACCAAAAGTACGTGAATAATTATTTTACAAATCTGAAAACTATACCATAGTTTTCAAACAAATGGTCAATTAAATGCTAGTATACCATCACCATCATTTATAAAAATACATGCAATTTCAGGTGTGGCTCACATATCAGTGTGCTCTATCATCAGTTAGTACAAGATTACATGCCTATTGTAAATTTAAATGATGTCATTCTAATTTAGCAATGGATGCAAATTGCAAGTGGACAGCATTATCAGAAGTACATACACAAATCTGCTGTAGGGGACAGCTATCCCATTGTGTAGGCCAGACATTGAACCCAAAAGTAAAAGGAAACAAGAAGTTGGGGGGGGGGGGGAGGAGGCACTGTGGTCATTTTTTCCATTAGGGTCATTGTTGAGACAGATTTCTTTCCAGAGTTGGTATTTCACTTTGCAAGTGAAACAATCTAACATGTGGAGGGTACAAACAAACCAAAAATGATAAGTCAAAGGCATTTGACATTCTCCAGCTATATATATACATATATATATTGATAATAATGATATATATACGAAAGGCTACTCTATGCATGAAAAGCACAGAGCAAACCCAAAAATTACAAAAAGGGAAAAACAGAGTAAAGACAGAAAAGAAAACCAAGCAAAAGATTAATTACAAAAGCTTACCAAAAGCTTGGGTAAAGCTTACAAAAGATTAATTACATTCTCCAGCTATATGGAATCCTTAGATAAATTATGTTACCAAAAGCTTGGGTAAAGTAATCATATAGAAAAAGTTAGTATTTCCTACTGCAGTTCTATAATTGCAAAAGAATTCTTATTTGTACCAACACTACTACACTTTGTCAAGAAGTAAATAGCTGATTAAATGGGTCCTCAAAAAATCCTGTAACTAAGATAATTGTAATAATCTAGTCAAAAATTATAATACATATACATAAATTATAAAATTGTACATAAAAAAAAAAAAAAAAAAAAAAATCCTCTAGTAGTCTCTTTTCAATAATATTATTTTTACCTATTAAAAAAAAAAAACTCTAGTAAGCTAGTATTGGTTATTACTACACTTACCAACTAGTATTCCGGCTGTCAGATGGAGAAGGCAAAGATAAGCATCCATGATAGCTTGTTGGCCAATCATTAAAATTGAAACTTTGGCAGCGCCCTAACAGTGGAAGATCAGAACCATGATTTTTTGGTGAACTCAAAAAAGCTAAAAGAATATTGACAAAAACACATATGTGCAAGCTATGACTTTTATAGTTTTATTCTCAAGTACATTTTATAAAAGTTCTTACAGATTGAGTGTTGCCATGTTCCATCTGCCGAATTAGTAGAAGAACTTGAAGGAAAGAGACCTGATGAAGATGGTTAAGGAGTCCATGCAAAACAGGCTAATAACATTCTGAATAAGCTGGGTGAATAATGATAATTATAGGATACAAAGGTGACCATCAAGGTGTAGTTCACTGCCTTGTTATAGTAGACCTCAATGTTGACAGATGTAGCATTTATCAGTAAGGGTGAGAAGCAATCCCTATCATCATCCACTGCAGGACTTTCCATTAATCCTTCTATATGATAACGATCATGATCCCCATCTACAAGAATATATGAAATAACTATGTAAACCAAAGGGTAGCCCTTTTTTTAAAGGAATGTTTTCCAAATATTTCTAGAGCTAAATAAGGTCAAAGAGAAGGGGGAAACAAAAAGAAAATTAAAAAATATATATATATACACACACTGAGAACTCAATTACCATTTTGGTTTGATGAAACACGTGAAATTTGAGCTGCAATTTCAATATTACAATGTTTCTCCATTTGATAAATTGGTGCTGCAGTAAGCAAGAATAGATATTACTACAAGATTGAAGCAACCAGGACATAATACATTGAAGCAACATGGACTTAAGTTCAAGGTGAAGAAGACAAGAATACAATGTTTTCTTCTCCATATCTTATCCCGCGGAGATTCTTGGAACACCTGGGATGAGAAAACTCCTAGCTGTACAAAGAAGTTAGAAAGGTAGAAAGCATTCAGAACCCTTATAAACAAACTTACATCAATAGATGACAACAGTAGTTTTGTGAGCAATGTCAATGAAACCTAATGCAAACAATTGTCAAAGAAAAAGCTGCTAAGTTTGAGAACATGCAAAGACTAGGCGAGATTCAGAATAAAAAAAATGGGGCCCACTAACATCCCTAAACAGATCTAAGATTCCGGCATCAAGCCAACCCAATATTTATATGTACCAAATTTATGTAGAGGAGAAGGAGATATGGGATATGGATACAACGCAATGCAATATGAATGCAGCGATATGTCAATTCTTGAAAATCTAGGATATGTTAACTAATTAATATATTAAGATATCTTCACTATGTATATATTTTTTTTTATCAGTAAGATATGTTTTAAATTTTCACAATATATTATACAAGTTTTTAGATTAAAATACAAATAACATACATAAAAAAGAATAAATTAAGCATAAATGATTTAATTAACTTAGAAGCTATAAACCAAACAAAAAAATTATCCAGATCCATATTTGATATTCATTGAATGTAGAGTTTTGAATGTTCCTAACTTTCAAAGATGCTAGATTTTATATTTTACATATAAAACTTTTTTCCTAAAAAAAAGAAATCAACTTTTGCCCCCGAAAAGTATGTGATATACTTCAACTGTCCCAGCCGTGGTCTACTGTGTCCCACTGTATAAAAATCATTTCAGTGAAGTTATTTTCATTACTAAAAAGTATGTATCTGATACATATCCTGCTGTGTCCTGTGTCCAGATTGGATACAAATCAGATAAGAGTATGAACAATTTAGGTTATTTTAAAGTATCTTCTTAGTGCCAAGTCCAATCCCATCCCAATAAAGGCAGGGTGAGTAACAGAATATACCCGATAAATATGTCGACATATATTTCATTTCTATGCAAGTGGTATAAAAGGTCATATTTAGTGCACAAGGATTCCACTTTTGTGGGGATTATATGTAAATGATATGATAACATAGATTTTTGTAGGTGAATACACACGCGCTCATACAGGATATGTAAATGATATGATAACATAGATTTTTGTAGGCGAATACACACGCGCTCATACAGGATTGATTCTGTGAAGCATGACCTCACTCTCCACCCATACTTTAGGTGTAAACTAACAAAAGAAATCCCAAATCAAATTTGTAATGCCCAATCAAGACCAAGGTTAAAAATTGATGAATTCGAAACCCAGTGATTAACACACCACTACTGTCAAATAAAAAAATTTATCAGGCAAATACAGCGAGATATGACTCAGCATATCATCAGGAAAACAGTGACACCAATTTAATAAAGTCATCTTAAAGCAATATAGAATGTGGAAATCAAAATCATAGATGAGTTGAGTGAGAAGCATTACCAAATGATATGGATTAGATAAAAGATAATCATCTTCCTGACTCAGCTCTCCCTCTTTTCCACTGCAATATGGTAACACATTAGAGAATAGCAATTAAGATGATGAATAACATTGAATTAGAAAAATTAAATTAACCTTAGGAAAAATGAAATATGGAAGCAGATAACATGCAAATTGATATTGTTAACAAATCAGTAATGTGTTCTACAATGCAGTTATTACTTCAAACTGCCTATCATTTCATTATGTCCCAGAAACTGTCCAAAGAAGAATACCAAAAAACACATAAGAAATTCCAACAACTGACACAGTGAAACTTCGGGAAAGTTTTATCACTTTTGTGTGCCATCCAACATTTTTTAAGGCATTTAGTCTTATTAGCCTTCCAACAGCAAATTGTGAATTTATGTGAAGAAAAATCAACTTAGACATTCTAATGATTTGCTCTGCTTCTCATTTTAACTGCTATTACCAAATTATGCATGTTAACTGAAAAAATCTAACGTAGAGTGATAGAGAAAGGAGAAGGGAGAAGGAATGAGAGTTTTACTTGGTTCAACCACATGGCCTACATCCAGTAAACGAAGAGCTCAAACGGCTGTATCTTCTTCGTTAACTTAGATGACGATACATTACAATAGAACCCATTTTTGTAATGGGAATGACATACACAAATCAATCACAATTTTGAATTGATTGTTCAATCTCACAATTTCTTGATTTATTCCAATCCCATGATTTTCTCCAATAATCAACAATTTTATAATATGGAATGTACAACCTCTCAAGTTGTGCATGGTATCCTTGATAAAATGAGCAACTTGTAAATATTAAATCTTTCTTTTTTGAAGTACATCTTCCAAATTTATTTGCAATTCTCTTTTGGAGTACAAGAAAGGGGCCAACAATGGTTACTACGGCCAATATAATTAAAGGATCCATTAGGATCAAAAACTTAAAATGGGGTCACAAGAAAAAAGATTTGAGATTCTTTTTTAATGTGAAATAAATGATCAACTAGGATTGGAGGAAAAAAGAGGAGGATTTGAGATTTGTTTTTAAAAATAAAGGATCTACTAAGAGTGGAGAAATTTTTTTTGATTATATATATATTGGTAAGTAATAAAGATTTATTGATATAAAAAAAGAGACACCCAAGTACACACGGGTGTACAGATCAAATACAAAAATTGAAGAAAATGTTTGGTTTCTCCACACTGACAACTAATCCAATAAGGCTCTAAAAAAGAATAACTTGAGATTAGGAAGAGAACTCTCAATATCTTCAAAGCACCTACTATTTCTTTCCCTCCAAATACACCACATCAAACAAAATTTTAGAATTTGTGGAGTAGTGTGAGTTTAGTTTGAGTATGGGTCATTGTGATGGCGAGCATGTGGATATTTTGGAGTTTAGGTCCGGTTGGTTGTTGTGACTAAAGATGTGGAAGTGATGACAAGAAGAAAACAAAAGGAAAGCAAAAGAAAACAACACATGATTAAACTGACTTGTGTTAGCACTAGTTACTTGGATGATGATACATTATAATAGAACCTGTTTTTATAATGAGAATTACATACACAAATCAATCGCAATACTGAATTGATTGCTTCAATCACACAATTTCCCTTAGCAATCAATTTCTTTATTTATTCCAGTCTCATGGTTTTTTTCAATAATCAATGCCTTGATTTGGTCTTCAATAATATTGTAAGTATATACTTTCCTATATTAACCTATACCTCAAACTAGTTGCTAGACATAAGTATAACATTTTCAAACCAGGGTCAAACACAAGCGTGGTCATATGAACTTTAGACTATTTAGTACAATTTTTCACCAGCTGCAAAGAAGATCTTCACATAAGAAGAACAAAGCACCAAGAATAAACACACCACATAGAATATAAAAATGTTTATACAGAAACTAAAGATGTATGGCCATAAAATTCATGAAATTCACCTGTTAGCTACCATTCGAAGTTGTCTAAAAGGCCATATATATACACCTTCCACCCTGATTTGAGCACCCCCAACATTGTGTTCATTGTCAAACACATCATGGAAAATAATTACCCCCTGGGTTAGCACCATGAAAAGAGAAAAAAATTCATTTATATATAAATTATCGAAACAGGAAAAGTAAACGTTAAAGCAATTATAGTTATTATATATTAACTATTTCAGTAAAAGAGTATTGAATATATGTTCTATGATGAGAAGATAGCGATTGTGAACTTTTCAGTTGTTGATCCTGGTGATTTGGGGTTCTGAAAGTATTCATAGATTGAATTACATGCATACCATTAAAATGACATGTATTAGAAATGATGAATAGGAAATCATCATCCTGGCTTCAGCATCAGGAACAGATTGTGCAAGCTTAAAACAACGAAAATTTTTATAATGATGTTTAGCATATCTCGGACTTATACATTACTTTAAAACAGCATGTTATTCATAAATGCTGACTTTAATATGAACTTCTTTACCGACAATTCCACCTACTCACCTGAACATAATGTACACCGGTTATTTTTGTTGGTGTACTAACTAATTCAATCATTGAATTGCCTGTGGATTTCCTCAAATCTGGAAACCTGGAAGAGCCATTTGTGGAATCTAGAAATTTCCAACTCCCTGCAACTCAGATGCCCAGTTTGTAGGTAATCAGATCAAGATATATAAATACTCACCAATTTGGATGATTAACTTCACAATGTGTTCAAAATGATCAACTGATAATATCACGTGCACATTAAAAATGACAAAAAAATTTCGTATATTGTACAATAAATTTATTTCTATATATACATGTACAAAACTCCACCAGAAAAAATATGCGCATAAAGTCCACATGCCAAGCAATTATTAATAGGTCTACATCTCAATACATGCGACAAATATTAAGCATCTCATTACTTCTAATATCAATAAATATTATAAAAAATTTATTCAGGTATAGTACTGCCATATTTATTTATCAAAGTATGAGGTGTAGGGAGATAGTTACTCATGTAGGTCATATGGCATTAGAGAAACAGGGGGAATTTTGAAGGTGTTAACTTTCCTATTGATGGGCTCAACTGCTCAAGTTTTTGCTTTTGAGATTGCTCTTACACATTGGATATCTATTGATGGCAATAGTCCATCTTTGTTGGATGGTTCTTTTAGTACAAAGCCTTTGTGCTTTAGTTATCTTTTTCTTTCTATTTTTCATTGAGTTTATAATACGTTTCATTAAAAAATTCAAGCGGGTCAACTAAAATATTATGGGGAGATTTTTTTTTTTGATAAGTATAAAATATTATGGGAAGATATGAATTTGCTTTCCTCTTTCATTTTTTATAACAGGAGATGCAACTTGAATAAAACAGAGGCAAATTGAAGAAAAAACTGAAGTTGCCAATTTGATGACATGTATGGTTGATGTGAACAATCAAACCCAACAAGTGGTAGGTCAAGCTCAACAAGTGGTTTGTCAAACCCAACAACCAATGGAGGCACCTCTTCCATCATTTTTGGGTAGTATACTGTACCCCAAATGCCACTACCACCACCACCTGTGATGCTGATTCCCTAGAGGGAGAAAAGAAAAGAAAAAGTAATGAACTTTGAGTGTGTGCCTATCAAGCTCTATATCCAATTTAATGAGTGAACCAATACGTTGTAAATAAGTCCATTACATAATTATTAATAAATCCTAATGAGTGCATGCCATCAATTACAGCAATGGCTCAAATTTTCTAATCACAGTCAGATCATACCTTCAAATGTTACAGCAAATAATGCAATTAGTTGGTGAGTGCCAAAATTTAATAATGAAGAGAACTTGGCGGATAAAACCTAAGTTGACCAAGCCAACTCAATCAACAGCACGTTATTTTGTTTGAAAATATTTTGGCTTCATAATAACACTAGAATCATGAGAACTGCTGTCCACCCCTCTTCTTCAACAACATTCTACTTTCATTATTAGAGCTATCAGAATCTACAAGAATTTTCCAACTTGGGTTCCTTCATCTGCTCCATAAAGCATGGTTATATACTTGTATTATCAGGTTTTTTCCCCCTATTGGGGAGGGCGTGAGGGGGGTGGTTTGATGTGTACAGTTAGTTACATCACTCTATCAAAGACGATCGAAGCATACTTCCACTCAATGACTCAGGAAGTGAGCACAAACTCAGAAAGAACAACATAACCACTGAAAAGTGAAAAGGAATTAAAGCTCGCACACAATGAAGCCCAGTGGATATTATACACAACTCAGACTTGCCAACAATCTTCCTGATATTATACAGTTCTCTCTCAATGTCTCACTGATCAGTTTTAGCCAAAAAATCAACCCTTCACAATATCCTCAACTATTGCCAAGTATATCATTTCATGTAACTCTAAACATCAGTGTTCAAACCTTTACCCTCTATTTATACACACACATGCGCAAAGACATACATCTACTTTACACCTTCCGCGTATCAAATGAAACATGGAAATCCTAACCATATAGTTTCACTCATCATATTCCTACTATAGCTCTAGGCTATAGTTCTTGTGGGGAGGTGTTGGAGATGAATTCAAGTTTCATTCGGTTAAGTGGAGGCGTGTTTATGATCCAATTCAGAAAGGTGGTTTGGGTGTCAGAGATTTGGTTGAGTTCAATAAGGCCTTATTGGGAAAGTCGCTCTGGTGATATGCTCAAGAGAGGGAAGCATTGTGGTGGCGGGTGGTGCATAATAAATATGGTACTAGGTGGGGCAATTGGTGTTCTAACCGGGTTAGAGGATTATATGGGGTGAGTCTTTGGAAGAATATAAGGGTGGGATGGGATCAATTTGCTCCTTTCATTAGCTTCAAGGTGGGGTTTTGGCATGATTCTTGGTGAGGAGGGCAGTCGCTGCGTGATAGGTTTCTTTAACATCATGCTGTCTTTTTTAACATTAGGAAACCCAATTTCTCACTTAGTTTTCTTCACCATCATGCTGTCTTTCACTCTAAACTCTCTGTCCAATGGCACTCAACTAGCCATAATAAGCAAGAGATGGAAGTCATAATGTCAATGTAAACAACAGGTTTGAAAATTCAAGCAGACAACGCAATCAAGCAATGTTTTTGATTGTAGATGAATGATTGTAAGTGTGAACATCATCAATTTGTTCATTGTCATAACTTTTTTGCGAAACTAATTCATGTTGGTAATATTATCCTAGAGGAACATGTCATCATGAACAACAAGTTTGCTTGTAGTTGAATGGTCAGCAAAAAATAAAAAACAAACCAAAGCTATACCAAGCTCCTCATGTTCCAAAAAGACAATGAGGAACACATAATGATGTCCGATGAAAATACATGCAATTTGTAGCAGACAACTCTTGCAAACAGCATGAGTATAATGAAGAGATGATTGATTCACAGAATATAAGTTGCAAACCTCTGTAAGTTCCTGTTATGTTCCATGCAGAAAATGGACCCAACTCACTTTCATCTTTTCTTATAAATAGCCACTGCAAAAAAATAACAATATCAACAACATGCAAAAGCTATCACATCCATTCGGAACACTTTGGAAAAAAAAATTTAATTCAATTTAAAACAAATAGTTGACATGAAAAATTGTGAGAGTACTGAAATTCCAAATTTTGAAATGCTTTTAGGTTAACAAACAACTGAATAGAAATAAAACTTTTTTCATGTGGTTAGATTTAAAAAAAGAATGTGCATCACAAATGGCATTCCCTATAATAAATTAAAATATCGTAAGGTCCAATATGTTGTAAAGATTTTGATGACAATTTACTTGAGGTTTTTCTCTGCTAATCCAGGTCCTGCACATTAGGACAACTTGTAAAGCTAGGAATTCCTCAGTTATGAAGCATTTGCATCGACCTCCATGAAAAATGATCATTATCAGTAATGATTCAAGATATGGATTCCCCCACTGCCCCCCCCCCCCCCCCCCCCAAAAAAAAAGTTCTGTATTCCATTTACAAAAGTCTTGTTCTTTTGACTGTCATTCCTCATTTGCTCATTCAAAGAAATATTAACCTCCTGTTAACCAATTGAAGGGCTAAGATAAACATTTGAAGCACAAAACTGCATCAATGTAAGATTATTCTTCTTCATAGCAGGCATTGGAGGGTTATAATTAGGCAGAAAAGAATTCTTTTACTTACATCACTACTAAACTCTGCTCTTTTAATTTCACTCAAACAATATGATCTAAATTCTTTATTGTGTCTATAATCCAATGATATTCCTTAATCTGCTCTGTCAATCTCACTCTACCAACATCACTCGACTCTAAGTACAAGAATAACACAGTACAATCCATCACAGATTCACAGTTCCCTAAACCATCAAAGATGCCAAAATACAAAACATTTATCAAGTTACAGCAAACGTAACATTACATGATCAGACCATTAGTTAACCAACTTACAGTACACTACTACATTCAAATTCACAATCTTTATCCTAAATTGCCATTGAATGAACAAGTAAATACAATACACAAGAACAAAATTAAACACGGATTTTTGGAAACCAACCTCATCTCCCCATGAACGAGCTCTCTCCCGCAATGGTCTCAGACCCGCCACCGGCTGCGAAAGCACCAAACAAAGCCACAATCCAAATACAATCCGAAACACGAACCCCAAACCCCTCCTCTCAAACCGCCAAAAACTTGAACTTTGGCCAAAACCCATATCAAAACCCAACAAAACCATCCCAAAAAATTCAACTCCAATTCTTCACTTCTTCTTCTTCTTCTTCTGCCTCAAACTGATTTTGTAAAATCCAAGAAAATAATCCAATACCCATTACAGCATATAGAGCTTAAAGAAAAGACTTGGGCTTTGCTTCAAATGGAGTCAAACATAGGAACCACCAGCCGAAAATATCAGATAAAAGAAAATGAAAGCTTAACAACTAATAGACCACAACCAAAAAAAAAACCCACAATTTTTAGCAAGCAAGGAACCCTTCCTTAACTACCAAAACCATTACCAATATATATATATATATATATATATATATCTTAACAAATTACCAAAAACCAAACACTTAAGTACAACCTTGTAGAATACACTCAAATAATATAAACAAAACATGCACTGTACGCTAATAGATTTGGGAGATGAAAACTAATAAAGCCTGGGTTAAGCTGTTTGGAGTAGTTGGCTGTTGATGTGTCTCTTGGTCTTGGGTCTTTGCTGCTTAGTTTTGTTTTGTTCTGTTCATGTGTTTGCGCGAGTGTTTTTGTTCGAGAGAGAGAGAGAGAAAGAGAGAGAGAGAGAGAGAGAAATCGAGAGTTCTGGGTTTTTGTGGAGAGGAGGGAGGCCACGCGCTGGAGGGAGGTGGATGACACGCGCAAAAGTGGGTGGTGGTGGTGGTGGAGTGGAGTCAGTCAGTTCTTGGCGTCACCAAATGGTGTGCTTGGTATTGTCTCTTTTGGTGGTGACTGGTGACGCTTCTTTTTGCTACGTTTTCTTTTTTGTTTTTATTTATTAATTAATATTAATGTTTTTGAGAAGAAATTTTATTTTTATTTTTTGTCCAACCAGATTTTAAAAAGGGCAAATAATATTTGACATTTAGAATAATGTCATTTATTATTGAATTTGGTACTAAACATTGAACAATTCCTACGCTAATAAATACTATACTTTTTTTTATATGCTAACAACTGCATGATTAGTTGGGAGTTACTATTATATTTATTAATCTACTTAACATTAAACACTCCAAGCGTGAAAAGCAATAAGCAATAAGTAACAAAAATAAAGTTACAAGTTTCTTATAAAAAAAATTGTATGTGTAACAATTTTCTAACATTTTTCATCGAAATGTAGAGCATCCAACTACTACATTAAAAGTTGACTTGTCGAATGTTGACAATGTGGTACACTTGGTACATGTTATTCAAGAACATTGTTGTATTTTATTTTATGTTATGATGGGTCAATTGTACTTTTTTTTTTTTTTTTTTTTTTTTGAGAAAGAAGCTACTGAGTATTATTAAGGTAGGCTAGTAATATCAGCCTGAGCAACAAATGATAAATCTGGTGGTACATCTTCCATCCAGATTTGCATATGATTGAGGGATTTTGAGTTCCTCGCTAGAGAATGAGCTAACTTATTACCCGAGCGGCGTACAAGAGAAGTTGTAAAAGCTGAAAGGAAACTACTAAGGTAAACAATGTCCTGCACTAAATGTCCGTAGGGTGTAAAGTTTCTGTCCTCTGCTAGCAATGCCTTGTGTAAAATTTCAGAATCCCCTTCAAGTATAATTTGGTCGAAACCCAGCTCCACAACAAGTTCAAGAGCTCTCCGTGCTGCAAGAACTTCAACCTCGATGACTGACATTGGCAAGGGGATTTTTTGTGATAGAGAGGCCATGACTTTGCCTTCTTTGTTCCGTATGACAACACCCAATCCTGCATTTCTCTCCTCAGCAAACGTGGCCCCATCAAAATTAATCTTGTACCAATTATCCTGGGGCGGAGTCCATGTTGCTGTCTGTGCACTCCTCTGTTTTGTGGACGTCATGGGGCTGGAATGGGACTCAAATTGTCGCTCCCGAGAGTGTTCCAGCACCTTGTCCAGTGGAAGAGTTGGTTTCCCTAGTCGGAGATTGTTTCGCCGGTTCCATAAATTCCATAACACCAAAGCAAAGAGCGCCGGATCTGCTGTACCTGCAAAAACAAAACCAATAAAGTCAGTGAAGCATGTGCTCTATTTGAGAGAGCCTTGATTCCATGCTGGTATGAAATTTCCGAGGGAGTGTAGAGTGGGACATCGGTATAGTGCATGCATAATATCTTCATCTCCCTGTTTGCATATCTCATAGCGCCCATCAGTTGTAATTTTGCGCCGAAATAGATTCGCTTTTGTGGGCAGAGAGTTTTTGCACGCTCGCCATATCATTGTCTTCACTTTGTTTGGAACGTCAAGAGCCCAGATTTTATTCCACAATGGTTTCTGGGCTTGGGTTGATGACTGACCCGGTTGCTGCACCATAGAGGCTTCCTGTAAAAGACGGTATCCCGACTTGACTATGTAGTTCCCATCCGGTGTGAATGGCCATATAAGAATGTCATCTTGAATGGATCGGCACAGTGGGATTTTTTTATAATTGTTGCTTCAAAATCATAGAAGACTCCATCAACTAAATCGGCTTTCCATATTTTTTGCCCTTGATCAATGAAATCACCCACCTTTGCACCTTCCAATCCAGCCAACACAGGTGTGATGATACGAGGAGTATGTTTTGTAGGCAGCCAATTCTCCCCCCATACATTGACAGAGAGGCCGGACCCTATCCTCCATGATGCACCCCTCTTGATGACATCCCTCCCCTTCAAAATACTCTTCCAAGCATATGATGCATTTGTCGGATTTTTTGCTTCCATGATTGTAGAATTTGGAAAAAATTTTGCCTTAAACACCTGGTAAAATAGAGATTCTGTGTCATGGAGTAGACGCCAAGTTTGTTTGGCTAAGAGGGCATCGTTAAACAAAGCAAGGTCTTTGAATCCCATACCCCCTTGGCTTTTGGGTTTACACAAATCTTGCCATTTCACCCAATGAATTTTCCTATTATCACCTTTTTGACCCCAAAAAAATTTGCATATCATTGATTCTATCTCATGGCATAAGGAAAGTGGTAATTTGAAGCAAGCCATAGTGTAGGTGGGTAGAGCTTGAGCCACAGATTTGATTAAGATCTCTCGTCCCGCTTGAGATAAGAGTTTTGCTTCCCAACCCGCTAATTTTTTCCATATTTGTTGCTTTATATGGGTGAAAGTCTCCTTCTTTTTACGACCCACAAGTGATGGAAGGCCTAGATATTTTTCATATTGTTGAATGACTGAAACTCCAAGCATATCTTTGATTGAAGTTTGCATCTCTTCGGGTGTGGATTTGCTAAAGAAAAGAGTAGTCTTGGTGCGATTAATTTGTTGCCCCAAAGCACTCTCATATTTAGCCAAAATATCAAGTAGGCATTGGCACTCACTTTCCTTTGCCCTGCAAAAAATAACACTATCGTCTGCAAATAGAAGGTGAGTTAGCTTAGGTCCACTTTGACAAATAGATACACCTTTTATATCACCATTATGGGCCGCCTTTCTTATTAGGCCATGTAAGCCTTCAGTGCACATAAGAAAGAGGTAGGGGGAGAGGGGATCCCCTTGCCTAAGTCCTCTTGTAGGGGTAATATTGCCATGAGGTTCGCCATTAATCAAAATAGAATAGGATGCATTTGTAATACAAAGCATCATGAGGTGCACCCATCTACTGTGAAAACCCATCTTCATCAAAACATGCTCCATGAATACCCATTCAACTCTATCATAGGCCTTACTCATATCGAGTTTCAAGGCCATAAAACCTGTCTTTCCTTTATTGTGGTTTCTCATATGATGCAAGGTTTCAAATGCCACTAAAATATTATCAGAGATTAGGCGATCAGACAAAAAAGCACTTTGGTGTTCTGATATAAGCAGAGGCATAATCTTTTTCAATCTATTTGCTAAGACTTTAGCAAAAATACGATAAAACACATTACTCAAGCTTATAGGCCTAAATTGAGACACATATTCCGGATTTTTTACTTTAGGGATTAAAGTTATAAAGGAATGACCAAGAGATTGTGGCAATGTACCTGTGTTCAGATAGTGTAAAATGGATTGAGATACTTCTGAACCAACCAGGGACCAATAGCTTTGGTAAAACAAAGGGGGCATGCCGTCGGGACCGGGTGCTTTCAAAGGTGCCATTTCTTTCACTGCTGCTTCAACTTCCTCAATGGTGAATTCCCTTGTAAGTGAGGCATTCATAGATTCAGTAACCACCTGTGGAATGACTTCTAACACCTCTACCAAGTTTTCTGGATTTGCCGATGTAAAGAGCTCCTTATAAAAACCGAGGATGGTGTCATTTACTTGGCTTTGTCTTGTACACCACCTACCCGTGGAATCATACAATTTAGTGATGTAATTTCGCCGACGCCGCTGGGATGCTTTACTGTGGAAGAATTTTGTGTTGCGGTCCCCATCTTTCATCCATGAAATCCTAGATCGTTGTCTCCACATTTGGGCCTCCTTATCAAGAAGCAAATTTATTTCTGATTCTAGTGCCCTCATACGATCAGAGTTTCCAGTCTGGACCGAGAGTCTCTCTGCCTGCTTTATTTCTTTTCTCTTCTTCTCTAATTCTAGGCGTACATTGCCAAAATGCCTCTTGCTCCAAACTAGTAATTCTTGGCCACATTTATCAATTTTTCTTAGCACTCTAGTGTCCCACGGTTCAAAATTATTTTCAGTCCACACTGCTTCAATGGTTTCCCCACACCCCTTATCAGTCATCCACATCTGCTCAAAACGAAACGGTTTCTGAAAGTGTGTATCCATACCTTCAGGATTGATCCAAATAGGTTTATGATCCGAAACTGTTGTGTCTAAGTGATGGATTTTTGTTCCAGGAAACAAACTGAACCAATCATTTGTAGCTAGAGCCCTGTCCAAACGTTCCCAAATAGTGTAGTCAGCGAAGTGTTTATGCCATGTAAAAGGGAAACCCACAAAGCCGAGGTCCATAAAGGTGCATTCATCCATCACATCTCTAAAGAGTTGCATTTGACAGTGTGGTCTTGGTCTTCCATCACTTTTTTCAGATTGCCGGGTAATTTCATTGAAATCTCCAACACACAACCATGGTGAAGCTCTCCTATTTTTCAACTGTTGTAATTTGGCCCATGATTCAGGTCTTTTTTGTGTTGCCGGTTCTCCATAAAAACCGGTAAATCTCCATTCATTAATCTGATTTTTGTTGATCGTGCCATCAATATGATTTGGAGAAAAAGTTTCAATGTCTAATGGAAAATCTTCCTTCCAAAATAGGGCCAATCCACCCGCCTTATCTCTCCTTGGTGATTCAAACATGTTTTTGAATTGAATTTTTCTCTGAACTCTCTCTAGCCTTGCTTTATCGGTCCATGTTTCGGCTATGAACACGACCGAGGGATCTTTTGCCCGCACTAACTCCGCAAGCTGATATTCTGTACGTGGGTTCCCAAGCCCACAACAGTTCCATACTAGTAGACTCATTGCTCCTGGCAGGGCTGGGAACCAGCCTCCGCCAATATTAAGATGTTTTCATTATCAATTTGAGAAACCAGATATTTCTTACTTGGTAACTCAGACTGATGTGCGTGCTGAGGGGCTGCATGTTTCTTTCCCTGTGGTTTATTCTTGATCGGATCTCCTTGTGTTCCAATTCTTGGGGTACGTTTCCAAGTGGCCATGGGAGTGGGGGCAGTAGGTGTTTTGTTTTTGAAGGGAGGGATAGGGGCGTCTTTGGAGATAGTGAGGGGTGGCGGGGTTGGGTTATTTGTATTAGTGTTGGGAGGATTAATGGTTGATGGGGCTGTGCTGGGAGTGTGGAGGGCTGGTGGAGAGGCATTCGGTGCTCTGTTTTTGAGGGCAGGAGCAGAGACTTCATTGGAGGTGTGATGGAGTGGTGATGTTGGCTTTGGAATTGTCTGCGGTGTAGTATGTTGGGGGTTACGTGTGATTATGGGGTGGTTCTTTGCATGGGTTAAGTCAAGGGAGGAAAAGGATTGGTTGTTTGTGGATTTTTTGGAAGTATTAAAGTGTGGTGGGGTCGAGTTATATTTGGTAGTGTTAGGGGTAGTAATGGTTGGTGGGGTTATTTTAGGAGTATGGAGTGGTGATGGGATCAGGTTGGGATTTTGTTGAGGTTCAGCATGGTTATTAAGGTTGTGGAGGGGCTGGGGCGTAACGTAAGGGCTGTCCGAGGGTATTTTTGGTTGAGGTGGGGTATGAGATGGGGAAGTATCATCAAAAATCATATTCTGCTCGTGGATTTCAGTCCCAGGTAAGTCAAACTTACTTAATTCTTGGTCTATTTCTTCAATTTGTTTCTCCAATGTCTCCATGTTGACCTGTGATTGAGCCAAATCCGGACCTAATTGATCATGGCCAGCCTGGCCATTCTGTGTAAGGAAAGAATTGTTTGAATTTGCATTTACTGCTTCCACCGATTCAGTAGTTTCCTTATTCATCTGAGAGGTTCCCTGTGTACATTTCAAAAACATCTCTGTCGCCGGCGACCGCCCTGCAAAGCCATCGGATTTACCTGTTTTTGGTGCATCTTTACTTTTGGCGTAGAAACCCGGTACTGTTACAACCGTCTTGCGTGAGCTTGCAAAAGGTTGAGCTCGTATCCACGGACCATACTTCTTATCTGTTTCCTCCAGGGTGCCTTCACTGTCTAACCACAACTCACAATCTCGGTCATTATGTGTTAGGCGCCCACACCAGTAACACAGGTTGGGCAGTCGCTCATATTTGAATGAAACCCAGAGTTCTTTATCATCCTCAAGGCAAATGACCCTTCCTCGACATAAGGGTTGGGTTATATCAATAAGAACCCTCACTCTCATGAAACCCCCCCCATCTTCAATGGGCATTTTTGGGTGGCGGCTAACTGTCCCTGCAGTTTCACAAACTCCTGCCGCCATTGTTGGATTCATAAAACCCAATGGAATGACATGTACCTGCACCCAAAACTGAGTTAGATTAAAAGACAGTTCTTCCACAGTTGAGTCCTTACCATAACGT
This sequence comes from Quercus wislizeni, assembly GCA_023055345.1. Classification (NCBI taxonomy): domain Eukaryota; kingdom Viridiplantae; phylum Streptophyta; class Magnoliopsida; order Fagales; family Fagaceae; genus Quercus; species Quercus wislizeni. The sequence continues at coordinate 1,346,549 of JALGQJ010000027.1, forward strand.
TGTAGCACCATAAGATGCTTGTCAAAGCTCCACGGCTCGTTGGCCATAATTGTATCCACTTCTTCCTCGTTGTCAAAGGTGAATAGGACAACATGATTACCAAGGTTTTTCACCCTGAATCCGTTTTTGGATTGCCATAGTGGTTTAAAAGTTGCTGCAATTGCATCAGTGTTTAAAGCTCGCTTTGTCAAAAATTTTGTAGCAATGGTATATTCAGCAGAAGCCAAATCTAAGTGTAACCGGAATTTAGGTCCTTCCCTGTGTGAAAGAGAGAGACCTTTCCACTATACAGTGAGATCTTCCATGGTGCAAGAGATGATGAGTGTTTCCCTAAACCCCAAAGAAGAAAACCCACGACAAAACCTTAGTGTAACGTTGTTACGCTAAGGAACAAAACAGCACCTTCGAAGAGGGACAGCAATTCTACAGCCTAGGAGAGGTTAGGGGACCCAACCTTTGCTAGCGACAGAGAAACAAGCGCAGACTCCTTTATTTTAAAAATGTGATGAATATAGTGCGGTTAGCTTTGAAAAAATATATGAACTACAATTGCACTTTTTTTTTAATAGATTAGTACTTCATGCCATGCATATCACAATGACCTATTATACATGTCTAATATATTGGGTAGTGTATTCCATTCAACAAGCTCTTCCCTAGTAATGAGTTCATTAATGATTTATATGTTCCTTTTAAAAAAAAAAAAATTATTGTGTCGTGGTTCTTGGAAAAAAAGCGTGTACTCTTCAAATTTTTATTTTCAAAATATTAACTTTATCATTTTTAGTATTTCTAAGAAAAACATCTGGAGTTTATATTCCTTTTCACCATTGTAATTATCTAACTTATCAATAAAAATAAAGAGTAAATAAGGAAGACTTAGGGGCTGTTTGGTAAGAGTATTTAAATATAGTTTTTTGTTTTGCAATCCATAAAATGGTGGATTCCACACTTGAATTTATTATTTGGCTAATATTTTCAAAATATAATTTTCAAAAAACAGTATCCTATCTTTCTAATTTAAATTAGGATTTTGAAAACAATTAAGGTGGTGTTTTTAGGATACAAAAAAATATTTATAATGATATAATTGTAAAAAAATTAAAAACAGTAGACCCCACATATTTGTCCAAACTTTTTTAACTTTTAAATTAAAGAGTTTATTTTTTCACATAAAGAATTTTCACACTTCAAATTTGAAACTTATCATTAAAAAAAAAAAATGATGAGTTCTATTGTCTTATCATTACCCACAAAAAGAGTAATCTACAGATTCTACATGTTACTTTTTGTAATTTTTTTTAAAAAATCTCAAAAATAGAAATGGTCTCCCAAATAGTTATTTTTGCTTTTAGTAATTTGAAAATTTTTCTTAAAAGTGGGTGCCAACACATGTAAATTATAAAAACTAGTCGCTAACCCGTACTGCGCACATGAACCTACCTATTTGTGAGGTAGACTAAAATAATTTTATAAAATCTTAAATTGATTAAGAAATTATATCATTACATGATTTGCTTTTGTATGATTTCAATTTGTGTAACAATTTGACAAAGAAGCTATCAAAAAATAACTTTTCCTCCGTATTACATATCATTCAACAGAAGTGGCTTGCTTTTCTATAGTCAGCTGCAACTCCTCTTTCTTTGCACCCACATCCTTGTCCACTAATTTGCCTTCTTTCAAGAACAAAAAGGTTGGCATTGCCTCCACAGCCCATTCCTCAGCTACAGTCCGCAGACAGCCAAGTAAATTTTTTTAAAAAAGTTAAAATCATATATTGGTTTGAATTGAACTACGCACGGATTTCATACAAGTTCATGTAGAATCAGATTAGGTTATTAATTAGAAACATAAAATAAATAAATAAAAAACCTTAAAAATTTAGATATTAAAACTTTTGATAGACAAAAAATATTAAAGAATCAAATGATTCACTGGATAGAAATTATTGAAATAAAACAAAATATATATGACTAAAAAATAGAAAAATATAAGAAAAAAATTAGGTTACATTCAAAAGAATAATCCATGGCTATGAGCATTCACAGTAGTAGAACTAAAAATTTAGCTTTTTAGTTCTATCAAAAATTACTTTATCTATTTTACCTACACACATGCTGCAGCAGTGGATCTATTTTAGTTTTCAACACAATAAAATAATATAAATATCACAATAAAATAATATAATCACTACAATAAAATAATATATCCCACTATCCAAAAAACATATACAACACCAACCGCAACCACCTCTAGCATCAGTCACAGCCACAACCACCACCAACACTAGTAGTCCATAGCAGGCATTAAAAAAAAAAAAACCCAAATCACCAAGCACTCCGATCGACCACCCATGAGCAAACACAACACCCACACCCATAACCACCACCACCACCACCACCACCAGTCCACAGCAGGCCAAAAAAAAAAAAAAAAAAACCCAAATCACCAAGCACTCTGATTGACCACCCATGAGCAAGCACAACACCCACACCCACCACCACGAAACCCACTCGAGCCACCTACTAATGCCGACGAACCTAGCCACAGCCCACTAATGCCGACGAACCCACCGACGCCGATCTACTCACACAACCACCACTACCACCGATGAGACAGATAGGCGATCGGCGGCTTGGGTCTAAGGCGATCGGCGGCTTGGTCGGGCCAGCGGCGGTGAATGAGGGAGCTTGAGAGAATGACTGTGAAAGAGGAGAGTGACAGTGAGTTTTGAGAGTGGCTTGGGACAGCTGGGTCAGGTCGGTGACAATGAATGAGGGAGCTTGAGAGAGTGACAGTGAGAGAGGAGAGTGATTGAGAGAGGATGAGAGCTTGAGAGAGTTTTGGGAAAGGATGAGAGCTTCAGATGGAGTGACTCTTAGAGAGAGAGAGGCACGGAGTGAGAGAGAGAATGAAATAATATTTTAATCACCGGGAATCAATAAAATAATATTTTTTTAGCTCTCATGAACAGTGCACATCTATCTATAGATGTGCACTTTAGCAGTGGAGCTAAAAAAAATAGATTTAGCTCCATTGCTGGAGCATCTTTTTAGTGTTTGTGAAGCTAAAATTTAGCAATATAGTTACACTGCTGCAAATGCTAAGTTTGCACCTTATCATAAAATATCACGTTAGTGAAGTAGAGAGATAATAATAATAATATTAACGTTTGAGTTTGAATTTAAGTTAGACTTGTTAGAAAGATAGAGTTTCACTCATTGTTAAGTTTGGATTAAATTAAAAAAAAATATTTTTTTAAATGATGAGTTTAAGTTTAAGTTGGACATGTTAGAGAGATGGTTTCATTCCTTATTAAGTTTGGACTGAATAAAAAAAAAAATTTAAAATGATAATTTTATTTAAATATTATGTTGACGAGAAAAATTGTGAAAGTTTTAGAGGTTTCGGTTTTGGTTATATATATATATATAGAGAGAGAGAGAGAGAGAGAGAGAGAGAGAGAGAGAGATTATTATCTGAAAACTAGTTTCAAGTTCAATTTTTTGAATTTTTTTTTATACTGTTTTGAAAACAAAAACAAAAATCCTCCTACCAATCAAGTCTATGTTACGCATATTATAAATTTTATTTACAAAAACTTTTATTTTAATTTTTAAACAAAATTATAATTAAGAAACTTATTAACTATTATATTATTAATATGGCACAAACAACATATATTTAAAATCCATTATTTTTACTTTTTGAGATGCAAAATCAATAATTATGCGTGTTTGTATTTAGATTTCACTAATATCTACTTTTAAATCTGATTAACTTTATCCATTATAATTTTGAAAAACTTCTTTTAAAAATCAACTATAACAAATTTTATCAGTAAAATTACGTAAAAGATCCAAGCACTCTGGAAAATAATTTAGTCTTTTAATAAAATCTATAGTTTTTATATTATTTTTTTGAAGATAATTATGATTATTTTTGTGATTATCCTTTTGTTATCCTATTTCATTATATTCTAAGTGTTTTGGATGAAGTTCTATTTGATCTATGAGTTTTCATATGAATTTTATATTATATATATATATATATATTATATTATTATAGAATTATCAAGAGATATAGTTTATGATTTAATTTTCTATTCTTCTTCCATTTTTTTCTTAAGTTTTTCATATTTATATCGATCTTTTTAGTAAGTATTTATAATTAAAAAATATTTACAAATAGAAGGAATACTATCGACAATATAAAATTATAATAAAATAAAATTTAAAGTATAATATATTTAAATCTAATTTATGATAGTCACTATTTTAACTTCACTTAATAATAGAATAAAACAATAGTGTGAAATTAACCAAATAAAGACAGATGCCATACATAACTTAATGAATCAATTAATACTAACCAAACTAAGAATAGTTTTATACAAAAAAAAAAAAAAATAATCCAGCTGCTTCAATCATTTTTTTAAAAGATGAAATTTTATTATTTTTTAAAAATAGTTTTAATTTTTGGGTACGGCAATGCATGATAAATGAAAATGAAAATCTAATTTTCAATTTTGATCATTTAGGTGCATAGAGAAATAAAAAGTAGATTGTTTGGTATGTAGTCAAATGGGGGTTGCATGACTAAAGACTTGTTTACAAAAATTAATACATGTAGTTGCTATGGGAAATTGATCATCAAGGATGAATCAACAAGCTTACTGGATTTTCTTCTTTTGTAGAAAAGAAAAAATCAAGATTTTCAACTGGGTTGGATTTTTATTGACACATAATTTTGTGGCTTTATTGGGGTGGAAAAGAGACCAAACAACCCATTTATGATATTTTTTAATTATTTATTCATTTTTTTGTTACCATGAAAGGAATTACAAAACAAAAGATGCCTACTCTAATTCTTTTTTTCTTTTTCTTTTTCTTTTTTTGGATAGGAACCTACTCTAATTCTTGAAGGTACATATTGTCCTAAGTCAAAGAAAATTATTTACACCAAATCTATCTAAGACTATGCCATCTTCTTTGAACTTGCGTTAAGTCTTCCAAACTGATTGAATTTTGCTAGTTTAAACTAGCAAAATTTGGTGACCTGCTTCCCTTTAGACTATCCTGCATAAGTATGGATTTTGTTAACTGGACCATTCAATTACAGCCACTCCTTTTTGCCAGAGAAGCAGCCTTTAAACACAACCGTTCCTTGCCTTCCCTTTCCAAAAATGCTAGCCCTTCTCTCTTTTTCTTCTTGTTTATGTGCCCTTATTAGAATATTCACATGTGATTAATGTAGTTGATTAATTAGTGAAGTCTCACATTAGATGCTATAATGAGAAAAAATCATGTTTAATTTAACATAGTTAAGCTTATATACTTATTGGATTTAAGTCTTTTGTCGGGTTAAGTATGTCTCTATATGTTATATTAATTATTAACTATTTAGGAAACCCTGCTACCAGAATTAGGATATGCCAATATGGATCTTCTGTCCTGTGATAGTCATCCTATTGCATTTTTGTTGTTCCATGATTGTATCCTTCCATGGCAACAGCCTAAGTGACCTAAACTGGCATACTAATTTTTAAACTAAAATTTTGGGACATTTTTCTAGTAAGTACTATCTATTGTTTTTCTAAGATTTTTCATGAGGGGTTTGGTCCAGGGAAATATATATATATATATATATATATATAATTTTATTTTGTTTTTGACCCCTAAAATAAAAAGTGGAACACCCTGACTTTAAATCATTTTTAAGTTCAACTGAAATAAGTTCGAATATGATTCTTTTAACAATTTATTCTTGCAAATAAAGTTATAGTTAATTTATACATTTGACTGAATCTGAGTATAGTGGCTGAATTTGAATGTGTTTTTTAGTTTGTTATTTGTTAAGTGGAGATTGGGGCATGGATCTGTTAGTAGTTAGCAAATGTTAACACTAAAAGACAATTAAACAATGGGTGATTCTTAAAAAAAAAAAAAAGAAAAAAAAAAAAAAAAAGATAAGGAACGTGGAATAGGGGAATGATTAGGATTTGGGTGAAGAAAAAAACAAATATTAAAAAAGCAAAAAAAAAAAAAAAAATTACAAAGAACAATATAGTTGTCGAAATTGAGTTGAATTGTTAAATAAAAGAATTGTACAGAGTAAAGACAAACTAATTGATAAAAATATTCTAAGTAAAAATAATTAAAGTTCGCTAAACAACAATAATGAATATCTTTTTTTATTTATTTATTAAATCTGAAATAGAAATCCTATTTTAGCTTAATTTAATTGTATGTATATGAAGCTCTCCCTAAAGACTTGACTTGAACCTGACCCTTGCCTCTCCACCCCATAAAAACTTGTACTTATGAAGTGACCATAATGTCAAGGGTGCATGTTGGTATTGTATTTAGAAATAATAGATTTTTCTAAGATTTAATCTTAGCAATAATAATTATATTAAGAAACAATATACCAAATAAACTTATAATTTATCTCTTTTTTTCTTCAAAGTACTATGGACAAATTTGTAATAAGAAAATCACATAGATGGTAAGATTTATCTACTACTCAAGATTTATCGATTTATCATTTCATTAATCCCCAAGAAAAAATTTGCCTGCCATTGTATTTCAACAAAATGTAGAGCATCCCCACTACTATCTTGACAGTTGACTTGTCGAAGGTTGACAAAATGTTCTTTAGCTGTACAAGTTATTCAATGATATTTTTTTTTAATTAAATTTTATGTTATGGGTTAATTGCACATGGTTTCTTAATATATTGAAAATAAATATATCATGCCTATGCACATCACAATGACCTGTTTCATCAATATCTAGCGTCTTTTTTTTTATAGTTATTCTCGTCTTTTCCTTTTCAATTTACTTAGGGAACTGAATTATTATTGCTTATTTTCCTACACCTAATACCTTTAAAACTAATTTATTGGGTAGTCAATTTCATTGTACAAGCTCTTCCTAGTAATGATTTCACTAATAATTTATTCAACTATATCCAATCATAATATTTTCCTTTCTTTTTTATCCAGTTCATGGAAAAAGGCATATACTCTTCAAATTTTCAATTTCAAAATATTAAGTAAATAAGGAAGACGTCAAGAGCTTTGTAATTTAATTGGTATTGTAGCGGTATTGGGCTCAAGAGCTCGTTACCTATGTATATATTGGGCCTAGGAGCTCATCACCTATGTATATATTGGGCCTGGGGCCCAATCCGGGGATGTGAAGTCGTCCGAGGAGGAGTAAACATTGTCAGGGGAGTCCATGTTGATAAATGAAGAAATTAGTTTTGGCCATAAGAACCCATAAGGGTGGTTCGAGAATGAATGCCTCCTTGGCTAACCAAAGCCAAGGTCTGAAGGGGTGGTCTACCGTCCAGGGGAACGTTCTCAGAAATTCTGTTGATACGGATAAGCATCATAGAAACATAGGACAGGGGGAAGTCTTAAAATATCTAAGAAGAAAGCTGCTACCACCCCATTGAATGCTCTGTAGTTAACTCTCTGGCCGCATTAATGTGGAGGTGATACCTGAACAACAGTTTTCAGCCTTACAGTTACTACATATAGACTTCAGGAAAGTGCTGATGAGATAAGTATCAACACCAACCATTTGGCCTGCATGTGGAGGGTAAAGATGAAAGGGGAATGGAGTATAAAAAGAGAGAGAGGCATTGAGAGAAAGGGATTGAAATCAAGAGAGAAACACTGTAGCAATTAGGAACCAAAGTTGTAATCAAACTTGTAGAATTGATCTCCTTGGATGGTGCTGAGGACAATTTTCTTTACTTTAAATCAATCTATCTTCCTGTTCTTGTCATTTGAGCCTACTTTATTTGTTGACCAACTCATTTTAACCAAGTTTTCCAACCCTCTCTACAAATTCATTGTTTTGGGCTTTTTGGACCTGAGTCCATCCATCTTTTGGGCCAGGAACTCAAATCCGGTCATTACAAGTACTTTTTAGTATTTTCAATTGAGACATTCAGAGTTTAAATCTTACTTCCACCATTGTAACTATTGAATTTATTAAATGAACAAAATAGAAAGGAAGACCTATGTTACACATATTACAAATTTTATTACAAAAACTTTACCCAAAAAAAAAAAAATTTAAGAAACTTATTTATAATATTATTGATATGGCACAAACAACATAATTTTTTTTTATATGAAAAACATAAGTTGTTATGTTAGTTGTAATCCTTATGTATTAGGGTAAGTTTGATACATTTTCACTTTAATCCTTTATGTTTTATTTTGTTTTCATATTAGCCTTATCGTTCATTTCTTTTAGTACGTACTTTGACTCTCAATAATATATATTTTTTGCTTACAGCAATGATATTCATACATTCCATATTATTTTAGAACTAGTATTTCATAAATAGTTAGGCTCTATTGTAGTGGTATTCTGGTTATGTAATATATTATAAGCCTGTTTAAAAAATTCTATATACTACTTTCGTGTTTGTGTGTTCTAATAAGTATAGCTGTTTCTTCAAAAAAAAAAAAAAAACTTGAAGGGCATTTATTGATCAAAATATTAATTGAAATGGATACGACATAGCCAATATGAAAATGGAATTAAACATGAAATGTTAAATTGAAAATTTTGAAGTGCAAATGGCCAAAATGAAAACAACCCCATATTTCAGGGGCCAAAAGTGTACTTTATATATATATACATACATATATATATATATATATATATTCCAAACTGGTTTTGAGAAAAATTACTTCAACTTATTATGTGGTCTATGATCCAATTGTCAACGTGTACTTTTAGTTACATGATCTATTTACTAAATTATATGTGACTTGTTTAAAAATATATATGCAAGTTTTTATAAATTGTTACATAATAAGTTGAAGGAGATTTCTTTGAATCGATTTGAAGTAAATCATTGGTCTTATTTTGATCCCCCAATCTAGGTATGTCATTGCTTTTGTACTAAAATAGATAATCACCTTGGGGATTTAACTTTTTGGCAAAACTACACTATTGGTCCTTGAAGTTTATCTTGTGTGCGCAATTGGTCCCTTAAGTTTCAAGCGAGCACAATTAGTCCCTTAAGTTTTAAAACTGAGTTGTATTGGTTCTTTTACTAACTGCTGTTAACGGTGTTACTCACATGGCTAACGGAACAATGACTTGACTTTTTTTTTTAATGATGTGGCATGTTTTTAATTAAAAATTAAAAAAAAATAGTTCCCACTTTAGATGAAATTGAAAAATCATATTGACTGGATTAAAAAAAAATCTGACCACCGCCCTCGCTTTCCTTTACCTCTCCCACCCACCACGACCACAACCAACACCTCCACCACCACGTCAGCTGCCTCAATCTCTTCCTTTGACTTGGAAAATCTCCAAGTTCTAGGCCACGACAATGGTGGCATGGTCTACAAAGTCCATCACAAATGCACCAACGCTATTTATGCGCTCAAAGTTGTCCATAGCGACTCTGACCCCACTCTCCGCCACCAAGTCTTAAGAGAAATGGAAATCCTCCGCCGCATCGACTTTCCCCACGTCATTCGCTGCCATGGGATCTTCGAGAAGCTGTCAGGTGACATAGCTATTTTGATGGAGTACATGAATTTAGGCACACTAGACTCGCTACTCTGAACCCACGGGACTTTCTCTGAACCCAAACTCACTAACATGGCATGTCAGGTTCTCAATGGCCTTAGCTACCTCCACGGACACAAAATCATCCACTGCGACCTTAAGCCTTCGAATCTGTTGGTCAACGATAAAATGGAAGTGAAATCGCCGACTTCAGTGTCAGCAAAATCATGTGCCATACGTTGGACACGCGTAACTCCTACGTTGGCACGTGCTCGTACATGAGTCTCGAACGGTTCGACCCAGACACCTACGACGGGAACTATAATGGGTATGCTGGCGATATATGGAGTTTGAGGCTAACTTTGTTGGAGTTGTATATGGGTCATTTTCCATTTCTGCCTCCGGGTCAAAGACCCAACTAGGCGACCCTGATGTGTGCGATTTGTTTCAGAGAGCCGCCAAGCTTGCCGGAGCAAGCTTCAGAAGAGTTTCGGAGTTTTATTGAGTGTTGTTTGCAGAAGTAGTCTACTAAGAGGTGGACAGTGGCTCAGCTTTTGACCCACCCGTTTGTGTGTAAAGATCCAAGATAATAGAATTCAATGATGGTTCAGGGTCGGGTTTTCAAATCTGACCATTTTGGGGCTCTAGTTTTTTTTTTTTTTTTTTTTTTGAGTTATGTAATTTGTGTATATAATCCAGATCCGAAGAATTTCCTTGTTTTTAACAATATGATTTTTCAATTTCATCTAATCGTGGAAACTATTTTTTTTTTTTAATTTTTAATTAAAAACATGCCACATCATTAAAAAAAGGTCAAGTCATTGTTCTGTTAGCCACGTAAGTAATACCGTTAATAACAATTAGTAAAAGGACCAATACAACTCAGTTTTAAAACTTAAGGGACTAATTATGCTCACTTCAAACTTGAGGGACCAATTACGCACGCAGGGTAAATTTTAGGGACCAATAGTGTAGTTTCGCCTAACCTTTTCCTATAAGAAATCCACATCAAATAATTTCTATTACGTTAATTCTTAGTCATTCATTGTTACTCTAAGGTTGTGTTTGAATACTTGAATTTAGATTTGAATTTTAAAGTGGTGGATTGAAATGTCTTAGTTCCAAATCTATAAATATTGAAGTATATATGTCTCGTGGATTTCTAAAATGTTAGGTTCTAAGTAATTAGGAACTAATGTATTAGAACTTTATTTTATAATGTTGGCAAATCATAATCAAAACAGATGTTAGTCTTGTTTAGACTTGCTCAAAGTATAGGTTTTTTATGTAAAGTTGGAATTGAGTTAACTGCAGAATTGAGTGTGCAATTCTGACTGGCTCGATTGATTGAGAATTAGATTCGATTGATCGAAAGTTGGGCAGAATGCTTTTTTGCAGAATTTTCCAACTCAGCCCTAAACCCATATGACGTGTAGGGTTTTATGTTTTGCTCTAAGTATAAAAGGAAAACCCTAATCACATTTTTGAGGTTACTCTATTTGTTGTGTGTGTGAATCTCTTGTGAGATCTAGAGGTGGTTGCCTTCACACATGCTTAGGATTATCAAGAAAGAGATTTCATTGAAAGCTTGATGATCATTTAGTTGTTGCACTAAAGAGCTTAAAGAAACATAAGCGGGTGTGTTTGTATTTGCTGGAGAATCCAAGAAAGAAGAACTTCATGGTCTGGAGCTTGCACGTGGTTGTGTTAGTAAGTTTCAACTGGTGGGTAGCAATGAGATGTTAGTGGTTTAAGTCACTATTGTAAAACTTCAATTCTTTCATAGTAGATTCAGGTTTACCTTGAGGATAGCTAGTTAAATCCCTCCCAAGTTTTTAACGGTGTGGTTTCCTGGGTCATTATATATTTGTGTTCTTTATATTCAGCACTTTACATTGATATAATTATATGATTGTGTTAACTTAGATTTGAAATTTGGACTAAGTAATTACTTGGTTAATTTACTAGGTTAATCCAATTGTGTTTTAAGGGGTCTAAAAACAAACATAAAATTTTATGGTTTTAGAAATTATTTCAAATTCAAAAATTCTAAGGTTTAAAATTGTTGTTGGATTTTCCAAATCAAATAATTTCTATTACGTTAATTCTTAGTCATTCACTGTTACTTTAAGGTTGCGTTTGAATACTTGAATTTAGATTTGAATTTGAATTTTAAAGTGGTTTGAAATGTCTTAATTCCAAATCTATAAATTTTGAAGTATATGTTATGAATTTCTAAAATTCTATGGGTTAATTAGAAATTATTTCAAATTCAAAATTTTAAAATCTTTGATGAATTTGTCAAATCCAAATCCTTGACCATTTTTAAACTATTAAAACAAGGTATTTGAATTTTAATTACTCAAATTCAAATTCATATACCTAAATCCTGCTATCAAAACACATCATAAGTGATCCAACCATCTTTCTTGGAGAAGGTTGCATACTTGCCTTTCATTCAGATTCGTCATAGATATCACCCTTAAGATATTAAAATTAAAATTAAAAATGTCAAGGTCATGCGTGACAAATTCCCTTTTCCTTTTCTTAGTTTCAATTTTTAATGAAAAGGTAGTGTATTTTTATTAAGAATCGAAAAGTTAGTGTTTTGTATTTCATTTAGGAACCGAAAGTGGGCTTACATCAGGTTGCATTAATACCTCCTCTATGACATGGGCCATCTCCTCCAACTCCAACCACATACTGACATAAATTCATTCTCATTTTTCCAACAAGTGTGTGTAATAGAGTGTGTATAACAAATACTCTCCTTTACCCATTTGCCGAAATTGTGTGCTTACCTCTCTCTCGTTGAACATGGAAAAAGCTCCTGCCACGAAAGCTGAGGACCTTGAGATTGGTCTCTTCCATTCTCTTTACAGTTTACATACAGTTTAATTATGTACACTTCTTAAATTTGTTTTTTCAACAGTCCTAACATATGGTGCTAAGTTTTCTTTATGGCTACAGGAAACCAATATTATGGACTTCCTTTGTTCCAAGCCACATCTGAATTCAGCTGCAGCGGGGTGTCAGAAGATGTTAAGATAGATGTAGTGCCAACACAAACCAGAATGGAGAGAAGACTGATCAGGATGGAACAATTAACCAAAAGATTCACTTCAAATCCAAATCCCAGCAGTCTGTTGGCGACAAGTAGTAGTAGTTCATCGAAGTCGACCAAAGAGCAGTCCTTGGATCACACTAATTCGGAAGAAGAGAATATAATTGGCGCACATAGATTCATGGATCTTGATTTTTACAAGGCTGTCATAAAAGATGATGTTGATGGTTTCATTGATACCCTTGAACGAGTTACAACAGAGAAGGAACTATCTCTACATGCTATTTTTGAACAAGTAAGCCCCTCCGGGAACTCATTGCTCCATATAGCCGCTAGCTTTGATAATTGTGACACAGTGAGGCTGATAGCTAAACACTCCCCATGGCTTCTTTCCAAGAAAAATTTCAAAGGCGATACGCCACTCCATATTGCTGCCAGAGCCGGATACCTAAACACTGTCATGAAGTTATTGGTTCTCAACTCATCTGAGCCTGAGGCTGAGAGTGAAAGCACAACTTTTTTATTGTGTTTGAGGGCTCAAAATGAGGAGGGAAACACTGCCTTGCACGAAGCTCTGATAAATGGACATGAAATGCTGGCCTTTTCTCTAATATACATGCTCATGCAAGAACCTGAACCGCTGTATTATTTAAATAACAAGGAAGGGAAGTCACCATTGTATCTGGCAACCGAGGCTTGTTTCTATGGTTGTGTCAGTACTATGTTGGACCAAATAATTAAGTTTGACAACCAATATGGAAAGCTACAAGGAAAGTCACCTGTTCAAGCTGCCATTATGAAGCAGAATACAGGTAAAATTATTGCCGCTGTTAACTTTCAACACGGTCTAATTTCTATTTATGTTGCTGATAAAGGTATATTTAATTAAGGGTCATGTTATTCAGCAAAAATAATAATAATTAAGGGTCATGTTAATGATGCCCTTAGGGTAATTATCAATAAACTATAATAAGAAAGTTTTAACACAACTTTCATGAGAAATATAAACAACTGTCAACAACATTTATTATTTTATCATTCTTCTAATAAAATACTTCTAAAAATAGCTCCTAAATCAATTGCCCTTAAGGAATTGCTTAACACTCCCCTTTAATTAATGGAGCTATGGAATAGAGTATAAACACCCTTGCCAATGAAGTTCTTGACATCAAGGGTCAATTTTTCCTATCTTTTAACTATCTATGTATTCTATCGTTGGATGTCAAAAAAAAAAAAAAAAAACTATCTATGTATAAGAAATAAATAAATAAATAAATAAATAAATAAAAAATATATATATAAATAAAAGTCACCTCATTGGTAATAGAAAAATATCTCCAACCTATCCTTAAGATTGTAAATGATCAAACCGTTTATAAATAACTTGGATTTAGTTCAATAAAAAGCTCGTTCATGTTTATTTATTTATAAATAAGCCAAATTTAAGCCTCAGTTTTATGCTTGTTTAATAAACAAGCAAAAAAAAAAAAAAAATTCATGAACATGCTCGTGAACATTAGGGTTTGATACAAAAAAAATTAAGTCGAGACTCCTTTATGAGCTTGGTAATAAGTAGGGGTGTGCATGGGTCGGATTGAGGGGATTTTTTGACCCAACCCACCATAGTGGGTCAAAAAAAATTCAACCCAACCTAACCCATCACATAAGTCCAACCTAACCCAACCCAATCCACATGGTTCAGGTTGGGTCGGGTTGAACCCATGAGTTTGACAAATTTATTATTATTATTATTATTAAATTGAGTAGAAAAAAATATAAATATTAATATATTAAAAAAACCCAAAGATTAGTATCAATGTAACTCTTTAAAGACAAACAACACTATTGACTAAACAACAATAGTAATTTATTAGAGTTTGTATGAACTAATTGGCTTTTGTATAGGATAGGAAGAGCTGGTTATTTTAAAAAATTTATTAATTATATAATATATATATATATATATATATTAAATTAGTATTAGTAGAATGAAACGAGGAAGTGTTGCTCTACAACTGGTTTTTAAAATAAATTATTAAATATATAATATATATTTAAATACAGCTGGATTTAAAAAAAAAATTTATTAAATATATAATATATTTTAAATATATATTAAATATGGGTGGGTCGGGTTGGGTTTAACGAGTTTGTAATTTTATGATCCAAACTCAACCCGACCCGCTAAAAAATTTTTTGTAACTCAACCCAACTTACAAAGCCCTAAAAACTAATCCAACCCAGTGGGTTGGGTTAGATTTGGCGGGTCGGTGGGTTTTCTGTACACCCCTAGTAATAAGCTTGATATGAGCTTGACAATTAAACTCATATGTTACTAAGAGTAAGTAATTAACTAGAAGCTAAGATTGCTCATCCAAACTAAATAAACTTGATATGGGCTTAATAATGTTAATTGTGTTGGATCTCAAGCTCAAAACCTTGATATTGAGCTCGAGTTCAGCTTGACTAATAAATCAAGCCAAGCCAAGTTCAAACTTTTAACTTTTTAACTAACTCGAGCTTGAAAGTCATTTATAGGGCTTGGTTCAAGATGTTAGAGCTCGAGCCAAGCTTGAACATGTTACATTCATTATTGAGCTAAACTTGAACACTTACTACTTGACAAAATTCAGCTTGTTTACGGTCTTACTTGTCTTGTTCTAAACTTGATCCACTCCCACTATATGGGAGTTTTCTTAGACGAGACCAAACCATTTAGAATAATTTTAATTTTGGATAATTTTTTCTAGTAAACATAGTTAGTTATTATAAATTTATTTATAGTAATAGATTATTATTATTAACTAAATTATTTACGACGAGACCGAACCATAAAATTGGGAATCATTTCCTTTTCTAATTTTCTATCTGGTCCAATTTTGAAAAGAAAAATTCCCACTAAGAAATTTTTTAAATGGCAGATATTTTAGAATTGATACTCAAGAAGAAGCCAGATTGGATCCATTTACGGGATAAAGAGGGAAGGACACCTCTCCATTGGGCATCATCTATTGGATACCTTGAAGGTGTTCGTTTCTTGCTTGGTAGAAATGCTTCCATTGCCACTGAAAGGGATAAAAATGGTCTCTTCCCAATTCACATAGCCTCCGCCAAGGGTCATGTTCATCTCATTCAAGAGTTGCTTCAGTATTGGCCCAATTCAAGAGAGTTGCTCAACCATAATGGTCAAAATATTCTACACGTTGCAGCTACAACTGGAGAACTTAATGTAGTGAACTACATCCTTAAAACTCCTGGACTAGAGTCGCTTATAAACGATACGGATAAGGATGGAAATACACCCTTGCATTTGGCCACCATGCATTGGCATCCCAAACTTGTTAGTGCTTTTACGTGGGACAAGAAGGTGGACCTAACATTGATTAACAGTGAAGGATTGACAGCTCTTGATATTGCTGAATGCTCTATTGGAAACACGTTGACCTTTCGACAGGTATATGATTAATTAGGATTAATTTTCTCTTCATCAAAAGGTTTAGTGACCAAATCAATCATTAAAAAAAAATTTATTGTGACCTTTTTCAATAAAGATTTCCAGACATGCATGAAACATTTACAAAAAGAATTCGTTCACAGGATATGGACAGTCTTTTAACGAAAGCTACATATATATGGATTGATTTCAATATTGGTGTTGTTTACATTAATAAAAGCCTCGAACATGATTTGACTAATTAATAACTCGGCTTAAAATTGATTAATTTGCATAATATAGGTTTAAACCAACAAACAAAATATTCTACATTGTTGCTGCAGCGACTGACAATGATTCCATTAAGAGCTGCTGGTGTGCCAAGAAATCCTAGTGGCAATGCTCGAAGACAATTTTCTATTAGATTGGAGGCACAGAAGACGGACATCTGTAAAGACAAAGTCAACACACTTCTGTTGGTGTCCACCGTTGTTGCCACAGTGACCTTTGCTGCTGGATTTTCAATTCCTGGTGGCTATAACTCCTCTGGCGAAGATTCAGGCACAGCCACTTTGATAACACACAAATTTTTTCACGTTTTCATTTTTTGTGACACTATAGCAATGTATAGCTCCGTTGTTGTTGCTGTCACTCTGATTTGGGCTCAATTAGGGGACGTCCATTTAGTGCTTATCGCGCTTAAAACAGCATCACCACTTCTTGGAGTTGCACTTGCCACAATGTCTTTGGCTTTCTTGGCTGCAGTATACCTTGTTGTGAGCACACTCAATTGGCTTGCCAATGTTATTTTGATCATGGGGTTGGTCTTCTTGGTGGCTCTTATAGCACTCTACTTCCTTCTTTGGTTCCCGATGTCATCGAGTTGCCTTATATTGCGTTACGTATCTTACTATCCCTTTTGTCTTCTGGTACTGGTGGCTGGAAGTGGTGAATTGGTAGTGTGATATGCTTAATGCTTTGAGTGGCTGCACTCTGTTGTCTACATCTTTTCCTTTAATGCTTATATTGTGTACCCTTTGCTATCATTATATATGACTCTGAGATGTATTACGACAGTATTTTGTTTTTGTTTTGAGTGATATGGAGATATCAACCTATCATATGTCATATATATACTATATTTGGACTTAGAAGCCTCCACCAAATTGCAGCAATATTTTTGATAAAAACAACTGGCTTATTTGTTCTTATCTTCATCTTCTACGATTTCTAAGTTGATAAAAATCATAATTTGATTACAACTCAAATTCTTCATCTTATTATTTATTCATTTTTTACAAGAAGTTTCTTAATACACTAAAAAGAATTACTACTACGTTCAGATTTATTTTTTATTTTTAGATGACTATGTGCAAGTATATCCACATATTCACAAAAACTATATTTAGATTAGATAACAAGATATATATTATAATACAGTTTAGAGTTTAATGAAACTCTATTATAGACCTTAATGTTAAAATCATATACACTATATGATAAAAGTTTGATTTAAAAGTTGTAGTTATACCAAGTACATAGCTCCACCAAATTGCAATAGTGTTTTAGATAGAGTTGGGCTTAGAAGCCATAATTGTACAAAGTCGTTGGCCAAATTATTACAGTAGTGTTTTAGATAGACACAAAATCACAATTGTTCTTATCAAGTTTTTCTATATATCTCTATCAATTTTTTAAATAAATACAAAACTTAGTTGTTGATATCTTTTATTTTTTCCTTCACATTTTTTGCTAACATTGCACATATATATTATATAAGACTTCCTCCTCTCAATTTTTCTCTGTAACTTTGAGTTTATGTGTTGTTTTATATAATATATATATATATATATATATAATTTTTTTTTTCTTTCTTTTCAATGCTTCAATTATAATTGTTCCTCATTAATTTACGTCATTTTTTATTTGGCCTTTATTATATTTGGGTTGGTTTGATCTTCCTGGGTAGTTATGCAGTCTGGTTTAATCTTTCAATCTCTTTTTTCTTTATGTGAAAAACGGTATTGCTTTATATCTTTTTTTTGGGTAATAGGATTTGAACCCATGTTCCTAAGGCAGCACATGTTCCAGATAGATTTGCTAGAGATGTACACGTATGGCTAGAAAATGAACTTATATGATAAAGTTTGATCTAAATTAATTTATTACTAAACTTATCCTTAGTCAAGAGCTTTGTAGCTTAATATCTTAATAAAATATTAATTTAATAAGATGCTACTTGAGGGGAAAAAAAGTGTGCATTGTGTGGGATTTACATTTAGAAATTTTTTATAATAGACTTTTTGTTTGAATAGAATTTAAATTTATTTTAAATTATTATTAAATCATGCAACTTGAGGGAAAAAAATGTGGGTTGTATGGGATTTAAATTTATAAAATTTTGATAATATGCTTTTAGTTTGAATAAAATTTAAATTTGTTTTAAATTATTCTTAAATCCTATCCCTTAGTTAAAACGTGATTTATTTATTTATTATATACATAATTAATTTACTAATTAGTGAGAGTAACCACTTGACCCAACCACAACTTCTAAGCCCAACTTTTATCATACTTGAGGAAAAAAAAGAGTGGCTTGTGTAGGATTTAGGTTTAGAAATTTTTGATAAATAGACTTTTAGTTAAAATAAAATTTAAATTTGTTTTAAATTATTGTTAAATCTTATCTCTTAGCTCTCGTTTGAGAGTAAAGATTTGAATGAAATGGAAATGAATGAAAAGAATAATTTTAGAATATTCTTCCATTCCCCTTACTTGGGAGTTTTAATAGAGAGAATGGAAAGTCCATTCCATTGTTTGGGAATTTAAGCAGGAGAGAATTGAATGGATAGGAGGGAACACTTATTCCTTTCTATTCCCTTAAAACCTTAAATTTTCATTTCCCCCGAAATTTGGAGGAATGAGAGGGAATAAAATTAAATTTAATGAATTTTTTACTAAAACTCCCAAAATACCCCTATATATTTAACTCTTTATTTTGAAATAGGGGTCTAATAGTAATATTTTCATAAAATGAGTCTATTACATTCCTTCTATGTTACTCCCAAATAAGATTACTTACATTTCATTCATTTTTATTTCTTTCCATTCCTTTATTTTAAAACATCCAATTAAGGTTACTTAATTCCATTTCATTTCTAATAGTAATATTGTCATAAAATGAGTCTATTCCATTCCCTCTATATTACTCCCAAACAAGATTACTTACATTTCATTCATTTTTATTCTTTTCCATTCCTTTATTTTAAAACACCCAATCAAGGTTACTTAATTTCATTCCATTTCTAATAGTAATATTGTCATAAAATGAGTCTATTCCATTCCCTCTATGTTACTCCCAAATAAGATTACTTACATTTCATTCATTTTTATTCATTTCCATTCCTTTATTTTAAAACACCCAATTAAGGTTACTTAATTCCATTCCATTTCTTTCCCTTGCTTAAATACATTCCATTTCATTCCTTTCCATTCCCTTATGATCATTCCATTCCATTCCCTTATGAACTCCCAAACGAATAAGCAAAACGTGGTTTTATTTATTTATTTATTTATATAAAATTAATTTACTAGTTAGTGAGAGTAGCCACTTTGCCCAACCACGGTTTCTAAACCCAACTTTTATTATATTTGAGAAAAAAAACAAAAACAAAAATAGAATTGTTGGTTGTATGGGATTTAGGTTTAGAAAATTTTGACAATAATAAACTTTTAGTTTAACTATAATTTAAAATTTTTAAATTATTGTTAAATCTTATCCCCTAGTCAAAATGTGGGTTGTTTTTTTTTTCTTCTATAAAATTAATTTATTAATTAGTGAGAGTAGTCACTTGGAGCAACCATGACTTGTAAGCCCAACTTTTATTATATAGTATATGATATCAAGATAAATTAAAGAGAAATTTTAGGATACACACTTTTTTTTGTTGTTGCTAAGATTAGGGTACAAACTTTAAACAAGTAAAATTAGTAACTTTTTTATTAGGTTAAGATAATTATGCATTGTTTTTTATTATTATAAAACAATGTCAAAAATCGTATATAAGAATTAAAATATCTTATTCAAAATATAAACATATTTACCATTATACATACATACATACATACATACACACACATATATATATATATATATATATATATATATATATATATATATATATATATATATATATATATATATATAAAAAGTAACAACTTATTAAAAGAGTGCAATAAATATGTTTTTTTAGAATGCATAAGATGATCTAGTCTTTTTTTTTTTTTTTTTTTTTTCGTATTTTATTTTTTACCAATATCATGAAACAAAGTGCGCAAGGTATGCTCTAAACTCACATGGATTTGAATTTGTCATTAATTTTTGCAAATTTAGTATATGTTAGGTGACTGTTTATTGATAATAGTGGGCATGAATGCCTAAATGTGTCGTTTGTAACTTTACGTTTGATTCTACATTTAGAATAATTTTTTATTAATTTACAATATATATTTAATACTTAATTAAGTTATATATGATTCTTAATTAAACTATGCACGGGTATAATACTAGTTTCAAATAATTGAGTGATGTTAAATATGCTATATAAAGCTTAGAGACTTAAATTTACTATCGCAATTTTAAAAAAAAAAAAAATCACAATACATATCTATAGGGGATGTCTCCACCAAATGAATCCTAAGCTGAGGAAGGCCCATTCGAGCAGCAATTTATATGATCTAGGTTCGGCCCAAGTCCTCCTGTCAAAGACCAGAGGGCTAAAGGAAGCCGCAGAGTAACTTGGCCTCCCCGCCGAGGTAGGTCGAGAACCTTTCTGTCGAGGAGGAAGATGTTTCACAGAATGCTCACTGAGAACCTAAAAGAGACAACACAACACCCAAAGTAATAGTCGCCTTCATATTAATTAGGTGTTCCTATCTAATGTCAATCGCATTAAATGATGAATGACCAGCTTGAATAATGTAAACTCTCCAAAAGTCTTCTTTCATGATCAAAAGGTAGGAGGAATTGGGGAGGTGTCTAATGGGACAAGTATTCTCTAACATCAAGCAAGAAAATGCACGGTTGGAGAGGGAAGAGCTGAGGGGATAAAAGGGGACCTTCCCATGAGGGAAGGGGATCATGCTTTTTGGAGAAGAAAAGATAGAGAGAAAAGGAGAAAGTATTGTAGTAATACAAAGATCATTGTGTACCTTGGCCAAAGCTATTTTTAGTCAAATATAGCCAGATTGCTCATCTTGATTCCTAATTGTCTGTTCAGTCTTCCCACAATGGATTACCTCCTTGTTCCGTACAAATTAGTTTTATCGATTTTTTTTTTTTTTTGAGAAGAAGTTGTGTCGATTAATTACATTGAGATTATTCATTTCTTAGTGTTTTTGACCCCCACAATACTTATATTATAAAATATATAAAAAAACCTAAATTAAGCCACTTGAAGCAATATAGTATGTAATGTGAAAATTGTAATATATTAAAATAAAAAATTATTACATATTCTTAATTAACTAAATATTAATTTTTAAAAAATCTTACGGATTTTTTTTTTTTTTTTTTTTTGCCATTACAATTTTAGTTGGAGTAGAATTTTAAATAGCTTGAAACTTAGACAGATTTTTATATAAATTAAATCATCATAAAAATTAAGAAATAAAAAGATAAATAGAATTTTAGTTGGAGTAAAATTTTTAATTTCTTGAAGCTTAAGTAATATATATAAATATATATATATATATATATATATATAATTTTTTTTTTCAATAAGAAATAGAGTTTTAACTTTAAGCTAAATTAAACTATCATGAGATTATTAAGAAGATAAATTAATTCAATAATTATGAGAGTGTAAAAATTTGTCATAGGGAGAAGATAATCACTAGGCGCATTCATGATTTCTAAGACTCCAAATTTTATTATATAAAATATAATAAGAATATGATATATATATATATATATATATATATATGAGTGTGTGTGTATTGAAAGCCATAAATTGTGCCAAACTATATTAGTTTAAATCTATTATAATGTATACAATTATTTTTTAATAAATAATTAAGCACTAAACAAATTTTGATAAACTCAAATTTGATATTTTATATAAAAAAAGAGCAAATTTTAAGTAAGTTGGTTAAATGTTAAATTCTTTTATAAAAAGTATGCAATTTGACTTCTTCTTTTTTTAATCCAACTTTATATATTTAATTTCGAAATTGTGCCCGAAGCTTCCATACACACAAATTGCGCAATGTCTATTTCACATATCCATTATCTATACACACAAATGCCACATGGCAAAATAAATTATGGGAAATAGATATAAATGAAATTAGACAATTTTTAGGTAGTCTCGGAGCTGTATTTCGGGCTTTCAAATAAGGGTTGGACCTTACACATAGGACTCACCATGGGGTCCACCTCCTATGTGAGAGCTCAGAGTACTACTTCGGGACTATTTAATTTTTTCCCGGTGGAATTGGTAGGGAATAAGTGCATGCCAAATTGATATGTGTGTACTTTGTGTGCATTAGTCATTATGGCGATGTCATTTTGCATTACATCAAGCTTAATTCAAACCCCTTCTTCCTGCGAAAATGGAAGATTCAGTGAAGAAAGAGGGCCCTACATGTGTTGACCACCCTGACTTGATAATCACAAGAATTTATATTCAACAAAATAAGAGTAATGCTACATTCACAATATTTTCACAATAAATCTTAAGTGATAAGCTATTACAAATTCTAATTAGACCCAATATTGACATTTCTTTTTAATCCACCAATAATAAATTGTTGTATAAGATTTGTTGTGAAAATATTATGAACATAGCATTACTCCAAAAAAATATTTTGACCCCTCAAAAATAATCTTTAACCCCTTAAACAAAAAAGGGCTTAAATAATAACAATAAAAATTAGCTCAAATAACAAAAAAATAATAATAATCCAAACAAATACATGATTAGACCAAACAACAAGTGAACAAATTATTCAACAAAAAGAATATTAAAAAAAAAAAGTGCCTAATTATTCAATTTTGTAACTCGTTCAATCCATTACATAAAAATAATCTTTAATTTCATTTTTCCTTCAAATTGTACTAAGAGAAATATTGAAGTCATAAGTTCTTCTTGGCAATGCCGATAATTATGCTCTCTTTAGCTTTCCAGTCGCAATAATTTTGCTCTTCTTAGCAATTTGGCTTGCAATTATAGCAAATATCATTTCTCTCTCTCTCTCTCTCTCTCTCTCTCTCAATTTATGTAAGAAATAGAGACTTTGCAGCGAAACATAAACAATCGGTTTTTTGGGATTCCTCTCTTGGCCTAAACCGATGATCACACAGGAGCTTTGAGATTGTTCTATGTTGTCCAAAGCCAACCTCCATGCAGACTAGCTATTCAAGAACGTTCTGAATTCCAGTTTGTACAACTCACATGCAAAAACGTTTCTTTGACGATGATGCACACTACTAGAGTGATGCAAATATAACCCACAACCTAAGAGCCTCACAACACTCTATAAACACTAAGAAATGCATAATTCGTTCTCTGTTCAATGGGTACCACTCTTGGTGTTTATATACACACCACTCCATTAATATTGAGTGGGATCATGGGCTTAATGGGGTAGAGTAACGATTCAAACCATTACTCCATAACTTCTAGATTTTACAATTATCCTGAGGTATATAGAGGGACATGCCCACTTTGGATGTCCTTCCATAGTCTTTTCAGTTTCTAACATCTCCCACTCATCCACTGTGGGCATGGCCCTATTATCCATCTCTCAAAGTGTTTCTCAATGTATTCATATTGGCAAATAGGTTGTGTGACCGCCAAGCACACTTGCAAAAATATTTGGGAGCACTATACTAAATCTTATACCGAGACCAGCATAACAACATCCCTAAAGTGTCTCGTTATGCCCTAGACATATGTTATCACATCAAATCAAGCATCTCTAACCCTTCTTGAATTTAATACTCAGACTTATGCTTGATCCATCATAACTATCTAGATGTACTCACGATTATTTCGCTACCATAAACACTATAATTTGTTGACAATGAGTACGGATATAAGGATGTGTTACAAAATAGTCTTCCCTTTGCACTCATGTCCTTAAACTTTGGTCCAATCGCTTTCCTAGTAATGTCCCTTTAGACTGAATCCATCATGGCTATAGTTAACATGCAAAAGTAGCAGAGATCAAAACCTTAGCTTCATGACATATTCAAAAGTAACAAGGGCATAAGTAGGATTTCAATGAAAGATCCATGGGACTCACACGGTGAAGAAGTAGGGATTTATTTTCTCACCTCCACTTTTGGTTGAGCAAGCACATGTAGTATGGAATACATGCTACGGTGGAGTTCTCTTAAGTAAGAGCATATATCTTAACTCAATACACCATACAAATCTTAGTCTAGTCGCTACTCAAGCACCTAACTCGAGTCCTTTATTCGCTTGCCACTTCAGGCATCAAATTAAGGTCTTGCAGCTGGCTAACCACAAGATACATGGATCATGGGCTATCCATGTACGGTCTAATTAAGATAAATATATCATAGACCTCATCTTAATTCCAACTAAGGCGACATCTATTTGTGTCAACCATCTATTTATGCTATATAAGCATTAAATGACACAATGTCTCATCTTTGCTCGCTACTCAAGCGCCAGAGGCGATCGCTCATGTGAGTGAGCCGACCTAAGTCTGCTGACATACCTTTCATACCATAGAACTCATCATATGGTATATGCATGTGTAAACATACATATTATTAATTGAATAACATCATATGCATTAAAAAAAATCCTAAAAGAGTATAATAAATGGTAACTAAAAACAACATATCATCATATTCTATGTAGCCCTATACTCCTAACATAAGCCTAAAAGACATCCCTCCTAATAGGCTTTGTTAGAGGATCAGTAATCATGCGGCTTGTAGAAATGTGTTTTAGAACCACTTCATTGTGAGTAACCATGTCTCAAATGTAGTGATATCATATATCAATGTGTTTGGTTTTACCATGATACTTAGAGTCCTTAGCATTAGCGGGTGCTGCCATGCTATTACAATGTACTGTAACGGGATTAGAGGCATCCTTGACGACCTCAAGATTCTGAAAGAAACTCCTCAACCAAACTACCTTCTGAATAGCTGCTAAACATGCTACATACTCAGCTTCCATAGTTAATAATGCTATACAGGGTTGTTTCTTGCTACTCCAAGTGATGGCGCCATTATTTAGCAAGAAAGCATATCCAGATGTAGATTTGCATCCATCTAGGTTACTACCCAAATCAGCATCACTATAACCAATCATACATAAATCTGAACCCTGATAACAAAGGACGTAGTCTGTTGTCCCTTTAAGATACCTTAATATCCTTTTGATAGATTTCCAATGATCAAGTCTTGGAATAGACTGAAATCTGCTAACTAATCCAACAAAATAACATATATTAGGCCAAGTACACATCATTGCATACATTAAGCTTTCAACTACAGTAGCATAGGGAACACGAGCCATCTTTTCTTTTTCATCTTGAGTCTTAGGACACATATCCAAGCTTAAGCTCTCATTTTTGGCAACTAGAGTATCTATGGGTTTGCAATTATGCATTTGGAAACTCTCAAGAACTTTCTTAATGTAGATTTGTTGTGATAAACCTAAGATCCTTGAGGATTTTAACCCCCAGAATATAATTTGCCTCACCCATGTACTTCATCTCAAAGTTAGAGGACAACCACCCTTTTGCGGTGAAAATCATCTCCATGTCATTACTAGCCAATAATATGTCATCAACATACAATGACAAAATAATGAAACTTCCCTTGGATCATCTTATGTAGACACGGTGATCTTTTTCAATCATCATAAACCCATTTGATAGAACAGCTCGATGAATCTCAGATACCACTGTCTAGATGACTGCTTTAAACCATATATGGATCACTTGAGTTTGCACTTTGTGCTCTTGACCTTTGGTCGCAAAGCCAATAGGTTGATCTATATAGATTTCCTCATCTAGTTCTCCATTGAGAAAAGTTTCCTTAATGCCCATTTGGTAAAATTCCAAATTCAGGTTTGCAACAATGGCCAAAATGAGTCGAACAGAGGCAAAACTTACAACCTGAGAAATAGTTTCCTTATAGTCAATACCCTCCTTTTGAGTGTATCCTTTTGCCACTAATTGAGCTTTATACCTTTCTATTGAACCATTTGCCTTGCGTTTGATTTTAAGAACCCATTTGTTCCCAATTGCTTTTCGCCTTGATGGTAGGTTTACCAGATCCCGGACCTAATTAGTCCTCATAGACTTCATTTCTGCATTCATTGCTTTCATCCACTTATCACTAACAGAAGATGAGAGAGCCTCTTGCACATGTCTTGGCTCATCATCATCTTGTGAAGCAACCATGAAAACTTCCCCCCCAATCTCAAAACGACAACAAGGAACATTACCACAATTGCTTCTACATGGTTGAGGTTGTTGTGGATCATCTTCTAGTGGTGTGCTCCCACTAGGTTGTGAGTTGCTCCCACTGTCTCTAGGTTTTTTCAGAATTTCTTCCTTGTCCTCTACTAGTCTACTTGGGGCGTCTTCCTCTTGATCCATCATTTTGATAAAAAGTCAAGTTCTTTTCAACCTCACATTTGTTAGGGAATTCACTTTCAATGAAATCAACATTACATGACTCCAATTCAGTCACACTTCTATCAGGTTGTTCACCTATCAACACATAGCCTTTGGAATGTTTAGAATATCTTATAAAGATAAACTTATTTCCTCTAGGCCATACTTCCCATATTTATGAGAAGTATTGTGAACATAACCTGTTGAACCCCATGGCAGCAAGGTATTCAAGTTAGGTTTCTTGCTGGTCCATAGTTTATAAGGTGTGGAAGATACTAATTTAAAGGGCACCCGGATAAGTATATAGGTTGCAGTCAAAAGTGCATCCCCCCAATACGAAATCAGTAGGTTTGCTTATGCCATCATTGACCTAACCATCTCTAGTAGTTTTCGATTTCTCCTTTCTACCACACCATTTTGTTGTGGTGTATAAGGCATCGTTAATTGCCTTGCAATTCCATTTTCATCAAAGAGCTCTTTATATTGCTCAGATAGATATTCACGCCCACAATCAGTTTTGAGAGTCTTAATGCTCTTGTCTAATTGATTCTCAACTAATCTCATGTATCGTCTAAAGCAATCTAAAGCCTCAGACTTATGAGAAATCAAATAGACATAACTGTAACGTGTATAGTCATCTATAAATGTGATGAAGTAGAAACCTCCATGCCTTGCCCTCACATTCATTCGACCACATATATTAGAGTGGATTAGTTGCAATAGAAAAGATGCCCTTGTGGCTTTTCTGAACGGTTTTCTTTTTTACTTTCCCACTAAACAATGTTCACAAGTAGATAAAGTGACCTTAGTGAGATTGCCCATAAGGCCTTTTCTAGCTAATCTAGTCATCCTCTCTTGCCCTATATGGCCAAGCCTAGCATGCCATAAAATTGAATTATCAGAAGCATTATCAGATGAAGTAAAAAAAAAATTGAACTATCATTATTATAATATTCAATATCCAAAATTAAAAAACCATTTGAAATAAAACCACGGCCATAATAAATTGTTCCCAAATGCAATAAAACATAATTGTTCTAAAAAATAAACCAGAAACCAAGTTTTAACAAAGTAACTACGGAAAGTAAGTTCCTCCGGATCACTGAAGCATACAATACGTCATGGAGTAACAGAGTGTGACCACCTCATAACTCTAGCATGTAGGTACCAATTCCAAGTACCTCCACGCTAGCTCCGTTTCCCACCTTGATGTCTCTACTCTCAACAGGAATTCGACGGTACTCCACAAATCCTACTTTATCTCTCGCTACATGTTTTGTTACTGCTGAGTCTACAGTCCACATAGGAGCATAATTAGCAACAAGGACATGACTAGTTACAAAAACATGGTGAAATGTAGGAATAGGTGTTTCCAGCTGATTTAAGTTCTCGAATCATGGAGGACATCGCCCTAAAATGCTGCTTCATTGTATGTTCAGAGCGCATCTTATATGAATCAAATTTCATTGTTAAGCTAGGTAGTCTAGTGGTTGATGTCCCTCTATATCTTAGCTTAAGAGCTTTTCACATGTCTTGCACAGTTGTATATTGCTCAAATTCACCAATCAGATCATTGTGCATGCTGCTCAACATTGTAAAGTGCACACATAAATCTTTCTTGTGCCAACTTTCATAGGCAGCAAGATCATGTTGGTGTTTCTTAGTGCTTCCCTCATTGGGTTTACTCAACGAATGAGTCAAAGTCTTCAGGACTTGTTTTTGCTCATTTAGCAGATACTGGATTTTGCGGTGCCAAATATTGTAATTTTCACCATCCAGTTTCTCTCATTTATTAAGCTTAGCAACTATACCCTTGGAAGCCATTTCATTACAAAATTTCACAAATGGGACATTACACACACATTTAAAAAATTTTGACGTTCGATCTGAAATAAACTTACATAACCAACACACGTCGCAAGATTGAAAAATTCTCTAAACTTCTTAATCATCTCTTGCGCCACTAGTGTTTTTTACTAAGCTTGATTTTAACCTATCTATGCAAAATTATGTATGGGAGTTGATGCAACTCAACCATACTCCCACTATTCCATATTTCAATTCTAAACATATTTAAAAAAAAAAAAATGTATTGAAAATAATTCACCAATATCATCAATTAACTATTAAGCCAAACATGCTATCACAATTTAAACTCATGAGCACAAATCATATAGGCATGTCATCATTTCATTAAGAAATAACTATTGGTTTGTCGCATTAAATATAATATTTAATGTTGTGTAAATATTTTTTTAATACCATATTTCACTAAGAAATAATAACGAAATTAAATAATTTTAAAAAAATTAAAATTAATTCCATATCATTGAAGCATATACCTTTTACGTTTCATAAGAAATAAAAGCTAGGCTTGTATAGTATGTTTCACCTAAAGAACTCATTTATCAATAGGCTTAATATGTATAAAATAGAAAAATCTCACAGGAGACAAGAATCCCAAATGTGGCACATGGACCCATTGTACAATGCATGCTAATAGTAACAGAGTAAATACAAGCAATATTTAGGAAATAAACTGTTGTGGGACCACCTTTTTGTTTTTTATTTGCTATCACTCTAGCCCTTTTGGCGAGTGAAAGACACGAGATGTGCTTGTGAGAGTGGTGTTTGCTAAAAGGTTAAGACAAGTTGTCTTCAACCTTCTTCCTTTTTTGACTACTTTCAACAAAAACGAGTTTTAGACTGAAACTTCAAAGGTTTATATTTTTTTTCATTTCAAATTTGTTTTTTACGTACCATATACTGATTTAAAGCTTATAACATATAGATTCATAATATGAAATCATATTTTGAAAATATAAATCATATAAGCGCAGTTTTGTCTTTAAAGTTTCGATGTTCTAATTTTTGTCGAACTATATCTCATGTAGGGGTGACAAATGGGTGGGTTTGGGGTGGACATAATTGGGTTGAGTATATAATACCCATTTACCCATTAAAACTCATTTAACTAATTGCTTCTAACCCAAATCTAACCCAACCCAATTATTATGTGTAAACCCCAACCCATCAAATTATCAAAATTACCAAAATGCCACTAAAGTGAAAATGAAGCTTCAATTATATATATATATAAAACCAGTAACTTTTTTTTTTTTATAATAATTTTCCCAAGTTTAATCTAATAATTTAATTTTCCTTTTTTTTTTTTTTATAAAATTTTTTAACTGATTTTAAACCAGTAACTTTTTTCCAGAACTGTTTTTCGTTTATCTACTCCGATTTTCCATCACTTTCCTTCATTTTCCTTTCCAACCTTCCAAATAGAGAATAAGCCAATAAACATCAATAGAGAAATTCAAAACCCTATAAATCTTGTAGAAAACCCCAAACTCCCGCGTCTTCCACCTCTACCTGAATCGTCCATCTCATCACAACGCACTTTCACGTGACTTCTTCTCCTAATTCCCCAAAACCCTTGCCTCCCTCGACCAAAACCCTAACTTCAACGTCGTAGTCCTCTCCGGCGTCGGAAACCACTTTTGCGCCGGGATTGACCTAGGAACCCTCAGCTCGATCTCTGAAAATTCCGACTCCGATGACTGCGAACGTAGCGGAGAGAAGCTCCGGAGACATACCAAGTACCTCCAGGATGCGGTCACCGCGATTGAGCTGTGCCGGAAGCCGGTGATTGCTAGTATCCAGGAGGCATGCATTGGCGGTGGAATTGACATCGTGACCGCCTGTGACATAAGGTCTTTTTTTTTTTTTTTTTTGGTGTGTGGGAAGGGTTGGGTCGAATTTGGGTGTATTATTTTTGGGTTAAATGGGGTTCAATGGGTTTTTAGTTAAAACCCAATAATTATTGGGTCAAATTGAGTTGATACCCATTTAACCCAATTAAAAATTGGGTAGGTTTGGGTTTAATTAGAATGGGTGAGTTTGGGTGGGCAAATGGGTTTGGGCTTATTTTGCCACCCCTAATCTCATGGGACACTTATAGATTTGCTATGAAACTTAAGGTAGATATTAATACATGTAATATAAAAAAAATATATCAATTTCAAGGCACGAAATGCTCAGAATCAAAAATTGCCATTGAAGACCATGTGAGGTGCATAAAATTTCATAGCATATTACAAAAGCATAAAACACATTCGGAACTAATCATATATGCTTATGACATCGAGAACAACCTATGAACGCTCTAATACCAATGTAAGAAATAGAGACTTTGTAGTGGAATATAAACAATCGGTTTTTTGGCATACCTCTCTTGGCCTAAACCGAAGATTCATGCAGGAGTTTTGAGATTGTTCTACGTTGTCCAGAACCAGCCTCCACACTTTTAGCTATTCAAGCACATTCTAAATTCCGGTTTGTATAACCCATGTGCAAAAACATTTATCTGACAGTATTGCATACCACTAGAGTGATGCAAATATAACCCACAACCTAAGAGCCTCACAACACTTTTTAAACACTATGAAAAATGAAAAATTCATTCACTGTTCAATGGGTACCACTCTTGATGTTTATATACACACCACTTCATTAATATTGAGTGGGATAATGGGCTTAGTGCGGTAGAGTAACAGTTCAAACCATTACTTCATAACTCTTGGATATTACAATTATCTTGAGGTAAACAGAGGGACATGCCCACTTTGAATGTCCTTCCATATTCTTTTTAGCTTTTAATATTTTATTACTCTCATCTCAATATTTCCAATTCCCACTTTGTCCTTTTTTTTTTTTTTTTTTTTCTCTCTCTCTCTCTCTCTTTGCTAGAGGAAAGAAATTGTAATACTTCATGTATTTGTGTTTTTTTTTTGTGCGTTGATATATTTAACTCTTTATTAAATTTTGAATAATTTAAGTTTCTTAATAACTGCCCTAAAAGAAATTCCTAAAGCCTGGAAGAAAGGGATGTGGATGGTGACTTCACTTGCAGTGTTATTCCTAGCAGAGGATGCCTAGAAGGCTATGAAGCGGGTATAGGAAAAGCTTGTGAAGAAGCATAGCAAGCTCGACCATGGTAGAATTGTGTGAAATAATGCACACATAATGTGATGTTGTCAATGATGAAACCTCAAACTTCTTGAATATTTGTCAGTGTGTAAATTTTTTGAAAAATGTGTACGTTAATTGTACAGAATTGTATGCATTATTTCACAATTTGTGTATGTTGAATACACAAAATTATGTAGAATTATGTGCAATCTTTATAAAACTGTGTGTGTTGAATGTATAGAATTGTGTACAATATTTGAAATTTTGTGTACTTTGAATATACAAAATTATGTACATTGAATGTATATAATTGTGTACATTCTTAGAAAAATGTGTACGTCGATTGTACAGAATTGTGTGCATTATTTCATAATTTGTGTATTTTGAATACACAAAATTGTGTTCATTATTTGAAAATTTGTGTATGTTGAATACAAATTTGTGTACATTCTTCTAAAAACTGCGTATGTTGAATATAAATAATTGTGTACATTATTTGAAAATTCTTTTTATGTTAAACGTACATAAATGTGTACAATATTTGAAAATTTGTGTACCTTGAATTTACATAATTGGGTACATTATTTGAGAAATTGTATATATTGAATATACAAAATTGTGTGCATTCTTTGAAAAATTGCGTATGTTAAATATACATAAGTAATGTGTACATTCTCTGAAAAATTATATACTTTGAATGTATAGAATTAAATACATTCCTTGAAAAAATGCATGCATTGAATGTACAAAATTATGTATATTCTTTCAAATATTGTTGTATATTGAATATATAGAATTGTGTATATTTTTTTAAAATTTGTGTACGTTAAATATACAAAATTTTATTCATTATTTGAAAATTTTTGTATGTTGAATATGCAAAATTGTGTACAATATTTTTTTAAAAAAAGTGTTAAATATACAGAATTGTAAACTATAGGAGGACTTTCGTCTCGGCCCCCAATGAGGTATTGTCCTCTTTGGAAATGGCGTTGAGCCTTAGTCCTCAAGGATTTGCTCAATTCCACATCGGGTAGAGACGCCTTCCACTCATGTCTTATAAGCCTTTGGCTTAAGGATGAGTGTACTACTACTACACATGCGAAGTAGAGCAAGTCTCAAAAACTGCTACCTCATGCTGTGGTAGTGCACTCCTTCGGGTCACACATGAACCTACGAAGGGGGAAGGTGGTGGTTTCCCCTTAAACCCTAAAAGGCGCCTTTTTGTGGGAGGACTTTCGTCTCGGCCCCCAATCAGGTATTGTCCTCTTTAGAAATGGCGTTGAGCCTTAGTCCTCAAGGATTTGCTCAATCCCATATTGGGGAGAGAAGCCTCCCACTCATGCCTTATAAGCTTTTGGCCTAAGGATGAGTGTACCAACTTGAGGTTTATCAAACACAGTATAAGGATTAAGGATTGGAGGTTTCCTAGAAAGGTAGGTGCTTTTTAAGGTAATCATGGAGGACACAATCACAACTGTCCCACCATATGTGACCAAAGGATGATTTCCCTTCATAATAAGGTGGATAGCTTTGCAACGGATGTCAGGATAAGATCAATAATAAAGATGCTGAATGTTGAGGCTAGCTAATAGAATCGGTTCAACAATTGGAAAGGTTATTAGAGACCAAAGGGTGATTTCCCTTTATAACAAGGCTCTAGAATTTCACTTCTTGATTCTAAATTTTTGGAATATCAAAATGCTGAACTTGCTCAGCATGTTGTTGACATAGAAAGCTTCACATGCCCAGGGAGAAGTTGTAGGTTCAACATCAAAAACAGGAAATTTCATTACCCTTGCCCTTCCTAGAGAATTTGTAATCCCAGACGTCCACAAGGAGACTATGGCAAAAAGGATCTTTTGACTGAATCGGTTTGGTTGAATCAGCAACGCATCATTGGATTGGGCTATGTCTGGAACCGCCATGTCAAAGGTATGATTCTGAAGTGTATAAGCTAGCTGGAAGGTAGATGAAAAATTTTGGGTTTTTCCACAAAGGAATTGGATTTTTAAGGAGGAATTTAGAATGGCTGTTTGCATAACAGTATACTTTGATTATTGTCCTGATTAGTATGCTCTGTGGTTCTTTCAAAAATTTTGGATAACCAATTGGATGGTTGCATAAGAGAACTTGAAGATGAAAAAGTATGAGTAACTGCTTCAGCCATTCTTTGTTGGTTATCCAAAACTTTGGCGCTAACTTTCCATGGAAGAAAGGGACTCCATGTAGTCTCTAGAATTTCTGAAGATTCAAATCCAGACAGTGAATATGATTCAGACCCAGAAATCCAAACTATCCCAAAATTTTACCTAAGGAATTTTGGCTACCCCATCACCAAATGTTTAGAAGAGGCAAGAGAGAGTGAAGTAAGAAAAAGAAAGCCCTTGTTGTAAAATGTTTTTTTTTTTCCTCAGGTAAAATTTTGGGATGAAGGATTGTTGCTGTTGCTCCTATATCAAATAAGGCTCAAAGAAAGATATGAAGTAAGAAATCCAGAAGTTGACCTTCTGGGAGAATCCTTTGGAAAGCTTGATTATTATGTCAGACGTATCACTCCTGTTAATGTGTATTAGGGTATGTGGGCTTTAGGCCCACCTTATTTACTTGTATAGCACACTTACTTGTATTACACACTTTGCCTTCTATATAAAAGACACTCATGTATATTCTATTATTTGAGAAATACAATACAATCTTCCAGTATTTCTAACATGGTATCAGAGCCACTGTTCTGACCTTTTCTTAGCAATCTTGTTTTTATTGGTGTTACTCCATTCTCAACATCGCTTCTGCCGTCATAACAGTCGTCGCAGCCTCTCGCCGTTGAACCTCCAACGTCTTCCAGTCGTTGTCTTAGAGTTTCAGACCTGCAGCTGCTGTCGATGAGGAGTCCTACACTACATAGACTACTGCATGTGTCGTCACCGTCGTTTATATTGCTCCGATTGCATTTCCAGAGGTATCACTAAGATCGTCTTCAGCCGATCTACACGTCTGTGAAAGCCTCGAAGTCACCGGAGCATCCACACTCCCTCACGTGCCTCCTACAGATTCTACGTCAGTGCCTCACGCGCTCCACGCCCCGACGAACTTCTTCACATGCCTCAACGCGCTGAGTACTTTCCTCACGCGCCTCCACGCGCCGAGTACTTCTTCATGCGCTTCCATGTGCCAGATTTGCACTAGCTGACGTCAGCCCTAGGTGACATCATCACTGCCACGTCACCTACTGTCGTCATCATCCACATCTGCTGACGTCACCTGCCACGTCAGCTGACGTCATCGTTGACAAGCTGTTGACCTGGGTTGACTTTAATCGTTGACTTTTGCAGTCTAGGTGCTCATTATCCAGTTTTTCGCGTAGATTTCATTTTTGCAGTCTATTTTTCCATATTTTGCTTCTAAATGAAGAATAAGGACAGGTCTTCTTCTTGTTGCAATAATTGTCGCCGACAATCCAACAAACGTTTTTGCAATTTTTGCAAATGTTTTGGCCATAGTATTGAGACTTGCTATCGTCGCAATAAATCAGCTGTTTCAATTTCTGCTAATTAAGACTGTTGCTAACACTGAGAGTGTCCAACTAATGGCTCCCGTCTCTGCACAGTCTAAGTCTTTAGAAAGCACTTTTATCATGTCCACAGATGACCTTAAAAACATTATCGCCAATGTCATTCGTATGGTTGGTAATGCATCTTACTCCTCTTCTCTCTCAGCTTTATCTGGTATGTCTCCCTCCTCTTGGCTTATGGATTCCGCTTGTTGCAATCACATAACACCTCACTCGTCCTTATTTTTTGAACTCAAACCTGCATCACACCCTTTTAATATTCGCACAGCAAATGGTTCCACAATGTCTGGTCATAATATAGGTTATGTTTCGACTTCCAACCTTTTGGTTCCTGGGGTCTTTAATGTTCTTGACCTTTCTTACAATTTATTTTCTGTGGGACAATTAGCTGAGTTGGGTTATTGCATTATATTTGATTATTCTGAGTGTATTATGCAGGATTTGAGGACGGGACAGGAGCTTGGGACCAGTCCCAGAGTTGGGCATATGTTTCCCGTGGACAACTTTCATCTTCCACTTGTTGCTCTTGTTTCTGTTGCTGCAGCTGCTACAGTTTCTTCAATTCCTTTCCTTGCACTTTGGCATGCTTGACTTGGTCATGCATCTTCCTCTCAGGTACAACAATTGGCTTTTTGAGGTTTATTAGGTTCAGTGTCTACAGAAAATTTGGATTATGTCTCATGTCAGTTAGGAAAACAACCAGCTTTGTCTTTCAATTCCAGTGAATCAATATCCACTGATATCTTTGACCTTATTCATTCTGATGTTTGGGGGCCTTCCCTTGTCTCTAGTATTGGTGGATCTCGATATTTTGTTGTCTTTGTTGATGATTATTCCCGCTATAGCTGGATTTTTCATATAAAACATTATTCTGAATTATTGCAAGTATATTCTAATTTTGCAAAAATTGTTGAAACTCAATTTTCCAAACGTATCAAAATTTTTCGATCTGATAATGCTCTTGAGTACACTTAATACGTTTTCCAAGTTGTTTTACATTCCTATGGCACTGTTCATCACCTAACTTGTCCAGGTACCTCTCAGCAAAATGGTAGAGCCGAACGAAAATTTTGTCATATTCTTGACACTGTTCATGCTCTCCTTCTCTTTGCCAAAGTTCCTGCTCCTTTTTGGGGCGAAGTTGCTCTTCATGCTCTTCATGCTATTAATCGCATTCCAAGTCCTATTATCCACAATCAAACTCCATATGAGCGCCTTTTTGGGTCACCTCCAGATTATCATCACCTTCGCTCCTTTAGTTCTGCTTGTTTCGTTCTTCCTCAGCCACATAAGCATAACAAACTTGAGCCTTGGTCAAGGCTTTGTTGTTTTCTTGGCTATGGCGAAACTCAAAAGGGATATCGGTGTTATGATCCTGTCTCTCATCGTCTTCGTGTCTTCCACAATGTTGTCTTTTGGGAACATCGCTCATTTGTCAAGCTCTCTCACATCCGTGCCTCCCTATCTTCCTCCTCTGTCTTAGATCTTTTTCCAGATGAGGCACATATTCCTTTTGTAATTGCTTCTGATCCTCCTGTAGTTGCTCCTGATCCTCCTGTAGACTTCTCTGTCCAACCACCAGATATCCTTGATCCCTTTCCTAGTTTACCATTTAATGAACAGGTGGAAGAAGAACAGGTTGAAGACGAGCTACCTAACCCTGAGCTTGGGTCCCTTGCTCCTGTTCCGCCCGACGATCATGCACAAGACATTCCACTTCGTCACTCAACTCGGGTAAGATCCATTCCTACTCATTTACTTGACTATCATTGTTATACTGCCCTTGTTACACTGCACGAGCCTCACACCTATCGTGAGGCTTCCACTAACCCTTTATGGTAGATTGCAATGAAAGAGGAGCTTGATGCATTATCTAAAAACCATACTTGGGACTTGGTGACTCTCCCCTCGAGGAAATCTGTGGTTGGTTATAAGTGGATCTACAAGATTAAGACTCACTCTGATGGGTCCATTGAGCATTACAAAACTTGTCTTGTTGCAAAAGGTTTTACACAGGAGTATGTGATTAATTATGAAGAGACCTTTGCTCCGGTTGCTCGTATCTCATCTGTTTGTGCCCTCTTAGCTGTTGTTACTGCCAGTAAATGAGACATTTTTTAGATGGATGTCAAACATGCATTCCTTAATGGAAATTTAAGTGAAGAAGTTTACATGCAACCTCCTCCTGGTCTCTCTGTTGAATCAAACAAGGTTTGTCACCTTCGACGTGCACTTTATGGCCTTAAACAAGCTCCACGAGCTTGGTTTGCCAAATTCAGATTTACCATCTCTCGCTTGGGTTACATGGCCAGTCATTATGATTCTGCCTTATTTCTTCGTCGCACTGACAAAGGCACTATTTTACTTCTCCTGTATATGGATGATATGATCATAACTGGTGATGACCTTAATGGCATTCAAGAACTTAAGCATTTTCTCAGTCAGTAGTTTGAGATGAAAGATCTTGGACATCTCAGCTACTTCTTGGGTCTTGAAATCACTCATTTTACAAATGGACTTTATATTACTCAAGCCAAGTATGCTTCTGAATTATTGTCTCGAGTTGGACTCACTGATAGCAAGACTGTTGACACTCTAGTTGAGCTTAATGCGCATTTGACTCCCACAGGAGGGAAACTTTTGTCTAATCCCTTTCTTTACAAACGCTTGGTTGGCATTCTAGTTTATCTCACTGTCACTCGTCCAGACATTTCCTATGTTGTTCACCAGGTGAGCCAGTATCTGTCTGCTCCACAATCCACTCATTATGCTGCTGTTCTGCGCATTCTTCGATACTTAAAGGGCACTCTCTGTCATGGCCTTTTCTACTCTGCTCAGTCTCCTCTTGTTCTCTGTGCATTTTCTGATGCTGATTGGGTAGGAGATCCCACTGATCGTAGGTCCACCACTGGTTATTGCTTTCTTCTTGGTTCTTCCTTGATTTCTTGGCGAAGTAAGAAACAAACTCATGTGGCCCACTCCAGTATTGAAGCAGAATATCGTGCCCTTGCTGATACCACATCTGAGCTTCTTTGGCTACGATGGCTTCTCAAAGACTTAGGTGTGTCCACATCCTTTGTCACTCCTCTTTATTGTGATAACCAGAGTGTCATTCATATTGCTCACAATGATGTCTTCCATGAACGGATTAAACACATCGAGATCGATTGTCATTTTATCCGTTATCATCTTGTCCATGGTGCTCTCAAGTTGATCTTAGTCTCCTCTAAAGATCAACTTGCAGATATCTTCACCAAGTCACATCTTAAGGGACGTCTTCGTACTTTGGTTGACAACTTCAAGTTGGTCTCACATCCACCTTGAGTTTGAGGGGGATTGTTAACGTGTATTAGGGCATGTGGGCTTTAGGCCCACTTTGTTTACTTGTATAGCACACTTACTTGTATTACACACTTTGCCTTCTATATAAAAGACACTCATGTATATTCTATTATTTGAGAAATACAATACAATCTTCCAGTATTTCTAACAGCTCATATTCCCAACAGTATCATATCTCCTCCCTGTTAATATACGTAATTAACCAGTTTCCATAATCTTCTTACACCCTACATTTCTGCTATCATTCCGTGTGATCAGTTGCTCCGCCTATATTAATATTAATTTTTTTTATTAAAGATGTCTAGTCCCATCCCTTATTAAGGGATTCTGCCATTGTGAGAGCATGACCTGTTTCTTGGTTCTGTCTGAATTAGTTCCAACATGATTTTTTATTTTCCAGATATGTTTGGTATTGGTTTTCGCAAAATGACTTGGTCTTCTGCATACAAAGCAGACTTTCGAAGTTTTTCCTTTAAACTGCTTCCATCCCTTCCACCACCAATCTTTCGCCTATTTGCAGTAGATTTACGAAGAGAAAGGTCAAAAGCAGATTTAGTGGTATCAGTTACTTCCAAAGATGAACTTGCCCTATTTGCAGTAGATTTACTAAGGCTCAACGCCATTTCCAAAAAGAACAATACCTGATTGGGGGCCGAGATAAAAGTCCTCCCACATAAACAATCTTTGAAAGATTGTGCATGTTGAATATAAAGAATTTACTTTTTTTGAACAAATTTTGTACCTAGGTATATTTTGAAAGGCATAAAATTGTGCCTTTTTTTAGAGAGTTTCAACCTATGGCTAATTGGAACCACGCATAAAATTGTGCTAAGCTATATTAGTTTAAACCTATTATAATATATATATGTAAGGACCAGATTTGACTTGAATCCAAAACGGGAATGGATCCAGGCCCACGTAGCCCAAACAATGAATTTATAGAGTGCAGGAAAGAGAGCTAGTCTGATCTTGGGCCAAAATAATGGATTTTAGTGTAAAAAGATTAAAGATACGAGCATGGAATGTAACAATAAGTCTCCTCGGACATGCCCTAGAGATCTGATTTTCCTTTTTTTCCCTTCCGGTCCCTTTTTCTCCTGTCTTTCCTCGCCTTATATACCATGGCTTTTTTGCCTTTTTTATCATCCACGTGTGGACCTGGCATTCAACCTCCTTTTTCGTCATCCCCCTGGCCCTTTCTTGAATCTTCCATTCTTAGCTGGAAAGCTGTTCATTCACTGTTCAGGTATCACCTCCACATTAATGCGGCCAGAAGGTTAGCTGGGAGACATTTAATGCGGAGGTGACAGCATCTTTAGATATT
Organism: Quercus wislizeni; assembly: GCA_023055345.1. Lineage (NCBI taxonomy): Eukaryota > Viridiplantae > Streptophyta > Magnoliopsida > Fagales > Fagaceae > Quercus > Quercus wislizeni. The sequence continues at coordinate 1,386,485 of JALGQJ010000027.1, forward strand.
TATCATTTCTTACCATTACTTTTTGTTTGATATTTCCCCCTTTGCTCTGTTATAAGATTTGTCTCAGGCGTTGTTCTGAGTGATTAACGAGTTCTCCAGATGCCTCGGACTAAAGCCCCGAGACGACCATCATCCTCGGACACGGCCCAATATCTCACAAGCATGCTCCACCTCTCCTCGGATGGTAATTTTGTCCATTCCTCGGCTGGCTGTCCTCGGATATTCGTTTGCCCTCACCCTGGATATTGGGCCGGGCCCTTCCTGGCTCCATTTGTATGAATGGGGATAATATTAGGCCTGGCTTCCTCACACACAGTTTGAACACAGGGCAAAATTGGCCCACACAATAGCCCCTCAAAATCTTGCTTTTCGGCTCCTCGGGAGAAAAGGAGGATTTTGATTTTCTCTTCGGATCTCCCTTATGATCTGATTCTGTTGAGTCAAATCATAGTAGCACGTGTTTTTCTTCTCGCGATTCACCCCTGACTCTTCAGTGTCCAGGGAGCGCCTTCATTTAATTCTGGCAACCCCTCTGTCTCCCACGTTCAACGGTGAGATGATAATCCAACGGTGGTTGGGTTTTTTGGGAATTTGGGTGGGCGAACTCCCGCTTTTAATTTTTGCGCAACTATAAGTAGTCTTTCAAATCAATTTCTTGTCACTTTTGAACGATTGCGTTATTCTAGGACCTGATACTTCATTTCTTTCTCTCATTCCTTTGCACGTCTACAAATACACAAATCCTGTCCGAGGACCATTTCTCGCACCTGTAAGTCCTCCTAAACTTTCTTTAATTTTTATTCCTTTCACTGTAGAATTTCTCCCCTAGGGCCTCTTAGAAAATGGGTAGATTTAAAGAGTTAGTTGATACCGAGGAGAGAATGGGAGATTTTAGGACTAAATATAACATTCCTCCCCATGTGGGCGTCAGATACGCGGCACAGGGCGAATGGTATGATGAACGAAAAACAAATGAAGTTGTCATTCCTATGATCGCTTTCATAGAAGGGGGGATGACCATTCCCATGGGCACCCTCACTAGGAACTACCTTAGGTATTTTAGGTTGTCCCCCACTCAATGCGCGCCAAACATGTTTAGGGTATTAGGAAGTATAGAAGCCCTGAACGAAAGGATGAACCTGAATCTGACCCACCATGATATAAACTGGGTTTACAACCTCCAGCACCTCAAAGGCCAGGGGTATTACCTAAAATCCAGACAGGCAGAGGTCAGGTTGATCCAGTGTCTCCCGCAATCTAATAAGGGGTTAAAAGAAGATTTCTTAATCTTCTCTGGGCAGTGGCATGATGGCTTGCCATGCCCAGTTAAAGAGGGTGAGCCAGGTGGGGACCTAACTTACTTAATCTTTACATTTAAATTTCCTCCTTCTAGAATTCCCATTGTCTTCGGCTGGTACTAAGGTGATTTTTTATTGTCCCTTCTGATATTGCAGATCCCCGCGCCACTTCGCCATCGCTGCGCCTCGTTAACAAAGCCAGCTTGGATAGAGTTCTCCGAGCCGAAATCTACGTCAATCCTTCAGACGGTCAACTAAGGGCGGCTCATCTCATCCTCGGTTACACTCCCATTTCTCGTGCGTTCCAAGCTCCTTCGTGCGTGATAAAGGCAAAGGATCCTCGGCTTCGCAGAATCAGTGTTGCTTACGAAGGATTCCTAATCCCCCAAGGCGTTCCTCTTCCAGAAGACACCCATCATACTGAGGCACTGCCCGTTGCCAGCCTCGCAAGAGTTGTTTCACCTTCCCCCCACGTTCCTCAAATAAAAGAGGAGGAAGAGGTTGAACGAGAGGAGGAAGAGGTTGAACGAAAGGAGGAAGGCTTCGTAGATCTTTCCTCGGCCACCGACGACTACGAGGTTTTTGACTTACTCACCCCATCACCTAACACCTCTGAAGACATGGGCATTCAGAGGAAGCCCCAACGGAGTCTACAGGAGTTGCTAGAGAGCCAACCTGGGAGGGGGGAGGTTGGGAGGCCAACCCAACAAAAACTTCCTCCCCCTCCTCCTAAGTCCCCTCTACCTGCCCCTCAGCCAGCTCCTCCTTCCAGGGCCGAACAACCTGAACCTAAGAAGAGAAGGGAGCCCAAGGGCAAGGAAGTTGTGGAGGCCGGGAGGACTCAATCTTCCCATGACGAGGAGGCCCACAGGCCGACGAAGCAACTGAAACTCGACCCTGCCCCCAGCCGAGGACCAGAAATGGGAGAAATTCAACAAACTGAGCCCCGAGCATAGCTTCCAGCCCCCATGCTTGGGGGCTCGCCCCTGACCGACGATGCGTCGATCAGGGATTACAACGGGGGCATTGGCTGCCATGTAGCTGCGGCCTTGGAAGAGACCCTCTTGCTCCCCAAAGACATGGTGGAGCTGCGAGGATTGAGGAGGAACGAGGTCTTCCTCCAAGCCAAAAGGTGTCTAGGGATGGTATGCACTGTTACTTTGTTATTAATAATATTATTTTTTATTATTGTTATTTATCATTCATTTTTTTTTTTAAATTTCCCTCTCTTTTTGTTAAACAGGCTGTTCAGAGCACGTTTAGGATGGAAGAAATTTACCACTCCGTCGCTCAGCAGCTGGACGAGGAGAGAAGAAGAAGGATCGCTGCGGTGCAGACGATGTCAGTTGCCGAGAAGAGTAACACTGAACTTAAGGAAAAATTAAAGACTGAGGAGCAATCAAGGAAAAGTGCTGAGGCTGCCTTGAAGGGGGCTGAGACCCAGGCCGAGAGCCAGAGGAAGCTGGTCGTTGAGGTCAAAGGGCAGTTGGTTACGGCCAAGGAGCAAATCGCAACTCTAAGGCAGCAACTAGAGGAGGCTAACCAGCTTAAAGCCTTGGCCGAAAAGGCAAGAGTGCAAGTGGAGGAGGATAAACTCAAGGCCGAGAAGGAGAGAGACGAGGCCGAGCAGCACGGATATGACGTTGGCGTGGCTGAAACCGAAGACGCTTTTCGGGTTGAGGTCCCTGCTGTCTGCCGCGCCTACTGCGCCCAAACTTGGGAAGAGGCTCTCAACCAGGCTGGGGTTGAGGCCTCATCAGGGCTGAGGAAGCCAGAAAGCATCATTTTCCCCTCAGCCCTGCAAATCCCTAACCAGGCTGAGACGGCCCCTCTTATGCCTCAGCCAACTGCCGAGGCCCCCTCTCAGCCCCTTCCTTCTGCTGCCCAGCCAGACCAGGATAAAGAGAAAGAGATCCAAAAGGGGCCCCTTTCAGGTGAAGTGACTGAAGCCCCCCAACCAGAGACAGCTTCTCAAGATTTTGAGAAGCAGTTAGCCTTAGTCACTTTACCTGCAAAGGAGTCTCTTAAGGACAAGGAGAAAGAGACCAACTCTGAGGCAGCTGACCAGGCGTCCAAGCCAAAGCTCCAGATCAAATTAAAGCCTTAGTTTTATTCTTTATTAATATTATCATTCTGTTTTTTTTTTTTTTATTTATTTATTTATTTATTTTAACAGTGACAACAATTGTAATTTCTTCTTCTGTGCTGAAAGGCCAATTTTGATAATGTATGAAACCCTTTTCTTTATTTTAAGTAATATTTGTCAGCATCATCATTTTACTTAACTGTATCATATTTACTTTGCTCAGTTCTTTATTTTCTTTCATAACATGATCCATTACCAAAGAACTAGCATACCTTAATGAGGAATAAGATGAATTAATAAAGCGTGATGTTGATCTTTCAAGAAAATGTATCGCCCTTTTATTTAGTTCCCTAATAAGTTCCAAGATTTCCAGGCAATATTACTTCACCTAGACAATAAGTAAATTGTGAACATATTAAATTATACTTACACTTATTTGACAACCACGAAGTCAATCATGGCCTATAAAGCAGGTCAAAACCTAATCCAGGAGATAATAACTTATACTCAAGATCATGTTCTAAAGAATTTACCACAACATATATTTCATGGAATATATTCCTTAACACTGCACGGGCAATTATATTTTCCAGATTCATAGTATATTAATTTTCACCAAGTCTGTGGTCCGAGGACCTGACATGACTTAGTTTCAGTTTAATATTTCAACAGATGTCATAGTATATTAATTTTCACCAAGTCTGTGGTCCGAGGACCTGACATGACTTAGTTTCAGTTTAATATTTCAACAGATGTCATAGTATATTAATTTTCACCAAGTCTGTGGTCCGAGGACCTGACATGACTTAGTTTCAGTTTAATATTTCAACAGATGTCATAGTATATTAATTTTCACCAAGTCTGTGGTCCGAGAACCTGACATGACTTAGTTTCAGTTTAATATTTCAATAGATGTCATAGTATATTAATTTTCACCAAGTCTGTGGTCCGAGGACCTGACATGACTTAGTTTCAGTTTAATATTTCAACAGATGTCATAGTATATTAATTTTCACTAAGTCTGTGGTCCGAGGACCTGACATGACTTAGTTTCAGTTTAATATTTCAACAGATGTCATAGTATATTAAGAAGCAAAAGGAAAACAAGACAACTTTTATTATCAATAGTAATACCTTTTCAGATTATTTACATTCCATGGGTGAAGTACAGCTCTCTCATCTAAATCTTCTAAGTAGTAAGCTCCTATTCCTGCCACCGCCGTGATGCGATACGGTCCCTCCCAATTGGGACCCAATTTCCCCCAAGAAGGGTTTTTAGCGTTTCCTACAACTCTCCTCAAAACTAAGTCTCCTGGGGCCAATGGTCTCAACTTCACGCTAAGATCGTAACCTTGCTTTAACTTATGTTGATAGTAGGCTAACTGCACTCTAGCGTTTTCTCGCCGTTCTTCAATTAGATCCAGGTTCCTTTTTAATAATTCTTCGTTTCCATCCGGAGTGAACCCACCAGATTTCATTGTAGGGAAACCACTCTCCAGTGGTATTACGACTTCAGCCCCATACGTCATTGAGAAGGGGGTTTCACCAGTAGACTTCCGAGGTGTTGTCCTGTAGGTCTACAGTACGTGAGGTAGCTCCTCAACCCATCTTCCCTTGGCGTCATCCAACCTCTTCTTTAATCCATTCACGATGACCTTATTTACGGCCTCAGCCTGCCCATTTCCTTGCGGGTAGGCTGGGGTGGAATACCTGTTTTTTATTCCCAAATCAAAACAGTACTTCCTAAAGGCTTTACTGTCAAATTGGAGACCGTTATCCGAGATGAGGACGTTGGGAACACCGAACCGTGTAACTATATTCTTCCAGATGAATCTTTTGACATCCACATCTATGATATTGGCTAAAGGTTCAGCTTCAACTCATTTGGTAAAATAATCTGTGCATACCAGGAGGTATTTTCTGTTCCCTGCAGCTTTGGGGAACGGACCCACAATGTCTAGGCCCCATTGAGCAAAAGGTCATGGGCTGGAAAGCGGATTGAGCGTTCCTCTAGGCTGGTGGATATTCGGTGCAAATCTTTGGCACTGATCACATTTCTTAACATATTCTTGCGTCTCCTTCTGCATGTTTGGCCACCAATATCCTTGGGTAAGAGCCCTGTGGGACAATGATCTTCCTCCTGTATGACTTCCACAAACCCCCTCATGCAATTCCTCCAAAAGGGTCTCCGATGCCTTTGGGTGCACACATAATAAGTAAGGCCCAGAGAACGAACGTTTGTACAATTTTTTGTCCTCGGACAACCAAAACCGAGGAGCTTTCCTCCGTATTTTGTCAGCCTCGGATTTTTCTACAGGTAGTACATCTTTTTCCAGGAACAGTGATATGGCATCCATCCAACTGGGACCCAGCGCAACCTAATGTATCCGTGGTGCATCTTGATGCGCCAGAGCTCGCACATACAGGTCTTCCACCAGGATTACGCGAGGTAGATCCTGAGCCGAGGACGTGGCAAGAGTGGCCAGCGAATCTGCATGGGTGTTCCCACTTCTGGGAACATGAGACAAGTCAAAAGTTTCGAATCTTTCCTGTATATTCCTGACCAGATGCAAATATTCTAGCATCCTTGAATCTCGCGCCTCTAGATCACCTCCTACTTGTCCCACAACCAATCTTGAGTCCGAAAAAGCTCTTACTGCCTTTCCCCCCAGTTTTTGCACCATCTGCATCCCCTGCAGTAAAGCTTCATACTCGGCCTCGTTATTCGTAGCGGAGAAATTCAGTCTAAAGGATTTTTCTATGGTAATCTTTTCGGGGGACACCAGTACTAGCCCCACTCCTGATCCCCGCTGATTGGCTGCTCCATCAACGTACAATTCCCAATATCGTAGGCCCTGAACAGAGGCCATGCCTACCAATCTTTCCTCCACCGGTTCGTCTTCCCTTTCCACCTCTTCTGGAGATTCGGCAAACTCGGCCCCCAAATCAGCTAGCACCTGTCCCTTGATTGAGGTACGGGGCATGTACTTTATATCAAAAGCCCCTAGAATCGTACCCCATTTGGCTACCCTCCCTGTATAATCGGCGCTCCTGAGCACTGACTTAAGGGGGAGCTGAGTTAGGACGACCACAGTATGTGCCTGGAAGTAATGGGGGAGTTTTCTCGTGGCATGCACCACAGCCAATATCGCTTTCTCCAGTGGTAGATAACACACCTCGGCTTCATTAAGCAACTTGCTTACATAATAGACTGGTCGTTGTACACCGCCGTCCACCCGTATAAGCACAAGGCTTATGGCATGTGGGGCGACAGCGAGGTAAGAGAAAATGACCTTATCCACCACTGGGCTGGACATTATAGGCGGATGGGATAGGTAATGTTTAAGTTCTTGGAAGGCCCTGACACACTCCTCGGACCATTGAAACTCTTTCCATTTGTGTAACAAAAGAAAGAAAGGTCTACACCTTTCTGCTGATCTGGATATGAACCGATTTAAAGTTGCCATCATCCCAGTAAGCTTCTGGACCTCCTTTGGATTCCGAGGTGGCTGTAAGCTATTGATTGCTTTAATCTGATCTGGATTTATCTCAATTCCCCTATGAGTCACCATGTATCCTAGGAACTTCCCTGACCCCACTCCAAAGGAGCACTTAGAGGCGTTCAAACGCAACTTATGCCACCTCAGAATTTCAAAAACATTGGTAAGATCTGCTAAGTGCTCAGATGCCAACTTGCTCTTCACCACCATATCATCAATGTAGACCTCAATAGTTTTTCCCAACCGAGATTCAAACATCTTTGTCATCATCCGTTGATAAGTCGAGCCTGCATTTTTCAGGCCAAAAGGCATTACTTTGTAGTGATAGTTTCCCACAGGAGTGACGAAAGCCGTTTTCTCCTGGTCCTCCACTGCTAATGGTATTTGATGATAACCCTGGAAGGCGTCCAGGAAACTCATCCGGGGATGGCCTACTGTCGCATCTACTAACTGATCTATCCTCGGCATAGGGAAAGGGTCCTTGGGGCAGGCCTTGTTAAGGTCTGTAAAGTCCACGCAGACGCGCCATTTTCCCGTCTTCTTCTTCACCACTACGGTATTAGCCAACCACTGGGGGTAGAAAATCTCTTTAATAGCCCCTGCCTGTTTGAGTTTAACCACCTCAGACTTTATTGCCTCCACATGCTCATTCGAGGGTCGCTGAGGAGGTTGCTTTTTCGGAGTCACTGAAGGATCTACATTCAAACGATGACAAATGAATTCTGGATTCAGACCAGGGGCTTCATAGGCGTCCCACGCAAAAACGTCCGTGTTTCCTCTTAAAAGCTCAACCAACTCTTCCCTCTCCTGTGGGGGCAACCGAGCCCCAACCTGGAAGAATCTTTCACGGTTGTCCCCTATAGTCACCCTTTCCAGACCCTCACAACTCATCTCGTCATCTGACCTCCCACACAGCGACGACGAGGCCCCCAACTGCTATAAGACATTCTCTTTACTAGCCGAGGCACCAGTCTGCGGCTTGTGCTGAATTGCCGCAATTAGGCATTGCCTAGCCATAGACTGGCTTCCCACTATCTCCAGCACTTGACCTCCGGAGGGGTATTTCACTTTTTGATGAAGGGTGGAGGAAACGGCGCCCAAAGAATGCAGCCATGGCCTGCCCATGATCGCCGTGTACGGAGAGAAGGCATCTACCACAATAAAATCTACCTGAACCACATCCAATCCGGTTTGCACAGGCAGTCTGATCTGGCCCCTAGGGACCACCGTCTTACCTTCAAAACTCACCAAAGGCGAGCTGTAGACAGATAAATCTTCGGGCTTCAAACCCAGACCCTTAAAGAGGTCAGGATACATAATTTCCGCTGCACTTCCCTGGTCAACCATGACTCTCTTCACGTCGTATCCGCCAATCCTAAGGGTAACCACCAGAGCATCGTCGTGCGGCTGTATGGTTCCTTGTTTGTCCGCTTCCGAAAAACTCAGCACTAAAGGGACATTCGTTTTGACTCTCTTCGGCATTGAATCAGGCTCATCATCGGTGAAATGTGATACTGACATTATCCTGGTTGGGCAGGATCCAGTCCTCCCTAGAGCGGCGAATATAACATTGATGGTCCCCAGAGGAGGCTTGGATGCAGGATTTCCCTGAAATGCTGCGCCGGTCTGGCCTCCTCGGCCACTGGAGTGGTGCAGTAAATGCTTTAACTTCCCCTCTCGGACCAGTTGCTCTAAATGATCCCATAAGTTCCGACAATCTTCAGTAGCGTGACCATGATCTTGATGGTATTGGCAGTACAGGTTTTGGTTACGATTGTTTGGATCTCCTACCATCTTATTCGGCCACTTGAAAAATGGTTCATTCCTTACCTTCTCCAATACTTTCTGCATTGGTTCTCGAAACACCACATTGACCACTTGAGTGTTGGCAGATGTAGGTTGCCCTAAAAAGTCTCTCCGAGGACGATTATTCTGCAGCCGATCCGACCTGGAATCCCTCCTCTCCTGGGGGATCACCTTCGCTTTCCCTTTACCCTGGGATTGGTCTTCCTCAATTCTCCGGTACTTATCAATTCTATCCATCAGCAAGCGTACACTGGTGACAGGCTTACCAGTGAGAGACTTTCTCAAATCGTGCTCGGCCGGCAACCCTGCCTTAAATGTGCTAATAGCCACGTCATCATAGTCCCCATCTATCTCGTTAAACATCTCCCAATACCTATCCGAGTAGGCTTTCAAGGTCTCCCCCTCACGCATGGACATTGATAGCAAGGATCCTAAAGGCAAAGGTACCCTACTGCACGTAATGAAGCGGGCGTCAAAGGACTGGGTAAGCTTCTTAAAAGAATCAATAGAATTTGCCCTAAGACCATTAAACCATCTCATTGCCATTGGACCCAAGCTGGACGGGAAGATCTTACACATTAAGACCTCATCCTTTGAATGGACGGCCATTTTTTGATTAAAATGACTTATATGCTCCACTGGATCGGTCCGGCCATTATAAAGAGAGAAAGTTGGTTGGTTAAATCGCCGAGGAAGGCTAGCACCCTCAATCCGTTGTGTGAAAGGCGATTTGGCTACTTGACTCAAGGCCTCGTTCATAGCTTTGTTTCCCAGGCCCTTATGGGAGGTACTTTTGCCCTTCCTCTCATAATTACTGTACTCTTGGCTACCGGAGAAGGTTTCACTAGGTGGAGTCCCAGATCTTTGCCTATATGTATCATCTTCCGTATCCCCAGAAGAGGACTCAGACTCAAATGATGCTCGTTTACGCTGCGCGCGGCGTAACTTCTTTTTCAACTCATCAATCTCATGTTGCATGTCCCTATCATTCTCTGCATGGGATGCGTAACTTCTCTCACGCGATTGGTTCCTATTACTGTGCACTGTTTGCCCACTTTGCTCACGACCTCCCCTCTGTTGAGGATGGACTCCTGAGTAATTATGCTGCGAACCTCCTGATGCCGCCTGGTGCGGATTGCCATTGCCCTGATGTGGCCCTACCGCTGGTTGATGCGAACCTGATTCCTCCATTTTGCGCACTAAACCCAAATCTCTTTCTGATCAGATCAAGCAGTTCCCCACAGACGGCGCCAATTGTAAGGACCAGATTTGACTTGAATCCAAAACGGGAATGGATCCAGGCCCACGTAGCCCAAACAATGAATTTATAGAGTGCAGGAAAGAGAGCTAGTCTGATCTTGGGCCAAAATAATGGATTTTAGTGTAAAAAGATTAAAGATACGAGCATGGAATGTAACAATAAGTCTCCTCGGACATGCCCTAGAGATCTGATTTTCCTTTTCTTCCCTTCCGGTCCCTTTTTCTCCCGTCTTTCCTCGCCTTATATACCATGGCTTTTTTGCCTTTTTTATCATCCACGTGTGGACCTGGCATTCAACCTCCTTTTTCGTCATCCCCCTCGCCCTTTCTTGAATCTTCCATTCTTAGCTGGAAAGCTGTTCATTCACTGTTCAGGTATCACCTCCACATTAATGCGGCCAGAAGGTTAGCTGGGAGACATTTAATGCGGAGGTGACAGCACCTTTAGATATTTATCATTTCTTACCATTACTTTTTGTTTGATATTTCCCCCTTTGCTCTGTTATAAGATTTGTCCCAGACGTTGTTCTGAGTGATTAACGAGTTCTCCAGATGCCTCGGACTAAAGCCCCGAGACGACCATCGTCCTCGGACACGGCCCAATATCTCACAAGCATGCTCCACCTCTCCTCGGATGGTAATTTTGTCCATTCCTCGGTTGGCTGTCCTCGGATATTCGTTTGCCCTCACCCTGGATATTGGGCCGGGCCCTTCCTGGCTCCATTTGTATGAATGGGGATAATATTGGGCCTGGCTTCCTCACACACAGTTTGAACACATGGCAAAATTGGCCCACACAATATATATATATATATATATATATATATATATATGACTTTTGGTTGATCTCTCCACAATTTTCCACATCAGTATTTTTTATTTAAATATTTTAATTTGATTTAATTCAAAAAAAGAAGAAGAAAGACTCACATAAAAAAAAATAAAAAATTTAGGATTAAGAAAAAGAGAGAGAGACTCCTGTTAGAACTCTTATATATATATAAAGCAATGCGGCTTTGCCTTAGATGAGAGATCTCTTGCTAGTGCGACGACTTTTTGTTTTTGGTTTGTGTGTTGCAAATATGTTTGGTAGTCTTCTCTTTGATTTATGCTCTATGGAAATTTGTATTTGGTTTTGGTTTGTTAGTTCGAGTCACAAATAAATATCTCTTTGAAGGTATTGATTAGGAATGCAAATTTCTTTTTGTTTTAGGTGCAACCCTTGATCTTTCAATTTGTGAGGGAGAGCTATTTTGGTTTAGGTACTTCCTAGGTTTGGATATTTTTTTTTCTGTACAGTCACTTGCATTGATTTTGATTTTTGGAGCGCCTTCAAAACAAAAGGTATGTAACATTTTCTTATCAAGTTTAATGTTAACATATATGAGAGATATTTTGGTTAATTATAAAAAGTTTGAGGAAACATAAAAGGAAAAAGAACTAAAGAACGCACAATCTGATAAAAAAAAATAGTGACTGTATTAGGCAAAGGCTTTTGGAGATTGTTTTTTATTATTATTTAATTTTTGGAATTCTTTACATTTATGTGTGTGTATGTATTGGGCTTAACAGAATTGGAATTATCTTTGAAACTTTGGTTTTGATTGAATAATGAAAAAAGAAGTATGTTCCAATATTTGAAGTCTTCTATATATGTGTTGTTGTAGTTTAAACTTGGTATTTGAATTGTTAAATTGTTAATTCACAGTTTCATTGTTCATCTATTAATCATGAATAATAATAGTGTTATTTGCAACAATCATAATATGGTATCAATGATGTGATCATTCCGAATGCTTTCCTTTAGAGTTTAGATAGAGTCTATTTTATGATTAAAAAAATTTACAATTAAAAGACTTTTGAAATTAATTTTTTTTTAAAATAAATTATTGGATAGATTGGATCTTAAATGACTTCTATTAAACTCCATCCTTTATGTTATCATTAAAAAGAAAACTCATATAGATAGGTATTAGGATATTATTTGGAACTATCTTAATTGACTAACATATTACACATGGTACGAAACTAATTGTAACATCCTATGCTATAAAATAGAAATTGGGCCTATGATTATCTTCACTTTTAGGTAAAATAGAAACTCTATTAACTAAGTTTTAAGAAATTTAAAATTTTATTTCAAAAAATTTCCATAACATTAGATTTTATTTTAATTATTTTAATCATCTATCATAATAATTTTATATTGTAAAATAATAAAATTTATACATTACATACAATCATTATTTTAGTTACCTTTTAAATGATGGAGGATATGATAATGCAGTTTGTAAATCTATTATCAAGATAACATAGATTAGATTGGTGGTGGACAGTAGATTTAATTGCAGTTGAGTATTGTGTGAGGTTATCATCATAGAATAGCCCACGCTAGTATGTGTTATTTGGAACCAATAATATGAAAGGAAAAGAATTTTTCTAAATTATTATATTGAATAAAAAAATTACATTTTTTTAACTCAAAAAATTACTTATTTTCATTCATTTTCAAGTTATACATTTTTTATAAGACAAGTTATAGACTTTTAAGCAGAATAAATACTTTTAATTTTTATTTAACTATCCCGTATATTGTTTGGGTTAGCTACTAGTGTACAGTATTTTTGAATAATAAAATAATTAAGCACTAAAATTTTTTTGATAAAATTAAATTTGATATTTTATAAACAAAAAATACAAAATTTAATTAAACTAGTTAAATATAAAATTCTTTTATACAAATTATGTAATTTGACTCTTTTTTTTTTTGGGGGGGGTGGTGGTAAAATCCAGCTTTATATATGTAATTCCGAAACTGTGCCTGAGTCCTCAGCAATCAAACCCACCTTTACTGTGACATTGTTTTGCACTACATCAAGCTTCAATTCACACAAAAAAGCTAGCGAAAATGGAAGAGTCAGCGAAGAAAGGGACGGGGACAGTGACTTCACTAGCGGAGATGTTCCCAGCAGAGGATGCCCAGAAGGCCGTGAAGCGCGTGCAGGAAAAGCTCGCGGAGATACAAAACGAACTCCACCGCGTACGAGGTTTCATCTCCGACAACTCTAATCTCATCAACCTCGTCCAGAAACTCCCCGAACAACTCCACCACAATATCATCGTAAACACACTACTTGTACCTTTTCTCTTTTTTTTTACCAATGGTTAATATTTTTGAAACTTTGTCCGAATTTATGTATTTGCATAGGTTCCGTTTGGGAAAGCTGCGTTTTTTCCAGGGCGTTTGATACACACGAATGAAATTATGGTGCTTTTAGGAGAAGGGTACTATGCTGAAAGAACATCGAAACAGACTGTGGAGATTTTGAAAAGGAGAGGGAAAGTTTTGGAGTCCCAAGTTGAGTCCCTTAAGGCAATCATGCGGGACCTTAAAGCCGAGACTTCCTTTTTCGATTCTACGGCTTCCGAAGCTGCGGTACGCCTTTCTGTCTCTTTCACTGTTTCTAAGTTATTGGAAATATGAATGATTTTTATGAGGCGTGAAAATTGAATTCATTTTGTGTAGTCAGTGAGTGTGTAGTGTGAGCTATTGTTGTTTTAGTGGATTGAATTAGTTTACAATATAGGACCTTGCAATGTTTTGTAAGATTTTATAAGTTTAGAGTGCTCAAAATGTGTATTGATTAAGCTTATCGTGATGCAAATTGTGAAAGTGTAAGTTGCCGTCAAGGATATATAATAATGTGGATGTTAGACATATGGGGATGGTGAATGCAATTGTCTTCAAATTCAGCATATATTAAGATACAAATAGCAAAAAAGTCAATTTTTTAGATCGATAAAGTTCTGGCTTATGTGCTTTCTTGATATCCAAGGCGATCACTAGATTTCAAGTCCTTTCAATCAACCAAAACAGTTGTAGGAAGACTGAAGTTGGGTAACTTGGGTTTGGTCCTTAGGGAGTGTGTTTTAACTTCCAATATACTCAATTTCCCTAAATGGAAGTTTTTTAGGGTAATTTAAAGGTATGAAAGGGCTGAGACTGGGACACCCCCTGTCTCCATATCTCTTTTTTATGGCAATGGAAATATACTATAGATTGTTGCAAAGAGCTTCTGTGGAGAGCAAGGAGTTCAAGTTTCATCCAAGATGTCCATATATCCACCCTACTCACTTGTTTTTCGCCAATGATCTTATGATTTTTTTGAAACTATCAGTCAGGACTTATCTGGGTTGTCTGCTAACTCTAGTATGAGTGAAGTGTTCTTTGCTGGAACTTGCTGAGTTTATTACAGATCAGACCTTGTTTATTCTTAGCTTCAAGGAAGGAAGGCTTCTGGGTAGATATTTTAGGTTGCCACAGATTTCTGGGTGGTTGAACGCTAGAGACTGTCAGCCTTTGGTGGAGAGAATTACTGCCATAATTTAGCCATAATTTAATCTTGGACGTCTTAGAAGCTATCATTTGTAGGGAGTTTTGGGGCCTAAAAGGATTTATGACTGGAATAGGACTGCTGTTTTAACACATATATGAAATTTGTTTGCCCAAATTGGATACATTATCTGCTGAGGGGTAGGAGCTTATGGTCAATTAAATTACAGCAGGGGAGTTCATGGGGTTGGAGAATGATGATGAAGCTAAGGGATCATGCTTTACCCTTGATAAAACATGGAGTAGGAAAGTGAGAAAATATTTTTCTGTGGGGGGACAATTGGCATCCAGATGTGGTGTTGCTGCTGAAATATGGTCGTAAAGTAGTTTGTGATGCTGGGAGTTCATTGTGGCAAGGGTTTCTGATGTCTGCAAAGATGGTCAATGGAATTTGACACCTTCAAGGTCTGGAGACCTGGTTGCCATTCTAGCTGGCCTGTTTCAAGTCAGATTGCAGCAAGAAGGTTCTGTCAGGTGTTTACTTTCTCCTTCAGAACAGTTTACTTGCAACTCCACTTGGAATGCAATTAGGGACAAGCAGCAGGAAGTGGATTGGTACAAGTTGGAGTGGTTTCTGCTACAATTCCAAACATTACTCAATATATTATGTTTAACAATTAACGAAGACTCTCCACTCATGAGAGATTAGTGAAGTGAGATTATAAGAATGATATAACATGTGATGCGGGAGATGCAAGAAAATTTGGTTTTTGGCCTCTTTTATGACACTTTGTGATTGAATGTTAATAAATAAATTATGCCTTGTCTCTGACAATATAGAGACTTATGCTGTTATGTTTGCTTCCTTTAAAGAACGTTTTCTATCATTTCCTGATGTGATATTTGTATTTATAATCTTTTATTTGGCTCTACATACATAAACATTTACCTATTTGTATTCTCATTCATACTTACAACAGGAAGGTCTTCTAGAGATAACAGAAGATTATGTGGAGGAAAATTCTACTGAAAGGGAATCTGAATCAGGCAGGTTCTTGCCTCTTGTTGTCTTCTGTCAGTAGCTTGGTTCTGAAACTTGAAATGCAGTTGAGTTATAATTATAGAAGTACTGGATGGTTTAATTACAATTTTGGTAATTTCAAATTTATTTATTTTATTTTCCCCCCCTTTTTGGGTGTGTGTGTGTGTCTGGCAATCATTTTGTATCAATATTCATCAAAGCACTAATATTAGTTTGTATGAGTAGAAGAGGAGGCATATGCTACTAAGGGAAACAGAACTAAGCCATTTCTCCTTCTCATATGAGTAAAAATAATTATACTTAACAATTAACAAACTTCTTTTCTAGAAAATTGCTGAATGTCACAGTTAATCTTTTCCAGGCCCTCCAGAGATCTTAGTTGCCATTTGCCAATGATTATAAATGCATGTAATATTGTATATGCTCTAGGCTTTTTCATTGAATTTATATTAATTACATCAGCCAGTATAGAATTGAGCCAGTCCATAAGTTTCTGGCCCAAACCTGTATATAATTTTATTGGAATGACCATCCTGATGCCTTTCAGCACTTAAGACATGAATGTTCTTTTCAGGTCCACCAAAGGAAGATGCTCCTAGCTTTTCTGAAGCAGAAAAAGCAAAAGTTTTGGTTGAAGATGAAGAATATGCTCGTATTATGTCAAAGTTGGATGAACTTGAGAAAGAAGAACTTGAAGCTGAATGTGGCAATGAGACTGTTGAAGAAAATGAACAATTTGCAGATGATGATGAAGAATATGCTCGTTTGATGTCCAGGTTGGATGAACTTGAAAAAGAAGAACTTGAAGCTGAAGATGAGAAAATTAAAGATGATTTTAATAAGTTATCAGATCAGAAATCTCTTGATACCAATCTCAGACATTCAGAGGTAATGCTTTGGATTACATTTTAAGATTTTGGTTAGAAATATTGAAAAATGATTTCCAATAAAATTGGATTTTGTAATAAACAATTAGTTGCAATCACTTTTCAAATAGGGGTATCAGTCAAGAGAACTGTTGGAGCGGATGAAAGATAAAAGGTCTGCCACTGAAGAGTTTCTAAGTAAGTGTGATCCTCAAAAAGATTTGACTGATCGGCTAAATGTGAGTAGCATCTTCATACTCTTCTTTCTTGGTGTTATTGTTTATTAACTTATATCAGCTACTGAAATTATATTTTTTTGAGTCACCGATTTTTTAACAATTAATGCAGTGTATGGGTTTGGCAGTGCAATCTGTACCTGAAGGTTAGTCTTTAACCATTTCTTTTGTATGGTTTCTTTTCTTTTCTTAAATATCATATTAGCTTCTAGATCTTTGATACACTGCTAATCATCCCTTACAACTTCAGCCCGGTTTTATATGCCAGAGACCGATGATCCACCTTCCCTAGCCACCCCCACCTCCACCCCCTTTTCTTCTTATGGTATCATAATTTGACAGGAGAGTTCTGACTAATTGTGATAACAAGTCTCTATTATATCCTTCATAGTCATAACACACTGTACAGTGTCGAGTAAAATTTATGAGCTGGTCACTTTGGCCAATTGCTGTAATTTCATATTCACAATTTCTGCTGAGATTGATTTCTGTATCATATCTATTCAGATGAAAAATCACATGGTAAAAGTTTGATACACAATGTGATAAAATCCAGTCCTCCTGAGAAGGCCTTGATGCTCCCTGAAGTGAAGGAGAATGTTCAACCAGCGCCTTTATCAAGAAGTGAGGTATCTATAGCTTGTTTCTAAACTCTGCAGCACTCTTGCTGCTTCCTTCTCTGGTGTTGTTGCCTTATTTTATTATCTTTCCAAACAACATGAAAGTAAAGATTATATTTGGAGAATGTAAAACATGTGGACTGCCGTCTTAGGAGACTTAGGGTCCGTTTGGGATCAGTTTATTTAGGTTAAATTGAATTTTTTTTTGCTGAAAGCGTAAAAAATAAGGTTAAAAGCTAGTTGAATAGTATAATGGAACTCATGAATAGTACCAAAAAATGCAATGGGACCCATGAACAGTACTAAAAAGAAGCTAAAAAATCAAATAAGCTGAAGCTTGTAGGTCATCCCAAACGGGCTCTTAGTGGTAGAATGAGGAGGTTTAAGTAGCAGTTAGTTTAAAAAGAGAGTTATACAAGCCTACCTAGATGTAAAGAAAATGCCACTTATGAAAATTATCAAGTGGTGAATAGGGAAGCAAAAAGGTCTGTTTAAGAGGCTAAATTTAAGGGGATGAAGGAGCGAGAAAAGAATATTTATAAACTTGCTAGGACAAGAGAAATGAAAACAAGAGAGGTACCAAACAGATTACAAGACAAGAGAAATGAAATTTTTTTTTTATTTTTTATAAAGTTGCTAAAATTTCTGAATGTTGCTTTAAACTCTAATTCTTTTTTAGTGAAAGTTATTTATCACAAAAGCTGTAAACTAATGCTCTACAGCTAAAGCTTAACTTTTTCTGTCAATAACAAATGAACACATACTTTTACTGGATGAAGCTAGACATGGAGTCTATGTCAAGTTGGAATCATGGAGGGAGGCTTTAGAATCTAAAGGCTTTAGGTTAAGTAGGTCTAAACAACAGTAATGGAATGTAAGTTTAGTAACATGAGAAATAAAGATAGAGTTGTATAACTTGATGGTTAAGAGAGATCAAAGAATGAGTGCTTTCGATATCTTGGATCAATAATTCTTAAGGATGGTAAAATGGAAGGGAAATTATAAGAGAAGAGTTGGGTGGTTGAAGTGGGGAAGCATATTAGGAGTATTGTGTGATTGTAGAATATCTATAATGTTAAAGGGAAAGTTTTCCAAGACTGTTATAAGGCCAACTATGTTATATAGTACTTTGAATGGTGAGTTCTTAAGAAATAGCATGTTCATAAAATGAGTGAAGCTGAAATGAGAATATTAAAATGGATAAGTGGAAATACCAGGTAAGATATGATACAAAATCCAGGTTTCTTTTTTGTTACGAATGACAATTATTTTTAGCTTGATATTCACTACTAAGAAACCTGATTGAAAATTAATATCTTTTATTATGTAATATATTTTAATGAATTCCTATTGGATACACTCAAGCCAATAGATGTGGAATGATGTCAATTTTAGTACATAAATACTAATTTTTAATAATTATTCTTAAAAGGAACCAGTTGCAATTCTTTTGGTTTCTTTGTTTTTTATGTTTTATGTTTTATTTTTATTTTTTTAATTAAAAAAAAAAATTCTTCCCATGTTGCAGCTGTGAAAAAGAAATAAAACTGGTGCTAGAATTTGAGTTTTGAAACCGTAATTCTGGATTTTTGCTCTGTAATTTTAGTCACTTCTTTTTGGAGAAAAGCTTCTTTTTCCAATCTCAAATACCACAACTAGTTGGGCAGTGGCATTTGTGAAAGTCATGAGATGTAATGATTGTTTACAATTCTTATCGAAATCATTTAAGCAGCCTTTGTTTTACAGGTTCCAGCTGAGTCTTCAAAACCAGGATTTGATGCTCAGAAGGTATGTCTCTTGTCAATTGGGTGAAATGAACATTAGCTACCGGCTATGTCATCCTTTACCAATTATTAAGTAGTATATATTGTTCACAGGCTTTTACAGGCTCCATTATAGAGCGCACTCACAATACACACATTAATTCAAGTCAAGAATCTGCAACTTCATCACAGGTATACTTGTTATTTGCAGTAGATTTTATGTACTGTGGGGCTTAGTAACTTGTCCATTGATGTCAAATTTGATGGTTTGGGCTCTGCAGTCTCCCAGTTCCCAACCTTCAAAGCCAGTTTCCAGGTTCAAGATGCAGAGAAGATAGCTGCCAGTATTGTCAGAATATCAGGAAACACTGTTGGCAGATTAGGTAATTTATGAATCTATTGGAGGCAGATACAAAAATTCTCTAAATACGTGCTGTGACTGCTGTCTCCACCAGCATCTTGTATATGCTGAAGTCAAACATTGCCTTCCAATTCCCCTGAAGTAGAGGGAACCATCACTTTATCCTTCAGTTCTTTCAGTGGAAACAAAAGGAAGAAGAAAAGAAGTATGAGCCTATCTGTCGACAGTAGGGAAGAGATCTATTGATCCTCCACCCCATATGATGAATACTCCTCTTCCTCTTGTATACTTTTTTCCTTTTTTCAAGGTGAAGGGAGTTTAATAGCGGGAGTTTATGATAATTACCTTCTCTCTGAATCTTTTCCTGCATTTAGGTTAGCTCTCCACTTGTCACACACTGAAAGGGATAAATTCCTTGTTTCTATGGAGGGCTAAAATTTTTGTTTTAAAACCATCGGAACAACTTACCAAGAAAAAAAAAGCCTCGTTAAAAATATTGATTTATGAGGTTTTAATGTCAATATGTACTATCGGTTTGAAGTTTTGATTGAAGAGATTATATTGCCAATATGTACATGAGTGCATGATATTACCCTATCTGACACATGTATTTGTTATAATGAGAAACTAAGAAAAGTCATGCTTGCAATAACATCTGCAATTAGGTGAATCAGGGTACGCATAACAGGCCATTTAGGCATGCATTGTTTAATACTTGTTTAGATGTTTTATAGTTGTTCCCAAATCAAGCAACCTGGTCACCTAAGCTTCAAGCCTTCAACAGAGTAGCTGCATTGCACTTCCTCTCCCTCAGTCAGTCTTTTCAAAAGCATAAAATCACTTTTGACAGAGGAGATAAGGTAAATTGCATGTACAACATCGTTTAGAGGGTGTGTGCCTGTGCAAGTCTATATTATGCGTCACTAGATCTTTGGTAATCAAAGATGATCCATGATATTATTTCTCCTTCTAATTCCAATTTTTTCCCCTCTCCTAATATGTAAGTCATTTAAAGAAGCTTAAGATCTGCCAAAATACCCAAACTAACCCGAAAATGATCTAGACTACCCTCAACATAATGGAATCAGTATTTAGTGTGGCTAATCTCCTCAGGCTTCACAAATGGTAACCATCTCGCAGCTTTTCTAGCCTATAAACCCCTTGACACTTTTAAGACCGCAGACAAGGTGTAGTAATTCTTTCGGCAAAGTGGTTAGCTTTGCATGAATATGCGTTCCACTAAAGGCTCACCATACTCTTGTACATTAAGTGAAGCAAGCTATTGCGTGCTTTCAGGATTTTAACTGAGCTAGAGGATTTTGCATTCACTCGCAATTGCAATCAATTCCACTTTTAAACTCACTGGTTCATGAGCAACTACCCCTCATGTGTCATGTATCTTAGTGCAATCAAATGGATCAAATGTGTAAAGAGGATTCCTAGAATCACAACTTCTTGCACAATTTTTGCCACAACTTGTCACATAGTGAGTTGTGAATGGTGGAAGCGTGGTCTCACATGGACCTATCACTTTTTCTTTATCACTCATAACTCATCATGTGACGAGTTGTGACAAAAGTTGTGCAATAAGTTGTGTCCTTAGCATTTCTTATGTGTAAAATATTTTTTTACACAAAATTGACGCTACTGACAAGTCAGCTTAAATGTAACTGCTTTCATCATGTTAATTTCCTGATGGATTGCTCTCTATGCTTGCAACCAACACTGGACAACTTCACTGCTTAGATGTGACACGGATTAAATAAGACAACTATTTTAATTTATGTAAAAAATTGTTGAGATAGTAGAAGCTTTGATACCAAATCATTGCAAGTGTAGTTAATTATGGTATATTTATTTGAAATAATAATAGAAAAATCAAACGCCACATGAAAAACAAATATTTACGTGATTCATCCTTGTTATGTCCACTAAAGGCACCGAGAAGAAAATTTTACTAAAAATAAAAAATCTACAAAGGTAACACAGAGAACTCAAAACCCAAATCCCAAGTACACCTAAAAAATAATCACTTGCAGCTAACACAAATTCTCTAAACAAAGCATGCAAAACCCAAAAGAAGTGTAAAAAAACTAAATACTACCCAAAAGAAGTGTAAAAAAACTAAATACTGATCGAACCCGGCAAGAAGGAATTGATTTCACTGGAGTATCCCATGTGCACTTGGTGCAGTTTATTCAAGCCAACAATAAACAAAAGTAATCAGGATTATGGACATCCAGTTTGCTCTGGCCACTGTTGCAAAGGAACGCTGGTATGAAATAATTGAAGAGTGTCTCTACTCCGTAATGTACAAAAGTCAGTCTGGATAAATCAGTATTGTCAAGTGCAACGCAATTTTCAGAAAAGTTGAATAACTGGAAAACAGCTAAACGAGTGTAGTTACTAATCTATCTGAGGTATTACATTCAAATATTACAAGCATGGAATGCTATACAAAAATTAAAAAAAAAAAAAAAAAAAAAAAAAAAATGAAAATAGATCTTTATGATACAACAATGTACATTAAACAGTTACAGCTATTTGTTACACATCTGATGGGGAAAAAAAATGTTTCTGCAATAGGAAGTGCTTCAACCATTAGGTAACTTCTCCTTCCTCTTTTTGTAGTCTCGAAGCACTTTCTCCCTCTCCAAGGGAGTTGCAGAAAGTAACCACTTGCTAAATTCAGATTCTCCCATACCTGCAAACCGAGCAATGAGACTGTATTGGCTTCTCTTCCGGTCTTTGATTGAAGGAACATTTTCTTTCTCACTTACGCCATCTGGTTTGCTCCTCCTTGCTGCAGGGATATGGCTATCACTCTGAGGGATGCTTATATCCAACTTCCCTTGAATCCCAGGTCCAGCATTGACAATGTCTTCATTACGATGAGCATATACAATGCCTAAACATAAAAACATCAATTGATTCAATAAGTATGTGAAATCCTTTTTAAAAACCCTACCTACTGGCTATTGTAATCCCTATCAATGCAAAATCCTTAGGTCAATGGCCTATAGATCCAATATTTTCCACTAGTATCCCAAGTTCCTAATTATCTAGGATAGGCTAGAGTTTTTCTAAACAATAACCAACACTTAGATCTATCTCAACCGAAAACCTTCCCCATTGCCACTAAGGGAAAATTCACATAAAAGGCTAAAATCTTTCTGAAGTTCGAAGCCAATAATTCTATTTGTACAGCAATGGCCCAAGGTCTTTTTGACTTGCCTCTTCTCGTAGTAGCACCTGCACAACTACACAAGCAGTTCTCATCTTAACAGGTGCCATCTGTATTTTTCATGTATTCAACGAGGCAAAAAATCACTGCAGAGCAGGTAATGACTGCCCATAGGGGTCCTAACTCCTAAAAGGTGAGAAACAAGATGTCATCAACACTACTAACTTCCTACAGCTATTGTTTATAATGTTCACTAGTGCTTCTTGTTTATATAGATGGACAATGAATAACTTCCTCAAAATGCTGGGGAGGAGAGGGGGGGGGGGGGGGGGGTGGTATAAAAAGGGAATGTGAATGCAGAGTAATAGTAACAGAAGAAATTGAATTACAAAGAACAAGATAAGCCTACCCATGTCTTCAAGCACTGGTTTACTTCTTTTAACCCTCTCAGAGTTACTAGGCACTCTGGTTTCAGACTCAGATGAAAATGTAATGCCCACTTCCTTGGATGAAACAAAATCATTTCCAAGTTCAGTTAATCCTTTTTTCGTACTAAGATGATCCCCATGTTTGTGTCCCTGATTTTCATGTAATTCGATGATTTCACTGGTAAAGAGCTTATCAGATAGATCACGAAATAAATTGCAGATTCCAAAAAGCTCGCCTTGAAATTCCTTGCAATCCTGATATGGAGCTAATAAAGTGAAACACAAGAAATCTAATATTTGAAAACAAACACAAAAATCAAGAACACTGCCACCCACAAAAAGTGAATGTACCTGAACACCTTCAAAGTACCGTTTTTCCAATTTTCCAGAAACAGCTATATTTGATAGCTGCTGTTTATACACTTGACGGGAATAAACAAGTTCCTCAAGGGAACCAGCTGCAAGAAGGCGAAAAACCACAACATGCCGCTTCTGTCCAAATCGAAAGGACCTGTCCTGGGCCTGTAAGTCTTGGGCGGGATTCCAGTTTGGATCGAATATTACCACGCGATTTGCACTGACAAGATTTAATCCAAGCCCACCAGCTCGGGTTGATATGAGAAACACCTGAAACAAGAATTTAGAGCCCATTAGCAATTTGGATTACAAACTGAAGATTTAATTTTTAGTTTGAAAATTTACTAGTTTGCTTGGACTTGAATTGAAGTCATCAACTAGAGACTGGCGCAAGTTGGTTGGGGTGGAACCATCAAGCCTTGAGAAGCAGTAGCCTTTGCGTATAAGAAATTTTTCCAGTATGTCCAGCATCCTAAGAATAGTATATCAATTTCATGAGCAGGTAATGTCAAACCCAACAAAATTAGGCAAATGGAGAGAATTCACTGACAAAGAACATTAGTCATCTCAAATGTCAAATATATAACCATCAGAAATAATAAAAAAGTCAAACACAAAAAAATCCTCAAAAGTATTTTTCCTAAAGAACATATTTGCTTATCTTCACATCTACAGAGCGAAAGATCTGTCACCCAAAATAGCTCCTACCCTGCAAGTTGAGAAGAATGAGAGATTGGACAGGAACCCAACATTTTTACAACTTCATTAAATATGAATCGCCTATTACCCTATAGTAGTTTTTCTAGCATTCACCTTCATCATCCATTTTTTGCTTCCCTTCACATTCTAACAGCCCTTTAGCTACTAGTAGCCTCATCAATAATTGAAGGTAACAGAAGATACTTAGCTCCTGGCCCTTGCATTCTCAGAACATATAGTAAATTAGCAGCTTTTACACAGAGGTGAACATCAAATGACTGCAGCTTAGGACTCTCTGTCTCTCTGTCTCTCTCACATGTCTGATTCTTGTGGAACTAGCACAACTTTTTGTTTCTTGCTAACACTCACAGAAGAATCTTTCCTTTTCTAGCTATTTTTGATCTTTACAAAGTGAAAATTTTGACCCCAATATAGCATGATGAGAAAGCAAACCACGTTGTCAGGATGGAAGACCGGGAAATGTAAACGGTGGACCGATTAGTGGCGGCCTAGCTCTGAACCTATGTGCCTATGACTTTGTTTCTCAGAAATTCATTAACGAGGAGTTTAGTAGATGTCTAAGGATTTCATAATTTTCCAAACTTGATAAACATTTTTTATTAAATATAAGGAATGGACGTAATGGTTGATTTGTTATCCAAATTAGTCAATGAGCTACTCTATTTTATTCTTATTTAAAATTCTTTTATACTGAGTTTAGAATGACCAGACAGAAAACAGAAAAACCAGATAATAGAATGATATATTGGAACTGGACAACCATGTTGTCAGACCTTAGCAGAGCGAATAATATTAAAATACCTTAAAAATAGAAAATAAAAGAACCTTGAACTAAAGGCTCTACATTGTAAAATAATGGCACATTACCTGACAGAGTAACTGAACAAAAGAACTTTATCACCGTGCAAAACCCATGAAAGCATTAGCTTTTCCAGTGCTCGCATTTTGCCACAATGTTTGACATCACTTAGGCCCATGAAACTCTCACTTTGGGTGTTCCCTCCTGCCAAATCAATATCAGGGCCAAAGACAGCGGAGGCAAACTCTGCATCTTTTCTTTGTTTATCTGGATCATCCTTATGGTTAGGCTTAATCAACTCCAGGTGATTGCTTATCTGTTTCCAAAAGGTAAATATGCACAAAGCCAAACATAATTTTTTGAAATAAATATAATGATAAGAAACAGGATCTAGAAGATAGGAAAGAAGAAACAGGATCACAATAGTATATATAATTATTTGAAACAGCTGGGAACACCATTTAGTTCAAGCATTGAAATAACCAACCTAAATTGATAAAAAGGGTAATCTGGGTTTCAATTGGCTAAGCAATTGGGTTACATTTTATTTTTATTATTATTATTATTTTTTATAAAAGTAATGAGGTTGCCCTTTATAAGCAAGGGAGAGTCATATGAAAAGTTCTACTTATAATAAGAAGGTAAAAATCACAATTACTGCCTCAACATAACTTATTAAACGTTGACTATGAACATCATTTTCAGAGGATTCAAGTTTTGCGGCTTCCTTGTAAGGCAGCCTTCAAGCACTGATGCACATGTTAATGGAAGCATATGTACTAAAATGCAAGGCACTTGAGCAACACAAGCTTGGTGTCTTAAGATTTTCTATTAAAAATTTATATGCCTCTTATGTAAACCAAACATACCAGGATCTTATCATCAGTAAGAGAGAAAAATGAAAACAAGTTTCACATCCTCTTCTTTTTCAGTACAGTTAACTTTATTTTGACTCACACTTTAGATTGATTATGGCTTAACAGAAGCCTAAAAAGTTCCTGATGACTTAGGATCAATACAAATAAATCAATTGTGATGACTGTTGAATAAGACTGGATGAATTTCAAAGTCTCAAACTGCAATTGTAATTATTTTGTAAACTCTCAATGGTCCACAAGTTTTCTTTAATTTTCATGGTAGGTAATACCATTCTACTATGTTTACTTCAATCTCAAAGTCAAGCTTCAGCTAATGTGAAGACACACACACGCACACACCAAAAAAAAAAAAAAAAAAAGGCTCTAGCTCTCACTTCTGGATTTGTTAAAAATAATATAACTACAAAGGTTTGCCTGGTCTAGGAAACTGCAGCAAGAAGTCCTTCAGAAAATATAATAAAAAATAAAGTTGCGATAGACTCCTTATATTATGACTTAATACCTCTTTATTTTTCAGCAATGATTGTAATAATAAGAAAACAGTGCAACAATTTTCAAGAGCTTGCTAACCTGTTGCAACTTAACAAGGCAGGGAAGGACAAGGCAAAAGGGGCATGAATCACAACCATCAGGATTGTCCCTGTGAAGATAAGGCCAAATTACTCCATTTGGTACAGTCCTTTTGCAACATTCAACTTGAGTAAGAGGGCTTCCGCAGCTACATGGAAGGTCCTTATTTATAAGGCACTGGATGTCTGGTAGTTGTAACATTCTACTATAAACCCGCTTTTGCAATTCACTCATGGCACAGAACACAACATTATCTTCCTTTCCCATCATAAGATGGCCAATAGTCTCCTCCTTTGTCCTTCTCAACATATATTTCTGAAGAACTGCCACTAGGTGCTGTTTTCGCTTGTCAGCAACCCGAACAAATCTCTCAGGAGCAGTTGACCTCTGACCATGCTTGAGGGGTTCATCATAAAACTCCCGGAAATGTTCCCTTGTTCCCAAGGATCCTGGTGCGACCCAGTCAAAGAGATTAAATAATTCCATTATTTTATTCTGCATTACGGTTCCTGTCAGACCAAAACGTTTTGGGGTTTTAATTTCTAAACAAGCTCCATAAAGCTTTGACTTTTCATTCTTAAGCCGGTGTGCCTCATCAACAATTACCATCTCCCACTTAACCTCAGACAAGATGCTGCCATAAATTCTGTATGTGTCAAAACTGGTAATAAGTATCTCAACTGCGTGTGCTTCTAACTTGTCGTATATCAGATCACGGTTTGCACCATGGTATATAGAAACACTAAAGGTTGCCCACTTAGAGAACTCATCCTCCCAATTATGGATAACAGAAGTGGGGCAAATTATTAGTACGGGGCCCTTTTTGCCTACCTGATCCATTATTGTTGAATCAACACCTTCTCTGTCTTTACCATATACAGCAGCCAGGAAGGCAATGGTTTGAATGGTCTTACCAAGTCCCCTGTTCAAATTTAAAATAGGGAGAAGAACTTGATTACCCACAAGAAAGTTTAATGCAGTAATTAGAAGCAGCAAAGCCACATACATATGCCCATGTTCACATACAAGCAGAGATGCATGCATACATACACCCCTACCATCTAACATATCCAAAATTTACAGTGCACACAATATCAGAAGGATCATTACATAGTGCTGATCCCACTGAAGTGTGGTCCTGGGAGGTTGGTAAAAAATATGCATACTATACCATGTATAACACGTATGTATGTAGTTTTTGGGAAAAAAAATTCTCTTGTTTATTGTAGGAAACAAAAATACTCCAAAAATACATGTGTTCTATAATTAAAAGTATAAAAACACATCTGTGAAACATGGATATGGACACAACCCTTCTTCAAAAATTAGGAAATGACACTATGAGGATTTGACATTTAATTAATTGATCAATTAATATCTTAAGGTATACTTTATTTATTTTTAGGCATATTTTATGTTTATTTTCAAAAATAGATAACAACTATGAAAACATTTAAAAACATATCTTAAATTAAAGGAATCTTTTTAATAGTTTTTATTCCTCTCAACACACTAAGGACCCGTATGCAGGAGTGTCCCCAGCATGTCTGTGTCCAACATGTGTCTGACATGGATATGCCAAGGATTTTGGAATGTTCATGCTTCTCAGTAACATGTATTAAATGTTTCCCGCATTATACATGTACAAAAATACTTCATCTTGACTGAAATTTTATACTTTTATCAGCAATATAATTATTTTCCTTGCTAAAGTGTGTCATTATATATGAAAACAAAATTATCAGTCATTTTTTTAGTTCCATGTTTTACTATTTATATTAAATGTCAAAACTTTCATATTTGTATTATAATCTTGAATTTTTTTGATCGATTGAGATTTTTCTATAATTTGAATTATTAAATCTTATTATAATATATAATAAGGTCTAATTATTGTGGGTTGGGCAGCACCCAACAGCATTTTCTTCTTTAATTTCAGGGAAACCCATTTTCTGAAATGACTCATCCAGAAACAAAAGATGAACTATATGAGCAACTCAAAAAAATCCTGTGTACTTACATGTCATCTCCAAGAATGCCTCCATGGTTGTTCTTGTATAAACTATATAAAAACTTCACGCCTACTCTCTGATGTTCAAGCAACCTACAGTTGATAGACGCGGGAACCTGAAAAGCATTGATTCCTATGAACAGAATTCCAAAAACATCTAGAGCTTCACCAAGGAAAAAAAAATTGACACTGTAGGGTCTTCATTGTTCTAATGAACATCCCCCCCCCCCCCCCCCCCCACAAAAAAAAAACAAAAAAAGAAAGAAAAAAGTAATACCAAAGATATCTGCTAAGAAGAGAAATTTACACTAATGGTGAAAATTTCATGGAGATGACTATCATTAGTTTGTGTTTTCCCCACAGTAGAGAATTTTTTCACTCATTTTTCTGTTCCCCTCTATCCAAGCTGGCCATAATTGATGAGAAGCGGGCAGGAAAGAGAAAAGAAAAGCAAACTAAAAAACCTTTAACAACCACTGTAACATTAGCCTATTATAAAATTTCAACTTTCGAGTTCTTCTCATATGTCTTTTGGGAATATAAAATGTATAAGTTTAGTGTTCTCTCAAACACGATTCAGTATCCAAAACAGTCTGGTTGACCCATACTCACTAATTAATGCTTTCCCTGTGGAGTAATATTATGATACATATCATGTGACAATTTGGCTGCCACATTAGTTTGCAAAATTAATTATGTAAAACTCTTTGTATGTTCAGTATTTCCCAAAATCATATATGTAATATCTACTATTTATGGAAAGCACTCCTATGATCCATTTAAACAAACGAGAAGTGCTACGTCCACAACATTTTCACAACAAATTATAGGCGGTTAGTTATTATTGGTTTAAATTTGAACCTAACTTTGAGATTACTTTTTTGTCCTAATAATAACATCCAGTAACAATCAGCCACTTAAAATTTGTTATGAAAATGTTGTGGATATAGCATTTCTCTAAACAAAATCAATATTTCAATATGCATTTATGCACATATCCAATTGAATTTGAAAACTGAGAGTTAAAACCTCTCTCTCTCTCTCTCTCTCACACAGAGTTCACAATTCACTATCCAAAGGGAAATTCATGAATAACCAAATTAATCAATCTTTCCCAATTCGTTTTTCTCTAATCCCAAGGAATAATACAGAACAAGCAAATAGCAAGTATTGAAAATATTTCTAAAGAAAACTATGCACAAAGCAAGACCAAAAATTTAAATCCAGCAAATTCATTTACACATTATATACACAAATCACAAATGGGTTCTTAAAGACAGAAACTTAGTAAGCATAAAATCACCTGTACAACTGGAATTTCACCCTGAGAAGACAGAACCAATGGCTCAAAGGGTCCTGTATGCTCAAACTGAAACTGACCCAATTTGGCGGGTCTCCCAAACCCATCTGGTTCTTCTGCTTCTTCCTTTTCTTCTTCATCGCTATGACCTTGAGGTTGTTGGTTAGGTAAGCAATGTGGTTTTTGGGGTTGGGGCAGAGTCTCTGGGTCTTGAAGGCGCAGAAGCTGTTGAGAGAGAGTGGACTTTGGGGGTTTTCTAGGGATTATGGGGTCAAAGTTTGGGGTTATGGATGTGGAATTCAACGATGAAGATAAGTTTTTGATGCAGGGCTTGAGGGTTTCTTTGAAGATGTGCAGTGACATATGGAAAAAGGTGAGGAATTTCTGGTAACAGTTTTAAAAAAAAAAGTGTTTTTTTTGGGACTTGTGATTTTGTGTTGTGGGGACTAGGGAGATGTTTTTGTTGTTCCAGAAAACAAAAAACAGACTTAACCGCCCAAGGGCAAGAGGGTTTGATTTTTGAGTTTTGTCGAGTTCTGATTCAGTCACCTCTGGTGATGGGGGAAGGGTTCAGCAAGCCCTGTCGTGACGCCACCTGGCATGACTGAAATATATGACAGGATTTTTTTTTTTAGCGGAAGACACTATTTTAGTCCTTATATTTTGAGGATATAATCAATTTGGTCATTATATTTTAGTAACAATCAATTTAGTTCTTATTATTTTCAATCTGCAGTCAATTTAGTTCTTACCGTTAATTTATTAACAAAAAATGTCTAATTTATTAACATGATCAATTTGGTCATGTTAACAAGTGTCATTAAGGCAATAGGTAATAATCAATTTTAGGAAAGTTTTGACATCACTTTTATGGAAAATGGAAAAAACTGTCAAAATATTAATTGTTTTTTTTCCCATAAAAACTTTCTTTAAATGAATTATTAATCATTGTCAGGGCATCTATTAGCATTTCCCTTAAAAAATTCATCAAACACTTTAAAAAATAAAAAACATAAAGTTAAAATTAACCCAACATCTATTTTCTCAAACTTAGGCTGCGTTTGGATCTATGTAAGTTTATTTTCGAGTGTAAAATAGATTCGGGGGAAAATATTTTATGGAAAAGGAAAACATGTTCTGTTGTTTGACTGTGTTGTGAAAATTATGCCAGAAAATTATTCCTTGTGTTTGGTCTTACATGTAAAAAACCTATTTTCAGAAAAGGGAAACACAAGTTAACCCCCAGCCACCACTTGGTCCAGCCATCGCCACCACCAAGGAAAAGCACAACCCACCACCAACCACCCAAAATCTAGATCAAGAAGAGGAAAAAAATTGCCCCCATTGCTCCGTTACCACCAAAATCCACCAAAACACCACCATTCACACCACCACAATAACAACAAAATCTGAAATCAAAGAAAAATAATATCAAACACAGAAATATGTGGGGGGTTTGGTTCAGGTTAGAGAGAAAAACTGAGATGAGAAGATGAAGACCACCGTGGAGAAGAGAGGGGGGGTGAGACCAATCGAAGAGAGGGATGGTGAGACCGTTCCAGATTGAGCTATGGCGGTGGTGGATCAGGTCCATGCAGAGGTGGAGGAGGTGTTTGACTGGTCGACAGTGAGGTGGAGTGAGAAGATGAGGGAGAAACTCACCGTGGGTTGAGAGGAAAATGGTGGAGAGGTGTGTTGGAGAGTCTGGTGGAGCACAACTTGCAGTCGGTTGTCAAGATCGGAGCTTAACCTGTACTCGTCGGTGCATGGCTAGCAATCAGAGAGGGAGAAGAAGAAGAAGAAAAAAAAAAAAAAAAAAAAAAAAAACTTGGTCGGCGCGTGATCTAGGTGGTAGGGGCGGCATGACTTGGGTTGGCCGGAGCTTGGTTGGGTGGCCACCTATGCTCTCTCTTCTTGCTCTTTCTCTCTCTCTCTCTCTCTTTAGGTGTCTATGGAGTCCAAAAATCATTTTAAGGTAAAACACAAGTGTAAATGATTTTCCGGGTTAAATGGCTTATTTTACAGTCAAAGTGCTTATTTTACAGTCAAAGTTTAAGATTTTCTAGAAAACTTTATTTTACATGTGCACCCAAACATGTTGCTGGGTGTAAAATATTTTCCGGAAATCATTTATACCCAGAACAAACACAGCCTTAGTGTGTGTAGCTTTGTGGGTAAATTTTAAATCTCTAATAATTCAAATCCTACGAAAATCTCAAATCTCAGCATTGCCCAAAAACGGGCTCCTTAAAGAAGATGTCTAAGTGGCTCAACCAAAAGGATTCACTGATCCGCACTTTCTAGATCATGTGATGTACCTCAAGAAGGCACTTTATGGGTTAAAGCAAGCCCCTAGAGCTTGGTATGATCGGCTCACACAATACTTGGTGTCACATAGGTTCACAAGAGGAAAAGCAGATCAAAATCTCTTCAAAAAAAGGGGAGACGACAAGTTGATAGTTGCTCAAGTCTATGTTGATGATATCATTTTCGAGTCAACTAAGGATGAACTTGTTCATAGCTTCTCAAAACTCATGCAGGCCGAGTTCGAGATGAGCATGATTGGAGACCTAACTCACTTTCTTGGATTGCAGATTTGTCAACAAGATTCAAGTATATTCCTATCTCAATCTAAATATGCTAAAAATCTTGTGAAGAAGTTTGGTTTGGAATCTGCTAGTTTTGTTAGAACCCTTATAAGCCCAAATGTTTAACTCATTATTGACTTGTTAGGTAAAAATGTAAATTCATCTCTTTATAGAAGCATGATAGGTAGTCTTCTTTACCTTACTACTAGTAGACCTGACATTAGTTACATTGTGAAAGTGTGTGCTAGATATCAGGAAAATTTCAAAGAGTCTCATATGATTGCTTTAAAAAGAATCATAAAATATGTCAAAACCACTGCCGACTTTGGTGTGTGGTACAGCAAGGACACAAATGATGTTTTAGCTGGGTATTTTGACGTTGATTGGGTTGGGAATGCTGATGATAGAAAGAGTACATCAGGGGGTTGTTTCTATGTGGATAATAATCTTGTTTCCTGGATGAGTAAAAGGGAAAATTCTCATTATCTACTGCAGAAGCTAAGTACATCACTGCCGGTAGCTGTTGTACCCAACTTCTATGGATGCAAAAACACCTCAATGATTACGATATTTGTCAAGAGAATATTACCATCTACTGTGACAATACTAGTGCCATCAACATCTTTAAGAATCTGGTTCAACATTCTCGAACTAAACACATAGAGATTCGACATCACTTTATTAAGGAGCTTCTCAAAGATGATACTCTTACTCTTGAGTTTATTCACACTGATAATCAAAAGACTGATTTGTTTACCAAATCTCTTGATAGCAGACGGTTTGAATTCCTTCGCCAAAACATTGGTGTCATCTCCATAGATTGATCTCTCCTCATCCTCCTTCTTCCTCATGCATTTGCATCTAGTTTTATGCATTGCTTTATTTAACTTGTTTTTGTTTGTCTTTTTTTTAGTTTTGGTTTATTTTGTTTTTCATAAAAATATATAATTTTTTTTTGAAAATCAGAAAATTACAAAAACAATGTGTGTTTGTGTACATTGGTACTTGAGTACCTTGGATGGCCATTGAAACAAAGTTTTCTAAACTTTGTATCTTTTGTAGCTTAGATGAGCATCTCTATGCATAACTAAGCAAGTGAGCTTTGTGGCTCGTGTTTGTGATGAGTAAGGTTAAGTGATCTCTTGAACTTAACACTCGTATCACTCTTTTTGATGGGAAGGACTAGAAAATCCAAAGAGAAAGACATAAATAACCATCTCACTACTGTTGTTCGCCAATCATGAAAGGACATCTATATGCTTCAACATAGCAAAAGTGCAATGTCAAAAGCTTAACATCATTGGATATTTCTTTTCTCTCTTCTATATGCCCATGCATAATATGCTTATTAAAAGAAAAATATGTAAAGAAAAATAAAAGCAAAAAGATCAAAATGCTTTACATATGATTGCAAGCGTGTCTTCTAGGAGATGTGAGAGTTATAGGATGTACCTCGAATGTGAAAGTTATAGGATGTACCTCGAAAGTGATAGTCCCTATCAAATAGTTATGATTGTGTGTGAGTCAAAGTGATTTTCTCATGTCTTAAACTGTCATAACATGTAGACACCTAAGCAATCTTGCGATGTTTTTCACACATAACACGCTATATTCTTTTGCTACTTTTGATACATGTACAGGTATAATGTGATTTGGCCATCACAAGGAATACTTGTGTAAATGTATGCTCACTAAACTGTCTTAACTTGTTTTTGAAATATAAAATTGGTTAGACTTATTGTGTGTGTGTGTGTGTGTGTGTGTGTGTTTTGGATCTATGTGCTTAACATTTTTCTTGATTAAGAGATGTTTTTGAGAGCTTAAAATGTTGTTTGGATCCTTGATTGAGTAGCATGCTTGATTGCATTCATATCTGTGTTTTTCTCTTCCTTGAAAAATTGTTTTTAAGCAATCTCGATAGCTCTTGACAGATAAGCTATCTATTGAGACCTTTCAACTACCTTTTATCACATTCTCGACAGCTCTCGATAGCTACTTCGATCCATCGAGAAACCTTCTAGATGCTCAATAGCTTGTCAATAGCTACCTCGATCCATCAAGAATCTTTGCTGTGAACACCTCTCGTTGGATCCTTGATAGCTAAAAGACACGTTTTAAATCTCGATAGCTCTCAATCCATCGAGGTTTATGAATTTTCTATATATAGGCGCCTCGCAATTTCAAATCTATTCTCTTCGATCTCTCTTAATTGCTTTGGGTCTTTTCACCTCTAAAACTCCTCTCTCTCACTCCAAACTTCATTCCCAAGAGTTCTTCGACCTTGATCTTGCTCTTCTTCACTAGTAAGGTCTTTAATCCCTCTCTTCATCATGCATTTCACAATTTGTAACCTAACTTTTCGGGTTTTTGGAAAGTTTTGAGATTTTTCAAAATCAATGAAGTTTTTGCTAAATTTTTGGGATAGGTTTTGTATATTTGATCCTAAATGATAATGCATTGCATCACATGTGCATTATAACAATGTTTCATGCATTTTAGATATGTGTTTACTTTGTTGCTATGTTGTGTGCTAGTAGGATTGGATTGGGCTAAGCCCATGATGTATTTTAAGTTTGCATGTCGCATGTTCATGCATTTTCATGCATACATGACTTCAATCTTTTATATTCTTCTATATTATATTGTTGGTGCTTTTCTGATTGTCTCTCTCTCGCCCTCTCTCTCTTTCTTTCTTGCGTTAGCCTGCTCTATGGCACCTAAACGCAAATCCACTCCATCCCGAAACCCTATTTGTTCCGGGGCATCTTCTTCTTCTCCTTCTAATCCTGCTCCATCTCACGTATAGTTCCATGATGAGAAGGCCCAGTCGGACTTCTCAGAGAACTTTTCACGACGAGGCATTCATTTTGATCTCATGCTACCATCAGACAGTTGGGGTTGGAAGTCACTGTGTGGCGCCTTGATCACGTGCCCTTTCGTGATCATACAAAATTTTTACTCTAATATGCATGGATTCGACATTTCTGTACCTTATTTCTTCTCTCGCGTTCAAGGTACACACATTGTAGTTACTCCAGAGATTGTCTCCGAGATACTACACGTTCCTAGGGTAGCGCATCCTGACTACCCTGGCTGTGAACGTCTGAGGACAGTGTCCAAAGATAAACTCTCGTCTCTCTTTTGTGAGACACCTTTTTCTTGGGGTGATCATCAAAACACCCCTTGCTCAGGCTTTGCAAAAGGTTCGAGGTTCCTTCACATGGTAATGACATTCATTCTTCATCCTTCATCTCACTATAACACTATCACAGAGTCTCGTGTTTGATTTTTGTTATCACTCTTAAAGGATATCTCTATCAACTTCCCTTCTCACTTTATTCTATACCTTATTTTGCCTTTGGCTATCACGCGAATCCTTTGCCATTTTTCTATCTCTTTTCCCACGTCCCCTCATTTCTCGGTCATGGGTGGTATAGATAGGGCTATCGTCAGACAAAGTGAAGCTTAACTTCGACCAAGGTGGCCATGGACAGAAACAACTGCTCCTTCTACTTCTACCACTCCATCCACCTCCGCTCCTTCATCTTCTACGGGTAGAGTGACACTTGAGGCCATCGTGGCATAGCTTATGCACATGGATGCTTGTCTTGACACTCTTAGTGATGAGTTGTGTCAGTGAACACCCGTGTTGGTCATATTGCACAACGACAGGCTATCGTGGGTGGTTTCATTGTGGCCTCCTCTCCTTCTCCCGAGGCATCTGTGGACGATGATGATGACTCCGACGATAATGATGCTGATGAGGATGATGGTGCTAGCTCTCCCAATGACGATGAGATGTCTACTTGATGTACTTGCCCTTTGTTACTTGTGACAAGAAGGGGGAATAGTTTTGAGATGAAAGTAGTCATACTCATAGGGCGAGGGTTAGTATAGGAGATTTTGTGATAGGGGGAGTGTGTATATGAGGGATGTAGTGAGGATTTTTGTATCATTTCTTTTCTTTCTATTTTAGATACATTATCTCTTGTACTTTGGTCTTGTGACCATTTGACATACATTGTACTTTTATTTGGTTTATATATGATGTATGTTATTTCACCTATCTCTCCAAGTGTTATTTCTTTTCTCTCTTTATACACATGTTTCTTATTTAATATATGCAACCTTAAATTTTTGTTTTACACTAAGATGCCTTGATGAGTTTTGTTTAAAATGTTTTAGAAATACAGGTTGTTAAAATCTACTTGCCATAAACTCTCTTCTTGCAAAGGTTTTCAAGAGTTTGTGTTATGATAGATTTTATCGTATTCAACAAATGAGTATGAGTTGAGTGATTTATGACTTCTCTCATATGTTTATTTGTTTGTTGTGGTTTTGTCACAGATTGCCAAAGGGGGAGATTGTTAGGACATATGTGATTCAATGTTAGGAACATATGTCACTATTTTATGTAATTGGCTAATCCTTTGAAAAAACGCACTTTACTTGTAATTTGGTAGATCTAGGATGTGTTTAATACTTTAAGGAAAAATTATTCAAATTCAAGTGTTAAAGCCATGCAAGTCTGTCCAAGAATCAAGTGAGAAAATGCTGGATTTTAAAACTCAACAGCTAGCATCTATCGAGGTTTTGTTTCAAATCATGGCTCGACAACTAGCTCAATAGATGGCTATTTATCGAGGTTTATGAAACTCAGTTTTTTAGAGTTGTTTTTCATCCAATCCGTGAGTATGTGTTTAGACCTTCTTTTCTCACAACCCTAAACATATATAAGGATTATTTTAAGGGCTGTCAAAGGTTGCACAGTTGCGCGAGTGTGAAGAAAAGTTTTGTTCATGCAAATTGTGATTAGAGATAGAATTTGCCCTAGTTCATCTTTCTATTGAAGAAGCTGCTATTTTTGTACATCTTAGGGTTTTGTGACTAAGGAGCTTCGTGATCTTCATCATGTGATAAGCTAAAGAACTTTGCAGCCAACATCTTTCTCAAATTGGTGATCAAGTCGCGTACTGGGATCCACGTATCTATTGGTTAGTCATGTACTGTGAGCCGTGCATTGAAAATGAGAGATTGTCACTACAGAACAATTCCAATTAGGTATTGAGGTAATGGTTCAACTATAGGTTGGTATAAGGTACTGGCATTCCTTTACTTGTAACCGCTTGTTTTAATAATAGTGGATTCTCGGGAGTGGTGACCTTAAAATCATCCGATGGGGTTTTTGCCGTATAGGTTTTCCCCATTCGTAAACAAATCACCGTGTCAATTTAATTTTCACTGCACTTTATTTAATTGGTGATTTTTTTGTGCTACCACGCATTTTGCATGTTAATTTGATTAATTAATAAACTTAGCTAATTAATCAATTAATTCATTACAAGAGGTCAATACATTCTTGGCTTATCATGCATGTTGGATTTTTTCAACACTTCTGGCCATTTGTTGGCAATTCTGTGGTGAAGAAAGTCAAGAAGATCTTCAGAGAGAGAACAATGCTTGAAATTCTGAACCAAACCCACATAGCTCTCATTCCAAAAATTCAGGGCTCTAAAAGTCTTGGGAATTATCTGCTGATCAGTCTATGCAACACTATCTACAACATACTAATGAAAATAATAGTAGCCAAGCTCAGACCGTATCTGGGGAAGCTTATATCTACACTGTAAACAGGCTTTGTTCCAGGCTAAAAAGGGATTGATAACGCTATTATAATGCAGGAGATCATCCATACAATCAGCAAGAAGAAGGGCAAAATTGGTTATATGGCAATCAAAATAGATTTGGAAAAAGCCTAAGATAAGCTTGAATGGAGCTTCATAAGGAGTATGCTGATCAGGATCAATCTCCCTACCAATCTTATTGAGCTTATCTTGAGTTGTGTGTCTTTGGTCACTACTTTGATCCTCTTTAATGGAAGCCCTCTGGATTTGATCCTCCCCTCTTGGGGAATTAGACAAGGAGATCCACTATCCCCGTATCTCTTCATTCTCTTTGTTGATTATCTCAGCTAGCTCATTGAAGAAAAGTGCAACAACAAACTATGGAATCCAGTTAAGGCTTCTAAAAGTGGACCAGCCTTCTCTCATTTGATGTTTGTAGACGACCTTATTCTATTTGCCAAAGCAGATCTCATAAATTGCTCAACTATCAAAGATGTTTTGGACAAGTTTTGTGCTGTGTCCAACCAAACCATTAGTGAAGTTAAATCCAAGGTTTACTTTTCTTCAAACGTAGACTGAGACAAGTGAGAGTCCTTAAATGATATCCTTGGGTTTGCTTCTACCCTAAATCTGGGGAAATATCTTGGTATTCCCATTAAGCATCCTACCTCCTCGTCTCAAGATTTTAATTTTATTTTGGATAGAGTAAAGCAAAAGTTAGTGGGTTGGAAGGCCAATTTGTTAGCATTGGTGGGTAGAGCAGTGTTGATCCAAGCTTCGTCTTCAGCCATTCCATCTTATGTGATGCAATGTTCCAATCTGCCTAGTCGTATCATGCAAGGCTTGGATGAATATAAATTCCCTTTGGGGATTAACTGAAATAGTGAAGAAGATGCATTGGGTTGGATGGCGCAAAGTCACAAAACCAAAGAAAGAAGGAGGACTGGGAGTGCAAACTTCCAAGGGTAGAAATATTGCTTTGCTCTCAAAGCTTAATTGGTGGCTTCATATAGAATGTGACTCTCCCTAGGCTCGGGTGTTGAGATCTAAGTATTGTAATAATCAGAGACTTCAATCTAGAAATGCAAACAAACTCCCCTACTCTCGAGTTTGGTCAGCAATGAAGAACAGGGTAGACACATTGTCAGGGGTGAAAAAGTTTTTCCTTTCCTACAAATGAGATTTGTGTTGGGTTTGGGGCCTAAACCAAAACTCGACAATGGGCTCGATACACGGCCCAAAGGCTATCGGTGAAAATCCGAAGAATTCACTTTATTTTATGCCTTGGGCTTAAGTTGAGACTGACAAGAATGACCCATAAACAATTCCTGCAGTAGATACATCAACATGATTAAAAAGCATATTGTAAGAAATAGCCTAGCAATAAAATGTTTCTACAGAAAAATAGCCAGTGGTAAAATGTCCTTGCGGTAAAGTAAGACAGAACAAAATAAACCTCTAGCTGTTAGCGATTTCACAAATTGAGGAAAGTATCCACATTTTCAAACTCATCATCTATTGGCTTTGGAGAAGAGTTTTCTAATACAACAATATGAGGAAAAAATTCTATAGTGATAGTTACATCATAACCTTCAATAGTAAATGAGTAAATGAATATTATGAGCTCCATTATAACAAGTAATGAGAAAAACTTAGTGTGAAATGAAGGGAGAGAGAGAGATTTTAGCTAGCGCAACAAGATCATTATGGTGCCAAGATATGCTCATGGATATAGTATAAGTAGTGAGTAATGAGGGACAATTCAGGTAGTATTAGTAGTATGAGAGAGTGTTTAGTGAAGCTGCTGGAGCTTTTTGCTGGGGACAGATAAGTGTTTATGAGTAGAGGTATGAGGAGTGTTTGTGAGCTAGGAGCTAGAGACTTTAGGCCTTGTTTGGATTTTTTTTTAATCACTCCTCACTCAATTTTCGTCACTCATCACTCATCACTTAAAATACCTAATTTTTCTATACCCACCCATTTGGCACACTTCACTCACCTTCTTATCACTCAATTTTATTACTTTTTTGTGAGACCCATTCCTATAAAGTGGTCAAACCCTTCTGTTAACAAAATCAGCTTCAACCAAAAAACAAAAACAGTAACAACAACAACAACAATAGTAACAACACCCATCTCTCCCAAAACACAAACCCGAACCCATAAAAATTTCAGAAGCTCCCTCGCCTCGTCAGGACCGTCACCGGTGAACAACACCCATCTCTCTGACGTGTACGACAGCATGATGGGGTGGGTTTTTTTTTTTTTTTTTTTTTAAATCAGCTGGTTTTTTTTGTGTGGATGCACCTGTCTGTGGGTTTGTATTTGTGTGCTAGTGTGTTAGAGAAAAGATCATGAGAAGTGAAAAAAAAAAAAAAAAAAAAAAAAAAACCAATGAAAAGGAATGGAAAAAAAAAAAAAAAATGCAACCAAACCCAGAAACCTAATGTGAAAAGGAAAGAAAAGAAGAAGAAAAAAAAAAGGAAGATGAAGAAGACCATACTAGCAGCGTGAAAGGGAAAAGAAAAGTGGAAGAAGAAAAAGAACGTGTGAAAGGAAAAATAAAAAATAAAAATAAAAAAAGAAGAAGAAGAAGACCACCTCACCGAACCCAGTGAGGAAAAAAAAAAGGTCAAAATTTATGGCTAACCTAACTAATGGGTCCCTCCGTGTATGTTTAATTACGGAAATGCCATTGAAAATAGAGTTATGGAAACTGAAAACACCTAAATGTGTTTTCAGTTTCCATAACTCATAACTAAAAAATCAGATAATTGAGTGATGGAAACAATAACTGGAAACAAAATCCAAACAAGCCTCACAGTCATGGGTCCCACCATTTTTGAGTTATGGATGATGGAAAAATGAGTTATGAGTTATGGAAACATGAAATCCAAACACCCCCTTAGTTTCTAAGCTTGAAACTAAGAACTCAGAACTTTGCCAGAGCTTAGACAAGGCTAGACAGAGAAGTTAAGGAAGATTTCTTTTCTATTAGTGTATCTCTTAGCATATATTGGTCCCCCTCAAAGGATCAGTGGAGAGTTCCATTTATAGTTGAGTTTGAAGGGTAATTAGCAAATATTCTCTGCTAAATCTTCCTCAATCTTCAGAAAATCCATAAAGAATCATTCCTAAGATTTTGGCCAAGAGTCGTAAGCTCAGCTTTAGGATGTTCTTGCTGTTTTGGGTAATAATAGCTGGGATTCTAGCCTAGCATTAAATGCTAATTTGGCCTTAGCTGATGGGATTAAAGCATGTATTAGGCTAATAATCTTGGTTTTACTGCTGCTAGAATCAGAGTTCCTTAGGGCAGATTGCATCATCCCAAACTAGGTGTCAATCTTGGAGCCCTATGTTGGGAACTCTACTGGGATCCCTTTGGTGCCTTCCAAACCACATTTCCCTAAGTTTTCCCCATTTGGGTTCATGTGCTTGGTTCATGAACCAAAAAGTACATGTTTTTGGCATGATAATGAATTGATTTCATGTTGTTTCAAAATCTTTCATGGCCTGGTTATGGCGCCCTTGGCCCTGACCGAATGGGTTGGAGAAGGATTGAGATACAGCTAGCTGAAGCTTCCCAGCTTTTTGTCATGTCACCTCAGTTTTATGTCACATGAGAAATGATGGAATTCAGCTTGGCACGGAAGGGTTTAACCCTTGCTGGACACGTTTCCCTCTTCTGATTTGATTGGACAAGTTGGAACTAATGGTGATGGGCTCCAACTGTCAGGTTGTGTTGAAGTTTGATTGGACAGCTCACGTGAGCTTCAACTGCTGGATTTGTATATAAGCTGGGTTGGCTCAACTGGGTTTTGTAGTTGAGCTTCTTTGGGCTTGGTCATCCCTATAAAAATGAATAGCTTTGCCAAGGGTAATATACATGGGCTTTTGTAGTTAGTTGATTATGGAAAAATAAACATAGTTCCCATAAATTTTTTTGAAAGAAATATTTTGGAGAGATGAGTAATTTATATTTCCCATGAGTTAGGGACTTAGTGTATATATATTTTGCCAAGAAATAGTTTTGGGCTTTGATCATAATGTAATTGTTTTTGCCAAAATAGTATTTTGGGCTTTTATAAATAATTGCCAAAATAGATTTGGGCTTTGTAAAATAGTGCCAAAATAATATTTGGGCTTTATAAAATTGGTGTCAAATTAGTATTTGGGCTTTGTAAAATAGGTGCCAAAATAGTATTTGGGCTTTATAAAGTAGTGCCAAAATAATATTTGGGTTTTATAAAATAAGTGTCAAATTAGTATTTGGACTTTGTAAAATAGGTGCCAAATTAGTATCTAGGCTTTGTAAAATAGGTGCCAAATTAATATTTGGGCTTTATAAGATAGGTGCCAAATTAGTATTTGGACTTTGTAAAATAGGTGCCAAATTAGTATTTGTGCTTTGTAAAATATTGCCAAAATAATATTTGGGCTTTATAAAATAGGTGTCAAATTAGTATTTGGGCTTTGTAAACTTTTGTAAAAATATTGATGTGTAGCAACGAGCTTTTAGAGGTACCATGTAGCAACAGGCTTTTAAGAGGTACCGTGTAGCAACGGGCTTTAGGTGCCGTATAGCAACGGACTTTTAGAGGTGCCGTTTAGTAACGGGCTTTAAAGGTGCCGTGTAGCAACAGGCTTTTAGAAGTGTCGTATAACAACAAGCTTTTAGAGGTGCCGTGTAGCAACAAGCTTTAGAGAGGGTTTTGTTGGGCATTTTTGGATTTTTCCCACATGGTAAACGTTTTTGGGTTTTTTTGTGGAGATGGTATAATTTTGTGGCCCAATTTTGATAATAATATGATGGGTATTTTTGTGAAAATCCAAGTTGGATAATATGTGGGTAATATGTGTGAGAGGACCCAAGATAATTTATGGGGCTTATATAGGGAATATTTGTGAAAGCCCAAGTTGGGTAATAATGTGGGAAATATTTGTGAGAGCCCAATAACATGGAGCATATTTGAGTAATAGGTGAGAAATATTTATGTGGGCCCAAAATAGTTATTGCCTTATGTGGGTATTTTGTGAGTGGGATAATGAAATTAAGGCCCAAAAATTTGTACCTCAACACACATTTAATTGGGGTATTAAGTGGGTGATTAGTAGAAATAGCAACGTCAGTTTCTGTTTCGA
Source organism: Quercus wislizeni (assembly GCA_023055345.1). Lineage (NCBI taxonomy): Eukaryota > Viridiplantae > Streptophyta > Magnoliopsida > Fagales > Fagaceae > Quercus > Quercus wislizeni. The sequence continues at coordinate 1,429,257 of JALGQJ010000027.1, forward strand.
CACCTGGACATTTGAAGGCCCAATCTACCAAATGATTCAAGGCCCACTATCTTTGGAGGATCAGTAGCTGAGGATTCATGATATCCTCAAAGATGGCACTTGGGATTGAGGTTGTCTTTCATTTGAGATTCCCAAGAACATTAAGTATACTATTCAAGCCACCCCATGCGCTTTAGCATCAACTGGTGGGGACAAATTAGCTTGGGTTGCTTCGACTCAAGGTAACTTTGACCTCAAAGGTGCCTATAAGTTTGCAACGGGTGAAGATCATGTTGAGAATTTCCTAAGTAAGTGGATTTGGAAAGTGGATATCCTCCCAAGAATTCAAACTTTTACCTGGCAATGTCTCTATAATAGCATTGGGGTGAAAGATTGCCTTGTGAGAAGGGGAATGCTAGAAGATGCTACCTGTCCTATATGTTTAAGGGACCCTGAAACAATCCTTCTTGCATTGTGTGATTGTAGGAAAATTAAACCCATATGGACTCAGCTGGGAGTAAAATGGGCTTATCGAAATTTCTGGTCAGACAATGTTCAAGCGTGGCTCGAGTCAAATGGGAGTATGATGGACTACCAAGATGTTCGTATTCCTCCTTGGAGAATAGCCTTCCTTTTTGCCATTTGGAGTATATGGAAGAGTAGAAACCAAGTGGTTTTTAATAGGAAAACCCAAAATCTCAGGTTAGCGACGGAGATTACGAGTAGAGCCATGGAGTTAACCTTTTATGCATTCTCTATTATCAAGACTAACCGTATGTTAGGACATATGTAATTCACTTGTTAGGAACATATGTTACTATTTTATGTAATTGACTTATCTTTTGACAAAACGCATTTTACTTGTATTTTGGTAGATCTAGGATGTGTTTAATACTTTAAGAAACTGTGTCTCAAGATCAAATGTTGAAGACATGCAAGTTTGTCCAAGATTCAAGTTGAGGAAGTGCTGTTAATTAAATCTCGACAGACAACTATCTGTCAAGCTTTATAAAAAACAGAATTCCAATTTTGTTTTGACTCCAATCCGGTTTTATGTGTTTAGGCTTTCTTTTCTTCTAACCCTAAACATATAAAATGATTATTTTAAGGGCTGTCAAAGAATACACAAGTTGCACAAGTATTGAGCAAAGTTTGTTCAAGCAATTTGTAACTGGAGACAAAGTTTTGCCCTAGTTCATCATTCTTGTGAAGAAGTTGTTATGTATGTGCACCGTAGGGTTTTGTGACCAAACATCTTCTTGATCTTCATCGTTGGGATGAACTGAAAAACTTTGCAGCCAACAACCTTCTCTAGTTGGTGATTGAAGTCGCGTACTAGAATCCGCGCAATTGGTTAGTCACGTACTTGGGAGTCGTGCATCAAAAGGGGAAATTGTCACTACAGAACAAGGCTAATTGGGTATTGGGGTAAGGGTTCAACTGTAGGTTGGTATAAGGTACTAGGATTCCTTTACTTGTAACCGCTTGAGCTAGGGAACTAAACCTTTAGTGATCCTTTTAATGGAATCAAACCTCCAAGCTAGTATCTCAATGTAAAACTGAGCAATTGCATTACTATTCAACATGAGCAGCTTACAATGAGATTTATTCCTTTATATTCGGCTACATGGCCGTACATGGCTGTGACTGGCTAAAAAGAATAACTAACTATCAAACATGTGCCTAATTTGCCAAAGTATAACAAACTAAGCAAAGGCAACTCGACTAACAATATACAGGTGTTTATGTCTAAACGTGGATATGGCTATGGAAGTTTGTGCTAGGGTCATAACATGGTATGGGTTCTATTATCAATGATAGAACTCGGTCCTTTGATCTTGAATCTGGGGCACCATGCCCATCTCCATGCTGGTATGTGCAATGGGATATTCGAGCAAGGTTAATTGCTGTTTCTAGAAAAGGTTCTTCAAATGGAGAATCGCTGAACCGATCTTTGTTCATTTTCTTCCAGGTTTTATCAATCAAATTACTTATATGTTCTCGAGCAAAATCTTCAGAAAGACTTGTTTCACGCATGTAGCACAGGATTGCATTTGCTGTTTCACCTCTCTCTAACTCCGCCTGTACTTATCACAAATTTTTTTTTTTTTAATAGCTTGTCAACGTAGATAAATCACTGTCACTCTTAATGAGTTCTTAGAATTTTGATTCAATGCCAAAAAAGAAAGAGCATACCATTAAAGTACCCAAATCATTGCAAAGTCGAAAGATGATTGAAGGCCAACGTAAGAGATTATGGTAATCTTCTAAGCCCTCTAGTGCCCTGTTTGTGATACTTGGACTCATTAAAAAATAGGCATGAACTAGTATTAGAGCCCCTGATGCAGACATCCATGCATTGTCTAAATAGTCCTCAGACGATGGTGTGCGTTTATAGTAACACCACTTTGTTTCTTGTAGGAACGCCTTGCATAAATCCCCCCACTAAAATAAAAGAAGAAATTGCTAGTTACATTTAATTTCTCCGTACTAAAATTATCAATTTAAAGTAATTATGAACAAATATTAACATTGGAAATTAAATTGCTATATATATATATATAATACATACCGCTTTTGTTAGGTATGGAAGAATATCCACTCCTTGCTCTTTTAAAGTGTCATAAACCATCTCGTTGACAGTGTTAAAGAGAGCTAGAAAACATAACTTCAAATACTCAGGGAGATCTTTCACGGCCTTAACATCCCATCTGCTTGAAAATACTAAATGAGAATCCAGGAAAAACTAAACTCTAATATAGTGATGGATACTGCTATAGTACAAACCTTTGAACGGTATCAGTAAACATCTCCAGTTCTTCCAAAGTGGCATAAACATCGTAGACATCATCAATGATGGTTATTAGTGAAATCACTTTTGTTAGCCCCTTACGGCAATTACTAAATTGAGGCTCAAAGACCATTCCAACCGTCCAAAAGAAGCATTCCATTAATCTGTCTCTGGCGAAGCTCAATTTGTTTCCGAGGCCCATTTCCTTCCACCATCTAAGTAATACAATAGAAGCTAGCAGATGTTACGACATCATCAGATGCAAATTTATTATAGCACTAACACTGAATAGATATTTAAAAATTATAGGAATAATTTTTTTGATTCAATTTCTGAAGAAAAATTGGTCTCTGGATATGGACAAAATGCAATATATATTTGGGTAAAATAAACTTCGTATGGACAATATGCAATATTATAGGGACATGTTGTGAATTGTACCGTGACATGTCTTTCAGGTCTCTCTGGTGTACTGATTGCACAATGTTGAAATCTAGTTTGGCAAGTTCAAGTAGTTTGCGATTATGAGCTTCCTTCATATTGTATGCATCTATATACCACCGTTGTTCTAGCCTACGCATTCTGCGGTGTAATGGCATCTCCAAAGAGTGTCTCACTTCTTCTTTTAGTGTTCTGCTTACATCTCTCTTAAGGTCCTTGAGATGCATGGTTGTGAATTCCATGGCCTCATCTAAGAGGTTCTCTCCTCCAAAACCTAGATATGAAGCCTCATGTAGACTCAGCAATCCTTTAATGTCCTTGCTAAGGCACTCCTTGAAATTTCCCTTTTGGTCCTTAAAACAATTAAACATTTCTGTGTTTTTTAAGGAAACAATCACACTATTAGGTTCCTTCCAATAACGACAAAACCAAATTACATACAGTTAAAAGAGTGTGGTACCTTGAGAGACACCAAACCCATGTTGTCTAAGGAGCCTGAAGCCGAGGGCAGTGTCATGGATACTACCATTTGTAAACTCTTCACATCCTTTCAAAGTGACAAATCTGTGAAGGGCTCTCATTATTTCTTCCTTGAACCGGCATCCCAAACCGAGCCGTTCAATGTCATCAATTAATTCAAGTGTGGTCAATAACTTCGTATCTTTGTTATTGATCGTTCTCCTCACTTCTTCCTCCAGCTTCTTTGCCCTATCTTCATACAGGTCAGCCTGCACGATCATGATATATTAAAGAACACTTATAGAAACTGTTTTGAGAGAAAATTATTTGCTTCAATTGATTAGAATGAAGAAGTAATTAAGTTACAGTGAGGCTCTGCCTTATATACACGTTTATAGAGCAAAGAGGGAAACTAAACTGATCTAACTAACTTTTAACAAACTAATCAATCCTAATGTTACAGCTGTACAACACTTAAACACTCTCACGTGCCAGCTATCTCATGTGCCATTCATTGAAGGAAAACACCACCGTTTGCCTTTAACTTTCCTTTCTTCTTTTGCTTATAAATTCTGTCGTTTACATCACTGTATCCGTGCTCTTCTTCTTTCTTCTTTTCTGTATTGCTTTCCTTTATGTCTTCTTCTCAGTTGCATTCTCAACATGATATTTGACAATAATTGAGCATTTATAGGAATTGCTGTCTTACATGTATAGAACTAAACGTGCATATACTATGATTGTTAAAGATATGTTATGTTCCAAGTTGTACATATGCACATTCCAAACTTCCAAGGAAAAATAGAAAGAAAGAATGTTTAAATTAATAAATGATAGAATAAGAAAAGCAATCCCACCTCATAACCATTCTTCAATGACTGTATATATTCGTAACTCCAGAGGCTCGGCATGTAATTGGCCGACTGCCTTTTAGTTGTTGTATTGGAAAGCACTTGTTTGCTCGCCATGCACTGCATATGCCTAGGCCTCAGTGTTCCATGAGGTGTTAAGGTGCTCCATTGGGGCAAGAAGAAGAGATGGACTTGGAGTGCTACCATAACTGGATAATGCTACAAAGTTTCTGTGACAGGTATATATGCCAAAATGTAGATTTTTTATATATTAATGTTTAGAGTGCTGAAGCTCTAATGCCAATTATCTGTGAATGTGATCAATTCTACGTTGGCTAATCGAAGGAAGCAAGATGGGAATGCAAGGAAAAATTTAGAACACAAAGGATTGAAAACTAGTTTCTGTTTCTTTTGGTGCAGAGAAGACTGACTTTCTGTCATACATAAAGGCTTTACACTAATAGGTATTTATACTTGAAATGAAAATTCTAGAAGCTAGAACTAAATAATAAAAAAAATCCTGTACATAATAAAAAAAAAAAAAAAAAAAAAAAAAAAACCCTGTACAGGATTTTTTTTTTTTTTTTTTAATATATATTTTAGTTCTTAGCTTCTAGAAACTAGAATTTTCATTTCAAGTATAAATACCTACTAAAAAAAAAAAAATTTCTAGATACAAAGAACTAGCCCTTGAAAAGACCAACAACCTATCATATTGGAAATAACATTATCCCATCAATCAGAATTTTTGTATTATTAAATTACAAAATAATTTCCAGAATAAGAAAAAAAAAATTCTAGATACAAAGAGCTAGCCCTTGGAATGGCCAACAGCCTATCATATTGGAAATACCATTATCCCATCATTTTTTATTATTAAATTACAAATTAATTTCCAGTATTCATGTTATTTGCTTTTGTTATGTCTGATAGAATATAGAAATTTCAAGAAGGTTGATTTTGTTGGTTTTTAGACCCCTTAAAACACAATTAGATTAACCTAGGAATTTAGCCAAGTTGTTACTTAGTCAAATTAATTAAATCTAGGTTAACACAATCAAATAATCATATCAAGTAAAGCAGCGGAAATGTAATGAACACGAAGATATGATCACCCAAGAAACCAAACCGGTAAAAACCTGGGGAGGATTTAACCTAACTATCCTCAAGGTAAACTTGAATCCACTATCTTGAAAGAATCGATGTTCATACAATAAGACTTACAAGCCCCCACGCTCGACTTCTTATTGCTACCTACCAGTAGAACTTACTGACACGATCACGTGCAAACTCCAAATCCATGGATTTCTTCTTTCTTGGATTCTCCACCAAATACAAGCACACCCGCTTGTGTTTTCTTTAAACTTCAATGGCGGGAACTGGAATGATCATCAAGGTGTAGAAAAAATCTTCTCCTTGAAAACCCTAAGTTTATGTGAAGGAAACCTCCTCAAAGATCTCACAAAAGATTCACATAAACCGCAATATGAGCAACACAAAAACGTGGCTAGGGCTTCCCTTATATACCTAGGGTAAATTAGAAACTTAAACCAATTAAAACACTTTAGGGCTGAGTTGGAAAAACTAATTAAAAAAAACGTCAGGTGCGATTTTCGATTGATCGAGCCTAAGCTTCGATCGATCGAAATGTACTGAAACTGTTTTTTAATCAGCTTAGTATTTCATTCCAACTTTACAACTAAGAACCAAAAACAACTTAAATACATTGTTTTGATCATGGTTTGCCAACAATACAAATTAGGATTCTAAATACATAAAACCTAAGTCTTTAGAACCTAACAAACTCCCCCTTTGGCAATTCGTAACAAAACACAACTTAAATAGCTCAAAGTTTACAAGTAAAAGCCCTTTAGAAAATAATGCTCAAAAACACAAATTCAATCTAACTACTATCCATCAGTTGCAAGAGTAAACAACAGCTCAAATGAATCAACCTGTATATTTCCTGAAACACTTAAACAAAATGCATAACCGTATGTGTGGAAAAAATACAAGTAAATAAAAATCTTGATTTCAAACACAAACAATAAAGACATATAATAATGAAGAACTCATAATCATAAATCAATAAGAAGTTTGAAACAAAAACCATAAAATATACTCCCCCTAACATGTATAACCCAACAATGTAAAGACAATGTGGCAAGAGTTAAAAAGTAAAATATAAAGTGAAGCACCTAGATACAATCTAAACAACTCCACATGCTCAAACCAATCAAAAATAACATCTCCCCCTAAAACAAAAACAAGTACAAAGTATGCCAAAAACATCTCTCATATGTACTCCCCCTTTTTGTGACGAAATGCCAAAGGGCAATCAATCCATCATCAAAAGGAGGTGGCGACGAAGAACTCCGAAACCGTGCCAAATCTGCTCACAGACCTCTAATCTCATCCAAAATGTCCACCAAAACCTGTCCTTGAGCCGCCCGAATGGTCAAGACATGATCCATCGTACGTCGAATGTCGGAATCATCCGAAGTAGTCGGTAGAGGAACATCAGTAGCAGCAGCAGCACCAGAAGTCTCAGCAGCAACTGTAGAGGAAGGAGGAAAGGGGACACTACTAAAGGATGCACCACGAGAGATTGAAGGATCAGCTCTCAAATGAGCAGCCCTCTAACGAAGGAAAGTAGCACCTAGAGGACCAACAACATGGACAGGATCACTAGAGGGAAAGTCAGCTAGACCTAAAAACAAAAGTATCCTATGAATGAAAATAGGATATATAAGCGCATGTCCTACGACAGAACTCCTATGAACTTCGTTCAAGGAACGAAGGAACAAGTGAGGAAAACTGATAGAAGCACCAGACATAAACGCATATAAAAACACACATCGCTCCAGAGGGATGGTGTGGAGATGAGAAATGGGCCACAAGGAATGACAAGCAACTCGAAGAAACAGATATGCGGTCTCAGTAAGCGTAGAAGACGTGATTCGATGATCAGAACCCCACTGGATAGATGATCCAGTGATGTGAGACATGACCTCATCAATAAGAGGTGACTCAACATAGGGATAGACCGGATCAGTAACAAGCGGAACCCCAAGAGTCTCAGCCACTACCCTAAGGGTAATGGTGAACTCCTCACCTCGTATCCAACTCTGAACAACGGTGTTAGAATCATAGATGTGACAGGAGAGGTTAGAGAAGAACTCTCTAATCAAAGCGGTCGGGGGTGGATGATCTATCTCTAAGAGTGACGGCCAACCTCTAGACTCAAGATTAGCCCTAATGGCTGGATCGACCTCATCAAGAATCACATAACGCTCAACCCAAATCTTACGTTTACTATTAAGTTTCTCATAGGCCTCACGCGCACGCTCATTCCTAAACAACTGAACTCTAGAAGGAGACACAGTAGGGGTAGAGGGAACCCTATTAGCTCTAGTCTTCCTAGGCATAGTGCTAGAATAAGGAACAAGAGCACAGAAAAAAAAAAAGGGAAAAACAACAAAAACAAAACCAAGGGCAGACTGCATGTTAGCCCAAAAAAAATATAGAACAAGAAGAACTATATGATGCATGAATATATTAAATGATATGATGCATGAGCTAATGCAGAAAATTAGGTCCAAATTAAGTTCAAACTCACAAAATTGGCTTGAGCATAGAATTTCTAAAAAAAACCCAAAAAAAAAATATAACTATGGAGTAATATTAGCGATACATTCCTTTTTACACCAAAATTCACACCCTGTTTGCCTGTCAACTTTTAATTAGATTTCAATACTTTCACATAAGTTCACTACATGTACTTGAAAAAACTAAAATTTAATAAAAAGTTGACACATAAGCAAAATGAAATCTAATAAAGAGTTGACACATAATTAGAGTATGGATTTTGGTGTAGGAAGGGGCGTGTGCCTAGTACTAGTCATAATTATCATGCAGGATGTACATGTTATTAAATTATGTAACCTACAAATAAAAATATCACTTTAGATGTTGAGTAAGTCTGGTACCACAACAATTTCTACAAGTCTCTCACAATTTGTCTATATGGCAACTTGTGAATGGTGGAATTATGAATCCACATGGACTTACTTTTTTCACCCCTTACAACTTGTATATATGGCAAGAGCTAGCCAAAATTACTAAAATTGTTGTGGTAATACACTTACTCTTAGATGCGGTTTAAACTATTTGACTTAGGACAAAATTTAGCTACAAAATTAGTTGTAGCCTTAGGCTACAAATTTACTTAATATCTTTTTATTGGATGTGAATTTTGACAAATCCACCATTAGATTACATCTTTTTCTTATATCCTCCATGCTTGCAAAATTTCAAGAAAATTAAAAATCAATAGCTATGTCATCAATAAATTTTTTAAATTGCAAGTTTTTGTAATTTAAAATTATGCACAAAATATAAGCTTATAGATTATATAGTAAATGATATTCGATTGACACAAAATTTAATATGTATATTGAGGATGTAAAGAACATGCAATTCAACGGTTAGATTTTCAAAATATGTTGTAATATTTATTTTATTGAATGAGTTTGTAGCCTTAAGCTACAACTAATTTTGTAGCTAAACTTTATCATGCATTGCAAAATTTCACTCTAAATGGCCAATTGAATAATAAATGTATTAAATGTAAATATCGTCTTCAAAATTAGAGTGATAATTGATTATAGTATAAGAAGATTCATTTTCTCGTCAAGAGTTTATTTGACCACACCATTTTTAATGTATAATATATATATATATATATATATATATATATATATATATATATATATTGAAGCCAGTATAATTCATATTATTTAGAGATCTAAATTTTTCAAACAAAATCTATAAACTTTATGGGTAAATAATTTTGGAATATGGCTTGACTTTGCAAAATAAAATGATATGTATTTTTACTTACTTCTAATGATAAGTAGTGTTACAGATGAACAACTAAAATTTATTTTCTCATAAAAAAATATTAAATTTATAAAATTTACCCACTTATCTATATATATATATATATATATTAATAGAAAAATTTAGAAAAAATCCAATTAGATTCTACAATTGAAGTCCAATTTTGCATCATATGTCCTAAATTGTTTATTTTTAGAGAGTTTTATTTTTTAATTTTGGAGTCAAATATGAGACTATATCATAAATATCCATTTAAGTGAGTTATTGCGTACAAAAACCAAAGAGTTTAGAATTAATGAACATAACATTTTTTTTAAATGAATAATTTACATTTTCTATCTAATAATATTCTTACAAAACTTTTAAAGAGTTAAATAAAGTATAAGAATGACTATTAATAATATTTAAATTTTATAAGTAAGAATTATACTATGCATCTTAATGTATATATTTCAAGTATATCTATACATATGCATGAGGTTATAAGCTAGTTTATCATAAAATAGATGTTTGACATAATTAATGGTCTAAATCAAAAAAAAAAAAAGATCACATTAAATTTTTTTTTCTTTTATAAATACAATAGAATTTTAAACTTAATGTGTCAATTCCATTAGAATCGCTCTTTGTCATTAGTCAAGACACTAACGGTGATAACATTAGACTCAAAACACCAACCTTGATAACATGACCCTATCATAATTTCTCTAATGCCCAAAAAAGAATAGATATCTTTCCTTTTTCTTTTGCTTTTTTTTTTTCTTTTTAAAAGTACGGATAGAGATCTTTCTAATTCACCTTAATTCATTCAACAACGTAACAATTGAAGGGTATATAGAAATTGACAGAATACAAAATGAATTTTTTTTTTTTTGGCAAATATTTGCTGTGAATTAACAGCCCTCGCTTACTTTCTCGTCTTCTTGCTTGCTGTTGTGAAACTACAGTTCTTTTGTAATTGGGTGCATTGCTATGAAATATGGGAAATTTATTAAGTTCCATGTGAATAAATAGTTGAGAACAATTATCGAAGAAAATGTAAATCTTCTAATGGCAGACAGATTCGGTGCACGGCAGAACCTGTAGAAGAGTACATTTAGTTTCAGTTTAATCACGAGGGACGGAGGGAGATTCAAGAAAAATCATTTACAAGTGGTCCAATTTCATGTGAGTTTCTTTTTTAATGAGCAATAAGGACCACTATCAGAGTATGTCAGTGCATAGTACTGCATTACACTATTCAAGAAGGAAGCTCAAAAAATAAAAAATGCCCGTGATTTTGCCCAAATCCAAATGTATCTAATCTATTGAGAGTGGGTCTCCTGATTTTCAAGACAAACGAAAATCTTTCTTTCACACTTAACAAAATAACAAATGCGAAGAAGAGGACAGATAACATTACAACACGAACCCTATAGTAAGGTGGTACAACATATGCATGAAGATGTAAAGCTTTATCAGTAGAATCATTTGGAGCACAGATAACAAACGTGCAGCAAAACTGAACCATAATATATGTAACAAAATCATAGGATACCACATACGGTTTCTCCAATTGAACCATAATGTAAATAAAGCTAACCCATTCTCCAAGCATGTTTGATCATAGCTAAAACAAATAAATAAAGTACCAAAATACCTCATTATTATAGTCAATCTTTCTTTAAAGGACTGATTTTCAATTGGTAATCTTATCATTTCTATGATACCAATACTATTAAACACTCTTCAATTGGCATATTTGATCCATATATCTTAAGAAATCGCACTGGGTTAATTTGCAAATTTTAGCGAGTAAAAAATATTTTTTTGGGATTTTTTTTTTTGGATATCATTGTTTGTTTTGGGAATTTAATAGAACAAATTGGAATCTTATTAAAAAAAAAAAATTGGAATTAAAGAGAGACTATATATAACCCTGTTTGAACTTGAAAAAAATTAACAATCACAAAATCATCAAATTCTGCTAAACTAAGACAATGTAATCTTTGAGGCGGATTGAAATCTAAATCTATGCAAACATAAATAAGCCAAATTGATTGCAAAGCATAGCCAAAAAAAAAAAAAAAAAAGAAGGGAGGAGGGGTAAATTGCAAATTACATCACTGAAGTTTGCGGTTGACTGGATTTTATACTCCAAAATTTCAAAAACTTGATTTTACACCTTAAAGTTTAGTTCCGTTAACAACTCACCCCCCCCCCCCCCCAACCCACAGTTGATTTCTGCTGTTAAGTGACACATCAATATCATGCTTATGTGTGTGTGTGTGTTTTTTTTTTTTTAACTTAAAATACCTCTAGCCTAAACAACACAGTTTCAGGCCAAATTCTAAAATCTAAAAACAAAGACCACGAAGAACTAACCTCCCTAACCCAAACCCCGCGAATCCAAACCCCTTGGCTCAGACTAAACCCAGTTATACCATCGACTCACTTTGTGAACTCAAGCAGTGGCAACGGCGACGGCGACGGTGGCCACAACGAGCTGCTCTTCTCTTTCTCTCTGTTTTTAGATTTGGCTTGTGTAGTCTTAATTCCTACTTCCCAACATTAAATCGTGGCATCACACCAATACAATAGTAAATTAAAACCATTGCAGGAACGAAATTGAAAAATATTTGCTTCATTTCGTGGTCACTGCCAATGAGGTGTGTAAATATTCATAGTCATATTTGTGTTGATTTTTTCAATGACAATTTGGGTTTTGATTTTTGGGTTTTTCATATTGGCTGTTAAAATTAAATTCTTATTATTTGGGAGGATGCTATTTGTTTATATTGGTGGTAAATTATTTGAAATTCCGAAGTCTCTGTGATAGTTTATAGTTATGTAAGGTGGGTGTTTGTGAAAATTTGTTGTCAATTTTGTAGTAGTAACTGTACAGTCAAGCAATGAAGCTTGAATCATCAATTGTTAAAACAAAAATACGTGCTGCCAACTTTAGTTTATTGCTAAAGGAGCTTGAAGAAATAAATACAGTTGGTTGTGTTTTGTCTAGTTCTAGTTACTTTATTCATCTTTATTTTTGGTGGGTCAGCCTCTTGGAAGAGGATCGTCGCCCATCAAGTGTTGTCAAAAGCCAATCAACTATGGTAATTACCATAATATATATACTAAACATTGTGCTTGTTATTTGCATATTGCCAATATTTGGTCATTGAGTTTGTTGTGTGCGTATTATCAAGGTTTTCAAACTCGGACCATTCATTGAACTGTAAAAGTGAGGTTCAAGGTTTTTGAAGTCGAACCGAAATTGAACCAGGGTCGAACCGTGATGACGTTATAATTAATTTAATAACTAATTAAAGCCTAAATATAGATATTAAATTTATAAAACTAGCAAAATTGACTATATATCTATATATGTGAGGGAAATTTAATGATTTTCAAGTATATATTTAATAATAAAATAAGAAAGTTAATAAAATAAAATAATAACAATGAAAACATTAAAATTTATGATTAATTTTTGAAGTAAAGTTTAATATCTTTGAAGGATTTTAATTATAATTTTTTTTTATTCCTTGTAAGAGATGGATAATTTAATTAAGTAGAATAAAATTGTGCTAAGTTGTTTTTTTTTTTTTTTTAATTGCTAAGGGGTTGGACTGCACGGTTCTCACCGGTTTTAGTGGTTCATGGAATTAGCAAAAAATTTCGGTTCTTTATGCTTAAAAAACCGATTTACATTCCAGTTCTCGATTTTCACGATCCGACCTCCCGGTCCAGTCCGGTTCTGAAAACTATGCTTATTATTGCTGGTCTTAATCCAAAAAAGTGTTGCTGGAAGCAGTGGAGTTGGTAGATATGGAAAAAGAGATGAAGTTGGAGCTGGAAAAGGAACTAGAAGTGGATCTAGAGTTGGTAGTTTGTAAGACCTTTGATTGTTAGAACCTTTTGTGGTTACTATTTTGTAAAACTGCCTATAAGCTTATTTGATGGTGTTACTGAACTAAAGTAACTTATTTTATGTTAGTCTTAGGACCTTTTGATTGGCATACTTTGATAGTCACTGTTTTGTAAAGCTTTCATAAGTTTATATGATGGTGATATTGGACATAAGAAGAAAAAAAAAAAAAAATATATATATATATATATATATATATATATAGCAGCTACTTAGTACTTACTATTCTAGTCATATTTTTGCATATTTCAGTCCATCAGTTACTTACTATTGCAGTCATATTTCTGCATTAGCAGCTAGGTGATAATTAAATAAAACTTATGCATGCATGTGCTGCAAATATCACCATAGAAAAAGAGTACTTTTCATGAAAGAGTTTTTCTTCATTTCTAGGTCTAGCACATGCAATGCATAAGTTGGTATGGTTTGAGCTAAAATTTATTATGTTTGACTTGCCCCACCTTTTTTTTCTTCTCTCTAGCCGATTGATAGCTACAAAATAATAAAAAAACCATGGTACCTTCTTGTTGATGAGTTAATTTGGTAATGTTGTTTTAGTAGACTTCTTCTAAGTTCTAAGTCTGCAAGTGAACTTGGATTTCAGAATAAGTTTTGACCTAGACTTAAACAGGAGCAGAAGCCACATTTAATAACCTTCAGCCAATTTTCATTATAATAAACAATATTTTAATAAGAGACAAAATTAAGTACCAATTTCCATTGCAAGAAATGCATTTCAATTTCCATTACAACATAATAAAGCCAATGGCTATTACAATTGTCATTACATTAAACAAGATAAGAAACTATATACTCTCTCAAACCGATCGTCATTACAATCTTTCACAATGACTAAACCACAATTCACCTATTCTAAATACAAGTTCTTTACTTAGCCTTTTGCATTCACTAAATAAACTAAAATGACCACCACAACAACAAACCAACTTAATGCAAGGCAAAAAAGTAGTCTCATCTCATCATGTTCTCCTCCTTCAAATGCATCAACTGTATGTCCATAAAAGTCTTTTTATCTTCTAAAACAACAATCTTCATCTGATGTGCACTATTATCCTTTTTCTAAAGCACAATTGTAGCTTCCAACTTGCTAGTCTTTCATAATAATCAAGAATTAATTTGCTTAATTCTGGAACAAATTTCTCCATCAATCCACTTTACAAACAAAAAACAGTGCATCTTTAAACAACTTTCATTAACAATACAGTTAACCACATTCACAACTTTGAAGTAAACAAAAAAAATAGAGATTGCATCTTTCTAATGATTTTAGATGCTAAGGTAAGATTAGTACAAAATAGTGCAGTCAAGGTTGACCCGACAAAACAGAGAACAGTTATTAAATCTGGATTAGAAAAAACCTGTCCCTCCAAAAAAATTCTGGTCCCTCAAAAAAAAATAAAAATATTTTCAGGCAGTCACAGTTACAAAAGATGAGATATAGCACAAGGGGTCACACAGCTATGCAAAACTGTCAATGAATCATCAAGTATCCCAAATTTTTCTCTTGACTGCATCTTGAAAAATCTGGATTAGATAAAATCTGCTCCCTCCAAAAAAATTATTTTCAAGAAGTCACAGTTATTAAAGATGAGATATATGACTGCAAAATAAGATGAGATATAACACAAGTAGTCACACAGCTATGTAAGATATGATTATGTATCATGAAATGTTTCTCATAATTAATGTATGCCAAATATGCAAAACTGTCAGTGCATCATCAAGTATGCCAAAATTTTCTCTTGGTTGCATCTTTAAAAATTATAATCTTTCTAATCATGCTTTTAACACTTTCAACATTATCCATTTGAATATAATTGCCAAAATAGATCAAGACAATATTTCTTGCTAATGGGTAATAGCTCAAATGGCATTTCTCCCTCCTATAAGAATGGTCAGAGGGTAAGGTCATGGATTCAAAACCCATTGTATACATGTGTAACTTACAACAACCAAAAAAAAAAAAAAAAATCAAGCCAATATTTCTCAATACAAAAGCAACTCATAAATTTTAGTTACATGAAATTTGGTTATGCCGTTACAAAGTCCATATATTCGTTCAAGCCCAGCTAATTTTGCATAAGACATTGCCTGTCAGGCTGTCATTCACAAGAAAACAGTCAAAAAATTTGAACTTGCACCCAATACATGAAATTAAAATATGTGAGTAAATTAGTAAAAAAACCAATCTCATACCAATATGGAAATCTATTAGATGTTAAAAATCATCTACGCGATAGAACAATCACGGGTTTGCCTAACCAATCAACAATAATTGAAGTGCTTAACACGTCACAACCAAATCTTAGGTCAACGCAATGCCAGCTTTTCTACACCATAATTAGTTTAGAACTTACAGTCATCATCTTAATCTTTTACACGGGTCTGTAATAGTGAATAAACAGTAATCAAAACTTAATTTTAAAAAAGAAAAAATGAATTATGAAAAATCATCAATTGCTATGAAAATAGCCTAAACCATATCATATCAAATAGTAATCAAACCTCACCATTGCTGTGGCTGTTGCCATGGCCGCTGCTGGGCTGATGGCTGAGGTTCACAGAAGCCAAGGAGGTTAGTCAGGTTCACACAAGCTGGGAGGGACACAATCTTTGGGTTGCTGTGGCTGTCGCCGTGGCTGCCGCTGGGATGATGGGTTAATGATGAGTCGGTAGCTTCATGATGAGGCTTGCTCAGATATTTGGGAGGAGCTGATGATACGAGTGATTGGATTTTTAGAATTAGGCTGAAACAGTGTAGTTTTAGGATTGGATTTTTTGTGGAGGTTTTGTGCAGAACATATGTGAATAATGATTCAAAATAGTAAGTTAGGAACGGTTTGAAAGAATTAAGAAAAGTAACATCTCGAGTTTCTAAAACTCGAGATCCATATTAGAACTCGAGTCCTGCTTTGCAAGTGTGATAGATCTCAAGCCTTTTTATGCAAAAAAAAATTTCACCTATAGTGGCGTTTTTAAGCCTTACAGTGACGTTTTAAAGCCCTATAGCGACGTTTTCCTGAAAAAAAAATTTTAAGTACCAGGTTTAGGGAGCCCTATAGTGGCGTTTTTAAGCCCTATAGTGACGTTTTAAAGCTCTATAGCGACGTTTTTCTGCAATTTATGGAAATCGAGTCTTTAAAACTCGATTTTCATGTCAATTTTTTTCTCCCTTTAAACCAATCCTCTTACAAATCGAGACTTAAAAACTCGAGTTTTATCTTAGAACTCGAGTTTTAGAAACTCGAGATGCTATTTTTCAACATAGTTTTGAAACGTGACAACTAACTAAATTTTTTAATATTTATTGTTATTTAGAAAAAAAATTCATTTTTTGTGTTTTAGATTGGGCAAAATGGTACCATTTGGATAGTGCCAAGTAAGTTTTTATTTTTCATTGAAATGATGTAGTTTTGGGCTGATTTGGCACACCAAAAAAAAAAAAACACATGTCAGCATGCACATGTGTCACTTAACAGCAAAAATTAAAGATTGGGGTGAATTACTAACAGAACCAAACAATTTTTTTTTAATAAGTAATAAAAATATATTAAAAAGAAGAAGAGTGTCACCTAAGTATACAAGACGTATACATCAAGGACAAAAATAAATCAAATGCATAAAGTACAAAAGTCCATGAAACCATGGATTGAAGGAAAAGAATGAAAGCCTAACACTATAACCCAATCTAGAAGTGTCTTACGGAAGAAGAGTTTAAGATTTGAAACCGATCTCTCTAAATCCTTAAAATGCCGGTTATCCCTCTCCCGCCAAATACACCACATTAAACAACAAGGTACAGCCTTCCAAATAGCAGAATTTTGATGCCTCCCAAACTTTCCTTGCTAACAAGCCAACAGCTCCACCACTATTTTCAGTATAACCCAGTGAATGCCAAACAAAGTAAACACCATAGACCACAAATCAAAAGCAATAGGGCAATGGATAAGGAGGTGGTCTACTGATACCTCATTTCTTTTACACATACAACACCAATCCAAAATCAAAATCTTCTGTTTCCTAAGATTATCAATAGTCAAAATATTCCCCAAAGCTGCAATCCAAACAAAAAAAGCAACTCTAAAAGGGACCTTAGACTTCCAAACAGTCTTCCAAGGGAAAGGCTAATTGAAACTTTTTGTCAAAACCTGGTAATAAGAACGAACAACAAAACCTCTTCACATAGCAGGTTTCCAACACATCTTATCATCCCCAACTCCTCTCAAAGAAGCCCATAAATTCTAGACATTAAATTGTAAAAGGATTCCAATTCCCAACCTTCACTATATCTTCTAAAATTTAGATCCCAGAAAAGAATAGCATTTGGGAACTTCATCAAATCAACCACATAGGTCTCCTTATTTCGACTTAAAAAAAAAGTCTCGGATAGCGCACACGCAAAGAAGTGTCCCCATACCATATGTCCTACCAAAATCTAAGAGTAAACCTAGCCCCAACCTCAAATTGGTTGTGACGAACAAAAGATGGCCAACCATGACTAATAGACTTCCACAAACTCACTCCATGAGAGCCAGTAATGAGAAGAGAGCACCAACCTCCCCTTTCACAACCATACTTTGCCCCTATCACTCTCGTCCACAAGGCCTGTTGCTCATTCCCAAATCGCCATAACAATTTTCCAAACAAAGATTTATTAAAACTTCTCAAACTTCTAATAGATAAACCTCCAGAATGAAGAGCGCAAACTATAGCCCATTTCACTAGGTGAGTTTTTTTAACATCCCCCATACCACTATAGAGAAATTTTTTTTGAAGTTGCTCAATATGGTTTGCAACCTCCACGGAGATAGGAAAAAGTGAGAGAAAATAAGTTGGAAGATTGAGCAAAGTACTCTTAATAAGAGTAACTTTACCTCCTTTTGAGAGATATAGTCGTTTCCAACCTGCTAACCTCCTCTCCATCTTCTCAATAATTGGATTCCAAATAGAACTATCTCTAACATTACCACCCAATGGAAGACCTAAATATTTCAATGGGAAGGAGCCTTGCCTACACCCTAGCACATCCACCATATCTACTATATTTTGAACCACACCCATGGGGACCAATTTAGACTTACCCATATTAATTTTCAGCCCAAAAATTACTTCAAACCAAAACAGCACCAGCCGGAGAAACAAAATCTGACGAAGATCAGCATCACATAAGACCAAGGTATCATTAGCGAAGAAAAGATGGGTCACCTGCAAAGAGTTACCCATGGGACCCACCCTAATACCAAACATGAGCCCATTCCTCACTACCTAATCCAACATTTTACTAAAAGCATTCATAACAATGACAAACAACAAAGTGGATAATGGATCACCTTGTCTTATACCTCTTGAGCTTTCAAAGAAACCACATGGAGTTACCTTAATGAGAATGGAGAATTTAACAGTAGAGATGCAGAAGAAAACCCATTTTCTCCATTTTTCATGAAAACCAAAATGATCCAACATATAAATGAGGAAGTCCCAATTCACATGATCATATGCCTTCTCTACATCTAGCTTACACAACACCCTAAGAACTCCTGATTTCAACCTACTTTCCAAGCATTCATTGGCAATAAGAACAAAATCTAAAATTTGTCTTTCTTTGAAAAAAGCATTTTGAGATTCATAAACAATATCCCCAAGCACCATTTTCAACATGTTCCCCCCCCCCCCCCCCCCCAATTAAACTAAAAGGCTAAAAATCCCTTACCTCAACTGCATTAGAATTTTTAGGAATTAAGGAGATGAAAGCTAACAAACCAAACTTTAAAGTGTAAAATCAAGTTTTTGAAACTTTGGGGTGTAAAATCCAATCAACCCTAAATTTCAGGGGTGTAATTTGCAATTTACCAAAAAAAAAGAAAAAAGAAAAAAAAAAGAGAACTATACCAATCTATTTAGCTCCTCAGAAAAGTGGGAAAAGATTAAAGAAATATAACAATTTTGCAGATCAATTGAATCCAAATACTCGGAAAAAAAAACACACACACACACACACACACACACCAAAATATGCAAAATAATTATACAACAAAAAAGGGCATAAGCAACAATAAAGAAAACCCAATGAGATAGCAAAGCAAAAAACCAATCCCTGATAAGAAAACAACACTGGCTACAAAGCATATAACATGGAAAAATAACTAATTGAATGCAAGTAATGCATATGCTAGTGCTTTTAATTAACTTTCGTATTTATTTGTTTCTAATCCCAATACAAACAAAAGTAAATTATAAAGTCATCAAATGATAAATATAATTAACAAATTAGTAAATAGTAGAGTACTGGATTTGTTCTTTCGTGAAATCTAAAGACCAAAACCCACAAACACCAAAAAAATAAATGCTATAGAGACCACAAACCAAATATAAAAACTTGTTTTGAAATTGAAATTAATGATTACATAATCATCACTAATAGAAACTTAAATCCCTCAAAACCAACACAATGTAATCATTGAGCTAGACTGAATAGTAAAATTGCACAAAAACAAATAAGCCAAATTGATTGCAAAGCAGAGCGAACATAAAATAAATTGAGAACTTTAACCATCTATTTGACTATTACTGGAAAAAAGGGGAAAAAAATTCATTGGAACATAACAAATTTACAGGTCAATTTAATCCAGAATAAAGATTTAATTGAATCCAAATTAAATAAAAATAAAAATATTCTAACTAAAATATCCAAAATAAAACTAATTGAAACCCCACAAAGGCATCCTTCAAAAAAATCTAACCCAAAAGATGAGATAAACAGAAGAAAAATCAGTTGCTCTTCTTGCAAAATACCCAACTGTCATATCTGGTAAATAACTGTGTAAATTTGTTCTTCAACAAAAGGACAAGCAAAGAAGGGTTTTTAAATTACAGAAAACAATATAAAAGAGAGATTACAAAAGTAGTTGAAGGAAAACACAAAGATATATGCAAACTTTCCAATCCGGTTTGAACAGAAAAAATGTGCAAGATTGATTCCATATAGCCATTTTCAGAGGAAAAAAAAAGAAAAGAAAAAGCTATTTCTAAATATTCACGGATTAAAACATCAATATTTACACCACACAACCATCTTTAGTAAATAATCCCTAAATATTCAATAACAAAATGTTAAGCAATATGGATATTTAATTTTACCAAAAAAAAAAAAAAAAAAAAACACACAGCTTTAATCAAATTCAATTCAAACAATGAAAAATAATAAATAACATAATTTTATTGCAAAAAAAGTCATAAATTCCTAAAGACTTTCAACTTCCAATATAGACAATCAACTCAACATTGAGAGATAATCAATAAACCATACAATAGAAAACATAACCTTTTACCACAAACATTAACAAATGAATTGAAGGGTTATATAGACTTTCCCTTCAGATATGGATGCTCAGAGCAGCATTAAAAAATCAACCATCCAAGGGAATATGACTTTTTCTACAAATATTCAAGCACTAAACTCCTATAAGCACCAAACCAAAAGCTGGATTATAGTAAATCTGGGGAAAAAATCCAAAGAAAGAGTATAACTCAAGCAATTAACAAAATGTGATAAAAAAAGAACCCTAGCCAATGAAATAAAACAAAATTCTATAGTATACAAATAAGTTAAAATGGATATGCTAATTCAAATGGGAAAAGCAATGGCGGAAACTTTGGATTGCAAAAACAGTATTTGAAGAAAGAAAATAATAACCACTATGTTGACCCTAGGAATATGCAAAGAAGAAATGAAACATAACAAAAAGTGCAAGGACTGAGAATCAATATAGGCAACATTAAAGCTTTTAATATAAGAGTAATGAACACCTAGAACATAACAGTCTATGCGAAGTGATTTATTCACTCATCATGGGTAATTAGCAAAAGGGAGGGAAAAAGAGAGCTATAAATTTAAGTCTTCTACAGTATAGCATTTTCCCTCATAAACACAAAACTCTAAATTTTGTTTCCAATATATTAACTTTTAAGTTATAACACAATTTTCTCAAACCTAAAAAAATAAAACAAAAACTAAAGCAAAATGAGGGAATATAGGGAGAAATGTTCTGATATTTTTAACAACGACGATCTCTCTCCAAAAGTGTGCATGTGTATAAATTCTTTTGTAATGAGTATATAATGATAAATTGAAAGTTCTAAATGAAATATTCAATGAGACTAAGTTGGTGTGCATCATCAAATTGCAATTGTGCTTTTGGTGGTTATTCTCTAGTCATTGATGGATATCTTTTGTGATTTAAATTGTGAATTACCTAATAGGATTGTGAGTTTCTAATCTTGGAGATCACCTATCACAAAACTCAACTACATTGACTTGCTAAACAAAATTACAAACAACCATACAACTATAATTTTCTTTTGGTCTTCATATAATAACTTTGGAATATTGTTTATCGTATGTTACAACAGAAAAGGCATTGAATGAGATAAATAACATAATGAAATAGATAAATAGTACCTAAAAGAAGCACTAAAGAAGAATAAATTACTTTATAATTGTGTGCTATTGGTTCTTTTTAGTAGTTCCATCTCCTCCCCACTAGAAACTTCAGGATCAATATAGCACAACTAGAAGTATAAAACAAAATCAGAATATTATGCCCACTATCAAATTGTAGTACATTGTCAAATTGCAGTGAGACCAAGTACCAAAGTTTACTAAAGATTACCCAATATTGTGGCTTCTTTAGTTTGTGAAACCCTCTATTTAAAAGCTTTTGCTATGGTGACACCCATCATTCTCTTCCAAAATTGACCTTAAAAGTATAAGAGGATTAAGAAAACTAACAGAAGTAACTTGATATATTACACTATAATTTAGGTAAATCATATGCTTCTATCATTCACAAATTTAAAAGGAAAAAAAAAATCTCAATTGAGTTAAGTACCACATAAAACCTTAAAAACTGAAAGTTTGAAATTTCATGGTATTTAAATATCAGAAATAATCCACAACTAGCAAAGTAAACTAACAAACGTAATTGAAATTTGAAACAAACAAAAAAACACAACTTTAGAACTGTTAATTTTTTTTTCTCAGTACCAAACAGATTCCTAATTAACTTTCAAGAATCTAATACTACATGCAAAACCAAAACAAAACAAAACAAAACAAAACAAAACAAAAAAAACAAACAAACAAACAAACAAACAAACAAAACAAAACAAAACATTGTAAACTCTGAAAAAACAAAGCAAAGCTTAGGAATCTCCTAGAAAATTAGTCTTTGCCACAACCTACAAAGTAATCAACTTTGTACAAAGAACATTATACTTTCAGATTTCACAATTTAAACCCATTAAAACCAAACATTAAAAAAAAAAAAAAAAAACAAAAAAAAAACAAAACAAAACAAAACAAAACAAAACAAAAAACAAAGCAAAACAAAACAAAACAAAATCATGAAGTCTTTTTTAAAAAATACCAACTAAAATCTACAAAGTAATAAACTTAGTATAAAGAAAGTTATACTATCAGATTTCAAAATCCCACAATTTCAATTGCCCTTACAAAAAAACAGAACAGGTAAGAGGCCATTAAAACTCAGGTAGGATTTTCATATTGTGAGAGGTTTTCCCTAATTTTAAGAAATAGAGAGGTTATGTATCCAAATTCATAAATTGAAAGCAAACCATAATGGAAAAGAATATTAGGAAAAGAAATTAGTACATTTGTTTTGATTAGATTAGAGACTCTAGATTGTAGAAATATTCCACTTCATTTCTGCAAAGAAAGAAATTGAATGATTTAAATCCAAAATAGAAGTATTCAAACAAACCCATTACCAAAATAATTTTTTTAAAAAATAGTCACATATCATAATTCTAATTTCTTTAACCTTAATTGCTGGAACCAAAATCCAATTGCAATTGTAAAAGTTGAAAACATATAATGGAACTAAATTAACTTTAAATTTGTGGAAAAAAAAAAGTCAGAGAAAGAATAGTAACCCATCGGAGTCATTGTTAATCAAAAATTCAGAGGGAGCTCTTTCTAGTCAGCTTCATATTCCTTCTTCTTCTGCTTCTTTTTCTGGAAAAATCAAAAATCAAAAAGGTCATTTTAGCATAACTGGAAACAAATATTTTTTGAGAGGAATTGGGAGACAGTTCTCTTTTTTCTTGATCGAAATCTAGGCCTAGACTGTCTTACAGCTTGATGCAGTTGGCGACTCACTCTCTCTCTCTCTCTCTCTCTCTGACCCATAAAACAAAGTGCCAAATTGAAACAAATCTTATAATAATCTCATAAGTTAGAGAGGTTTTTGACTAAATAGTTATAGTATGCATAATCTTCAGAGTCAGAGATAATTCAACAACATTTTAATTAGATAAACCCCTAAACCCTTTAATTTACAAAAGTAATGCAAGTTGAAAAGTAAAAATTAGATATAAAGCATAAGTTTAAGGAGTACATGCAATTATGGCCTTTTTCATATACATTTTGCACATGGCTTGCAAAAGATTGGCCTTATAAACTTTGCTTGCTATTGGGTTATCTATTCCTTTTAGATTGCTGCACCCACCCTCAAGTTGTTTTCTTTGCTTTTTTGGGGGGTTTCCGTGGATAAACTATTTCAAAAGGCAAAGCATTGTGGGGGCCTTTTCTGATAGGATTGGGCTGTCTCCTGCGGTAAAGGGCTGGACTGCCTCCTGCGATGGTGGGCCCTAGTGTTTCTGAGTAAGGGAGCTGGGTCCGATCCAATTGCAACTCAACTTAGGTCGGTTTGTGCACAAACTTATGCCACGCCTGCTAGGAGCAAGTTTTTTGGCAAGCAGAATCGTAGCAGACAAGCTATGATAGGCTAGACTGTTGCAGAAGTTATGGCAGGCTAGACTATTGCAGACAAGTTATGGCAGGCAGATAATAATGACTAAAAAACAGAGTATTCTATTTATTCAAACAGACTGCTAGGTATTTCCTGTTAGTAAAACATGATTATCGTCACAATGATACCAATCATTAAGGAAAATAAAGAGAGTAACACTGATTAATTTGAATAGGCAAAATATTAAGTTATAAATTTTGTCTGCCGCAGCAAATCCAAAGAGGGGAGAACGCCTCTTCTCAATGCAAATAATCCCCCAGGAAGAATCCTGCTATGGGAATTAATGGCTTTGAGGGAGTCGGCCCTGAATGGTTATAGTCCCGCTGGGAAAGCTCTCATTTGCATTCTTTGGAAAAAAATGTGAGATTTTTGAAGGGCGAGAGAGGGAAGCTGATCTATTGGTGCATGCTCTTTCGAACTAACTCTCTCCTTTCTTTCTTAGTTTTCTTTCATTTTCTCTCTGTTTTCGTTCTAGTCTTTTTTCTTCTCTTCTTACTCTGTTTTTCTTTTTTATGTCGTGAAAAATCCTCTGTTTTTCGATCCTCTCTACAGGGCACGGCAAGGGCCTCTTTATAGTGCCTGCCGTGACTAATATTTTACTGTTTTGCCCCTTAATCGTCTTTGTCTGGTCTGGGTGCACCTGCCGATCGTACAAAACCCCTGCCAGACAGAGGCGGACTCATTTTGTCCTTCTGCGCGCCGCGGACACATTTTGTCTTGTCCTTCTGTGCGCCGCGGCCTGCCACGATGTTAACCTCCTCTCTCCTCACACTCAGAGCATGCACTCAACGGTTCCCTCTCAAATTGCCTCTTTTGGGTGGTCTATCATCTCAGCAGGACGTACCTCCCAAAAGAGGCTTGAGCAGGGGCCGAAAATAGATCCTTTCTCCTCTCCCCACCACCAAACCACACCCCCTTTACCTCTTACCTCTGGCCCATGACCCCACCATGTCCTGTATTGGCTGGGTACAGGCTGGTGGCGCCTGGGCCTTACGCGTGCTTCCCTCTTAAATTTGTCCAAGAGGCTGCCTGCTGCTCATGTGTCTGCCGTGACCTGGAGACTCTCCGTCTGCGTTTCCTGGCCTTTCATGTGGGCTTTCTTTTGGTCCTTCGCTCCAATCAGAAACTGGGCTTCGTATGATGATGGGCTTTATATTTCTTGCGCCTACCTTTGTTTTTATTTGTTGCCTGCCGTGTTGGCTTATAATTCCTGCCGTAATGACTCAATCCTGCTGGGCCCCTTTTTGGGCCGGCCGTTTTATTCCTTTTCTCAGTGGCCTATCATAGGCACTGTTTTGTTTCCTTTTATTCATGGGCTCCTATGTCCCTTTGTTTTCTTCTTTTGGGCATCCACGGCCCATTTGCTAATTCTCTTGGGCTTCCTCGGCCTGTTTGCTAATTCCACACTTCCATGGGCTTTGTTACTAACTTCATTGGGCTTCCCCGGCCTAATAACCTTATCCTTATCTTTGGGTTTTATGGGCCTGCCATAAATCCCTTACTTTCTTAGTTTACATTACCTTGGGCCTGCAGCGACCCTTTTTCACTTTTCTAACTCATATTCTGCCCATGGGATGCTATTTCTTTCTTTCCTGGCTTCTTTGAGCCCGTTTACCTTTTCAAGGCCCAAGTATGCATTGTTGGGCTAGTGACTCATTATTCCTGCCGCTTGGGCCTAATGGTCTTTATTAACTATTCATAGTCAATTTCTTGTGGCCCTCATCATTGGGCTTTTCTTTCCATTGGGCTTTCCACAAATGGCCCTCAACAAGCATAAATGTCCTTCAATTTCTCTACACCAAGGTTATATTGTCCTACTATACTAAAAGATGAACACCTTCATTGCATTCCTCAGGTGCCTCATTTAAGTCCAACAGATATGTAAATGCAAATCAACACATCTTGAAGATCAAAGCCCATATTAGCTCTAAAGCTTGGATATTTAACCCTCAAATATTAGTTCTTATACTCCTATGACTATATTGAAAAGGCTAACTATATACTAAGTCTTTATCCTCTTAAGTATAGAATTTCTTATCAATTTGATGAAGAACAGGACTCTCCTATAGGCCTTGAAGAAATACGTTAAGGAGTATGAGTAGCTACAAAATAACATAATTAAGTCCACCATCAAAATAACACAATTATTTCCCCTTTCCATTTCAGAAAGATCTAAAATTTCAATCTGCATAATTTGGTTCTTCATCTTCCAACCCAAGAAACCCATAAACACCACTCCATACCCAATCCCTACCACTTTTCCCTCACCATACCCAATTCTATGCATATTTAATATCACAAAACCTAATATGAATTCCCAAAAACAAATCTGAT
The DNA here is from genome assembly GCA_023055345.1 of Quercus wislizeni. NCBI lineage: Eukaryota > Viridiplantae > Streptophyta > Magnoliopsida > Fagales > Fagaceae > Quercus > Quercus wislizeni. The sequence continues at coordinate 1,455,771 of JALGQJ010000027.1, forward strand.
TTCCCTAAACCCAAAACTTCTGCAACAAATTTTAGATTGCATTTGTAGAAACCTCAGCCTTTAATATAATTCCACCTATTTTAAATTAATATAATTAGATATAAAACCTGGTCCTACAACTTGTTCTCAACCCAAAATTTCATCTTCAACACATGTACGACAATCAACTAATTATTGAGTATAGTTACTCAACCAATTACTTAAATTTGAAAACAAATTATAGAAAAATAAAAGTACAAGACAGGATTAAGAAAGTTAATGTTTGATTTATGATAAAAAGAGTGGCAAAGTGCAGAAAGAAGACCAAAATACTCTGTATTTCAAACAATTGGATGATTTCACTATATAGCTTCCCATAAAATTCATGCTTATTACTACTCTTGATATAAATAATAGTCACAGTAATTAAGAGAAAAAAAAAAGGGAAAGAATTGATCTATCAAAAAATATATATATCTATGTCTATATAATAACAAGAATTGAAAATCTTGAAAAGAAAAAAAGAAAAAAAGAAAAAAAAACATCAATGGATGAAACCTACATGGTCAAATAGTTTATGACAATTCATCTACACTATTATCCCAACACCTATATAGGCTTGTAAACTAACATAGGTACAAAAATGGCAAACAACACCGGTTGCTCATAGAGGCTTTTTATCGAACACCTAGCAATATAACCAAGAAGTAGACCTTAATTAGGTGCTGTAATAAAGGGAAGCATAATTTTTGGCACCAAAAAATATATAGAATGTTAGGTTCTAAAGACTTAGGTTTTTATATATTTAGAACTCTAATTTGTATTGTTGCCAAACCATGATCAAAACAATGTGTTTAGTTGTGTTTAGACTTGCTCAAAGTTGATTTATTTATGTAAAGTTGGAATAAGTTGTTGCAGGATTTAAAAAAGCAATTCAGCCTATTTCTATTAATCGAAGCTTGGGCTCAATCAATCGAAATTCGGGTTTGAATGTTTTTTTTAGTAAAATTCCAACTCAGCCCTATTTTAATTAAAATGTTTTAGGGTTTCTAATTTGCCCTAGGTATAAAAGGCAAACCCTATACACGTTTTAGTGTTGGTCATATTGCGGTTTGTGTGAATCTCTTATGAGATCCTTGAAGAGCTTTTCTTCACACAAGCTTAGGGTTTTCAAGGAGAAGAAGTTTTCTACACCTTGATTATCAATTTAGTTGCTGCCATTGAAGCCTAAAGAAACACAAGCGTGGGTGCTTGTATCTGGTGGTGAATCCAAGAAAGAAGGAGTTCGTGGATTCGGAGCTTGCATGTGGTCGTGTCAGTAAGTTCTACTGGTGGGTAGCAATAAGAAGTCGAGCGTGGGGGCTTGTAAGTCTTATTGTATGAACTTCGATTCTTTCAAGATAGTGGATTCAAGTTTACCTTGAAGATAGCTAGGTTAAATCCTTCCCAAGTTTTTACCGGTTTGGTTTCTTGGGTGATCATATCTTGTATCTTTTATATTTCCGCTGCTTTACATGATATGATTGTTTTGTTTGTGATAACCTAGATTTGAATAATTTGACTAAGTAACAACTTGGCTAAATACATAGGATAATTCAATTGTGATGAATCTTTTGATGAATTCTATGCTAAACTTAATGATATTATTAAGTTTGCTTATAACTTGGGTGAAATCTATGATCAACCTAAAATTGTTAGGAAGATTCTTAGATCTTTAACTGAGAACTTTAGACCCAAGGTGACTGCCATCACTGAGAGCAAGGATGTGGACTCCATCCCTGTTGATGAACTTGTAGGATCACTTCAATCTTATGAGTTGGACCCACCCAAAACTAGTAATTCCAAATCAATGGCTCTTAAGTCAGTTGATGATGTTGAGGTTGGTGGATTTGATGATGAGCTCTCTGCTACAGAGATTGCTTACCTTGCCAAGAACTTTAAAAACTTTCTTTGGAATAATAATAGAAAGGCAAGAGGTATGAACACTGTTGAACCTAGAAATTTTAGGAAGAATGATCCACTAAGGTTAACAATAATGATAAACCTAGAGAAAAAGTAGGTCAATCTTCAAATAATTCTATGGGTCCTCAGTGTTTTGGATGTCAAGGGTATTGTCACATGAAATCTGAGTGTCTTACTTACTTGATGTCTAAGGGTAAAGCTATGGTTGTAACCCTTAGTGATGGTGAAGTTTTTGATGATGAGTCAGAATGTGACGAGGATGGAAACTTCATTGCTTTCATTACTACTGCTGTAGTAAATGAAAGCATATCTGTTGAAGAGAACCCTTCTGATGGTGAACTCTCTGAGGATGCAGATCTTCAAGAGGCCCACAATAAACTTTGCAAAATTGCTGCAAAGGATGCTATGAATGTTGAACTTGGCCTGAAGAAAATTGAATCTCTTGAGCTTGATAAGAAGAATTTACTTGTTAAACTTTTTGATGCTAATGAACTTTTGAACAATGTGAAAACTGAGAATATGCTATTGCTTGATAAAGTTAAATCTTTGGAACTTGATTTATTTGTTACTAGATCTGCTAGTTCTAAACTTGATCAAATGCTAAATGTTCAAAAATCTCCTTCTAACAAATCTGGATTAGGTTTTGTTGAAAGCATCTCTGTTTCTGCTCCCTATTCCAGAAACTTTGTTCCTTCATCTTCTTTTGAACCTTTTATGAATGAGGTTATGAGTGAAACTACCAAACCCCCTGTGAGTGAAGTTGTCAAACCTATAGAAGTTTCACTATCTAGGAAGATTAGGGTTGATCTGAAAGAGTCTAAACCTAAGGAGTCTACCCTTTCTAAGGACAAGATGCATGATAAACCTGCTTGGGATTGTCATTTTTGTGGGAAGTCTGGACATATACGTCCAAACTGTTACAAGCTACAAGCTGCTAAGAGAGCAAACAAGCCAAAAGTGCCTGTGCCACAAGCACAAGATCCTATAACACTTATTGGTGAATTGGTAAAGGCTCTCAACCTTTATTCCAATCCTGGAGTTGGAAATCACTCTAATGTGAATACAAACTCTAATGCTCGTGGTGCATCTAAAAGGTTTTGGATGCAAAAGGCTCAGTCTAATTGAGTCTTTCTGACATGGTTCTTGTGCTTCATTGCTTTTCCCTTTGTGACCATTGTTCTTTGTTTTTTGTTTTTTTCTCTAGGATTTGCATTGCATAACATTCATGCATTTCATTCTAGGTGTTTTTATTCTAAATAAATAAATTAAAAGGGGGGGGGGGGGGGAAGGAAAAGGAAGCAAATTGTGTTTTTGCACTATTTTCTTTGTTTTTGAAAACAAGGTTGGTCAATTTATTTTCACATGACATGTCTTTTGTACTTTTTTTAGCTTTGATGAGCTTATTTATTGCACTTGACTAGTTGAAACTTTGTAGTGCATGTTGTGTGAGAAAGATGTTTATGGTGTTTGTCACTTTGTCTTAATCTTGAAGTCACATGTTATTAGACTGTTGGACTTGAACCTTTTGAGAAAGGCATAAATAACCATCTCACCACTGTTCACTAGCCAATCATGAACAACTTAGTGCATATCATAAGATTTTGTGCTCGAGAAAGTGTAGTACATGCACAAAAAGAACATAAGGTGTAGCCTCAGTTTAATTACTTAATACTTAAAATTGGTGTGTACTATTAGGCCTGATGCCAAATCACATAATTAAAATTGGTGTATACATTATCCCGACTATTTTAATAAGTTTCTCAATAATTGAAATTTCTGTGAACTATATTGAGGCAAAATCAAGAGACTTACATGATTGCAAGCTTATGATCTAGGAGATATGAGAGTTATATGATGTAACTCTTTAGGTGATAGTCTCTCTAAAATTCTATATGATGGATTTTTGTAGATTTTGTGTTCAATTGCTATACACATATCACCTCACATGTACCTCAACTTTTTACTAGTTGCACACACTACACAAGTTACTCTTTGCTAAACATTGTACATGTTATTATATGTGTCTTTCAGTCTGACCAACCAAGTTTGCAATTACTTTGAGTTGTTGTGCAAAGCATATTCTGTGTTTGAGAATTTTAAGGGAGGTTGTTTGAAAATCATAAGTTTGGAAAAACATTTCATCTCATACTCATGCATTTTATTTCTTATATTCAATGCTTTGAGGAGTGTTTTCAAAAATGAGGTTATTTTTTTCTAAAAAGATGTTTTTCCAGATTTTTGATTGATCCAATATGTTTTTTGATCAATCAAAATTTCTTTTAAAATTTTCTGTGAGCACCTGTCTGTTTCAATCAATCGAAACTGATTTTCGATCAATCGAAAATCATAAATGATCTTGTTTAAAAACTCAAATTTGACTTGTTCAAACATCTTTTCAAAACTTTTCAAAACTTTTTTCTCTCTCTCCGACTCGGCAAGGCTCCACAGAGATTTTCTTGTCGTTTTCCTCCAAATTTCTTGCAAAGTTTCTCTCTCCCTAAGCCGGTATGTCTATATTACCCTTCCTTTTGCATTGTTTTTCTCTTTTTCATGCATTATCTCATGGTTTTTGGGTAAATTTTCGAACTATGCTTAAATTGGGATTTTTGATTAATCAAGTCTTGTTTTATGAATTTGATCAATGGCGCAATGTATTCGTGATCTATATTGGTTAGTTTGATCATTTTGGGGATTTGTGAAAAATTAAAAATTCTAGGGCTTGTATTGAACCCGAATTGGGGATTTTATTCAAATTGATTTCAATTGATGAAATTGGCTTGTTGAATTGATATAATTGATCATTATTTTGAGTAATCTGTCTTGTGTGATGATTAATTGGTCAATTTGTTACAAATTTTTCAAGTGGTTTTTCAAATTTTTGGGGTTTTTGTTAGAAGCTCTGTGCTCAAGCCAATTTTGTGAATTTGAACTTAATTGAACTGCATTAGGACATGCATCATGACATTTACTTTATTCGTGCATCATATAGTTTTTGTTGTATATCTTTTTGTGCTAATTTGTAGTCTGCCATTGGTTTTTGTTTTTCTTTTTGCTTTGTGTCTTGGTCCTTATCCTAGCACCATGCTTAGGAAAACTAGAGCTAATAGAATTCCCTCTACTCCATTTATGTCTCCCTCTAGGAGTCAGCTTTTTAAGAACGATAGTTGTCAAGAAGGTTTTGAGAAACTGAACAGTAAGTGTAAGATATGGGCTGAGCATTATGTGATCCTTGATGAGGTTGATCTGGCAATTAAGGCTAACTCAGAGTCTAGAGGTTGGTTGTCCTTGTTAGAGATAGACCATCCACCCCCGACCGCCTTGATTAGAGAGTTCTTCTCGAACCTCTCTTGCCACGTCTATGATTCCAACGCCCTAGTTAGGAGTTCGATACGAGGTGTTGATTTCACCATTACCCCTAGGGTAGTGGCTGAGGCTCTTGGGGTTTTGGTCGTTCGGGAGCCTATCTATCCCTATGCTGAGGCTCCACCATTGGATGTTGTCATGTCATACATCACTAGGTCTTCTATCTAGTGGGGTTCTGATCCTCGGATCATGTCTTCTCACTTTCTGAGACTGCCTATCTTTTTTCTTAGTGTAGCGTGTCATTCTTTGTCGCCTATTTCTCATCTCTACACCATCCCCCTAGAGCATTGTGTGTTTTTGTATGCTTTTATGTCTGGTGTGTCTATCAGTTTTCCTCATTTGTTTCTTTGTTCTTTGAACGAAGTTCATAAGAATTCTACTGTAAGGCATGCGCTTATCCATCCTATTTTCATTTATAAGATTTTGTTATTTCTTGGTCTAGCTGATTTCCCTTCTAGTGAGCCTGTTCATGTTGTCGCTCCCTTAGGTGCTATCTTCCTTAGATAGAGGGCTGCTCACTTGAGAGTTGATCCTTTGGGTACTAGAGGTGCATCTTCTGGTGTTGTTCACCCTCCTCCTTCTTCTACAGGTGTTGATGCTGCTGAGACGTCTGGTGTTGCTGCTGCTGATGCTGATGTTTCTCCACCGACTACTTCGGATGATTCAAACATTCAACATACATTGGAGCATGTCCTGACCGTTCAGGCGGCTCAAGGATAGATTTTGGTGGATGTACTTGATGAGATTCGTGGTTTGCGCGCAGATTTGGCACGGTTTCAATGTTCTTCACCGCCATCTCCTTTTGATGATGGTTTTTGATTGCCCTTTGGCATTCCGTCACGAAGGGAGAGTACATATTGAGAGCACTTTGTTTTTGTTTTCAGGGGGAGAGTATTTTTTTTGGGTTGGAGCTTGTGGAGTTAGTTTAGATTGTATCTAGGTGCTTCACATTGTATTTTACTTTTTTAGCTCTTGCTACATTTGTTCTATTCTACTGGGATATTCATGTTAGGGGGAGTATATTTTTTATATTTATGTTTCTTGTTTCAACTGCTTATTGATTTATGTTTAGGAGTTCTTCATTGATATATGTCTTTATTGTGTGTTGTTTGAAATCAAGATTTTATTTTATTTGCTTGTATTTTCCACACATGCGGTTATGCATTTTGTTTAAGTGTTTCAGGAAATATACATGTTGATTCAATTGAGCTGCTGTCTTCTCTTGCAACTGATGGATAGTAGTTAGGATTGAATTTGTGTTTTGTGAGCATTATTTTGTAAAGGGCTTTTATTTGTAAACTTTGAGTTTCTAGTTATGTTTTGTCACAGATTGCCAAAGGGGGAGTTTGTTAGGTTCTAAAGACTTAGGTTTTTATGTATTTAGAACTCTAATTTGTATTTTTGGAAAACCATGATCAAAACAATGTGTTTAGTCGTGTTTAGACTTGCTCAAAGTTGATTTATTGATGTAAAGTTGGAATAAGTTGTTGCAGGATTTAAAAAAGCAATTCAGCTTATTTCAATATATCGAAGCTTAGGCTCGATCAATTGAAATTCAGGTCTAAATGTTTTATTTCTGCAAAATTCCAACTCAACCCTATTTTAATTAAAACGTTTTAGGGTTTCTAATTTGCCCTAGGTATAAAAGGCAAACCCTAGCCACGTTTTACTGTTGCTCATATTGCGGTTTGTGTGAATCTCTTGTGAGATCCTTGAGGAACTTTCCTTCACACAAGCTTAGGGTTTTCAAGGAGAAGAAGTTTTCTACACCTTGATGATCAATTTAGTTGCTACCATTGAAGCCTAAAGAAACACAAGCATGGGTGCTTGTATCTGGTGGTGAATCCAAGAAAGAAGGAGTCCGTGGATTCGGAACTTACATGTGGTCGTGTCAATAAGTTCTACTGGTGGGTAGCAATAAGAAGTCGAGCGTGGGGGCTTGTAAGTCTTATTGTATGAACTTCGATTCTTTCAAGATAATGAATTCAAGTTTACCTTAAGGATAGCTAGGTTAAATCCTCCTCAGGTTTTTACCGGTTTGGTTTCCTGGGTGATTATATCTTGTGTCTTTTATATTTCCGCTTCTTTACATGATATGATTGCTTTGTTTGTGATAACCTAGATTTGAATAATTTGACTAAGTAAAAACTTGGCTAATTACCTAGGTTAATTCAATTGTGGTTTTAAGGGGTCTAAAAACTATCATAGAATAATGGAATCTACAAATTAGAAACATATTGATACATCAAAGTAAAATTTAAGGGGAAAAAAAAAACACCTTTAACAATGACCCACCTAATGGCTGATTCTTCTCTAGCTTGCAGACTATTCAGATCGAGGTAACACTTCTTGATATCAAGTGGGTCTTCAGATTGACTCAAGAAAGAAAACTCTTTTATATAGTTAGCCTTCAACAGCCTTAATATCAAGTAGGTCTTTAGATTGACCCAAGAATGAAAATTCTTTATATAGTTAGCCTTCAATAGCCTTATGTTTGAGAGAAAGAGGAGAGATTGTATGGCAATTTTCATTGAGAAAAAGTTGGGACAAAGAGTGGCAAATGGAGATGGGGATGGTTGAATCTTAAGGTGGGAGCCTAAAGAACATCACCTAAGAGGGGAACCTAGTATTTAGGTGCTGTTTTTTAAGTTTACTTTTTAAGAATTTGCTAAATGGATTTTTTCTTATGGGATGGAAGTGTATTTTTTAGTTAAGTAACCACATGGCTGAATTTTAAGAGAGAAACCTAAAGAACAGCACCTAAGGTAATGTATCTAAGTTTTGTCCATTTATAAATTAATATCACTTTAAACTATAACATGTGTTACATTTTGCACCCTACTGTCAATTCTATCGTTATCTTGGAAGTAATAAATCATTAGTGAAATCATTCCTATAGGAGAAATTAATTTGGACAATTTAATAATCAAAGCTCCACATATTTTAAGCTCTTGGGCAGTTAATTGGTTAATCCTCCTCAAGGTAAAAGACTTTGTGAGTAAGGTTTGGCTTCTTCTTTGGTTGTGCACCACACACCGCTTAACCTAATAAAAAAATTTGAAAAAAATGAGTGGAACTACACTTTTCATCATAAACTATCACCTTGATTACACTTCAACCCTAAACTATGGAAACATAGGATCAACCCCTCAATTTCAAAAGTAGGTTACATTTAATCCCTTACCATCTATGTTGTTGTTAACTATAACATAATTTGGTATTAAAAAACCAATTTAGTTTTCTATTTTGTAAAGAGTAAATTGGTCTTTTAATGTCAAGTACATTAGATTTAGTGGCATTGCTACATGCAAGATGCAACTATGAATACCCAGACTTGCAACTATAACCCGTAGGGGTGTTTACCAAATTGCACAAACTGCACCAAAACTGTCCGCAAAATGGTATAATCGCATTGCATCACAAGTGACAATGCACCACACAGCATGGTGTAGTGTAGTTTGTGGTTTTATAATAAGAAAAGCGTACAAACCACACCGCACCGCATCCTCTATATATATTAATATATTTATTTTTTTAATATTAAATATATTATTAATTAATAGTTTAATACTTCTAAAAAAAATTAATACTTTAATAACCCTAGTTTCTCCACAAAAAAAATAGGCGTAAAACCCATTTTCGTCCCTACATTTTCACGTGATTTCCACTTTGGTCCCTAACTTTATTTTTCACCACTTTTAGTCCCTATCCTGAAAAACGCGTCTCGTTTTTGTCCCTGCCATTACATCATAGACGGAAATTGCACATGTGGCAAACAGAAGTTGACGTGGCCATTAAAATAATAATAAAAAATGTTATTTGGCATTAAAAAATGCCACATTAGCATTTACATTAAAAAAAATTAATTTATTAATTTTAACTAAATAAAAAAATTAAAAACAGAATTAAAAACTAAAAATCACATGAATTGAGATCTAATTGTTTCTTGAACAAGAACAATAAGAACACAAACTCAAATCTAAAAACACAAAATTAAAATCTAAAAATCAAAAACCGAAAATAAGAACACAAAATTAAACTATAAACCCACATCAAATTAAACATGAACAAGAAATTAAACATGAAAACAAAATTTAAAACCCAGAAAATTAAAACCTTAGAGCCAAAACCCAGAATTAGAATTCATGCCAAGAACACAAACCCAGCAAATTTAAAATCCAAAAAATTAAATTCAAACCCAGTAAAATGAAATTTGAGCCTCCAAATTTCACATCCCAGCAAACCCAAACAACCACCAACAAATTGGCAAAACCCAACCCACCCCCACTCCACTGAACCCCCACACCACCAACAAATCGGAACAAAACCACCCACCTCCACTCCATCGACCACACAAATCCATGTGTTGGAGAGGGAAAAAAGAAAAAAACAGCTGGTCAACCACCAATCGCAACCCACAATCCTAGCCACCACCATGTCCCAGCCACCCAACAAACCCAGGAAGAGCTGACCACGGTGGAGGTGGAAAATTACGAAAAAAAAACCCAGGAAGTTCAAACCGAAGAATCGATGTGTAGAGTTGACCACAATGGAAGTGAGGCTAGTCATGGGTGGAGGTGAGGTCGGTCATGGTTACCGCACTCATTCCATCTTTGGGTCACTGAGATGACGCTTCAGGTGTTGGAACTGATCGAAGAGATGGACTGAAACGATGGTGTGGAGATCGGAGAGTTGTTGAAGGCGGTGTATTTCACGGTGGCGGTGGAGTGCACGGTGAAGTACTTGGCTTTTAGGGGAAGCGATGGGAAGTACTTCAAGGCGGTGAAGAGGGTGTGGAGGGGCAGAATTAGTAATTTGGGTCTTCATCAATGGAGATTTTGGTTGTGGCTTGTTATAGGTCTTTGATGGTTTTGTTGGGGTTGAGAAAATGGGGCTTTGGGATTTATGAATTTGTATTTGAGCTAATTTTTTTGGATTAAAATTTTTGAATCTAGGTTTGAATCTAGGTTTGAATTTAATTTTTTGTTTTTAAATTTGCTAGGTTTGTGTTCTTGTTCAAATATTAATGTGTTCATGTTTAATTTGATATGGATCTATAGTTTAATTTTTTGTTCTTATTTTCTGGGTTTGAGTTCTTGATGTTCTTGTTCAAGAAACATTTAGATCTTAATTTATGTGATTTTTAGTTTTTATTCATGTTTCTAATTTTTTTATTTAGTTAAAATTAATAAATTTTTTTTTTTTTTAAATTTAGATGCTGACGTGGACATTATTTTAATATTTTTAACTTATGCCGTTTGCCACATGTGCAATTTCCGTCTTTGATGTAACGGCAGGGACAAAAACGAGACGCGTTTTCCAGGATAAGGACTAAAAGCGGTGAAAAAAAAATTAAGGACCAAAATGAGAATTGCGTGAAAACGTAGGGACGAAAATGAGTTTTATACCAAAAAAATAATAATAACCCTTGTAAGTGTTAATTAGGAAAGTCAACCCAAAATAAAGAAAAACTAACTCAATATTTTAAGACTTGGCCCAAAACAAAGGAGAAAATCAGTTTTTTGCTAGGCAGGAAAAGCCCAAAATCTAAAAAATATATTAGTTTCAAACCACATCTTATACACTGCATCGCACAAGTGACCACAAAAATGAGGTGTGGTGTGGTTATGGTTTTCGCTAATTCTAAACCACACTGCACTACACTGCACCGCACATGTGATCGCAAAAATGAGGTGCGATGTAATTATGGTTTTGTCTAAACCACACTGCAAAGTGCGGTGCTAAAAATGGCCCGTAACCGCACTACACCACACCGCGAACTAGGGGCGGCGCTATACTTTGTTTAGGGGGTTCAAATGAACCCCCTGACTTCAATTTTTATTTTTTTATTTTTTATATATATAATATATTTTTTTTGTTAGTTTAATACTTAGAATTTTTCTTAAAAATATTATTTTTGCACACCCTGACTTAAATTTTATACACCCTTATTACAAATATTTCCAACTCTAAGAGTAAGAAAAAGTGTTTGTAGATTGTAAGTGTTACTCTGTCATAAATTTATATTAGAGTAATATTACAACCACAAACTAATTTACAATTTTTAGAAAATGTTGATGTGACCAACTTTTTATTGGCTTTTATTTAGGCATACCATTAATATCTACTTTTTCATTTACCAATAATCATTCATCACATCAGCAGTTTGTAAAATTTTTTGTAAAATAGTTTGTTTCTCTAGCATTATTCTTTATATTATATGTGTATAAGTGTATCTAATATTGATTATATGCATTATTTTTTGTTATAATGTTATTTGTGTAAATAATAATGTGTGTGGAAGTTTGTGTGTACAGTATAAATATAAGAGAAATGTTTTGTCATTACTTTCATGGGAAATATAACAATTGCCCTAAAGGTATCCGTTAACATGACCCTAAATATAATATAACTTTATATGATTTAGTAATTAGGAAATAGAGAAGGTTTGTAGCATGTGTGTGTATTGTTATCATGTTATAATAATTTTTTGTTATAAAGTCAGAAAAATTCAAGAAAAAAAATTGTAAAGTTAGTGATTGTTCAACTATTTTATTGGTTAAGTAGACACGTAATGTATTATTTATGTATGAATAAACGTGGTTGTGTGCGCCAATAATTAATACAAAACCAATGAGTTGAGTTTATCCATTTAGTTTAAAATATTTTTATAAAAACAAAAACAAATAAATAATAACAACAACATAAAAATAAAAATGTTAGACAAACTTAACAAAATAAAATAGTCATAGCTACCCATAATGACAATTAATACTTATAATGAACTATCATATAACAATTCAAAATTTGAAAACTTATAGAAGGAAATTGTAAGATTTCAAATTTTTTTTTTTTTGTCAATAACTCAATATATTTAAGTTCTCTTTTTATTAATTTTTTTATATAAGTTTTTCAATGACCCTCCTAAACAAAATTTTTGGAGTCGCCATTACTGCAAACACCCCTAATAACCCGTTTTGTCTACCTTACAAAAAGTTATTAAATATTCTAACTTGATGATCTTCAAGAATTTGGATTCAACAAAGATAAAGTAATACTATATACACGACAATTTTATAACAAGAAGTTATAGGTTTACAAAAGTGCCCAATACAAACCACCTTAAGTTGGTTATAGCCTTTTCGATTGTCCGCCTCCCCCACGTGATTTTAATGAGTTATAAGTTAGAAAGTAACTTTTCAAACCTTAGTCTTATCCCCCACCTATCCATCAGGCCACTTGACCATGTCTTAACCATACTTTATTTTATTTTTCAAGGAAAGCATTCAATGTCCTTTTTTTTTTTTTTTAAACATGAACAATGCAATTTTTTATTTAAAAAAAAAAAATAGAAACAATGCATTTAATCTGTAGTTTTATTTTTTATTTTTTATCTTTCTTCTTCTAAAAAAATATCTATAGCATTTGTTTATATATATATATATATATATATATATATATATATATATTTTCTTCTATAGTATTTGGTAATTTATTTGGTTAGCCTTATACTCCTCATAAAATAAATATAAATTATGTCAAAATATATTTAATATATTAATATATACCTAAAAATATATAATTAATAATTAATTAATTTTCATACCCCAAATGTATCGTATTCTAGTTTTTCATTCATTCACCCTCATGCAAGTGTGTCTTATCCAATTTCTCCTTCATTGCATTTAAACCCAAAAAATCACCACACATATAAATAAATAAAGAGTCTCTTTCCTTATTAACGTGGAATTCCAAATTTGATATTACATTAACTCCTCATCTACCACATTAACTCACTTATCTTTACATTAAATTTGCCAACTTATTATGCATTAAAATATTAAATTAACTATTTAATTAATATTAAAATGCTACAACAAACACCAAAATAGACAAAAGGGGAGACATTGAAATTTGAAACAAAGTTATGACTTTAGAGGGTTAATAATGTATTTTGATAGTTAAGAGGGTTAAGTATAATTAGGGTGAAATATTATGGTGGAAAAGTATAATTTTTGCCATAATATATCATTTGGCACTAAGATTAATGAGCCATTCATCCCAATTCCACGTCAAAGTTTACAGATTCTTTTACTTGATTACTTGAACTGTGAGGATGTTTGGCTATTGCTGATCTTTCATCAGCTACACACTTTGAGATATGGGTGCTGAATAACTGTGAGAACAACGAGAGGGCTAAAGAATACAGAAATTATAATATGGTTAAAAAACTGGTGCGTGTAAACTATGTGATAGGTTTTTTCAGAATAGTGCGAGAAAAGTTCCATAACTTAAGAACAAAACTAAAAGAGTAACTACTCTAAATTTCTTGGGAGGAATTCTATAAATTAAATATTCAAGACAAGGCCCTTGGGAGGGAGGAGCTCTCACTCTTCAGAAAAATTATCTATAATGTATCATAGCACAAGAATTTAAGAGTACATTTAATTTATGATATTGTTTATTGGAAAATTATTGAATACTTCAGGAGTACTATAAATGCGTACTCTCTCCTCTTACATGAATTGTGAGTCCTACCATAAAATTAATTGGTAGGACCTACAATTATATGAGAAGGGAGAGTTCGCATTTATGATATTCTGGGAGTACTCGATAATTACCTGTGTTTATTAGTACCAACTAGTGTTAGTTTTGTAGTGAGGACATTTATGGATTTATATAATATTGATAATTCCTATTAAGTATAAGTAAAATCTTATCTTTATTATGAGCTCCAGTTAGTTTAACTAGAGAAGTCTCTTGTTAGAATAAGAGATTTAGAGTTTGAATCCTCGTTTACACTAAAACTGATGGTATATTAGTCCGATGATAATAAATAATAATAATAATAAAGTGGATGACATAAGTTGAAATTCTATTGTATCTATATAAAAAAAATTGTTGTCTTTATTGTTTGAGATTTTTACTTATTCTTATTATTTAACTTTGAGATTTTGAGTGGAGTTGTGGTATGCTTTTGTGTTAAAATCTCTTTCTCTTTCCCTTGTGTGTATGTGCTTGTTTCTTAAAAAAAATGTTTGATTATTTAATTTCAGGTTCAAGTGATAACTTAGTGGTAATGATGTTCTTTGTAGTGTTCTATGTCTCTAATTTGAACTATACCACACCCTCTCCCACTATCTGTGTATCTAAAAAAATGATTATTTAAGTCTTCTTAAACAAAATATATAAAACGAAAAATATTATTTCAAATTCATTGTTGTACAGTATGTACACATAACCATCATAATTTAATGCTATAAAATTTTTGTTGATGTTCACATTTAAAATGTGAAATAGGTTCTTCTCAAAAAAAAAAAAAAAAAAGAAGTGAAATAGGTGATGTATACGAAGTAAACTAATGAGTGTGAAAGAATCACTACCCTAAACTTGATGTTTTATGTGTGGAAAACTAAGCAATTTTTGAATTAATAATGGCTCAAAAAAAAAGTGTTAGTACTATTAGCAAACCAAATTTAAACAACCTACTACTTGGCTCAAATTATTTGTAAATCACTAAATTGTACTCCTAAATTATTTGTAAATCCTCGTTCCAGAAATAACAAAAAAGTACAATTTAAGTTTTGGACTCTCAAATTCATCCGAGGTAATAGCATAAGTTTCACCCTGAACCACTTAATAATAAATTTTTAAGGCCAAATTAAATTATCATCTACCAAATAATTACAATTGATACATGGCACCACATTAATTTCATTTTCAATTCAGCGTAAACAGACGACGGAATTTAATGTAATAATTAAAGTTATTATAGCCGTTATTAAGCAACCAAAAGAAAAAATTACACGTTCTATTTAATTTGAACGATTTCTAGCTGCTACCATTAAATAATGAAAATAAAAATGAAAATGAACTTATTTTTCGTAAAAGGAAAATATACCTTTTTCAGTTTGAGAGTACTGCAAGTAGCAACCGGAATCTTATAGAAAGCAATTAATTTAATTTTTCATTTTGGTCGGCGGCCAATGAAAGATTTCCAACCTATAAAGCTCACCAAACACAACAATCACAGCCTAAACCCTTATCTTATTCTGTTGCATAAAACAAAACTAGCTGAACAAAACCTCAAATTCCAAAGCCTTTCATGACCGTTAAGTCTCTCACATGGCGCGACGTGTGAAAAAAAACCCTTCAATCCCTCACTGTCATTAGCTGAAATGAAACGCCTACCAATATTTATTACACGTACCTAAATGCCAGCAAAGATAGCCATAATATTTTTCACCACCATTGTGCATTTTGCATGCTCTACAACGGTCATTTTCTCACCAATCCCTCTATATATTCCTCATTGGCCTGGCTCACATTTCTCATCACTCTCTCTATCTAAGACTTTCTAGCAAACATAGTTGTCTGATATACACTTGAAGCACTACTACTACTACTACTACTACTCTTGTTTGTGCAATGGGGTCTCTCTCATTTCTTGGCTTTCTATTTGGGGTATTAATTATGGGGTCTCTTAGCTCATCCCAAGCTCACAAATTCTTGGTTGGTGGAAAAGATGGTTGGGGACCAAACCCTTCTGAGAATTACAATCACTGGGCTGAAAGAAATAGATTTCAAGTCAATGATACTCTCCGTAAGATATAAGCCTCTCTCTCCTCTCTCTCTCTCACAATTTATGATACACACAATCAACGTTTTTTTGTTTGTTTCTGACGATGATTTTTAAGTTGTTTTGAGTTCTGGGTATATTAAATGTTTCTTCATGTTAATTGGTGCAGTTTTCAAATACAAGAAAGGGTCAGATTCAGTGTTGGTGGTAACAAAGGACCAGTACAATTCATGCAACACCACAAGTCCCAAACAGTCCTTGACAGACGGAGAGTCAGTCTTCAAGTTCGATCGTCCAGGTCCATTTTACTTCATCAGCGGCACTGGTGACAACTGCAAAAAGGGACAGAAGCTCATCATAATTGTCTTGGCCGTGCGAAACAAAACTCGCCACTCTCCTCCGCCTTCTACTGCTCCGGTGCCCAAGCCACCCGTGTCGCCATCCCCGACTGCTGAAACCCCGGCATCACCTCCTACAACGCAGCCTCCAGTAGCCAAGAGCCCGAAGGGAGAGTCACCTCAGCCTGCAGGCGTGAACCCATCGGATATAGGACCTCCGGCTCCAGCTCCAGCTCCAGCTAAATCAAGCGCACCAGGTTTTACTGGTTCAGTTGGGTTGGCTTTGGGTATTAGTATTGGAGTGAGTGTGGTTTTAGGCAGCTTTGTTGGGATGGTTTAGAATTTAGAGCCTTGGTGAGGGATCGGGGATGGTATAAGACCAGATTGTTGTTTGCAAGTATAATGGAAATAGGGATTGAAATTTTACAAATTCTTTGTTTGGAAATTTAATGTGTTATATAAATTTCAATGTTCTTTTTACCAAATGTCATTATTTTTTAGCATTTAGAAAAATGTCTATTTTATTTAGAGAAAATATCGAAGCTTTTTAAAATGATCAAAATCAAAGCGTTTGATCCTTTTTTCGTTTTCTCCATTGATGAATTCTCTTCCTGCTTATCACATATCATGAACAGCACGGTAATTGCCAGATTGGCATAAGGCTTCTTTGAAATCACATTATAGAGTTTACTGTCCTTTTGAGTATTTCGTAATTTCTAGTAGTTTATTTGTATATATCAAAATATATAATTGTTGGTAGATTTTATCCTAAATGTGTCCAAACAAGTTAAAAGCTATAACTCATTTTTAAAAAAGTATTATTTTTTTGCTTTTTGCCTCTTTTTTTTTTTTTTTTTTGTAAATAATAAAATTTTATATGTTAGCTTTTTAAAACATATTTAATATAAAAAGTTATGAAAAAAAATATTTTTATAGACAGATAAATTACTAGAGATAAAAAATTCCTAAATGGATATAATATTTGCAAAAAATAATTAAAGACAAAAAGCAAAAAAGCTTTTCCCAAACACTATTAAGGTCTTTAGTGTTAGGCCCTCATCATTTCTTTATACAAAAGTAAGAGAGAGAAGGGAAAAGAGGCCTCAAATTTTAAAGTTGTATTTATTTATATTCATCATTTATAGACGTCATGATTCTTTACATAAGAGCATTCACATGTGAAAACGCACAAAAAAAGAAAAAAAAAAGAAAAAGAAAAAAAAGAACATTTTGCATCACCAAATTAAAAAAGCCACATTATTTATTTTTTAGCATTATTCACATCTGAAAATATATGCATTTTGGCCTCACCAAAAAATATTTTATTTATTTTACATTTTCACTTTAAAAACATACCCTACATCACATTCTTTATTTTACCATTCATCCCTTTACAATATTCTATTAAACTCATAATAACATCACAATGGCAACTAAACCTAAAACCAATAGTAGCCAATGCTACCATTGCTACCCAAATGCACACTGACGACTCACCTTAGCCATGACCAAAACCACAATGAGAACAACAACATGATCTGACAGCAATGATCCACGACAACATACATCCCACTCTTAGAGAGTTCAAACTTATCAAACTTAAAGATCAACTTAAAACCATTGTTGCTCAATAGTGAGCTAGATACAAGAGAGCATATGCTCAGCACATGCAACACATCATTCAAAGTAAGTTCCTTACTTGAAGTCATCTTCTCTTTCCTTCAAGCTTAGAGGTTGAGGAGTTACCCACCAATATGCACTTAAAACCTACCCAAATTTACTCAAAGCACAAACTATAATAGACTTGTACAATAGTAAAATAGTTTCCACTAATACAAACTTAATTATTGATGCAATTGTTGTTCCTAATATCTTATCGCAACTTCCCCACGTGAAAAAAAAAAAGTCTCTCATCATATGAATGACTATTCATAATTTCAAGGCGAAAAGCACATTTTAGTTTCTACATTTTCAGGCGATTCCTATTTTAGTCCCTACATTTTATTTTTACCGCTTTTAGTCCCTATCCTAAAAAACGCTTCCCGTTTTAATCCTTGCCGTTACTCATTTAACAGAAATATCCTATGTGGCAAATGGTCCAACAATAAATGCTGACGTGTCTATTAAAATAATATTAAAAAAATATTTGCATTTTTAAAAATGCCACGTCAGCAATTTAATTTTTTAAAGAAGCCACATCAGATAAAAATAATATAAAAATTTCTAACCTAATTATTTTTAAAAAAAAGAAAAGAAAATAGTTAAATTAATTTTTTTTCCTTTTTTTTTGGAAGAACATGAAGAACATCATCATGTTCTTTGTGTTCTTCTCCAAAAGATTGACTCATATTCTTAGCAAATTAATCCTTATTTTCTTCCCTTTTCTTTCTTTTTTTCTTTTTTTTTTTCATGTATTTTCTTGGCATCCAAACCCAAAAAATTCTCATTCACAAACCCAAAAAATTTTCACACACTCAAAAGAAAACCTTCAAACCCCAACACTACCTTATCAAACTAGTTCCCCCCACTTCTAAATCTCAAACCTTCCTCTCTCTTCCAAAACTCTCACAACTCTTTCAAACTCCATGGCCGGCCTCCTCTACTCATCGCCACTACCACCACCACCACAACCGGTGGTGATTCTCTTCTTTTCTTTCTCTGAATGACCTACGCTTTCTCTCACGATTCTCTTAAACTCAAACCTAAATAGCTCAATCTCTCTCTAACTCACAGATCGTTGTCTCTCTATCCCAGATCGATAAGTCTCTCTCTTTCATCTCTCTATCTCTTAGCTCAGTGGTGTAGGTCGTGGTGGAAATATGTATTCTGATGGTGGGTTTGTGGGTTGTGACTTTTGTTGATTTGGGTTTGTGGTGTATGTTGATTTTTGGGTTTGTGGTGTATGTTGTATTCCGATGTTGATTTATGGGTTTGTGGTGTGTGTTGATTTATGGGTTTGTGGTGTATGTAAGTCTAAATCCAAATCAACTACTCATTTGGAGAAGATTTCGAATCCAGAGTGGAATCAGGTGTACGCTTTCTCTAAAGATCTTATTCAAGTTTCGCTGGGTTTGGTTGTGCATGGAGGCCAAAAATCTGGGTTTGAGTTTTGTGTTTTTTGTATTTGGTTTCAAAGCATAAGAAAATCTTGTTGAATGTTTGTGTTTTGTAAATTTTTATGGGCATATCTTTTTATTTTGTAAATCTGAGTGATTTTATGGTTTTGGTTGCATGCAAGAAAAGAAAAGTAAAATTTTAATTTTTAATTTTCTAGGCAAGCGTAGTTGGGGAGGAAAAATGAAGAACACATAGTTCTGAGTTCTTTATGTTCTTCCAAAAAAAAGGAAAAAAAAATTAATTTAACTAGCTTCTTTTTTTTTTTTTTTTTTAAAATAATTAGGTTAGAAATTTTTATATTATTTTTATCTGATGTGGTTTTTAAAAAAAAAAATTAAATTGCTAATGTGGCATTTTTAAAAATGCAATTTTTTTTAATATTATTTTAATAGACACATCAGCATTTACTGTTGGACCGTTTGCCACATATGATATTTTTGTTAAATGAGTAACGGTAGGGAACAAAACGGGAAGCGTTTTTCAGGATAAAAACTAAAAGTGGTAAAAATAAAATGTAGGGACTAAAATGAGAATCTCCTGAAAATGTAGGGACTAAAATGTGCTTTTCGCCTAATTTCAATGCTAATATTAATTTGTTTTTTGTATATCAGAGATGGCAAAGGTTGTCATTAATATAAGAATCATAAATATTATATTTCTTTGGGTCATGCTAACGAATACCCTTAAGGCACTGATTAAGAATCCAGTTAAAGAAAATTTTTATGGGAAAAGAAAAGAAAAGAAAAAATTAATGTTTTGACAGTTTTTTTCATTTTCTATAAAAATGATGTCAAAATTTTCTTTAACTGGATTCTTAATGAGTGCCCTAAGGGCACTTGTTAGCTTTTTTCTATTTCTTTTGACAACATATTAGCACTGACAATATTTCTTGTTGTCACTAATACTAAATAAAAATATTTATATTTATATTTAATTTGGCTACATATCAACGAGGGCATTGTTTTGTTTTATTTTCCTTTGGAGTATTATTGAGGGTTTTTACAAAAAATTGTTTATATAACAAATATATGTGTGGGGGTCAAAACTTGAGCCTTTGCGCTAGGCTTAAAGTTCCATTCTTTAATAATAATATGTCCGAGGAGAAGAAAGCATGAGGAAAGGTCCTGTAATAGATAGTAGAGCAAATAAGTATCCAAGGGTGTTGGTCCGAGAGGGTCATCCTCCTCGGATCTGACAAATATCTGTAAAGTGACCATCGTCTTACCCTGGATGACCTTCTAGGAAACTCTAGCAGTAAAGATAAACTTCAAATGTACAAGGATGGGATAAGAACACAGAAATATTTAAGAGAAAAGCTACCACCACCGCATTAAATACACTACAGCAGCTTTCCTAGTCGCATTAATGTGGAGAAGACCTCTGAATAGTACTTTCAACTACTACCGCCCATAGAAAACTATAAAAATCTGTTTAACAGGATAGATACGGAGGTTTGAGGTTGGATGAAGGACAAGTGGACGATGAAAATAGATCAGAGGGGACTATATAATGGGGAAAGACCTCTATAAGTGGGGGATCGGAAAAAATATTAGGGAGAAAATTAGGAGAAGATTCACTGTAGCACTAGAAAGAACATAACAACTGAAATTGCATGTCTCGTCGAAAAACTTACTCCTCAGACTATAATTCAACCTCAAATTACATGCGTATTCCTCCTCAGACCGGCTTAGAACCCTGATTAACTGTTAAAAAATCCATTATAAGCCCAATTCTTTCGTCCACTCTCTTACAAATTTATTGTATTGGACTTATTGGGCCCATTTCCATTTCCTATTGGATTTTGGCTGCAATTTGTGACCTTACAATTGGTGCCGTCTGTGGGGAGAATTAGTACTAGTAAGGTTTATAACAGTTATGGTGGGTTCAGGACCACAGGAGATCAGTCCACCCCATGCAGAATCTGTTAATGTTCATCAGCAAGGTGAGCTCCACAACCTTGAACATGGAAATCATGTAGATAACCAGCAAGAAGGTAGCTCGCAGACGCTCCATGCTGGTAGAAGCGGCTATCGATGAAGGAGTCACTTGGTACATGAGTAAGCTAATAAAAAGGATTTGCAACGAGAGATTGAAGATCTAAAAAGGAAACTTCATCGTGCACAACGAAAACAAACCCCATCTAGCTCTGATGTTTCTTCCAACGATGAAGGAGATGCCAATTACAGGGAACGCTCAGAAACCCCACCTAGTGGATCTTATTCTTATGAGGAAGAACATTCTCACAAGAGGAAGAGAAAGAGTCCATCTGGGAGGGGGGTAGGAACTAAGGTCATGAAGAAGGCTCTGAGCCAAATTTCTAAGTCCCCCTTTACTCGGGGAATAGAAAAGGCAAAACTTTCCAAACGTTTCCATCAACCTACGTTCACCATGTATAATGGACGTACCGATCTTGTGGAACATGTAAGCCAGTTCAAACAGAAGATGGCAGTTCATTCTCAGGACGAAGCCTTGCTGTACAGAGTGTTCCCCTCTAGCTTAGGACCGATGCCGATGAGGTGGTTCGATGGGTTGAGGACTAATTCCATCAACTCCTTTAAGAAGCTTACTTAATCATTCTGTTCCCGGTTTATTACGTACAGTAGGGTTCCTCAACCCTTAGATTCTCTGCTGTCTATGACAATGAGGGAAGGAGAATCTGTGAAGTCGTATGCTGAAAGATATTGGGAGATGTTCAATGAGATCGATGGCGATTTTGATGAAGTTGCTATTAGAACTTTCAAGGTCAGCCTCCCTTCCAAGCATGGTTTGAGAAAATCCCTGACAGGTAAACCTGTCACCAGTTTGCGACAACTAATGGATAGGGTGAACAAGTATAAAAGGATAGAAGATGATCAACAACAAGGAAAAGGGAAAGCTAAGTTTGTCCCTCAAGAAAGGAGAGATTTTAGGTCGGACAGATACAACAATAACCGGCCGAGAAGGGATTATACCGAGTAGTAAGGGTCAAATAACAATCAGGTGGTCGGAGCTGTATTCCGAGAACCCGTGCATCAAGTCTTGGAAAAGGTTAAGAACGAATCCTTTTTCAAATGACCCAATAAGATGATGGGAAATTCTGAAAAACGAAACCGAAATCTCTATTGTCAATACCATTGAGACCATGGTCACACTACCGAGGATTGCAAAAGTTTATGGGATCACTTGGACCAACTTGTCCAAGAAGGCAAATTGAAATAGCTGTTGCATCACTATAGTAGCTTAGGTGGTCAGGTCGATACTCAGCCGGAAAGGGAGAATCCTTCAAGACCCCTCTTGGAACTATCAACATTATTTTTGCGACGCCTGGCAGAACGGGGTCATGCCCTTCTAGAGTAATGTCCATGGCTCGTTTGTCTTCTGAGGATGGTAGCCACGAGCCGAAGAGAGCTGGACTAGATCGGCCCCTGGTCATGGGGTTCTCAGACGAAGACAAGATTGGAACTATTCAGCCTTATGATGATGCCCTGGTGATCATCCTCCGAATTGGAGGTTATGATGTGAAGAGAGTAATGGTGGATCAAGGTAGCGCGGCCGAGATTATGTACCCTGATCTTTTTAAAGGGCTAAATTTAAGAGCTGAAGATCTGACGCCTTACAATTCTCCCCTAGTAAGTTTTGAAGGAAAGGTTATCATCTCGAAGGGACAAATCAAACTACCAGTGTAGACCGGTTCGGAAACGGTGGAAGTAGATTTTATCGTGGTGGATGCGTATTCTCCTTATACAGCAATTGTTGCCAGACCTTGGCTTCATACTTTAGGAGCGGTTTCTTCCACCTTACATTAGAAGATCAAATACCCATCCGGAGGCAAAATAGAAGAAATACTGGGTGATCAAACCATGACGCGACAGTGCATGGTTGCAGCTATCCGACACAAGCCCGAAGTAGAATCTGTGACTCCCAGAGAGGAGTTATAGCAGTTAAAACCCCCAATGTTACCTATGGGTGGGACATCCGATGAGGTGAAGTGTGAAGATCTTGTGAAAATCACAATAGGAGACGATCCGGAGAAGTTTTTTCAAGTTGGATCCCAACAACCTCAGCAAGAGAGGGAGGAATTGGTAGAGTTCCTTAAACAAAATATTGACGTCTTTGCCTGGAATACTTACGAGGCCCCAGGGGTGGATCCAGACTTCATTTGCCACCACTTGAATGTTAATCCGTTAGTAATTCCCAAAAAGCAGCTCCCTCGTCGTCCGTCCAAGGAGCATGCAGAGGCAGTTTGTCAGGAAGTAACGAAACTCAAACAGGCTGGGGCTATCAAGGAGGTCTTCTATCCCGAATGGTTGGTAAATAAGGTTGTAGTCAAGAAAAAGAGTGGGAAGTGGCGAGTGTGTGTTGATTTCACAGATTTAAATAGAGCTTGCCATAAAGATCCATTCCCTATGCCCAGGATCGATCAGCTGGTGGATGCCACTGTCGGCCATCCTCGGATGAGTTTCTTGGACGCTTTTCAGGGTTATCATCAGATACCTTTGGCCTTGGATGATTAAGAAAAAACTGCTTTTGTTACTCCTGTTGGGAATTACCATTACAAAGTGATGCCATTCGGCCTGAAGAATGCAGGGTCCACCTATCAGAGAATGATGACGAGAATGTTCGAGTCATTATTGGGGAAAAATATTGAGATTTATATAGACGATATGGTGGTGAAAAGCAAAATGGTGTCGGAACACCTAGGGGACCTCCAAGTTGTCTTCGAAATTCTCAGAAGCTATAAATTACGTTTAAATGCTTCTAAATGCTCATTTGGTGTAGGATCGGGCAAATTCTTGGGTTACATGGTTATTCATAGGGGAATTGAAGTTAATCCTGACCAGATTAAAGCCATTAACAATATGCGAACTCCTTGGAACCCAAAAGAAGCTCAAAAGCTAACTGGTATGGTCGCCGCTTTGAACAGATTCATATCTCGATCAGCAGATAGATGCAGACCTTTCTTCTTATTGATCAACAAATGGAATAACTTTGAATGGACAAAGGAGTGTGCCGAGGCCTTTCAGCAACTCAAGGACTATCTAGCACGACCACCGGTCATGTCTAGTCCTGAGCCAGATGAAGTTCTTTTTGCCTATATTGCTGTAGCCTCGTATGCAGTGAGTTTGGTGCTGATACGAGTGGATAATGGTGTACAGCGGCTAGTGTATTACGTAAGTAAGTCATTGCATGAAGCGGAAGTGCGTTATTTACCACTGGAAAAAGCTATCCTGGCAGTGGTGCTTGGCACGCGTAAGTTACCTCACTATTTCCAAGTGCATACAATGGTTGTTCTTACACAACTCTCGCTAAAAACCATACTCAGAAGTGCCGATTACATGGGAAGAATAGCCAAGTGGGGTACAATTTTGGGGGCTTTCAATATCAAGTACATGCCTCGTACCTCCGTGAAGGGACAAGTCCTCGCCGACTTGGTGGCAGAGTTCACCGACCTTGAGGTAGATGAATTACTGGCAAACAGAAACAAGGATGAAAAATTGGTTGATACGATCTCCTAATGCTGCCCTCCGACATGGGAAGTACATGTAGACGAAGCATCAAACCAAAAAGGCTCGGGGGTTGGATTAGTACTGACGTTTTCTGAAAAGGTTATTATTGAGAAGTCTTTAAGGTTAGATTTTCCAGCTACGAATAACGAAGCTGAGTATGAAGCTCTATTGGAAGGAATGGCTATGGTCCAAAGAATGGGAGGGAAGTTTATAAAACTATTCTCCGACTCAAGGCTGGTTGTTGGTCAAGTAAAAGGGGAATTCGAAACCAAAGATGAAAGGATGCGGGGGTATCTTAGCCAAGTTAAAACTATGCAGTCAAAATTTGAATCCTTTAACTTACTACATGTCCATAGAAGTGGCAATGCACATGCGGATTCTTTAGCCATGCTTGCAACCTCCTTGGCACAGAACTTGCCTTGAGTAATCCTTGTTGAGGACTTACGCAAACCCTCGGCAACAGTAAACACGGTTCAAATTAACCAAGTGAGAGCGGGACCGAGTTGGATGGATTCCATCACGCAATTCTTGAAGGAAGATATTTTGCCTGAGGAAAAAATTGAAGCTGACAAGATACGAAGAAAGGCTACTAGTTATTGGTTGTCGGAGGACGGCAAGTTATACAGGTTTTCCTTTTCAGGGGCTTATCTGTTATGTGTTCATCCTGAACAAACCGAATCACTCCTAGAAGAGATGCATGAAGGAATCTGTGGAAGTCACACTGGAGGCAGATCCTTAGCACATAGGGCCATTACTCAAGGTTATTGGTGGCCAAATATGCAGAGAGAAATTTTGAAATACGTTAAAAAGTGTGATCAGTGCCAGTGGTACGCATCGAGTATACACCAACCAGGGGGAATCCTTAATCCACTATCTAGTCCATGGCCATTTGCTCAATGGAGCTTAGACATCGTCGGACCATTTCCCAAAGCAGTGGGAAACAAGAAGTATCTCCTAATCGGCACAGATTATTCTACGAAGTGGGTTGAAGCGGAACCTCTAGCAAATATTCGAGATGTGGATGCAAAAAGATTTGTATGGAAAAACATTGTCACTCGGTTTGGCATCCCTCATGTGCTCATCTCGGACAATGGACTTCAGTTTGATAGCAAAATGTTCAAAAAATACTGCGGTGAACTGGGGATTACTAACAGGTATTCTACTCCGGCTTATCCCCAAGGGAATGGACAGGCTGAAACTGTGAATAAAGTCATATTAGGTGGGTTGAAGAAAAGATTAGATGATGCAAAAGGTAAATGCGTTGAAGAACTTCCACACGTACTCTGGACGTACAAAACCACTCCTCGTAGGTCTACTGGAGAGACCCCTTTCTCAATGACTTACGGAGCTGAAGCCGTCATCCCTTTGGAGTCTGGGTTCCCAACAACGAGAACCAGCTCGTTCAGTCCAAAAGACAACAATGAGCAACTAGCAAGAAATCTAGACCTGATTGAGGAAAAGAGAGAGAACGCCATGGTTCAGTTGGCGCATTATCAGCAGAAACTAAAGTGGGGTTATGATGTCAATGTAAGGTTAAGACCTTTAACTCCTGGTAACCTGGTACTACGTAAAGTTGTGGGAACGGCAAAAAATCTGGCTTGGGGAAAATTGGGGCCGAATTGGGAAGGACCTTATCGTATCACCTCCAACACTGGCATTGGAGCATACTTCTTAGAAGATCTAGACGAACATGTAATACTACGTCCTTGGAATGTAAATAACCTAAAGATGTATTATTATTAACAAGTGTTTATTTGATCAATATGTGTTTTTTATATAAAATGTTCATACTGTTCATATTTTAGTTCTACTAAGTGTTTAAACTTAAATCCGATCATGCCTGGAGTCCTCGGACCAGATGATTTGGGTTAGTTAACACTTTTTCTCAATTCTACTAAGTGTTTAAACTTAAATCCGATCATGCCTGGAGTCCTCGGACCAGATGATTTAGGTTAGTTAACACTCTTTCTCAATTCTACTAAGTGTTTAAACTTAAATCCGATCATGCCTGGAGTCCTCATAGCAAATGATTTGGGTTAGTTAACACTCTTTCTCAGTTATACTAAGTGTTTAAATTTAAATCCGATCATGTCTGGAGTCCTTAGACCAGATGATTTGAGTTAGTTAACACTCTTTCCCAGTTCTATTAAGTGTTTAAACTTAAATCCGATCATGACTGGAGTCCTCAAACCAGATGATTTGGGTTAGTTAATACTTGTTCTAAGTTTCTTTAAGTATTTAAATTTAAGTTTAAGCATATTAATTAAAGTTCCCATTTGGGTTAGTTATATTTATTGTTACCTTGTTACTATTGAAGATGCTTATTTGGTTCATGCATTGACCCAAGTCCTGGACCTTTTTAGTTGAACTAATCTTCTAATATGCTTTATTTGCCTAATATATTCATACGTAAAATTCATGACTTGTAAAGCAAAATGGGCATATTTTCATTGATAATAAGAGTGAAGTATATGTCTTAAAAAAAAAAAAAAATATAGAAACATTAAACAAAGAAAATAAATATACTACTAAAACTAATGTCCTAAGCTTGTGCCTTGGGAGCCCCTGGGTCAGCAACTTGCTTGGACTGAGAGATGGCGGTGTCTGAAGCCTTGCCTTTACCCTTATCTTGGTTCTTATCCTTGCTCTAGGGAGCTTCAACTTTTTTCCCTTGGCCAGCATCTTGGCGAGAGTCTGTTGGAACTTCCACAAGAGCAGGAGGGGCTTGATCTATTGTAGGAGCCTCAGACACTTGGGCAGTTTGTTCTGGAGGAGGAGAGCCAGAATCTGGGAGCTCGCGGATGTCCGAATCATAATAGATGCTCTCATGTCGTCTCAGGCTGGAATCAACAGGGATCCCAGCGGCATCGAGGGCTTTACCCCAAGTGATGTCGCAGTAATCCCTGGCTACGGCAGAGAATTCCTCTGTGAGCCTGCTCTGAGTCTCCTGTACCTCCAGGATATACGCAGCCTGCTTTTTGGCCTCAGCTGCCTCCTTTAGTAGTTAGGCAGCCTCCCTGGCATTTTGGAGTTCTTCGCGGAGATCCGTCACTATCTGCTTTTCTGTTGCCAGATTAATTTCGCAGTAGTGCAGCTCCTTGCGAAGGTCCTCAGCCTGTCTCTCAGTTGTTTTTAGGCCTGCTTCGGCGCTATCTTTGTCCCTGAGAGCTTGTTTCACCTACTCGGCCAGTTGTGCTTGTTTATCTTTCAATGCACCTAGCTGAGCCTCTGCGGTGTCTCGGGCATCCAGGGCAGACCTCGTCTCATTGCGGGAGTTCTTTACCCACTCCTTGGCCACGAAAACTTGTTGCGTGACCTAGTAAGTAAATTTTTTTTATAAAAAAAAATGATACTTCTGCTATAAAATGCAAGTAAATATAAATGAAGAAAAAGTGAGCAGAATCGCTTACTATAGCCAAGTCCCTTTTTAGGGAAAGGAAGAGGTCCGGATGGTTAAAGCTCCTATAAGCCGCCATATCCTGAGGAAGGAGAAGAAGCTGCTCCAGAGCTTCAGCTAACAAGCCAGCATGCCCCCCGCGATAATGCCTAAATGTGGCATCAAACGCGATGGGCATACCATCAACTTCCAACACAGGTGACCAAGTACGTGCTGGCCGACGTAATTGGGCCACCAGGGCGTCTTCTCGGTTGTCCATAGAGCTGGACCTTCTGCTCCCATGGTCCTGCTGTGTCTGTTTGGCCTACTTATTTCCTTTGGAGGGGCCCAACTCCCCTTCTTCCACAGTATCAATTGGCCTTTTCTTCCTTAGGTCTGGGTTGGGTTTCAGCCCAAGGTCAGCAGGAATCTGAGAAGGAGGTGGGGGAGGATTTGCAGGAGGTTTAGACTTATTTTTATCCTTAGGGGATGGTGCCTTATTCCTATTCTTCATCATCTCCTTCAAGCTTGGACCAGTCTTAGGGGCCATTGTTTCCTCCTTGTCTGAAGTGTCGGCAATAAAAGTTACCACTTGGGCAGGAGTTTGCATGCCTGAGTTTGGATATCCTTGTGGTCTTAAATGTAATTACGAACACACATCAAGATTATACTTTTTCTCCTCGAATGAGAGGGAAAAATTAGAATTTTGAGGGGCTATTGTGGGGGCCAAAACTTGAGTCTTTGCGCTGGGCTTAAAGTCCCATTCTTTAATAATAATATGTCCGAGAAGAAGAAAACACGAGGAAAGGCCCCGTAATAGATAGTAGAGCAAATAAGTATTCAAGGGTGTTGGTCTGAGAGGGTCATCCTCCTCGGATCTGACAAATATCTGTAAAGTGACCATTGTCTTACCCTGGATGACCTTCCAGGAAACTCCAGCAGTAAAGATAAACTTCAAATGTACAGGGATGGGATAAGAACACAGAAATATCTAAGAGAAAAGCTGCTACCACCGCATTAAATGCACTATAGCAGCTTTCCTGGCCGCATTAATGTGGAGAAGACCTCTGAACAGTACTTTTAACTACTACCGCCCATAGAAAACTATAAAAATCTGTTTAACAGGATAGATACGAAGGTCTAAGGTTGGATGAAGGACAAGTGGACGATGGAAATAGATCAGAGGGGACTATATAATGGGGAAAGACCTCCATAAGTGGGGGATCGGAAAAAATATTAGGGAGAAAATTAGGAGAAGATTCACTGTAGCATTAGAAAGAACATAACACCTGAAATTGCATGTCCTGTCGAAAAACTTACTCCTAGGACTATAATTCAACCTCAAATTACATGCGTATTCTTCCTTGGACCGGCTTAGAACCCTGATTAATTGTTAAAAAATCCATTATAAGCTCAATTCTTTCGCCCACTCTCTTACAAATTTATTGTATTGGGCTTATTGGGCCCATTTCCATTTCCTATTGGGTTTGGGCTGCAATTTGTGACCTTACAATATGTATTTCGAAATTCCAAAATTTTAGACAATGATCTACTTAATTTGCCAACAATGTAAGTTGTAGCACTAATTGATAATACCTGTATAAGATGTGAATATGAATATGAATTTATTTAAATTATTTATTATCATTACAAATCTATATGTAATATACAATAAAAATGTATAACAATAAAAATAAACATATAATGAAACATATGTATTGGGGATGAAGACTTACTAGTGGTCTGTTCTAGATAATTAGAGGCTTAACGCATATTAGAGATTTTGGCTTAGTCGTCCTTTGGACACTAAAGACTTGGAAAAATTGTTCAAGGAATCTACATTTGCATGGAATTGAAGGGCTAAGAATATTCAAAGTCCAATCAAGTAAGGAAAAGATAGCAAATGAATTATGAATAGGAAATAATAACAAATTTAAGAATTACTAAGAAATTGAACACAGCAGATGGGCCAGACTTATCTCTCCTCTCTTTGGCCCAAAGTCCAAGTAATGAGAAGAGATATTTGTATTGAAACATTTGTAGAATTGCAATCAACAAAAAATTCTAATTGATACCTATAAAAGAAAATTCCCAACGTACAAAGTTTTTTAACAACTTTAAATCTTTAAACCCATTTGGGTTTATTGGATGTCATTCAAGCTATTCAATATTTTACTAAAAATTGAAATCATTTCAATTTATCTATAATCATTTAAGTTATAATTTTATTATACTAAAAAAATGAAGAAGGAATCTTCATGCATAAAATAACTAATCAAAATTCATATAAAATGGGTTTGGACGTCGAAAGTTGGGACATTGAGTTTAATAGCTTCGAAATTTAAAGAATATTATTCATTTTCTCTTCGTGTAGCTCTTACCGGATTTTTCAAATGGATATTGGACTAGCAATTCCATGGACTTAGTACACTTAGAGGCTACTGTTAATTTAACATATTTGTGTCATTCTATCTGTTAGGTTCATATATTTTTTTTTAACTATTGGTTTTAAGTAACATTTATATTACCAATTTTAATTAATAGTTTTCAAATTATTGGATAATTTTATAATTGTTTTGTGTCATTTTGCTTTGGATTGTTATTAAGGTTTTTGATGAAATTTTGTTCATTTGACAAATTTTCATATGTCAAAATTCTAGAATTTTAAGCAATGATGCATGTGATTTGTTATCATTTAAATCCTATTAGTAATGATGTAGTGTAATATACAACACAATATATATAATCCTAAAGATAAACACATAATGAAACAAATGTTTATTGAGTGTAAAGACGTGTTGATGGTCCATTCTAGATAATTAGGGGATTAGCGCCTATTAGAGGTTTTGGGTGAGTGAAGATTTAGCCCTTTGAAGACATGAGATTTTTATTTTTATTTTTGAGAAACATAAATTGGCAGGTCATTTAAGGGGTGAGAACACTCATAATATAAGGGTTTAAAAAACTCAAACTCTAGTAAAAAAAAGGTAGATAAGAGAAATGGCCTGTCGATATTGTATTTTTTTCGGTCTCGATTAATGTGTTAAGAATTTCGATTTATATCCTAAAAGGGTGAAAATCATGTTTTCAAAAACCAAAAATCAGGAACTATATAAAAAAAAAATATATTTATCCTGATTGGACGCTAGAACAAACCATTTTAACCATCCAAGATTTCAAAATCTCAAACTTACCATTTCTGGCTAAGTTTGACCAACCATGACTAACCATAATCGGGATTGGTAAAAAAAGTGTACTTTTTGATTCGATCGTTGTAAACACCTCATTTTGTACCCCTTACCACTTGAGGCCCCCATTCCCCAATTATGACATCACTCGAAGGTCTAAGGTTGATTTAGGGTCTAATCTTGTGAATATTTAGCTTGAAGGATGTTTTGGTGAAGAAAAACCTGCAGGAAACCCTAAGTATGTGCGCACATATTTCATGCATGCTCACATATACAAAAAACATGCATACGTATGCCTTGTGTATGTGCATGCATGTAGGGTTCTAAAAACACCTGCATGGAAAGTTTGATGAAAAATTGTGTAGAGTGAATCCCACATCTGTTGGGAGCCGCCCTACACCCCTCTATGATCACTATAAAAAGGCCCCAAATGCATTTTTCCAAAAAAACACGTCGAAATCACTAAAAAATAGTGAATTAAAGAGGGAGTTTTTATTCTTAAACATCCATCAAGTTAAAGCTTTACTTGGTTGAGACCTATTTTTGTCTTGACCTTCGAGTTTTAAGTTTACTAACTGTCTTGGTTTTGTCTCTCTCATTTTTGTTGTTTT
Organism: Quercus wislizeni; assembly: GCA_023055345.1. Taxonomy (NCBI): domain Eukaryota; kingdom Viridiplantae; phylum Streptophyta; class Magnoliopsida; order Fagales; family Fagaceae; genus Quercus; species Quercus wislizeni. The sequence continues at coordinate 1,487,770 of JALGQJ010000027.1, forward strand.
GTTTGTTTTATTGCTTTATTATTTGCTTTGATATTTCTATTGTTAGTTTAGGTTGTTTAGTTTTTGTATTTGAAGCATAATAGGTTGCTTTTAGTTGTTGTTTTTTGTGTTCTTTTTGGATCTGAGTTTCTAGGTGTGTATGTGTGCGCATGCTTCATGCATGCATACACATATTCGTGCCCGAAAACCTATAATAGGGATCTTGATGTTTTATTTGTTTTTGTCTTGTTTTTCCTAACCATCTTTCTGCTTCCTTTTTCTCTTACTCTCTCTCACTTTTTTTTTTATTTAAAAATCCTAAATTTTAGCTAAATTAAAAAAAGTTTTTCCTAACTACTTTTTGCCTCCTCCACATTAAAGAAATAGCTTTTTAAAATTTTTTTGTTTTTTTGTTGTTGTTGATAATCTCTCTCTCTCTCTTTCTCTCTAGGGAAAAAAAATAATTGTAGTAAATAAAGACATGGAGGTTTAACTTAATCCATTACCAAGTAGTTATCTAAAATTTTATCCAAAAAATAAAATGCAGTTATCCAAATTTAAAATTCCACCAAAACCCATTATGAAACACTAAAAATACAAATTCAAAACTCAAAAATCCATCTCCAAACCCATTACTTCAGTTATATGTACCTTTTTTTTTTCCTTTAATTTTCATTCTATATGTCTCTCCATCTCTATAATCTTCTCTTTCTTTTTCAAATTCTAAAAAATAAATCCCATCCTCCACATCTATTCTTGTATTCTCACTAATTTCAAAGGAAGAATATCACTAAAAACTCAATTAGGAAGGCATGAACATACCATTTGTTTTTAATAAATTTTATTATATTTCTTTCTCTTTCTCTAATTGCTCCATTAAAAAAAAAAGAAAAAAAAGAGACTCATACGTGAAGTGCGTGTGATCACAACATTAAAATTTACCCTTATTTTGAATTGAAGGGTTGAATGTATTATAGAAATTTTAGGAGTTTTAGTTAATATTTCATTAAATTTGAAACAATCATTCCCACACCTAATTTTAGAAGTTGTTAACTTATGTAATTGTAAATGGTCATTGTAAAATAGTGGGTTGCACAAGGTAGAAAATATCTACTACTCACAAAGTCACAATCACACATGTTAGCAAGTTGTGATATTGGGTGTATGACTGGTTATGTCTCTAGAATTACCAAATCACAATTACCGTGACACCATACCCCCAATTATCAAATTATTATCATTACTATTATCATCGGTATAAAAAATAGCATAATATATTAATTTCCTAAATTTTAAGTTTTTAACTGTACCAAACTGAAAAATGTAGAATTTTAATCTCATCAATTTAATTCATACCATTATGAAAAGTTCTAACAAGCTCACAAATTCTATGTTGAAATAATTTTAATGATAATCAAGAAAATACGAAAATAGGAAAAGCAAAATAGGGATGGCAATTTTGCCTCCCCGCTTAACTTGCCCCTCATCGCTTTGCTCTGCTCGGGTTTTCTCCGCCCCGCAAAGGTGATGGGGTAGGGATGGGGCAAGATTTTAGTCCCGCACCACGGGGTAGGGTAGGGATGGGTTTAGACTTTTTAGACCCACCCCGGCCCGCCTTGCCTCTCCCTGTCTCCACCTTGCCCCGCATTGCTAAGGGTTATAATTGTAAATTTTTCATACCCTAAAACCCTACTATTTAAACAAACATATCAATATTAGCTTATTTTATTCTATCAAATGTGGTTCTTTGCCTTTATTTTGTTGTGTTATACTATGAGATATATATATATATATATATATTTGTGATTGTCTTGTTAAATACTTGGATATATTATTTAATTTTTTTTTTCTTCTAAAAATTGATTTGATTTGATGGGATAAATTTAGTTATAATTTCAAGTATATTTTTATTAGCGAAATAGGTTTCATTAAAAAAATTGTACTAGTTGTAGGACAAATTAACAAAAAGTGGAGTTTTACAGGTTGGGTGGGGCTTCATGGGGCCCCATGGGACAGGGATGGGGTGAGAAAGTTTTCCTGTCATGCGGGGCGGGGCGGGGCGGGAATGAGGCAAGACAAAATCATGCGGGGCAAGGACAAAGACTTCATCCTTTGGCCCCACCCCGCCCTGCCCCATTGCCATCTCTAAGCAAAATCCCTTCACTACCCCCGAAGTATTAGTAAATGATGTAAATACCCCTAGGGAAATGAATAGTAGTGTGATAGTGATGAGTGAGTGAAAAGTGAAAACTCCTTGAAATCTCTGAAACCTTCCTTGACACTACCTTCATTTCCCTTGGAAAAATCAAATTCTCTCTCTTTCTCTCTTCAATTCCAACTACAATCACTGGAGGTAGCATTGACCACATCTCTCACTGCTCGACACGTCACACCCCAAAACCCACTCTACTCTGCTTAACTTCTCCATCATCATTATCATCATCATCAACCCTATCTCCATAAATATGAAGGAATTATTCCATTACCCTTCCCTAAACATTATTATGTTCACTAATCACTAACTACTGGATTCCTCACACCCGGTACGCTCTCTCTTCTACTCCCATACACACTCAAGTTTGAATTTTCACCCCTGAATTACTCATTTAGTTACAACCGAACCATTGCTATATAACAACATTGTTACTTTCTACTGAACTTGTATTGGCAATCTTTGTTTGTATTTGTGTACTATTTTGAGGAACTTGAATTTGAGAAATTTGGATTTGACGGTGGCATTGTTGACATTGTTGTGGGTTCAAAATCACTGGGTGTGTTTGTAAATTGTAACTCACCAATCAGAATTACATATAAAAGCAACCATTTTTTTAGTGTAAGAGTAGAAATGGGGTTCTTTAAAAAAGCGGTCTTTTATAATCTTTGCCATTGTTGATTTTTTGATCAAAGATGCTATATTTGTTTAGGACTTAAAATTTGAAAAGCATATAGAGGCAATGGTGAAATCATTATATAAAAGATGGGGATTATTTTGCATAGTGATTGATTCTATTGCACCAATCATTTATGCAGGGATTTTTCCTGTGTAATGTCATTGTGAAATTGCCTATCCAAATAAAAAGTTCTAATTGATTGTAAGGCGAACCTAGCTTTGTGATCGTGGGAAGTTTCAAAAAACTTGAACGTATTAGTTGGAAGCTTGAGATAAAAAGGATACGAGATAGCCGTTGAAGTATAAGATTGAGATAGAAAAGATACCAAAAATCATCTATAAGATGGTTTGGCTATATTTATTAGTGGAAAAGTAGTGCTTACATGAAAAGATGATCTGCTTTGGGGAGAAGGCATTACAAGGATAAGATGAAAGCTCACAAACATGGGTCGAAGTTGTGTGAGAAGACACACTAGTATATGATTTAATAAAGGATAATTCACTTAAAAAGAACTGATGTAGTTGAGCCCAATTACTAAGGTTTTAAGGTATTGTAGATTGAGCTTTGATGTTTCTAAAATTGCTGTGTGGCTTTATGTCTCATATGGAGCAAAATTAATCAAGGCACAATTATGGGCAAGGAAAACCTCTGATAGATAATTGAAATCTTATGATGTTAGCTAGTGTTAAATTCAGTATGTAAACCCCCTCTCACTCTCTCTCTCTCTCTCTCTCTCTCCTTCTGGTGTTCTAAAGTTATATATTATATGTTTGCATCTAGGTTCTAGCTTTGAACTTATGATGGAAGTTCAAGATCACAATGAGCATAATGAAGAAAAAAAAGGATGCTTCCACCACCTGTTGGAACCTTTCAGTGAAGAACTTCTCAAACATGTTCGTGACGACGTGACTTTGCCCTGACACAGGGTTATATGGTATCCATTAAGGATTCTTCAAAGGATAGGTATGTAACCATTGCCTGTGATAAAGGTGGTGTTTATCGTAAAAGGCTTTAAGAATGGTGAAAACATGCGTCAAAGAAAGACTGCTTCTCGGTTACCAATTGTCCCTTCGAAGTTGTGGTAAAAAAGGATGATGACTTGTGGATGCTAACCATTAAGAACGGAGAACACAATCATGAACCTTCAAAAGATGTCTCTGACCACCCCTCCTGCCGTCGCTTTACTGAAGAGGAGGTGTTATTAATAAGAGAAATGACTGCAGCAGGTAAAAGGCCACGTCAAATTCTCAAAGCTTTAAGGCAACAAAATCCAAGTCTTGTATCAGATTCAAGGAATGTTTACAATGTCAAAGCTAAGATCCGTCAAGAGAATGAATCAGGTGAGGAATATCCAAGGTATTTTTTCATGGTTCTTTCACTTTTCTATCCTTTTCTGTTCCAAATTCAACTTTATCTTGTTGGCTTGACACTACTGTTTCGATGTGCATAAATCACTCTCAGGCTAAGTGGCAAATCTAACTGTTTTATAGGAGTCTACAGGGAAAGAAGGGGAAGGTAGTAAGGGTTACTGCATATATAAGTGCATTTAAGCTTAGGAATAGCAATGGGATGCTCAATGATATAGTTGATAATGTGATTTACTGTATATATCTACACAACAATACCTATCAAAAATCTACACAACAATGTAATGTATAAGTTTTGACTTTTTGTCATTTTTTCAAATCATCATTTTAATTTAATTTTTAAAGTTACAAATAATACTAAAACCATGTTAGTGTTAACTAATTAGAAATTTAGAATTCACTTTCCTTTGGATAAAACAAATTATGATAAAATTAGGTTTCATCTTCTTTAAACTAATTCTAATTAAATTGGGCTTTTTTCTTTTTTTCTTTTTTTGTTTTCAAAAAATTATCTAATTTAACTTATTTATAATAATTATTAATTAAATATGTATAATATATAAGAGTAAATATATTTTATTGAATTTTTCCATATGTTGCACAGATTAGCAACTAGTTGTAAATATATATTGGATTGGGTAGGAATTTGGACTTACAACAGGTTTCACTTGCTAAAGTCTGTTATAGTCATTGACAGTTGACACTGAAAGGAATGCAACAGTCCTTATAAAATAAGGTAAATTTCACGAGGCCGGGTTTTGCAAAGTTTGTTTCAAAGTTCATGGGCCATGGCCATGAGGCGAGGGACATAAACAAAAGTGTCACGGCTTCGATGGGCCACCAGAGTTCATCCGGGGCCCAACTAATCGCCGTTGATAATATCACCAATCATTTGCGTAATTCTGACTAAAAGAAATAATGGGCCACTTACTGTGATTTTTTAACACCCCAAAAAAGAATTGGGCCCACAAACACCCCCCCCCCTCCCCCCTTTTCTTCAAAAGGAAAAGATAAAAAAGAAATATCTCTGATGGATTGGTGGGCCTCTCCTTGTGTAAAATGCTTCTACATACACCTTCAAAACATCCTTATCTTCTTTATTTTTCTTTTTCTATTTAAAGTACCCTAAAAACTAAAAATTATTGTTACTTATTAGAGATAATACAAAAATATTATTATTAGTTAAATTTTTTTTCCCTTTAATTTGTAATTTTGGAAAAGTCAATTTGAATTAAACAATAAAGATCATTTTGCAAGGATAAAACTTAGTATATCAGGTTTCACAATTAAATTTAAATTAAATTTAAACAGTGTTTTCTTTTAATCAGGAAACTTAAATGTCTGCACAATTTTTTATTTTTATTTTTATTATTTTTTTATGGATTTAAATGGCAAAAAAAGTGGACAGCAAGGAGTGTGATATATTAGATAATGTCAAATTTAATGTGTTGAGGGTTTCATACGTATGGTTTGACAATATGATAGTGAGTAGTAACTAGTAAAATGAAAATCTGTACAATTCTCAAAGCGTATTTGAAGCCAAAAATAGTGGTTGTACGTACTTAATTTAAAACCTTTTCATCTACACAAGAAGGACGTTGATACATGCATCCTCCCCTCATGCATGCATAGGATAATTATTGCATGCATGTACACACTACACTACACACATGTAATGTTAATGCTAGAGGATTTGATTCGTTTTGCTAAGCCCCCCCAAAAAAAAAAACAAAAAACAAAAAACAAAAAACAAAAAACAAACAAACAAAGAAACTGAAACACTCACTGTCTGGCTCTCTTTGTGTGTGTGTGTGTATATATATATATATATATATATATATAAATGATAGTAGGCAAGAAAGTGGAGGCATCGTGTTCTTCATCAGGTTCAATGGCCACGAACATGGACGGTTGTGGAAGCGGGGTCACGGGAGTGCAGGTGCAGCAAAATGGTGAAGATGGCCGCGTTAGCGTTTCATCATTATTGAATGAAGAGGTGTACTTGGAGTTGGAGAGCAAAGCAGTGAGTGATACGAAGGCTTTAGCAGTTGAGCTCTGCCGCCACTTCTACTCGCTTGGCTGGCTTTCCGGCACTGGAGGCAGCTTCACTCTTAGAGTCCACCACCACCATGACGCCGTTTCTACACCTTCCCATCTCATTGTCATGTCCCCTTCTGGTATGGAAACACTACTGTATCTCTCTCTCTCTCTCTATATGCAAACACGTGTGTTTACTGCCCATGTCCATGCACGTTGCTGTTGCATGTGTTTATGGTTGTACTACTAGTTTATTGCTTCATTTTAGATTATAAGTGCATCTTATGTAGGTGTTCAGAAGGAGAGAATGGTTCCAGAGGATATGTATGTGCTATCTTCGGATGGGTTTGTATTGACGACGCCCGTTCTTAAGTCATATACCCATGCCGCTCCCAAGTGTACTGATTGTGCTCCTCTTTTCATGAAGGTAACTGCTGATTTCTTTTTTCTTTTCCTCTCCCTTTCTTGAACTGTAATCTACTCTAGGGACTTCCATCTCATTTGGAATATTGAATGGAAGAAGGTTTCCTCCAAACTAAGTTAAAGGTGTGGTAATAGTTTATAAGGCTATTCATATGTATTAAATGACATGATTGATTAAATGACATGATTGATTAAATTGTTTAAAAAAGTCACAAATTTTATGGAAGTTATGTAATTAAATATACATGTAGATAATCTTACAAACTGCGACATAGTTGGTTGGAACTTTCCTCCAAAAAAATTTCTGTCCATATTGAATTGAGATTTTATTATTTCTATGCCCTAAACAAATCCATGCAGCATAATTTCTTTGTTTTAGGGAAAGGTGTGATATTTTAGAGAGATCTTTGGCTTGCTTTTATGGTGTTGCAAGCCAAAGATTGTCATTAATCAGGAACACTGCAGTAAAAGCACTTGTCAATGCATATGTGACGTGGTCAAGTGTTTATGGAGATTTCCTGGCGCCTACTAGTTTACCTTGCTGAGTTTGGCATGCCTTTTTTGTATATACACCGTTCAATTATGGACATATCTATGCTGTATGAAGTGAAGAAAAAATGAGGATATGCCCCATTAAAAGATTTAGGTCCTTAGTAAAATTTCTTTCCATGATGTTTGCATGTGTATCATTGTCAACTAGTAGAATAATATAAGAGGTTTTTTCTTTTTTAAATACTTATGCGCAACAACTCTTGAATTGCGTTGGATGTTTGTTGAGAGTCATTAATAAAGCAGGAACATTTTGGTTCTTTTTAGAAATGCAGACTGTGCAGCAATTGTGTTCATTTGAGGCAGATCCTATCACCCATTAAGAAAGTCTATCAACCATATTCAGGAAGGTTCTGATCCCTTAACATCTTTATCGAACAATTGGAATCTCTTGAGCTAACGACTCAGTTGATGATCCTCTATATTAGTACAAAAACTTGCAACAAAGTCTGCCAAATCTTTAGTTTCTTAACTTTCTCTGTTGAGTACCCTAAAATCCTTTATTTTCTTTTTCTATTATTTGGTTGATCTATCTAAAGCTTATTCTCTCTATGTAGAGAATATGGTTTGTATATGGTCATGGTCGTTGAACAGTAATTGATGGGCTGATAATTATCACTCTCTCTGTTCCTCAAAGATTGTTTGCGTTTCCCATTTTCCCCCTTTGAATGTTTGTCAAATTGAAAAGTCAAGGCTGATCTTCTTTCAGTTTCTTGCATTCTCTGCATGCCCAAGTCTTCTTATCCTCTGTTTTCAATGCTTTTAAAATTAAAACAATGGGGCAATGTTTTTAAAATCAGTAAATGAGGAAGTATGTTTTTCACATACAATCTCTTCAAAATGTTGACTTTTTTATACGAGGAAAATATTTTGTAGCATGAAGGGAATATTACTGTTGTTGCTTGATTGTTTTCGCTCTTTGAGCAGTGATTATCCATCTTCTCTATGTTATTCAGGTATATGAGATGTGTAATGCTGGGGCTGTTATTCACAGTCATGGGATGGAGTCTTGTCTCATTACAATGATCAATCCTCTCTCCAAGGAATTTCGAGTAATCTTTTGAACGATAGAAATTATTACTGGGAGTGAAAAATTCAATTCTTGGGTTTCCTTGTTTTTCTATGACTAATTTTTGTTTTTGTTTTCCCATTCATTTTCATTGATCAGCTAATCAAATTGATATATTCTTTGTAGATTGCATTTGCATTTTGTTTGCCTTTGGTTTATTCTGACTTAGCCAAATAATTCGGAGGATTTTGGCAACAGTGTTTTTGCAGAAATAAGAGATTTATTTTAAGAGTTCTGTAATCTCTCTGCTGTATTGAAAAGAGTGTTAATAATGTAATGGTCAATCAAAATGTTAATATTTATATATTTTGGTTATTAATTAATAAAAAAATACAAATTTCAAGCAATGGATTGATATAGGTTTTGGACATTTATATTTTTGATATGACTAAAAATTTGGAGAGTGAGGTTATGGTTTCAAGTCCCAAACTTACTGGTAAAGAAAAGACCTTTATATTTTAGATATAAATTCAGGCATACACCTTGTTACATTTATCCCAATCTTCTCATGGATACAAGCCTTCATTTCCTACCTTGATATTTACTTTATAATTTTAATTTTTACTAATGCTAGATTTTATATGTAAGAATTTAGTATGTTTTTGTCTTTCAAGTAAGATTCAGATTTGATTCTATCTCATATTTTGTGTACACATGATCTCATCGCCCTGTCACAATGTTTGATTTTATGCATATAGTTACCAGTGATTTTCATTTTGCATATGCGATATTGATGATTTATACCAATTGGATAAAGAAATTGCTTATGACTTCCATGTCATTTTAATTATTGTCTGGGAATTGAAACTTGCATGTGTTCTTTGCTATCTTTCCATCTAGTATTTCAGTTGAATCTTTGAGGCACTGTTTACCAGTTGTGAGCTTTTCCCATAATTTTGCAGATAACTCATATGGAAATGATAAAAGGAATTTGTGGACATGGTTATCATGATGAGCTTGTGGTCCCTATTATTGAGAACACTGCCCATGAAGGGGAGCTCTTGGAATCTCTAACTGAAGCAGTACTTTTCTCTCTCTAAACTGAAGCTTCAAAACCATTTTAATAAATTGTGTAAACCACATTTCATGTTTTCGACTCATACTTTCTTGTATTTTATTGATATCATAGAAGTTTCTGATTAGTAATTTAGTTTGAAATTTCCTGCTGTCTAACAGTAAGATCATTAATTAACTCCCTGTAATTGGTCATACTTGCTGGTCAAGACTGAGAATTTATTTGTCTTACAGATCAGAGCTTATCCCAAAACAACAGCTGTACTTGTACGCAACGATGGGGTGTTTATATGGGGAGACTCGTGGGTTAGTGCAAAGACTCAGGTCTGTCATAGCAAAAGGAAAATTCTTTAACAACACTGATTATGAATGTCCCAAACCTTTTGTTTAAATCTTCCTTTATTTATAGGTGAAAGATAAAACATTCCTGAAATCTACATATAACATATTTCTCCACTTGCAGAGATGATTTCTGAATTCTTTGGGGAACACAAGCTTATTGACCCTTTCTAATGATTGGAATCATTAGAAGGTTAGAATTATTGCAGATTTCATCAATGAAAATGGAGCTTGGTCATGTTTGCCTTCCATGTTCCATGTGTGTTTGTTGTAATTCCAATAGTCTTATTGGATGTAACTCCCCCTAAATGCTATGTAGGGGTGCTCACACGTTGGTTAGGCTCTCAACCTGAGCATGATTGGGTTTGAGACTTTAACGCTGGATGCTGATCAATATCATTAGGTAATTGACTGATGGTCTATTTTGGATTGATTGATGGGCCAGTCAGTTTCATTGGATGCCAGCGAGGGAAGAACAGTCGGGCTACTGAACAAACCACCAACATGCTTTGATTTGTGCACAAATGAGATAATCTTATCAAACAAGGTGAAAGTTGATGGAATAGAACTTGGCTGGATTCAGCAACAATTGCTAGGAAATTGGTGGAGATCGTGTAAAAGCATGTTTGACAGGAAGGTGAGGCAACAGAGAGAGTGAGAGAGGTGGGGGTAAATGGAAAGATAAGGATGGTTGGGAGGGACGTGTCAAAAGATTAGAGGGGGTGGTGAAATCTCATGCACCCAATGAGATTAAGCCATGTTCACAGCAAACAACGCTAAAAGGATTGGTTGGATCAGATTCTTCAGTTCAAATTCCAACATCCGACAGAATATTGGGTCTCACATTTAAGATTTGTTGCTGCTGACCCATTTAGTTAAACTTCCTAAAATCTATTGGGTTGGGTGGTTTTGTCAGGTGGGGCTAATTGTTGAGCACCCCTAATGTTATGTTAAAATGGATAAGTAGAAATAAATGAAATGATAGATAGGACATGTTAATTAAGGAAGGAAGTGAGGCTCTATTTTGTTAGATTTGATGGATTCTTGTACTTTCTTTTAGATTTGATGGATTGTGCTTTGATAGAACATATTTAAACTAACTATGCTATGTAACTGGCTCGAATACAACTAAGTTCTTAATTATCAGATCTTGACTGTTGAAAATTGATAGTTATCATGTTCTTTTCCTCTAATTCATAAGTTGCTATATCAGGCTGAATGTTATCATTATCTCTTTGATGCTGCTATCAAGCTTCATCAGTTGGGGTTGGATTGGACTACTCCAAGTCATGGTCCCATTCGCAATGTCAGTGGATTTTGGGGATGCAATGGGAAGTTTAGCAGAGCACTGAAGACTGGGGCTTTGAGTTTGGATGACATGATTGAACCTTCCCAAGTAAGTTTGGGATGCTCTCTCCGTCCAAGAAGGAATATTAGGATTAACAGTTTCCCAATACTGTTATCTTGCATTACGCTAGTAGCTCATTGAGGTGGGAGATTGTTTTCTTTCTTTCTTGGTATCATATATATTTTCCTTTTAATCTCGTGCAATTTATTGTGCAGCACTGTGTGCTTCTTGACATTGAAGGGACAAAAACTCCTGTATCTTTTTTTAGTGATGTTCTTTTCCCCTATGCCCATGATAATGTGGGAGAGCATTTAGCTGCCACATATGACAGTCAAGAAGCTCGAAATGATATAAATTTGCCGCGTTCTCAAGTAAGATTCTTTTGCTCTCATTTGTTATCTTCAACTTTGTGGTACTTATTCTTTTGCGATATGGTGCACATGTTTTATAGGTTTCCCCACCATGTGTGCAGACCATGCATATATAGGAAAATGTATGCATTACATAGTTTGTGCTACTCCACCTTAATCTATGGTTGGTTCAATGAAATAATAATTTATTTACTTCTGGTTTTTACTTTTCCTACCCCCCACACCACAACCCAAAAATAAATAAAAAGAAAAACGAAAAGGAAAATCGTGGACCAAAAAATCTCAATGGATATAGTAGCAAGTTTACCTAATTCCATATATTTGGCATTTCGCAAGTGCATGTGAATCTTTCTCATGCTGAGAGAGAGAGAGATAGTATGGGGTCACTAGTGATTGTTTGTGATGAATGTATATTTGATGCTGGGCCAAAAAACATAAAAATAGCTAATATTAGATCAATTTTTGTCAGTGGTTTCAGCAAATTTGGCTTTTCTTGGGCAGGTTCAAATTGATTTGGAACAAGGAGTTATTGGTGCTGTGCCAATCCCGCTAGATCATGTTGGGAAAGAGTTGGTGATTGCATCTCTGGTTGCTAATGTGACAGCGATGATTAGGGCTGATAGGAAAGTCACTTCCCTGAAACAACTGCAGGTATGTTTACTCTGGGTGTAATCTTATGGGTCTCTCTTTTGAACCTAGATTGTGTTGTCAACATGTTACTACATGTCCAGGGTCATATTTGGAGAACTGGATTCCAAAGCAATGAGTTTGTGGCTATTGTATTTGATGATGTAGCAGAAGCTCTTGCGAGGTGGCATGCTTCAGGCACAAAGGTGCATCCTGACTAATGAAACTTCTCCGGAATCTAGCATTCTAGCTCTAAGAATACCCAATATTTGTTGTTGAACGGTTTTGACTCCTACAATGATTGTAAATTACATGTCTCCATTAATTCACTTATCAGATTCATTGACTCCAAAAACAGTACTTTTTTTTTGAAGTGAAAATCATAGGATATACTTGTTTGTTTAATAATGAAACAAGTGTCAATATATATATATATATATATTTGACTTCATTTTCACTTTAGCACTTTGCTGTTCTTCACTATCAGATACATAGAGCTGGAGCATGTGCTTGCGAACATGCTACTGGTGACTTATAATGCCCTTGTTGGGGTTTCTTGAATACAATCTGAGCTACACTCACTAAGTTATTTCTGTTGTTTATAAAAGCTGATTATTTACCTCCAGAAAAGTTTTTTCTTTGGTGTTCTAAATTTTAAGCTGCTAATATACTACACATCATTAAATGTGAGGATAACTATTGTATCTCTCTCTTGTTTAAGGTGTACATATACTCTAGTGTTATTAGGGAGGCTCAACAGCTTCTATTTGCCAATTCTAACTATGGTGACTTGAAAAAATACTTATGTGGATTCTTTGATAACACAGTGGGGTATGTTTTCTTAATGCATCTTCCTGTTTTCAGATATTGATTTTTTTGTTTGTTCGTAATTGAATAAAGTTCATCTCATAAACTTATGTGCAGAAACAAAAAAGAGACACGTAGTTACGTTGAGATTTTGAAAACAGTGGGAATAGATAGGCCTGCAGACATGTTATTTGTGACAGATGATTTCCTAGAAGCTGTGGCAGCAGCTGCTGCAGGTAATGAGTTGCTTGTGGCTTCAAAATTTACTTTCATACTTGTGCTCTGTGTGGCAAATTGTACTTATTTATATTGAGTTTGCCCGTCTTACTTTATTAGTATGAGACTTGAAAGTTGTAGATCAAGATTGCAAATTCACCTGGTTTTAAGTTTTAACGGGTTGGGGTTTGGCACAGTGTGAGTTATCATTTTTTTTTTTTTTTTTAATTGTTCTCCTTTTGGAAGTACTCTGTATATTATTTTTTTCTACATACTTTTGCTTAATATTAATCTAAAGTATGTAGAAAATTCTTAATTCCAAATTTTGATTTCTTAAAATAAAAAATTCATCAGTTTATTTTGTATTAAATAAGGGTTCTCAATATAACTCACTAGATAATATGAGCTCTAGTTTTGATGAGAGAACTTATTCAAGTGAGATATATTGAGGCCCCTTAAGCTTTTGCCATTACTCTTCATCTGTTTTTATTTTATTTTAAATCATCGTTGAGAATCACTATACAGTATCTTTGTTTCACGCTATGTTTCAGGTTTGGAAGTGATTCTGTCCATCCGACCTGGAAATGGATCTCTGCCACAGAATCATGGGTTCAGAACAGTTGAATCGTTGCTGGAAATCCAGCACTGATATAATTGTAATTTTATAAAATAATACTCAATTTTTATTAGTGCATATATATGTATATATATGTATTCAATTTCGGTTAGCCTTGAACCACTACAAAAAAGGGGGTGTTCAGGCTGCGTTTTTTTGGGCCGCGTTTTAAAAAGCGCGGCCCAAAACTGCATAAAGCCCCGTTTTTAAAAAACGGGGCTTAAAGATAAAAGTCCAGCCGCGTTCGCTCAAACGGGGCCTTAGCCTAGGTCTTCAGCCCCGTTTTTGACCGGTGTAGCCGCGTTTTTGTTGGGCTGGTCTTGGGCCGCGTTTTATTAAACGCGGCCTAAGACCTGTGTCAATTCTTTTCAAATCCTCTGGCCCAAAATCCCTTCGTCAATCTTTTTTCTTTTGTTTTCCTCAGACCCAAAATCAACCCTATCGTCCTCCTTTGAGCCCGATCAACCTCCATCTACTCTCTCACTCCCCATCTCTCCGATCTGAAGCCGTAATCGTCGCCCTCCATCTCCGATCAAAAACCCTCGCTAATCCCTCCATCTCCGATCCATAACCCTCGCCTCACCCTCCATCGACGATCTCACCCTCACCCTCATCCTCACCCTCCATCTCCGATCTCACCCTCAACCCTCGCCTCACGCTCCATCTCCGATCTCCACCGTCTCCCTCCACGTCAACAACAACGAGTGCTTCGAGACCCATCTAAGGCTTTCGCTTCTGCTTCGAGACCCATCTCAGGCTTTCGGTTCTGCTTCGAGACCCATCTCGCCTTGTCAATTCTCTTGGTACTCCCAAAGACACCGACGAACTCTTCATCAAACTGTGAGTCTTTTTCCTTCATCTTTTTCCTTAAACTTGTATGGCTTTATGGTTGGTTTTTTTTTTTTTTTTTTTTTTTTTTTTTTTTTTTTTGGTAATTAAAAATTTCTGGGTTTTTGTTTCTGTGGAATACACAATACAAGTATAATTGGGGAAATACTTGTATTGTGTGAAGGGAAGCGGCGCAGAGTGGCTCAAAAATGCCCATATTCCAAATATCATAATCGGCGCAGAGTGGCTTTATGGTTGGTTTTTTTTTTTATATGTATGTTTATCAGACCCATAATGAATTCATGCTAAGCTCTTCTTTTTACATGAGCAGATGGAGCCTTCCAAAGACTATGTATGATTTCTTATCTTGACGAGGACATACTTGTAAGTATTTTTATAGGGCATTTTCTCCTTAGATGAACTTAAATGATATTTATACATGTGCTTCCCTTACAATATTGGCGTACAATGGTGCTGCAGAAGTAGATGATAGTGTGGATGAAATCAATTTCCATTGAATTGCCTTAGTAAAACAAACTTACACTCTGTTGGTCTTGGTGGAAAATGTTTTCTGTGCAAAATATATAAATTTGTGGAAAAATGACTTGTTTTTAATTGTGTTTCATTGTGATTCTGAAAATGATCTCAAAAACATTTTGCCATTTGGCTCACATGGGAAATCATTAATAATTCACATAGGCATGGTGGTGGTGGCTGCAGTGATGGTGTGGTGGCACTGGAGACAGTGGGTGGTAGTGTGGGAGGTGGTATGGTAATGTTGGTGTTGGCAATATGAGGGAGTGGAGAGGGTGAGGGCACAATGGGGCATTGCTGAAACAATTGGGGCATTGCTGCAACATAAAATAGAGTGATTAGAGTTCTTAATCTTTGCTTTAATTGATGAGCTGAATATGGTGTTTTGTATAAAAATGGTTCGTTTGCTTCTTCTTTTTTTATTGATGAGCTGAATATGGTGTTTTGTATAAAAATGGTTCGTTTGATTCTGTCTTAAGCCGCGCTTTAAACGCGGCCTAAGGTCAAATGGGCTGAGATGAGGCCCATCTGGGTGAGGCCTATGGCCGCGCTTAACACGCGGCCTAATACAATTACCTTAGGCCGCGCTTAAAAGCGCGGCCTAATACCATAATCTTAGGCCGCGCTTTTGTAGCGCGGCCTGAGGTTGTCTCTGAAGCTGCGTTTAAAACGCGGCCTAAGGGCTGTCTGAGGCCGCGTTTTTGTCACGGCTATAGGATCGGGTCTTGGGCCGCGGCTCAAAAAGTGCGGCCTTAGACTTCACGGGCCTATAGTCGCACGTTTTAGGCCGCGGAATAAAACGCGGCCTAATAAAACGCGGCCTAAGGCCAAACTGGCCTAAGGCCGCGTTTTTACGCCCTATGGCCGCGTTTTAAAAACGCGGCCTCAGAACCGTTTTTTTGTAGTGAACTCGTGTTGTGCATGGACATTTTTTTTACAAGAATATAGTCGGCATTCGAATTTGTATATAACTATATATTATCATTAAATTGTAGATTTAATATGATTAAAAAAAATGTAGATTTCCCTTCTCAAAAAAAAAAAAGAAAAAAAACGTAGATTTAGGGTGTGTTTGGATTGAACTTATTTTGCTGAAACTGAAAACTGAAAACTGAAAACACTGTAGCAAAATAATTTTTAAATGTGTGAATAGTGCTGTGGGACCCATTTTTAATGAAAAAATTGATAAAAAATGAAATTTGTGGGTCCGTGAACAGTGCATATATGCACTGTTCACTGCAGAAAGTCAACATTTGTGGTTACTGTTCATTGAACAGTAACCGCAATACTCCAAAACGCGTGAAAACAAAAAAAAAAAAAAAAAAAAAAAAAAAAAAAAACAGAAAACGTGGACGTGGAAAACGCGGAATCCAAACGGTACCTTAATATGTTTGTTTTATTAATACAGATTGAGCATCTGAAAACATAACAATGGAAATCGCCTGTAATTATTTACTTGTAAAATTTATTTTTAACCAATTATGTACTTGTAAATCAGATTGACGAAATCTGCTTTGCTATTCTCTTGTATATCTATATAAAAAATGGGAGTTTGAGTGGTATTGTTTAGCCCGCGGTTTTGTCGAGTTGTTTTGGTTTTGTTACTTAATACCACTGAGAATTTTTTACTATTTTATGGATAGAGAGTGAGAGTTTGGTCTTTGGTGATACTGTGTGTCTGTTTGTATTCAGCGTCTGCGTTTTCCTCTTCTGCGTGTTTTTTTTTTTCTTTTGGCATGTGTAATTGGAAACAAAGGCTAGTATTTATATACTGTGCATGAACAGTAACAAAAATTTTTGACTTTTCAATCATTTTCACAATATCAGTGGGTTCCGTGAACAGTATACAAGACCTATAAATTTCACTTTTCAACAATTTTTTCATTAAAAATAAGTTTCATGATACTATTCATACATTTAAAAATTATTTCATTATAGTGTTTTCAATTTTAATTTTAAATTTTAGTAAAAATAAACTTAATCCAAACGGATCTTGTGAGAGGAGGGAGTGAGAGCGTGAAGAGGAGAGGATTATATTATAGCGTAAAAAAATGGGTGATTGGACCTGATTTGATATGTGAATAGTTTAACCAATAGTACTTTAATTACTCTATTACCCCTAAGTATATGCATAGTACAAAGCATTATGAGGTTTTTTTTTGTCTTTTTGTCTCATACTTACTCCAGCAACTTCTGAATCCCAATGATTCCATGGAAGATGGTTTGTTTGTGCTTTTTTTTTTTTACTTGAAAACATGCACAACTTCCCCTAATATTTTTTATTGAATATAAATTTGACAAATTTATTATTGAATTATATTTTTTTAATCAATATATTGACAAAAGTATGTGGTGCAATAAGTTATGAAGTCACTTTTTTTACCTCTAGAAGCATTTATAAATTTTTTTTTTTGGTAAACCATGAACTAACATAAAATTAAAGATTCAACAGTCTATTACAGCGCATATTGGCCTTATCAAAAGCCAAAATAGACTCCACCACAGGCGGTTTCAGCAAATTTGGCTTTTCTTTGGCAGGTTCAAATTGATTTGGAACAAGGAGTTATTGGTGCTGTGCCAATCCCGCTAGATCATGTTGGGAAAGAGTTGGTGATTGCATCTCTGGTTGCTAATGTGACAGCGATGATTAGGGCTGATAGGAAAGTCACTTCCCTGAAACAACTGCAGGTATGTTTACTCTAGGTGTAATCTTATGGGTCTCTCTTTTGAACCTAGATTGTGTTGTCAACATGTTACTACATGTCCAGGGTCATATTTGGAGAACTGGATTCCAAAGCAATGAGTTTGTGGCTATTGTATTTGATGATGTAGCAGAAGCTCTTGCGAGGTGGCATGCTTCAGGCACAAAGGTGCATCCTGACTAATGAAACTTCTCCTGAATCTAGCATTCTAGCTCTAAGAATACCCAATATTTGTTGTTGAACGGTTTTGACTCCTACAATGATTGTAAATTACATGTCTCCATTAATTCACTTATCAGATTTATTGACTCCAAAAACAGTACTTTTTTTTTGAATTGAAAATCATAGGATATCCTTGTTTGTTTAATAATGAAACAAGTGTCAATATATATATATATATATATTTGACTTCATTTTCACTTTAGCACTTTGCTGTTCTTCACCATCAGATACATAGAGCTGGAGCTTGTGCTTGCGAACATGCTACTGGTGACTTATAATGCCCTTGTTGGGGTTTCTTGAATACAATCTGAGCTACACTCACTAAATTATTTCTGTTGTTTATAAAAGCTGATTATTTACCTCCAGAAAAGTTTTTTCTTTGGTGTTCTAAATTTTAAGCTGCTAATATACTACACATCATTAAATGTGAGGATAATTATTGTATCTCTCTCTTGTTTAAGGTGTACATATACTCTAGTGTTATTAGGGAGGCTCAACAGCTTCTATTTGCCAATTCTAACTATGGTGACTTGAAAAAATACTTATGTGGATTCTTTGATAACACAGTGGGGTATGTTTTCTTAATGCATCTTCCTGTTTTCAGATATTGATTTTTTTGTTTGTTCGTGATTGAATAAAGTTCATCTCATAAACTTATGTGCAGAAACAAAAAAGAGACACGTAGTTACGTTGAGATTTTGAAAACAGTGGGAATAGATAGGCCTGCAGACATGTTATTTGTGACAGATGATTTCCGAGAAGCTGTGGCAGCAGCTGCTGCAGGTAATGAGTTGCTTGTGGCTTCAAAATTTACTTTCATACTTGTGCTCTGTGTGGCAAATTGTACTTGTTTATATTGAGTTTGCCCGTCTTACTTTATTAGTATGAGACTTGAAAGTTGTAGATCAAGATTGCAAATTCACCTGGTTTTAAGTTTTAACGGGTTGGGGTTTGCCCATAGATGGCGGTTTTGTCGACTTGTTCTGGTTTTGTTACTTAGTCAATACCACCGAGAATTTTCTACTATTTTATGGATGGAGAGAGAGAGAGTTTGGTCTTTGGTGATACTGTGAGAGGAGGGAGAGAGAGCGTGAAGAGTGAGAGGATTATATTATAGTGTAAAAAAATGGGAGATTGGACGTGATTTGATATGTGAATAGTTTAACTAATAGGACTTTAATTACTTTATTACCCCCTAAGTATACGCATAGCACAAAGCATTGTGAGGCTTTTTTTGGTCTTTTTGTCTCATACTTGCTCCAGCTACTCCTAAATCCCAATGATCGATGGTTTTATTTTGTCTGATTTTTTTATTTTTGACTTGAAAACAAACACAACTTCTCCTAATATATATATATATATATATATATATTATTGAATATAAAATTGACAAATTTATTATGAGATTATATTTCGTTAGTCAATATATTGACAAAAGTATGTGATGCAATAAGTTATGAAGTCACTTTTTTACCTTTAAAAGCATTTATAAATTACATAAACTTAAAGTTTCTTGGTCTTTTCATTTTGGTATTTTCTTTGAAACTTTGGCAACCTCTCTTGCTCACTTGCTACTCTCAATTGTTCGTCTCTCTTGCGGTCAAATAACTCATTTCTTTCAACACCAAAGGTATTTTTATTTTTGTTTTCCTTCATCATTATTTGTTAAATTAGTATATACCATTGCGTTTTGTAGTTGAGAAAGTAGCTAATGAATTAGATTGTTTGGACTCACCTCTAATGTTACTTTTTTATTCACCAATAATAGTCTGCCGTCGAAGATTTGTTATAAAATTATTGTAAAAATGTTGTGAATCTAGCATTTTTCTTTAATAGAATTGTTGTTTACTTTTAAATATTATATTTTTTGTGCCAACAATAATTATGTTTACCTGCAATTGCTTTTGGTGATGAACACCTTACACATTTTTTGCATTTTCATATTTAAGGATCAAGGCAATCAGGTTTAGGCATTTCTGTGACAATATCATTTGATAAATACAGGTAATAGATCTAGCTGACTTTGCATTTAAGTACTTCACTAAACATTTTATTTTAAGAAAGTTAACTTTTATTGAAGCAAGTTTTACACGCATTGTGTGGAATTCAAGTAAAAGCCCATTGTATAGAATTCAAACAAAGGTTTGTGTGCATGAAGGATTATTCATACATCAGAGAGAAGCAAATCCTGATCATAGAAATGATTGTTATTACTCCAGCAGCAATGATAACATCTTTAGATTATATTTAGCTTAGAGGTCCTGTATTTGCTCACTATTATATGTTGTAGGAACTGTAGATTTTTGGTTATGTTTGTAATATTAATCACTCATGCACACCAAGCTATTGTTGTATATAGATTATTTGTGTTCATTCTAAATGATATAGAGAAATTAATTTTTAATTAAAAAATGATATGAGAGAATCATAATATTTTTATCATTAATATTCCCAAACAATAATTTACACGTGCTTCAAAACTAGTCTTGTTAAAATATCACAGTAACCTTTTGTTTTTCTTATGCATAATATGATTTATTTCCTTGTTATTGTTGCATTCATTATGTGTATGTGAAAGTGCAATGGTGGAGTCAAGATTTCACTTTACGGGATGGCAAGATTAAAAGATAAGATCAAAGCAAAATTAATTTAAATAACATTGACTAATATTATTAAAAATATAAATAAAAAATTATATACTAATGTAAATGTCATAGAAAATTTAATATAAATGTAAATAACTAGATTAAATCGATATGCTACTTATTTCTCAAAAAAAATCGATATGCTACTTTGTCAAATTGTCTTTGTAGAAAATTATGACAATTGGTTGATAAGGTCTTTGTTAAATTGTCTTTGTAGAAAATTATGATTAATTGGTTGGTAAGATCTCTATATCTTTGAATGTGATTTGTATCATGAAAGCTCAAATACGTGTGAAAACACAAGAGTTATTTAGATCTCCAAATTAAAACTTACAGTTCGGTTAATTTTACTCTAACTTAAACTAAGTCCGGAATGGAGTAAATGCGAGCGAGCAAATAATAAAACTATAGCAGTAAAATGAAAGCTAAAAGAGTAGAGAAGAAGGATGCAAACACAGGATAACATCGTGATGTGTTATCGAAGAACTCGGCGAAAAACCTCTCCGTCGCCTTCCAAGCGATAAATTGATCCACTAGAGAATAAGTTAGAGTACATGAATAACAAAAGACTCTTCAAGCCTAGTCTACTACTTGAGCCCTCCAAGCTCCTGCTATCAACTGACTTGATGAAGGCTTGTCTTCTCTAGCTCTCCGAATCACGCAATTCAGCTTAATTGCATCCACCAAACATATGGCTTCTTCTAATGCTTCCCAGCAGTACCAAAACCTCGATTTACCCTTAGAATGGGTGTGGTAAGTGTTTGAGCTATCAACCTCTTTAGGATTTGGATATGGAGAGGTAGGAGTTGAGGAAAACCATAATGGATTGTGTAGAGGATTGTGGGTATAACAATCTCTAACTCTCAAGGGTTATGGCTAGGGTTTTCTCTCTAAAAAGTATTCCTTTCAATATGTGAGTAATGATGGTATATATAGTGTGGGTGAAGACATAGTGGAGTAGAAAAGCCAAAATAGCAAAACAGGATATTTCGCGGGTATCTCGCTGGAAGGCTTTACCTGCGAAATACTTGCGACAACCAGCTATCACCATTTGTCATGACTCTTCGCATTTCAGGTATGTGCTGAGCACATGGCTTCACTTTGCGGGAAGTCTTCTCGTGAAAACTCCTTTGATCTTCAATGTTGTCTTGAGTCTTCACACTTTCTGTCACACACAACCCATACAATGAAATCCCACATAAAATACAGGATACATAAGATTGAACAAAATTACAATCAAATTTGGCTCGGAATTAAAGCCAACACAAACTAGTTGTAAATAACAACTTTACATATCATAATGATGGTAATTTAAAAAAAAAAAAATCTTAAAATGGAAATCTACTGCAATGAGTTTTTTTTAGAATTATGATCTGTTCTCATTATTGTGAGCTAGTCTTTCCATAATCTCAAATAACTACAAGTATATGACCTATATCATTACACAAAAACAATAAATTCATAGTTAGTAACAATCAAACTAAGAGACTAATTTAAATACATACAGGCTAAATATATAATTTGATTCCTTAAATAAATTGAGAAACAAATTTATAGTAAAAGTATTAAGTATATATCAATATACATTAAAATTGTATCAGCAATGCCATGAATGCTCTTAAAAAAATTATGTAGAATTTAACTTTCTTTCTTTATTTTTCTAAGGAAGAGAAATTAAGAAGTTTTTAGAGAGTTTTAGTGCTATTCAAGAACACAAGTAGTGATTTTATGTTATAATTATGTGGGACCTTCAAATTAAATATTTGAATGGCCATGAGAAAGAGAAAGGCCTGAAAGCCTGTGAATTGTGATGACAAAACTGTGTTTCAAGTGGACCTATTAAGCTTTGTTTTGTTCGGGAATAAGCCGAAAATGTGGAATTGGCAAAATGGCATATCATATATATGTATATATATATATGAGATGGGTTCAAGTTATACCTTGTGTAACTCTTATAAACTTACATCTTTTTTACACCGTAGATTTGTAAGTGATCTAACAGCTAAAAAAATATCATTAAATGCTATTACTTTCCATCTCATTCATAATTAATACTAGTATTTTCTCTCTCTCCTTATTTATTGTTTTTTGCTTGATAAAAGAGCACACTGCCATTTTTCTTGCATTTCTATACTTGAAAAAAAATAAAATAAAGTTTTTGCTTGATTAAAGGGCAGCAATGAAAAGTTGCTGCCCCAGAAACTGATTCTGAAAAGTGATGCAAGAATGGCACCTTTCGAATTCCAACCATTCGGGCTAGTTCTCCTGCAGTGGTAATGTAATAATCCTACAGAAAGATGAAATGAACACCACAGTTTAGTGATGCACCATTGTCAGAAACATGAAATTTTTTAAAGATTAAAAGAAAATGATGCGTGCAGCATATATCTGTAAGAGTATTGTTAGATAAAACATGTATAGTCTTTTTCATTAAGAATTACATGAAGTGTGATGCTTTGGTACGTTTTCTTTCGAAACATATTTAGCTTACATCATAGTGAAGTTGTCAAAATGCAAAATAAAATTTTAAAACAGGATTTGTTCTTCACTTGACCAGTTTCTGTCTCTTCTTCTTGAGTTCTTGCTGTAAGTTTTCCATTATCAATGTGAGCTTCAAAATTTTCTTCTTTAACTTCTATCTGATTTTTCTTATAGGGTTTATTAGAAAAAAAATAAATAAGGAGAGAGAGAAAATACTAGTATTAATTATAAATGAGATTGAAAGTAATAGCATTTAATAATATTTTTTTAGCCATTAGATCACTTACAAATCTACGGTATAAAAAAGGTGTAACTTTACAAGAGTTACACCAGGTGTAACTTGAACCCATCTCTCTCTCTCTCTCTCTTTCTCTCTCTCTCTCTCTATATATATATATATATATTAATAGCTCAAAACTTAGAGAAAATCTAATTAGATTTTAATTGGATTCTCATTTTTGCGTCATGTATCTTATTTAATTTTTAATTTTGTGCGAAGTGAATTATTGAGTGTAAAAGTTGAAGAGTACAAATCCAAATCCATATTTGAAGTCCAATTTCAATTGGATTTCAAATATGTTCATCTAAGTTTTTAATTTTTGTGGCAAGTGAATGCAAAAACTAAAGTCTAAAACCAATTAAATTCTAAATCATATATATATAAATTGTGTGCTTATTGATTATTAATTAAAAAACAAATTGAAATTAACATTTAGAATAATAAACGTAAAAATAGAATTAGTCATGCCAAGACAACATTTCCTAAGGGACCAATCCCTTCACCAAAATAACTTGGAAAAGAGTTTGACAAAGACCATCTTGCTAAGACATGTGTAGCTTTGTTAGCATTCCTATACACCCAATTAAACTCCAGTCGGTCAAATCTTGCACAACAAAATTAACAATTCTCTATTGCGCTAATTTGGATCTATTGGTCGCTACCTCAACTCAGTTTTTGGAATTACCCTCAATTACCACATTCTAAATCTACTTTTGACTTGCTAATTCCATTGCCCACAAAAAAGCTTTGGCTTCCACTTAAATAGGGACCTTAGCATTCACTTTTTTTGAGAAGGCGAATAAGCTACACTACAAGCCACATTCCATGGGTGCATGTAGGAGCTATGCTTCATACATGATTTTTATATCAAGTTCAACATGACATAAATTGACCATGAATGACAACATTCAGGAGAAAAAGTTTTGTCTTAAAAAATAAAACTTAGAGCTTGCCTTAAACTATGGACAATGACAGTGCCTCAAGATTCAAGGTTAAGTTATGTACATTTGATTTGCGAAGCTTAAGGTCAAAGATACAATTATCAAATGACATGCACCCACTATTATCCTCTAGCTCACAAATCAAAATTTAAAGTATCTTCTCTCTCAACCATGGCATTCACCCACAATTATATTATGCTATATGATTCTCATATGAAATATTTCTAGATTCATTCATATGTGAATCTTCCAAACCAAAATTTGCTCATGAATTAAGACAAATAAATAGCTTTCGTTGAGAGCTTTCATTTATTCCACTATATTTTCTACTATATGATGCCATTGTTTCTAGCAATGCTTAGCTTCATTAAAAGTCACACATAACTAAGTATATACTTTGAAGAGCATTGCAAACTATGAAAAAAAACAAAAAAACTATTTTAAAAGCTTGTAAACTAAACAAAATTTTCTGATAATGGGTTGAATTTATAATTTTCCTATTTTTTTGGTTTGTTTGTTTTTGGATATGATCTTTTCAAAGACAAGTTAGAAGATTCTAGGCTTTTGCCCCTATTGAGCAAAAGATTAAGCAATATGTCCTTGTTTCGAAACTAAATAGGATTGTGCCTCTGTTTTGATACTCAATCACCGTAAAGCCGAGTTACTTAAAATCTTGACTATTAGAAAGCTAAGTTTTGGGCAAGTTGTTGCCATGCTGGATCGCCACTATGGCTTTTCCGCAATAAAATATTCCTGCGTTATTGTTCGAAACTCGACAATAGGGAAACCGAGTTATATGCAGAATAAAATGGAATTTTGAATGTAATGTCTCCAAAACAGTTTGTCTCCCTCCCTCAGTCCAATCAGTAGCCACCCTCAGTCCATTCAGTAGACCCTTTCCAAGTTCAACGCATCTTCAAGTTCTCTTATGTAAAGTTATGATTTACAAAGATGTTGTTTGTTGGCTTTTATTCCGTGCCAAATTTGATTGTAATTTTATTCAATCTTTTGTACCTTGTATTTGTTGTGGGATTTGCTTGTAAGGGTTGTGTGTTAGAGAGAGATAGTATGAAGACTCAAGCAATTAAAGCCAGAAGATTTCTTGCGGGTATCTCGCGACTAAGCTTCTTGCGAAGTGAAGCATGTGCCTTGCACATGATTGGAATGCGAAGAGTCAGTACAGGATGGAGACAGCTGTGTCTCACGAGTATCTCACAGGTAAGGCCTTCCCGCCAGACATTCTGTTCTGCTAGTATGTACTATTAGATACACATTTTTTGTACCCTCACTATATATACCAATATTACCCACAAATGATGAGGAGAGCTTCTGAGAGTAAACCCTAGCAAAAACACTTGAGAGTTAGAAATTGTTATACCAACAATTCTCTACACATTTGTTTATGGAATTTCCTCATCTCTTACCTTTCCATTTCTATACCATTGAGAGGTTGATAGCATAAACACTTACCACACCCTTTGAGAGTATCAAGTGAGGTTTTGGTGCTGCTGGAAAGCATTGGAAGAAGCCAAGGATGGCAAATGCAACATGGAGCTTGTTGTGGGATCCGGAGTGCTAGACAAGACACGGTTTTGAGAAGCCTTGTTGGAGTAGGAGCTTGGAGGGCTCAGGTACAAAGGGTAGATTAGGCTTGGAGGGTCTTTTGCTCACCCATGTATCCCAACTGATTGTCTAGTGGATCGATTATCGCTTGGAGGGCGGTGGAGAGGTTTTTTGTCGAGTTCTTCGGTTTCCTCTTCGATAACACGTCTTAGTGTTATTTGTATTTGCATCTTTCTTCCCTACTATTGTTCATTACATTTTACTGCTGTGTTGCTTTAAATATGGATTAGAGTAGCTCTCTTGCTTGTATGCTTGTGTTTACACTATTCCGTACTTAGTATTAAGTTAGTGTAAAATCAACCAAGCCATATCTTTGAATTAGGGGTCTAAACAAGCTCTTGTGTTTTCACACATTTCGAGCTTTCAATTGGTATCAGAGCAGGTACACTTGTTTTGATTTCATTACCTAAGTGTGATCCTTGACCCCTTGTGTGTTTTGCCATGGATAATGCTTTGTATGCTTCTATGGATGTTGTTAATTGTAACACGCTATGTGTTTGTGAAAATGCCTCTATGAGTGTTTATCCTCATGATTGTGATGCCATGTTACATAAATCTATGGGTGTTGTTGATATTTCTAATATCAAACTTTTGAAGAAAGATGCTAAGAAGTTTTATAAGAATTTGAGCAAGTTTCGTTTTGAAAAGGATAATTTGATTGCTAAGCTCAATGAATCCAATAAATTGGTTGAAATGTATAAGAAGCTTGCTAAAAATTCTTTTGAAAAGCTGAAAGAGTTTGAATGTTTAAGTATGGACTTGGATGTTAAACTAGTTTTGTCTAACACACTTGTTGATGATCTTAAATGTGAAAATGAATCTCTTAAGATGCATGCTAAATGTTTAATTGCTGAACCTATTGCTAAAAATGATGAAATTATTTGTTATAATCATGTTGTAGTACCCGATTGTGTGCCTATTGTGTGTTCTACCTCAAAGGAAAAATCGGTGTACATTCCTCCGTACAAAAGAAATCAAAAAGTGGAGAGAAAGGCTCTTAAGCCTAAGCCTCTATTTAGGTCCCATCCTAGGGAATTGAGTGAATCTAAGTTTGTTCCTATTTGCCACCGTTGCGGTGTGATCGGTCACATAAGACCTCAATGCCTTATGTTGAAGAAAGAACAAAACTATGATGCTAGATCCCTCCCTAAGAAGCCTAGTGGACCTAAACTCATTGTTTGTCACCATTGGGGTGCCTTTGGTCATCTAAGACCTCATTGCTCTAAGTTCATGATCTTAAAAGAGTCAAAAGAAAAGAGAAACTTAAGCTTCTTGGAAGTAGTGCTAAAAAGGGTAAATTGGATTTGAGTGAAAATAACATGTTGTTAAAGAAAGTGTTTAATGCTCTTAACTCCTTGTCTATATGCATCTCCGGTTCTCATTCTTCCAACCCTCGTCTCACTTCTTAAGAGACACTCATTCTGAATAATCGTTGTGTTTGGATGAGGAAGGGTTCCTATGGTTGAGCTTTTGCTCTTTTGGTTCTTAATCTAATTCTTTCGATCTTTGTAGGACCTTTCATACATTAAATGTCATATCTTCATGCATTTTGTGCATCTTGCATTTATTTGTATGCATTGTTTTGTTTCTGTTTTTGATCTTATTTTATTGCTTTTGTTTTGTGTGAGTAAAAATCCAAAATCACATAAAAAGTGAAAAATTGAAAAAGTTTGATGGTATATGTTTGAGCACATATCACATGTGAGTTTGGCCTAATACCTTCGTACTTATGGCGTAGTGCATTTACGAGCATAGCTTATTTTGAATGCACATTTATCTTTGTGGGAGAAATCTTGAAATCTATGTGTGATTGTTGTAAATAGATCTTTAAACTTGTCATGAATGATTGGTTAATAGTCTTGCTTGTCTTGATATTTGCATAAACTTGTGCCTATATATCTTCCCACTTTTATTTTTATGTTTTTGCAAATAGAGCTCACCAAATGTAAATCTTAAAATGAAAAAGAGATTATGAGTTGTAAAAGCCTGTCGCACATATTAGTATTTGACTAGGAAAAAGGGAAAGCGACCTTTTAAATTGAAATGTATGGTGCTCAAAAAGCCAAAGGCTAAATCACAATGTTGAAATATCAAAAACTTCAAGCACCGATCTCAAAAAGAGATGTATTATCCAAAAAATGATCAAATGTCATGAATTATGCAGAAGCCAAATGAAAAGCTTCTAAATTTGTAATCATTCTATTGTGGGAGGTCATATATGCTCATTTCTATAATTAAGATAGACTACTTGATTTTGTATCAGGTGTGTATGACTTGATTGAATTGATCATTGAAACTTCACTCTAGTCTAAAAACTATTCCACACTTGATCCACACAAACAACACACAAGTTTAATGTTCAATGAATGCCTATTTCATTTGTGTGGTTGTACATGTTCAAATGTGATGTATATGTGCTCAACCATATGTGGATCAAACTAAAAAGATTTTTGTTCTTTTTGTTTGCTTTTGGAAGTGATTTTTATCACCCATGTTTTTCAAAGTTTTTTTCAAATTGTTTTTGTGTGAAAAACATGTTTTTTGAGTGTTTTTATGACCCATTTCATGTGTAAGCTCAGTTGGGAGTTAAATGGTCCAATTCTCAAGTTTTTTAGTTTTACACAGAGAGTTTCATGGCTGTTTCGTGACTGTTTCACAAGTAAGGCTTACCAGCGAAATACCAGCGAAATTTCGCGAGATTCTAACCAGCGAAATTACCAGTGAAAATTTCCAAATCAGCTTTTAAAGGGCATTTCGTGGAACATTTGTTTTAAACTTCTCACATCTTCTCTCAAACCCTTGTTTTAATGTTTCTACATCAAAACCCAACTAAATTCAAGTGTTTTTCATTCCATTAACATCTCTAAGGCAATCTTTAACTCTTTTAATTGATTTTGATCCTTAGATTATGTTTTTGGGGGTTTTATGTTCATAGTTGAGATTTTCTCAAATGGGAGTCGAAAAACTTAATTTTTGTCAATTCTTTTGATTGGGCTTTGTTTTAAATGATAATTTGCTTTGGTTGTTGGCCCCTTGTGGCAAAAATAAAATGTATTTAGGCAATATTTTCATATGTTCATGCATTGTTTAACATACATATATAGTGTGTGCACTTTAAGTGTTCGATAAAATGCTCAAATGACATTTTTTCGTTGTTTTGGACTCCGATGAGTACCAAATTTTGGGGATCACCATAATTATTGATGTTTATCATGTTTTGATCATTGGTGGTGTGTTTTATACACTTTGCCCTGTGAGTGCTTATTTATGCATTGGTCATGCATATCATATGCACACTGATACACCTTTGTTGCACACACTCTAACACTTGACATGTTTTGCACTTCTCTCATGCTAGTTAAGTCTTTTTAGACCTTTTAGCACTTAACATGTTTTTGTGTCTATGTCATGCCTTGGTTTTCATCATGTTCCATCATCCTTAGCATGT
This sequence comes from Quercus wislizeni, assembly GCA_023055345.1. Lineage (NCBI taxonomy): Eukaryota > Viridiplantae > Streptophyta > Magnoliopsida > Fagales > Fagaceae > Quercus > Quercus wislizeni. Next base: position 1,517,127 of record JALGQJ010000027.1, read on the forward strand.
CATGTTCTTTATGCTTTGTAGAATTTTTTTAAGATGTTTTTGTTTTTCGTTTGGTTTTTGTTTTTCGTTTGAGTTTCATTTTCTTTCCCTCCTTCCTCTTGATTCATTTGTCTATCTGTGACAAAAAGGGGGAGAAAATTTTATGACTCATGTGCACATTCTTAGGGGGAGAAAGTCTACATCGTGCACATTCGTAGAGAGAGAAATTCATAGGTAAGATGCATATATCAAGGGGGAGAAGACATTCTTTTATGAGAAAACCTTGTTTTACCTTATGCTTGTTTTCTCAGTGTTTTATGGTGTTTTGTGCTCTATGCTTTATTGCTCTCATCGCATCATGTTTATGTGTTGAACATGCATACATCCTCATGCTTGTTCGGATGATCATTTGCTTTGCTATGTGGTCATTGTAGTCATTTCTATATGACTATTTTGGTGTATGATGAAGTTGCTCATATGTTTCACATCATGTTTACTTGATCGCAATTTACTTGGTACATTATACTTGTCCTTTTATTACTTGCTTTACCTTAAGGGTCTAATGTTTTTGTGCAAGTGTTTCAGGTTACAGGTATATATGTTCCAAGTTCATCACAGCTCCTAAGATTCATGATAGGGGGAGTGATATGATAGGGGGAGAAAGAGAGAAAGAGCTTTGTGCTATATTAACTATGTTTGCTTTGTTCATAGTTCATGATTATGTTTAACTATTTAAAATTTTGTGTCTTTCTCAATGCCTTTGTAGCATTTTTCTGTACTTTTAAGATATTGCCAATATGTCTTGAGTACTTCACACTTGTGCCCTGGTAGGATTGTTCCTAGATGCATATACTTCGTGTATTTTGCATTGGTCATATGATTGGACATGCAAGTAATCATAAGTGATTGCTTCTTTTTACATGTCCGGATGAACATTTACTTGTTATATGTTCATTGGAGTCATTCTTTAATGACTGTCCTGGTTTGCTCAAGCTTTGTGTATACATGTTATCAAATGTATACAAACTTGGTCTCGTTATACTTGCTCTTATACATACCTTGTGTTCAACTTGTCATAAGCTTAATGAAAGATTTTTTTGTGTGCGAGTGTTTCAGGTTACAGGTATAAACGCGCAAGTGCTTCATAGTTTCTAGATTAGGTGTGAGTGAGTTTTGCAATTGTTCCCAAACTCACATTTAAGTTTAGAGTCTGTTTTAAGGGTTTTGTTACAGAATAGCCGAAGGGGGAGATTGTAAAATTATGATTTACAAAGATGTTGTTTGTTGGCTTTTATTCTGTGCCAAATTTGATTGTAATTTTATTCAATCTTTTGTACCTTGTATTTGTTGTGGGATTTGTTTGTAAGGGTTGTGTGTTAGAGAGAGAGAGTGTGTGTCAAGACTTAAGCAATTGAAGCCAGGAGATTTCTTATGGGTATCTCGCGACTAAGTTTCCTGCGAAGTGAAGCATATGCCTTGTACATGATTGGAATGCGAAGAGTCAGTACAGGATGGAGACAGCTGTGTCTTGCGAGTATCTCGCAGGTAAGGCCTTCCCGCCAGACATTCTGTTCTGCTAGTCTATACTATTAGATACATACTTTCTGTACCCTCACTGTATATACCCCCATATTACCCACAAATGATGAGGAGAACTTCTGAGAGAAAACCTTAGCAAAAACACTTGAGAGTTAGAAATTGTTATACTAACAATTCTCTACACATTTGTTTGTGGAATTTCCTCATCTCCTACCTCTCAATTTCTATACTATTAAGAGGTTGATAGCACGAACGCTTACCACACCCTTTGAGAGTGTCAAGTGAGGTTTTGGTGATGTTGGGAAGCATTGGAAGAAGCCAAGGATGGCAGATGCAACATGGAGCTTGTTGCGGGATCCTAAGTGCTAGACAAGACACGGTTCCAAGAAGCCTTGTTGGAGTAGGAGCTTGGAGGGCTTAGGTATAAAGAATAGATTAGGCTTGGAGGGTCTTTTGCTCACCCATGGATTCCAACTGATTGTCTAGTGGATCGATTACCACTTGGAGGGCGGCAAAGAGGTTTTTCGCCGAGTTCTTCAGTTTCCTCTATGATAACACATCTCGATGTTATTTGTGTTTGCATCTTTCTTCCCTACTCTTATTCATTACATTTTATTGCTGTGTTACTTTAAATATGGATTAGAGTAGCTCTCTTGCATGTATGCTTGTGTTTACACTATTCTGCACTTAGTATTAAGTTAGTGTAAAATCAACCAAGCCGTATCTTTGAATTAGGGGTCTAAACAAGCTCTTGTGTTTTCACACATTTCGAGCTTTCATCTTATTTCTACCTATAGGCTGAAGCTTTACGCAAACCCACACCTAAAACTCTCACCATAACCCTCACCATAGCCAAAGCTCAACCCAATCCATCTTTAAAGTTAAAGGATTTGAAATGTATTAAGGTAATTTCTAAATGTTGAGTTCAATTTTTTTTTCCCTTTGCATTTAATCTGAGTTAAGTGTTGCTTGTGCATGTACTCTGATTTGAGTGTGGCTTCTTAAGTTTTTCCCTGTTAGCTTTTTCTCTATTCATTATTATTGTTGCTGTTTTAGCTTTTTTGGGTTTGGTTTTGAATTGGGTTTTGATGCATAACTAGGGCACAAAATCATGTAAAATAAAGTTGGCATGACAATGGTGTTCATTATTAGGGAAAATTGCTTTTTAATTCATTTAGTTTGAAAGTGTATCAAATCAAACTCTATAATTTCAACAAAAAGTTAAAAAAAAAAAAAAAATCTAATCTTTACGCAGTTAAGTGGAACTATATTGTATTTGGGCTTTAATATGGATCGTGGGACTAATTTGTTCTCTTAAAGTAGGAGCTTTAAAATATAATTTTTCCAAATACTTATAATAAACTGACTAGAGACTTAATAAAGCTATAGACACATCTTATGGCAGGAAATGTGAATTGTGTCTCAATTACTTTTCTTGATTTCTCTAACAAAAGGTATAGCTAGCCTGAATTTTATAATTTAAAAAATAATATTCATCTTGAAAGCTAGCTAGAGACTTCACTTTCATGACCTGACTTTGTGGATGTTATTGATAATGGGATTACATTTTAGATAGTATGTACTCCACACTCCATCCAAGTTTCTTATTATGAATCTTGAAAATCGGTAGCATTCTCTCAATAAAAAGAGTTAGGGTTCGAATTTTCCTTCTTCACTTGTTGTAAGAGAAAAAAAAAAAAACTAATTATTTAGTTATAAAATTAATGATTTTTTGTTTTCTAACTAATTTGAAGAATAAGAGAAATAGAAAACATTCATTATCCATAATCTCAAAATTTTTAACTCTTGGATTGTATTCATAAAAACAAATTAAAAAAAAAAACCCCAAAAGAAAAGAAAGCAAAGCTCTTGGACTATTATGATCACCAATTCGATGTTCATTTGACACATAATTATGCACACACAATCATTTGATGGTATAGGTCTCACAATTGTTTAATCCATTTAATTAAGTTCAATATTAATTTGATTATTATTAATTGCCTCCAAAGCTGTGCTTATGAGTGAGATGTCCATTGCACTAGAGTCTCTAATGGCACCTTTACCTACTTCCATGTTTGTCTCCCCCTTTTTTGTTGAAAACACACCTCACTAGCCACTAACTTACTATGAACCCTTTTCACTTCTTGCTTTATGGAATAAATTTCTTTTAGAATGAGATGTCAAGTACAGAGGTACTTAAAGATTAGGGGGAAAAAGTAAAAGGAAAGAACTTTACACTTTGTTTAAAGAAGAGACATTCTACTATTGAGGTGTTTAATGATATTATGAAGACTGATGGGTGGCAGGGCTTGTTTAGGGGTAATTTGGTTAATGTCATTCAAGGCCATAGAGGTACTGATCCTAATTGGGTACCTTTTAATTTTAGAGCAATGTTTTAGTGTTTTACAATGGTGTTTTTGTGGTGCTTGATTGATTCTTTGGTTTGCATTTTACTGTGTTCATTTTTTGGTTTAATTAGTTTGATTTAGACATTGATTCTCACATTGGTTGGTTAGGTTGCTTATACATTCTGTAACTATGTGTCCTTTTTGTTTATGCCTTGTAGCCATGAACTTTAGGATCAAGTTAGGCATATATGCTTAGGCTAGCTGTTTTATATTTTAGTGTTTTTCTTTAACTCTTCCTTGATATGATTAAATGGATTGAAAATCAGTGTATATATAGATGCATGATGTATAATTCAATTGAGCAATTATATCTTTTCAATTTTCTATCAAATCTCTCTCTCACTTTGTTTCTCTCTCTCTCTCTCTCTATTTGTTTCTGTGAGTTTGTTCTAGAACATTCAATTACCTGTTTGTGTTTACTAGCAAAAGCCAAGCTTTTCTTCACTATTAAACAAAGACCTATGTGTCTAAGAATCATGAAAGAGCCTTGTGGGGGTAAGGGGAGGCTGGAGATAACTTGCCAAAATTAGTTACCTTCACAGTCATTAAATTGCATCATTACAATATGGTCTTAATTGTAGGAGTTTAAGCAATATTAGATTTCATAACAATGTTTTACCCTAGTTGTTGATAGACTACTTCCAACACTAATCAATTAACAAATTTTCTTCTTCTTTTGCAGTGTAACAGGTTAGTAAACGTTGTAGGAAAGGAAAAGTGATAGGGAAGAAGGGATCAATGGCATGAATAGTTTTTTTTTTTTTTTTTTTTTAATTTTTAATTTTTTTTTGTGTGGATTGAATAAATACTTTATAAATTCGAAGAGAATATTTGAGAAAACATACCAACTTTGATTAAACTACATAAATTGAAGTAATTGTTCATCTAGCTGAACATAATGGACAATTTGTCCCAGAGTAGTGCCTACACATCAAGGCAATACATTTAATTGACAAAATAAGAAGTACAATAAAATTTTTTAGGAGAAATTGAATAGAGAAAAGAAGAGATTACTATAATTACAAATATAATTGTTTGATTTAAAGGAGAGTTGAGCAAAGAAGATTAATTTTGAGAAAACTTACCACCCATATCATTTTAACCATATAGATGTGAACTTTTCTTTTGTAATCCACTCAGTCTTTGGAGTATTCAGTGTTGATGCCCTCAGCACATCTTTCCTTGGGGCAGTTATGAATGGATTGGCACTGCAATAGATGTGAACTTTTATCTTATAGTATGTTGTAATATGTTTTTTAAAAGGAAAAAAAAAAAAAACTAGAATACCAATAGAAAAAAATATTAAAAAAAAATTATTCATAAGCTACACACACCAGTGATCTTTGAACCCACAGAGTTCTCCACCACCAAATAACCCACAGAGTTCTCCAAGAAAAGCCTTGGCTTCTTTGAGACAATCTATGTACGTTTAGTAGAAACTATTGAAAGCGGAAATCATATTTAATTTTGATTTTATTTTACTTAGAGAATCTTGGAAGGGGTTATGCAGCTCTATTTAGTAAATGAGAGTGATTGAATGGGACATAAGGGAGTTACAGAAAAGGAATTTCAAAGCTATTGTCTGCAACCTTGCTCTAGCTACTACATTTTACTAATATGTAGTTGTTGTACTATTTGTTTCGGGCTGAGAGCATATCAATAATTTTTAGTTTTGGTTTGCTTTTTGTTGTATGTTGTTGTGTACTATTTTCTTAGGTGCTTTGGCAACCTGTTTGATGTGGTTTTTGTGGTTTGTTCTTGGTTAATGAAGTTATTGCTCGGTCATTAAAAAAAAAATCAAAATCAAAATGAAGTTATTGCTTCAGTTTTTTATTTATTTTTATTTTTTTAATGATGTGTTTTAAAATAAAAGAACACAAAACAAATGGTGTTATCAAATCCTAATTGCATTTAATCACTTACAAGAAGCATGTAATGATTTTTCGGTCAATTTTGGATTATTCAAAGTGTTATACATTGACACTATATCAATTATTGTCAAATGCTCAGCTCCTCATTTCTTGGTAAGCAATCAATTATCTTCAACATATTAACTTGCTATTGCTTGATGATATCTTTAGTTCTCTTATGCTTTCATTTTGCTTAACATGCTTTCACAAGATGTGGTGTTTTTGTGAAGTTGTCTATTTCATGTATGTTTCATCACATTATGCACATTTCTGTATGCATCAAAAGAGCTTTGTTAACCCTAGGATAGCACAATTGGTTAGGGACCACAGGGTCATTAGTTTGAGTCCCTCCTTTTCCCCTTTCTCCCTTCCTTTGGGACCAAAACTTAATAAAAAAATAATTAAAAAAAAGCTTTACGTTCCCACCATTTTGTATTTTTTTAAAAATATATTTATCTTTTCAAATGTTGTTTTGTTTCTAAAGCTGCATGTTAGTTGTTATGATACTTTCATAGTTAATATGTAATAAGGTTAACTTATATTCACTTTGAAACAAGTTCTATGTTTTTTGCAAGTCCTGGTTGTATTGGAAATTATGAATGTTTATAATTGCAAGTCCTGGCTATATTGTTAATGTTTGCCAACGGTCAATGGTTTATTAACATGATTGCATGTGATGATATCGAAAATTGTCAATAAGCCACACAATACTCATGTGCTCAAAACAAGGCCTGCGAAACAACAATAAAGACCCTCCGAAGGTTAAGTTAGAGAACTTTTTCATAACTCTAGAGTGGCAGAGTTGGGGTGAATTATGCGTACCTTGGTTTGTGAGGGTCTAGGGGTTTTTATAGTATTGTAGGGTTGACATTCGTGCCTTGGTTAAGAAGATGTTTCCTTGTAGGAGAGATCCTCTTTCAATTGCGAATTTTGCAGAGTTCTTTCCTTATAGGACTCTCTTGATTAGGGTTAAGCATGGGGCATAAGATGTTTCCTTATACACATATGTGTGGAGACCAAGTAAGGCTATGTCAGACCTGTCAAAGGTTTACATGCCCCCTTTAGCTTCTCCCAGTCAGCTTCCTGTTTCGTCGTCAGCTTCGAGATGGAGTGGTAGACTTTATACTGTCATCTTCTCTCATAAGTAAGGCTAACGGGTTTATTAGGATCGTCACTTTTTGCCTTGTCACGATTGAGTATTAAAATTACAAAATTACCTTTATCAGCTGCCCCTTACTCCATAGCCTCGTTAGCTTTAGCTGACGGGTAATGGAGTTTGCAGTTTTTTATTATTATTATTTGTTCAAAAGAAAAGAAAGGGCATTTGTGGGTAATTCCTCGAGCAACCTTTATTAAATGCTTGAACATATGACGCGAGCTAATTAGCCCCGCTTTTGGACGAGGGTGTCGCTTCGTCTTCCGTGCATTTTCTATTTATATATATCTCAACCCTTCCCCTCATTTCTTAAACTTTAACCCTAACTGATTTTAAGAGACAGACCGTCACCTTCTGAATGTCTTGCTTCCGTCAGCCTGCTGGTTTCGTCACCTTCGCTGCCATCGTCTTTCTAAGATCATCCTTTTTCAAGGAATCGTTTACTTGTAAGTTCTCTTTTCTCTTTCCCTTATTTTCATTTTTCTAGTTAATCAATTCCATAGTGAGGCCGTCAACTTAGGTTCTTAGAATGAACCCTTCGCTTGTAGGTAGTCATATGTCTAGGGAGGCAACAAGTGAACAATCGTCGGTCTGCAACGTAGCGGGCTACGACGAGGTCTTCCGGTCAGGTCATAAGCTCGAAGAGGGCTTCTCCTGGTCAGAAGAGAGGGAAACGTCAGCCTAATCTCTTGACGAGGAAGTGGAAAGTTGTAGAGGAGAAGGTGAGGAAGGAGTAGTGAGTGAGGGTGAAGACAAGGATGGTGAGGGAGAAGAGGAGAGAGAAGGTGACGGGGATGAAAATGACGATGATGAGGAGGCCTTAGAGGGTACCTTAGGAAGCCCCAGAGATGATCGTCCTTTCATTCTCCCTAAAATATGGATTGTTAATGACTTTCTTCCGACGAAGACGGATAAGGTTTTCAATACTTTACGTAACTGTTACTAGATTCCAGATAACATTCCAATCTGTCTCCCTGGGAAGTTTGAGAATTGCTATTGAGGGAGGACCACAGATGTCGACATGTACGATGCCATGTTCGTGGCAGGATTAAGGCTGCCACTGTCGGCGCTTCATCGTCAGTTGGCCAACTTTTTGGGATTGTCTGTCAACCAAATTACCCCCAATGCTTGGAGGATATTATTAGGGCTGAGATTTTGTGGGGTTGTCTAAGTGGCGGGAACCGTCAGCTAACTATTAACGAGTTCTTTTGGTGCTATCGACCTCAACATATTGTCTTGTCCCAGGGGATATACCACTTCGTGGCAAGGAAGAAAGGGTTGAGGCTGGTATCTGATATGCCTGATTCCAATAGGAATGGGAAGGGTAGGTATTTCTTTGTCAAAGGGACGAATTGGGTATGACATCAGGAAGAGTGGGAGATGATGCCCCATGGTTTTGACAACACTTGGGCTTTTATCAGGGACTCAGGTTAATCTCGTCTGCTTCTTTCCTTAGTTTATTTGTTTCAAATTTCTAACATCATCTACTTTTCTTGTTTTCAGCTAGTGTTCATCCATATATCTTAGACGAGCAAGAAGCCTTTATTCGTCAGGTAACAAAGATCCCTTTGGACCTACGGAAGTGTCAGGATCTCATTACACTTGACACTTTACATGCTTACTGCAAAGGTCTGGAGCCGACGCTAGTAGCTCGTAAGTTAAACACCTATTCTCGTCGATGTAAGTATCCCCTAATTTCTCCTGTCAATTTCCTTTTTGTCGTTTCTTGAGCTAACATTGGTCACTTGTTCTTTGTAGAAATGGAGGCAGCTAGGCATAGGGCACATGTGTGGGCAATTGCTGCTTCAAGGAAGGAAGAGGAGAAGGCAAAAGGGAAGGAGGGGACGTCCTTGTCAGCCCTTAGAGCCATTGGTAAGGGGACGTTTAAGAGGAAGGTTGACGAGAAGGACGATTTCCTGTTGAAAAAGGTGTTCGTCACCCCCGGGGAGAAGCTTCCTAAGAAGCCGTCACCTTCCAAGTCGAAACATGGGGTAGGCAAGGGACTGATGACGATGTTAAGCCCTATCACCCAGGAACCTGATTGTCGTCTTCTTACTCATAAGGATTATGCCGTTGAGATGATGGAGTCCATCATCAATGATAAGGATGTGGATCCTTGTGCTGAGCAAGTGACGGAGGAGCTGGGGGCGTTAGGCCTCTTTGACCTTGCTCCGGTATGTTGCTTCCTTTCTTTCTCTATTTATCCATCTTTTTGCTTAATAGCTAACAATTGTTTTGTCTTGTAGGCGCTGGTTCGTATGAAAGTTTTGCAGGATAGGGGTGTCGCCAAGGAAGGGGTGATTGCCCATCTGCATAAGCGCATAAAGATCCTGACCAACAAGCAAGAGCAATATAAGGGTGCCGTTCGTACCCTTAATTAGGAGGTGAAGGATTTGAGGGAGAAACTGGAGGAGGAGGGCTGTCAGAAACAAAAAGAGCAAAAAGCTAAGGTAGCAGTGGAAAAGAAGCTGACGGCCTTTCTGGGCCAGGTGGAGACAGCCAGGGCTGACTTCGTCGCGGAGTATAAGATTGCACAATCTTTTATAGACTATTGTGCTAGTTATTATGGTAATAGATTTGAGGACTACTTAAAGCAGGTTAAGTCCCTCTACCCTTACTTGGATTTATCCAAGGTCATCATGGATGATCCCCTTCCGTTGACACTTGTGGGCAACACTATTTTTGAAGAAATTGACGACTCCATCAAGTCAGAAGAGGTTCTAAAAGATGACAGTGTCGTCCTTGCCCAACTTGCCACAGATCTTCCCGTCACCCTTATGATCCTGTCGACTGTTCCTCATGCTAAAGACCCTCCAGCCCAAGACGTCTAGGACCTTCCTCTTAAGGGTGACGAGAACCCCAAAGACACCCCTACCTCCTGAATTTTAGCCTTTTTTTTTTTTGTTTTTTGTTTTATATATTTGATCTATTTTTCAGACAATGTTTAATGCCCTCTTGTTTTTTGGGCTTTTACTTGTAGAAACTTCACTTTATTTATAGTATTTTATATTCGTCACTTTCAGTATATGTGTGTTGCTTGTTTGTGTTGTGGATTCGTCTACTTTTTGGCTTGATAATTTTTGACTCGTTTATTTGTGGGTTAATAAACTTCATAATGAATTCGCCCGCTTTATGGACTAATAATTTTAAAGTTTTCTCACATGACGAACCCGTCCAATTGTGGACTATAACAGATTCATTCATTCATGGATAAACTCGTCTACTTATGAATTCGTACACCTGTGGTGAACAATATTAACCCATCCTTGTGGGATAAACTTGTCAACATATGAACCTATCCACCTGTGGATTTAACGACATTAAATCATCCTCATAGGATGAACTCGTCCACTTATGGACCTGATTATGAATTCGTCTTATGGACTTAATTGTACTAACTCACCTTCATGGGATGAACTCGTCCACTTATAGACTTAATCATGAATCCATCCACTTGTGGACTTAATAATACTAACTCACCCTCATGGGATGAACTTGTCCACTTATGGACTTAATTTTGAATCTGTCCACTTATGGACTTAACCATGAATTCGTCCACTTGTGGACTTAATAATAAAAACTCACCCTTATGGGATGAACTTGTTCACTTATGGACTTAATCTTGAATCTATCCACTTATGGACTTAATCATGAATTCGTCCACTTGTGGACTTGATAATTTCAAAGCATCCTTATTGGACGAACTCGTCCACTTGTGGACTTGATAATGAAAGCAGTTTAGTAGAGAAAATATACACTATTTGTATTTGAATAACTCCTCTTATTTTTGGTAAACATGTGCATAAATAAAAGATTGTTCTTAAAAAGGATAAAAAACTTGCCTTTTGGGCTTAAAAAGTATTGTAAGCAAAAATTTAACTAAAAGAAATAAACTGGAAATGAGGAGTGTCGCTCTTCATGCTATTTTCTACTTGTAGCACTTTCAGAGTTGCTTGGTGTTCCATGGATGGTGTAACTTCTGTCCGTCCAATGTCTCCAAGTGGCAGGTGCCTTTCCTTTGCCATGATACGATTCGATAGAGTCCCTCCCAGTTAGGGTCGAGCTTTCCTAGGGTAGAGTCTTTATTTGCGCCCATTACCTTCCTTAAGATATGGTCTCTAACTTTGAAGTCTTGATGTTTGACTCGGGAGTTGTAGTGTTTGGCCATGAGGTCCTAGTATCGTGCGAGTCCCTATTTAGCTGTCTAGTAGATCTAGCTATAGACGCATAGTCTCATCGTTCCTTCCTTCATCATGATTACCCATTCTATAGCTCGTGAGTTCGATTTCTGTCTAGATGACCGCTTTGCTTTCATAAGCTAATTGAAATGGTGTTTAACCCATAGGCATCCTTGCTGTCATCCTATATGCTCATAGTATGCTCAACAACTCTTCTGGCCATACACCTTTTGCCCCCTCGAGTTAAGTCTTGATGATTTTGAGTAAGGATTGGTTTGTGAACTCAATTTGTTGGTTGGCTCGTGGGTTGGCGGGGGAAGAGTAGTGGTCTTTGATCCCCAACTGTGAGCAAAAATCTTTGAAGGAGTTGTTGTCGAACTGTTTCCCGTTATCTGATACCAAGACTCTGGGGATCCCATACCTATAGACGATGTTTCTCCAAATGAAGCTTTTCACATTCTTCTCTGTAATGGTTGCCAAGGCTTCTGCTTCTACCCATTTAGTGAAATAGTCTATACCGACTACTATGAACTTCAGTTGTCGCATTGTTATTGGGAATGGACCCATGATGTCAAGTCCCTATTAGGTGAATGGCCATAGGGCTGTCATCGAGGTCAATTCTTCCGTTGGTTGCCTGATGACGTTGTTGAACCTTTGACATTTGTCACATGCTTTGACATAAGTTTGGGCATCCTTCTACATAGTAGGCTAGTAGTATCCAGCTCTAATTAGTTTATGTACCAATGACAGCGACCTTGAATGGTTGCCGTAGATCCCTTCGTGTACTTCTCTCATGACATAATCCGCTTCTTCGGGACTTAAACATCTCAGGTATGGTCAAAAAGCCTCTCTTGTACAGGACATCTTTTATCATGACAAATCATGTTGCTTGAACCTTCAGCTTTCTTGCAGCCCTTTTTCCATCGAGTAGTGTGCCGTCTTTCAAATAGGAAACTATTGGTGTAGTCCAATTGCTTTCCGAGTTCACTTCCTGCACGCCGACGTTATCTATCAAGGGTGAAATTTGAACAAAGGAAAGTACTTTACCAGGGAGAAGCATGTATTCGGCTAACACAACTTTGGCAAGGTGATCAGCTTGCTTGTTTTCTTCTCTTGGGATTTGGAAGAACTTGGCTTGTAGTTTGCTGACATGTTCCCACACTTGATCCAGATACTTCTTCATCCTCTCTCATTTGCATTTGTAGTTGCCATTTCCCTGACTGGTGACTACCTGAAAGTCGTAGTATACAATCACACTTGTCGCTCTTGCAGCTTTGGCGAGGTCTAGTCCTACTACTAAGGCTTCATACTTTGCTTCATTTTTTGTTAAGGGGAAGTCGAGTCGAACCATGCATTCGATCTTGTCTCCCTCTGGGGAGCAGAGCACTACACCGATTTTGTTGGTGTGCTTGTTAGATGACTCATCTGTGTGGATGCTCTAGTGAGGAGGCTCTTTTGACCCCTGGCCTTCCATATTGGTGAAATTTGCAATAAAGTCGGTGACCACTTGTCCCTTTATGGCAGTACGCAGGCGGTATTATACATAAAACTCACTTAGTTCTATTGTCTATAGCACCATCCGTCTGGCAACTTTGGGATTGCTCATTGCTCATTGTAGAGGTTTATTAGTTAGGATAACGATAGTGTGGGCTTGGAAGTATGGCTTTAGCTTGCGGGCTGCTATAACCAAATCGAAGGCGAGCTTCTCTATTGGTAGGTATCTTTCCTCTGCTTTTTGAAGCACTCAACTTATGTAGTACACGGGCTTTTGTACCCTGTCTTCTTCCCTGACTAAGGTTGCGCTAACGGCCACCGAGGATACTGCTAGGTAAAGGAACAGTTCTATTGCCTATAGTGCCATCTGTCCGGCAACTTTGGGACTGCTCATCGCTTGTTGTAGAGGTTTGTCTATCAGGACGACGATAGTGTGGGCCTGGAAGTATGGCTTTAGCTTGTAGGCTGCTGTAACCAAAGCGAAGGAGAGCTTTTCTATTGGTGGGTATCTTGTGTAGTGCACGGGCTTCTGTACCCTGTCTTCTTCCCTGACTAAGGCTGCATTGACGGCCATTGAGGATATTACTAGGTAAAGGAACAGTTCTTCCTCAGACTAGGAAGGACTCAACAACAGAGGGGACGAAAGGTAGGTCTTCAGGTCCTCAAATGCCTGTTGACACTCGGTCATCCATTTAAAATATTTTTTCAACATGCAAAAGAAAGGTAGACACTTATCCGTCGCCCTTAACCCAAACTTGTCCAGCGCTACTATTTTGTCGTTGAGGCTTTGTACTTCTTTTACATTCCTTGGGGGTGCCATCTCTATTATGGCCCGGATCTTGTTTGGGTTGGCTTCGATACCCCTCTGTGACACCATGAATCCTATGAACTTTCCTGTCGTCACTTCGAAGGCGCACTTGCCTGGATTAAGCTTCATGTTGTAGGAACGAAGGGTGTCGAATATTTCCCCAAGATCCTTCAAGTGATCTTCCTCCTTTTAGCTTTTCACCAGTATGTTGTTAATGTAGACCTGGACATTTCTCCTAATCTGCTGTGTGAACATTTTGTTCATGAGCCTTTGATATGTCACACCCTCATTTTTGAGGCCAAAGGGCATTACTTTATAGTAGAAGAGGCCCTGGCTATTGACGAACGAAGTCTTCTCCTAATCTGCTTCATCCATTTTGATCTGGTTATAGCCCAAAAAAGCATCCATGAAGCTTAATTACTAGTGTTGAGCCATAAAGTCAACTAGGACATTGACCCGCGGGAGGGGGTAGCTATCTTTGGGGCATGCTTTTTTTAAGTCGGTGAAGTCTACGCACATCCTCCATTTCTTGCTGGCTTTCTTGACCATTACCACGTTTGCCAGCCAGTCGGGGTAGTACACCTCCCTAATGAATTTCGCCTCTTGTAGCTTGTGAAATTCTTCCATTATAGCTTGGTCTCGTTCTAGGGTGAATACCCGTTTCTTTTGATGGATGGGTGGAAAGGAAGGTGACACGTTTAGTCTATGTACCATGATCGAGGGGTTTATCCTTGACATGTCTTCATGGCTCCAAGTAAATACATCCCAGTTATCTTTGAGAAAAGTTGTAAGTGCTTGGTGGACCATCAGGTTAGTGAGGGTACCAATCCTGGTCGTTCGATTAGGCTTGGAGTCGTCGAGAAGTATCTCTTCAAGCCTTTCAACAGGCTCTGTCACCATCCGGTGTTCTTTTATGTTCATGGCCTAGAGGTGGTCATCCATCTCCATCATAGCTATGTAACATTCGCGCGCAGTCACCTTATTTCTGCACAGCTCCCCTACTCCATAATCTGTAGGGAACTTGATCATTAAGTGGTAGGTTGAGGTTATAGCCTTCCATTAATTGAGGGTAGGTCATCCTAGAATGGCATTGTAAGCGGACAAATAGTCGACCACAAGGAATGTTACATCCTTAGTGATTTGCTGGGGGTAGTCGCCCATCGTTACAAACAATGTGATTACGCCTAGGGGGATACCTTTATTCCTCCAAAACCAATGAACATAGCATTCATCAGAACTAGTTGCTCTTTGTTAATCCTCATTTGTTAGGATGCTGGGTTGTAAAGGATGTTAGCTGAGCTGCCATTGTCAACTAGAACTCGATGCGTATTGCAATCCCCTACCCGTATGCTAACGACAAGTGCATCATCATGCGGGTGGTGAAGACGTCGAGCATCATCTTCTGAGAATCCAATAATGGGGTTGTCGACCCGCACCATCTTTGGTACGGAACCCGTCAACTGGACGTTTTGAACTATCCTAAGGTAAGTCTTACCAGCTTTTTTGGATGACCCAGTAGCAGTTATGCCTCCTACAATCATTCTTATATCTCCTATGGGCGGCCTAGGACGCTTGTTCTCTTGTTGAAGAGCCTGCTCTTGAGGTGGATCTGCTCTCTCCTTGCTGACAAACCTTTGCATCTTTCCTTGCCTAAGAAGAGCTTCAATTTGCTGCTTTAAGTTGTAGCAATCAGCTGTGTCATAACTATAGTCACGGTGGAAGTGGCAGCACTTATCCCTAGACCTCTTATTGGAATCTCCCTTCAGCTTGCTCGGTAATGTCAAAGCTCCTTCATTTTTGATTTCTATCAAGACTTGGTCGATTGGGGTAGTCAGTGCGGTGAAACTTGTGAATTTCTTACTTATTCCTCTTTTTAGGCTTCTTTTCTCAGGCCAACAACGTATATTTTGCGTTTATGTACTTGGTTGCCATGTATAGCACATCTGACATAGTTTTTGGGTCGTTCTTGTATAGGGGAAATAGGGACTTACCTTTCCATAGTTCATTTGTGAAGGCAGCCACGAGTATCTTGTCGTTAGCTTCATCAATCAAGAGAGTCTCTTTGTTAAAGTGGGTGATGTAGGACCTCAGCATCTCGTCCTTCCGCTGCTTAATGTTCATCAGGCATGCAGCGGACTTCTTATACCTATGCTTTCCGATGAAGTGTAAGGTGAATTGGGCGCTTAACTTCTTGAAGGTGCTAATGGAGTTGGGCGTTAGCATGCTAAACTAGATCCTTGCGGGTCCCTTTAGTGTGGTGGGGAAGGTTCTGCACATAATCTCGTCTGGCACCCCTTGAATGTGCATCAAGGTCTTGAAAGACTCCAAGTGATCTAAAGGGTCCTTGGATCCATCATAATTTCCCACCTGCGGCATACGAAACTTCGGTGGAAGGGGGAATGAAGTGATGGACACTGTGAATGGCGAATCAGTTTGATGGACCAAGTCATCAAGGTTGCTAGACACCCGTTCTCTAAGGGCGTTCATCATAAAGTCCATCCGTTCCTTTATCATTTGCATCTTGGTGACTATGTGAGGTGAAACCAAATCGATGACGGATGGGTGACTCGTGTCTTGTCGTTTTGGCTTGCTTGGGGTTTTGCTTTCTTCCGGCCCTTCTTGGTTCCTTCTTTCAACGCTGGTGCCTTCTTGGTCTTCCTCTTGAGTATTAAGGTCTGCATTCTTTTGGCGCTCCAGATCGTGGTTTTGTTTGGTGAGGTGCTCCACGGTAGCGGCGAGAGTTTGAACCTGTCTCTCGAGGGCGGTCATGCATGGTTCGTCTCCTTGAGCATCATTGGTGGTTGCCATTGAGTGAGTGAGCACCATGCAACTCTTTGTCTGAGAGGTGATAGTATGGCTTACAAGTCGTAATTTTCTACAAACGGCGCCAACTGATGATGCTGAAAATCGTCAGTAAGCCATACAATACTCACGTGCTCGAAACAAAACTTGCGAAACAACAAGGAAAACCCTAGGAGAGTACCAGTGCGGTACCGGCCAAAAACTATCCGAAGGTTAAGTTAGAGAACTTTTTCACAACTCTAGAGTGCCAGAGTTGGGGTGAATTATGCGTACCTTGGTTTGTGAGGGTCTAGGGGTTTTTATAGTAGTGTAGGGTTGGCATCCGTGCCTTGGTTAAGAAGATGTTTCCTTGTAGGAGAGATCTTCTTTCAGTTGCATATTTTGTGGAGTTCTTTCCTTATAGGACTCTCTTGATTAGGGTTAAGCGTGGGGTACAAGATGTTTCCTTATACACATATGCGTGGAGACCAAGTAAGGATATGTTGGACCTGTCAAAGGTTTACATGCCTCCTTCAGCTTCTCTTCGTTAGCTTCTTGTTTCGTCGTCAGCTTCCTGTTTCGTTGCCAGCTTCGGGAAGGAGCTGTAGACTTTATATTATCGTTTTCTCTCATGAGTAAGGCTGACGGGTTTATCAGGACCGTCGCCTTTTGCCTTGTCATGATTGAGTATTAATATTACAAAATTACCCTTATTAGCATACGTGTCAGATATGCAGCAACTACGAACTGTGGATCTTGGACCCATGGTTGGTACACAGTTGATGTGGTAGCTGGGTTATCGATCCACGGCGTTGTGGGAGATGCCTAACACTGGTTAGGTACATAGTTGTATTAAACTTCGAACATGTTGAAATCGTTTCTTTTTCTTTCTGTAGGGTTCTTTGATTATTTTTAAATAGATGTTGGAAATGGTATCATTTCTCTTTTGGTTTAGACAGAATTTTATTTAATCCAAAGAGAAAATGGTATGAAGTAGAAATAATCGTGAATTTAAAAACACTCTTTCATTAATAGCATTAAGTCTTATTTCCAGATATATTGAAAGTACTAATGATACAAAAAATATTAAACATCAGTAGTGGCTAGTGAAAAGGTATATTCAAAGTTAGTAGATCTCATTTAAAAGTTATAGTAATCAATTAAAATGAATCCGCAGCCATTATTTTTCCAAATGTACACACACAAATAGGCATAGCTACACATAAGACAACTGACTTTGATTCCTAATTCCCTACTCCATTTGGCATAGTGAGGCACTTTGTTCATTCATTTCAAAACATAATGCCCATCACCTTAGTGCTAATTTTAAACAATGTCATTGATCTTGAATTGATCCTATCTGTTATTGAGTTAGAGTGAATAACTAGTTAACATTGTAACTAACTTATTGCAAAATGTTCGTAACTAACCACTTAACCTACTGTTTCTTGCATATTATTATTATGTAGCATTCTTATAGTTATTTCATGTGCACTATCTTAAGACAATGCTTTTTCGTGTGTAGGTAGTGCTAGGTGTGCTAAAGTGCAGACACTGATCTTGTGAGTTATCTCGGTGTGGGCTAGACCCACAGATTGCCCGTTACATTACTGAGGCGGGTTTCGAAAGGTTATTCAAGGTTCCTAACTTGGAAGTTGATCACGCGTTGATCACAACACTAGTCAAGCATTAGCGTCTGGAGATGTACACGTTCCACTTACCGCATGGAGAGATGGGTATCACCTTGCAAGATATTGAGGTGATGCTTGGGGTTCCTGTTGATGGGTTACCCATGACTGGGAGTGTTAAGTAGGATTGGCTTGGGTTCTGTCGTGATTTACTGGGTCATCGTCCTCTAGACCCAATACCGCATCCCCATGAAAACATGTCTATCCTTGCTGGGGCAAGGATAAGAGTCAGTTGGCTAAAGCCACAGTTTAGAGGTCCCCTAGCTGTGGATGTTACTAACGAGGTAGTGTAGCAACATGCGTGCTATCACATACTTGTGTGGTTGGGGTCCATTCTATTTATGGACAAGCCGGCAGACTGGGTGTTGGTGATGCCTTTACAGTTCCTAAACCCAATCAGCGATGTGAAGAGGTACAGTTGGGGTAGTTGAACATTAGCTTGGCTGTACAAGCACCTATGCAAGGCATCAGAGATGAAGGCGATGCAGATTGACGGAGCATTGATGTTGGTGCAGCTTTGGGCGTATTCGAGGTTCCCACTGATATTCCCTGTTATGAGGCTGACACAACAGCTGGTGGAGGCAGGTCCCCTCGCCAGTTGGTATGTTATTTGATTAGTTTGATACAATTGTCATGCCATTTGTCATTCATCGTGCATGTGTCTATAGTTGACTTTAATAATAAATCCATTTCGGTACTAATCTTGTTTAGCACATGATAGGTTTTGATTGACATATGATCTTCTTTATTTTGTGAAAAATATATTATAATTTTTAATATAATACTAGTACTTTTTTTTTAATATACAAATATAATACTAGTACTAATATTTGGAAGTTCAAGAGAAAATATTGATATCTATTCTTTCTCTCTCTCTCTCGTAGAAAAGCGGGCACATGAACTTTCTTATAATTCTTTTATATGGTTGGATTTAACATTGATCTATATATTCATGTGATTGAAATTAATTGAGGCACCTAAGAGACAATACCAATTGAATTTAAGTTTTATCATAACTTTTAAAATTCTTCAACTCTGTTGGCTTTTAAGTCTATCAAATTTAAATGGATGAAATCATATTATTGTGCATCATAAGGATTAGAAGCTAATATTTTAATGTAATACCAAAACTCAATTTCTACCTACCTAGGGCATATTCTCAGAAATTCACATAGTCAAATCTCTCTTTTATTATTAGTAATATTTTTTGGTTACTGTGCATCCTAAGGATTAATAGGTAGTGTTTCAATTTCATGCAAAAACTTGGTTGGTCATATTTGTATGCTCAAAAAATTCACAGTCTAGACTGTCTTTAATTCCTTTTTTAAAAGTAACAAGTGGAGATGAAAGATTTGAAATCAACTTTGGAGAAAGCATTTAAACTACAAAGCTCAAGCCCTTTGTGTGCGTTTTATTTGATTTTTCGATGAAAGTCATGAACTATAATTATTATATTGCATTAGTAAGAGACTCGAGGAGCACCAAATTAGAGACAAATGTTGGCATGGGGATTCCAAGCCACCATATTAAATAGATAACTTGTATTGTAGGTATGTTATGTCACCTCTAGGCTCCTAATCAATTGAACCAAACCCTGCATTGCTAGCACAACATGGTCCAACACAGCTTGATTATCATTGGACCATAGGGCTAGCTACAGTTTCTTAAGTTGCACATTTCACTTTCTAAGGCTGGCAATTGAGTTGGCCCATTGGGGACACTGAGATATCATTTCAGACTCTCAATACATCACTTTGTACTGCTTAATTAATTGTCTTTGTCCCCTTAACAATTGCCTTAGGTGCAACTAGTAGTAGGCTTCATCTATAAGTTCATTCTTCTTACGCCGACGTCAACAAGTATGCGTAATTGGAGGTCTGTATCTTGTGTATGCACCACTAGGCGTAGTTGCCTCAATGTTGTTTGAGACTGCTTTGCTGTGGGGAGAGCCCCGAGGCAAGCTTTAAAAAGCTTCTAAATCTGAAGTAATAGGCCTAATGTGTTCTGTCTGGTTGCTTCTAGATCATTTGACTGATGTCGAGGTTTAATCACTTTATGCCCAAGTTAAAATTTTAGGCCAAGTGGATAGAATTATGCCCTGAATTCTGTGGCAGGTTAGAAGCTGAGACATCAACTACGAGTATTGAGTATTGGCTTGAAATTAGGCTGCATTTTTTTTTTTTTTTAAATAAAAAGAACAAAATAAAACAAAATCTTTTTTCCTTTCTCTCATTAGTTGGTTCAGAAAGATAGTGGGTCGTGTTATGAAGCAGTTTTGTAAGTCGGTGTTGGTCAATGATATTATGAATGCAACGCTATTACCATTGACATGTTGAGTACATATGAACTATGCTGTGTTTGGAGACTAGTTCTATTTTGTTGGGACGTTTTGGTGTTGCTGTGTTGATACTTAGAAAAATTTCTCCAGAATTCAAACTTCCATCTGACTTGGGTTCCTTTTGATGATTTCAGTGTCTTTAGTCTTTCTTTTACTACCTCTTTTTAAAACAATGGCTACTGGTTAGAGTTATGCTTTCTAATGTGGTAGAATATTATAAACCCAAGGTCATCAGATTTGAAATTCTGTATGATAACATTATGCTTTTGCTATATGAATTGAACTTTTCATTTACCTATAAAAAAATGAACTAAAATTTTCATTTGATATTTGGTCAATACTAGGTTGCATGCCTTTATGTCAATCAGTTAAAATTAGATCTAGAATTAAGTTCCAACTTGCTGTGCCTCATGCATCTGTATTTTTTATACTCTATTTGCCATTGACCTTGTAACTTGCGCCTGTAAAAGTTTTGATGAAAGATATATGCGTGTTGTTAACAAGTAGTTAAAGAATTAAAAAATACATAATTATGAGCTATGATGCACACTTTCAAAAAGAAAAATCCATTCGTCAATACTTTATTGTTGTTTGATATTAACTAATGAGCATTGTCCGAAATTGTATGTTTACTAGATGGAAGGGGCCGAAGAGCATAATAGAGCATGCCACACATGTGCTAGCTGCGTATCGTGAGTCACTATCGAGTATGTGGGCACACCAAGTATTCTACCACTTCATGTCATGAGGATATAATTCTCTTTGGTTTTGTTTTTCGCTTGGTAGGGTTGTCAACTATTGCATGTATATAGTTAATAATGTAACTTTGGTTGATTAGACTAGGGCTATTCACGGGTTGGGTCGGGTTGGTTTTGGGCCCAACTTGGACTCGACCCGCCGGCGTCGGGTGGAGGGTGGAGGAACCCGGAACCAACTGTCGGAAAAATCGGTTGAGTTGGTTTTGGGTGAGGATGAGCATCGATCGGTTTGGCTGGTCGCTGGAGTTAAAAAAATCATCAAAATCCGGGAAAAAAAAACGTTGTTAGAATCTGGAAAATCATGCTGGAATATGGAAAATCTCACTGGGATCTGGAAAATCTTGCTGGTATCTACATTTTGTTTTCGCTGGAATCAGAAATTTTTCACTAAAAATTGCTGGAATTGGGCAGATCTGGCTAAATCCTACTAGATCTAGCCAGATCTGGTTGAGATCTTGCCAGATCTAGTAGAAATCTCGTCGGATTTGGCTTGATTTTACAGGTTTGGCTGGATTTTTTATACAACTCTGGTTTGGGTTCGAGTTACTTTGGTTTTGGAAAAGCAAACCTGCCACTCGACTCACTGGTGTCGGTTCTTGAGAACGGAAACCCGCCACCGACCGATTGGACCTTTGGTTTGGGTCAGATTCGGGTCGCCATCAGGGCAATTTGGTCGGGTTGTCGGGCTTCGGTTGGGTCTAGACAGCCCTAGATCAGACCATATATATACAAGGAATTAGTTACAAACATTTCACAAATGTGGGTAGTCAATATAAAGTACCTTGATTAGTAATTTTACATTTATGTTTGTGGTTTTGATTCCACACATATTTAGCTGTGAACCCTTAAAATTTCTCCCTCAGTTTCAGCTACTACAACCAGTAGTATTCGGGTGCATCTTACCATGTTAAATCCAAAAAGAGGGGGAAATAGGTCAAGAATGTCTTAGGATTTTTAGTGAAGTGGTTCTTCAATGGTCTTCTATATATTTACTTAGATCGAGGATTGACACAAATAAGTACCAATTTGATTTGTTTTTTTTACCATTTATCCAGGTTGTTTGGGAGCCATATAGGGATGTCCTATACTTGCTACCCCCATATTGTATTGCCGGCCGATATATATGGAGGGCCATTATGCCGTTGATATATTTTTGGATAGTAGAGAAGCATCATCTTGAACGTGTCTTTCATCAGTTTGGGATGAAGCAAGCACTACCGGATCTTGTGGATACATTGGTTGATCTCCATAGAATATCCCTCCAAGGTAAACTAGAAAGGAATTAGGAGCAAGAACATGCTGTCTACATTGACCGATGGGCCCATAGGGGGAACTTCTTGCCAACGCATCGACATTGGATGGGGACACAACATACCTTGCTACTTTCATGGAGTTGTATCGAGAGATGACTAGACAGTACATTGCGTGAGAGTCGGCGTATTGGGAAATCCTAGTAAGGCAACAATTCGATGCTTCTTTTATGGATTGACAATATATGTGTGTTGCTCCATGCATTTTGAAAATTAAGTTTTATGGAGCCATTGAATCAATATTTTGACATTTATTCTAGAGAACATTTCATTTCTTGCCACTAGTTATGCATTTTTCACAACCAATATGTACTGGTGTGCCATTTCAATAGTAGCGCTATATATGAATCAGCTCCTTATGAATAATCTGTTTCCAAATTGGTCATGAATTACCTACCAAGAGATATATTCAAAAATCATACGATTTGCACTTAAATCTTTATACTTTCTCAATTTTTAAAGGCATAGTTTTGCACAACACTAAAGTAACCAGAAAAGTTTTAACGTGACTCCTTTATTTTGCAGGTTAAGTCCAATGTGGAATTACTATTGCAATGCAAACCAAATTCCAAAATGTACAACCACCTAAAGAGTATGCTGGATCTTGTTGGAGAGTTGAACTGAGTGGCATTGGAGAACGCACATGCCTCGACGAGTGAGGTGATCACATAAGCCACAGGCCGTGGCAGGCGAGGTGGTGGGTCTGGAGGGCGTGGACACGTTGGAGGTTGTGGAGGTGGTCGTGAGGATGAGGATGACTCGGGTAACTTCCAACTCTAATGCCTTCAATTCTTACTGACTTCCAATTCTAGTACTTTCAGTTGTAATTTATTTAGAGGATGTATTATAGTAGTGAAGTATATTTTCATCACAGCCACACATGATATCTCAATCTATTGATTTCACAAATTTCAATGGCTCAAACATGACTCTATTACCAAAATTGAAATGATTCTCACTTATCTTGGATCAAACTGACTTAATCCCTTGTTGTCATCTTAATAAATACAATTGTTTTTGCACAGACGATGAGGTGTTAGAGGGTGATTGGGACATGTACATGGATGGTGCCAGGTCATCGCAATGCATGTCTAACGCTACTGCCCAGCCATCCCACTTCGTTGGCCATGACGATAATGCAGAACACACATTACACGCTCAAGCTGACCCTTGATCCCCACTACCCACTCGGCTGTCTCCCCCATTGGTTAGCGGCTCTGCCTATGAGGGTGGCTATATATTTGTACCTACACTTGGCTGATCGACCCCACTTGTAGTTCAGGTTGAGCCCACCTAGGAACCTTCACTTCCAAACCCCGATGAACTGGCTACACAGATTGAACATATACGTAGTGAAAATATTGAGCTAGTACACGGGTTGCGAAGATCACTCAACACTGACATACATCCCCCTGGTTGTAGGACCGGTGACGGTGAATACCATGCATTCCCTACGAACATCTTCCAAATTTATTTAATTAAACAATAAGATGAGAAGCATGCATGCATGCATTTATGTGAAAGGGATAACGACCCAATGTACATGTATATATAGCGCATTTGTTGAGATTCTCTTCATTTAGACTTCCATCCCACCAAATGTTGCATTAATGTCAAGCTAATTGTTCATTTAGATATGCCAATGGACTAAATGCATATAATATTATCAATAACTGTGAATTAATTGTGAATGACTACAGTTTTGTATATGGTAATTTTTTCACAAATTTTAGTCTATAAAAGCTACTTTTATTCCAAACAATAATACACATACACATACACGTACACAATATCTCCCTCTCTTTAAACTCTATTTTGTCTATTAGGGAATGTGTGCATTCAAGTAATGTGCTTTGCTTTCAATTTCATGCAAGACAAGAATGGCCAAGGTAGCTGTGAGGAAACAAAAAGATTGTTGAGTCGTTGATGATGTGGAACATATGGGGGTAAAACCTTACCCAATATCTGGATTTATTAATTTATTTTAGTTTTTGAGGTTCATTTTTTGATAATTAAAATTCTCAAAAAAAAAAAAAAAGAAGAGAAAAATCAAAAACAATATTAGAAAGTTAGGATTTTTCTTGGCTATAAAAGGAAGTTGTTACTTTTAAGCAACTGAATTTCTCTCTCCTCTCTCTAAATCTTGTTAGAATCTCCTAAATATTTGTAAAGCTCTAAATTCCACTCTAAACTAAAGTATCAAATCTTAATGCCACTTTTCCCAGAAAATTAATGTTAAAAATAGAAACTTTCAATCTTTATTTGCTAAAACTTTAAATTTTTTATTTTTTTTTCCTTCTGATAGGTCTGTTTTATTTGTTAACAAGAGTTACGGTTTGTGATTTTTTAATGCAAACTTTGATTTTTAGATATACATAAGTCCAGCATGGCTTAGAAATTGAATTTGCTTAGTTCTGTATATAAATTTTCTTCCTTGCTTTAAGCTTTGCTTGATTTGCAAGAAAGTGATGGAAAAAAGATTGTCAATATTTTATTTAGTGTGATTTCTTTGATATGGGTTTTTGAAAGTAATGGGATGCCACTCTACTGAACCAGTAATACTGTTTTAGGCTTACTAGTGTTGATTTATTAAAAGTTTGGAAAAGTAAGAGGACATGCAAGATTGGATTAAGATTGTATATTGCTTTTCTTTTCGAGTTTAGTATTTATTTGCTTAAAGAGAGCTCCAATTCAAGGCCATTAGAATTTTCTGGCTTTAGAAATTTTGGAGTTTTCTGTAGTAAAATTAAGCAGGAAATAGTTTTAAGAAAATTTTATGTGTGATTTTTTGTTAAATTAGTTTATAAGCTGTAGTTTGGTGTAAGTTATTCCCAGGACTAAGAATAGTTTTTAATAATACCATCTGTTTATAATGTTTCCTTTCCAATTTTGAAGCATTAGATTTTCGCATTTTGAAAATGAAAATAGCTTAAAACTTTGGAATTCAAAATCACATCATTTATATCCCTATTTTTTCCCTGCAACCAGACAGATGGTAAAGTTAGATTGTTGCTAAATATTTTTCTTTATCTCAGGCACAATTTCTGGGTATGGATATTCTCTCATACAATGGTGCACCTTGCTCTCATGTAGTAAATTTAAGGTTGTAATTGGTTGTGAAAAGTTCAGATTTGCATCATTCAAAGCTTACTTTTAGAAAACATAAATTTAGGTGCACTAAAATTAATTCCAGATGTGGGTCCTTTAGATTGTACTATATAGATCAGTCTCTCTTAAAGCAACACAATCACTCGGGCAGTTTTAGGTCATCAAGTACCCTTGGGGGCTTTAGAAATGTTGTTTTGAAGGTCTTGAGCGGAAGCTATGATGTTTATGTGATTGATGTTCGATGCAAGAGATATTTCAAAACAGGTTTGGCTTATGTTTCTTTCTTACTTTGTTAGGAATTAACAACAATGATCACTAAGAGCTATATAACAAGATAATGTATAATCCTGAAGTTACAATCAAGTCACTCTTCCTCATTCAAACATCCAAGTCCAATCAATGTTCTTTTTTGGCAAAGAAAAATATCAATGTTCTTTTTTGAATGAACACCTCACTACTTGAAATACTAAGATAAACATGTGAATTGGTTTGTTGTGATTTTTGCTACAGCTTGAACCTCTATTTTTCCTAAGTTTTTTTATTTTTATTTTTATTTTTTTAATACATTTATTTATATTTGGTGGCATATTTGCATGTTTCTGTAGCTACTGATGATTATTTTCAATCCTTGAAGGCCACCATATTGGAGAGTTTTTGAATTATATTTTTGCAGAGCATGTCTCACATCCTATACTCAATATTTTTGGACAATTTTTTGCAACGCTAATGGACAATATATTGAACATACAAATGACAGCTAGTGGACAACAACATATTGGACAATTTGTCGGAAATAATATCTAACAATTTTTGTAACTAATGAAGCTTGGCAAACATTTTAGGTTCCATATTTGCATGTTTGAGTAGCATCTAGTTAGGCACTAATGATATATGTAAAATGGCAAATATCGTTAAATGCAATGGAAATGTACATTTCTATATGTTAAGATCCATATGTGCATAATTGCATATTAGGTAATGAAACAGTTTGGCAAATGCCTTTTTCGTTTCATTGCTAGATGGTGTTCATTTTTGGATTTTATGTTTCAAGATGGCTCCATTTCTTGCTGCAGAATCATAACAGATAGGGGGTATATTACATAAGCGTTACGACTTTCCAGCTTGCCCATTATATTCATAACTTCTGCAGAACAAGTGTATTTTTTGACCTAAGCAAAAAGATATAGAGAAAGTACTTATAGGCTATCCAAAGCCAAGTACAATTACCAAAACAACCTAGCCAATATTAACAAGAATACAAGCAATTACAGGCCAACAGGCCAAGACAGATTCCAAAATAAACTTCAAAATGGAAACGAAAAGGCTATTCAACAACATTTCAGCCCATTTGTAGTGCAAACTTAAGGCAATATCTCCCACTTTTAGCATAAAAACACATATGTTAATAATACTAGATTCATAAATACCACAAGCAGAAGCCATAGTTTCGCTTTCATTTTGTGCTTCCTTGTCGTGTCGAATCATGAACTTCATCATCCCCCATAACATGGGCTACCACTTCATTGAGCATGTTAGTACTCAAGTTTGCAATCCTCCTTGCGTGGTCATGCTCCTCAATGGCAACATCTAATTGATACCTAAACAAAATGTTCCTAATGTTTTCATTGCAATAGCTGGTTCCTTCGCTTTGAGACATCCCCTTGGACTTGACGTCAACATGTTAAGGGATGTCTGCGATGGGAAAGCACCATATTGCACGTTCCTACCATTACGTTGCAAGAACTCCACATACGTGGATTCTGCTTCCCGTTGATCTTTGTATTACCTATGTATGAACTTGTCTACTTGCTTTTACCTAATTGTCATATATGCCAGTAGCATGATCAATGACAACAACATAGTATCTGCCACCCTAAAAAAGGAACGTACAATAGGATTGTATGTTAAAAGCACATGAGCTGTCCAGGGGTTAGAACTTAACAAGTTTTGAAAAGTAAATTAGATAAACATGTACCATGTCACTCTACCAACATGCGCTAGTGGACTACAACAACTTTGACATTGCTTGTACCAAGATCTGAGAAACAGTTGCATAATCTATAATTGTACAGTTTGAAATTGTTTAATCACAACTATGAAATATGTGGGTATGTCACCTCTAGAATTAAAGGAGGCTTCTCCTTTCCTTGTTTGAATGTTTTCTTCTGCTCATACCACCCCAACCAGAATGAAAGGAGTCTGCCTTTTTATAACAAGGGACTAATACTCGACTTTAGTATAGCCGAGTTCAATACTCGATTTTGGCCAAATCGAGTTACGTCGATGTTCAACCCATCGAAAATTTTCAACCCATCGAAGACAATCCATCCCTACGGCCTCTCCCACTGCCTAATTTGACTCCTACTCAATCCATTTTCTATTCCTCTGTAACTCGCCTGTCAGAGAGTTGAGTATGAATAACTGCCCCTAACGTTTGTACAGTGCATTAAATGAAACTCGATTTCTAGAGAAACGAGTTATGTGTTACACTAAACTCAGTATCTCTGTAATTGAGTTACATTAACCATTTTGTACGACGTTTAAATAATACTCGGTATACCAAGAAGCGAGTTCTTGACGTAACTCGATTCATTCAAAATCGAGTATTGTTAAATTATCCTTCCCCGTCTGGGACCATTGACCATATGCCATGCATGAACTGTCCCAGTTCCCCTCTGAACATTTGAGTGGAGTCTAAGAGTTCCATGTGATTTTTCCGTAAGTTATGGTGCCACTTTGAAGTTCAACTGACTAGCTTCACCAAGTGTAGTAATTGTTTGTCATCCACATCTTCTCCGTTTTGTCAACATCTCACCTGATAGGTAATAACTAATCACACTTGGAGTACAATTTATGATAACACAAACGGGGGGTCTATGAACGTAATAATGTGGTACATGTTACATGCTAGGAATTATCTTGGTTATTTGCAATGCTTCTAAATTCTCATTTGTTTAACAATATCCTACATGAAACCTAAACACATTGTGTGAACATTTTTGTTTTCGAAATCTCAGTCTGATGGACTAGATGATACAATTATTCAATAGTATTTTTTATCATCAAGAATTTATGGAAAAAAAATTATGATAAAAAAAAGGGTTTTTTAGCACAATTTGCTTAGGTTTTTTTAGCTACATGAACACCTAAACATAGGACATATATAGTTAGCCTACGGTTTCACAATATTACACATCATGATATTGGGTACTATTTGTGGTTCAGGTCCATTATCAGTCCGCATTACTTCTACGTTTACTACATTGAGGAGGCATATATTAATGATTTGCATGGGCTATCATATTGAGGTCCGAACCAAAAGTAGAAGCTTATTAAGGTGAAATGTGGGATACACATGAGAAAACTGAAACGAAAGATAATGTCAATTTTGGGGTTAGACAAGGATTCCTATGACATCTCCATTGTATATCAGGCTCCTCAGCAACTGGTGGGTACCTAAGTTTTCTACAATTCAATTTAGTTGCAACACGACAATGATGTGGACATGATGTGGGGAGTGATAAAGCGGGCACTGCAATTCATAGCTTCTAACTTGTATGTAACTGTTGACGCTGTAGGGTTTAATGTCGACGGGAGCTCGCAGTATGCCAGTGGAGTTGGAGAGCAAGAATCAGTTCTTGTAACCAACATGTACCCTTTAGTTACAGCTGAGATGTCTTTGCCCTACAACGTTCAACCATGCAATGCGATTGATATGGACAATATTAAAGACGCTGAAGTGTTAGGGACTATCCATACCCGTGAGGTTCAAAGGTATACTCACGAAAATGAATATGTCCAAACCTACATGGATGAGGCAATTGAAATGGATGACACTCAAGATGTGTACGAGGACAATGTGGATGTCTGCCCCATTCCGAACCCTACCCTTGAATAGTTCACGTCAAATACATGGGATAACATTCGTGACCCATCACCTTCCTTGGAAACATGTCTAATGAGTTGGCAACAATAGGACTAGCCGAGTAAGGGGATGCTTTTCAAAAATAAAGCTTCAGTTCAGCACGCGTTAACCATGTTCTCTGTGGAGCATAATAAGAAATTTAAGTACATCAAGTTAGACTTGGAGAGAATAATTGTAATGTGTGTACACGATGCATGTCCGCGGTTAATTCGAGCGATTTGCAGCAAAAGGCACAAGATGTGGATGATCATAACTGTAGGGTCCTTAAACTTGCTCGTCACTTCAAGTAGATCATGATGGAAGGATGATGGATTTGAAGTTCATTAACATCACACTTGAGACATATGTTAGGACATATGTGGTTTACATGTTAAGAACATATGTCAAGTTTTTATTATAATTGGCTAATTCTTTGACAAAACGCACTTTACTTATAATTGGGTAGTTCTAGGTGTTTTTAATACTTTAAGAAATAAGGTTTCAAGATCAAGTATTGAAGTCATCAAGTCTGTCCAAGAAACAAGCTGAAGAAGTGCACATTCATTAAAGCTCGATAGCTAGCTCGATAGCTAGCATGTGTTGAGGTTTAAAAGCTGCCTCATGCTCGTGTGCTTGACACCTGCTCGACAGCTGCTCGACACCTTCTATTTGTCGAGGTTTATGAATTTCAGAATTTTGATTTGATTTTCTTGGGATCCGTGATTATGTGTTCGGGCTTTCTTTTCTCCTAACCCTAAACATATAAAAGGATTGTTTTAAGGGCCGTCAAAGAGTTCACAAGTTGCACAAGCATTGAGCAAACTCTGTTCAAGCAAATTATGACCGGAGACGAAGTTCTTGCCCTAGTTCATCTCTTTCTCTTGAAGAAGTTGTTGTGTATTTGCACCGTAGGGTTTTGTGACCAAACATCTTCTTGATCTTCATTGTGTAGATGAACTAAAGAACTTTGCAACCAACAACCTTCTTAGTTGGTGCTTGAAGTCGCGTACTGAGATTCGCACAATTGGTCAGTCACGTACTTGGGAGCCATGCATCGAAAAGGGGAACTATCACTACAGAACAAGTCTAATGGGTATTGGGGTAAGGGTTTAACTGTAGGTTGGTAAGGTACTTGGGATACCCTTACTTGTAATTGCTTGTTGTGATAATAGTGGAGTTTCGGGAGTGGTAACCTGAAAATCACCCGACGGGGTTTTTGCCGTTAGGTTTTCCCCATTCATAAACAAATCACCGTGTTATTTATTTTCCGTTGCATAATTAGTTTATTGGTGATTTGTTTGTACTACCATGCGTTTGCGTGATAAATTGATTAATTAATAACTTGGCTAATTAACTAATTAATTTCTATCACAAGGGGTCATTTAGTTTGTGGCCTATCAACATACGTACAGGAAGACATTTCAAGAACAATAGCAACCTTACGTAGTCTTTTGCATGCGAAGCACAACCATTGGCGTCTCACTATAAGGTTTGGGATGCAAAATAGAAGGTGGTTGCGGCCATCTATGGGGATTTTGATGAGTCATATGCAGAATTACCTCGGTTTCTAGCAGTGTTAAAAGATGCAGATCCAACCACAATGACACAGTTGAAGTGCGACAACCATGGTGTGCCGGGAACTTGCACACTTAACTGTGCCTTTTGGGTTTTCGGTCTGTGTATTGAAGGGCTCAAGCATTGCAGGCCGGTGATAAGCATCGATGAAACACACCTCTATGGCAAGTACAAGGGGAAGTTGTTGATAGCAATGGCAACGGATGCTAACAACGAGGTTTATCGGCTCGCATTTGCCGTTGTTGAGAGTGAGAGCAAGGAGACCTAGGGTTGGTTCTTGGCATGCTTGACACGATTTGTTATGGACAGAACCAATCTTTGCATCATCTTTAACCGACATTCTGGGATAAAAGCCTGCTTTAATGACAGAAGTATGACTTGGTTGCAGCCTCTCCAGGCCCATCACTGGTACTGCCTCTGCCATGTAGCCAACAATGTTAACACAAAATGGAAAATTCCAGAGTTGAAGAACTTGGTATGGAGGGTAGCAAGTGCAAATTAAGTTAGAAAGTTTGAAGCCAAACTGGAATTAATTTGCAATGTGAAGCCGGATGCATACACCTACCTTAAAGTTGAAGACAAACAAAAGTGGACACTTGCACATGACGAAGGGCGCCAATATGGAGCAATGACAACCAACCTATTGGAGTGCTTCAATAAAGTACTAAAAGGTGCACGCAGCTTGCCAATAACTACAATGGTGAGGTTCACCTTTTTCAAAGTGAACTTATACTTTGATGCTTGTCGTAATCTCACTCTAGATCAGTTGGAAGCAGGTCAAAAATGGTGTAAGTATGCCACAAACAAGTTCAAAAAAAATCAAGCGAAGGCAAAGGAACATATGGTGACACGGATATGTGCATAAGCGTGGTTATATCAGGTTGACACACCGGGTAATCCTATGAGTGATGGGGGTGGGCAACACACACATAGGGTTAACCTTCGAGGTATGACATGCACATGCGGGAAATGGGATGCGTACAAGATTTCGTGTTCACACGTAATAGAAATTTGTGCTAAGTATAAGCACGATGCACAACCGTTTATTGATCTTTGCTATAGCATGTCTGAATGGTACCATAGCTACGAACTGGTATTCCAACCATTGAAAGATGGATTAGCATGGCCGAATCCGGAAGAAACTAGACTAATGATGCCCAACCTACGATTGATTAGCAATAAAGGTTGGCTTGTATCCACATTAATCCGCAATGAGATGGACAAGGATGATAAAGAGTTATTGAGCTTCCTATGGATCTAAAATGGACCAAAGTCAAGATGTAGGTTGTGTAGCCAAGAGGGGCACAACCGTAGAACATGTCTTACTCGAAATGCTGAGTCAATAAGTAGTGGAGCTGCATCATAGGTAAAGCTTCCATTTCTTAACAACTTTTGTCATATAAATCGTTATGTGACTGTATACAAGTGCTTTCTAACATGGCTGAAAAAATGTTACTATCCATTGACTAAGCACTGTTTTCAAGGATGCAAAGCATCCCTAAAAATTTTATGCATCAATTTTGGAGGCGAGTTGTCCACCATTGCTACACTGATGTTCGTAGTGCTGCATGTGCTGCTTAATAGCTCAGCACTGTTGAACCTTGTCTAGTCATATCATCCACACTCGCGTGAATACACAGATATGCAACCCTTTGCAATGCACCGTTTTCAAGGATGTAGAGCATTGCTGAAAAGTTTATGCATCAATTTTGGGGGTGAGTTGTCCACCATTGCTACATTGATGTTTGCAGTGCTGTATGTGCTGCTCAATAGCTCAGCACTGTTCAACCCTATCCAGTCATATCATCCACACTAACATCAATATACAGATATGCAACCTTTTGCAATGCACTGTTTTCAAGGATGCAGAGGATCCCTCAAAAGTTTAAGAAAAATCCTGGGGGTAAGCTGTCCACCATTGCTACACTGATGTTCACAGTTCTGCATGTGCTGCTCAATAGCTCGGCATTGTTGAACCCTATCCAATCATATCATCCACACTTACATCAATACATAGATATGCAACCTTTTGCAATGCATTGTCTTCAAGGATGCAGAGGATCCCTCAAAAGTTGAAGAAAAATTTTGGGGGTGAGTTGTCCACCATTGCTGCATTGATGTTCGCAATTCTACATGTGTTGCTGAATAGCTCGCCACTGAAGAATACATTGTCGAGTCATATCATCGTTATTCACGTGAATACTTACCCTTACATATAGTCACATCCACGTGAATACTTACCCTTGCAAAACTCCTATATGTAGTCTCGTTTACATCTACCCTTGCAAAACATATACCAATTTGAAGTCACATTTTCCAATGTCAACGCGCAGTGGGATGCTACATCATTTTTCAGATAACTATAGGAGGGAGAGAGATTCTGATGAGAGTGAATACTATGCTGGACTGCAGTGGGAGTGGGAGTTCTGCATGAATGAGTCCAACGCTTTGCACAATGATCTTGTGCGACTCGAAGCACCTCTTGTCGATCGTATCTCACTCACACTACCACGATGAAACATGCACTAATATGAGTGTCCAGTGGCTAAAATAAAAAAAGAGAACAATCTTATACTCCTCTGTAAGTGCAAGTATCACATGCTACAACATGCAGAAGAGCTGGCCGCTGCAGCCAACAGGCAACTCACTCAAGCATAATGTAACAATGTCCTCAACTATGAGGACTGCCTATTAGAATGAATGCCTATGTGGCTTTATGTTAGTGTTCGATATGTAGTGCATGCATATTGTTGGCATAGTGAAAAAATATTTAAGTTTTCTATGTTATGCGTGTAATAAATTGGTTCGATATGCTATAGGTGCATATTGAAAAACATCATGTGTGGGAATATTTAACTTTTATGCATTATGTGGGAATAATCAAGATTATGAATAACGTGTGTGCTTTTCACAATCAATAATAAAGTTTACATAGTACAAATGCAACAACAGTGATACACATACATCTAAAACATAGTTAAGGAAAGTAGTTCTCCAACAAAGTCCAATTACAACATGACACGATTACTCTTCATCTGACATCTCCACATTTTATTGATAAATGTCTACTGCAAGAAGTGATTGCTTGTATTGTGCTTGCTCATACAACTTACACTCCACTAACTCTCGAATCTCGACTTAGGTCTAATATCGATTAAGACGTATCTTCATTTGATTATTTTCTTCCTTTATGCGGTCAATGCTCTATGAAGTTAGTCGATCGTGTCTCTTAGCATTTGCGATGCGAGTCGCCGAGGCACTGGCAACTTATAACCGACCAACTCATCATAAAACATTTCCTGCTCACGAAGTAACCAAGCCCACTCTTGCCTCATAGTATTGTGAACCCTTGCACTATTTCGCAGATTCAGATCGATTGGATAGCTGAACTCATCTTCCAAGACCCAACAACGGCCCATCGCAGTGAACACATTATGAGCCCTATAGATGAAAGGGTTGTAAGAACCAGACATTGACGCTAAATACAATAACATCAAATGATTAAGTTAACAGTGTGCATCAACTGTTGGCAAATAATGTAATGCTGCATAAGATGGTGTTGGAAAATTTAGACCCCAATTGAAAGAATTAACAAGCTTTAAACCCAAATTGTTAATTAGATTTATTATGAATAAAACTTGTTAAAAAAAAAAAAACATTAATATCATGTCAATATCATGCACAACAGAATAGTAAATAAGACAAGTTATGATGACCCATGAAAACCAATGAAACAAATTAGTTTCACAGTAAAAAACTTGGGGGGAAACCTTCTTGAAAGCAATCCACTATAGTAAAGAGAAGTTTTAGATCTAATATAAAACCTTTGTCCCTAGACTCTACTATCCCTGTAGATGAATTTACAGTAAAAACCTTCTATCGCTTCAAAACCTCTGAACTTTTCAATATATGAACGCCACCATTTTTGCATGGATCCTAGTAAGTGACTAACCAAAAAGATGCACGGCTCCCAATATGTGACTAAAACACTAACTTGAGGAAGAATGTTAGCTACAAAGTTCTTCACTTCATCAACCATGAAGATCAAGAAGCACTTGGTTTCAAAACCCTAAGGTGCAAAGACGCAGTAGCTTCTTTCAGAAAGAATAAGGCACCGGTCACCTTTTTCATGTATTCTCCTTGTATATCTCTTATGTGACGGCCTCTAAAATAAGCCTTATATATGTTTAGGGTTGTGAGAAAAGAAACCCTACACAAATACATAAGCATGGGCCGAAAATCAGATTTGGAAATTTGAATTTCGTAATTCTCGATAACTATCTCGATAAATAGCTATCCGTTGAGCTTTAATGAATCAACACTTCTTCACTTGTTTCTTAGATAGATTTGCATGGCTTCAATACTGGATACTGGACTTGAAACTTTGTTTCATGAAGTATTAAACATATCCTAGATCTACCAAATTATAAGTAAAGTGCATTTTGTCAAAGGATTAGCCAATTACATAAAATATTGACATATGTTCCTAACATGAAACACATATGTCCTAACAAATGGTCCACGACAAATACATTCATAAATTTGTGTACCATTACATGCTAAAAATGAAATGCTAATACTCATATTTGACCATAAACATTAGACGTTGTTGTTAATATCTACATGTTATGTGCAATACAACTTTTGCAAATTTAAAGATTTTCATTTTTCGTCAATAAAATTTACAACACCAAAGATCCAATATAACCCAATGTACACACATAACACTCATCACTCAAATTAGATTTATTGTACATTTGTTTTAGCAAATTTAAAGATTGTCATTTTTAGTAATTAAAGTTTATGTCACCAAACAACTAATATAACCCTAATGTACTCACATAACACTCATTCAAGAAAATACCAAAGCATAAGTAATACATCCTATCAAATGAAAATTCTTCTCTAACAAAAACATACATTATGGATGATAAACTTTTGTAATATCAAAAACTACTCTTTACCTACACCATAAAATTCTCTATTTACTTCAAAGAAGAAAATGAAAAGAGAGATAACACCAACTTTTGGGAGGAAATTCTGAAAATAAGGAGAAGCTGATCTGGAAATAAGGAGTTTCTATTTTGTGTATTGGTGATGTAAATAGCAGAATAACTTGATTATTCTAGAGTCAAGTATGGGTTACTAAACTTGATTTTGCTTTCATTGGTTTTAGCACATGAAAAGAACACTTAACGTGCAAATAGGTAATTTGAATTCCCTTAATAACTTGATTTCAAAAGGACTGAGTTTATAACTTGGTTTCCCCATTGCCGAGTTTTGAACAGTAATGCGGGAATAGTTTATTGCAGGAAAGCCATGATGGCGATCCAGCGTGGCAACAACCTGCCTAAAACTCGGCTTTCTAATAGTCAAGTTCCTTAAGTAACTCGTTTTTATGGTGATTGAGTATCGAAATAGAGACACACCCTTAAATTGTTTTGAAATAGGGACATATTGCCTAATCTTTTGCTCAATAGGGGCAAAAGCCTAGAATCACCAAGATAAGTAACAACACTCATATGGAATGCTATATCTTTGCTATTGACAAATATTTACCACTTTTGAGTGTCATCCCCCATATTGGATCTAAGTAAATACTATCTCTCGATATTTACCTATTGAGAAACTAAATATATTTTAAATTTTTAATAGATAAATCTCATCTACCTAACTATATAAAAACTTGTATTAATGTATGGTCATTGTTACCTTTTTTTTTTTTTTTTTTTGAGAAGCAGTCATTGTTACTAATTGTATAACTAAATTCAACTATATATTTTTTCATTATAGATCTTATCCCATGCAATATGAAAAATTTCAAGAAATACCACTTTCAACTTAGTGTCTCCAAAAAATAAGTCATGTACATTGGACATCGAAAAAAAAGAACTACTAGTCTTGCCCAATCATACCCTTATATTCTTACCACAAATAATTGGATTATTGGCTTTGTTTATTATTGAGATGCAACCCAAAACAAAAAGGCATACGACAACAACAAAATTAATAATAAATACAATCTCCAAATAGCATTATAATGAAGTATTGTTTCCAAAAGCCACATTTTTCAAATTCGTATGGTTGCTTATTTTAATCCTCATACAAGATATAAGTTTCATTTATACATTTTGTTAGGTTCTAAAGTTTAGGATTTTATGTCTTTAGAATTCTAATGTGTATTGTTGGCAAACCATGATCAAAACAATGTGTTTAGAAGTGTTTAAAGTTAGCTCAAAGTTGTGTGTCAATGTAAAGTTGGAATCGAGTTAAAGCAAGGAGGCTTTGTGCCTTTCGGCCTGGCTCGATCGATCGAACGATAGGCTCGACTGATCGAAGCTCAGGCAGAAATCTTTTCTGCAGATTCGTCCAACTCAGCCCTATTTGTTTTAAAACATTTTTAGGGTTTCTTATTTGTCCTAAGTATAAAAGGTAAACCCTAGCCACGTTTTAGTGTGGCTCATATTTACAGTTTGTGTAAATCTCTTGTGAGATCTAGAGGAGTTTTCCTTTACACAAACTTAGGGTTTTCAAGGAGAAGATTTATCTACGCCTTGATGATCAATTCAGTTGCTGCCATTAAAGCTTAAAGAAAACACAAGCAGGTGTGCTTGTATTTGGTGGAAAATACAAGAAAGAAGGAGTTCGTGGATTCGGAGCTTGCACGTGGTCGTGTCAGTAAGTTCTACTGGTTGGTAGCATTAGGAAGTCGAGCGTGGGTGCTTGTAAGTCCTTTTGTATGAACTTCGATTCTTTCAAGATAGTGGATTCAGGTTTACCTTGAGGATAGCTAGGTCAAATCCTCCCCAGGTTTTTACCGGTTTGGTTTCCTGGGTGATCATATCGTGTGTTATTTATTTTCCGCTGCTTTGCATGATTTGATCTTTATTATTGTGATAACCTAGACTTGTTTAATTGGACTAAGTAACAACTTGGCTAATTCCCTAGGTTTAATCAATTGTTTAAGGGGTCTAAAAACTGTCAAGTGGTATCAGAGCGAATAGCTCTTTTGTTGTTGATCCTTTGATCACTGAGCTGATTCTTGATCCCTTTGGTATGGATTTTTGGAAATTCTTTATGCTTATTCATCAACTTGCTTACTTTGTGTATTTGTACCTTGTTAAGATTGTTAAATCTTTCCTTGAACATCTTGGTCTTATCATATGTGATAATAATTATTTGTGTTATACTGCCTAAACCGCCTTAAAGGCACGTGATTCTTGTCTTTGGTATTTGGATAGTAGTTGTTCCAAGCATATGACAGGAAACAAAGGATTATTCAAGACCCTTTTTGAAGGAAAGATTGGGACAGTCACTTTTGGAGATGGAAGCAAATCTGTCATCAAAGGCATTGGAATTGTGGACATCCCAGGGTTACCGGTCTTTAAAGATGTCTGGTATGTTGATGGACTAAAGGTAAATTTACTCAACATCAGTCAGATTTGTGACAATGGACTAAATGTTCTCTTCACTAAGCACGAATGTGAGATACTTGATGGTGGAGGTGACTGTATGTGTGTTGGTGTACGAACAGCGGACAACAGTTATGGATTAACACCAAGCATAAACAACAAGTGTTTTAGTGCAAAGATTGATCAAGTTGATTTGTGGCATCAATGGCTGGGGCATGCTAGTCATAAGCAGTTAGAAAAGATTTCAAAATGTGATGCTGTTGTTGGTTTACCTAAGTTTGAGAAGATAGATAAGTGCATATGTGGACCATGTCAGATAGGTAAACAGATAAAATCTAAACACCCATCTGTGGCTAGTGTTTAAACTTCAAGACCTCTGGAGTTACTGCATATTGATCTTATGGGTCCTGCTCGAGTTCAGAGTTTGGGAGGAAAGAAATATATTCTAGTGGTTGTGGATGACTTTACCAGATATACTTGGGTTGTGCTCTTGAAAGATAAAGCTGAGGCTCCTAAGAAGATGATACATCTGTGTAAGAAATTGCAGGTTGAAAAAGATACAGTGGTAGCCAGAATCAGAAGTGACCATGGAAGAGAATTTGAGAATACCAAGCTAGCTACTTTCTACAATGAACAAGGCACACATCAAGAATTTTCATCACCCAAGACACCGCAACAAAATGGAATAGTTGAACGAAAAAATAGGGTCATTCAAGAGATGGCACGTGTGATGTTGCACAATAAAAAATTGCCAAAATCTTTCTGGGGAGAAGCAGTTAACACTGCTTGCCATACACTAAACCGGTTGTATTGCAGACCTAATTCCAAGAAGACTCCCTATGAACTCTGGAGAGGAAAGAAGCCAGTCGTCAAGTATTTCAGGATTTTTGGCAGTGATTGTTACATTCTACGTGATAGAGAGCACCTAGAGAAATTTGATGCTAAAAGTGACAAAGGATATTTTCTAGGATACTCCTCTACTAGTAGGGCATATAGAGTGTATAATCTGAGAACCAAAACTGTCATGGAATCTTCAAATGTTGTGATCAATGATGAAGTATGTCCAGAAGCACATTCAGAAAGTACTACTCAGGTTCAAGACAAGCCAGTGGAAGTTAATGACATTCTCCCTGTTGATTATGTTGTGAAACATAGTGATGAGGAGCTAATGGTGTTGAATGATGCAATAATTGTGCCATCAAGTCCTGAACCATCCACTCCAGTTCATGAGACTCAACAGGTTCAACATGAGTACAATCCTTCATTAAAACAGAGAGGTACATCCAGATCTCTGGTTAAAGGTCCTTCCTCTAGAATAAGGCTTAATCATCCCTCCTTAAATATATTGGGAAGTCTGAATGACAACATGAGATTAAGGTCAAAAGCCTTAAGTGTAATTACACACTCATGCTATTTGTCCCAATTTGAACCGAAGAAGGTAGATGAGGCACTTCAAGATGCTGATTGAGTAAACTCTATGCATGAAGAACTTCATCAATTTGTTCGGAATGATTTGTGGGAATTAGTTCCTAGACCAAAGGGTGTGAATGTAATTGGAACTAAGTGGATCTTCAAGAACAAGTCAGATGAACACGACATTGTCATCAGAAATAAATCAAGACTTGTTGCTCAAGGCTACACACAAGTAGAAGGGATTGACTTTGATGAGACCTTTGCTCCAGTAGCAAGATTAGAATCCATTAGGATATTGCTGGCTATAGCTAGTCATCTGAACTTCAAGTTATATCAAATGGATGTCAAAAGTGTTTTCTTGAATGGAATGCTGTAAGAAGAAGTTTATGTTGAGAAACCTAAGGATTTGTTGATTCTCACAGATCGGATGATGTATATAAGTTGAAGAGAGCTCTGTATGGTTTGAAACAAGCTCCACGGGCTTGGTATGATAGATTGATCGCATATCTTACTGAGCACGGCTTCAAAAAGGGATTTGCAGACACTACTCTCTTCATAAGAAAGGATAAAAACAGCTTTGTTGTAGCTCAAATTTATGTAGATGATATTATTTTTGGTACTACTAATGACTCACTTGCTCATTCTTTTGCAGATGAAATGAAGGCGATGTTTGAAATGAGTATGGTTGGTGAACTAACATATTTCTTGGGATTACAGGTGAAGCAAACGGATTTAGGGATCTACATCAACCAAGCAAAATACTCAAAGAATCTAGTCAAGAGATTTGGACTGAACCATGCTGCCCATGCTAGAACACAAATGGCTGCCAATGTAAAATTAACAAATGATCCATCAGGTGAGTCTGTTGATGTTACATTATACAGAAGTATGATTGGATGTTTGTTGTATTTGACTGCTAGTCGGCCTGATATTGCATTTAGTGTTGGTGTTTGTTCTAGATTTCAGTCTAATCCTAAGGTTTCACACTTAAATGCTGTCAAACGAATAATTAAATATGTTGCTGGAACTTGTGACTATGGATTATTTTATAGCAAAGAGTCTAATCAATCTCTTGCTGGGTTTTTTGATTCTGATTGGGCTGGTAATGCTGATGATAGAAAAAGCACCACTGGTGGATGTTTTTATGTTGGGGCTAACCTTGTTGCCTGGATGAGCAAAAAGCAAAATTCTGTGTCCTTGTCTACTGTCGAGGCAAAATATATTGTTGCTGGAAGTTGTTGCTCACAACTTCTTTGGATGAAAAAGGTTTTAACTGATTATGGGATATCCCAAGATACCATGGTGGTTTACTGTGATAACTCTAGTGCTATTGACATATCTAAGAACCCTGTTCAGCATTCTAAGACTAAGCACATAGAGATTAGGTATCACTTCATTAGGGATCTTATTGAAAGAAAAATTGTGTGTCTTCAGTATATTCCTACTGAGCGTCAGAATGCCGACATTTTTACCAAATCTCTTGATAGAAGTAAGTTCGAGACTCTTCGTCAAGTGATTGGTGTGATTCTATGTCCCTGATTTGTCTTTGACCTCATGGTCCTTGTGCTTCATTGCTCTACCCTTTGTGACCATTGTTTTTTGGTTTTTTTTTGTTTCCAGGATTTGCATAGCATAACATTCATGCATTTCATTCTAGGTGTTTTTTTTTTATTAATATATATAAAAAAAAAAAAAGGAAGAAAAAGGAAACACATTTTGTTTTGCACTATTCTTCTTGGTTTTTGAGAACAAGGTTGGTCAATTTATTTTTACATAACATGTCTTTTGTACATTGTTTAGCTTTGATGAGCTTATTTATTGCACTCTACTAGTTGAAGATTTGTAGTGTATGTTGTGTGGGAAAGATGTTTACGGTTTTTTGATTACTATGTCTTAATCTTGAAGTCACATGTTTTTAAATGTTGGACTTGAACTTTTAGAGAAAGGCATAAATAACCATCTCACCACTGTTCACTAGCCAATCATGAACACCTTAGTGCATATCATAAGATTTTGTGCTCCAGAAAGTGTAGAACATGCACAAAAAGAACATAAGGTGAAGCCTCGGTTTAATTGCTAAATGCTTAAAATTGGTGTGTACTATTAGGCTTGATGCCAAACTCACATAACTTAAAATTGGAATGTATATTATGAGGCATAAATACAAGAAACTTACATGATTGCAAGCTTATGATCTAGGAGATGTGGGAGTTATATGATGTAACTTTTTAGGTGATAGTCTCTTTTAAATTCTTTGTGATGAATTTTGTAGACTTTGTGATTGATTGCTATTCACATATCACCTCACATGTATCTCAAGTTTTTGCAAGTTGCACACACTACACGAGTTACTCTTTGCTAAACATTGTATATGTTATTGTGTGTGTTTATGGTCTGACCAACCAAGTTATTGCAAATACTTTGAATTATGTGCAAACTTAATTTGTTGCTTGAAAATTTGTGGAGATTGCAAGAAATTTTGTTTTTGGGAATTTTGGGCTTAATA
The DNA here is from genome assembly GCA_023055345.1 of Quercus wislizeni. NCBI lineage: Eukaryota > Viridiplantae > Streptophyta > Magnoliopsida > Fagales > Fagaceae > Quercus > Quercus wislizeni. Next base: position 1,559,395 of record JALGQJ010000027.1, read on the forward strand.
TCCTTGATTTGAAAATCATATCATCCCATACTCATGCATTTTTGTTCTTAAATTTCAATGCTTTGAGTTCAATCTTTTTGTTTTTCAAAAATTGTGTTTCTCCTTAAAAACATGGTGAGCCTCTGCCTAATTCGATCGGTCCATTTTGTTTTTCGACCGATCGAAATTTTTAAAATTTGAAGAAAGGGAGTCTCTATTTGTTTCGATCGATCGAGGATGATTTTCGACCGATCGAAACTCGTGAATCAGCTTTTTTAAAAAAAAAGGTCAAATTTGGACTTTTTCAAATAGTTTTTTTTCTCTCTCTCCGCGTTGGCTCTAGGCTCCACCATCCAAATTTTTTGTCGTTTTCCTTTGAGATTTTTGCAAGGTTTTTGTCCTTGGAGGCCGGTAAGTCCCTTTTGCCCTTCTTTTTCAAGTTTATTTCTTGATTTCATGCATTTATCATGGGTATTTTTGGAACTTTCATCATATTGGGGTTTTTGATGATTCGAACCTATTCTTGTGAAATTGATCAATGGGTTTTTGTGCTATGATGATATAATGATGTTCCCTATAGTTTAATTTGATCAATTTTGTGGTTTTTGGAAAATTGAAAATTCTAGGGTTTTGAATGTGATCCGAATTGGGGATTTTGTCAAATTGGCTTAAATTGATGAAATTGGCTTATCAAATTGATGTACTTGGTCATTATCTTTGTTATTCTATCATGTGTAATGATCAATTCGTCAATATTTTTCAAATTGATCAAGTGGTTTTCAAATTTGGGTTTTTTGTGTTAAAACTCTTAATGTTCAAGTCAATTTTGTAATTTGAACCTTTTGGACTTAATTCACTGCATTAGAACATGCATCATGGCATTTAAACTTGTTCATGCATCATATAGATTTTTATTCTATATTTTGTTTTTGTGCTAATTTGCAGTCTGCCCTTGGTTCTGGTTTTGTGTTTTTTGTTATTTCGCTATGTGTTTTGATTCTTATCTTACCACCATGCCTAGGAAAACTAGAGCTCATAGGACAACTTCCACTTCCTCTGAGTCTCCCACTAGAGTTAAGCTGTTTAAGAATGATAAGTGTAGAGAAGCCTATGACACTTTGAACTGTAGGCGTAAGATCTGGTCTGAGCGAGCTGTTGTGTTAGATGCGCTTGATTCGGCCATTCGGGCCAATTTTGAGTCTAGAGGTTGGTTGCCTCTCTTAGAGATAGATCATCCACCTTCGACCGCCCTGATTAGATAGTTCTATTCGAATCTCTCGTGCCACATCTATGATTCCAACACCCTAGTTAGGAGTTGGATATGAGGTGTAGAGTTCACCATTACCCCTCGAGTAGTGGCTGAAGCTCTTAGGGTGCCGGTTGTTCGGGATGCTGTCTATCCCTATGATGAGTCACCCTCATTAGATGTTGTCATGTCTTACATCACTGGATCATCTATCCAGTGGGGTTCTGATCCTCGAATCACGTCCGCTGAGCTTATCGAGACTGCCTATCTCCTCTTTCGGATTACGTGTCATTCCTTGTGGCCTATCTCTCACTTCCACACCATCCGTTTAGAGCGATGTGTGTTTTTGTACGCCTTTGTTTCTAGAGTGTCTATAAGTTTTCCTCACTTGTTCCTTCGTTCTTTGAACTAGGTTCATAGGAGTTCTGCCATAGGGCATGCACTGATTCATCGTATTTTCATACATAGGATTTTGCTCTACTTAGGTCTAGATGGTTTTCTGTCTGGTGAGCCTGTTCATGTGATTGCTCCCATAGGTGCCACCTTTCTTCGTCAGAGGGCTGCTCAGTTGAGAGTTGCTCCTTCTCGTCCTAGAGGTGCGTCATTTAATGGTGTTCCCCTTCTTTCCTCTTCTATAGGTACTGCTGCTGCTGAGACTTCAGGTACTGCTGCTGATGCTGATGTTCCTCCACCGACTGCTTCGGATGATTCGGACATTCGTCGCACGTTAGATCATGTCTTGATCGTTCAGGCGGCTCAAGGACAGATTTTGGTGGACATGCTTGCTGAGATCCGTGCCTTGCGTGCGGAGTTGGCGTAGTTTAGACCACCTCCCTTTTGATGATGGATGGCTTGTTTGCCCTTTGGCATTCCGTCACAAAAAGGGGGAGTACTTTGGAGTTAGTTCTTTGTACTTTGTAGTTTTTTTTTTTGTTTTTTAGGGGGAGTTTATTTGTTTTTGGTTGGAGCTTGTGGAGTTTTAGATTGTATCTAGGTGCTTCACTTTGTACTTATGCATTTTTAGCTCTTACCTTGTTTTTTGATGGGATATTCTTGTTAGGGGGAGTTTTATGTTTGATTGGTACTTTATTTGTTTCTTGTTTCAAACTGCTTATTGATTTATATTTATGAATTATTCATTGATATATGTCTTTATTTGTGTGTTGTTTGAAATCAAGAAGTTATTTTGTTTACTTGTATTATTTCCACACATGCGGTTATGCATTTTGTTTAGTGTTTCAGGAAATATATAGGTTGATTCAATTGAGCTGTTGTCTACACTTGCAACTGATGGATAGTAGTTAGGACTGAATTTGTTTTATGAGCATTATTTTGTAAAGGGCTTTTTATTTTGTAAACTTTGAGCTTCTAAGTTGTGTTTTGTCACGGATTGCCAAAGGGGGAGTTTGTTAGGTTCTAAAGTTTAGGATTTTATGTATTTAGAACTTTAATGTGTATTGTTTGCAAACCATGATCAAAACAATGTGTTTAGAAGTGTTTAAAGCTAGCTCAAAGTTGTGTGTCAATGTAAAGTTGGAATTGAGTTAAAGCAAGGAGGCTTTGTGCCTTTTGGCCTGGCTCGATCGATCGAAGCTTGGGCAGAAAGCTTTTCTGCAGATTCGTCCAACTCAGCCCTATTTGTTTTAAAACGTTTTTAGGGTTTCTTATTTGTCCTAAGTATAAAAGGTAAACCCTAGCCACGTTTTAGTGTGGCTCATATTTGCGGTTTGTGTAAATCTCTTGTGAGATCTAGAGGAGTTTTCCTTTACACAAACTTAGGGTTTTCAAGGAGAAGATTTATCTACGCCTTGATGATCAATTTGGTTGCTACCATTAAAGCTTAAAGAAAACACAAGCAGGTGTGCTTGTATTTGGTGGAAAATCCAAGAAAGAAGGAGTCCGTGGATTCGGAGCTTGCACGTGGTTGTGTCAGTAAGTTCTACTGGTTGGTAGCATTAGGAAGTCGAGCGTGGGTGCTTGTAAGTCCTTTTGTATGAACTTCGATTTCATTCAAGATAGTGGATTTAGGTTTACCTTGAGGATAGCTAGGTCAAATCCTCCCCAGGGTTTTTACCGGTTTGGTTTCCTGGGTGATCATATCGTGTGTTATTTATTTTCCGCTGCTTTGCATGATTTGATCCTTATTATTGTGATGCTATGTATGATATTATGTATGACATTATGTATGACTTAATATTGTGATTAATAAAGTTTCTTTATTATTATTATCTAAAATAATGGTAACATGAATATTTGGACATTATCATATAGTCCATGAGATGCATAGTATGTGATTTATGTGATTTAGTCACAGAAGATATAGATCACAAGTTCTTTGTAAACTCATAATTTTTGTTCATAGTCGGTGATGAAATTGGGCATTTCATCTGCGAAAACTATAACATATCAAGTAAGATGATTTGTCTTGATCATGGAAGTGGAGACTTCTAGTTGATATGTTGATATGTTTTAAGAGTTAAGACATATTGAACTGGACTGCTGTGAGATTTATTATTCTCCTAACGACTGTCAAATGAATAATAAATCTCACGACTCCTATTTGCATAAACTCTTAATCTTGAGAGAATAATGGACCTGATCATGAGGTGTAGGTTGCTTTGATATATTAGGAGTGAGATCTAAAGGCACGATCAAAACCTCAGTATGTTGGACAACCACATTTAGTGTTGATGGAACATATATTCACAAGATGGAATTCATAGTCTCTTAACGGAGATATAAAATATTCCCTTGAGATAAGTTTAATGGGTTTGGTTATTCAGAGAGTTAGGCCTAACCACTTTAGTAAGAAATTACTAAAGTATATATTTATGAAATTGGATTTCATAAATATATGATGAATAACTTAAAGGATTAAACCGGGTACTCAAGGATTAAGATGTAGTAATCTTCAAAGTAGCAGTCTACATTCATGACTTTGTATTACTATGAATATTTTATGAAGGGGTTGCATGTATAATAAAGTCTTGGGATATAATTTATTAATAAGGCCTAGAGTGCAATTATATTTATATAGTGGTATTAAATATAATTAATGGTAACTTTGGACTTGTCAAGAGTTGACAGAAAAGCCTAAGGCCCATTGGAGCTAGTGTTTTATTGGTCTCTTTTGGTCCCACTCCAAGCCACACACTAAAGCCCAATTGGAAAGACCCAATAGGCCGGCCCAATTAGATAATCAGTTAGTTATAAAAGGGAGAAACATACAAAAATTTATTTTAAGAGAATCATTGTTGTGAAGTGGTGTGTATGTGCGAGTGAAACCACTCGATAATTCTCCCTTAGAAACTGATTGAGAGACCACACTTCTTGGGCGTAAAGTGGAATTGGAGTGAAGATTAAAAGTGTTCCCAAGAACTTCTAATATTTTGTTTTGAATTTCACCTCACCAAGGTACGCTATCTTGTTCTCAAATTCTGAAAATCACATAATGCATGTTATCAATCATGAATGAAATAGATCCATGTTTGTCGCTTCCGCTGTGTGTTTTGTATGGGATACAAAACCAGATTTTCCTTCAAAAACCCCACTTGGTGATTTTAAGGTCATCACTCCCGAAAATTCACTATTATCACAACAAGCGATTACAAGTAAATAGATGCACGGACTACCAATCTACAGTTGAACCCTTATCCCAAATACCCAATTGGGCTTGTTTTGCAGTGATAATCTCTCATTTTCAATGCACTGCTCTCTGTAGTGACTAACCAATAGATGCCGGATCCTAGTACGCGACTTAATCACCAACCTGAGAAGGATGTTGGTTACAACGTTCTTCAATTCATCAATACGATGAAGATCACGAAACTCCTTAGTTACAAAACCCAACGGTATACAAACGCAATAGCTTTTTCAAGAGAAAGATGAACTAGGGCAAATTTTGTCTCCGGTCACAATTTGAATGAACAAAACTTTGCTTCACACTCGTGCTACCTTTGACGGTCCTTAAAATAATCCTTAGATATGTTTAGGGTTTTGAGAAAAGAAAACCTAAACAAGTATACATGGATTGGAATGAAATCAGAACTGAAAATTTGATTTTCATAAATCTTAATAGATAGGTTATCTATAGAGCAGTTGTTAAGCACCGGGCAAAGATTGCTTTTTAAACCACGATAGATGCTATCTGTCGAGCTAGTTATTGAGCTTTAAAATCTAGCACTTCTTCACTTGTTTCTTAGACAGATTTGCATGGCTTTAACATTTGGACTTGAACTCTTGTTCCATGAAGTATTAAACACATTCTAGATCTACCCAATTACAAGTAAAGTGCGTTTTGTCAAAGGATCAGCCAATTCTAAATCACGTTTTAATCAGAAACCCAATAGCTTCAAAGCTTTAGAGTTTACTTGAGGTGGTCTCATCGTCATCCTCTGCACCTATCCAATCATCAGAGCCATCACAACCATCGTCGTCGTCCCCAACATCAACAACCACGGCGATGGAGGACCTAGCAGTAGAAATGAGGGACGGAGGCGGAGGAGGAAGCGGTGGAGGCGAAGGCAGCAGAGCGCAAGAGATGGAAGTTATAGACCGAAGAGGGGAGTAATTGGCGATATGCAAATTGGGTTTCTTGTCTCAAAACAACTCCATTTTGATCACCGCTGATATCTTAATCCTCCAAGAATCTGAAGACGCTGGACCATCCATCCTTTTTGTGTATTCCCTACGCTCCACGCCGGGTTTGAAGCCTCACATCTCCGTTGAAATGTCATGGAGTTTGGTGAATGTCATGGAGTTTGGTGATGAAGAAGGGTGTAATGTGTGGAAATTGTTTTGTTTGCTAGGAAAATTATGAAAGGGTAAAGAAAAGTTGTTGGTTACTAGGAAAGTAACGGTTGTTTGGCTGGTCGAATTTATGTAGTTGATTATTTTTGGGGAAAAATGTATAGAAAATTTTTTGGATTAAAAAAAAAAAAAAAAAAACTCAATAGTTTTTTTTTTCTTTGATTTGGGGTAAGATTTTTTAGGGCTTTTTTGTATTTTTCTTATTTTTGGTAGATTTTAACTGTTTGGTAGGTGAGAAAGTGTGAGAAAGTACAAGAAATTTGTTTAATTTTTTTTAGAGTACTTTGGTCATTTTCACTTTAGTGGCATTTTGGTAATTTTGGTAATTTGGTGGGTTGGGGTTTATCCATAATAATTGGGTTGAGTTGGATTTGGCTTAGAAGCAATTAGTTAAATGGGTTTTATATACCCATCCCAATTATGCCGACCCCAAACCCACCCATTTGATACCTCTACTCATGACACCCTTTGTTCTTCACCATAATATTAGGTTAATTTCTCACCCAATATATTAAATGAAGTGGCTTTGTGAAATAGCCATACTCTTGGTTAAATGTCGAGGTACTTTGGTCTATGTAATGCAAGTGGTTGAATATCGAGAAAACAAAAGGTTTTTTTTTTTTTTTTTCCTCTCTCTCTTGAGAATACTAAAATTTTAACACATATGGGGAGATTGATAAAACAAAAGGTTGATTGAGAATAATAGGTGGAGTATTTATGGTCCTCAACTCCTTTTGGACTTATGTTGTATAGGTAATAAATTAGGTTAGTTAGCACTGATTTTCTTGTCTAGAAATACGTTGACATGGCACAATGAGTGAGAGATTAACGGATTAAGATTCTCTATAGGGCACTCAACAAGATAAATTTTTTAAAATCTCCTCCATTTTAACCTTTTATATTAAAAGAATTTCTTTTAATATATAAGGTTAAAATGTGCCACATAATTAATCAACTGAATATCCAAACGCTTTGTTTGGTTGGAGTGATTATAAGGAGGATGGAAAATGAATGAGAGAAAAGTGGGGAGAAAATGGTTTTTGTGGTTGTTTGATTAAGAGTGGAAAATGATAGAGATTTTGGAAGGGCCCACAAATTTTCTCTCTAACTCCAACGAAACACAATCTTCCCAAATTGGAGAGATTTTGTTTTACTTTTTCTTAATTGGGCATAATTTTTAATAAGAACATATGAGTAAATTTATATAAATTCTATTTTCTATCCTCTTATTTCTCTTCTCACTATTTCATTCCCTCACAATTTTCTATCTTTTTTTTTTTTTTTTCTTTTTTTCATCTTCCTAGCTAAACAGATTCAAAATCCGACTTTCCCAAAAAAAAAAAAAAGAAGCTCCTATCAATCTTAGACTACCTAACTGTATCTAACATTTATCATTTTTTTTTTTATATTTGTTTCTGAAAATAAGGACACAGGTTAGCTTTAATGCACTGAAACAATACGGACAAGCTTCTTGTCTGCATACGTTGGCGTGACCATTCATTCATTCATTTTGATGTTAAAACGTAGGATGGATTGATTAATAACACTACACTGAAGTACGACGTAGGAAAAAACCATTCATTTTAAAGCATTAATGTAACCAATGATCCTATCGGTTGAAGCGTTGAAGTTAGTTGGGAATTTATGATTAATGCCTTTTTTTTCCTTTCACCCTCACAGTCAAGTCAAGCCGGCCCCAACTCAATTATATAGGCAACTTAAGCAATCACAGATGCAGCTTCATGGACTACTGGCTTTGTTTATTGTTAAAATGCAACCCAAAACAAAAAAAAGCATATGACAACAACAAAATTTATAATAAATAAAATCTCTAAATAGCAATATAATGAAATTTTGTTTCCAAAAGCCATATTTTTCAAATTGATATGGTTGCTTATTTTAATCCTCATACGGGATTTAAGTTTCTTTTACACATTTAAATATTGATATTGTTAAATTTAAGGGTTAGTTATGAAGAAAAAGAGTTGTTATATTTTTGAGAAAAGGAATTGACTATGTTTCATAAGTCAATGAATATGAATAGAAAAAGGGGTTGCAAGTTTACTTATAAATTTGTTTGTTGTGCATTGGGGGGTTGCTGGTGTGTTGTTAAGAGTTGTATGCTTATGGTAGCAAGTGGTTAGGGGTTGAGATTATATATAGAAAAACATTTAAGAGAGAGAGAGAGGAACTTGAGAGTCTACATAGAAGTGTCCAGCTAAAATATTCTTGTTTAGGTTATTTTTGTGGTCTTCTTGGTTTTTGTATTAAGTGTTAATGAATTATTTATTTTGGCACAAAAATTTCAAAAATTTAGATGGGATGTATGGCACAAAATTGAGAATCAAATTAAAATGGGAGAGAACTGAAGAATAACAAATGGGAGAAGAGTCCACCCCTTTCATTGGTATAAAAATTGTAGTCGCTTTGGTTTTCACAATTTGGAAGCAAAATCAAGAAAACTTTTAATTATACAATAACTCACTTCCCCCCCCCCCCCCTCCCCCCAAAAAAAACAAAAAAGACAAATAGCAACATTGAGAATCCAATTGAAATCTAATTGGATTTTCTCTTAGTTTTACCTATTATTATTATTATTATTATTATTATTATTATTATTATTATTATATATCGCAAATACCATGTATATTTTGAACATCTTTTTAAAAAAATGTAAAACTTGAACCGTATAATTGTGATTTTTTAAAATTGTACCCATCCATATGTACAAAACTACACACTAGTTGTTACACCAATTAATAGGATTTCTTAGTGAGTACAAGGGGGGAAATTGTCCCCTCTTGCCTACCCCTGCCTCCATTAGTGCGTGTAGGAAATGCAACTCTACTATGCATCCAGGAAAAGGTAACCACTTAGCGTTAGGAGATTGTAGCTACTTGGCATAACCACGATCATGCAACTTTTTTATGCATCCAATAAAAGGTAACCACTTGGTGTAAGGAGACCATAGCTGCTTGGCATAACCAGATCTCTAAGACCTAATTTTTATTATGTAGTATATAAAATAACTAGCAATTAATCTGTGCAACACATAAAAAAGTTCAGGAAAAATATATTAATAGATGCTACATATTTTACTAAGTATTAATAAATAAAATATTAAATTAGACAATTTGTAGAAAAGAACTTAGCCAACAATCTTGTAACTCAATTGATAGCTTCCAATATTTTCAATGGAGACATTTAAGAAAATTATTAGATGCTCCCAAACTGCGGTAACGTGGTGTTTCATATTTTCACAGTCATGGTGGACTCTCATGAATTTAATTAATAAGATCCACTATGAATGTGAGAGAATGAAGTAACACGTCATCGTGCTCCAACAGCACCTAATAGTACATGCTTAAAATATTCCCTCCCTTGTTGTAACAAGAAATAATAGGCTTTCACAAGTTTACATGATAATATTAAGTAAAAAAAATTATTATTATTATTACATAAATAATTGTGCTACTTTTTTTTTTTTTTTTTTGTGGAAAATTATAATTTACCACCTTAAACTATATCCAAATTATACTTTGCATAAATAATTGTGCTACTTTTTCGAATGCATGTTTTGCACCTAAATCATGACCCTTGTTATACTTTGCTTCCTTACGTTAAGTTTGCCATTAATTTGGATGAAAAAATATGACATCACGTGAAAAGACTCAATTGTCCATCTTCTTACTCCTTAAAAACAAAGGAAATATTACACTTTATTATCCTAAACTATACTATCAATTACATTTTGTACCATAAACTTTGGATTTTCATCCAAATTAATAGCAAACTTAAAGTTCAGGTGCAAAGTGTAACAAATGTTATAATTTAAGGTGCAAAACATGCATTTGAAAAGTTTAAAGTGTAATTTGGGGTATAATTTAGGGTAATTAAGTATAATTTATCCCATTTTTCGATAGGTAGTGAAGAAAGGAAAGGTTGTGTCCGAAACGCACGTATAAAATATCACAAAGGATGCCGTTATTATTGTGTGTATACTAGATTGAATGAGCCAAACAAAAACGATTGATAGTTATTTTTGGATAATGTTTGTTACACACGAATTTGTGTATAAATTTTAAAACTAATATCGTGACTTGTTTTAAAAATTTTGTGCTCAGAGTTTGGTGTAATAGGGTGCATAGGAGTCTTTATCCTTTGATTAGAGACGTAGAAAACATGGTTATCACTTATTTGGACAGCCTACGTGAAGACCCTGGACAGTTATTGTCAAATACTTCATACAGAAATATACTGAGACCAATAAGAATTGGAAAACGCTAAGCTCCCATAGATCAAATGATGATCCTCGGCAGCTCTATATATAGGAGGGAGCAGCATTTACATCACTGATAAATGCCTTTTTTCGTTTTCATTGAAAACGATCTTTCTTCTCTGTATGGCTTATTCTCTTCTTATTCTTTTTTTTTTTTTTTTTTTTTTTTTTTTGGGTGGAAACAACTTATTCAACCTAATATGTCTAACATTAAAAAAAAAAAAAAAAAAAAAAAAAAAAAGAGGAGCAGGAGCTACGTGCTACCTTATGGCAAATATTCCCCGCTCCAAAGGAATTAAAAAATACAAAGAATAAAAGTTACAGTTTAATTTTAAAAGGAAAAAAATCAATGAAATCTTCAATAGAACTTATTCACTACGTCCAAGGTGAGACCATTAATTCTAACAACGTTCTCATAAAAGATAATTTTAGCTGAGTAACCGAGTGTGCACTGGGTCATTGAATGATTGCTTACCCTCAGTCCCTCACCAAAGGAGGAATATTTATCAAAGGTGATGTTTATGGATGTCTGACAATTGTTAATAAATCATTTTATAAAAATTTTTGTCCAATTTTTATGAGAAATTAAAAAAGTTGTAAGGAATTGTACAAAAAGATTTACATTTTTATTCAGATATAAAAAAAGTCACCATTTTCGTTGGATAATGATATATATTAATACATTCTAAGGTTCAAATTACAAGAGTTTTGGTTCTTACCACTTGGGTTTGATATCAAACCCTAGCCAAAACTAATCAATTAATCATGCCTCTTTCCACGACTTCTATTTGCTTGTCTCCGTGACCGTAACAAAGGGTCACTCATGACACCCTTTGTTCTTTCACCAAAATAGTAGGTTAACTTCTCACCCAATATATTAAATGAAGTGGCTTTGTGAAATAGCCATACTCTTGGTTAAATGTCAAACTACTTTAGTCTATGTAATGCAAGTGGTTGACTATCGAGAAAACAAAAGTTTTTTTTTTTTCCCTCTCTTGAGAATACTAAATATTTTAAGGTCATACTAATAAGTGCTCTTAAGGCACTCGTTAACAATCCATTTTAAAAAAGTTTTAATATCATTTTTATAGAAAATGAAAAAAACTGTCAAAATATTAGTTTTTTTTTTTTTTTTCTTTTCCTATAAAAACTTTCTTTAACTGGATTCTTAACCAGTATCCTAAGGGTACTTGTTAGCATTTCTCAATATTTTAACACATATAGAGAGATTGAGAAAACAAAAGGTTGATTGAGAATAATAAGTGGAGTATTTATGGTCCTCAACTCCTTTTGGACTTATGTTGTATATAGCTAATAAATCCGGTTAATTGGCAGTGATTTTCTTGTCTAGAAATATGTTGACTTGGCACAATGAGAGCAAGATTAACAAATTAAGATTCTCTATAGGGCACTCTACATGATAAATTTTTAAAAATTTTTAACCTTTTATATTAAAAGAATTTCTTTTAATATAAAAGGTTAAAATCTGCCACATAATTAATCAACTAAACATCCTAACGCTTTGTTTGGTTGGAGTGACTATAAAGAGGATGGAAAATGAATGAGAGAAAAGTAGAGAGAAAATGGTGTTTGTGGTTGTTTGGTTAAGCGTGAAAAATGAGAGAGATTTTGGTAGGGTCTATAAATTTTCTCTACAACCTCACCAAAACACAATCTCCCCAAATTAGAGAGATTTTGTTTGCCTTTTACTTAATTGGACATCATTTTTAATAAGGATATATGAGTAAATTTATATAAATCATATTTTCTATCTTCTCATTTCTCTTATCAACCAAGGAAAAAATCTTTACATCTTTCCACTTTTCCATTCTTCCAACAAACACAAACGAAGGAAATTTAAACCTCATCTATTTTTTCACTTTTTCATTCTCTCACAATTTTTTAACCTCTATTTTTCATCTTTCTAATCAAACAAACTCTAAATCCGACTTTAAAAAAAAAAAAAAACAGATTAAAAAAAAACTCCTGTCAATATTTGACTACCTAACTGTATCAAACATCTATCATTTTTTTTTTCCCTGAAAATAAGGACACAGGTTTTTTTTTTTTTTTTTTTTTTTGATGGTGACACAGGTTAGCTTTAATGCACTGAAACAATACGGACAAGATTCTTGTCTGCATATGATGGCGTGACCATTCGTCCATACATTTGATGTTAAAACCTATGATGAACTGATTAATAACACTACATTGAAGTACGACGTAGGAAAAAACCATTCATTTTAAAGCATTAATGTAACCAATGATCCTATTGGTTGAAGCCATGAAGTTAGTTGGGAATTTATGATTAATGCCTTTTTTTTTCCTTTCACCCTCACAGTCAAGTCAAGCCGGCTCCAACAAGCTTCTTGTCTGCAAACGATGGCGTGACCATTCATTCATTCATTCATTTTGATGTTAAAACGTAGGATGAATTTATTAAAAACACTACATTGAAGTACGACGTAGGAAAAAACCATTCATTTCAAAGCATTAATGTAACCAATGATCCTATTGGTTGAAGCCTTGAAGTTAGTTGGGAATTTATGATTAATGCCTTTTTTTTTCCTTTCACCCTCACAGTCAAGTCAAGCCGGCCCCAACTCAATTATATAGGCAACTTAAGCAATCACAAATGCAGCTACATGGACTACTGGCTTTGTTTATTGTTGAAATGCAACCCAAAACAAAAAAAAAAAGCATACGGCAACAACAAAATTTATAATAAATAAAATCTCCAAAAAGCAATATAATGTAGTATTTCCAAAAGTCATATTTTTCAAATTTGTATGGTTGCTTATTTTAATTCTCATACGGGATTTAAGTTTTATTTATACGTTTGAATATTGATATTGTTAAATTCAATGGTTAGTTATGAAGTAAAAGTGTTATTAATTGTAAAAAAAAAAAAAAAAAAAAGTGAGAAAAGGAATTGACAATGTTTCATAAGTCAATGAATATGAATAGAAAAGGGGTTGCAAGTTTACCTACAAATCTGTTTGCTGTGCATTGGGGGGTTGCTAATGTGTTGTTAAGAGTTGTTTTTGCCGCTGGTAGCAAGTGGTTAGGGGTTGAGATTATATTTAGAGAAACATTTAAGAGCAAGGGAAAGGAGCTTGAGAGTCTACATAGAAGTGTCCAGTTAAAATATTCTTGTTTAGGTTATTTTTGTGATCTTCTTGATTTTTGTATTAGGTGTTAATGTATTATTTATTTTTGAACAAAAATTTCAAAAATTTAAATGGGATATATGGCGCAAAATTGAGAATCCAATTAAAATGAGAGAGAACTGAAGAATAACAAACGAGAGAGGAGCCCACCCCTTTCATCGGTATAAAAATTGTAGTCTCTTTGGTTTTCACAATTTGGCAGCAAAATCAAGAAAACTTTTAATTATACAATAACTCACTTGACCCCAAAAAAAAAAAAAAAGACATGTGACGCAACATTGAGAATCCAATTGAAATCTAATTGGATTTTCTCTCTATTTCACCTATTATTATGTATATAGAAGTGTAAGCTAATACCATGTATATTTTGAACATCTTAAAAATAAATGTAAAATTTGAACCATATAATTGTGATTTTTTAAAATTGTACCTGTGCATATGTACATGACTACACACTAGTTGTTATACCAATTAATAGGATTTCTTGGTGAGGTCAAGGGGGGCAATTGTCCCCTCTTGGCTACCCCTGCCTCCACTAGTGCGAGTAGGAAATGCAACTCTACTATGCATCCAGTAAAAGGTAACCGCTTAGCATAAGGAGATTGTAGCTACTTGGCATAACCACGATCAAGCAACTTTTTTATGCATCCAATAAAAGGTAACCACTTGGTGTAAGGAGACCATAGCTACTTGGCATAACCAGATCTCTAAGACCTAATTTTTATTATGTAGTATATAATATAACTAGCCGTTAATCTGTGCAACACATAAAAAAGTTTAGGAAAAATATATTAATAGATGCTACATATTTTACTAAGTATTAATAAATAAAATATTAAATTAGAAAATTTGTAGAAAAGAACTTAGCCAACAATCTTGTAACTCAATTGGTAGCTTCCAATATTTTCAATGGGGACATTTAAGGAAATTATTAGATGCCCCCAAACTGCAGCAACGTGGTGTTTCATATTTTCACAGTCATGGTGGACTCTCATGAATTTAATTAATAAGATCTACCATGAATGTGAGAGAATGAAGTAACATATCATCGTTCTCCAACGGCACCTAATAGTACATGCTTAAAATCTTCCCTCCCTCGTTGTAACAAGAAATAGTAGGCTTTCACAAGTTTACATGATAATATTAAGTAAAAAAAATTATTATTATTATTACATAAATAATTGTGCTACCTTTTTTTTTTTTTTTTTTGGAAAAATTACAATTTACCACCTTAAACTATATCCAGATTATACTTTGCACACTAAAATTTTTCAAATGCATGTTTTGCACCTAAATTATGACCCTTGTTATACTTTGCATCTTAACGTTAAGTTTGCCATTAACTTGGATGAAAAAGTATGACATCATGTGAAAAGACTTAATTGCCCATCTTCTCAATCCTTAAAAACAAAGGAAAAATTACACTTTATTACCCTAAATTATACTCTCAATTACACTTTGTACCCTAAACTTTGGATTTTCATCCAAATTAATAGCAAACTTGAAGTTTGGGTGCAAAGTGTAACAAATGTTATAATTTAAGGTGCAAAACATGTATTTGAAAAGTTTAAAGTACAAAGTGTAATTTGAGGTATAGTTTAGGGTAATAAAGTATAATTTCTCCCCTTTTTTGATAGGTAGTGAAGAAAGGAAAAGTTGTATCCGAAACACACGTATAAAATATCACAAAGGATGTTGTTATTATTGTGTATATAATAGATTGAATGAGCCAAACAAAAACGATTGATAGTTATTTTTGGGTAGTGATTGTTACACACACCCTATTACACACAAATTTGTGTGTAAATTTTAAAGCTAATATCGTGGCTTGTTTTAAAAATTTTGTACTCAGAGTTTGGTGTAATAGGGTGCATAGGAGTCTTTATCCTTTGATTAGAGACGTAGAAAACATGGTTATCACTTATTTGGACAGCCTACGTGAAGACCTGGACAGTTATTGTCAAATACTTCATGCAGAAATATACTGAGACCAGTAAGAATTGGAAAACGCTAAGCACCCATCGATCAAATGATGATCCTCACCAGCTCTATAGGAGGGAGCAGCATTTACATCACTGATAAATGCCTTTTTTCGTTTTCATTGAAAACTATCTTTCTTCTCTGTATGACTTATTCAAAATTTTTTTTTTTTAGTGGAAACAACTTATTCAACCTAATACGTCTAACATTAGAAGTAAAAAAAAAAAAAATATTAATAAAAATAAATAAATAAATAGGAGCAGGAGCTACGTGCTACCTTATGGCAAATATTCCCCGCTCCAAAGGAATTACAAAATACAAAGAATAAAAGTTACAGTTTAATTTTAAAAGGAAAAAAATTAATGAAAACTTCAATAGAACTTATTCACTAGGTCCAAGGTGAGACCATTAATTCTAACAATGTTCTCAAAAAAGATGATTTTAGCTGAGTAACCGAGTGTGCACTGAGCCATTGAATGATTGCTCACCCTCAGTCCCTCATCGAAGGAGGAATATTTATCAAAGGTGATGTTATTGGATGCTAGACAATTGTTAATAAATCATTTTATAAAAAATTTTATACAACTTTTATTGGAAATTAAAAAAGTTGTAAGAAATTGTACAAAAAGATTTACATTTTTATTCATATATAAAAAAATTCACCATTTTTGTTGGATAATGATATATATTAATACATTCTAAGGTTCAAATTACAAGAGTTTTGGTTCTTACCACTTAGGTTTGATAGCAAACCCTAGCCAAAAATAATCAATTAATCATGCCTCTTTCCACGACCTCTATTTGCTTGTCTCCGTGGCCGTAACAAAGGGTCACTCATGACACCCTTTGTTCTTCACCAAAATTGTAGGTTAGCTTCTCACCCAATATATTAAATGAAGTGGCTTTGTGAAATAGCCATACTCTTGGTTAAATGTCAAAGTACTTTAGTCTATGTAATACAAGTGGTTGACTATCGAGAAAACAATCGGTTTTTTTTTTCCTCTCTCTCTTGAGAATACTAAATATTTTAACACATATGGGGAGACTGATGAGAAATTATACAGTCTTTTAGTGGACCACGTCACTTGTCCACCATTCCACTAAAAAACTTCTACTTATTTAAAATTGCTAAGTCAGTAATTAGTTTTTATTTAAAAAAATTTTATAACTCAACAATTTTAAACATATGTGAGTTTTTTAGTAGAATGGTGGACCACGCCACTTGTTCACCATATAGACCTTATAATTTCTCGAAATTGAGAAAACAAAAGGTTGATTGAGAATAATAGGTGGAGTATTTATGGTCCTCAACTCCTTTTGGACTTATGTTGTATAGGCAATAAATCAGGTTAGTTAGCATTGATTTTCTGGTCTAGAAATATGTTGACTTGGCACAATGAGAGCGAGATTAACGGATTAAGATTCTCTATAGGGCACTCTACAAGATAAAATTTTTTAAATCTCCTCCATTTTAACCTTTTATATTAAAAGAATTTCTTTTAATATAAAAGGTTAAAATCTACCACATAATTAATCAACTGAACATCCTAACGCTTTGTTTGGTTGGAGTGATTATAAGGAGGATGGAAAATGAATGAGAGAAAATGGTGTTTGTGGTTGTTTGGTTAAGGATGGAAAATAAGAGAGATTTCGGTAGAGCTCACAAATTTTCTCTCTAACCCCACCAAAACACAATCTCCCCAATTTGGAGAGATTTTGTTTGCCTTTTTCTTAATCAAGCATCATTTTTAATAAGGACATATGAGTAAATTTATATAAACTCTATTTTCTATCCTCTCATTTCTCTTTTTAACCAAGTAAAAAAGTTTTACATCTTTCCACTTTTCCATCCTTCCAACAAAAACAAATGAAGGAAACTAAAATCTCTTCTATTTTCTTACTTTTTCCGTTCTCTCACAATTTTTTATTTTCTTGTTTTTTCATCCTCCTAGCCAAAGAGACTCTAAATCCAACTTAAATAAAAAAAAAATAATAATAATAAATAAATAAAAAACTCCTATCAATATTAGACTACCTATATCTAACGTCTATCATTTTTTTTTTTTCCCGAAAATAAGGACACAGGTTAGCTTTAATGCACTGAAACAATACGGACAAGCTTCTTGTCTGCATACGATGGCGTGACCATTCATTCATTCATTCATTTTGATGTTAAAACCTAGGATGGATTGATTAATAACACTACATTGAAGTACGACGTAGGAAAAAACCATTCATTTTAAAGCATTAATGTAACCAACGATCCTATTGGTTGAAGCCTTGAAGTTACTTGGGAATTTATGATTAATGCCTTTTTTTTCCTTTCACCCTCACAGTCAAGTCAAGCCGGCCCGCCCCAACTCAATTATATAGGCAACTTAAGCAATCACAAATGCAGCTTCATGGACTTAGATTTTATGGGTCCGAAATTCACATGGAGTACGCACTTTGAGAATGGAAATTTAATTTGGGAAATGCTTGATAGGGGTATGGCTACAAACAGTTGGTTTTTAAAATTTCCAAGTACAAGGGTCCATCATTTACGCTATGTTAGTGTATAGCTTAAACTAGTTAAGCTTATTGGGCTTAACCTAGTATATTGTACTTGTAGTTTATTTCTATTACTTATACTGCACACATATCTAGCCTATATAAGGCTCTCTATTGTACTTTATCATATACACATTAATATACAGATTATTCAGTCTTTCCCTCTCACTTTATATCGAAACACAGTTCAATCGCACCGTCAAAATCTTTCGATCAGAGAATGCTCAAGATTATAATAATAAATCTTTCCTATTCTTTTTAGACAGTCATGGTACCATTTCTCAGTGGTCTTGTCCTTACACCTCTTCACAAAATGGTCGTGCAGAACGAAAACATCGTCACATTCTTGATGTTGTCCGCACCCTTCTCATTTCTGCCTTTTTTCCTGAGCGCTTTTAGGGTGAGGCCGCACTCACTGTTGTGTACACCATTAATCGTATTCCTTCACCAACTACACATAACAAATCACCATTTGAGTTTCTCTATGGTCAAACTCCTGACTACTTCTCTCTTCGGGTTTTTGGTTGTGCTTGCTTTGTCTCTCTTCCTCCTCATGAATGAACAAAGCTCCAGTCTCGTACTCGTCTCTGCTATTTCCTTGGTTATGGTGTATCTCAAAAGGGGTTTCGCCGCTATGATCCCATTTCTCATCGCCTTCGTATCTCCCGTCATGTTGAGTTTTGGGAACATCATCCTTTCACGAGTCTTCAGCAATTTCCTACGTCCTCTTCCTTAGAGTCTCCCATTTTTTCTGATCTTTTCCTCCCTCTTTATCCTGAACTTGTGGAGGATTCTTCAACATCGGCCGCCTCTCCAGATGACTCATCTCTGATTCTGTCCCCGGTATATGGCCCGCCTGTCTTGGATCCTGTGGCACCACCCTCTCTTGAGTCTCCTATTGGTCCTAAACTTTGTCGTTCCACTTGGGTAAGCATTCCTCCCCCTTATCTCATTGATTATCACTGCTCTTTTGCTCTTGTCACCATCTATGAACCTCACACCTATCGTAAGGCTCATACTAACCCTCTTTGGCAGCAAGCTATAAACGAAGAACTAGATGCTCTTCATAAGAATCATACTTAGGATATGGTTGATTTGCCTCCTAGTTAGTCTGTAGTAGGTTGTAGGTAGGTTTACAAGATCAAGACCAAGGCTGATGGATCTGTTGAGCGAGACAAGGCTCGCCTAGTTGCCAAGGGCTTTACTAAGAAGTATGGTATTGACTATGAGGAAATATTTGTTCCTGTTACTCGCCTTACATCTGTCAGATATCTCATTGTTGTGGCTATTGTTCGTCATTGGCCTCTTTATCAAATGGATGTGAAGAATGCTTTCCTCAATGGAGACCTCAACGAAGAAGTGTACATGCAACCACCCCTTAACTATCCATACTCCGGTAGTCAAGTTTGTCGTCTTCGCTGTGCTCTTTATGGCCTCAAACAGGCTCCTCGAGCTTGGTTTAAAAATTTTAGCTTAGTTGTTGCTCAGCAAGGTTTCACTTCGAGTCCTCATGACATTGCTCTCTTTGTCCGAAGATCCTTCATATTCTTCTTTATGTTGATGATATGATTATTACTAGAGATGATTTAGTAGGTATCCGCTCTCTTCAGCACTTCCTTAGTCAGTATTTTAAGATGAAAGATCTGGGCACTCTTAGCTATTTTCTTGGACTTGAGGTTACCTCATCCTCTGATGGATACTATCTTTCCCAGGCTAAATATGCTTATGATCTTCTCTCCAAAGCCGGTATCACCAACAACAAGATTGTTTCCACTTCCTTAGAATACAATGCAAAGCTCATACCCTTGGATGGTGAACATATATCCGATGCTGCTCGCTATCGTCAGTTGGTTGGTAGTCTGATCTATCTCACTCTTACTAGTCCAGATATTTCACATGCGTGGGTATGGTTAGTAAGTTTATGGATGCCCCTCGTTCTGTCCACTATGCTGCTGTTCTACGGATTCTCTGACATGTCAAAGGCACACTTTATCATGGTCTCCATTACTCCTCTCAATCTTCTCTCGAGCTTCATGCTTATTCAGATGCGGACTGGGCAGGTGATCCGATTAATCGATGCTCTATCACAGGTTTCTATTTCTTGTTAAATACTTCTCTTGTCTCGTGGCGTATTAAGAAGCAGGATGTGGTTTCCCATTCCAGTACTGAGGTTGAGTATCGTGCCCTTGCCAACACCACTTGTGAGCTTGTCTGGCTTCACTGGCTCTTAGCTGACATGGATGCTCCACGACCCACTGTCACTCCTCTTTATTATGACCATCGTAGTGCTATCTACATTGCTCATAATGATGTCTTTCATGAATGTACCAAGCACATTGAGATCGACTGTCACATCACTCGTCAACATCTCAAGAAAGGAAATCTTAAGTTGTTCTCCATCTCCTTTGCTGACCAGCCTGCTGATATCTTCACCAAGACTCACCCGTTTGGTCGTCTTCGAGATCTTATATCCAAACTCCAGTTGGCTTCCTCCTTGCCACCTCGAGTTTGAGGGGGGATGTTAGTGTATAGCTTAAACCAGTTTAGCCCATTGGGCTTAGCCCAGTATACTGTACTTGTAGTTTACTCCTATTACTCGTACTGCACACATACTTAGCCTAGATAAAGCTCTCTATTGTACATTATCATATACATATCAATATACAGACTATTCAGTCTTTCTCTTTCACTTTATATTGTTAACACCCTCTACTCATTAATTTGACTGGTTTAGATCCTTATCTCGCAAAAAAAATTTCTGGTTTAAAGAGATGTGGTTATCTAACCTCAGTTGTGAAGAAATAGTGCAGATGGCTTGGAATTCCATAATTGATCTAGGAGTGGAAAGGCATATCTTGGCCAAGTTGGATAAGTGTAGTACGAATTTAGTGTGGTGGAACCAAAGTGTTTTTGGCAATGTTAAACATGAATTGGAAAAGAAGAAATCTTTGCTTCTCAAAGCCAAAAATGAAGCTATCCTCAGTGGTGACAATAATCGAGTTAGACAGTTGAAGGCAGAAATTAACTTACTATTGGATAGGGAGGCTTGGATGTGGGCACAATGATCTCGACTCTTGTGGGCAAGCTAAGGTGATAAAAAAAATATTTCCATAGTTGTGCCACAAAATAATACCGAAAAAATCTGATTGCAGGAATTAGAGATGATCAAAACATTTGGAGAGATAAACCCGATGAAATTGCTTCAATCCTAACAAGCTACTACCAGGAACTGTTCACTTCCTCTAGACCAATTGCCTCGACAAATGTCTTGGATCGAGTTCCTCATGTCATAATTGAGGAGATGAATGCCTCCCTAAATAGTGAGTTCATGGAATGAGAGTTCTCTGTTGCCTTGAAACAAATGGCACCACTAAAAGTACCGGGGCCTGACAGCATACCTCCCCTCTTTAATCAGCACGTTTGGACTACTGTGAACCATGATGTTACCTCTTCTATTTTGTCTTAGCTAAACACAAGTAGCCTACCTCATCATTTGAATCACAGCTTTATTACACTTATTCCCAAGACAAATTGCCCTGAATATGTGCACTATTTTTGACCAATTAGCCTTTGTAATGTGCTGTATAAATTTTTTTCAAAAGTTATAGCCAATCGGTTGAAAAAATTACTCCCAATTATTATCACTGAACACCAATCAGCTTTTACTAATGACAGGTTGATATTTGATAATGTTTTGGTGGCTTTTAAGATGTTACATTGCTTGAAAAAATATAATTCTAGCACATCTGGATTTATGACTCTCAAATTGGATATAAGCAAGGCATACGATCATGTGTGATAGGCCAAGAATGTATTGACCACTTGTGATGAATTAACCAATTAATTAGCCAAGTTAATTAATTAATTCAATTAGCATACAATACACGTGGTAGCATAAAAAATGTAATTTTTCCCATATTTAAATTTAGTTATTGTATTATAACATTCAAAACTCATACAATTTCTATCTCAAAGAAAGATAAAAAGTAGTTATAACTGTCATGTTAATTTGCAACTTTTATGTCTCAAAATCAACATATATATAGTATGTTTGAACTGTATTAAGCTATATGTTGATTCTCGATGAACCTTTTCCGAACTTTTCTTGCTATGGGCATGCTGTAATTGCAGGCAGCAGCTAGATACATTTATAGGTCAACAAGGTCCTCGAGCATGGTGATGTCAAATATGATAGGGCCAATGGAACAAATGGCTTTGGCTAGTCATCTCTTCAAAGGCTTCTACTTTATGACTACCATGGAGGACCTCACGTATCTTATGTTATATGATAAAGTTAGGTCTAAAAAATTTAAAAGAATATTAAAATAATTAACATTAGTAGCTATAATTAAACTCCTTATTGTCAAAGTTCCAAAATTCTCAACAAAAAAAAAAAATATATATATATATATATTCCAATTAAAAATAATATTTCATTTGTATTTAGAAATTTAAAAGACCTTTTATTATTTATTGTTTTTGTTTTTTTAATAATTTACCATTATTATTTTTCTTTTAAATGATAAAAGTTTAATCTATTAGGACATGTGTGAGTCACTTGTCAGGAACATATGTCAATATTTTATGTAATTGGCTTATCCTTTGACAAAACTCACTTTACTTGTAATTGGGTAGATCTAGGATGTGTTTAATACTTCATGAAACTGTGTTTCAAGATCAAGTGTTGAAGACATGCAAGTATGTCCAAGATTCAAGCTAAAGAAGTGCTATTCATTAAAACTCGACAGCTAGCTATCCATCGAGCTTAAGAAGCTGTTCCAGCCTCGTGGCTTAACAACTGCTTGACAGCATCTCGACAGACAGGTATCTGTCGAGCTTTATGAAAAACATAATTCCAGTTCTGTTTTGACTCTAATCCGTGATTATGCATTTGGGCTTTCTTTTCTCACAACCCTAGACATATAAAATGATTATTTTAAAGGCCGTCAAAGTGTACACAAGTTGCACAAGTGTTGAGCAAAGTTTGTTCAAGCAATTTGTAACCGGAGACAGAGTTTGACCTAGTTCATCTCTTTTGAAGAAGTTGTTGTGTTTGTGCACTGTAGGATTTTGTGACCAAGCATCTTCTTGATCTTCATCGTGTGGATGAACTGAAAAACTTTGCAGCCAACAACCTTCTCTAATTGGTGATTGAAGTCGCGTACTAAGATCCGCGTAATTGGTTAGTCACGTACTTGAGAGTCGTGCATCAAAAGGGGAAATTGTCACTATAGAACAAGTTTAATTGGGTATTGGGATAAGAGTTTAACTGTAAGTTGTTATAAGGTACTGAGATTCTTTTACTTGTAACCGTTTGTTTTGATAATAGTAGAATTTTGGGAGTGGTGACCTGAAACTCACCCAGTGGAGTTTTTGTCGTATAGGTTTTCCCCATTCGTAAACAAATCACTATTTTATTTATTTTCTGCTGCATATTTAGTTATTTGGTGATTTGTTTGTGTTACCATGCATTTGTATGTTAATTTGATTAATTAATATACTTGGCTAATTAATCAATTAATTCATCACAATGGGTCAATATGTTTTTGGCCTATCAAGTTGTATCTAAGCAGGCACACTCTGATTAGGTTTTAATCTTTATTATGTTGATCCATTGACCCCTGTTGTCATGGTTGTAACCGACTTGAAGAGATCTTTATTTTCAAATACATCTTGTTTTTCTAATCTATATTTGGTTGAGTGTCTCAGAAAATACAAGTCTAAAAGTCATTTGAATTCTCTTATGATGACTATTGAAAAAAGATCTCAGTTTAGCTAAGAAAAAACTAGATTGTCTCAGAATGAAAATGTGTAAAGGAGTTCGTCTGAAAAAAGTGAAAGTTAAAGGCTTAGCTCGAAAAAGGCAGATGAAAGAAATTACAATTCCCACTGATCTGTCATCAAAACATGAAGTGTGTTTTATGATGAAGTCTGCATTTAAAGTTATGGACACATGTTTGTGGTACCTTGACAATAGTTGCTTAAGACATATGATTGGAGACCAATCTCTCTTCAAGGTTTTCGAGTCTAAAAAAGGTGGCAATGTCACTTTTGGTGATGAAAGCAAATCACAAATTAAAGGGAAGGGAATTATCTCTTTACCTAGACTTCCAGACATTGCAAATGTTTTTTACATAGAAGGTCTAAAGGTGAACCTATTAAGCATAAGCCAGATATGTGATCAAGACTTCATGGTACTATTCTCAAAGGGAAACTGTCTTGTCATGGATGAGTCTAGAAAGAAGCTCATAAGTGGTGTTCACACTTTGGACAACTATTATGGATTGGTTCCTGATGCTGATATTGGGTGCAATAGCATTCGTTTGCCAAATGAAGATCTATGGCATCAACGGATGGGACATGCTAGTTACAAACATCTTTCTATTGTATCTAAGCATGAATCAGTCTTGGGGATATCAAAACTTAGTAGAATGAGCAATGTGGTGTGTGGACCATGTCAGCTTGGGAAACAAACAAAAGCTAAGCATCCAGGCACTCAAACATCAGCTACATCTAGGCCATTGGAGCTTCTACACTTGAACCTTATGGGTCCAACTAGAACCGAGTCTCCTGGTGGTAAAAGATACATCATGGTTGTGGTAAACGACTTCACTAGGTATACTTGGGTCATTTTTCTACGATCCAAGTTTGATGCTCCTAAGCACATTAAGGCTTTATGCACAAGATTGCAGAATGAGAAGAGACTGAAGATCGATCGAATTTGAAGTGACCATGGTAAAGAATTCGAGAACTCATATATAGAGTCCTTTTGCACAAGATCTGGTATATCTCAAGAATTCTTTACTCCTATTTCTCCTCAGCAGAATGGTGTAGTAGAAAGGAAGAATAGGGTTATTCAAGAGATGACCAGAGCCATGTTATACAACAAGGATATGGCTAGAAACTTGTGGGGAGAAGCTGTTAACACTTCCTGTCATACAGTTAATAGGGTGTACTTCAGACTCGATACCAAGAAGACTCCATATGAGTTATGGAAAGGAAAGAAGCCGAATGTGAAGTATTTTAGAATCTTTGCAAGTACTTGTTTCATCCTCAAGGATGAAGAGAATGTGGGAAAGTTTGACTCTTGGAGCGATGAAGGTATATTTCTGGGCTACTCCTCCACAAGCAAGGCTTATCGGGAATACAACAAAAGAACTATAAAGGTAATGGAGACAGTGAATGTTGCTATTGATGAGTCTTTAGATTCCAGTTCTCAGAAAGGTATTGAGGAGTTACCCAAAGAAATTCTTCCTCCTGAACCTAAGGAAGTTCAAGAACTTATTAAATAAGAACCTGCATCTCCAAGTACTCTCGGTACTCCCAGTGTTCTGGAAGATTCTGTAAATATACCCACTTCACCAGATTCTGAATCTCATGAAGAGAAAGGACCTTCCTCTAGGGTTAAATTAAATCATCCTCCAGAAGTTATTGTGGGAAATATGAATGAACTCATATTAAGGAAACATATAGTTGATAAATGTGTTGCTAACTTTGTATCTTATTCTTGTTATTTGTCACAGGTTGAACCCACGAAAGTTGAGGAAGCTCTTTAGGATGAAAGTTGGGTCGAAGCAATGCATGATGAACTGCTTCAATTTTAGAGGAATGATGTCTGGACTTTAGTACCTAGACCGAAGGGTGAGCACATCATCGACACAAAATGGATATTCCGTAATAAGACTGATGAGGAAGGCAATGTGATTCACAACAAGGCTCGGCTTGTAACTCAAGGATACTCACAAATGGAAGGAGTAAACTATGATGAAACATTTTCCCCAGTTGCCCGTATGGAGTCCATCAAAATTCTCCATGCCTTAACATGTCACTTGAAGTTCAAACTTTATCAAATGGATATAAAGACTGCTTTCCTGAATGGGCTACTTAAAGAAGATGTCTATGTGGTTTAACCAAAAAGATTCATTGATCCACACTTTTTAGACCACGTATTGTATCTTAAGAAGGCACTTTATGGCTTAAAGTAAGCCCCTAGAGCTTGGTATGATCGGCTCACACAATACTTAGTGTCACATGGGTTCACAAGAGGAAAAGTTGATCAGACTCTCTTCATCAAAAAGGAAGATGGCGAGTTGATAGTTGCTCAAGTCTATGTTGATGATATCATCTTTTGGTCAACTAAGGATGAACTTGCTCATGACTTCTCAAAACTCATGCAAGCCAAGTTCGAGATGAGCATGATTAGAGAACTAACTCACTTCCTTGAATTGCAAATTCGTTAACAAGATTCAGGTATATTCTTATCTCAATCTAAATATGATAAAAATCTTGAAAAAATTTGGTTTGGAATCTGCTAGTTCTGTTAGAACCCCTATGAGCTCAAATGTTAAACTCACTGTGGACTTGTTAGGCAAAAGTGTAGATTCATCTCTATATAGAAGCATGATAGGTACTCTTCTTTACCTTATTACTAGTAGACCTAACATTAGTTACAATGTTGGAGTGTGTGTTAGATATCAGGCTATTCCCAAAGAATCTCATATGACTGCTTTAAAAAAAATTATAAAGTATGTCAAAACCACTGCTCAGTTCAGTGTGTGGTACAGCAAGGACACAAATGATGTCTTAGCTGGGTATTCTGACGCTGATTAAGATAAGAATGCTGATGATAGGAAGAGTACTTCGGGGGGTTTTTTTATGTGGGTAACAATCTAGTTTCTTGGATGAGCAAAAAGTAGAACTCCATCTCTTTATCCACTGCTGAAGCTGAGTACATTGTTGCCGGTAACTGTTGCACCCAACTCTTATGAATGTAAAATATCCTCCATGATTATGGTATTTGTCAAGAGTATCTCACCATCTATTGTGACAATACCAGTGCCATCAACATCTCTAAAAATCCGATTCAATATTCTCAAACCAAGCACATAGAGATTCGACATCACTTCATTAGGGAGCTTGTCGAAGATGGTATTCTCACTCTTGAGTTTATTCACACCGATGATTAGAAGGCTAACTTGTTCACCAAACCTCTTGATAACAAACGTTTTGAATTCCTTCATCAAAACATTGGTGTCATCTCCATGGATTGATTTCCTTCTCTCCTCTTTCTTAGCATGCATTTGCATCTAGTTTTTATGCTTTGTTTTGTTTAACATGTTTTTGTTTGGTTATTTTTCAGTTTTGCTTTGTTTTGTTTTTGTTATAAAAAATTTAAAAAAAAAATTGAAAAATCAGAAAAATACAACAATAGTGTGTGTTTTGTGTATATTGGTACTTGTGTACCTTGGATGGCCATTGAAACAAAGTTTTCTAAACTTTGTATCTCTTGTAGCTTAGATGAGCATCTCTATGCACAACTAAGCAAGTGAGCTTTGTGGCTCTTGTTTGTGATGAGTAAGATTAAGTGATATCTTGTACTTAATACTCGTATCACTCTTTTTGACAGGAAAGACTAGAAAATCTTAAGAGAAAGGCATAAATAACCATCTCACTACTGTTGCCGCCAATCATGAAATGACACCTGTATGCTTCGGCATAGCAAAAGTGCAGTGTCAATGACATTTATGTGCTTCGGCAAAGCAAAATTGAAATGTCAAATGCTTACCATCATTGGGTAGTTCTTTTCTCTCTCTTATATGCCCATGCATGATTTGCTTAAATAAAAATATGCAAAGAAAATGAAAAGCAAAAAGATCAAAAATGATTTAAATATGATTGTAAGCATGTATTCTAAGAGATGTGGAAGTTATAGGATGTACCTCGAAGGTGATAGTCCCCATCAAACAGTTATAATTGTATATGAGTTAAATTTGTTTTCTCAAATATCAAATCGTCATAACATGTATACACTTATGCAATCTTGCGATATTTTTCACACACAATACGTAATATTCTTTGCTACTCTTGATACATGTGCAAGTACAATATGATTTGGCCATTACAGGGTTTTACATGTGTTAATGTATGCACACTAAACTGTCTTAACCTGTTTTTGAAATATAAAATTGGTTAAACTTGTTTTGTGTGTGTGTGTGTGTTTTTGGGATCATTGTGTTTAATATTTTTGTTGAGAGATGATTTTGAGAGCTTAAAATGTTGACTGGATCTTTGGTTGAGTTGCATGCTTGATTGCATTCATATCTATGTTTTTCCCTTCTTAAAAAACGGTTTTTAAGCTATCTCGACACCTCCTTGATACCTCCTCGACACCTAGCTATCTGTCGAGCTTCCAAGCATTTTCTTATCGCAATCTTGACAAATCCTTGAAAGCTAGGTGGATCTATCGAGAAAGTTTCTAGACCCTCGATAGCTTCTTGATAGCTGGTGGATCAATTGAGCTTCTATTCTTGTCTCTTTGCTTTGTTCCTTGATACCTCCTCGACAGCTGCAACTGTCAACATTTTTTTCTTCGACACCTTCCTCGACAGATGGCTCAACACCTTTCAACACCTCTATCTGTCGAGAATTACTGAGGATCTATACATATGCTCTTCGTGATTTGGTTCTCATTTCCTTAATCTCTCTCAATATATCCACTCTTATTCACCTCTCAAACACTTTCTTCTCCCTCTAAACCTTCAACCCACATGATTTTCCACCTTTCGTCACTTCAAATCACTTGGTATGTGTTCTTTTTCTCTCATTTTTCATGCATTTCATGCATTTAGACCTAGGTTTTGGGGTTTTTGAAAATTTCTGGTGTTTTTCAAAATTGATGAGTTATTGTTAAAATTTTAGGATGGGTTTTTGATTAAATGAGTTTAAAATCTCATACATTACATTACATTAGCATAATAACAGTATTATCATGCATTTAGATGTGTGTAAATTGATTGTGTGTTGGTAGGATTGTATTGGGCTGAGCCCATGATGCAATTTCTTTTGCATATCACATGTTCATGCATTCCCCATGCATATGTACTCTCTTTTCAATATACTTGTTATAATTGAATTACTTTAGGACTTTTCTGATTGTCTCTCTTTCTCTTCCTCTCATTCTGTTTACGTTAGTTGTGTCTATGGCACCTAAGCATAAATCTACTCCATCCCGGAACCCTCTTCGTTTCGGGGCATCATCTTCTTCTGATCCTACTGCTTTTCATATTCGGTTTCGTGATGAGGATGCCTAAAAAGACTTCTCGGAGAACTTTTCTTGACGAGGTGTTCATTCGGAACGCTGAGTCATTTTGGTGGACTTCGCCGACACTAACCTTCCCATTGTCATTCACAGTTGGGATGGGAGTCACTATGTGACGTCTTGGTTACTTATCCATCTGTGCTAATCCAAGAGTTTTACTCTAACATGCATGGATTTGATTTTTCAGTACCTCTCTTTTCTACTCGCGTTCGAGGTACGCACATTGTAATCACACCGCAACTTGTTGCGGATATGCTTCATGTTCCGAGGGTAAAGCATCTTGACTACCCCGGTTGTAAGCGTCTAAGGATTGCATCCAAAGACGAGATGATTTTTGCCTTCTGTAAGCATCCCGTAGATTGGGGTGATCGTCAGTTTACACCATGTAAGGCCTTTGCTAAAGGTCTTAGATTCATGAACATGGTGATGACTTTTGTTTTGCACCCACTTTCTCACTATAACTTTATCACAAAGCCTCATGCTTGATTTTTGCTGGCTTTGTTAGAGCACCTCACTATAGATTTTTCTTCACCTTTTATTCTTTCTATTTTAGATGTGTATAGGGATACGGCTACCCATGATAAGCTTATTTTCCCTTCGGCTATCACGCGGATTCTATGCCATTTTTCTATTCTCTTTCCATTTTCCGAACATTTTTCTGTCATGTGTGTCATAGACGCTATTACCATAAAACGTAGCGAGGCGTAGTTCAAGTTACGATAGTCGGATTTAGCAGCTCCTTCTTCCCATTCAGCTCCATCTCGTTCTGCTCCATCCACATTGCTCCTTCCTCTTCCTTAAGCGATGTGTCCCTAGGAGACGTTAGTGCGCAACTTCAGCACATGGATGCTTGCCTAGATAAACTCTCTATAGAGTTGTATCAAGTGAATGTCCGTGTTGGCCACATTACTAGACGGCAGGCAATCATGGGCAGTTTTGCTCCTGAGACTTCTCCTTCACCTCCTCTAGTGGCTTCTAATTCTGATTCTGAGAATGATGATGATGGTGATGAAGATGATGCTTCGGATGATGATGATGGAAATGCTAGCTCTACCAATGAGATGTCTACTTGACACTTTTACCCTTTGTCACTCATGACAAAAAAGGGGAGTAGTTTTGGATATGAAAGTAGTCATTCTTAGGGGGAGAGTTAGTATAGGACATTTTGTTAAGAGGAGTGTTGATATTTTTGAGGGATGTAGTGAGGATTACTTGTATCTTTTTCTTTTCTCTATTTTAGATACATTTATTCTTGTACATGGGTCTTATGACCGCTTTTAACATACATTGTACTTATCTTCTTTATATATGTTGATGTATGTTTCTTTCACCTACCCTTACATGTGTTGTTTCTTTTCTCTCTTTATGTACATGCTTCTCATTACATGTATGCAATCTACTATTTCTGTTTCACACAAAGATGCCTTGATGAGTTTTGTTTAAGTATTTCAAAAATATAGGTTGTCAAATTCTATTTGCCATAAATGCTCTTCTTGCAAAGTTTTTCAAGAGTTTGTATTAGGATAGATTTTATTGTATTCAACAAGTGAATATGAGTTGAGTGCTTTATGACTTCTCTCATATCTCATTTGTTTGTTGTGATTTTGTCACGAATTGCTAAAGAGGGAGATTGTTAGGACATATGTGAGTCACTTGTTAGGAACATATGTCATTATTTTATATAATTGGCTTATCATTTGACAAAACACACTTTATTTGTAATTGGGTAGATCTAGGATATGTTTAATACTTCAAGAAAATATGTTTCAAAATCAAGTGTTGAAGACATGCAAGTCTGTCCAAGATTTAAGCTGAAGAAGTGCTATTCATTAAAGCTCGACTGCTAGCTATACATTGAGCTTAAAAAGCTATTCTAGCCCCGTTGCTCGACAGCATCTCGACAAACAAGTATCTATTATGCTTTATGAAAAACAAAATTTCAGTTCTGTTTTGACTCTAATTTGTGATTATGCGTTTGGGCTTTCTTTTCCCACAACTCTAGACATATAAAAAGATATTTTAAGGGTCGTCAAAGTGTATACAAGTTGCACAAGTGTTGAGCAAAGTTTGTTTAAGCAATTTGTAACCGGAGACAGAGTTTTCCCTAGTTCATATCTTATAAAGAAGTTGTTGTGTTTGTGCACCATAGGGTTTTATGACTAAACATTTTCTTGATCTTCATCGTGTAGATGAACTGAAGAATTTTGCAGCCAACAACCTTCTCTAGTTGGTGATGTTGCATACTCGGATCCGCACAATTGGTTAGTCACATACTTGAAAGCCGTGCATCAAAAGGAGAAATTTTCATTACAGAACAAGTCTAATTGGGTATTAGGGTAAAGGTTCAACTGTATGTTGGTATAAGATACTGGGATTCATTTACTTGTAAACGCTTGTTGTGATAATAGTGGAATTTTGGGAGTGGTGACTTGAAAATAATCCTGTTGGGTTTTACCGTGTAGGTTTTTCCCATTCGTAAACAAATTACCGTGTTATTTATTTTCCGTTGCATATTTAATTATTTGGTGATTTGTTTGTGTTACCACGCATTTACATATTAATTTGATTAATTAATATACTTAGCTAATTAATCAATTAATTCATCACAAAGAATCAATATGTTTTTGACCTGTTAGAATCCTTCACATTGTGCTTACTTGATGTGACTCATTATAAATATATTAAAATTACTAAAATAGTTTACTTTTATGTAAACTTCATTACCAAAGTTTAAATAAATAAAAAAATTTAATACTAGTCCAGTTAAAACTTGAATATAAATTTTTTAAAGAAATATAGAATCTTTTTAGTACTGTTATTTAAACAATGACAGTCAAGGATGAGGGGCTAGGGCCCACAGCACAACCACAGCCACACAAATTGAGGGGCCAGGACGCTGACAAAGTCATTGAGGAATCACAAATTGAGCTACCTTCTTTCCTATCTAGAAGTAGTTTGAACACGCACTACAAATAATAAACAACATTAAAAATCTCTTACGTACCAAACCTGGGAAAGAGCACCTAACCTGGGAAAGAGTTGTATGGGTCATTAAAACTAAGGAGAATGTAGCACTAAGCGGTGCTGGTTAAGTGCAGAAAAGACATTCAGCCAAAAAATAAAAAAGGTGCAGAAAAGATAAAAATAATTTGTCAGAAAAAGTATAAAAAAAAAATCTCAAACAGTCTTTACAAAACTGAAAAATTGACATAAATTGAAAAAAAAAAAATTTGTATAAAAGAAAGTAAAAAATTTTGTATTTAACAGGTATTGTATGGTACCCCGTTAACATAACCTTAAAACTAATATAAATAAAACTTTTAAATTAAAACTAATAATAATTTACTATTTATAATTTATTACTAAAATAATATAAAAACATGGTGTGTATAACATTTTTTTTTAAATAAAAAAATTAGACAGTACTATAATTAGGTGGTGGCCCCCCTTTGGTCTCGTATGTAAAGTTGTATACTTTAAAAGGTTCAGAGTACGGATAGAGTGAACATAATAATATACCGTCCTTTTTGGATGTGGATAAACTTATTTTCATTAGTGCTTGAGAAGATGCTATTGATGAATAGTAATGTTGTTGTAGAAGTAGTTTGGTTCAATACAATTTGATTCATAATCAAACCGGATTGAGACGGTTCAAGCATGGTGACTCAAAGCCAAGCCCCCTACACCAGAAATTGTGTCAGTAATCATTAAGACAAGTAAGCATCTTGGGTCTTTTTGTTATAAATTATTATATTTATTAATACAATTGAATTGTGAGGAGAAAATGAATTGTTTCTACTTTCATATTAACCTGAATAAATAAAGTTAACTTAAGTTAATCTGTTGGTAGAGACTTATAGAGTATTGTAGAAACTTTTATTGATGAATATCAGTTCTATTTGGGAATTTGTCATGGTACTATTTACACGTGTTGGTGAATAGTGGTCTATCATAATTATCTTTCTGTCATCTACTGTCTTGTTCTATCATATTTCATAGGGATCTTGAAAAGTAGTCTGTCAAGATCTATCTAGATTTTCTAGATATGTCTGGGAGCTATTCATGCGTGCTAGTGAACAGTAGTAACTTTTGGATTGGATCTAACACGCATGCTAATGAATAGCAGTTTATCATAAATGATTTCTAATCTTTCTGGATTTGTTTGTCTAATAGTGGCTATAGTTGGGCTTTGGTTGTTGAATATGCTTTTATTGCTTGTTATTTACCACAAAAATACGGTGTTAATGTTGTCACTATATTCTGAAGGGATAATGTCTCTATTGAGACGCCTTCATGCTTTGCTTGAGTGGCAATATCTGGTTTGAGATTTTAGCCTTTGAATAGCTATCTTGCTTGCTAGGCAATTGACCGTTAATTTTTAAAATTAACAAAGTGAAATTGTCAAAGTGCAAGTATGCCTTAGTTGAAGGCATTCAAGTAGCTATTGAACAAATATGTAGTTCAAATATGTTAGGTTTTAAATGTTTAGAACAATTGGCAAATCGTAAACACAAACTTGTCTAGATATAGATCTTAGAGTCTATATGTATTATTAGACAATGCTCAAGGTAATTCAAGTCAAGATTCAAGAACAAGTACGCTGTAGAAAGAAGATTTCAGAATTTGCCTGGTTCGACCAATCGAGAGACAGGTTCGATCGATCGAGATTCGTATTTGTAAAATTTTAATTAAACCCAAATAGCAGTTCA
This sequence comes from Quercus wislizeni, assembly GCA_023055345.1. Lineage (NCBI taxonomy): Eukaryota > Viridiplantae > Streptophyta > Magnoliopsida > Fagales > Fagaceae > Quercus > Quercus wislizeni. Next base: position 1,593,215 of record JALGQJ010000027.1, read on the forward strand.
AGCCCATAAAGGATTAGGGTTTCAAATTTACTTCTCTCAGTATATAAAGGAAACCCTAAGCACATTTTTATAAGGCTTTTAGAGAAAAAATAGTGTGCCTCTTTTTGTATCTAGGGTTTTGTACCCAAAAGCTCTCTCATGTCTTCTACCGGTGTTATTCCTTGATGAATCTCAAGATCCGGTATTGTAGAAGTTGCTGCCTTCTCTAGTCATAAAAGGTGCTTATGATCTAAACCTTCAAGGGTGGTCTTGGAGTCACAAACAGGAGAGTTTGTGTTGCTAAACCTTTGAGTGTGATCTCAAAGTCACAAACGTGGGTATTTGTGTTTTTGCAAAGGCCAAAAAAAGAAATAGTCTGTGGACTCGGAGCTATCATGGGGTCGTAATAGTAAGTTTTCTACTTGAGATAGCAATAGGATGTTAGTGGTCTAAGTCGCTATTGTACAAACGTCAATTCTTTCATAGTGGATTTGCTGTTTTACCTTGAAGATAGTTAGGTTAAATCATCTCCATATTTTTACCGGTTTGGTTTCCTGGGTCATCATACCTTTGTGTTCTTTATATTCTGCACTTTACATTGATATGATTATATGATTGTGTTTACCTAGATCTGAAATTTGGACTAAGTAATCACTTGACTAATTTACTAGGTTAATTCGATTGTGTTTTAAGGGGTCTAAAAACTCACAAAAAACTATTAAAGAAATGCTTTCAGAGGGCTGTCTATTTTGAGAGGGAGAGGGACTCATATATTTCTGAGAAAATTTGAGAAGGGCTTTGCTAGGTTGAACATAAAGTCTTTTAATAAGGAAAGCATAATTTGTTTTGAAAAGGGGAAAATATTATTATTATTATTTAAAAAAAAAAAACAGATAAAATCAACCAAATAGCTTTTAGATGATAAAAGCTGTTTATTTTCAAAATATTGTTTCCAGACCTAATGATATACCAACTAATCCTTTTATCAAAAGCCAATTGCAGACTTATATCGATAAAAGACCTTCCAGAAAAGAAAAGGGCAAGGCACCAGTGATGCAACCCAAACAAATCCAAAAAGCTTTAGCAAAGATTTCAAATAAGCATGAAGGCGTCTCAATTGAGACAATATCCCTTCAGGATACGTTGCTGGTAGAGGCAATGTATTCATGTGGTGAAAAAAGTGAAATCTTGCAAGAAGTGCTCTGCATTGATCTTACTTTTCAAAATGGAGAATTTACAAACCTTCCTTTTCATATTAAATTACTTCTTGATAATTTCCAAGCAACCTTCACCCTCAAACAAAAACCCTTATTCCCAAAGACCCTTAAGGCTTTGGAATTACATCTTGTTAGCACCAGTGCATTTATTGAAGCACTTGGCAGTCAACTCCTTGGCAAGGAGGATGGAGATTCAAACTCTATAAAGACAGAATCACATTCTCTAAAAAACTATCTTATGGGAACAAGCTTTTCAAAGCTCCACCCTAAGATTAAGCAAAAAACGAGACTTGCCATTAGAACCTTACCCCCTGAAATTCAACATAATATACTAACTCATAAAGCCATGACCAGTTCCCATGACAAATGGATGTCTTACTATAAATTTTAGTCTCTACAGTATTTATCAGAACAAAAGACATGACAGATGCCATATGGCTATCTCACACGGCCACTTGGTATGAAAGTTTTGGAGAAGCAGAAAGAGTTTATGACGGACATCATCCTTATCTGGGATTGCTTATCAACACTGAGACAAAGGATCCAGTGATTTGTGATCCTTTATGGTTGTCTAAAATGCTAGAAGCAGGATTTGTCAGCAAGTTAATCCTAACTTCTGGAATTCAGATTAGTTTATTTCCTAAAGTCATCCAAGAAGCAACTGCACAAATTGGAGGACTTAATTATATGAAGCTTATTATCCAGAGCACCCTCCAAACATGGGATACTAGTTACTATATGGAAGCTCGGCCAGCACACATTTTGGTCCTTATAAGTGATTTTAGTTCTAGCCCTGACTATAACTAGTACACAGGAGACACATATCAATCACTTGATGACCCATATGCTCTAGCACAAGAATGGTCTAGTTTCATGAGTAATAAGATTTATGAAGTACTGAAAGAATTAGATCAAGACTTCCACCTATATGGCTACACCAACAAAATAGCTGTATATGGTCCAAGACCTCCAGTAAGGAGGCTCATTGGGAAAAGAAAAATTACTAAAAATCCTAGAATAATTACAACGAATCATGCCCCCATCTATCTTCCTATTTCATACTGCGTTTTATGTGGCAATTATGGAGTACTCCATGAGCATGAGCAATATGAAGATGACTCTAATCCGCCGGATTATGATAACTATGCAGATACAGACTATAACGACAGAATGATAGCTCTCTCAGACAGACCCTCCACAGATAATGATAACAGACCACTATTCACTAACATGCGAATTCAAACAAACTACTGTAATAGATTCTACAAATTTCTACTGATAGATTAACTTGAGTTAACTTTACTTACTCAGGTTACTTTTAAAGACATACCACGGTCTAGACAGATACTGAAAGCAACTACTGTTCACCAACACGTGTAAATAGTACCCTGATAGATTTCTAGATAGACTACTATTCATCAATAAAAGTTTCTACAATACTCTACCAGTCTCCATCGATGGATTAACTTTACTCAGGTTAATGACATACCATGGTTTATTTCATCTATAAAAGGACATACTTAAAAGGCAGAAGCAAGGTCCAATTTCTAGATTCACAAGTTTTAGGTTCAAAGTCCAGAAAGAAGATAGCCTTCTCTCTCTTAGAAAGACTCTTGTAATCCTTCCTCTTTTATAATCTTGTAACCCTTCCTTTCAGACATACATAATCTTGTAACCTTTCAGACATTTTTTTTTTGGTGATCTTGTAACAAAGATAGAAGTTTGATTTCAAGTTTTATCAAAGACAGAAGTTTTTATTCAAGTAAGATTTTACTAGTTTCTGTTTTCATATTCTATATTCCGTTTTAACCTATTTTGAATATATCTATTTTGTTGTTTTCTTCTTTATCATCTATTTTATCATTGTTAAGCAAGACACATATTTAAGGGGTAATTGCATTTTACTACTCGAAACCATACCTCAAATTACATTTCACACCATAAACTTTCAAAATGCTAGTTAGCACTTGAAATTATAATTCGTGTTACACTTTACACCATGCTATTGATTCTGTCATGATTTTGGATGGAAAACTAAAGTTTATGGTGCAAAGTGTAATCAGGAGTATGGTTTAGGGTAATAAAATGTAATTTCTCATTTGTTTTTAAGGAATTGAGAAGAATGGCAATTGAATCTATTTTTATAGTGCCATCCAAACTAACGAAAATATTGATGGTGGGGTGGAAAGTGTAACACGGGTTATAGTTTAGGGTATAAACCATGCATTCTAAAAGTTTAAAATACAAAATAGAATTTGGGGTATAATTTAGGGTAGTAAAATGTAATTTTTCCCATATTTAAATTTAGTTATTGTATTATAACATTCAAAACTCATACAATTTCTATCTCAAAGAAAGATAAAAAGTAGTTATAACTGTCGTGTTAATTTGCAACTTTTATGTCTCAAAATCAACATATATATTTTCGTCTTTAAAAAAAAACAACACCAGCTGATTTACATTTGGGCTGGTGGGTGAGTTTTTAAAATCTTTTCAGTTTCTCTCCTTTCTCTCTCACTCTCTCTTATTAACTTTTTCTTCTTTCCTTAAGTTGTTTTATTCTACTAATTTCTCAATACAGATTGCTAAGCTTTGACCTTTTACCACCCAATTCTAAGAGGATGACCTCAAAGTGTGTGGCGAAAAAATAACACTTAAAAAGGTAAACACTATTTTAACTACTCCCCATATGTGTGACGTGACTCCTCTTTGATTCCTTATTTTTTTGGTTCTTTTTTATTTATTTATTTATTTTTATTTTATTTATTTATTTTTTATTTAGATCCTTTTTTTGTTTTGTTTAATTGTACATATTCTATAATATAACATATAAATCACCTGCTATATCGTATAAGAGCATTCTTATTAGGTGTGTCAAATGTTAAATATTTGGTATTTGACACACTAAACACCACTATTCAAGTTTCATGAGGTGTTTTAAATGTGTCAAAATTTTGCAACATGTTACAGTACTGTCTTAAATATGAGACAATACGGACATGAATGCCAAAATTTTTTATTATTTGTTTATTCACCGGGTTTTCTCTCTCATATATTCACTCTGACTTTCTCTCTCTCTTTTATCTCATATTTTCTATCATCTTCGTTCTTTTCTCTCATCTGACTTCGTTCTTTTCTCCCTGCATCTGAGTTCTTCTCTCTTGTCGATCTTGCTGAAGCCGCCAATCTCGCCGCTAATCTCGCTGAAGCCCCGAATCTCGCCGAAGCCCCAAATCTCGCCGAAGCCATAGTCTTCCTCCATAGCTTCCTCTTCACTCTCATTCTCTTCCTCAAGCTGCCCGAAGCCGATCTCGCCTAAAGCCACCTCAAGCCGTTGAAACTGATCTCGCCTGAAGATGCCTAATGCCGATCTCACTGCTTGAGATGTGGGTTTGTTTGATTTGGGATGGGTTTTGAAGTTTGTGAATGTGGTGGGTTATGGGTTAGTTGTGGCAGTGGTACCGTGGTTATGGTGGCAATTTGGTGGTTGTAGTGGTGATTATTAGGTAGTTTTGGTGGTTATTTTTTGGGTTGTTGTGGATTTTTTTTTTTTTTTTTTTAAGGCGCCGTTGGTGGATGTGGGTTTGTGCCGGTGGCGGCTGTCAGTGTTGTTGCGATAGTGGTTGTTGGTGGCTGTTGTTGCGGCAATGGTGGAGCTGTTGTTGTTGTTGGAGAAGGAGGAGGAGTTTAATATATTATTTTAATGTGGTATAAATATTATTTTAATGTATAGAAGGGAAGAATAAAATATCTGATAAATGAGATATTGTAAAATGATGTGGTAAAATAACAAAATAGATTTTTGGTGTGTCAAAATGGCATTTTTTATAAAAGAGCTGATGAGAATGCTCTAAGTATATATCCATGAATCTATGTATACAAAAAATTTCACAAAAATTTTTAGATCTCCCTAAGTGGTAAACTGTTAATGGTTGGTAATAAAATAATAATAAGAATCAATAAGAGCTTACCAAATCAATGTTATGAAAAAACTGTGAAAATTATTATGTCTATAGCATTGCTCATCATATAAATATAAAATGTAATATTTGATTGGTTATTTAATTTATTTTTGGGCATTCACCGGTTGTTTTTCTAATTTTTAAATATCTTTTTTCTATTAATAATTGTTTAATCTTAATCATGATACTTATTAATATATAATTTAATTTAGAAAACTAAATTTATGAAAAGATTAAATAATATGGATTTATATAAACTTAGAGTACTAGCAATATCAGGTGTGCCAAATATCAAATATTTGGCATTTGACACACCAAACACCAAAGAAGCTACCTCATCACATGTTTCAAATTCTAAAACTTTTAGCATGGGTGAATAGAACAATTCACAAATTGTAATTTTTTTTTTAATATATTCTCTCTTCTCTTTGACCTACTTATCACAAATTTTACAATTTTTATTGTTTTGTATTGGGATGAGTTTTAAGTAAATATTATTTTAATGTGTTGTATATTATTTTAATGTATGGAATTGAAGAAAAAAACATGTAATGTAAGGTGTATTGTAAAATTATGTACTAAAATAATAAAATAGACTTTTTGATGTGTTAAAATGACATACTTTTACAACAGCTGATGTTAATGTGCTTAAACTTGACAAAAACTTTTGACACTCGATTTTCTGCACCCTATAATTACATTGAAAAAAAAATTTAATCATTTCATGTTCTAGTCACTCCTCCACCCCAACACACAAAATCTTAGCTCAACCATTGTTTACATCAGTGGCGAAACCACTTGAGGACTGAAGGGGGCCTTCCCAACCCCCCCCCCCCCCCCCCCGAAAGTTTTGAAAAGATTTGGAAATATCCTAAATAGTTTGAAAACTTTTTAAAAACCTTATCATTTTGGCCCTATACTTGATAATATACGTATATATTTAAGAAGAAAGTCTAAAAATAGACATAATTTGCATTTAAATAAAATACAATCTATAAATACATATGTCAACAAATTACAATAATTAAACACTCAACATCTTTAAAATGAATATTTTAACAATTATCTCAACAAATAAAAGTGAATTTTTTTTAATTTTCATCCCAACCCAACACATCTAGGGTTTACTTGTATACAGCAGTAGAAAAATTGAAAAGTCAAATACTTTGTTGTTGTGCCACACAACCAAGCCTTCCACACAGTTGCAAAAACAATCTCTCTCTCTCTCTCTCTTTCTCTCTCTCTCTCTCTGCGCGTTGTGGACTTGGTTTTTTTTCTTTTTCTTCTTTGCCTTCTTCTCACCACTGCCTTTGTCTTCTTCTTCTTCTTCTTCTTTTTTTTTTTTTTTTTGCCTTCTTCTTTTCCTTCTGGCTTCTTCCCGCCACTGCTAGACTGCCTTTGTTTTTTTTTTTTTTTTTCCAATCTTTCAGTTCTTTTCTTTTGAAACTTTTAGAGGCTATTTGGTACATCATTTTAAACACATATTTTCAATTTTTAAATAACATTACACATATTTTTATATATATTTTCACCCACATATCTTTTCAAAAAAACTAAGAAGGGTTATTTAAACACATATTAAATGAGCCCTTAGTTTGTTTATTATTTGTACTATGTGTTGAAACTACTACTAGGCAAGAAAGAAGAAAGAGTGGCTCAATTTGTGATTTGTCTTTGACTTTGTCAGTGTCATGGGCCCCTCAATTTGTGTGGCCGTGGTTGTGCCATGGGCCCTAGCCACTCATCCTTGACTGTCACATTGTGCAGTGCTCTATGTATGACCCTACTTAAGACCGGCTGATCCATAAAACTCTTTCCCAGGTTAGGTACTCTTTTTTTAGTTTTGGTAAGGGATTTTTAATAACATTGTTTAAAGCGTTATAAAAATATATATGTGTTAAGAAATATTGTAAAAATACGTGTTATAGTGTTTAAACACTAAAAATTATTGTTTAAACAACAATACCAAATAGGTCCTATATATCTTTAAAAAAAATTATATTTGAGTTTTAACCGGACTAGTATTAAAATAGTTTTTTCATTTAAACTTTGACAATGAAGTTTTTTTTTTTTTTTCATTGGCTTTGGTAATGAAGTTTACATAAAAGTAAACTATTATAGTAATTTTAATATACTTATAATGAGTAACATCATGTAAGCACAATGTGAAGGATTCAACTTTTATCATTTAAAAGAAAATTAATAATGGTAAATTATTAAAAAAACAAAAATAATAAATAATAAAAGTCCTTTTAAATTTCTAAATACAAATGAAATATTATTTTTAATGAGAATATATTATTTTTTTGAGAATTTTGGAACCTTGACAATAAGGAGTTCAATTATAGCTACTAATGTTAATTATTTTAATATTCTTTTAAATTTTTAAGTCCTGACTTTATCATATAATATAAGATACCTGAGGTCCTCCACTAGTCATAAAGTAGAAGACTTTGTAGAGATGATTAGCCAAAGCCATTTGTTCTATTGGCCCTATCATATCTGACATCACCATGCTCGAGGACCTTGTTGACCTATAAATGTATCTAGCTGCTGCCTGCAATTAACAGCATGCCCATAGCAAGAAAAGTTCGGAAAAGGTTCGTCGAGAATCAGCATATAGCTTAATACAGTTTTTTTTGGTTAAGGGGAAATATATATAAAACACAACTAGCTTACAGCAGAGTTAGGGTCCAGAGCAGACACCCTATTTACAACCAGACCATCCTTTTCCCTACTAGTTAAATACAAAAGATCATCATTTGGTGGCCTATCAAAAACAACAAACCCTTCCAACATGTTACTGCCCCATTTTGCTAGTGCATCCGCACATCAATTTCCTTCTCTATACACGTGGACCACTTGAACTTGAGTGAATCTTGTTAGTAAGTACCTGCAGTCATATAAAAGAGGAGCATACGGCTTGTTAGTAGCAGCATTAGTCTTAATAAGGTCCACCACTACCTTCGCATCTAACTCCAGAATCAATCTTTGGATACCTTCATTCAACGCCAGCTTCAACCCATCTCGCAGAGCCTAGAACTCAGCAACAATACTAGAAGCATATCCAATGGATCTCGCATATCCTCTAATCCACATCCCATTGCAATCCCTTAAAATACCCCCACCTCCCGCTTTGCCAGGATTACCACATGAAACCCCGTCCGAATTCAGCTTAAACCACCCAACCGGAGGCTTAAGCCATCTCACCTGAATAACAGCCTTCTGTTTAGGACTCCTCAGAGTGCCAATGCAATAGAAAAAATCCACTGCTTGTGCAAGACAGTGGCTATGCAGATTGAGATTAAGGGGAGTATTTTCAAATATAACTTTGTTTCGATACTTCCACAGATTTCAAACATACTATAGCTTAATACAGTTTAAACATACTATGTGTGCGTTTGCGGTTTTTTATTTTATTTTAATTTATTTTTATTTTTATTTTTATTGGTGTGTAGGAACCAGTGCCTCTTGCATTGTTCATGAAAATGAACTGTGCATTTAGGCCCATGAACAATAACCTTTTTATTATTATTTTTTTATTTTTTTCGGTTTTCAGTTTTTAACAAAATAAGCTATATTCAAATGGACGGAGACAAGTGTACGGAACACAGCCTTCTCCCACCATTAGTTTCAAAGTAAGCCAAATAAAGTTTTTTGTTAACGAGGAAGAGAAAAAATTTGAATTTCTTTTTGTCCCCTTTATTTCCTTTATTTTATGAGATAATTGTAAAAATAAATACTACACCTTCACAACATTGTTTCTGCCTAGATAATTACTGTATTTGTATTTTTTTTTTAAATGCGTTATGTATACAATATTTTTATAACATTTTCATAATAAATCCTATCATTTTTTTGAAAAAATAATAATACTTATTAGAACACACAAACATGAAAGTAATATATAAAGTTTTTTAAACAAGTTTATAATACATTACATAATCATAGCACTACTACAAAATAACTTAACCTTTGTAATAGTAGTCTAAATCCTACCATTTAAGATTTAAGCAGTAAGTAAAAAAGTAATATAAGTAGTAGTTTTAAATTAAAATTAGTAATAACTTACCATTTATGATTTATTATCAAAATGGTGTAAAAATGTAATGTACATAACAATTTTTTTTTTTTTTTTAGATAAAAAATTTAGATAGTGTTATAATTAGGCGGTGGCCCCCTTTGGCCCCGTAGGTAAAGTTGTATACTTTAAAATGTTCAGAGTACGGATAGAGTAAACATAATAATATACCGTCCTAAACTAAAAAATTGCAGTTCGAATGTTGATCAAGTTTAACTTATTTTCATTAGTGCTTGAGAAGATGCTATTGATGACTAATAATGTTGTTGTAGAAGTAGTTTGGTTCAATACAATCTGATTCATAACCAAACCGGATTGAGACGGTTCAAGCATGGGAACTCAAAGCCAAGCCCCCTACGCCAGAAATTGTGTCAGTAATCATTAAGACAAGTAAGCATCTTGGGTCTTTATGTTATAAATTATTATATTTATTATATACAATTGAATTGTGAGGAGAAAATGAATTGTTTGGTTTTGTGAATTGTGAGGACCAAGTTGTAGTTGAAGCTGGAAGTTTGGTGATAAAGGACATAACCATGGTTAACATTTAAATTTAATTAATTAAGTTGAGTGGACCATTCTGTTATTATCGTTATAATATTTATTATAAGTCTTGAGTTTATGGTTCGCGTGTAGCCATACTTACGGAAGTCTGAGAAAACCCTTGCAGTCGCTAGCAAATCATTAGTTTCAGGTAAGTGAGGCTAGGGTGTGTTATGGGAGATTGAACGAAGGCAATCCAGCAAGAGTGGAATTTGTTTGCTACCTTGAATTGACCCGCTACCTTGCGAGCTTCTAAAATCAATTCTGACTATGGTGACTTGATACGTGAGTGGATTCTTTAATACCACAATAGGGTATATTTTCTCTTGGCATCGCCTTATTTGGAAGAGGTGATTGGAAATCTATATATTACTAAAAGCTGAAGCGTAGCGTTTAATGCTGCTGCTCTTCTCACGTTGCGCCACATCAGCTGCTACGTCATTCTTTTTTTCCTTTTCTTTTTTAAAATATAATTTGCTTACAATTTTAAAATGGTTTTTACAATTTATTTATTTACTTTTATTATCACTCTATAATAAATCCAGCATACTACTTATTTATTTACTTCTACTATCACTCTATAATAAATCTATATAATTAATCCAACATACCTCTTATTTATTTAGTTTTACTATCAAGTTTAACTCAAAGCCTTTTCAGTTTAGCTTTAAGGGTTTGCGTGAGCCTTTTCAGTTTAAAGGAAAAAATAAATAAATAAATAAAAAGCAAAAAAACAAAAAAACAAAAAAACAAAATGTTGAAACCTTTCAAGCTTTAGGGTTTTTTTTTTCTTTCAATTTTCTTATATAACATTTATTTTTTTAATATTTACACTTCTCCAACCTTTCTCCCACCCTTACCATTTCATCTCCCCATTACTTCTTCAATCTTTCTCCCTCCCTTACCTTTTCATCTCCACACTACCCTCTACATTAATATCATTTTTCCTCTTTCCCTTCATCTTCCTTTATTTTTGTCTTTTCTTATTCACACCCTCTTACTATAAATTTGTCACTATCTCTTCTATTCTATGCATAGTTTTCCCTCACAAAAAAAAAGGTTCCCTCTCTCTCTCTCTCTAAATTTTTTGGTGGATTTTTTTTTTCCTATAATTTTTTATATTCTTTAAAACCCTATTTTGGGTTAATGCGATTTAGTTTTGCTTTTTAAATTGTGATTTTGTTTTGTTTTTTAAATTGTTGTTGTTGTTTTTATTTTTTATTTTTTATTCTCTTTGATTGTTAAATGTTATCTTATTGCATTCTAAAGAATTAAATATAGCATATAAAAATATAATATTATTCTATTACATAGCATGATTTGGATAATTTGGTATTTATTCTGTTACATAGCATGATTTTTTATAGTGCTCAATTTAGATGTTAAACTATGAGACTTTACTAATTTTTGTTTATTTTCTAATCCTTTGTGGTGGATAAAGTATTCTTAATAGTTGTATTAGAAGTACTCTATAATGTCATTTATTTAAAAAAAAAGCAAAGGTTAGCCAAACGAAAATAATCGAATAGGAGACAAATTTTAACTTTTGCAATTTTATTTTTATTATTATTATTTTATAACAATGCATGTATAGAAATTTAATTCTTAGATTTTGCTAATAATTGTTTATTTGATAATATGTTTTGGGCAGCTGAAATTATAATTTCTACAAAGAAAATAACCTTAATAGATTATCAAAAACAAAATTTTATCCTAATATTGGTTCAATTAATCATTGTCAAGTTTTTTTTTTTTTTAGTTTACGTTTTTTTGGTATTTTGGATTGTTCATATATTACATTTATGATTGTTCCTATAATAAATAAAAATATAATTACGAAATACATTACTCATTATTAGATTAGTTTAAATTGTAAAATTTTTTTTAATAAAACCACCATAAAAATAATTATCATGCGTAACGCGCGGGTTTACAGCTAGTTTAATACTAATAGCTAGATAAATTACACATATGGGGTTGCATGAAACAATTTATACATACATGGATTCCAATTTTTTTGTGCATAAGTGAATCTAAATGTTGAGCCTCTAAATTCCTCTTTCTCTATCTCTCCAAAAAAAAAAAAAAAAAAATCTAAATATTCAACATTCGAACTACAAATTTTTAGTATTTTTCTCCCAATTTCAAGTGTAAATTTTTTTGTTTTGAATATGCTAGATTTGTATTTGTTCTACATTCAGGTAATGTCTTCATTATGTATGTTGTTGCTTGTAATCAAATGAATGTATTGAATGACTACACTCGGTTAGAGAATGAGTGAGGGATCCTACCCTTAATGACTAAATTATTTTGAGAGAGAGAGCATTTGAAATTCTAAGGATAGAGGAACTGACAAAACATATAAAACAATTTTTTTTAGTAAGATTTAATAAAAATAATTTTTTTTATTACATAGTGGTCATGTGTAGTCCATATGATCAATGTAGTCAACAATATTATGAGTCAATAATACAAACCTGATAACATAGAGAGTCTATTTGTAATTAATCCAAAATTTTCAGGGGTCATTTTACAATTCGGCCTAATCTAAAGTCCTAAATTTGGAATTGTTTAAGTTTGTTATTTTTATTTTTGAGAACAGTATTTCAACCAAACCCATAATAATATCTTTTGGGTAAACGTATAACTTTACCAGGTATTGATAACTCATTTAATCCTTTTGGGTTCATCTTGTTGCTTAGCCGACTAGATATGACTTGTAATCTAAGTCATTCCAATCATAGAGTAGAAGTTATTCCAAGCTTTTGGGTAACATAAAGGATTAAGGAAGAAGAAAGCAATCATACAGAGCATGAAGAAACAACAAGGGCCACACATGACAGTTGACACTCCTGACTCCTTGTCCTATACACAAAAACAGTAGACAAGGCAAAACTTCTCATGTCCCAATATCAAGAGAAGCCCTATTCTCTAGGTTGAGACTCCACGTACTGTGTATATGCAAGTGATAAATTTTTTCTTAAACGCAAAGCATCAGAGAAATCTTGTTCACTCCTCTCTTAGGAATAGCTCCCACGCTGCAAGTTGGTTGATCCCTGCTGTTAGAGATATATTAGCCATTAGTATAGGGCCTATACTAATGGGCTAATATATCTCTAACACCTACCAACCTACACTTCCTCTTCAATAATTGCCAGTACAAATTCTTACTATTTGCTCGTTGATGTTTGGGATTTTTTTCTTTAAATTTATTTTTGAGCTCAGTTAGAAATCCTACTCTAATGAATCTAATATATTACCCTCACCTCTACCCACTCAGGACCACTCGAACTTGGGTTCTCAAAACCCATAAGCCTTTAAGACTTGGGGAAGTACCGTTCTGCCCAATGTGGTAGTGGTTGATGATTGGGATTTTAATTACTCTGTTTTCAGCTATATAGGTGCATGTCCTGTAATTTTTATTGCTTTACTATTTATTTATTCTCTTTATTTGTCCTTGTATATCAATTGTATTTTCTTGTTCATCAAAAAATCAATTGTATTTTCTTATGAAAAAGGACTACCTTTTTATTTAAATGTAATTGTTTCTTCTTATTAGCCAAAAAAAAAAAAAAAAAAAAGGTACTTGTTTCCTTTATTTATTTTGTGAATTTCCACCTCGCATGCATTAGCCCTCTCTGCTCTGCTACCTAACCTTTCAATGTGGACAGTAATGCAAATTAGGTTGAGTCCTTAAAAAATTCTAGCATCACATAAAAAGTTACAATTTTTGCCATAATTATCCTATGTGACAAACTATAATTGACTGCTTATCACTTTTACATGATTCTCATAGAAATATCTATTTCACAAATTCTTTTTTTGAGATAATTTTGATCACAATTTTTCACCAACATTTATTATTCAGTACTTGAATAGTTATAACAAAAGTAATGATTTTTTACTTACATCTAAATTTTTTTATTATGAACCTAGGTCAGGGCCCATCTTTGTACCTGTGTATGTCATGAATGCTTTTTGCTTATCATAGTCATAGTTCGGTTTAATATCATTAATTTTGTTTTGTGTGTGTGTGTGTGTGTGTTTTCTCAAGCTGGGGGAACATATGCAACAACTTGTGAAGCTAAAAACTCATAAAAGAAAAAAAGAAGGAACCTGTGAAGCAAAAATTGTTTTCCTTTGTCCTGAGTGATCTCATTACAAATAATGGAGTTCGAGGAAGGATTGGAGCCAGTAAGTCCTACTGGACAGTACTTCAACAGCTCTGTGCTATCAGTATCCATTATTGCTGTTATGGAATTTGAGATTCCAATCAACAACCTGCCCTCCATAATGTCATTGCTCAAAGATGTGTTCCTCCCCATCAATCCTCGTTTCTCCTCCATTATGGTGCTCATCTCTCTCTCTCTCTCTCTCTCTCTCTCCTTTTATATTACACATAAATTTCTTAATTTCTCAGTTTGATTAGATGAAGTTGTTATTCGCATGCAAAAGCTATATATGGTTAACTAGCTATGAGAAAGTATTAAGGCTATAGCATATTTACGAAGTTGTTTTATTCATGATTTTGTAATTATTTACCTTTCTTCCAGAATACTATATGTTCTTTAATTTAAGTAGTATTTAAGCAAAAAGAAGAAGTTATTTTAGCCTATTTTAAAAACGGCACTAAGTAGTGATAATTTGAAAATAGGTCACAGGTGAAAATGGTGAGAAACAATGGAAAAGAGTAGAAGTGAAGCTTGAAGACCACATTAACGTTCCCATTTTCCCTATTGGATTGTCACCTGATTCGTATGACGAATATTTTGATGACTACATATCAAAGATAGCAATGAACCATTTTCCACAGAACAAACCACTATGGGAGATTCACATTGTTAAATATCCAACAAGCAATGCAGCTGGTACTATCATATTCAAGCTTCACCATGCTCTTGGTGATGGCTACTCTCTCATGGGTGCACTTCTTTCTAGTATGCAAAGAGCTGATAATCCTTCTCTTCCGCTAACATTTCCCTTTCGCCAACGCCCAGAGTCAAAAAGTGACAGATTAAGCATAGGGGTGTCCCAACTCGTTTCCTTGATCTTTAACACTATACATGATTTTGGATGGAGCATGTTAAAGAGCACTTTGATTGAAGATGATCGAACTCCGATAAGGTCTGGGGAAAAAGGAGCGGAGTTTCAACCAATTTCAATATCAACTATGACATTCTCTCTGGATCATATCAAATTTATTAAGGACAAGCTTGGAGTGGTAAGATCAAAACACACACACACACACACACACACCCACACACACATATATATATATATATATATATATCAGGTTTTATTGGATTACCCACCAATTCGTCATTTAGCACAACTGTACTGGATCCTAGAATTTCAAACCCATTGTTAATTAGTGGAACTCAAGTTACCAAACAGTAAGAGCAATGACATCAGTTTGCCTAAAATTTTCTCCTTATTTTAGAATCAAAACTTATTTTTCCTGTTTTAATTAATCAATTTTCAAAATAGCCCCATGAAATTTCCTAATCTAAACCCTATTTTATTTAAATATTATTTCATCATTCATTTTATTATTATTTCTCTCTTTTTCAAAACACCAATTTTTCTTTATCACAATTACCGCAATACAAAAACTACTAAAATCTTGATTTGGGGAATGAACATTGCTCCCTAAAGATAGGGAGCAATTTGTAGCAAAACTCCAAAATATATAGAAGGGATAGGGAAGCTAACGTGGGGAGCGGGGATGGGTTTTCTTCCCTTACTCTATTTTAGAGAGACTCATGCCATTGCTCTAAGCTATCAGATTTTTGACGGTGAGATCATATTTTTGATTGCTCTAGCTCACCTAGAAAACACTTCATTTTCTTATTCTTTTCTTCATATTTTTCCATTCATTCAATATTGTCAGATGATTGGACTAAAATTTGAAAAGCTTGTTTTCATTTGGTTTTTTGGTGAGAATTAGTTTATTTTTACTCAATTGAATAATATATTCTCAAGTGCAGACCATAAATGATGTAATTACTGGTATAATCTTCTTTGGCACCCGGTTATATATGCAAGAGATTAGCCAGAAATCAAGCAAAGCGGATTCCACAGCAATAGTGTTGCTCAGTACAAGGACAGTTAAGGGCTACGAGTCAGTCAAAGAGATGATCAAACCTGAATCCGATACACCATGGGGGAACCAATTCGGTCTCTTACATGTATCATTACCAAAGTTTACAAATCTTAAATCATCAAATCCCCTTGAGTTTGTTTTGAAAGTGCACAAAATAATCAGGAAGAAGAGAAACTCTTCATCTGTACACTTCACTGGTTGCCTATTGTCGATTATGAAGAAACTAAAAGGCCCTGAGGTACATACACAATTTTACTCTTGAAATCTCTAGATTTTTCAAATTAAAAAAGACCCTGTATAGTTTAAAATGAAGTTGCTTGATTTGAAAGTCTAATACTTGTCCACCATGACTAAGGTTTTGAAATTGTAATTCTTTTCCCCCCCCAAGAAGTCAAAAGTTTTAAACCTTAAGGACGGTTTATAAATAGTTAAGCAAGCCACATAATTAAATTCAGTGATTCTAACATTACATTCAAAATTCTTACAATTTTTCTTTTGAAGCAACATAAAAAGTATTTAAGAAGTTTGCTTCTTTAGCTCCATGTTTTTTGGCTTTTGTTTATGTGGGATGCTATAGTTTGCCTCTTTAGCTCCTAGTTGGTGGTATTATGAAAAGCAACATAAAATTACTTAAAGTGGTTTAAGTTTGCTTCTCTAGCTCCTAGCTGGTTGTACCATGAAAGCAACGTAAAAAGTACTTAAAAGAGGTTTGCTTCTTTAGCTCCTAGCTGATTGTACTACAGGCTTTGGTCCTTTCATGGATACTGTAACGTTTCTGGTTTTCAGTATATATATCCTTTATCTTAGAGGGGGAAAAGTACTTAAACAAGGAGTAATTATTAGTTAATTTTTTGTCTTATAAAGAACAGAGAATGTTTAAAATATATACCAAGCTATATTTTGAAGAACCATTTCTGAATTTTTCTTTGCTATGGGCAATGGGCATGCGGTGGTGGCAGGCAGCATCTAAATACATCCATAGAGCATCAAGTTACTCGAGCATGTCGATCTCAAATATGATAGGGCCAGTGGAACAAATGGCTCTGGTTAAACATCCAGTTAGAGGCTTATACTTTATGACCCTTAAAGTACCTCAGGTATATAAAAATTCTCATAAATTAACTACATTCGGGTTTTCAAAGTTAGCTACCATCTTATGACAGTGCTTTGTTTATTTCTTTTTGAGATCTCACATTGAAGTTTTTATATTTTGTTGTTAATTTTGAACGAAGTACTTAAAACTGTCTTATTTTTAACCCAACCCAATCTCCTCCCCCAGAAAGAACAAGCAAAACAATATATATATATATATATATATATATACACACACACACATATATATATATATATATATATTGTAGGGATAAGAGCCTAAAATCGTATATTGGGCCTTGGACTTTGTCCGAGGACGTTGATTGGTCCGAGGATGAATAAACAGTTGTGAGAGTATTAAGTTCAAAGTCCACAAAAGTAATATTCCAGTGGAAAGGTGTTCTGAGAAGGAATATTTCCTCGGATAAGCCAAGCGTAGATCGAATATATGCCCTATCACTCAAAGTAACCTTCCAGGAAACTCCACTGCTAGGGGCAAGCATCGCGAACATATTGGAAGAATAGGAACTAGGAAATATCTGAGATAAAGCTACTGCCACCGCATTGAATGCACTGCAGCTACTTTTTTGGCCGCATTTATGTGGAGAAAACCCTTGAACAGTGCTACCTTGGCTACCACAACTCATAGAAAGCCAAAGAGGATGTTTGATGGGGCAGGTACTCAAGTAAGGGCTCAAACAATCAACAAATGTAGGATCAAGATAGTCCAAAATGAACTATATAATGTAAGAGACCTTCTATGGGTAAAGGATCGAAAAAATTATAGAAGAAAGCACTGTAGCAATCTAAATGGTATTTGTAATTGTCTCTAATTAATATATACTAGAACTTACCTCTTCGAACCCAGTCGAGAGTGAATTTATTCAAACCAATCTTTCTGGCTTTTGTTTGATTATCTTTCAAACCTATTTTATCCGTTGTCCAATTCATTAGGGTCTAGTTCTTCAATCCACTCTCTACAAATTTATTGTGCTGGGCTCACTAGGCCTATATCTCTTTACACATTGGGTTTAGGCTTCAAAATGTGTCTCTACAATTGGCGCCGTCTGTGGGAAGAACTTGTGTAATAGTGAGTGCAACAGTTATTTATGGTAGGATCAGATCCCCATCAACAAGAATCCATGGGTTCCCAACGACAAGATGATTTCCTTAACCTCAAACGCAGGTGAGATCGAGAAGGTAGTGTGCACACCACATATACCAGTAGAAGTCACTCTCAAGTTGGAAGTCACGTCTCTTAAGAGCAGAACAACATAGCCATTCAAAGGGAGATTGACCATCTAAAGAAGGAGGTATGCCATGCATGACAAAGACGAACTCCCTCCTAGTCTGACTCCTCTTCTGATGGTGAGAAGAATGATAGTTATCGACGTAGATCAAGGACTCCTCCTACTGAATCTTTCTCATATGAAGAGGAACACCATCGTGAACATAGATGCAAGAGCCCGACTTGCAGAGGCCTAGGAAATGATGCTATAAGCAAAGCGTTGAACCAGATTTCCAAGTCACCCTTCACGCATAAGATTGAAGGGGCAATTCTTCCTCGGCGGTTCCATCAGCCAACATTCGCCATCTACAATGGTCGAACGGACCCTGTGGAGCATGTGAGCCACTTTAATCAGAGAATGGCTGTCCATTCCAAAGACGAAGCCTTGATGTGCAAGGTGTTCCCATTCAGTCTGGGACCCATGGTGATAAGATGGTTCGATGGCTCAAGGGCAGATTCCATAGATTCCTTCAAGGAGCTCAAGTGGGCATTTGGCTCTCGTTTTATTACTTGTACCACCAGGGTCCCTTTGCCCAAAGATTCCCCACTGTCCTTATCTATGCGAGAAGAGGAGACTCTGAAGACGTACTCGGACAGATACTACGAAATGTTCAATGAGATAAATGGTGACTTTGATAACGTGGCCATCAGCACTTTCAAGATCGGCCTCCCAGCCGAGCACCGTTTCAAAAAGTCTTTGACGAGAAAGCTTGTCACCAGTGTGCACCAACTCATGGACTGGATTAATAAGTACAAGAGGGTTGAAGGAGACCAGCAGCAAGAGAAAGGAAAGGCTAAGGTTATCCCTTAAGAGAGGAGGAATTTCAAGTCGGACCAATACAACAACAATCGACCTCAAAGGGACTTTGTTGGGCAGTCAGGATTTGCCAATGCCAAGGCGATTAACGTTGTGTTCCGAGAACCGGTGCATCAGGTTCTAGAGAAGATTAAGGATGAGTCATTCTTCAAATGGCCAAATAAGATGGCAGGAAACCCCTTGAGGAGCAATCAAAACCTTTATTGCCAATATCACCAGGACTAGGGACATACTACAGAAGATTGTAGGAATTTGTGGGACCATTTGGACCAGCTGGTCTGAGAGGGAAAGCTGAAGCAGCTTTTGCATCATTCCAATGGTTAGGGGATCCAGACAAGTTCAGAACTCCGGAGAGATGCTTCTTTAAGGCCTCCTTTAGACACGATAAATGTCATCTTCGCAACTCTAGGGAGGACCAGCTCCTGTCCATCTAGAATAATGTCTGTCACTTGGCTGTCTACCGAGAACTCAAATTCCGAACCAAAGAGGGCTAAAGTGAGTATCCAACCGGCATTAAGCTTTTCGAATGAAGATAAGTTTGGAACTATATAGCCCCATGATGATGTTTTGGTGATCACGCTAAGAATTGGAGGGTATAACGTGAAAAGAGTGATGGTGGACTAAGGCAATGGCGTTGAAATCATGTACCCCGACTTGTACAAAAAGCTAAACTTGAGACCTGAGGACTTAACAGCCTACGATTCTCCTCTGGTGAGTTTTAATAGGAAAGTTGTCATTCCGAGAGGTCAGATTAAACTGCCAGTGTAGGCTGGTTCAGAAGTAGTGGAGGTGGACTTCATCGTGATGGACGCTTATTCCCCTTACATAGCCATTGTGGCCAGGCCCTGGCTTCATGCCTTGGGAGCTGTCTTTTCTACTCTGCACCAGTAGATGAAATATTCAACGAGGGGCCTAATTAAGGAGATCGTTGGGAGCCAATCCACGGCTAGGCAATGCCTAGTGGCTGCTATCCTACATCAGCCCGAAGCTGAACCCTCGGCCTCTACTGAAAAGGGCTTATAGCAATTAAAGGCTCCGGAATTGCCTATCAATGGATCAGCCGAGAAGGCAAAATGTGAAGACTTAGAAACAGTTGTTGTTAGTAGTGATCCAAAGAAGTTCTTTCAGGTTGAAACTCAACTGCCTCCTTAAGAGAAGGAAGAGCTAATAGAGTTTCTTAGGAGAAATGTTAACGTGTTTGCGTGGAATGCTTACGAATCCCTAGGGGTGGATTCGAGCTTCATCTGTCATAATTTAAAAGTTAATCCATATGTCACCCCCAAAAGGCAACCACGTCGGCACCCATCCAAAGATCATTCTGATGCTGTCAAAGAAGAAATGATGAAGCTTAAGCAAGCAGAGGCTATCAAGGAAATATTCTACCCCGAATGGCTAGCTAACACCGTAGTAGTAAAAAAGAAAAGTGGGAAATGGAGGGTGTGTGTAGACTTTACGGACTTGAACAAAGCCTGTCCAAAAGACCCCTTCCCCCTACCTCGAATAGACTAATTGGTAGATGCAATGGTAGGCCATCCTCGGATGACTTTCTTGGATGCCTTCCAGGGATACCACCAGATACCACTGGCCTTGGACGATCAAGAGAAGACCATTTTTGTCACTCCCAGTGGAAACTATCATTACAAGGTGATGTATTTTGGTCTAAAGAACGCAAGATCTATTTATCAAAGAATGATGACTAGGATATTCAAGCCACAGTTGGGCAAGAATATCGAGGTCTACATAGATGACATGGTAGTGAAAATTAAGGTTGTGTCCGAGCATGTGGGAGACCTCGGGAGCATTTTTGAAATTCTAAGGAAACACAAATTGCGTCTTAATGCTTTTAAGTGCTCTTTTGGAGTGGGATCGGGCAAGTTTTTGGGCTACACGATAACTCACCGGGGAATTAAGGTTAATCCAGACCAAATTAAGGCGATTAATGGTTTAGAACCACCTCGGAATCCCAAGGAAGTACAGAAGCTAATTGAAATGATTGCGGCCTTAAATCGGTCTATCTATCGGTCAACGGATAGATGCAGACCCTTCTTCCTATTGAGTAGACTGAGGAGTGTGCTTTGGCCTTCAAGCAGCTTAAGGAATATCTCTCTCAGCCACCTATCATGTTTAGTCCTAAGATGGACGAGGTCCTGTTTGCTTATATTGCTATGGCCCCTTATGCTGTAAGCCTGGTGCTCATACGAGTTAATAGCAGCATACAAAGACCAGTTTATTATGTGAGCAAATCACTGCATGAGGCCGAGGTCCGTTACTTACCACTGGAGAAGGCTATTTTGGCGATAGTATATGCTACACTTAAACCCCTCCCCTCCTCATTACTTTCAGGCACACATAGTTGTTGTCCTAACTCAACTTCCACTCAAAGCTTTCCTCTGAAGTGTTGATTACATAGGGAGAATTGCCAAGTGGGGTACGATCCTAGGGGTTTTTGACATCAAGTATATGCCTCGTACCTCTGTCAAGGGCCAGGTCCTCGTAGATTTGGTGGCCGAGTTCACTAAATTCCTGTATGAGAAAGAGGAAGAAACACAATACATGGATGGAAAATTGGTTGTCACAATCACCCTGCAAGAAACTTTAGTTTGGAAGTTATATATTGATGACATAGCGAATCAAAAGGGGTCCGGAGTGGGGCTAGTTCTGGTCTTACCCAAGAGAATCACCATTAAGAAATCATTAAAATTGGGATTCTCGGCCATAAACAGCAAGGTTGAGTATGAAGTTTTACTGATGGGAATGACCATGGTTCAAAGAACAAGCAGAGGCAATAGAGATGTTCTCGAACTTAAGTCTAGTTGTTGGCCAAGTGAAGGGAGAGTTAGAAGCGAGAGACGAGAGAATGCAAGGGTACCTGGTTCAAGTTAGGCATTTGCAAGCAGGGTTAGAATCTTTCAGTCTATTGCATATCCCTAGAAGTGGAAACACACATGCTGATTCCCTAGCCACACTTGCAACCTCTTCGACATAGAGATTACCTCAGGTCAACCTAGTAGAAGACTTGTGCAAACCCACGAAAGGGAAGGCGGAAATGGTACACGTTCATTAAGTTAGGGTAGGGTCTAGCTGGATGGACCCCATAGTACTATTCTTGAATGAAGATATCCTGCCCAAGGAGAAATCAAAAGTTGATAAAGTACGAAGGAAAACTCCTTGGTTCTGGCTATTCGAGGACCAAAAATTATACAAACACTTTTTTTCTGGGCCATACCTGCTCTGCATACATCTTGAGGCATCAAAATTACTCCTTGAGGAATTACATGAAGGGATTTGTGGAAGCCACATTGGAGGTAGATCTTTATCTCACTAAGCCATCACTTAAGGCTACTGGTGGGCAAACATGCAAAAAGAAGAAAAAGAATATGTAAAAAAGTGTGATCAATGCCAGAGATATGCACCAAACATCCACCAACCGGAATGGGTCCTTAACCCCCTGTCCAGCCCTTGGCCATTTGCTCAATGGGGCTTGGACATTGTTGGCCCTTTCCCCAAGGCAGTGGGGAACAAGAGATATTTGCTGGTTGGCACAGATTACTTCACTAAATGGGTTGAAACTGAGCCCTTGGAAAATGTCAGGGACGTGGATGCTAAGAAATTCGTTTGGAAAAACATTGTCACACGGTTCGGGATCCCTCGTATCCCCATATCGGACAATGGCCTTCAGTTTGATAGAAAATCTTTCATAAGATACTGTTGTGACCTGGGAATTATGAATAGATATGCTACCCCAGCTTATCCCCAAGGGAATGAACAAGTCGAGGCTGTTAACAAGGTCATAGTGAGTGGACTCAAGAAGAGGTTGGACGATGCAAAGGGAAAATGAGTAGAAGAGTTGTCACATGTCCTTTAGACGTACCGAACCACACCTCGCAAATCAACAGAGGAGACCCCCTTTTTAATGACTTATGGAGCTGAAGCAGTTATTCCTTTAGAGACTGGCTTCCCAACGTTGAGGACAAGTTCTTTCAATCCGAGTGATAACAATGGATTGCTAGAAAAGAGCTTAGATTTTATTGAAGAAATGAGAGAAAGTGCAATGGTTCAATTGGCATATTACCAATACAAGCTTAAGCAAGGTTATGACGCAAATGTGAAGCTAAGGCCATTAGCACCTGGTGACTTGGTGTTAAGAAAGGTTCTAGGTACTGCAAATAACCCAGCATGGGGAAAGCTGAGGCCCAACTCGAAGGGGCTATATCGCATCACCTCGGTGGCTAGTATAGGAGCGTATTTCCTTGAAAACCTAGATGAACATGTAGTACCACGCCCTTGGAATGTAAACAACCTGAAAATGTATTATTATTAATGAAAATTTCATTTATCATATGCTCATTTGTTGTGTAAATACATCGTACTTCCCATTATCATCTATCTAAGAGATTAAATAGAATCTTAGTTATGCCTGGTCCCTCAAACCACATACTTTGGGAAAATTAACACTCTGTGACATCTATCTAAGTGATTAAACAGAACCTTAGTCATGCAAAGTCCCTCGGACCACATACTTTGGGGAAATTAACACTCTATGACATTTATCTAAGTGATTAAACAGAACCGTAGTCATCCTGATCCCTCGGACCACATACTTTGGGGAAATTAACACTCTATGACATCTATCTAAATGATTAAACAGAACCTTAGTCATGCCTGGTCCCTCAAACCACATGTTTTGAGGAAATTAACACTTAATGAAATCTTTATAAGTGTTAAACAAAACCCTAGTCATGACTGGTCCCTCAGATCACATACTTAGGGAAAATTAATGCTGTGATATCTATTGGTCTTTTACTAAGTGTCAAAACATACCCAAAATTGTATCCAACTCCTCGGATTGATGGCTTTGGGTAAGTTGAAGCCCTTACTTGTTTATCTAAGTGATGAGCTGAATGAAGGTTATCTGTCCATTTTATTTTTTAAAAAATATACAATTATCTCCCTCAGATTCAGCCTCCATTTTAAAAGATTCAATTCACAATAAAAATATGTGGTAAACCTCTTTATTGTTGGTACTTGATCAAATTACTAAAGTTATTAGCGATGTATTAGTGTTAATTTTTATTAAGGACAAAGTAACAACAATTCAATGCTATTGGTGATAGCAATAAGCTTCAAAGCACATAAAGTAAAGGAACAAGAGATAAATAGAAGGGGGAATACACTATTTACATTGACAGAATGTCATTACAAACAAAAAAAAAAAAAAAACTACTACAAAAGAAACTACAAGAAAATCCTAAGTGCTAAGACTTGGCCTTTGGAGGAGAAAGGTCTTCTTTCTGTCTCGGTTGAGAGGGAAGAGTGTCCTTGGCCTTCGGATCAGCTTCTTTAGTCTTGGCCTCTGCTTCCTTTGCCTTAGCTTCAGCTTCCTTGGCCTTAGCAGCGTCTTTGGCCTCTGAGAGGGGCTTGGTCCGTTTTCCCTTACCCTTGTCTTCGGCCCCATTAGCCCCTTGGCCTTGATCACCGGCTTGGCTGGGTCCTTTCAAAGCCTCAAGGAGAGGAAAAGCAACCTGGGCAGTCAGGGGCTACTCTGAAGTCTCTGGAGTAAAGGCAGGGGGAGAAAGGATGGCACTTAGAGCTTCACAAATGTCTAGGTGATAGTATACGCTCCCAGGCTGCCTTCACGCCGAGTCTATAGGGACTCCTGCAACATTAAGGGTCTTGTCCTATGTTAGATTGTAGTAATCCTTGCATACTTCAGCTAGCTTCTCAGTGAGCCTGGCTTGTGCCTCCTTTATGTTGAGGAGGTAAGACGTCTGCTTTTCAGCCTCAACTACCTTCTTGGCCAACTGAGCCACTTCCTTGGCCTTCTGAAGATCTTCCTTCAGCTCCATCACAAGTTGTCTTAAAGTGGCCAGCTCTATCTCGATCTGGTAGAGCAACTTGCGCTGGTCCTCAGCTTGAGTTTGGGCATTCTTCAGTCCTGCCTTAGTGCTCTTCCTTTCCCTCTCCTTAGCAATTAGCTTGGAGAGCAGCTCCTTGTTTTCCTCCTTTGCGGCCCCCAAGGCCTTTTCAGTCTCGAGGCGGAGATGGACCTCGTTCTTAACATCATATCGAACATCCTTGACCCATTCCTCGAACACAAAGACCTCCTGGGTGATCTGCACAAAAACAGTATAGCAACCCTATGTGAACGAGAGAGAGAAAAGAAAAAACTTATTAGTACTTAATAAATAAAAGGTGTGCGGCAATGAACTTACCTTAGTAAGGTCCCTTTTTAGGGACATGAAAAGGTCTTGCTACTTCAGCTTCCTCACAAATTCCATATCCTTAGGTAAAAGGAGTGGTTGGTCCAAGGCCTCAGCTATATATGCAGAATGACCTCTTTGAAACTCCCTGACAGAGGCGTTCCAAAGGATGGTAGCCCCATCCACCTCTAGCCGAGGAGACCAAGTGCGCTGCTAAAGGCACACCCCGGCCAAATTTTGCTCCTCCCGGCTGTCAACAAAAGTGGACCTTTTATCCTTGGGGCCTTTGGCTATTTTCTATTGTTTTGTGCTCTTTTAAAGGGCCACCTCACCTTCCTCAAGCTCCTGTATTGGCCTCTTCTTCTTTATATTTGGAATGACGTGTGGTTTGAGGTCAGTAGAGGGTAGAGGGGGAGGAGGGGAGAGAGTAAGAGGAACTTAGGACTTGGGGACTTCTTGCGAAGTTGACCCCTTGTTCCTTGTAGCCATGAGGTCTTTTAGGCTTTTATTCCCCCGGTTCAAGGCCATCTCATCTTCCTCTTCTTCGGAAGTGCTGTCTGGACGAGCAATCACCAGAATAGGGGCGTGAACACCTGAGTGCCTGTTAGTCTCCTCGGCGTCCGAGATGTGAACTATTTGAGCCTCTAGAGTCTCCTCTTCTTCAAAGTGAAATTTGTCTATCTCCTCCTTGAGAGATGAGCGTGAAAAGGCGATCTCCTCCCTTGGTGCTGCTATAGCCTTAGGCAAAATCCATTGGGGCAAAAGTACAACAAGTGGATAGTCTCTCAAAGCCAAAAAACCAGGCACAGAGACGTCTATGCGAGCTAGCTTGGAATTACTAGCTTTGATTGCCTGACCTGCCTCCTAGAAGATTCTTGACAAGGGCTTGTAGTCAAGTACCAAGTAGGCAGCTCGCAACTGCCTATCTTCACTTATAAAGATCTCGGACCTCAGCAAATAGTTGAGAGCCGAAATGTTGACCAAGCTAAGTCTCAAAGCAACGTGCCTTTTATCTGCAAAAACATCCGAGGAGGAAATCATGGTCAGACCAATGAAATTTATTGTCAGAAGAAGATGAAGTGTTAAAAATAAAAAGGAATAAAGCTAAAAGGTCTAAATCCCCTACTAAAGGGACTAATCCTAGGGTACCCCACCTGGATCTCCCGCCCGAGTTGGGCAGTGAAGACCGTCATGCCACTCTCCAGAGATAATCAGGTAGTTATCCTTTATGCCTTTGTTAGACTTAGGAAGACACGATATTAGTCTAATGATGTCAGATCGCAACTTGACATAATATCTCGTGTTGGAAAGTTTGTGGCACTTATACATATGAACTACATCGAGCCACGTGAGCCCCAAGCCCATTTGCTTATTGAGAGCGTCTACGCAACCTAAGATCCTAAATAGGTTAGGGGCACACTGGTGGGGAGTCCACCTATGGTTGATCAAATAGTCTTGGGTCACCCTGCCCATAGGGGTTGTCATTCCTCCTTCTATGAAAGCGATCATAGGAATGACTACCTCATCTTCCTCCCTATTTGTGACTATTTGGTTTGGGGCACAATATTGCAGGACTACTCCATGCGGAATGTGGTACTTGGCCCTAAAACCTTCCATACCGACATCAGAATCTATTAGGTGCTTAAAACTACCAATTTGGCTAATCTAAAGGGAAATGGGTGAAGTTTTTAAAGAAAGAAGACAAAGAATGGAGGGTCGAGGAGAAAACAACCTAGAAGAAATAAAGAATAAAAACTTATGGGGAAAGTGAGCAAGTGACTCTATAGGAAGTCCTTGAAAGTTTGAGAGTTCTTGAAAGGTTGAGAGCTCTTAAGAGTTTGAAAGTTTTTGCAAAGCGAGAAAAAGTGAGCCCTTCATGTGCCTTATATAAGAGGGAAAAATGAGTGGGAGTTATTTCACTCAAAATTCGAAGAAGAGTGTCCACTGTAGGATCTGCTCCTCACCATTGGATATGGGGAACAAAGCGCCGCCTGGAGCAATTAATGACGCATTACGGGCTTCGAGGCATCAGCAACAGTTATGAGAAGCGCCTGACGATGCTCCCACGTGTGTAAATCAGAGGAACTAGTAATTTTAACTCCTAAGAAGTCAAAACCCCAATTTTTCTCCTCAGATAAGAGGGAAAAATCGGAATTTTTAGGGGCTATTGTAGGGATAAGGGCCCAAAATCGTATATTGGGTCTTAGGTTTTGTCCGAGGACGTTGATTGGTCCAAGGACAAATAAACAATTGTGAGAGTATTAAGTTCAGAGTCCACTAAAGTAATATTCCAGTGGAAAGGTGTTCCGAGGAGGAATATCTCCTCGGATGAGCCAAGCGCAGATCGAATACATGTCCTATCACACAAAGTGACCTTCCTGGAAACTCCACTACTAGAAGAATAGGAACTAGGAAATATCTGAGATAAAACTGCTGCCACCACATTGAATGCACTATAGCTACTTTTCTTGCCGCATTTAAATGGAGAAGACCCCTGAACAGTGTTGCCTTGACTACCATAACTCACAGAAAGCTAAAAATGGTGTCTGATGGGACAGACACTTAAGTAGGGGCTCAAATGATCAACAAGTGTAGGATTAAGATAGTCCAAAAGGAACTATATAATGTAAGAGACCCTCCATGGGTAAAGGATCGAAAAAATTATAGAAGAAATTATTGTAGCAATCTAAATGGTATTTGTAATTGTCTCCAATTAATATATACTATAACTAACCTCCTTGGACCCGACTGAGAGTGAATTTATTCATACCAATCTTTCTGGCTTTTGTTTGATTATCTTTCAAACCTATTTTATCCATTGTCCAATTCATTAGGGTCTAATTCTTCAATCCACCCTCTACAAATTTGTTGTGTTGTGCTCACTAGGCCTATATCCCTTTACATATTGGGTTTGGGCTTCAAAACATGTCCCTACATATATATATATATATATATACAAACCCCGTGTATTTGGGGCGTATGACTATGCATTATAGAAGTATCAATTATTAGGAGACTTTGATTTTACGTACTTTTTAGCTCTTCTTTTACACAAGCATTACCAATAATTTTGTGCTCTTGGTGTATGTTTGGATGTATCCTTTTGGCAATTGCTTATATGCTAATTGCTGAAAATTCGTTTAAGTATATTTGTCTCTTAATAACCAAACAAAAAACAAACAAACAAAGAGAGAGAGGAAGACCGAAGACTTTAAAAAGATGTACATAAACAGATAGGCTAAATAAGTTAAAGAAAAAAAGGATTATAGCTCTGTTGATACTTATGTATAACTTGATTAGGTTTTCGAGTTGTGACTTACCATGAATATAGGATTGGTAAGGATTAGAGATTCATCTAATATTGGGGAAAAAGATGTTATCAGTATGGTCAAGAAATTGAAGATAAACAATGCGGTAGCGTCAAAATAATGGCTTCCATTGTTCATAATTTTAGATAATTTCATATATTTTCTAGCCACTATAGCATATGCTAATTTTGATGGTATTGCAGAGTCTTACAATTACAATGGTAAGCTACATGGGAAATCTGAGGGTTGCCGTTGGCTCAGAGAAAGGGTTCTTAGATCCCCACAAGTTCAAGTCGTGTGTGATCAATGCCTTTGAGATGACACTCCAAGCGGCACATGACATTCCCACATGAAAATATATAATTTGATGGGCAAATTACATTATTATTGGAGCTAATAAAGTTGCATTTGGTTTTGGATTCTACACTAAGTGTCTTGTGAGAGTTTTTAGTTAAAGGCGAAGGGAGGGAGGTTAGGGCCAGCATTGTATTTTTCAAATCTCTTTTAAAATTAATAGTTAACAATTTGTGATTTGGCCAAGAGTTTGTAACTCAACTAGCACTTCCCAGCGTTTCTAATAAAAATGTTTAGGACTCAATTTGTCATTTGAGATTTTAGATGTTATAAATTTTTATGTCGTGACTAATAAATCTGTAGACATACAAAGGCAGAGCCAAGGACAAGGAAACTCCTCCAAAAACTTCTTATATTTATATATTGAAGGAGTTTGGTAACAAATTTGGTCGTAGCCTAAGGTTACAACTGTACTCAATATCTTTTTATTGAATGTGAATTTTTGCAAATTCATTATTGGATTACCCCCTTTTATGCGCCAGTGATGTTTCAATATAAATAGGGGGTAATTCTATGATACCCCCTCTCTTTTTTTTTGGGGAGGGGGGGGGGGGGTTGGTACAATACCCAAAAGTAGTAAACCTTCTATAACAGATTACCAAAATATCATATATAATGATTCCATCTTTATATTGGACAGTACCAACATCACATATGAATGTACTTTTGTCACATTTAGTGGTTCTCTTATTTTTTTCTCACATTTGATAGTTCCATTGTCATATTAGGTAGTACCAACATTACATATAACTATACTTTTGTCACATTCGGCGGTTCCCTTATTTTTTTACTCACATTTGACAATTCCATCGTCACATTATGCAGTACTAACATCACATATGATTGTACTTTTATCACATTTGGTGGTTCTCTTCTTTTTTTTTTTACTCACATTGGATGGTGGCCAACATTATAATGGGTGGTACCAACATTACATATGACGATATCATTGTCACATTCGATAGTTCACTAATTTTTCATTCACATTGGATGGTGCCAATATCACACTAGACAATACCATCACATATGATGGCCCCTTTAATTTTTTTTAGTTGCACTGGATTGTACCAAAGAAACATTGGGCAGTACCATCCATTGTAACTAAAAATTAGAGTGGGCTAACTTTGTTAAATCTCTCTCTCTCTCTCTCTCTCTCTCTCTCTCTCATTGAGTTTTGGCTATTACTTGGCTTGTTAAATTTATTTCTTAGAGATCACATTAATTTATCCAATAATTTGACAATTACACAATTTGAAAATTACATGACTTTATTTCTCAACATCATTTTTCATCACCCCAAATTAAAAAAAAAAAAAAAAAAAAAAAAAAAAAGAAAGGGTGGGGGGGGGGGGGGGAACCAACTAATTAACTAACTAACTGATATGGAAGACTTCAAATTGAGACACATCTATAGGGAAGAACCCTCATAAATACAAAACAAATGACAGTACATTTGAATATTAATACTTGCAAGAGGCCAATCTTTGGATTGTAGTTTTAGACTTTTAGCGCGCGAAGTCAATTTAGATATATACTCTCAAAGCTTCAATAACTTTCTCGAGCCTGTCAAAATAAGATAAATTTCAAGATTTTGTTAAAAAAAGTGAACTTACAATGCTCATTTATCTTATCTATAACTAAAATCCTTACCAATCCTCTTGTGGCATATGAACGGCACCCTCTATTAAGTCAAAGTTTGGTGGCAATTGGATTCGTTTCTGAAACTCCTGCAACAAACAGATACTCGTCTACCTTAAAGCATAAGAACTTGTGCCATAAACATATAAGAAAGAACCAATACATCAAAATGTACACATCCCACAGAGAGAAAAAGAAAAAGAAATTATGCCTTTCAAATGCAAAGCCTTCTACTATTTGGCTTAGGATGACTGTGAAATTGACCTTGATTGCAGCTTCAAGCATAGCTGAAACACCAACATAGAAGCCTTAAATAACACAACATAGAAACCTAAATAATCACAATTTTAGGGGTCAAAAATTTTCTCAGAGCAATCTTTTAACACATGGACAAAACTTGCTATAGCTTGAAAATTGAAATACTAAGAAGTAGTCAGCACACGACCATATAGGGTCCGTTTGGATTGAGCTTATTGTTGCTGAAAACTGAAAACTGAAAACACTGTAGCAAAATAATTTTTAAATGTGTAAATAGTATCGTGGGACCCATTTTTAATATTTTTTAATACGTGAACAGTGCATAAACAGTACTAAACAGTGCATGAACAGTAAACCCATGTGAGGTTACTGTTCACGCGCAGAAAAAAAAAAAAAAAAAAAAAGGAAAACGTGGACGTAGCAAAACGCGGTATGCAAACGGTCACATAGTTGAGTTAGCCCTGGGAAGTCATTCAATTTGGGCAGATCATAGCGAATACAAAGTCTATAGTTTTTATTCCAAAAATTTCCATATAGGTTATGAGTTACCAAAGATGAAAGTTGTCTATTTTTTTTTTTTTTTTTGTAAAATTACATCACAATCCATGAAAATATAGTCATAAAGGAAAGAATTGGAGTGTCCTTCCTTTCTCGGACCAGTTAAGACTTTTACTTTAAAACCAGAGAGAGAGAGAGAGAGAGAGAGTTGATCAACTAGAGCAAATAGGGAAAGCTTAGGCAGGGAGTTGATCAATGGTTTGTTTTAGAGAAGTTTTCTTTTATATTTGTTAGGTTCTAAATATTTAGGATTAAATGTTTAGGTTCTAATTTTATGTATGTTGGCAAATCAAGAACAAAAACATGTCTAGGTTAAGATATTCATGTGTTAGAACAAGTGTTAGACATTGCTCAAGTTGGTTCAAGTCAAGATTCAAGAATAGTCAAGCTACAAAAAGAAGAATTCAGAAACTGTCTTGCTTGACTAATCGAGAGACAATCTCGACCGATCAAAAGTCGATTTCTATAGAATTTAAATCAGGTACGAAAGCCCATGAAACGTTTAGGCTTTAAGTCCAACATTGCTAGAGATAAAAGGAAAACCCTAAATCATGTTTCAGAAGCCCTAGAGAGTCTTGTGAGTTATTTCTGTAAGATTTGAGAGGTTTTGTAACCTTCTAATTCAACAAGCGTCTATCAAAAAGAAGATCCATATATAAGAACTGGTGGAGATAAGTTGCTGCATACAGATCAACAACTGCGGATGATTTAAAGCTTTAAGTGGGATCTCAAAGTCACAAACGTGGGTGTTTGTGTGCGACAAATTTAGATAGAAGAGTCTATGGATTCAGAGCTGCGTGTAATTGCGTGAGTAAGTACTACAAAAGGTAGCATTAAATTTAGGAAAAAATATATTATAAAACTTCCATTTTATTTAGTGAATTTGTTGCCTTGAGGATTGTTTAGGTTGAATCCTCCCTAGATTTTTTATCTTGAAACTAGACGGTTTCATTGGTTTTCCTAGGTCATCATATCACTTGTCTTCTTTACTTTTACACACTTAGGGTGTGTTTGTTTGGAGGTAAAATAGGGTGAATGGAAAACTTTGGAGAGAAAATAGGAAATAAAACTTTTTTAGAGTGTGTTTGGTTGGATGGGAAAGAAGAAAAATAAATAGTGGGGCCTAGGTGTTTTCTCCCTTGACCCACCAAAAAGTTTTCTCTCCAAAATAGAGACAAAACTGAGTTGATTTTTGAAAAATGTTGCTTCAACCAGGCTTTTACACTTCTAACCCCTCTTTTAAACAGCAACCAACTATGCCACAGTCTTTTTTTTTTTTTCCCTCCCTTTCCAGTTTCCACTATGCCACAACAACCGAGTTGTTTGTTTCTTTTTTTTCCTTTTTGTCTTTTTCTCTCTTTATAACGTGTTGAGCTTCTTCTTCTTCTTTTTCTTCCTTTCTTTTCTTTTTCTCATACACACACATATATAATATAATATAATATAATATAATATAATAACAAGTAAAAATAAAATAAAATAATATGTACGATGTGTAAATTTTTAAAAATATTATTTTAATAATTTTAATTAATAATAAGTAATATTTTTATTCTTTAATGAGTATAATATAAATTATTTCTTACATATTATGTAATAAGGGTATAAGAGTAAATTTACATAAACTACATTTTCTATTTTTTTATTTTTCTTCTCAACCAAACAAATGAGTTTTCCATCCTTCCAACCAAACACATATGAGAGGAAATTAAATCTTTTTTATCCTCTTACTTTTCTATCCTCCCATTTTTCCATTTCCCCAACCAAACAGACTCTTAGTGATATGAGTGTTTGTGTTTAATCTAGATCTGAATAATAAATCTAAGTAACAACTTGATTAATTAATTAGGTTAAACAATATGAGTATACAGGAGTCTAAATAATCCATCACTAATGCTATAGGACTTGAGTGCATTTGCTGTTAATAGAAGTGGGGTCTTACCATGCCATTGATATTTGTGTGCTTTCAGGGAGCTTTATATTATTCTTTTGGTTATTGTAAATCTGGTCGCTGTAGTGTGCTGTATAGAGTGTGCAGGGTTATTAAAGATCTATGTGGTTTTGAAGACCGTATCAAATAGATAGAGAGCACTCAAGTGATATCAACATGTTAACTTCTGAAATACTAACAAAGAAAAATTGAAACAAAACAAACATGGTAATCATTAATTAAGAGATTTCACAATTTGTGGTGAAATTAGGGTTTGTCGTTTTGATCCTTACCGTCATTCATATAAAAGCGATTCTCGGAAACCTTCACCAATGACTAAAGCGACGAGGTGCCAAAAGGAAATTCACTGAACACAGAACGCGAGAGAGAAGAAGCACCTTGATCTGTTTCTTTCTATCCTTTTTTCTTCAAGTTTTTTGCTATTATACATTATCTGCTTGACTGGTAATTGATGTCTCTTTAAAATTAAATTAACGGTCAAGATTAAAACGAAGTGACATAAACGGTTAAGATGTAAGTGGGCAACATACCCACTAAAAATATATAGGATACCATGGAATGACCCTAACTAAATGAGGAGTTTTTTTTTTTTTTTTTTTTTTTTTTTTTTTTTTTTTTTTTAGTATTCAACTAAAAATTGATCCTAGAGAAATTAATACTATTTCACTTTAGTTTTCCTCGGTTACTGATAGCAACAAATGTATTGTCAACCTATATTTATTGATATTCATATTAGGATTTTGTTAACCGCTATTTATGGAAGTTTTTATCGGAAAATAATGAAACTTGAAAGCAATTTTTTTTTTTTTTTTACAACTTTTTCTAATTTTTATAAGTATCAAAATTATCTTAAAATGATTCATTAACAAATGTCTAAAGACACCCATTAACCAGATAAGTTTTTTATTTTTTTTATTTATTTTTTATTAATTTTGAGAAACAAACAAATACACACACAGGAGTGAGAGGAATGAGTATTAACCAGATAAGTTGTGATTGTGCCACAGCACAACCAAGTAACTTGCTCAACTCTTTATTTTTTATTATTATTGACTCTTAAAATTATTATTATTATCTATATATATTATATAAATAAAACTGAAACTTTTGAAACTCCCATAATTTTTCACGTCAGCATTATTTATAAAAATAAAATTATTAAAAATAAATAAAACCCTAAACACCGTAATTATGTGTAACCCAATATCTATTTCTCCCCAAAACAAACCTGATAATCTTCAACTTCTAAACAATACCCAATACAAACGCAAACACCATACTCTTCTCTCTCTCTGTCTCTGTCTCTCCTTCAAACACAAACTCAGCCTAACAAACACTGCAAGACCCATACCCTTCTCTCTCTTTCTCTATCTCTCTACCCTTCTCCTTCCCTAAAACCCAAATGCCAATC
Source organism: Quercus wislizeni (assembly GCA_023055345.1). Taxonomy (NCBI): domain Eukaryota; kingdom Viridiplantae; phylum Streptophyta; class Magnoliopsida; order Fagales; family Fagaceae; genus Quercus; species Quercus wislizeni. Next base: position 1,627,975 of record JALGQJ010000027.1, read on the forward strand.
AGATCTAACAGACCGCCTCTCATGGGACATTGGGACAAATCAAGTTTCAAAGACTAAAACAATTCTGTTGGAGAGAGGCTGCAGTTATTTCTCTTAATGGGTTTTTGCCAGAATCATCTGGCCGTTGGGGGGACGATATGGTATGTTAGGTTTGGTTTTTGATTTTGTTATTAATCTTGATTTGCGTTGCTTTAAATTTTCAGATCCCACACCCCCCCTTTTCTCAGCCTCTCCGTTTATCAAGTTCAAAAATCAACCAAAGCCTCAACTTTGAACATACCCATTTGTATATCAAGTTGAGGCATACTTCAATTTTATTTTCTACGTATATTTAAAAATTATGGGGTTAATTCTTCTGTGTTCCCATTTGTATATCAAGTTAAGGCATACTTCAATTTTATTTTCTATGTATATTTAAAAATTTTGGGGTTAATTCTTCTATGTTTTTCAGTTTGGTTATTGAGTTTGAGTTTATGGTCTGCAATTTTTTGCATTTTTAGAGAAAAGCTCAGAAATTAGGCCTACTTTGTGATTTCTCAGACACTATTACTAGTAAGTTTTCTAATTTTATTTTATAAGTTTTCCTGTAAAATATGATTTAGGGTTTTGTTTGGGAGTGTTTTCTCTTTTAGATTGATGGGTTTGGAGCCAAATAGATTTTTTGAGGGGTTTTGTTAGATTCTTTGTTTGGTTGAAGACCCCAGCTTCTTCTCCAATTTCCTCCTTCATTAACCTTGGCTTTGCCGTTGCTGCCATGCCCAGCGAAGGGCTGAGTCTATAGAGTTTAGAAATTGTCTGCAAATCCCAATAATAGAAAAGTGCATAATTTGGAAGTTAAGGGAATAGGTATCAATTTTTTTGTTGCTTTGTGTTGTGAAGGTAATGGTAGAGAAAGCTTAATTGGTGTAGTTTTGCTGAAGGATTTTAAGGTTGATGTGGAAGCAATTGGACTTGCTTAATGATTTTGCTGAAGGTATCAATTGGACTTGCTCGATGTTTTTGAAATGCTAAGGCAGTAATCAGAGCCTTTGCAAATCTAATGTCGTTTTTATTTTTAATTGCTTTATTTCTGAAATTTTTAGTTATATTTTTCTTTCAAGAATAATTCAGAGGTACCCAAATGAAGGTTTTTCTGTTATTGTTTATGGTGACACAACTGATTATATTAATGAGCTGGGTTTTGGGTTTTTGACTCATGTGTGCATGTGAGAGTTTGATGTGCTTTATTATGTTAAATTAACCATAAATCTGTTATGGATCATAAGAACTTAGTAGTTACTTCTTTAATGGTTAATCATGGATAGAGTTTGGTGTGCTTTGATTTGTTAAATTAGCCAAATCCGATATGCCTTTCAACTTTTTAATCATGGTTCTGTTGGCTTTGCTGACTTTGTGTTAGTAACAAATTGACAATACTTTTAGTTCCATGTTTAACTTGCCAATAAAAAGAAGGGGAAAAAAACTGGTGGTTTGGGTGTCTCCAAGTTGTATAACTTAAGAGCCTCAAATAGGAAAGTGGACTGCAAAACGAAAATCTACATGAAAAACAAAGTGGAAGGTTCCCTGCAACAACAAAGGTTCCAGTCTTACATTGTTTATGCCTTAATACTTCTATATTGTTCACTATTGTTAAGAATTCCTAATTAATTTCTTATTTCTTATTTTCATTCTTTTTCATCTTTTTCTCCAACTGCAGTATACCGTGTTTTTTGTACCAGACATTGGGTCTTATGCCAAAAATAATAATTGAATCAAGGTTAAAGGTACCCTGATTTCCCATTTTATTTTTCCAATTTTTGGGGATCTGTTTGGTCAATTATTGTTTTTTGGTTAGAATATTTTTCCCTGTTTGGTGTACTTTTGTGAGATTTTAAAGTTTTCTTTATTTAGGTTATGGTTTTGTCATTGGTAGAGGATTTGTTTCAATTTCATTATGCCATCATTTTCATTCAATTTTAAGTTTTGTCATAGGATGTTCTGAGCATCCTAAGACTCTTATATCAACATGAGTTGCAAGTGCTGTAATATATGTGATTCCAATTTTCTTTCCTAATGTTGGTTGCGAAATTTCAGTTATAGGCTGCCACAAATGATCTCCCTAACAGTTTCCAAGAAGCCAGTATAATCAAAATTGGGGGCCATAAAGTTTTGAATATTGTGTTTATGTGTTGCTTCTTATAAGAGATAGTAGCATAGTGCCCCATGTGTTTATGTGGCATATTATTCCCTCGCAGCAAATGCATGGTCTTGCTAATGCTGTCATGAGATTATTTACACATTTAAATATTCATGTTATCAATAAATTTTTTTATATGATTTATATTGGTGGTAGACTATAAATTGATTTGCAATTGAGCATTATGTGACTTCATATTATGCCCAAATTTGTGTATGAGCTATTGGAATGTTGGCAATAATTTTTTCATCGACATAGAGAAACCAAGGTGTGATCTTTATGTGTTATGTGAAACACCCTACATTTATAATCAAAGAACATATTTTGCGCACTTTGTATGATTATTTGTAATTGTTATTTAACCAACTATCCCGTGCATCGCACGGGTATATAACCGAAGCCTTTGAAGCTCCCACAATTTTCCACGTTAGCAATATTTATATAAATAATAATAAATTTTTTTTTCCACCAAATAGAAATTATAAACCCGATTCTTATTAAAAGCCAAGTATCTCTCAAACAAAAACCCCTAAAAGTCTAAAGCCAACCATTTCTCTCTGCCTCTCCAAGTCGTTCTCTCTGTATCCCTGATAGTCCACCATAGCCATCTCTCCCACCCATGACTGAGCCGTTACCCATCATAGCCATCACAAAATCTCCAATGTCGCAGGCCCAGTTACGTGGGTGAGATGCTCTTAATATCATGTATCTAATCTTTCCCTCTCTCTTTCTCTTTCTAAATATTTGTTTTTTAATGTTCATTGGCTTTGCTTCTTTTTGTTGATTCCTTAACTGAATTTATGTTGTTGCTTAAGTAATATTTTGATTTTTTATTCAGTTCTTTTGCAAATACTGTTGTTGGGTATTGTTAGGTTTTTTATTTATTTATTTAATTTTGTGAATTCTTATTTGGGTTCATGTGGCTACCACTTAGAAACTTGATTTTAGTGTATAGTTTCTCTGTAGGCATTGATTTGTGAGCCTTTTAATTCTTGATGCAAATTTGAAATTCATAAGGAATTTTAAATTCTGATTCTTTGGGATTGTGTATTTGAAATTTTAGTGGAAACAGAGCTATGGGTTTGAATTTTTTATGATTCATATGTCAGATATTGGGATTGGTATTGACGATGAGATAGGTTTATATACATTGTTGACTTTTTGTTTTCTTCTTATCGTTTTTCCATTTTCTCTTTTCTCTTTTCCCTCTACGATAAGAAGCCCATTAAAGGTTAAGAAGAAAGAATGGAGTAGCATTGCACCACGGGTCTGCCAGTAAAATCACTATGGTAAATTGATTTCTTTTATTGTTCCCTTTCATTGTTTACTGTCACGCTACTGTTATTGCTCAATCTCTTCTTCACTAACATTGTTGGCTTTTTGTTTTCTTCTTTTCGTTTTTCCGTTTTATGCTTTCTCTTTTCTCTCTGCAAAAAGAAACCCAGCGAAGGTTAAGGAGAAAGAACAGAGTAGCCTTGCACCACCGGTTTGCCAGCAAAATCACTACAGTAAATTGATTTCTTTCATTGTTCCCTTTCATTGTTTACTATCACACTACTGTTATTGCTCAATCTCTTCTTCATTGTCACGCTACTGTCTTTTTGGTTCCTTTCACTAATTTGATAGAAATATTTTTTTTCCATTGTATGTTTTGATTTAGACAACTTTAGTCAATTTTCCAAATTACACCACATTTGCTTTGGCGATATAAAAACAAATGTTAGACATGTTGGTGAGAAATATAAAAGCCATGGAAGAGTTGGGTTTCTAGCTTTAAATTATTCATGGCAGAATTTGATTCGTTATGTAGTTCCATATATTTAATAGTCCTCAATTTGTTTGTTCTGCCTGTTTGTTGTGTTATTTGCTGCATTACAGGAACTGTTCAATTTGTCAATAAGATGTGTATTTCTGTTTTAAATTTTTTTTTTTTAATATAATAACAAACGTTAATAACTATGACATTGAAATTTTGTGCACACCATGTGTTTGACAAAATGCCTTACTTACTCTTGCATTAGTTTATAGCCACTTTATGGTTTGTGACTCTTGGTTTTAGTTGCTATTGGTCATTGACTATTTGTTATGTATCAATCATAAGTCATGATGATATGAAAAATGAGTAGAATTTATTTAATTCGGCAACCTACATATTTTAAGAAAAGTGTTAATGTAATTTTAAAGTTTCACTTATTAGGCCAAGAGCAGCAGCTTTTGTATTTAAATTTTTTGAGATTAGTGTGGAGCATTTTAGTTAAAAAGAAGCTTGGATCTGTCACAAGCCAAAAAATATATTAATACATCAATAAAAAACTTTGGCTAAAAGAAGATTTTGTGTTTTGATTTTCCTAATTGTAAAAAATGGCTCTGTCATAACTAAACAACCATATCTTATAACAAATTATGACATTTACTTGAATCTTCTTTGTTCATGAAGGTAGTAAATAATGAACTTTCTCTGTGATCATACTTGTGTTTTTTCTTACATGGAGGAGGAACATTATAAAATGCAAAAAAAGGTGAATGTGCAGTGCATGATATTGCTCCAATATTAAGATTGTCTAATATTCATTCTTTTGATATTTGGGTGTTAATGAACAATTAGACTCTTGGACTGCACAAGATGCAGCTATTGTTGTGAAGTGGATCTGATTTGATTATGATTTATTTCATGGCGTGATTATGAATTTTAGTGTGATTTAAAGGTGACTTGGTGTTTTTCAATATATTATTGGAAATGAATTGTGAGTCTACAATTGTAAAGTCTCATTACATTAGAGTTTTGCTGATTTGATAGGGCATTTTGTGGTGGCGTTGGTATTGAACATTGAATTTTGATATTCTTCTTTTGAGTTTTAATTTCATGTTCTTTTTGAGTATTTTCAATTTAGTTGGATTTGAAGTTTCATAGGAAGGATTTTGTCTAGGTTTCAACAAAAAATGATTTCATGATAGTGGGACCAATAATTTTTTTTTTTTGAAGAACAATGGGCCCTTTTTTATTTAATTTTATTAAATTTGCTTGAATTATTTGAACATTTACTTCAAAAAAAGCTCTTTAATTTTGCCTCTTCCTCATTTAATTTACATAGACAATTGTTTTTCTTGGGCTGAATGAATTGTTTACTCTATTAAGGTTACAACTAAGACATTATATAGCACTTACATCCATTCAAACAAACACGTAATGCTGTACATTGAGGTCTATACAAACTATACAAATAAGACAAAGATAAACGATCACATCAATTAACATCAATCACTCACACATGAACCATTCTTCTTTTTTCCTTGCTTTACCCTCTTTTTCTATTTGCTGAGATAGAGTAAATTTGTGGTTTGGTAAGAGTACTTGCAGCACACAAATGAGAATTACTATAGTTCACAATCGAATGAGTCTTACTATAGCTCACAAATGAGTGTTTTTTGGAACATGCGACTCCTACTGCCAACAGTTTGAAGCCATGTCATATTTGTAATGCAGTAAAGATAAAAAGCAAATGAGTGTTCCCAAGTAGATCAAAGATGACTTTTGTTAATCATGTGGAACTAACAAAAATGTGAAAACCATAAATGCAGGGTTCTAAACTGATCATTAACATATCAAAGGGAACAGCAATAGTTAAGGCCACCATATGCCATTCAAGTCTTCATAGTTTTTCTTTTGTTGGAGGATTATTAGCAAGTCCACAAAATCAGGTAAAGGTAAAGGCAAAGGAATAGAAGTGAGCACACCAAATGAGCATGCATGGATTTGGGTGTACATGACTTATGATTTAAGAAATTGTATATTAATTGCATACATAATGCTACCTTCAGAAAAATTAATCAAATAATGTAGTATGAAGTCCCATAAAATTGTGCCACTTCTTTTCTTAGGTTATTACAAGCAAGATTCCAACCATTGCCATTGCATAATTTTTATTTTATTAATCAGTCAGATGCAAGACCCTAATTGATAGTTTAAATTTTAAAATTAAAACAAAAGAACATATTTAGTGACTATTATGAAGCAACAAAGGAAGAAGATACAAAAAACACTTTAAAGTTTTTTTTCTCAATTTATTCGAAATATTGATTAAGTAGTTCTTTAAATTTGTGTTTCATACATTTTATGGATAGTTGAGGATATTAAAGATTTAATTCTTCATTTTATTTTAAACTTAAATTTGTGTTTCATCCATTTCTATTTCATTAAATTTATACACAATAGCTTTCCCGTGCAACACACGGGTTAGCGGCCAGTTATATATATAACCGAAACTTCTGAAACTCCCATAAGTTTCTATGTCATCACTATTTTTTTCTTTTTCTTTTTGGTTTTATATCTTATATATTTATTATTTCTCTTCAACGTGTAATTATCTTATCCGTGTTACAATAGTTTAGTTTAAGTAAAACTCTATTAGATAAATGTTTCAAGAGCTTGAAACACACAGTTCTCTATTTCTCTCTTTTTGAGAATTCTGTAACAATATCTGAGTCCATACGGATCCTACTAAAGTCAAGTTGCTCAGGCTTTTACGACATCTTGATATTGTTGAAATTAAGTGCATCATGTTGCCACCATCAAAGAGGGAGTTTAAAGACATGCATTTACTTTGTCTTTGAGCTAATTACTTTGTCTTTGAGCTAATGGCGTCTAATCTTCACCAAGAGATTAAAGCTAATGATGACTTCACCTATGAACATCATCAGTTTTTTCTTTATCAGATGCTACGTGCATTGAAATATATGCATACAGGTAATTTTCTTAATATCTTACCTCTTTTTTTTTTTTTTTTTTTTTTGTGCTTTTCTTTAGTTTTAGTCTTTGTTTAGCTCCCGTGAAATTTGTGGTACAAAGTATTTAGCATCATAGGTAATACTTAGCATTTGATTCAAATTTGAGAGGGTCTTCAATGTCAGCTTTGATTATTTTTATTATCAAGTTGAGATTTCAATTGGTTTATCAAGCATGGGTTAGTTGAGAAATCTGGTCCTCATATGCAATTGGCAGATGATTATTAATAGAGACAATCACTTATTATAAATAAAGGTTGAGGAGTTTAACAAGGTTTTGGGCATGTGGAAAGCATGGCTTAATGAGTAGCAACATGAGAGAAGTCGATGTAGGGGAGGAGACTGGAGAGTTTTTGGACCTTTCTTTTTCTTTTTTTTTTTTTTTTGTGAGTATTTCATAGTGTATTATTTTGGGTATTGGGTATTTGTTATCCAAGTAGGAAATAGAAAACCTAGGTATAAATAGTTGATTTGGTATTTGTTGTTTCATACTTTTGAATTGTTTCCGTAGTTTGTAAGTGTATGGAAGGAATTAGGGTTATTTGGAGTGTGGTTTTTGGTGGATAAGGCTAGAAAAATATATAGAGGTAAGGTTTAGAATATATAGCAATGTATAGATCCTATGAAGTTAGATATGCTATGCATTTTTCTGCAAGGAAATATATGAACTTAACTTAAATTTTACATGATTAATAGTGCTATTTATTTTTTTATTTATGGATTAATGTGGCAACATGGTTGAGACTTCTATGCAAAATTAATACGGATGGAGTAAATGCAAAAACAAAAGCTAGAGGTAATAGATACTTGAAATTATTTAACATTTGTTAATTATCTCATGTGTCACACGGATTGGCGACTAGTTATTATTAGTGTTAAAGCATATGCAAGGCACGTATAAACTCAAAAACCATAACCTGGATATTTGTCTATACTACTATTTAAGAGGCTTCTCCTGTTTGGATTCCTCAATTTTTTAGTTCAAAAATACCCCTACACCTTTATGTTTAAGTAGAAACAAAACTAAAGGATATTCTGGTAAAAATCCAACTCTAACTCCCACTAAAATATTGCCTAAAAAATAGAACTACTTTCCTGTAATTTTTCAAACTATTTTATCCACTTATAAATTAGATTCATTTTTCAAAAAAAAAAAATACTTATAAATTAGATTCTCAAAATAAAAACACAGAGGTTTTTTTTTTTTTTTTGGCTAAAAAATAGGGTCACTTTACTATGAATTTTCAAATTACTTTACTTAATTATAAATTAGATTTTCAAAATAAAAATATGGTTTTTTTTAATTAAAAAAAATAATTTGTCACACGCTCTACGGTTGATTTTCAAATTACTTTATCCACTTATAAATTAAATTCTCAAAATAAAAAAATTATATATATATGTATATATATAAAATAAAACACAATTTAAAATTTTTTTTTATTTTAAAAAAGCATCATCGCACGCGCGAAGTGCGTGTGATGAGGCTAGTATTGTTTAAAGCTTTTGCAGTACATTTTTATAAAAAGTAAAATATATATTTGTAGTTCGTGTTTACAAAATTACAAAAATAAATTATTTGATCAATACGTTTTTGTTATCTATATATATTAAGAGGATTCAAAAAGTTAGTTATTGTTTTTTTTCCAGTAAAAAATACCCTTAAAGTAATTAACCAACAACTTAAAAATGAGGTCAAAATAATAAATTGGTAAAATAAAGTTAGTTATTGTTTTTTTTACTGTTAAAAATACTCCTACCTAAAACTTAAAAATTGGGTTAAAATAGTAAATTGACAAAAATAATAAATTTCTACTTTTACGTTGAAAAGCCTTCCTGCTTCTAATAAACCACTACTTCTATTTAATAGCTTAAAAAACTCTCCACGTGATGTCAAAAAAAAAAAAAAAATGTGTACAATTAAATCTTCCCCACTTTTCTTCTCAAAAAAAGAACTTCCCACTACTCACGTTTGTAAGAAAATAACTACCCCTCCAATACAATAAGCAAAAACTATCCCACGTTTTAAAAAAAAAAAAAAAAAAAGTGTTAGTTGAAATAATTTTCATCAGAACTTCTCAATTGAAATAGAAAAAAACTCTTCTTCCCATCGTCTACTCCTATTATTCTGGTTTGAAATAGAATTTTTGTTTGCACATCAACAAAAACTCTTCTCAATCATTACTATTCCTATTCCTAATTGAAATACAGGTTTTGTTAGGTGGCTACATCTTTGTATAAAAGGAGCTTGTGTGTGGTTTAATTGAATATAGAAGAGAAAAACACATGGATCATGTGACTTTTTATTGGTGCTGAGGAACTTTTCAAAATTCTGTCCTTCAACAAGAAGGAACGGGAGGCGACGAGACAAAGAAGAAGATTTTTCAAATTGTAAGATTTTTCTTTTGTTTAATTAATCAATTAATTTATTTTTCTTTGCTTAGTTTTGTAATTTACTCTGTTCTCAAATTGAACTTTCACGCTTCTCTACAAGATTTAGGTAATGATCATTTCGTTAATTACTTATTGCAATTCTCCACTGATTTAGATAGATTCACTAACCGTTACATCCAATGTAAGATTACCAAACCGTTTCTAAATTAACATTGGTACCTTTAGATAAGTTTTTTTTTTTTTTTTTTTTTTTTTAAGAAAAAAATTTTAGATAAGCTAAAACTTAAGATTTTTAAGTTGTTACTTATCTAAAATTTTAAAATTTAGTTAAGGAGTAACTGAGTAAGAGAAATTTCTAAACAGTTTTAAAAGTTTTATTTTATTTAAAAAAAAAAAAAAAAGAAGAAGAAGAAGATAAGGTAAGGATTAGAAGTTAAGACTAAGAGTACAACTTGAATTGCCCAATTCAAATGGGAGAATGTGTGTGTGGTGGTGGAAGTTGAGTATTTTAAATTTTAAATAGTTAATGGATGTCTTTCCTATGTGCAAAATAAAAAAACAAACTAAATTTCGTGTTTATCTTAATCTACAAAATAAAAAAATTAGTGTTTCCTATTTATTCATAGAATATTTAAAGTCCATCTATTACTTCTTCTTTTTTAAAATTGTTGCAAATCCGTATAATATGTCACTTTTGTTGTCTCTTAATTCACTAATGGGAAGCATTGATTTTAATTTTTAATCAAATTTGTATTAACTAGATATGAGTTCTGGAAATACACAAGCGCATCCTATAAACTAGCCTCTGAGCATGTGCTCACGCACGTGCTCAGAGGCTCTTCTATTTTTTGGATAAGGGTTAATTTAGAGCATTTATTCTAATTTGGGATTACTACATTTTCCAATCACCAAAAAAAAACCTAGAGGTGTGATGAGTATTATGTGCGGTGAAATAATTTTTCATCACAACCTTAGGTTTTTTTTTTTTTTTTTTTTTTTTTTTTTTTTTTGATTGGAAAATGTAGTAATCCAAATTATAATAAATGATCTAAATTAACCCTTACCCAAAAAATAGAAGAGCCTCTGAGCACGCGCGTGCTCAGAGGCTAGTATATATTGTGTGTGTGTGTTTTTCCTAGAAAATTTTAATTTAATCAGAAAATGGGTCACTGTTGCCTTGCCGGCTATGCAATATCCTGTATCCATTTCCTCTTTTGTATCTTTTGATGTTCCACCGCCTGTGGTGGAAAGTTTCCTAACTTTTGATAAAGTTGACATGTTTTGTAACAAACTTTTTAATTCTTAATTTTATATATATATATATATATATATATCTCTTCTGTTTATTTATTTTTTATTTTTTTTTGAAGAAAAAGTTGTGAAGAGAAGATATTTGAAGAAGGGGAAAGAAAAGTGAATAACAAAATAAAATAATTTAAAAATATATATCTATTTCTTTTTCTAACGAGGTCAATCATTGTAGCTTTGATATGTACTTTTTTTTTTTTTTAAGAAGAAGCTTTGATATATACGTAGTTGTTTTAAAATAATTCTCAAATAAATAAATTTTATTTTTTTAGTTTCATAGTTGGAAGTGAGAAGATTTGAATCCTGGACATTTTCGTGAAAAATACTAGGAGATGCTTGAAGAGTTATGTGGATTGGAATGTTTGATTGTGTTGTGCAGGTCTATATTGAGTCCCATAAGGGTGTTTATAAGGTGGATATTCAATTTCTAAATACGTACTATAATCTATTTGTAACTTAACTAGTCTTTTTGGATTATAAACACAAAAGTGACTAGAATTATATAAGACCACCACTATATAACAGTAAAGAATTTTTTTTTCGATCTCTTTAATCATTTATCAAATTAACTTTCTTTTAATATATGTAACTAAAACTCAATGTAAAGAATATTCCATATTAATGTTAAAAAAATGGTCATTATTAATTATAGTAATTTGAATTTCTTAGAATGAGTTATAAGTTGCGTATTTGATCAAGTTAGAAAGAAATTTGTCAAGCTAAACTTAAAAGGATAATATATCAATTTGGTCCTTACATTTTGGGGTCATTATCAATTTGGTCTCTATATTTTGAAATCTGTCAATTTGGTCACTGTTACTTTAAACTTGCAATTAAATTTGTCCCTACCATCAACTCACTAACAAAAATTGACTATAAGTTGAAAATGATATGGCTCAAATTGACTATTATCAAAATTTAGGGACTAAATTCATTGTGAATGTTGGTTTATTTAGACCCTTGTAAGCTCAGATTGTTTTACCTAATTAATTAACCAAGTTATTACTTAGATTTATTATGTAGATCTAGGTTAAACACAAACAATCATATCACTTAATGTGGAAAAGTAAAGAAGACAAACAATATGATGACCTAGGAAAACCAATAAAAGCATCCATTTCAAGGTAAAAAAAACTGGAGATGATCTAACCAAAACAATCCTCAAGGCAACAAATTCATTAAATAGAATGGAAGATTAACAATAGATTTTTCCCTAAATTTAAAGCTACCTCTTGTAGTACTTACTCATGTGACCACACACAACCCTGAATCCACATACTCTTCAATCTGAATTTGTTGAGCACAAACACCCATGTTTGTAACTTTGAGATCTCACTCAAAACTTTAGATCATCAACACAAACTCTTCTATTTGTGACTTCAAGAGCACCTTTGATGACTAGTGATGACAGTAACTTTTACAATACCGGATCTTGGGTTTCTTCAAAGAATATTGCCGGTAGAAGATTTTAGAGAACTTTGGGTATAGAAACCCTAGATCTACAATAGGAGGCACAAGATGTACTCTTCTCTCTCTTAAAAACCTCTTTTAAAATGTGCCTTAGGGTTTCCTTTAAATACTATGAGAATTAGATTTGAAATCCTAATCACTTAATGGGCTTAACGAGTTGTTGGGCCAAAATTAAATTTTGTAGATCCGTGTCTCAATCGGTTGAACCTATTCTCTCAATCGGTCAAGTAAGGCAGTTTTTGAAATCTTCTTTCTGCAGCTTCCTTATTCTTGTATTCTGACTTACAACACATTGAACATTGTCTAATCATACTTATAGACTTAGAAATCTATATCTAGACAAGTTTGTGTTCATGGTTTGCCAATTGTTATAAACTTTTAGAACCTAACAGTGACCTAAAAATATAATGACCAAAATAGTATTTTTGCCAATAAGAATATGAAAAAATTCGCTTGAAAATTGTCATGTGTGTGTATAATTTTAAAATTTTAGAGTTAATTCAAATACTTCCCCTAAGGTTTGGGTTGATACTAGGTTGTACCAAATCTTTTAAAAAACTGTTTGAAAACACCCTTATTCCTATGCATCCTTCTTTATACTTGTCTATTATTTATCTGGCATTGACTACCTTAACACTCCTTTGCAAATATAATTGTCATAGACTCCTAATGCAATCATTATAAGACTTGTGCAGTTAAGACAAGTTGTTAGAAGAAAGTAGAGGATTTATAGGAAGGAGGAATTTTCAAACAATGGTAAGAATCGTTTTTGCTAAAAGAATAAATTGGATATTTTGAAAAAAAAAATATTTTTATAAGTTATTTAATTATTCTTATTATCAAATAATTACTTAAGTTGGTCCAATCTCAATTATGAGGATTCCTTTCTTTTAATTTTGTACAAAGGGAAGCCCACATTTTGGAGAAAATACATGGTGTTTCCATAACATGCATTCTCCCCCTCACACGTGTGTGGTCCACCCCCATGTGAGAGGAAGGATGCATGTTACGGAAACACTATATACCACCTCCACCTTGTGAGGGCATGCATTACTTGGTGTGCTTCAGTGCTTCTAGCAATTAGATAAATATGCATTCAGCCAAAAAGTTACATTTAAACTCAATGTTGGTCTTAAATTTTAGATCATAAAAGAAAAATTTTGAAATGATAAAGTTTAATTTGAAATCACTACTAAAATATAAGGATTGTTGGTATGTATTGAGTTTGAGTCCTATAAGGGTTTTTGTTAGGTGGATATTAGATTTATAAATAAGTACAATGAGCCCTATTTTCAACTTAACAGTCCTTTTGGATTATAAACACAAATGTGACTAGCACTTTTCCTATGTAAGGCCACCATTGTATGACAATAAAAATAAGCCTATATAATATGGAAAATAAGCCTTTATGGAATGTTCTATACATTGCATTTTAGTTACTATATATTAAAAGAAAGTTATTTTTTTACTCTCTCTTTCTCTCAAAAAAAGAAAAAATTTCTTTTAATATATAGTAATTAAAAGACAATGTATAGAACATTCCATATTAATGTTAAAAAAACATGTCATTATTAATTATAGTTGTACGGCACGGGACTACCTGGGCCCATTGGGACCTTGGGCCTTGCACTCCAATCTTACAGTACAGCCCACAGGCCTAACCTCTTCATCCCAAAATAGAACCCAAAACCTACTAAGGTTATGGGCCAGGGTCCCATATTACTATGTTTGGCCCAAAACTCATTTGGCACACCATTGTAATACTTTCGCATCGTAATACATAGCCCAAGGATTATCTGATCACTCACATCTTGCACGAGAACGTAATTGCTTGGAAGCACCATATCTCGGATGCCCGGTATTGTCTCGAGCAGTATCACTGCCATACAGGTCTCCTAATCTGGGAACCAGTTCCAAGGCCATTCCCACCTAAACATCCACTTACAATTAATGATATTGGACCTCCTGTTGCACTAACCTCAAGAGCAATCATAATCTTTCCACTAATACTAGGCTATAAATAGAGGAAGAGAAAAGAGAAGAGGATTGCTGAAAGGTTCCCAAGGAAATAGAGAGTAAAGAAAGAGAGTGCATCAGAGAGAGGAGAGGTAGTTTCACTGAGTCTCTATGCCGAGAATAACCCAAAGTAGGAAATCCTAAGCCCACTTTGCAAATAAGTTGTGAGCCCAATTGAGGTTAGGCCCAATAGCCTCATTTTAGGTGCGCACAATAGTAATTTGGATTGGATTTCTAAGTATGAGTTATTAGTTGCAAGAGTAACGCTATAGGCACAAACTATTTTACAATATTTTTACAAACTACTGTTGGGGTCAACTTTTTATTGGTTCTCATTTGAACCCATCACTAATATCACTTCTTTTTTTCTTTTTCAAAAACAATATCACATTTTTATTTAACAATAATCACTTAGTAGTTTGTAAATTTATTTGTAAGAAAATTTGTATCTTTAGCATTTTTCTTAGTGGCAGATTTGAGCAAGTTATAAAGGAATTGGTCAAGTTAAACTTGAAAGGAAAATATATCATTTTAGTTCCTACATTTTGGAGTCATTATCAATTTGGTCCCTATTTTTTGATAATTGTCAATTAGGTCCATGTTATTTTCAACTTGCAATTAAATTGGTCCCTACCGTCAACTCACTAACATAAATTGACTGCAAACTAAAAATTACATGGATCAAACTGATTGCTATCAAAATTTAGTGACCAAATTGATTGTAACCAAAAAATGTAAGGACCAAAATGATATTTTTGCCAATAAGATTATGAGAAAATTCACTTGAAAATTGTTACACACACACACACATATAATTTTTAAATTTTAGGGTTAATACAAATACTTCCTCTAAGGTTTGCGTTGATACTAGGTGTGGTACCAAATTTTTTAAAACACCGTTTGAAAAGATCCTTATATATATTTTTTGGTACAAGATAGAATTCTACTCTAGTCTAATCTAAGTGTATATGGGTGTGAAATTTCCCTTCTGGAGACTTGAACCCTGACCCTTGCCCCCCACACCCCATAAGCACTTATATTTGTGGAGTGACCATCGCATTAAGTGTGTGTGGTGGTTAATTATATATTATTATTATCAAATAATTACTTGAGTTGGTCCAATCTCAATTATGAGGACTCCCCTCTTTTAATTTTGTAGGTAGGGAAGCCCACCTTGTGATGGCATCTATTTAATTTTGACGGCATGCAATACCTGTTGTACTTCATTGCTTCTAGCATTTGGGTAAATATGCATTCAGCCTAGAAGTTACATTTACACTTAAATGGCGTTTGGTATGAGGGAATTCATATTACCCCTAGCATCCAGATTCTTTGGAATGTGATGACTTGCAATTTGGATGCCTTGAAATATAACTATTTCCATGTTTGGTTTATTCATAGAAATCTTAAAGAAATTATTTATTTTTCTCATACTATCCTTAGATTTATAGACCCAATATAAATTTTTTTAACCTTCCTCTAAATAAGTAATAACAAACAAAATATAAACTATAAATTAAGACAAATTCATTAAAACTATAGTCTAACTTCAAAATGACATGTATATTACAAAAATAACTATTTAAAATTTTTGTTCTTTATGAAAATCACAGCATCATGTTTTGTTATATTTTATTTTATTTTAGCATTTATGTTGTTGTGGTAGGAAGAGATAAAAATAAAGGAATAAATATTGATGATTTGTTTTATGTTTATCTTCATTTTTTTATATATAAGTATGTTTTATCTCCATTGGTTAAATGATAAGTGAAAAATGATAAAATTGTCAATTTATAATAAATGTAAATTTTTGAAGCTTGGGAATCTAGATATCCACCTATTTCAAATGAAATCCACATTCCTAAAAGAAAGGAGTTAAGTGGGAATCCAGATACTCTTCACATTTGATTCCCTTATGTGATTTCCAACCAAACGTGGGAATCTTTCAACATTCCCGAGAATCCTAAAACATTACCCCATTAAATTTTAGAATGTAAAGTAAAAATTTTGAAATTATAAAGTTTAATTTAAAATCACTACAAAAATATAAAGGATTAAATTGTAATTTAGCCAAACACTTTTTCAATGTTTATTTTCCATTCGAACTTATCGTTAATCTCTAAATTTATAATATAAATATAACATTCTAGCTAATCTTTGAATGCCACAAATTTGTAACTAAACTATTTCTAGTGCAAAAGTATCGAATTAAGCTAAAGAAACAATAAAAATGGAGGTAAAGGAAGGATTGGAGCCAGCGAGTCCTAGGGCACAATACTTCAACATCTCTGTGCTATCGGTGTTCATTATGGGTGTTATGGAAACAAAGGTACCAATTACAATCAACGATGCCCGCACCATGTCATTGCTTAAGGATGTGTTTTTGCCCATCAATCCACGCTTCTCCTCCATCATGGTTCTCTCTCTCTCTCTCTCTCTCTCTCTCTCTCTCTCTCTCTCTCTCTCTCTCTCTCTCTCTCTCTCTCTAATGTCGCAGAAGCCTAAAGAAAGCATACACTATGCTCTCTTGATGGAACAGAAACTAAACTGTTAGTTCCTGGTAGTAAATCTCGAATCCATGAGGGATTTCCCTGAAATCCACCAGAAAAAAATTTGACAAAACGTTTATGTTTTGATAATAGTCTAATTTACCACTGACGGCTACAAAACATATAAATACTGAGAAAAACATCTAAAATCCTAATTCGCACTAATTATGTGATTAGGTGACAAAAAATACCGAATTTTACCAAAAATGGCAAAATTGAGTTAATTGCAGAATCATAAACTATTGACCTTAAGGGTTGTCCCAAAACAGGAGGGACCTTATTCTAACTTTTAAACTAAAAGTTATTAAGGAAAAACAAATATTACTGTAAATAGCAAAAACACTGTTTCCGAGGCCTTACTAAAGGAATTTGCCTAAATTTTGGCGACATTCATAGTTATGAATTTGGATTAGAATGCCGTTTCCCTTCAACCTACCAAATTTCATGCAATTCCAACACTGTTACCCCAATGGCCCTTACTAAAGGAATTTGCCTAAATTTTGGCGACATTCATAGTTATGAATTTGGATTAGAATGCCGTTTCCCTTCAACCTACCAAATTTCATGCAATTCCAACACTGTTACCCCAATGGCCCTTACTAGCACCCCCCTTTGATCTTGCGTTGTGACTTCCTGCGCCCCTACTGCTCTAGGAAGGCATGTGCTATCTATTCTACATCACTCTCTCTTGATGTTTTTTACTTTTTTCTAATTACAGAAAATACCCTGCTGTGGATTTGCGCACTTATACAAATTGCAGTTTCTTTGAAAATAAATGATATGATTTTGCTTCTTTTTCCTCTTTTATGAAATATACAAACAAAAGTGACACTAAGTAGTGAGAATTTGTGAACACTTAAAGGATAGAAAAGGTGAGAAACAATGGAAACGTATTGAAGTGAAGCATGAAGAGCATGTTAATGTCCCCATTTTCCCTACCGACTTGTCACCCACATCATACGATGAATATCTTGAAGAATATATATCAAAGATTGCAATGGAGCAGTTTTCACAAAACAAACCATTATGGGAAATTCACATTGTTAAATATCCAACAAGCAATGTAGCTGGTACTATCATATTCTAGAAAGCACGAACACGACTGGGAGGGTGCCACACCTGAGTCCGACGTGGCCCGACACGGGACGCGGCATCCGACATGGTTGCCCACACGTCGATGCTGCGTCTGAGTTTTTTTTTGTCGGATTTGTGCCGAATCGGGCTGATTCGGCCAAAATTGGGCCGTATCGGCCAGCAACCAAAACAGGCCGAAATCAGCCTTGAATCTAGCCAGAACAGCCGAAATTCTCATCTCAGAGTGTTTTTTGCCTTCTTCTTTCTTTGTTTTTGTGAATCAAGGATAGTAATGTGTTTTTTAATAATATTTTAATAGTAAAAATATATAGAAAATATAAATAAAAATATTTTTAATAATTTTTTAATCGCCGAGTCCCGCCGCACCCACACCCTACTTTTTCAAAAATTGTCGAGTCCCGCACCCGCACCCAAGTCCCAAAACGCACCCGTGCTTCATAGATCATATTCAAGCTTCACAATGCGCTTGGTGAAGGCTACTCTCTCATGGGTGCACTTCTTTCTTGTCTCCAAAGAGCTGATAATCCTTCTCTTCCCCTAACATTTCCTTCACGCCAACAGTCAGAGATAAAAGGCGACAGAGAAAGTGTTTATAGAAGAGTGTCTGAACATTTTTCCTTGATTTTTAACTCTCTATCTGATTTTGGATGGAGCATGTTAAAGAGTACTTTGATTGAAGATGATCGATCACCAATAAGATCTGGGGATGAAGGGGTCGAATGTCAGCCAACCATGGCAAGCATGATATTCTCTCTAGATCGTATCAAACACATTAAGGCCAAGGTTGGTGTGGTAAGATCAGCATCTCTTATTCTTTTTACAGTACTTTTCATAAATAAAAAAAGTATTTAATATTCAAATTATTACAATCTTTTGCTTTTTACTAGTGATTTTATGTAGGAAGAGAAACATTTCAAACTACTCCTATATTTTTTTATTATGTGTGAATTTTGAAAATCTAATCGTTGGAATGCATGTTCTTATTATATTCTCCATGCTTAGAAAATTTCAAGAAAGTCAAGGATCAATTGCTATCATATCAATCAAATGTTTAAATTTCAAATTTTTATGGTATAAAATTATGCATAAATAATAAGTTTATTGATTAAATAATAAATAACATCTTATTTGAACAAAATTTGATATACATATTAAAAACATAGATAACATGCAATCTAATAGTTAAATTTTCAAAATTCATACCCAATAAAAAGATACATAAGGAGTTCAAAGAATTTCTCTTCAAATTAGTTCGAAGAAAAACATTTACCTTTACATAAGTGTTGTGCAAATCTTTGTTTGATATATATAAAGATTTTTGGGAAGAGAACACCTTGGAGACATCAATTGAGCAGTTAATATAACATATAAGAATACTACTTAACCCAAAAACTTTAGTCATGAGTTTGGACCTAATTATATTATATTAGTGACTCATTTTTTTCATTATCACTAATTTAGGACTTTATATTATATATATATATATATATATATATATATATATATAGGTATATAACACCTTAGAAAGACTTCAATTGAAGGGTTAATATAACATATAACAACAATACTTAGCCCAAAAACTTAAGTTATTGAGATTGGGTATAATTATATTATATTAACAACTCATCTAGCCACACCACTCACACATGGAATTGGAATGGGAACCGGTTCCCGATTCTATGGTTTGGTCGATGGTCGGGCTGTGACATCATAAATAATAATTGCAATAATTTTATAGCTCATAGTATTTGCTAAAAATGTCTAAACTTTTAATATAATTTCTATGAGATTTTTACATCTTATATTTTCTTTTCTCAATAATATAAAAATTACAAAATATAATTAAACTTAGAAGAAAATCAACTAATAAACCAATAATTAATAAGTATAACTAAAATTCTAAAGCAATAAACACAGGTTTCAAAAGAAAAAGAAAAAAAAAATTTTGAAAGAGATTAAAACAAAAAAGGTGGAAATACATTTTTGGTCCCTACATATTGGCCTGATTTCCATCTTGGTCCCCGCTTTTTTTTTTTCCTTGGATGTGGTCCCCAAAACCTAAAAATCATTCTTATTTTAGTTACCATCATCTTAGTTATGAAAATTGCTTATGTGACAAACATAGTGCACTATTGGCTTGTTAGATATTGACATGGCTAATAAAATAATAATAAAAAATTTATTTGGTATTAAAAAAATATCACGTCATTATTTAAATAAATAAACTAAGTTAGAAATTTTTTCATAAAAAATAAATAATTAAAAAAAAAACCTACAATCTAATTAAATAAAACAACTATTTTTTTTTTAATTTTCGTTATTTTTTTTTTAGAATAACTTAAGAAGATCCCTTATGTTCTTCTCCAAACCTACAACATCAAAGTTACCTCTCTCTCTCTCTCTCTCTCTCTCTCTCTCATATATTTTCGGAAAGAGAGGTTTAGGATTCGTTTGTGTTTTGACCTTGGGGTTTGGACCATTGAAAATATCATTGCTGGGGTTTGCCAACGACGATTTTACTTAAGATAAACCAATTTAGCTTCATTTTCTTGTCATCTGGATCCACTTTACTTGTGGTTTGATTCATTAAAGCCCAGTTTTCCAACCCACTCTCTACAAATTCATTGTATTGGGCTTTTTGGGTCTAAGTTCATTTATCCTTTGTGCTAGGGACTCAAATTGCGTCCTTACAATGGTCATTAAGAAATTTAAATTATACAAAATCTAATAAAAAGTGAACTTCATATATTGAAGACACACACACACAAATACATAAAGTCATACAATTTTCTTTTACGAATTATCTTAGAAGGAAATTTGGCAACAAACTTAGTTGTAGCCTAAGGCTACAACTCTCACTAAACAAATTAACATAACTACATATTTTGAAAATCTAACCAATAAAATGTATGTTCTTTATTTTCTTAATTTTGACATACAAATGTCAAATTTCATGTTAATTGGATGTATTTTACTATTTGATCCATAAACTTATTTTTTTATGTATAATTTTAGATTACAAAAACTAGAAATTTAAGCATTTGATTGATGATATAGCTATCTATCTTTGATCTTCTTAAAATTTTACTAGTATGGAGGATGTACAAAGAAAATGTAATCCAATGGTGGATTTGTCAAAATTCACATCAAATAATAAAAATATTGAATGGAGTTGTAATCTTAGTCTACAACCAATTTTGTTACCAAACTTTGTTAAATTATGTTAGGCCTAAAAAATTTAGATAAAAAAATCATAAATTTTTAAAATTTATATATAATAATTTTTTTTCCAGGCCATGTGGTCCTGTGACCACTCTGAACTCAATGTAGAGCTGCCCTGACTACAAGGCAAGTCGTGAAAACTTTTGGTTTAGTTTATTTGTTTTCTTTTCTTTATGAAGCTGTCATTAACAGTGTTGTTGTGTTAACTTTTAAGTACCATCTGTCATGAAAAGAAGTTGCAAACTTAATGGTTGTTGAATTCCACGGGTTTGTTGTGTAAGTTAATATTATTGGAAATGAGTTACGTATGTAAGTTTTTTGTGGATTTTATTGGGAGTTTAGTTCAATTGAAATAACTTCAATTTGACTAGTTGATATTTATATTGCATCTACAAAATTGTTTTCGGCTTTTGATATGAGTTTCGACATGTTCATAGTTTAGTTTATGTTTTATGTATATAGTTTTTGACCGATTGATTGTTTAGTTCAATTAAAGTGGATATGAGTTTACATATCATACTCATATCCACTAAAAAGTTATATTGCTATTTTTAACACCATTAAATATCAAAATGTTGCTACATTGGTGAAATCAAAACCATATTTTTTGGACTCATAGATAGCTCCTATATATATATATATATATATATATTATAAAATTATTGTATTCACACTACTTTTTAATAAAAAAATCTATTCTGCTTTTTTATGATTTTTTTATATTATTTTAATCAAATAGTTAAAAGTATAGATCTATTAATGTTGAATGTATTGTAAAGTGAGATAGTAAAATAGATAAAAATAACTTTTTATTAACTATATTACTAAATTTGTAACTTTACTATTTTTTTTTTTTAAAGAGATACTAGCTCCACTAATATAGATGCTCTTACACCACCTAATAAGACTAATACCATTACACTTATTACCACAAATTTCATTTAAAAAAACAGCTAAGCATTTAATGCTCATTACCTAAAAAAAAATAGAGGAACAAGTTGGCGGCAGGATTCTGTCTTTTCAATATGAACGACAGAAAGTTAAGTTTGTACGAAAATCACCGGCCTAGGCATAGATCAAATGGTTTTATATATATATATATATACACACACACTATATGATAAAAGAAGAGTATAATGCGGTTGCGATTGTGGTTATTTAATGCTGCAATAAAAGGAAGCATAGACTTTAGTACTATTAATGACTTCGGCAGTTGGGACTTCGGCTGGCCACAACCACCAAGCTGACTTTAATTCCAAAATTTGTCAATTTTTTTTTTTTAATTTACATAACTTTTTTTTAAATCCTTATATATTTTAACATTAAAAACCTTTTTTTTCTATTATACTTAACTACTTTTCGAAAAGGAAAAAAAAAAAAAAACCACGTACATTAAATTATAAAGTTTATGTAAATGTATCATGTGATTAAAAGTATATATAAATGGTTTATGCCTTTATCAATTGTCATGTAGTGAATTAGTTGGATTTTCTTCAAAATTGATTTAGAGATTTTTTATAATTATTAATACAAAAATTTATAATTTGTGCATAATAAAAATTATGTCAACTAGTTTTTTTAATATATATGATAAAATTCAACTTATGATGACGATAAATTTTACCAATTGAGTTAAATAAAACTTATAGATTATGTTAATCATAATCTATATAAATATGACGATACATTAATCATAACTTACTAATTGAGATATTGTGAAAATTTTTTGACATTGGACTAAAGTACATGTATTGTTAAACTAATATCCCTTTCGGGGGGTTGGAAGTAGTGAGTCCCTATCGGGTAGTCATTGGTGTAGGGTAATTATTTGCTCTGAACAAGTGAGTCCTAGGCCATGTGTACCATCCTGCTTTATTAAAAATTTAAAACATTGGTGTCCCTACTCATTAAAGACATTTTAACTACCAAGTTGTGGTTGTGGCACTTTCTATAAAATAAAAAAGTTGTAGTTGTGGCATAAGCACACCAATCTTAATGCTATGAACTATTTTGCTTGGTATAAAAAAAAAAAAAAAAAAAAAAAAACCATTACTTCCTCAACCTTTTTTTTAGGATGAATTCTCAAATTTTTATTTATTATTAGTTTTAAAGTATGTGCAAGACACATATAAATCGTAATTAGAAAAAAAATATTACAAACAATATTACGACTATATTATATCCTCCTTTAATTTAAAATTAATTTTCTATATATCATTTAAAATGAAGATGGATTAAAAGAAAAAATAAGACCAATAATTCATTCACAACCAAATTAATTTTAAGGAATTTGTGCCAAGCGGATGCTAAAAGTAAAAGCAATATTTTATAATATGCATTTTAAAGCAACTGCTTATCATCATATCTCTACCAAAGCAAATCAAGTAACCATAAACAAACTCAAACAAAACTTATATAGTTGAAAATATAAAATATCACTATTTCTATCCTTTATATTTTATGCTTCGTTTTATTTCTACATTTGTTGAGAAATTTAGACCCCAGTTGATAGAAATAACAAGTTGTAAACCCAAGTTGTTAATTAGATTTATTATGAATAAACCTTGTTAAAACAAACAAACATCAATATCATGTCAATATCACGCATAGCGGAATAGTAAATAAGACAAGATATGATGACCCAAGAAAACCAATGAAACAAACTAGTTTCATAATAAAAAACCTGAGAGGCCAACCTTCCTAAAAAGCAATTTAAAATAGTAAAGAGAAGTTTCAATGTTAGGACATATGTGATTCAATATTAGGAACATATGTCAACATTTTATGTAATTGGCTAATCCTTTGACAAAACGCATTTTACTTGTAATTAGGTAGATCTAGGATATGTTTAATACTTTAAGGAACAATGTCTCAAGTTCAAGTGTTAAAACCATGCAAGTCAATCCAAAAATCAAGTGATGAAGTGCCAAATTTTAAAGCTCAACAGCTAGCATCTATCAAGGTTTAAAAGTTGTTGTAGCCTGTGACTCGACAGCTATCTCGATAGATGGCTATTTATCGAAATTTATGAAAAACATATATTCAAGTCTGTTTTGCATCCAATCTATGGGTATATGTTTGGGTTTTCTTTTCTCACAACCCTAAACATATATAAGAATTATTTTAAGGGCCGTAAAAGGTGACACGAGTTACACAAGAGCACAATTCCACGAGTGTGAAGAAAAGTGTGATCGGAAACCTAGTTTGCCCTAGTTCATTTTTCTCTTGAAGAAGCTGCTGTGTTTTTACACCGTTGGGTTTTGTGACCAAGCAACTTCATGATCTTCATCGTGTGATGAATTGAAGAACTTTGCAGCCAACATCCTTCTCAAGTTGGTGATTAAGTCGCGTACTGAGATCCGCACATCTATTGGTTAGTTACGTACTGGAAGTCGTGCATTGAAAATGAGAGGTTATCATTACAAAACAAGTCCAATTAAGTATTGGGGTAAGGGTTCAACTATAGGTTGGTATAAGATACTAGGATTCATTTACTTGTAAAAGCTTGTTTTGATAATAGTGGATTCTCCAGAGTGGTGACCTTAAAATCACCCGGTGGGATTTTTGCTGTGTAGGTTTTCCCCATTCAAAAACAAATCACCGTGTCAATTTATTTTCCACTGCATACTTTAGATAATTGGAACTTTGTTTGTGCTGCCACACATTTTGTATGTTAATTTGATTAATTAATAAATTTGGCTAATTAATCAATTAATTCATCATAAAGGGTCAATACATTCTTGATCTATCATTCAAATCTAGTACAAAACCTTTGTCTATGGACTCTACAATCCTCATAGATGAACTTATAGTAGAAACTTCTACCATTTCAAAACCTCTGAACTCTTCAGTATATAAACGCCACCCTTTTGCACAAATCCTAGTACATGACTAACCAATGATGCATGGATCTCAGTACATGACTAACTCACCAACTTGAAGAAGATGTTGGCTGCAAATTTCTTCACATCATCAACAATGGAGATCAAGAAGTACTTTGTTACAAAACTCTAAGGCATAAAGACGCAGTAACTTCTTGCAGAGAGAATAAAGCACTAGGTCACTTTTTGCATATGTTCTCCATGTATAACGGCCTTTAAAATAAGTCTTATATATATTTAAGGTTTTGAGAAAAGAAACCCTACATATACTTGTCAGCTAGGGCCAAAAATCAAATCTGAAAATTTTGATTTCATAGATCTCGACAGATTTAGCTTCTGTCAAGCTTCTATCGAGTTTCATTCTTAAATCTCAATAGATGTTGTTTCTATCAAGGTATTTGTTAAGCATTAATGAACAGATTTTCTTCACTTGTTTCTTGGTCCAATCTTCATGGCCTCAATACTTGACTTGAACTCTTGTTTCTTGAAGTACTAAACCCATCCTAGATCTACCCAATTACAAGTAAAGTGCATTTTGTCAAAAGATTAGCCAATTACATAAAATATGTCCTTAACAACATTAATATTTTTTAGAAAATGAATTATCCTCTCAAATTTGTGTGTTCAGCAATTTTGTGTTTTTAGTTTATTTTATTTTATTGAGGAATAAAAAAAAAATTTAAATAAATAAATTAACATTTTAAAAATAAACTAATTATTTGTTTAAATTTATTTTTTTATTTATCTTAGCTTTTGTTCGGACATATGTGATTTAATGTTAGGAACATCTATTAATATTTTATGTAATTGGTTAATCTTTTGACAAAATGCACTTTACTTGTATGTAGGTAAATCTAGAGTGTGTTTAATGCTTCATGGAACAAAGTTTCAAGATTAAGTGTTAAAATCATGCAAGTTTATCCAAGAAACAAGTGAGAAAGTATTGGATTTTAAAACTCAACAGCGAGCATCTATCTAGGTTTAAAAGCTGTTTTAGCCTGTGGCTCAACAGTTATCTCGATAGATGGCTATCTATCGAGGTTTATGAAAAAAAGATTTCCAGTTCTGTTTTGCATCCAATCCATGAGTATGTGTTTAGACTTTCTTTTCTCACAACCCTAAACATATATAAGGATTATTTTAAGGGCCGTCAAAGGTTGCATAGTTGCATAAGTATGAAGCAAAGTCTTGTTCATGCAAATTGTGACCGAAGACAGAATTTGCCCTAGTTCATCTTTCTATTGAAGAAGCTGCTGTGTTTGTACACCTTAGGGTTTTGTAACCAGGAGTTTCGTGATCTTCATCGTGTGATGAACTGAAGAACTTTGCATCCAACATCTTTCTTAAGTTGGTGATTAAGTCGCGTACTAGAATCTACACATCTATTGGTTAGTCACGTACTAAGAGCTGTGCATTGAAAAGGAGAAATTGTCACTACAGAACAAGTCCAATTGGGTATTGGGGTAATGGTTCAACTATAGGTTGGTACAATGTACTGAGATTCCTTTACTTGTAACCGTTTGTTTTGATAATAGTGGATTTTCGGGAATGGTGACCTTAAAATTACCCGATGGGGTTTTTGCTGTGTTGGTTTTCCCCATTCGAAAACAAATTACCGTATCAATTTAATTTCTATTGCATTTAGTTTAATAGGTGATTTGTTTGTGCTACCACGCATATTGTATGTTAATCTGATTAATTAATCAACCTGATTAATTAATTGGTTAATTTATCACAATGGGTCAATACATTCTTGTTCTATCAAGTGGTATCAGAGCGGACACACTCTGATTATGTTTTAGTCTTTGTTGTGTGATCCATTGATCCCTGTTTGTCATGGATAGAGAACAGTCTCTTATTATACATATTTTATTTGATGGCACTAATTATGCATACTGGAAAGTACGCATGAGAGTTTTCTTGCAGTCATTAGATGAAAAAGTGTGGCAAGCTATAGAGATAGGCTGGACCAAGCCCGGCCGACCAGGATGATGCTAAGATCAAGGTGGAAAACTTCAACAGCAAGGCATTGAATGCTCTATTTAGTGTAGTCATGAATAAGGAATTCAAGAAGATATCCTCTATTGAAATTGCTAAGGAAACATGGACCATTCTCCAAACAACCT
The DNA here is from genome assembly GCA_023055345.1 of Quercus wislizeni. Taxonomy (NCBI): domain Eukaryota; kingdom Viridiplantae; phylum Streptophyta; class Magnoliopsida; order Fagales; family Fagaceae; genus Quercus; species Quercus wislizeni. The sequence continues at coordinate 1,654,994 of JALGQJ010000027.1, forward strand.
ATGAAGGAACCAAGGCTATCAAGGATTCAAAGTTTCAAAGGCTTACTACGAGCTTTGAAGAAATTAAGATGGAGGAGGATGAGTCATTCGATGAGTTCTATGCCAAGCTCAAGGACATAGTGAACTTAGCCTTTAATATTGGGGAAACCATTCCTGAACCCAAGATTGTGAGAAAAGTGCTTAGATCTCTACCCGAAAGATTTCATGCCAAGATCACCACGATTGAGGAATCAAAGGATATTGACAAAATTCCTTTGACAGAGTTGGTTGGAAATCTACAGACCTATGAGTTGGGCTTGACAAGGATCGGGAAATCAAACAAGAGCAAGAGCATGGCATTGAAGGCCAATAGCAGTGACAATGATGAGTCTTCAGACGATGAAGATTCTAAAATGAAGTCCTACATTACAAGGCAATTCAAGAAATTCATGAAGAATGCCAATGGGAAGGGTTTCGACAAGGACCGTAAACAATCTAGTTCTTCTCAGTTTAAAAGTCAAGATAAAGGGAAAAAGGATACTAGGGATGGCGGTTAGTACACTATTCCCTCAGGACCAAAGTGCTTTTGGTGTCAAAGTTTCGGTCATATGAAGCAAGAGTGCCCTACGTATCTCAAGACCATCGAAAAAAACAGGACACTTGCTGCTATCTTGAGCGACACTGAGCTTGAGGATGACTCTGATAATGAGGATGATGGAATCCTAAATGCCTTCACTGCCACCATAAATCTTACTGAAGGGATTGTTGAAGATGTGGATGAAGAAGAGGACTTGGTGGAGTCTAAATTTGAGAAAATGGATGAACAAGATGACATCCACACAACCTATGCAAAGTTATACAAGGTTCGAAAAGCATGAAAAGTTGTATAGGTTGGCCACCAAGAAGCTTAGTGATGTGGAGTTTGAGCGAGAAGAAATCTCCACAAAGTTTGATAAAGCCAATCAGATTATTGGAGTACTAAGATTTGAGAATAACTTCTTGGTTGAGAAGACCAAGAAGCTTAAGGCGAAACTGTTCCAAGTCAGTGCTCAGTTGGAAAAGACTTCAAGCGCAAAGCTCGATGAGATGCTCAGTCTTCAGAAATTTGCTTCGATCGAATCGGTTTAGGGTATGACTTCTTTTCTCCTAATATTGCTACTTCTAGTACTACTGTTTTTGTTTCTCTTGCTTATAATGTTGAATCTGTGAACACTGATGTCAAAACTGTTTTAGCTAGTAAGAACATAGATAAGGGTAAATCTATCTTAAGAGCACCACCTAAACTTGATAAGAAAGAGATTAAGAACCCTAGGGCTAAGAAGGGAAATACTCAAAAGCCCAAACAGAAAATGCAGCATTTCTGTCATCAATGTGGTGCAGCTGGACATACTCGACCTAATTGCTATAAGTGGTTAGCCACTCAACAACATAATCGCGTTGGGAAACCAAAATCAGCTTCCATCCTCCTTTGCTCCTCTTGGAGATCTTCTCAAAGCCCTCATGTTCCTTTCGAACTTGAATGGTTTCAATTCTTCCCCTTCTCCGCCAAATCAATGGTTTGCTAAACGGAAAGGTTCTTCCAAGGTGTGGAAGGAAAAGGGCTCCAAGTGATTCTGTCACTTTTTCTTTCTCTCCGCTTCTTGTTTTTGGTTTTGCATTACTTGTGTGTTTTGCTTTCGTGTTTTAAGTCAGTGTAGTTTTATGCATTGCTTTGTTCAACATGTTTTTGTTCGTTTTTCTTTTTAGTTTTGCTTTATTTTGTTTTTCATATAAAAATAAATAAATAAAAATGAAAAATCAGAAAAATACAAAAACAGTATGTGTTTGTGTACATTGGTACTTATGTACCTTGGATGGACATTGAAACAAAGTTTTCTAAACTTTGTATCTTTTGTAGCTTAGATAAGTATCTCTATGCACAACTAAGCAAGTGAGATTTATAGGAGGAGGGTTAGCATAGGAAAAAGTGAGTATGTGAATGGATTTTAGCGTGTTGTTTTCTTATTGTTCAATATTGGCCTTGAGGTGGGGTTTATTTTTATAAGTCTTGCTGTAGGGGGAGGGTTAGCATAGGAGATTTTTGTTAGGGGGAGTGTCCATTTTTTTGAGGGATGTAGTGAGGTTCTTATGTATTTTCTTTTCTTTTCTTTTCTTTTCTTTTCTTTTACTTTACCTCATGTATATTGGTTGTGTGACCATTAGACATACATTGTACTTATATTTGGTTTATATATATATATATATATATATATATATATATATATATATATATATATGTATTGATGTATGTTATTTCACCTATCTCTCCATGTGTTGGTTCTTTTCTCTCTTTATACACATGTTTCTTATTAATGTATGCAATCTTATATTTCTGTTTCACAGTAAGATGCCTTGATGAGTTTTGTTTAAAGTATTTCAGAAATACAGGTTGTCAAAGTTTTATTGCCATAAACTCTCTTCTTGCAAAGTTTTTCAAGAGTTTGTGTTATGAAAGATTTTATTGTATTCAACAAGTGAGTATGAGTTGAGTGATTTATGACTTCTCTCATATGTTCATTTGTTTATTGTGATTTTTTCACGAATTGTCAAAGGGGGAGATTGTTAGGACATATGTGATTTGATGTTAGGAACATATATCAATATTTTATGAAATTGGCTAATCCTTTCACAAAACGCGCACTTTACTTGTAAATGGGTAGATCTAGGATGTGTTTAATGCTTCATGGAACAAGGTTTCAAGATTAAGTGTTAAAGCCATGCAAGTCTGTCCAAGAAACAAGTGAGAAAGTGCTGGATTATAAAACTTGACAGCTAGCATCTATCGAGGTTTAAAAGTTGTTTTAGCCCGTGGCTCGACAGCTATCTCGATAGATGGCTATCTATCGAGGTTTATGAAAAAAAAAAAAAATTAGTTCTATTTTGCATCCAATCCGTGAGTATGTGTTTAGGCTTCCTTTTCTCATAACCCTAAACATATATAAGGATAATTTTAAAGGCCGTCAAAGGTTGCATAGTTGCATAAGTGTGAAGCAAAGTCTTGTTCATGCAAATTGTGACCAGAGACAGAATTTGCCCTAGTTCATCTTTCTATTGAAGAAGCTGCTATGTTTGTACACCTTAGGGTTTTGTAACCAAAGAGTTTCGTGATCTTCATCGTGTGATGAACTGAAGAACTTTGCAACCAACATCTTTCTCAAGTTGGTGATCAAGTCGCGTACTGGGATCTGTACATCTATTGGTTAGTCACGTATTGAGAGCTGTGCATTGAAAAGGAGAGATTGTCACTACAGAACAAGTCCAATTAGGTATTAGGGTAAGGGTTCAATTGTAGGTTGGTATAAGGTACTGGGATTCCTTTACTTGTAACCACTTGTTTTGATAATAGTGGATTCTCGAGAGTGGTGACCTTAAAATTACCTAATGAGGTTTTTGCCGTGTTGGTTTTCCCCATTCGAAAACAAATCACCGTGTTAATTTATTTTTTGCTGCATTTAGTTTAATTGGTGATTTTTTTGTTCTGCCACGCATATTGTATGTTAATCTGATTAATTAATCAACCTGGCTAATTAATTAGTTAATTTATCATAAGGGGTTAATACATTCTTAGACCTATCATCGGAGCGGACGCCATAGGTTGACTCTTAAAAAAAAAAAAAATCATCTTTTTCTTTCTCTTTGCCTCCCTCTTTATGAAGACAATAATAAACAAAGAATGAAGAATGGTTATCTATATAATAAAGATTAAGAAAGTGAGAACATAATGTGTTAAATTTACACATCAAGCCCCAAAGTTACTCACATCAGTCAAAGTTAAAAATGTGTAAATTTGTAAAGTTGCTACAATAACTATGTAAATATACATGGTTACAGTAATTTTGTATATTGTATATCGTTATTTTTTTATTTTTATACATGGTTACTTTAATTGGATTCTCAATTTTGTGCCACGTGCCCCATTTAATTTTTAATTTTGTGCCAAATGAATTAATGAGTGTAAAAATAGAAGAGTCCAAATTCAATTAGATTATAACTTGGATTTCAATTGGAGTCTAATTTTCTGCCACATGTCCATTTAAGTTTTTAATTTTTGTAGCAAGTGTATTATTGGGTATGAAAATCAAAGAGTCTAAAACTAATTAAATTCTAAATTATATATGTATGTATGTATGTATATATATATATATATGAGGATGAGGATGCACCTCGGGCCTCAGGGATGAGCACAAGCATATGAGATGTATAAAGTTAAAACATTAAGAAGGAAAGAAAGTAGACTTGGCACGAAATATGAGAAGGATAAAGAAAGAAGAGTGAGAAGCCATCCCCTTCGCATTAAATACAAGACAACCACTCCTCCGACCACATTAATGAGAAAATGACCATGAACAGTGGTGACACAACTAATATTGCAAGGTAAAACTTATTAGTATGTTCCAGATGAGACAGGAGTCCTAGGAGTACAATCTCATCCTTCCAAGTGTAAGGTTAAGATGATCTATGGCTAGGTATAAAAGGAAAAGGAAAAGAAAGGGAGAAGGGGGAGCTTTGTAGCCAAGAACTTAAAACATTTGTATAAGTCAGAAAGAAACACATATATATCAAAATATACCTTCCTTGGGCTTGACCGAGGAGTGTTTTTCCTTTCAAACTTGCTTGTCTTAATCATTTTCTCTGCTCTCTATCCCATTGTGATTAGCATTTAGCTTATTGAACGTTTGTTATCCAACCCATTCTCTAACTGGGTCCCTACAATATAGGCCTTACTTTAAATTGGGCTGAAATAGCAATCTAAACACTTTATAACAACCATTTTTTAGAACTAGCCTTAATTAGGGCTGACCACGAATTGGTTTAGGTCGGGCTTATGCCCAACCCTTAACCGACCCGACCAGATTGGGTGGGGAGATCTCAGACCCACAGCTAACTAGTAAGACTACCAAGTTGGATGGTTCGGGTGAATATCAAGTGGTGGTTGGTTTCAGTTGAAACCGAAAATCACAAAAAATTGGCGAAATCTCTTCAGATCCAACAAGTTCTCATTAGATTCGTCCAAGATCCTATGAGATCTAGCCAGATTTGGCGGAGATCTCGTCAGATTTGGAAAGATTTCCACCAAATCATATGGAGAACTGGCTGGATCTAGTTGGAAAAGTCACCAGATCTAGCTGGAAAAGTCACCGGACTTGATGTTTTACGGTCAATTCAGGTTTCACGGGTTTTGGAGTATGAGACCCACAACCAACCTGTTGGCGTTGGCTTTTTGAATTTCGAGACTTGTGTTCGACTACCAAAGCAATCAAATCGGGTAGTGGCGAGTTGTGTACGGTCGGGTTGGTGGGTGGGTGGGTTAGACACCTCGAGCCTTAACCATCACAATCATCATGCAACCTACATTATTTCCACCATGCTTGACGTTATTGTCACCATTGTCATTACCACCTTCAATGTTGTCACTACTGTGTCACAATAACTAATGACATCTCGATCAGTATCATTTTTATAAAACAATATATATAATTATATGAATGAACTATAAAGTTTTATTTATTTATTTATTTATTTTTATAAATTGTGCTTGGCTAATATATTTGCATCTAACCTATTTTTTTAATTCATGTTGAAAGTTAATAGGCTAAGAATGTATTAACCCCATATGATAAATTAACCAATTAATTCTCCAGGTTGATTAATTAATCAGATTAACATACAATATGCGTGGCAGCACAAAAAAATCACCAATTAAACTAAATGCAGCGAAAAATAAATTTACACGGTGATTTGTTTTCTAATGGGGAAAACCAACACGGCAAAAACCTCATTAGGTAATTTTAAGGTCACCACTCTCGAGAATCCACTATTATCAAAACAAGCGGTTACAAGTAAAGGAATCACAGTACCTTATACCAACCTACAATTGAACCCTTACCCTAATACCCAATTGGACTTGTTCTGTAGTGACAATCTCTCCTTTTCAATGCACGGCTCCCAATACGCGACTTGATCACCAACTTGAGAAAGATGTTGGCTGCAAAATTCTTCAGTTCCTCACACGATGAAGATCACAAAGCTCCTTGGTTACAAAACCCTAAGGTGTACAAACACAGCAGCTTCTTCAATAGAAAGATGAACTAGGGCAAATTCTGTCTTTGGTCACAATTTGCATGAACAAGACTTTGCTTCACACTTATGCAACTATGCAACCTTTGACAGCCTTTAAAATAATCCTTATATATGTTTAGGGTTATGAGAAAAGAAAGCCTAAACACATACTCACGGATTGGATGCAAAATAGAACTAAAAATTTGTTTTTCATAAACCTCGATAGATAGCCATCTATCGAGATAGCTATCAAGCCACGGGCTAAAATAGCTTTTAAAATCTAGCACTTTCTCACTTGTTTCTTGGACAGACTTGCATGGCTTTAACACTTAATCTTGAAACCTTGTTCCATGAAGCATTAAACACATCCTAGATCTACCCACTTACAAGTAAAGTACATTTTGTCAAAGGATTAGCCAATTACATAAAATATTGACATATGTTCCTAACATCAAATCACATATGTCCTAACAATCTCCCCCTTTGGCAATCCGTGAAAAAACCACAACAAACAAATAAACATATGAGAGAAGTCATAAATCACTCAACTCATACTCACTTGTTGAATACAATAAAATCTATCCTAACACAAACTCTTGAAAAACTTTGCAAGAAGAGAGTTTATGGCAATAAGACTTTGACAACCTGTATTTCTGAAACACTTTAAGCAAAACTCATCAAGACATCTTAGTGTGAAACAAAAATATAAGATTGCATACATTAATAAGAAACATGTGTATAAAGAGAGAAAAGAACCAACACATGGAGAGATAGGTGAAATAACATACATCAATACATACATATATATATATATATATATATACACACATAAACCAAATATAAGTACAATGTATGTAAAATGGTCACACAACCAATATACATGAGGTAAAGTAAAAGAAAAGAAAAGAAAAGAAACTACATAAGAACCTCACTACATCCCTCAAAAAAATGAACACTCCCCCTAACAAAAATCTCCTATGCTAACCCTCCCCCTACAGCAAGACTTATAAAAATAAACCCCACCTCAAGGCCAATATTGAACAATAAGAAAACAACACGCTAAAATCCATTCACATACTCACTTTTTCCTCTACTCAAAAAAACCGATCATACAGAGCAACTTCGAAGGATCGAGCTGAGAAAATCAGTGGCAGAGTGTTTAAGAAAAATGACAGAACTGAAAACAAATCGACTTGACCTTTTATACTTGGAGTCTTGGACCTTGCTTTTTAGTACTTAACGATTACAATTTTTTTTTTTCCTCTGTAGCTTTTGATTTTTTGCTCGACTTTCTCACCGTTTGTTTGGAAGGTGAGAAAGTGCGAGAAAATGAGAGCTCGCTGAGAAAAAAGAGAGAGAGGGGGAGATAGTTAGATCAAGGTGCCGTTTGGATGGGGCTGAAAGTTGCGTCTACGTCTACATCTGTCTATATCTGCGTTCCTTTTTTTTTTTTTTTTCATTTCACTCGTTTTGCAGAAAGGCAGGGGACAATTAACACTGTAGCAGCACTTTAGCAGTACTGATCATACACTATAGCAGTATTGTTTATGTACTGTTCATGGGACCCACAACCACTTTATTCAGAAAAAATATTAAAAATGGGTCCCACAGTACTATTTACACATTTAAAAATTATTTTGCTATAGTGTTTTCAGTTTTCAATTTCAGCAATAATAAGTTCAATCCAAACGGACCCCAAAAGTTGTTTGTTAAAAAAAAATTTCCTTAAATTAAAGAAGAGCTAAGACACAAAAAGGGGAAAAAATTAAATTTAATCAGATTTTAATTTTTTTAAGTAATTTTTTTTTTAAATTGAGATTTTTTTAATTAAAATTTAAAAAAATTTTGAAAAATGCTGACATGGAATTTTAAAAATATAAAATTATTTTTTAAAATATATTTTTAACGGTCATGTCAGCGTTAAAAGTGCCAGCAGTGCCTTCAGTTAGCCACATCAGCAATTTCCGTTAGTGGACTAACGTTAAGGACTAAAATAGAACGCGTTTTTTAATTTAGGAACTAAAAGTGATAAAATAAAAATGTAGGGACTAAAATAAAAATAATCTAAAAATGTAGAGACTAAAAATGCATTTACACCAAAAAAAATTTAATAGTAATATATAAAGTTACAGTAACCATATATATTTACATGGTTATTGTAGCAACTTTACAAATTTACACATCTTTAACTTTGACTTATGTGAGTAACTTTGGGACTTTGTAAATTTGACCCATTATGTTCTCACTTTCTCAATCTTTATCATAGCACCTTTTTTTGATTCTTTACATTTTATGTTCTGTTTTATTTCGATATTGAGGATTTTTTTTACGAATATTATTTTGATTGTGCTTTAATTTAGCGATTTTGACATATAACTATAAACAAATAAGTCCAAAGAGGTAATAAACTCAATGGGCCAACATGACAAGAATGACAGCTAGCAGACTCATGGGCACAATAAGAGGTAAAAGTAAAATAAATAGGTCGTGGAAACCCAAGTAAAGAGGTAAAAACCCAATGGGCCTAAACATGGTAAGAATAACAGCCAATAGGCCCATGGGCACAATAAGAGGTAAAAGTAAAGTAAATGGGCCGTGGAAGCCCAAGAAAAGAGGTAATAAATCTAACGCGCCAACGTGGCAAAAATGATAGCCAACAGGCCTATAGGCACAACAAGAGGTAAAAGTAAAGTAAATGGGTTGTGAAATCCCAAGGAAAGAGGTAACAAATCCAATGGGCCAACATGGCAAGCCCATAGGCATGGCAAGAAAAAAAGCAACAGAAATTGAAGCCCAACAGGCCGAACGGGCAGGAGCTTTTGCCAAGACAATGTCCAGGCCCATGAAGGGACAAAAGGAGGTAGTACAAGCCTAAGAGCCCACACTATTCACACCATGGGGATAAGCATGAACCCAGGACACACAGTAGAATGAGACAATGCAAGAAGGGCAGAAATGACATGGGAGTAAAAGAAGACAAACACAGAGGATAGTGGAACTCACACGGGCTAGAGCACCACCTACTTGTACCTTGCCAATACAGGAAAGGTGAGCTCTCGGTCAAGGGATTCAGAGAGTGTGGTTTAGTGGTGGAGAGAAAATGGGGCCTATTTTAGGGTTCTTAACGAGGTTTCTTTTGGGGAAAATGCCTTTTTGGGATGGGATTTCACCCAAAAGAGGCAAGCAAATGGTTGAAACCACTTGATGCATGCCATATGGGTAAGTAAAGAAAGAGCCTCCAATCCTTATCCATTCGGGTAAGGCATAAAGGGGGAGGGGGGAGAAACAAAACAAGGAATTTTGTCTTGGAATGATGAATGGCACAGCAAGCACACTCTAAGTAGAGGTAGTGGCCAAACAACCAACGAATTAGTGGGTAATCCTAGAGAGATGCCCATAAGAAACCAAAAACAGTTGGTGAAGTCTTAAGGACAAAATGGAGAAATCCCATGGATTCAAGCAATATAAAAGGAAGGGAGGTAGCCATGAATATGGGACCGAAAGGGGGAGGAGAGTAAGAAAAAAAAAAACTAAGAATCAGAGAAGAAAAGAAAAGAAAACAAAGTGGTAAAAAAAGGAAGAGAGAAAACACGATAGAGATAGAGGCATGCATTGGTAGACCATCTTTTTTCTCCTTCTTGACATCTTTCCACCCTCTGAAACTCTATAAATCGGAACCCAAAATCATTTAGGCCATTTCTCCAGCATGAGTAACTTCAATGGCAAAAACTTGTAACGAGGTTACCCATGTTGGCGTTTGGTTCCCTTCTTGGACCCATTCCTGCTGAATGACTTGGCCCAAGATTGGGAGAGCGAGCTAATGCTATTACACTTGCTTAGAGTTGTAGTCATTCCCCTATTACGGCATACTTTAGCTTATTCGATATTCTCATTGTTATTCATTCTACTACAATGTTTCACATTATTGATTATTCTGCTATGACATTCCTTATTCTATTGGTTGTATCAGTTGTTCTACTGTATTATCTTTTATTTTATTCGCAACATTAGTTGTCCTACAGTAGTTTCTTTTGTTATACTTTATTACAAAAGTTGTTCTGCTGTAGTATCTTTCGTTGTGTTCATTGTAATAGTTATTCTGTTGTAACAACATCTATTGCATCCAGTGTACCATACCATTCCTATGTCGTCTAAGTATTGGGCATGCTTGGCTTGTGCACAAGCTTGCTTGCAGTATAACCCCACGAGGCCAGTTCCAACCCCCTACCCACTAACTCATAGGCCTTGGTGTAGTAGATGAGCTTTGGCCCATTAACGTGAAAATACCCCCACAATGTTCTTTTTAGAAGAGTATAATATTTTTAGTTTATTTTGAGTTAAAATGATTTACCCAAACATGGGTCTAGTACTCTAGGGTAGAAAGTAGAAACTACAATCAAACCTAAAGTTAAGAAGTTTCAAATTAAATTTTATAGCATTGTTTATTTTAAATTGAAACACGAAATTGTATCAATTTAAAAACTGGCCAAATTGGTCAAGTACCACTATTTGGCAAAATATGTATGAATCTACCATTGTTTGCGAAATAATTAGGAATCTACCACTTTTTTAAAACTCAAGTTTGTGAAACTCAAGTTTGCCATGAAACTCGAGTTTCTCAAGTTTCACAAACTCGAGTTCCATGGAAAATAGCCACCATTTTTTTATGTAACTCAAGTTCCATAAAAAATAGCATGGCAAACTTGAACGCTATTTTTTCAAAGAATTCGAGTTTCTGGAAATTGAGTTACACGGAAAACTCGAGTTTCACAAACTTGAGTTTCAAAAAGGAGGTAAATTGCTAAATATTTCGCAAACAGTGGTATATTGCTAAATAGTGGTATATGGTCATTTTGGCCTTTAAAAACCTCCCAATATTGAAAATCAAACACCAAGGTCAAACCTAAGAAAACTAGGGTTTCAATTGATAGATTTTAAAAGTTCTATGTATAATTCAAAACTAGCAAAACTATATCCAATTGGATCTCTAAAAAAATAATAGTTTGTTTGGCAATAATTTTTTTTCCTTTTAGCTTTTCAGTTTATTTGTTTATGAACAACTTTTTAAGGTCTTGTTTTTTCTAGTATGACTAACTTAATACCATACTCGAAATCAATTTGGCTTGGTCAAAGAAATGAAATATTTTGGTTTCAATTGCTACCAATCTACCAACATAAGCTTAATATATAAGTCATTAAGGGATGACAATATGTAGGGGGGGGGGGGGTGTGGAGCCGAAGGATGGGGTCTTCACCCCCACCCTAAATGATTTTATCGTACCTTTTTTCCACCCCACCCCACATGGCGGGGAAAACTTCTTTGCCCCATGCTCACCCCTTGAGGTTTCGCGGGGTCCTGCCTCACTTGTCAAAACTTTATTTTGTTTTAATATGTTACTACAATTTTTTTAAATATGTTTCATTAATATAAATATACGTTAAGTTACAATTAAATTTATTACATCATATCAAACAAATTTTTAGTAAGGACTAAATAATATTATTCAAAGTGTTTGACAATATAATATACAATAAAAAAAAGGTCTTAATATTCATGCAATTAAATACTTAGTAATACAAACTAAATCTTTAATACTAATTGAGCAGGGTGGGACAAGGATGAAGCGAGGCTAAAAATTCTAAACCCATCCCTGCCCTGCCCTAAGGGCGAAAAAAATCTTACCCCATCTCCGTCCCACCACCTTTATGGGGTGGGAAAAATCCTCGCAGGGTGAAGTGGGGTGGGACAAACCAAGATGGGACAGAGAGACATTGGGGAAAAATGGATAAATGCCCTTAATTTTAAAACTATGTAACAAAAATGTCATTCTTTTGAAACTATCTAGCAAAGCGCCCCTATTTTGAAACTCAATTTTAGCAAAATTGAGTTTCTACATAGAACTCGATATCACTAAAATCATGTTCCATGTGCTTTGTGCCATAGTGGAAGTTGCTGGTGTAGCTTTTCCGATTAAAAACAGCCACATAGAACTCGATTTTAGTAAAATCAAGTTGTATACAATTTTTTTTTAAAAAAATACAGCTCGATATTTGTAGTATCGAATTCTTTGAAAAAACAATTAATTCAATTTTTTTTTTAAATACAGCTCGATATATGTAGATTCAAGTTCTTTGAAAACAATTTTTTTTTAAATAAAGCTGAACTTGATTTTAGTAAAATCAAGCTTTATATAGTTTTTTTAAAATACAACTTGATTTTAAGGAACACCACACACAAATTGATTGAAACACAAATTGATGTTTTAAAAATTCATTTATTCAACTCTCTCATCACACACACACACACACACACACACTCTCTCTCTCTCTCTCTCTCTCTCTCTCTCAGCCACACTGCTGCCTCTCCATGTCGCCAACATCCCACGTCGTCCACCACACCACCTTGCAACGGCTCTCTCTCAATCAACTCCACCTAGGTTCACGCCATCGTATTCCTCCCAGCTTGGCACTGATCAGTGTGTGGGAGGACGATTGAAGTTGCTAGTGATGGGTTGTGTCGGAGGTTATTGTGGTTGCAATGGTAGTTTTTTGGTTGTTGTTGTGGGTTTTTTTTTTTTTTTTTTTTTTTTGTGGTTGTTGGCTGAATTTTATGGGTTACAATAGCTGAATTTTATGGGTTGCAGTGGTTGTGGGTGTGACAACTAATGGGTTTGATCTTCACTGTTGATTTGATTTTGCAAAAGCATCAACAAGAATATGCACACCACACATACAATCAATACTTTTTTATATACAATTTAAGCAAAAAGACACAAAAATACTAAGCATCACAATCTAGAATATGCGTACCACTTGATGTTTTTGTGTACTCTTTTACTAAATAGAACTTGATTTCCTAAAATCAAGTTCTACTTTATTTTTTAAAAATAAATTTATCCTAGAACTCTGTAGAAATTGAGTTGTATTTAAAAAAAAAAAAAAAAAAAATTTGTACAGAACTCGGTTTTAGCAAAATCAAGTTCTACATGACCTTTTTTAATTAGAATAACCATGTCAGCGACTTCCACCATAGCACAAAGCACATGGAACTCAATTTTTAATGATATCAAGTTCTACACAGAACTCAATTTTGCTAAAATCAAGTTTCAAAATATGGGCATTTTGCTAGATAATTTCAAAAGAATGACATTTTACTACATAGTTTTAAAATTAAGGGTATTTACCCATTTTGGCCGAGAAATTGCCATCCCTAGTCATTATACATTACCTCAATATATTTACAATAAATAACAAGAGTTAGAAAAACAAAAACAAAAACGTGACTTTAAGAGAAGAAAAAAAGCAGTCATGTGCTTTTCCCACACTACTATCTTCGTGACCTTTTTTAATCAGAATAACCACTTCAGCGACTTCCACCATGGCACAAATCACATGGAACTCAATTTTTATTGATATCGAGTTTTACACAAAACTCGATTTTGCTAAAATCGAGTTTCAAAACAGGGGCATGTTGCTAGCTAATTTCAAAAAAATGACATTTTACTACATAGTTTTAAAATTAAGGGTATTTACCCATTTTGGCCAAGAAATTGCCATCCCTAGTCATTATACATTACCTCAATATATTTGCAATAAATAACAAGAGTTAAAAACAAAAAAACAAAAAAAAACAAAAAAAAAACAAAAAAAAACAAAACAAAACAAAAAACAAAACAAACCAAAACAAACAAAAACGTGACTTTGAGAGAAGAAAAAAAGCAGCCATGTGCTTTTCCCACACTACTCCTATCTACGTGACCTTTTTTAATCAGAATAACCACTTCAGCGACTTCCACCATGGCACAAAGCACATGGAACTCGATTTTTAATGATATCGAGTTCTACACAAAACTCAATTTTGTTAAAATCCAGTTTCAAAATAGGGGCATTTTGCTAGATAATTTCAAAAAAAAATGACGTTTTACTACATTGTTTTAAAATTAAGGGTATTTACCCATTTTGGCCGAGAAATTGCCATCCCTAGTCATTATACATTACCTTAATATATTTACAATAAATAACAAGAGTTAAAAAAAGAAAAACATGACTTTGAGACAAGAAAAAAAGCAGCCATGTGCTTTTCCCACACTACTCCTATCTAATCATCTAACATCATTGACCATGATAAGAAAAGTAGAGAGTAATGCTAGGGACATATAAAATGACACAACTTTAGCTTACAACTCGTGAGGTGACTTACAACTCGCCACTTGGCAAGTTATGGCTCAAAGTTGTGCTATTTTATTTGTCCCTAGCATTACTCAAAAGTAAAATGTAAAAAGCACACAACTAGCCTGCATTAGCAGTGGAGAAACCAAAAAGCAGAAAAGAAAAGCAATGAAGAAGGACAAGAAGAAAGAAGAAGTTACAGTGGTGGCTGCTATGGAGGTGGAACAAGATCCAAATTAAAAGGGTTCAAAAGGAAAAATAAAAATAAAAAAATAAAAAAAAATGAAAGATCTAGAGCACAGATCAGAACTCATGAATTAGGCTCTGAGTCGCTAAGGGGCTGTTTGGATTTGTTGTTTCCATAACTCATAACTAAAAATATGTGAGTCCCACGAAAAAAAGTCTGTTTGGTTTTTGTTTCCATCACTCAATTCTCTGATTTTTGAGTGATGAGTTATGAAAACTGAAAACACCTAAAAACTCAGTTTTCATTGGCATTTTCGTAATTAAACACACATGCATGGACCCATTGCCAGTGCCTTGTCAAGTCTGGCTCTCCCTTACATCCCCACCAACAGCTTTTTCCTTCACACCAAAAACCCAACCCACAGAAACTCTTCTCCATTCCCAAATCAAGCATACCTCTTCACACTTCATCCCCTTTGCCCAACCACGCCGACCGAGCCCCCACCTCATCCAACCCGCATCGCCCACAGCTCAGACTGGCGAACACGATGGCGAAGTTCTGGGCTTGGGTTCTCTTCTTTCCTTTTTTTTTTCTTCTTTTTCTTTCCTTTTCACATTGGGTTTCTGGGTTTGGTTGCATCTTTTTTCTTTATTTTTCCATCTCATTTCCAATTTTTGTTCTTCGCCTGGGATCGGAGTCCAACTCCGACGGCGAGTCATTTCAGCGAGAGAGTCATCGGTGTGACTTTCGGAGAGTCTTGCAGCGATGGAGATGAATGACTCGACTCGCTGACGGGCTTCGAGTGGGACTTCCGACGACGGAGACATGATTGTGAATTCCCAAGCGCAACCTTCATCAAGCTCAGAATAATCACAACAGGCGCAACCTTGGGGTTTTTAAGTAAAAAAATAAAAAAGACATTAATTTGAAAATATACTCACATGGGTCTTTGTTGGGTTTGTGTTTTGATTATAACAGTATATGAGAATTGCAGGAAGAGTGTGAGTGTGATTGTGTGAGAGATCAAAGATGGGTCTTGCTATTTCTAGACAGTTTTTTTTTTTTTTTGGGTTGTGGTGGTGTATCATAAATAAGTATGAATGGAGTTTTAAATTTGGGATGATGAGCTACTTCTTCTATTTTGATGGTTTCGGGTTTGTGTTTTAGGAGAGTAACAGGGATGAAAAGGAAATGAGAAAAGAGAAAATGGTGGGAATGGGTTCCGCTGGTATGCTTAACAGAAGGGTATGACCACTTTCCAGGTATGGGTCCCACAAAAAAGTAGAAAATTTAAGTGATGACAAATTGAGTGATGGTGCGAAACAGACTTCGTATAGGGAGTTAGGGTATTTTGAATGATGAGTGATGAGTGATGAAATATAAGTAAGAAGTGATGAGTGATGAAAAAAAAAATCCAAACAAGGCCTAACCCATCCTTCTCATATTCTTCTTTTTATTTTTCTTTAATGGCTGAAACAAATCAGTACAACTCTCAATACCTAATGCAACACAATTTACAACAGTTTTTGTACCGATTTAGGTTCCGGTGCAAAATTGACTCCTTTAATAATTATACTATAATCAATTTTCAACAAATAAACAAAATGACAAAACTTATATACAGTACCTTAGGTGTTGTTCCTTATGTTCTCTTCTTAAAATTCAGCCATATGGCTACTTAACTAAAACATACACTCCTATCTCATGAGAAAAAAGTCACATGGTAGAATTTTAAAAAGGGAACTTAAGGAATATAACAACACCTAAGTATTATACCTAAGTTTTACCCTAAACAAAATAACCTTTTAACAAAAAGTTACATTTTAAACTCATGTTAGGTCTTAAATTTTAGTATTTAAATGGTAGGATTTGATGGGAATATTCATGAAATTCCCAGATCTATGAGATGCAGAGAGAAAAAACATACGCCAAAGAAAAAAATCACACACACAAGTGACAGGACAGTATTTACGTGGTTCGGCAATTTGCTTATGTCAATTTGCTCATGTCCACGGAGTTGCAAGGATTTCACTATTCTCAAGAAAAAATACAAGATGCGACAATACAGTTTTCTCTCTCAAAACAACATAAAACCCTAATCTCGAAAAAAATAGATTTTATATCCTGCGCACAGGATTCACAATCGTTACAAAATGGGCTAAAAATTTTCAAACTAAGCCTCAAAAAATCTATCATTAAAAACTATAACAATATTATTTCGAGTTGAGTCATAATCCAGATTAAATACAACTAGGCTCTACAAAACCCAGTAAGATTTAATTTGAAACCACTACTAAAATATATAAGGATTAAAATGTAATATAGCCACACACTTTTTTTTAGGGGTATTACTACTTTCTGTACAAACGACAAACTTATCGTCGGTGCTCTAAATAATATAAATATAACATTCTAGCTGAACTTTGAATGCCACAAGTCTGCTATTAAACTGTTTCAAATACAGAATTATAGAAGCTAAAGAAACAATTAAAAAAAATGGAGGTAAAGGAAGGATTGTGGCCAGCAAGTCCTAGTGCACAATACTATAACAGCTCTGTGCTTTCGGTATCCATTATGGGTGTTATGGAAACTGAGGTACCAATTACAATCAACCACGCCCGTGCCATGTTATTGCTCAAGGATGTGTTCCTGCCCATTAATCCACGCTTTTCCTCCATCATGGTACTCTCTCTCTCTCTCTATGTTATTTGCTTTTTTTCAAAGTAGAAAATACCTACTTTGCGGCTTTTCCCACTAACAAAATTGCAATTTCTTGGAAAATAATACTTCGTATTATCTTGTCTATTTTTTCCCCCTTTTAAGAAATACGTAAACAAAAATGAAATGGAAGATATTTGATGACTTGATATATAATTATAACAGAAAGAGAGGATTTAAACTTTGAATATTATACATACCAAGATGTCAATTAATTGAGCTATAAAGCTCTTGGCAAAATTCATGGAAGGTTAAATGGGAGTAAAGATACTTTTTTAAAATTTTCTAGTTGAACGAAATAAAAAAATACTATAAGATTGTTCTTTTTGTTGTCCTTTTTTCTTTAATGTAAGGAAACTGTAGGATGATGATTTTCAAAAGCACAATTCGCTGAAATTGTTACCATCATTATTCTTCCTCTTTCATCCAATCCAATAGGTATCCTAGATTCTTCATAAAAGTGAAGTGTATTCAAGTTCTAGACTAAGCCTTACAAATCTTACATTATTCCCTTTAAAAGTGGCACTAAGTAGAGAGAATTTGTGAACAGGTTATGGATGGAAAAGGAGAGAAGCAATGGAAACGGGTTGAGGTGAAGCTTGAAGAACATGTTAATGTCCCCATTTTCCCCACTGGCTTGTCACCCACATCATACGATGAATATCTTGAAGATTATATATCAAGGATTTCAATGGAGCATTTTTCACAAAACAAACCACTATGGGAAATTCACTTGGTTAAATATCCAACAAGCAATGCAGCTGGTACTATCATATTCAAGCTTCACCATGCTCTTGGTGATGGCTACTCCCTCATGGGTGCACTTCTCTCTTGTCTGCAAAGAGCTGATAATCCTTCTCTTCCCCTAACATTTCCTTCACGCCAACACACACAGTCAAAAAGCAACAGAGAAAGTTTTTGTAGAAGAGTTCCCAAACTTTTTTCCTTGATCTTTAACTCTGTATCTGATTTTGGTTTTTGCTTTTTAAAAAGTACTTTGGTTGAAGATGATCGAACACCGATAAGGTCTGGGATTGAAGGAGTCGAGCATCGGCCAATCATGATATCAAAAATGATATTCTCTCTGGTTACTATCAAACACATCAAGGCCAAGCTTGGAGTGGTAAGATCAGCATATCTCAGCACAAGTTAGCTAATGATTTCAATTTCATTTCGTTTTTCTACTAGCTAGTAACCTAAAATGCCTATTAAATCCGCTCATCAGATGAAAGCATGGTAGTAGTGATTTACTATAATAATAAAAAAATCTCTTCAATTATACACATAGTAGTAATCCCTAATGATATGTTTTTTAAATGCATTCTATAATTTTCATCCAAAAATTTATTTAACATTCAAAAAAGTAAAATCTTTTGCTTTTTAATAGTGATTTTACCAAAGTATTTTAAATCTTTATATTTATATATGGACAAAATTTTCCTCCAAACTAATTTGAAAGTGAACTTTTTTTCATTTTAAATTAATTGGTTTATTTAAGTTTGTCGAAAATAAGATAGCTAAACTTACCATTTTAATTTATTCACCTAGTTAAAAACAAATCACATATATGATTTTTTTTTTCAGCTAAAAAAGAAATCACATATATGATTTATTACAATTTACAATTATGAGTGTTTCAAATACCTTACATACTTAACTTAATAGCAAAACATTAATTTGTATGAATATTTATGACTGGGTAAAACCTTTTAATCCTCGTTTACATTTTTTGCATATAAAGATTTGAGAGAATAAATTAACAAAATAGCTGAGAAAAAAATCAAAACTTATTCAAGAAATACCAATCCTGACACATTATAAAGCTTAAATTGCTAATATTGAACTGGCCTTCAACTTTTTTCATAATTGCTCTCTTTTTTTCTTTTTCTGGTAAAGAATGTAATGTTATCCATTCAATTTCCATCTCCAGCTAGCATTCCAATCTTGACGGCCCAAATTTTAGAAAGGGATAACTGCTCTCTTTTTTTTGTTCTTTTGCCTGGTAAAGAATATAATTTTGGTCCCCTCATGTTCTCATTTAATTTATTGGCCGAGAAATAATAACACTCTTTCGTTAAAACAAAACAAAAAAGTCGCCTTAGCGACGGTATCCTAACTAATTAATGGACCAAGGGAAAGTGACCAAAGGTAGGAAGCAGACCAAAATTCTATCTAAAATAGCGATGATCCTCTTTCCAACATTTCATCTTCACCTAATTTGGCCCCACCTGTTCACAAAGTATTTATTATAAAATTTAAGAGATTTTTTTTTTTTTTTAAGAAACAAACAGAAGTGGAAATGAGATTCTAACATAAAGGTACATCAAAATTTTATTCAAAAGTTACGGTAACTTTTAAAAGAGAGTATGGTAAGGTATATTATATATAACACACTCTTTTAAGTAATATGAGATAATCACAATTTTTTTTTAGAAACAAACACACACAAGGGTTAAGAGTCCTAATGTCACAAAACTTCTAAACTTTCCTACCACCTCACAAATAGGAGATTAAAAAAAAACTTAATTGCACCCATCAAAATTAAATATTAAAAAAAAATTCTTTGTAGATTATGGTGGTTGGTAAATTGGGGTATATTGTGAATTTTTGTTGTCACCCTAATTGTATTGGAATTTTTAATTTGAATTTTCTATTGACTCATCTTCAACGTATGTTTTTGTATGCTAAAATTAGATGATAATACAAATGACATTACTTTGTCAACTTGGCATGTAATTCTCAAATATAAATATTTTCACTGTCAAATTTACAATTAATGTTGAGTAATTTATTTTTGTAAGCCCATCGTAGATGTTCTTACTAATTTTTTTTTTTTAATAAAAAACTATTATATTTTATTATTAAAGCACTATATATTAGTTTTTTTTTAGGTGATTTAATTTTAGGTCATGTTTCATTTATAACCAAGTATACACTTTTCCCTTATTCTTTTGTGGCCATAAACGTAAAGATTTATGTATTATTTAACTTTTTTTTAGTTTGTATTGAAAGAAGTATAAAATAAAATAAAAGAGGTTTCAAATCATTTAAAAAAAAAATTATTCTTTGGATGTAAAAAAATATGGTTCATATCGGGTTGAACCAGCCCATCAAAGATCGAGTAAGAATCTTAGGAATAACAACCTAACTTGGTACAATAAGTTTTAGACCCATGCCTGGTCAAGTCAAAACCAAACTCATCTAAAAAGTTTAGATGAGGGCCGACATCGGTTTTACCCCCATAGTTGCTCCAAAATTCTATGTATGATTATAACCAAACTTATGCACTTCATAGGAAGGTTAAAAAAAAAAAAAAAAAGTATATATATATATTATGTATTTATTAATAATATTAATAAGAATAATGCTAGAAATACAAACTATTTTACAAACTGTTGATGTGATGAATGATTATTAGTAAATAAAAAAGTGACATTAATGGTGAGCCTAGATGAAAACTAATAAGAGGTTAGTCATATCAATATTTTGTAAAAATGTTGTAAAATAATTTGTGGTTGTAGCATTACTATATTAATAAATGAATAAAAATCAAATTACAGAATTTATGGGGAAAGAAAAACTTACCTTAATTAGTATTTCTTTAGAGAAGATGAAATGTACGTAATTCAATAAAAAAAATTGGAGTTAGTTTTTTTTTTTTTAAATTAAAAAACCCAATGAATTCTAATTAATTAGTTTAAATTAACATATATAGTTTATCATTTTTTTATTCCATAAACCAAATTAAAAATACATATATTAGAACAATGACATATATTAAACCAGTCCATTTCGGGCATTTCCTATTGGTAATTCCAATTCCCCCACCCCCCCCCCCCCCCCCTCCTCTTTTGTTTAAAAGAAAGAAACAAAAGCTATGCTGTTTTGAATTGATTCTTATTATTTCATTGATGATGAGTAAATATGACTATATGAGTGTTAAATGTGTCTCGGTGTGTGTGTATATTAGTATATGTATATAGTAGCTATAAAACCTAAAACGGTATTCTAGAATTAATAGGAACCAAATTATTTTGTTCCAATAGACAAACTAAAATGGGCACCAAAATGGAATTGACAACATTGATTTATATTTACGTTTAATATTACAACCTTCCCTTTTGATTGTTCCTAAAAAAAAGTTCACTTTTGAATTTAGCTGACTCAAGGAGAAAAAAAAAAAGCACTTATACGAATATCATTTAGTACTAGAGTATGCAAATTTGTTATTCTTGATTGCTCCATTTTGATAAGGAAAAAAAATGTAGTTTGTTGAAATATTTATAGATTTCTTTTTTTAATAAATTTTTTTAATGTTTATATAATAAGTAAGTAGTACTAGTGGTACTCTTCAACCATTGGTTCATCCCTTATAAGGTAGAAAGAGGGAGGTAATCTTCCAAATGTGGGAGAAGCAAAATTGCCTAAGGTTCCAACTGATCTAGCCCTTAGCCAAACTAGTGGTACTCTTCAACCATTGGCTCATCCCTTATAAGGTAGAAAGATGGAGGTAATCTTTCCAATGTGGGACAAGCAAAATTGCCTAAGGTTCCAACCGGTCTAGCCCTTGGCCTTAAAGCAAAAAATGCCCCCACAGTAAGAATATTCATTTGTCATGAAAATCTATTGACAATGCATGCATAATTAATTTTTTTAAGTATTATAAAATTATTGTTTAATTGAATTTTTTTTTTCTTAAGTACAGACGATAAATGATGTAATTACTGGAATAATCTTCCTTGGCACCCGGTTATACATGCAAGAGATTAACTATAAATCAAGTAAATCACATTCCACAGCATTGGTATTGCTCAACACTAGGATAATGAGTGGCGCCTACAAGTCAATTGAGGAGATGCTTGAACCTAAGTCAAAAGTGCCATGGGGGAACCGATTCAGCTTCATGCATGTACCAATGCCAAAGTTTAAGGATCATAAATCCGCAAACCCACTTGAGTTTGTGTGGGCAGCAAACAAGATAATCAAGAAGAAGAAAAGCTCATTAGGTGTTTATCTCACTAGTAAGCTTTTGGGTATTGTGAAGAAACTTAAAGGCCCTGAGGTACATACATGATCTTATTCATCAGCAATAATTCATTATTTCTACCTTCCTTCATTTGATATTTTTCAAAATATTAATGTAGCCCTTTTATCTTATTAAAAAAAAAAAATACTCTACTTAGTTTAATAGTAAATACTTGTTGCTTATAACATTTGATATTCTATATCTTGGGTCCCAATTAGTCTTATTTAAATTAAGACAATCAACTAACAAATTTAATCAATATTCTCAAAATACTATCACCAAAATTACTAAGCCAAAATATTAATCACACACAAGAATGTATAAATTTATGAGGAAAACCTTTCTCTTTGAAGAGAAAAAACAAGGGCAAACTCCAAATAAATCTCCCATTATAAAATCAATTACAAAATATTCTCAAGAATTACAAAATAAATCCTCCAAATAAACTAATATTTTCTCTCTAAGAATTAATATGAACTCACCTGAGATATTCATTCACTTTGGATACAACAACTCTAAGTGGTTATAACACCCAAAAAACCTCTCCCTAAGGAACCCTAAATTTATCTTCCTTTATACATGTCTCATGGCAAAAGAAAAATCTCCTTATTTTATTGCCTCTCACACACATGCAAACCTCATTCTTTTTATCGCTTCACAATATTAATCCAAGCTCCACAAATTCTCCTTTCCATCCCCATAAGGATGACCCCTTGGTCAAAGCCATCAAATTCTTTGCAACATGATCTACCTATAAAACTTATCCTATTCCATGGTGGACAAAAAAAGTACATCACTTCTCTAATAAGGAATAAAGTTTCATTCTACTCCATGAAATAACTTTTCTCCACACTAAGGAAACCCAAGAAAGTGGACAAAGTTTCTCTCCAAACTAATTTGGAGAGAAACCCTTCAAACCTATCCTATATATTTTTTATTGGATGTTAATTTTAAAAATTTAACAATTGGATTGCATGTTCTTTATATTCTTAACTCGTTTGAGAGAAACCCTTAAAACCTATCCTATATCTTTTTATTGGATGTTAATTTTAAAAATCTAACCATTTGATTGCATGTTCTTTATATTCTTAACATGCATGTCAAATTTTGTTCAAATAGGATGTTATTTACTATTTGATCAATAAACTTATTTTTATGCATAATTTAAACCACAAAAATTTGAAATTTAAATATTTTGACCGATGATATAACCATTTATATTTGATATTCTTAAAATTTTGCAAGCATGAATAATATAATAAGAACATAGAATATAACGGTCAGATTTTCAAATTTCACATGTAACGAAAAGATATATAAGAAGTTTGGATGGTTTATCTCAAACTAGCTCGGAGATAAAACATTTTCCAAAAAAAATAGCCAAATTTATTTTTCTTTCTTCAAGTTGTAGACTCAATTAGCTTTCCAAATTACAATTGGAATTTGAGGCAATTTTCCAAAACTATAATATTAATTTATAGCATACTTATATATCATATTATTAATTATTAAAATTGTCAAATAGTTGTCTTTTTCTAAATTAAAACGGGTAGGAAAAAAAGAGGGGTCGGGGGTTGGGGAGGATTTAGTAACTTAATTGCTAAGCAAGCCACATATTCTTGGATTGGTGCTTCTATTTTGATATAGCAATATAATTTTCTTACAACAATTTTTTCAAATTGAAAAGCCACATAATGGTACTTAATATTATCCATCAAAGAGGGAAAAAAAAGGTATTAAAAAAAAAAACGAATTGAATTTATTTTTGAACATGAACCATAATAGAAATTTTCGTAATATGAACATTCTGGTACTATTGCAGGCAGCCTCTAAATCCATACATGGGACAATAGGGAAGTCTAGTTTGTCGATTTCGAATTTGATTGGGCCGTTGGAACAAGTGTCTTTGGATAATCATCCGATCAAAGGTCTATACTACGTGGTGTTCGGTATACCTCAGGTAAAATAATAAAATTATAATTGTTGTACCAAGTTTGCCTTTGAAAAAATAAATTTATTTTATAAAGATTCTTAGATAAAAAAATATACATATATATAAGGGTATATTTGGTAATTGCTTTTTCTTCTTATTTTCTGTTTTCAAAATTAATTTTCTATTTTTTAGACTAAAAATTTTGTTTGGCAATCCAAAATGGACAGAAAACAAAAACTGTTCTCGAAACTCAATTTGTGAAAGAAACTGAAAATATACAAAATGCTGTTTTTAGTTTCTAGTTTTCAAAAGTCAATGAAAATATGCATTTAATTTAATAAACTTTCCTTATTTAATGAATTAGCATTAGAGCTCAAATTCTAGTAACAACATATTTTAGTATTTTTTTTTTTTTTCTCTTCAAAAAATTATCTTTTTAATTTCAACTAACCAAACACATTTTTGATTTCAGAAATACAAGAAAATTGTTTTTTCTTTATATTTCCAAAAACAAGTTTTTGAAAATAGAAAACAAAAACTGTTATCAAATATAACCTAAATTTTTTTCCCGAATTCCAACTTCCTGTAAACATGGAAGTATAATTTGTGCCATATTTTTAATGTAGAGGTTGCCTTATAAACAAGTAAAATACTGGGATCACAATTTTTTCTACATTTTTTACCATAACTTGTTCACATCTTGAGCAATGGAGTAAAAGTGGTGGGTTCACAACTTCACTACTTACAACTTGCCACATAAGCAAGTTTTGACAAAAGTTGTGGGAAAAATTGTGATCTCAGCGCTCTATAAATACTCTATAGACAAAGGCATCATGTTATTTTTTTTCATTGGCTTTTCTCCCGTGGGAAAAAAATGATTTTGTTTTTCGAAGTCAAGGAATGGTTTTGTTACTTTTAACTTAGAGTGTGTTTGGATACTGCTTAATTTACTAAAACTGAAAACTTATTGCTGAAAGTACTGTAGATAAATGTAAAAGTTAGTTGAAATAGTACTGAGGCACATGAATAGTACAAATAAAAAAAACAATGGAGCTCATGAATAGTAACAAAAATAAGTTGAATGGTAAAATAATTTTAATTTTCCATCCAATCCAAACGCACACTTATCAGAAGAAATCACCTAAATTTTCTTTTTGGGAGGGCATAAAACAATTTTTTTGCTGCCTTTTATTGGACTAGCAATGGCACCTTGGGCAATACATAAATAGTAATTGTAATTTACATATAAGGACTATTTCAGTATTTTATTTGTCATTACAGTGGAAAATAAATAACAAATTAATAAGTATGATATACGATTTTATGTACAAATTTCTCGAATTCAATGACCTTTATGAATAATTCCAGGACACCTTGTTTTTATGGCCCATTGTAACAAGTGGCTTTTTTTCTTTTTTCTTTTTTTTTTTAATATGGATTTGCAGAGCCTTGTTATATCAATAGTAAGTTACATGGAAAGCCTGACGGTTAGCGCCGTAATAGAGAAGGAATTCCTGGATCCCCAAAAATTCAAGTCATGCGTGGAAAATGCTTTCGAGATAATTCTCAAAGCTGCAGATGAAATCCCTAATTAAACAAAGATTTCTGTTTTTTTTTTTTTTTAATAATATATAATCAAATAAATCGAAGTTGATTCATAAATGTTGATTTTCTATGGATAAACATGTCAATACAATTTCTATGTATACATGCTTATCATACATACACAATGGTGTGTCGTGATTATATATGATAATTGGTCAACCTTCTCTCATCCTCCATGTAAAACTTTATGTATAAGGGTTTTAATTAATATTTATTATCATAATGCCAAGCCTATTTCTCTTGAATCTTGACTTGTTATTTGTTATATATTATGAATACTTTCTATCATCTTATGAATTGGGAAGAGACTAGCTAGCAACTGATTAAATGAATTTTGTCCATAAAAAAATTGTTATCTTAACGGACTTTTTTTTTTTTTTTTTTTAATTTTCTGTTAAAGTAATAAAATGTAGACTATATACACGTGGTTCTATACTATATTATCGATCTTATTGCAAATTTGCAATACTAGCTTCTATGGGCAGTCTTGCCCTTATTCTAAATTCTAATTGATAATAAAATTATTTTCTACCATTTCACATTCCAAAGTTGACCTTGTGAGGCACATAGTGAGTCTTGGCTACATAAGAAAGAAATCAATTAATGTTTTGACATGATAGAAAAGAACAATTATTATGGAATCGAAAGCTACACTCATCAAATCACCAGTTAGATATCTCAATAATCGAAAGTTATCTGCCATCAAATTTTTTGTGGGAGGTAGTGTATGCTTTATTTTCAATCATAGTTTATTTATTTATTTATTTATTTATTGTTTTGATGAACTGAAAAATTTTATCTACAACCATTTTTGTTCTGAATCATAGTTTAATTTCAAAGCACAAAACACGCCGATTTTTATAATATGAGTTTAATGTTTAACATGTTGTTTGAATGGATTCCTATCATGCTTATTTGCATTTTCACGAAATGATTGTAGGGAATTTTAATCAAAATTCCCAACCTGTGAGAAACAAAACAAATAGAGAAAACACACGTCAAAGAAAACAATCATACGCACAAGACAATATTTACGTGGTTTGGCAATTTTCCTACGTCCACGGAGTTGCAGGGATTTCACTATTATCAGGGAAAATACAATAGTGCACAAGAACACTCTCAAGAAACCCAAATTCCGAATTACACCCTAGCACTCTCTCACATAAAAAATAAGAATAGAAGTTGGCTGCCTCTCTCTTCTCTATTTTCTCTCATGCGGCTACTCACTAGGTTAATTGGTATTTCTCTCTATATCACGCAGCTACAGTTGAAATATAATATATATATATATTAAGGTCGGCTGAATAAGGTTTCCTATTACAAATAGGATTCGGTCAAAGCAAAGTGAATTTAGACTTGACTTGGGCTTGCGGCAATTCAAGCCACACACGGGCCCAATTCAACAAATCTCCACCTTGGCTTGAATTGATCAAACTACACTAGCAAACTCCTCCATCAGCTCCACCTTAGCCCTTAAGGTCTCACAAGCTGCAAACATCAGCCACAATCCTCCATAACATAATCCCTCATCCCTGCAACTCATCCTCCTGTCCTCAAGCTAGAAGACCAATTGAAGCTGCGCACAGCTTCAACTTCTCAGTAGTGACACCCTTAGTCAACATGTCTGCTGGGTTCTTAGATCCACAAATCTTCTCAAGCATTACCAGCTTATCTTCAACAAGGTAACGGATAAAGTGGTATTTTGTCTGTATGTGCTTCGACTTTGAATGAAAAGCCGAATTTTTGGCAAGAAAGATTGCATTCTGACTGTCACTGTGTAGAATGCCCATCTCCTGCTTCTTACCCAATTCATCTAAGAAACCATGTAGCCAAATCATCTCATTTCCAACTTCAGTGGCAGTAACATACTCAGCTTCTGTAGTAGACAAAGTAACAATCTTCTGTAGATTTGAAGCCCATGATATAGCTGTACCACCTAGAGTAAAAACAAACCCAGTAATACTCTTTCTACTATCAATATCACCAGCAAAATCAGCATCTACATAACCCTGTAGTTTCAAACTTGCACCTGTGAAGCAAAGACATGTATCTGATGAACCCTTCAAATATCTCAGAATCCACTTGACTGCCTCCCAATGCTGCTTTCCAGGCCTACTCATGAATCTGCTCACAACTCCCACTGCATGTGCAATGTCTTGCCTTGTACACACCATAACATACATCAAGCTGCCAATAGCTGAGGCATAGGACACCTTGCTCATATGGTCCCTTTCTTCCTCTGTCTTCGGTGACTGTTCTTTACTTAGTTTGAAATGACTACCCAAGGGTGTGCTCACTGGTTTAGCTTCATTCATGTTGAATCTGCTAAGGACTTTCTTCACATACTTTGACTGTGAAAGCTTTAATGTACCATTAGCCTTGTCTCTAATGATTCTCATGCCAAGGATTTGCTTTGCAGCTCCCAAATCCTTCATTGCAAACTGTTTGGACAATTGCTTCTTCAGATTATTAATCTTCTCAATGCTAGACCCTGCAATAAGCATTTCATCCACATACAACTATAATATAATGTAAGAATTGTCAAAAGACTTAACATAGCAACAATGATCAGCTTCACATCTCTTGAACCCAATTCTATGCATAAAACTGTCAAATTTCTTGTACCATTGTCTTGGAGCTTGTTTTAGGCCATATAAGCTCTTTCTCAGTTTGCAGACTAGATTCTCTTGTCCCTGAACAATGAACCATTCTGGCTGAATCATGTAAAGGTCTTCCTCCAAGTCACCATGAAGGAATGCTGTCTTCACATCTAACTGCTCAAGATGTAAGTTTTCTGCAGCCACAATTCCTAGTACCAGTCTAATTGTTGACATCTTCACAACTGGAGAAAATATCTCTGTGAAGTCAATGCCCTCCTTCTGCTGAAACCCTTTAACAACTAATCTGGCCTTGTAACGTTTGCTACCATCATGCTCATTCTTTATTCTGTATACCCACTTGTTGTGCAAAGCCTTTTCTCCTACTGGCAATTCAGTCAGTTCCCATGTCTGATTCCCTAACAAGGAATCCATATCATCCTTCATGGCTAACTCCCACTTGCTTGAATTCTCATCTTGCAAGGCTTCATCATAACACTCTGGCTCACCACCATCAGTCAACAGGAGATAATTTAAAGTGGATGAATAACGCTGTGGAGGTCTAATGTTTCTAGAAGATCTGCGGACTTCAGCTACAGGTGTACTCAGATCTATCTGTGAATTTACATTCTCCTTATCTTCTTCACCCTTTTTCTGGACAATACCTTCAGTTAATTCATCTAAGTTGACAAACTCAAATTTCTTTTAATCTATCTCTGTAACATCTGACACTACAGTTGACCTGTCCTTGTACATAACCTGTTCATTAAATATCACATTTCTACTTCTGATGATTTTCCTGTTTTGTTCATCCCAAAACCTATAGCCAAATTTCTCATCACCATAGCCAATGAAAAAACATATTTTAGACTTTGCATCAAGTTTACTACGAGCATCAGAATCAATATGAACATAAGAAACACAACCAAAAACTTTTAAATGTGAAAATTTTACCTCTTTACTGCTCCAAACCTCCTCAGGAAGTCTGAACTCCATGGGAACTGAAGGTCCTCGGTTTATCAGGTAAGCTGCAGTGCTAACAGCATCAGCCCAAAAAGTTTTTGGTAGTCCAGCATGCAACCTCATACTCCTAGCACGCTCATTGAGAGTTCTGTTCATGTGCTCAGCCACACCATTCTGCTGTGGTGTCCCAGGAATGGTCTTCTCCATCCTAATTCCCTGTGCAGCACAATACTCACTAAACCCTCCATCTATGTACTCTCCTCCATTATCTGACCTCAAACATTTTACTTTCAAACCTGTTTCTGTCTCAACCATGGCCTTCCACTTCTTAAAGGTTTCAAATACATCTGATTTATTTTTCAGAAAATAAACCCATACCTTTCTGCTTGAGTCATCAATGAAAGTGATGTAGTACCTTGAACCTCCAAGGGATGCAACCGGAGAAGGCCCCCACAAATCAGTGTGTACTAACTCCAATTTTTCAGCCTTCGGTGTCCTGCCAGTTTTCAAGAAGCTCACATTTTTCTGCTTTCCTAAGATGCAACTTTCACACATGTCAAAATCAATGGACTTCAATTCTGGTAGTTTTCCTTTTGACAGCAGCATCTTCATCCCTTTCTCACTCATATGACTAAGTCTGCGGTGCCATAGGCTTGTATCAGTACTTGCATCAGCAACTGCAATTGTGTCTCTTGGACTTGAGGTCATGTATAGAGTACCAGTCTTCTGTCCACGAGCCAATACCCTAACTCCCTTTGTAACCTTCCAAGTACCACCAACAAATAGTATTGCATGTCCTTCATCATCAAGTTGTCCAACAGAAATCAGATTCCTCCTCAAGTCAGGAATATGTCGAACCTTCTCCAATAACCAAACAGATCCATTGGGCAACAATATCCGGACGTTTCCCATACCTACAACATCCAAGGCTGAACCATCAGCCAAATACACCTTACCAAAATCACCTGCAACATAATTCTGTATGATTTCTCAGTGTGGAGTGGTATAAAACGAAGCTCCTGAATCCAAAACCCAACCATCAAGTGGACTGTCTACTGCAAGAAGTAATGCATCCTGAATCTCTTCTGTTACAGCATTAGCAGAATCATCTCCATTCTTCTTCTTAGGACTTTTGCATTGATTCCTAAAGTGACCTGTTTTCCCACAGTTCCAGCATTGTACTTGTTGGCCTGATCTAGATTTACTTCTGTTTCGATTAAAATTTCTGGATTTTGATCTACCCTGGTTTGAATTTCTGTCATTACCTCTTCCTCTTGTCTCAAGGTTTAGGGCAGAACCAGATCCTGAGGTTTCACCTGCATCTCTTCGGCGAATTTAAATCTCGTATATCATTGTACTTGAGCTTTTCCTTTCCTGTAGAATTGCTTACTGTCATCCTCATTGCCTCCCAACTGTTTGGCAAAGAAGCCAAAACGATCAGTGCACGGATCTCATCATCAAAATCAATTTCTACAGACGACAATTGATTTGTGATAGTGTTAAATTCATTCAGATGTTGTGCTACTGATGCATTCTCTGCCATCTTCAGATTGAACAGTTTCTTCATCAAGTGCACTTTATTGTTTGCTGACGGCTTTTCATACATACCAGACAAAGCCTTCATCAGATCTGTTGTGGTCTTCTCCTTTACAACATTGTGTGCAACAGACCTAGACAGAGTTAACTTGATAACTCCTAGTACCTGTCTGTCAAGAAGAGCCCATTCCTCAGCCTTCATAGCCTCAGGTTTTGTCCCTAAAAGAGGCAGATGCAATTTCCTCCCATAGAGATAATCTTCAATCTGCATCCTTCAATACGCGAAGTCTGTGCCATCAAACTTTTCTATTCCAGACGCCTTTCCTGCTTCCTCTGCCATTGCTCCCACTCAAACCTAACCCTAGGCTCTGATACCAGTTGTAAGGAATTTTAATCAAAATTCCCAACCTGTGAGAGACAAAACAAATAGAGAAAACACACGTCAAAGAAAACAATCACACGCACAAGACAATATTTACGTGGTTCGGCAATTTGCCTACGTCCACGGAGTTGCAGGGATTTCACTATTATCAGGGAAAATACAATAGTGCACAAGAACACTCTCAAGAAACCCAAATTCCGAATTACACCCTAGCACTCTCTCACATAAAAAATAAGAATAGAAGTTGGCTGCCTCTCTCTTCTCTATTTTCTCTCATGCGGCTGCTCACTAGATTAATTAGTATTTCTCTCTATATCACGCAGCTACAGTTGAAATATATATATATATATTAAGGTCGGCTGAATAAGGTTTCCTATTACAAATAGGATTCGGTCAAAGCAAAGTGAATTTAGACTTGACTTGGGCTTGTGGCAATTCAAGCCACACACGGGCCCAATTCAACAATGATTGTACTTACAAGTTTCAAGATTTCATCCAACCATACTTGTGAGTTGTGAGCCCACATTCAATTTACAGGGAGCAAAGCAAATTAGCACAAAATTGGGTGCAGTGAAGATCATGGGTCCCTGCTTACAACGATTTTGCGGAACAAATGCGCTTTTTTTTTCTTTTTCATTTTTTTTTTAAATGAAAACGTTAGTAATTTTTTGTTTGGCTGTGCGGTTTATAAGGAACAGAGTTTTTTACAAAATGCTAAAAAGCACATTTTGAATTCATAATGTCGATCAAAACGTGATTGAAAGGTAAACTTGAAAATTATATTAGTGTCCAATTGGAAATTCTGTAATTTTTGGTATTTTATTTGTATAATTTTTATCAAAATATATAGTTTATTTTATTTTATTTTAAGTTAGTTTTGTTAATTTTTTTTTTAAATGAGATAAAAGCTATTTTTTTAAAGCAAACAAACACTCTAGACCCTTTGAATCAGTTGAATGTACCCAAGCAGCCAAGCAGGGGATAACATTATGAACGCGAACCACATATCTGTAGCCAAACAGCACGATTAGCGCCTCTAGGGTTTCAAGTACACCTCTATAAAAGCTTCACATACACCTACCGTCCTCTCTCTCAGTGTATCTCAGCCTATCTATCTATCAATCTATCTTCTGGTGTTTGTGTAAAATCTGATCTGTCGAACATGATGAAAGTAATTTACGGGTGATGATCAACATCATGTGATCAAGAATCTACTCGCTACGTTCTTTCTGATTCTTCTTGTTTCTGACTTTTTTTTTTTTTTTCCCTTTTGCTTTATTAAATTTATGTTACATTGTGAAGATGATGAAGTCAGAAAATCTTAGGACACCTTCTGAGACAGCACGCACGCACGCGTGCTGTGTATGAGAAAGATTTTCGTTTCTGACTATAATACTTCCCATATGATAAAAAATTGTGCAAAGCTCTCTTTTTAGGATTTTCACTGATCAACAATATCTTTTGAGTCTTTTTTCTTTCTTGGTTCTTGATTTGCTTGGGATTTTTATTTTATTTCCTTTGTATGAGTATTAGCGAATAACCAAAATTTAGGTCAATCTTGTAATTGAATTTCGGATCTTTTGTTTAGATCTGTTCATAAGAACTAAGAGAAATTCATTCGAACCAAGCTGTTTATGTTAGTTAACCAAGCAGTTTTTGAATAGCTTGTCTCAAGAAAAAAAGTTTGTTTATGTCAGTTCTTTTAGAAAATAAGCTAAGTTCAGGCCTTAAGTTTAAACTTCTTTTCTTTTTCTTTTTTTTTTTTATACAGTTAGTTTAAACATGATTATTAAATCAGCCAAGTTTATATAATATTAAATTATTATTTACATTTTATTAATGATATAAACACTCTATTCATAGTTTTTTTTTTTTTTTTATATACGAGTCTTTTTTTTTGAGAAACTATATACGAGTCTATTCATAGTTAACATCTATAAAATTGTGAAGATGTAAAAAAATATTTTAGTAATGGTTTTACACGGGAAAATGAAAGGAAGAATTGAATAATGGGCCTTGTAATTTTATCATTAAAGCAAGGTCGTAATCTGAAACCAACCTGAAAAGAAGTTAAAAAAAGTTAATATTGTATAAGGTAAAATACATTTATTTGGATCATGAACAATGCGATTTCATTTTGTTTTCCTTCTGATGCAGTCCAAAAATAATTTACAGAAGGGCTTAGTGCTAGTGGTACTTGGTACATCTTCGAAAGGCCCAAATTTGGGTTGGGCTGAGGACCAGATATCTTGTATTGGGCACAGATATGTGGGCTTATCCCTCCTTTTTTTTCTTTGTTTTTTGAGAATCGGGTGTAACTGAAACACTGACATTTTTCTTTGTTTTTTTGAGAATCGAGTGTACTGAACTGAAGCAATGAATTTTGGTACTAGTGAATTTTTTTTTTTTTTTAATGAAATGGTAAAAGTGAATTATTGTTGTGAATTATTAACCTAATAATATTTTTTAAGATGTAAACTTTAGCGATAAGATGACAAACATAAGAAAATTAGATAGTTTTATGAAAAACACTTTTTAAGAAATGACTCTCTTTTTAGAAAACATTTTTACCTAAACAAACAAAGTGATAATACCTAAAAAGAACAAGGATATAATTATATAAGTAAGGAAAGGAAAAAGCCAAGCATTTAGAAACTATTTTTAGAAATGTTTTTTATGAAAAAAAAAATTTTTAACTTGATTTTATTTTACAACTTTTTATATTTTTCGTAAAAGTGATATTAAATTTTTTTTTTAATTATTCATTAACAAATGTTATAAAGACAAACCCATATAAGTATAATATCATAGTCACTACCTATTTAATTATATTACTAGCATAACAACAGTAAAATGAAGTTCCTAAAGAAACACAATTGGCGTTATTTTATTGAAAATTAAATCAATATAATTCCCCAAACCACAAAAAGAAACTTGCACATATCTACCCAAGTAAAACATGTGATAATCTCGTGAGTAATGATAATCATTCCTCACAGGAGGTTAATTTCAAGAAACAAGACGTGATAGGCATGTGAATGAGAGAAAATACTTAGGTACTCCCGGAGTACGGAGAAATGGTACTCTCTCCTCTCACATTCATGGTGGACCCCACCATGAATTTAATGAACGGACCCCACCATGAATGTGAGAGGAAGGAGCACCATTCTCTATACTCCGAAAGTACCTAAGAATTATTCATGAATGAGAGCAGTTCCTTCGAAGCAATTTCAGGAGAAGTTTCAGCCAACGTTCAAGGAAAGTGATTTAATCACAGTGTGACACTTGGCACCATCAAGATATGTGTAAATAGGGAAAATTCTTCCCACATAAGGGACACACTCATCTATAAAAACCAAGGACAATGAGGGACTATTTAGATTTGTAGTTTTACATCACCCATTACTCTGTTTCTATCACCCATAACTCAAAACTGGTGAGTCCTATGGAGCAGTTTGTTTGGATGTGTTTTCAGTTTTTGTTTCCATCACTCAATTTTCTAATTTTTTAGTGATAAGTTATAGAAACTAAAAACACATTTTGGTGTTTTCAAATTATGAAAACAGAGTTATGTGGCATTTTTGTAATTTTACTCAACTGGATGGGACCCACCTTATGCCTTGTCTCATCAATCTGACTTCATGCACCCGTGCTCTCCCTCTCTCTCTCTCTCTCTCTCTCTCTCTCTCTCTCTCTCTCTCATCTTTTTTTTCCCCCTCTTCAAACACACATGAATCAAACCCAATTTCTTCAAAGAATCCATTTTTAATCAAAACCAAACCTATACAAGAGCTAATTATAGTAATCTAAAGCAAAATCCAGCTCAGAAACACAAATTTGATCCCGATAACAGCTTAATTAAGTTCCAAAATTTGGAAATTTTGTGAGAAAAAAAAGAAGGAAAAAGATTGTTAATCCTAGAGAGAGATCAGAGGCTTCTCAGATATAAGAAGCAAAAGAACGAAGATTCAAACATCAAAGTCATTGACTTCGATCTCAGATCAAACCAAACCAAAAGCCCAAAAAAAAAAAAAGGAAGCAAAAGAAATCTCAGCATGGCACAGCAGTGGAATGAGGAATATTGCTGTCAGCCATGTCTAGCTCGACATGGCAGGGAAAACGACGGAGAGTACCTTGTTGTTAGCCATGTCCATGATCACAAATCTACGCCACCGCTGCACGACAAAGGAGATCTTGTGGCGTTGGGTTACAATGCCCACGAGGTAGGCGGCGCTAGGTGACGGTGGAGATCGGTGCTACAGGTCCAGACCTTGATTTTCGTCACTGGGTTCGTGAAGGGGTTAGGGAGAATAACAAAGGGAAAAACGAAGAGGAGAGGCAGAGAAAAACGAAGGGGAGAGGCAGAGAAAGATGAGAGGTAGAGAAAGATGAGAGTCAGGGGGAAAATAAAAAGATAGAGAAAAGTCTTATGACATTGGGTTAGTGTGTGGGTCCCATTATTTTTAGTTTTTTGGTTGAAAACATAACTAAGTGATGGGTGCCAAACATATGGGGTTTAGGGATGTTAGGGCCTTTTTTGTATATTGTGCATTGGGTTGAGCTGCCTTCTATGGTAATGGGCCCGACTATGCTGGATATGGGAGTTGAGACCAATCCAGCTACAGCTCAACCTGGGCTGGTTTGTGCACAAACTATGTCTCGTCTGTCAAGATTGTGCTTACAACAGGTAGAGCTATTTCAGAGAAGTCATGGCAGGCAAACATAATAATAATAAATAAATAAAAAGTCTTCTGTCCTTTTTTTGATAGAAAATGACCAGATAATCCCTACTAATGAAACATAATTACAATAATGATGATGACTTATTACAAAGAAGATAAAATGGTAAGTGACAGTAAGAATTAGTCAAGAAGAAAATATAAAACAAGTCAAATTTGGTCCGCAGGAATAGAGAAGAAACCAAAGAGGAAGAACGCTTCCTCTCAATGCAGTTAATCTCCCAGGAAAAAGATTTCGTCGTGGGGATTAATAGCTTTAAGGGAACCAGACCTAAATGGTTAATGCCCCAACAGAAAACTTTCTTTTCCTTTCTAGAAGAGGGTAAGATTTTAAAGGGGAGAGAGGGAAATCGACCTACTGGTGCATGCTCACTGTATTATCTTTCTTTTGTTTTTTGTTTTCTTTCTTATCTTTTTTCCTTTTCCTTGCTTTCCTACTTTCTTTCTATTCTATTTTTTCTTTCATGTTCTTCCCTTGTTTTTCGACCCCTGTTCTGGGCACAATGGAGGTCTTCTTATAACGCCTACCGTGACCAGATTTTACTATTTTGCTCTTTAACCACCTTTGTCTGGTCTGGGTGTACTTGCCGACCACCGCTAGTTCGTTTGCATCACCCTCTCCAGCTCCAGACAAAGAAAAAAGCTGTTTTATTTATTGGCCTACCGTGGTGCCCTTTCCTGCCGCGGTGTAGGCGTTTTCTCTCTCTATCCCTCATGGCATGCACCTAATGGTTCCTCCCTCAACCTTGCCTCTTTTGGGTGGTCTGTCATCCCAGCAGGACGTACCTCCCAAAAGAGCTTGGGCAGGAGCTGCAAAATAGGTCTCTTTCCCTCTCCCTCTCCCCACCACTAAACCATACCCCCCTTATCTCTGACCCATGACCCCACCACGTCCCATATTTGCTGGGTACAGGCTGGTGGTGCCTAGGCTTCACGCATGCTTTCCCTTCACATATGTCCAAGATCTGCTTGCCGCTCATGCGTCTGTCGCGGCCTGGAGGCTTGCTTGCATGGTCTGCTGCTTTTCTTCGTCCTTTTATGTGGGCTATTTTATAATTCTCTACTCACCTTAGGGGCTGGGCTCCCTTTGATACTGGGCTTTACGTTTCTTCCAGCCCATTTCTTGATTGCCATCATGTTCTACCATATTCCCCTGTCATTCCTGCTATAATGACTTAATCCTGTCAGGCCCTTTTGAGCCTGCCGTGTATTCTTTCCCCAATGGCTTAACACGACCATGGGCTTTCTTACCTATGGGCTCCTGTGTCCCTTTTTTCCATTGGGCATCCTTGGCCCATTTGCTTGTCTTGGGCTTCCTCGGCCCCTTTTACTAATTTTGTATTCCCATGGGCTTTTACTGACTTCATTGGGTTTCCCTGACCCAATTACTTCATACTCATCCTTGGGGTTTATGGGCTTGCCATCAATCCCCTACTCTCTTTGCTTGCATTGCTTTAGGCCTGTCACGGCTCATTCTTACTTTTTTTTCACATCACACGGTGCCCATGGGTTTGCCACTCACTATTTTTCTCTTTCCGTGCTCTTTTGAGCTCATTTGCTTTCTCAAGGCCCATTTACTTATTTCATGGATCTGTGATCCATTATTCCTGCCACTTGGGCTTAATGGTTTTTTGTTCTCTGTCTCTTGCCAATTTCTCAGCGTTGCTGAGTTGGGTTTCCTTTCTTACATTTAGGTTTCACAAAAAAAGACCCTCAACAAGGGAATTGGGGTATTTTAAGTGATGAGTGACAAAAATTGAGTGAAGAATGATGAATGATAGTTTTTTTAAAACCAAACAACCCTTGAATTCTCTCATTGCCGAAATTTGAAGGTTTTCGCTTCATGCTTGTAAGTGTGTCATTACCTCGCGTGACAATAAAGTATCTTTAATTTCTTTGTTGTCATTTGTTAACTTGCACGTTTCACAAAAAAAGAAAAGAAAAGAAGTCCTATTAAGTTAGGTTATACTAGACTGATTTACCTTTATATAAAGCGAGTTTCTTGCTTTGAGGAGTGTTTAATTGCTTTGAGCAAATTGAAAATTGGTTTGTACTCAAATATGACTTACAAATTGATATAATAATAAATGTGATTGGTGAACTTCGATAATCTTATAAGTGAATATTTGAATTATTTTTTATTTTTTTGTGATTGATAACATATCAATTTATAAGCTCAACGTATTAAAGGTTGTTGTACCCATAGCACTACTCGATTTAATTTTAGGATTAATCATACCATGGAACCACAAAGTTAATTTTACAATAGAGTGAAATGATCTCATGTGAGTGATGAAAAACAAATTTGTGGGTCTATGAAAAAGTGGTGGGAAAAAAGCATCTACCACTCATAATCGACTACTTTTTATTCTTTTAGTTTTGGCATGGTGCGTGCTCTAGTGTACTAGACCCTTTTTTTTTTTTTTTACAAACAAAGGTATCCAAACCTTTTCAAGTATTTGACTAATCCTTGGATATGTGCAGTTCTCCTATCTTACACATACTGGGTTATTACAGGGAGGAATCCCTTGAGAGTGGTCCCAAGATACTAGCAAGAGGTTTTGAATCTAAAATCTAATGGATATCATGAGGCTTTAAAAACCACTAAGCTAACCCCTTGAATTCGATGTACTAGACTTAACACAATGGGAACATGTATTTAAAATTGACTATATGTTCAAATCACTTGCATGACTTAATTAAAATTTATATGTAAATAAATTAATATATATATATATATATATATATGTATATATATTTGAAGAAAATTGAAACTATATTAATATTTATTGAGTTGTGTAAGCACAATAGATAGTGCGTACATATAATAATATTAGAATATAAAATTATGATAAATTATCAAAATAATTCAACTGACTATTAAATTTATTTTAAATTACTTAAAACTTCTACTAGTAGAATTTTAATTAAAATAAAGTCTTAATCTTATAATTTTGATAATGGAGTTTGTTTGTGTAGAGTAAATTATTAGTAATAGAGTTTAATTTATGATAAATTATCTTAATAATTAATAAAAGTGTAGAAATTTTCCTCAAAATGAAGATAGTCATTTGATGTAATCATGACTTTCATGACTCAACTTTTAACTTTTATTATATAACTAGCATGTAACCCATGCAAACGCATATATGCATTTACAATTAGACACAATTTTTATTATAAAAATATAAATAATTAGTCAAATTATTTTTTTTTAAAGTAAACGTAATTAGTCACATTTTAAAATTCTTACCTAAATTTAATACTAATTATGATAATTTTTTTCTAATTTTTAACAAGATAGAACATGTGATGATCTTTGCTATGTGGTTTTTTTTATTTTTTATTTTTTGGTAAGTTGCAATATTATAAATCATACCGAAACAGACAAAGACAGGGCATCTTCCTTACAAACAAAGGCCAGAGAGGCAAGAAGGTTGCCAGAAACAAAATTAAAAGAAACGAAGGAAACTAATGCGTACTTTGCTACCTCATGAGCAGCAGCATTTCCACTTCTACAAACCCAAAGAAAAGAACATGAAAAGAAAGACTTAGCAAACAGACAAATATCAAACACCAGCGTAGAGATAGGCCATAAAGGGCAGCCTGAGCGATCCAGGATTGCGTCGATGCTGAGCTTAGAGTCACTTTCAACACAGATATATCTCCACTGTTCCCCTTTAGCAAGTTGCAGAGCCCAGAGAATGGCTTCAGCTTCAACCCTAAGAGGAGAGGACTTTGGGATGATCTTTGTCCAGATCTTGATCACAGCACCAGCCTCATTTCTAGCAATGACTGCCAAAGCTGCTTTTGAATGAGCAATGGCTGCATCCACATTCAGCTTAATAGTGCCCGGCGAAGGAGGAGACCACTTGGTGATAGCCAGCCTAGGGGAAGGTGCTTCTGAGCATGCAAAAACCCGAGAGCATTCCATCATCTTCATGTGTATACTTTTGGTAGAGGCAAGAAGGTCAATGGGTTCATTTTGGTGAAGTACCACATTTTTGGAGTGCCAAATCTCTTCAAGAGTGAGAGCCATGGTTAATGTCACCATCCAAAGGTCTTGAGCTTGACATAATTCCCGGGGGAGATCTAATATTATCTTGATAATGTCAATGGGGGAAACTGCTTGGATACCATCTGGCTTGAAACCCCAGCAAGCAGAAAACCAAAGAGCTTTTGCAATTGGGCATCTTAGGAAAAGGTGAGAAGCAAATTCCACTTCTTGGTTGCACAGCACACAACGAGGATCTGGGATGTCCATACGGCTTTGCAAGTTTTCCCTTGTAGGATCTGGGATGTCCATATGTGATTGATTTTTTTTAATTTTTAATTTTTTTTTTATATTTTATAGTTTATTAATATTAGATTCTTAGTATTTTGCACTCATTAACTCACTTAACACAAAGATTTAAAAACTTAAGTGGACACATGGCACAAACTTAAGTGGATAATTATGGTATGGTTTCCATATAAATTTAAACACTTGGCGCAAAATTGGATTCTTTTTTTTTTTTTATATACAAAATAAAAATCTACTCTAACTTAATCTAAGTGTATATATGTGTGAAGCTCTCTTTTAGAGACTTGAACCCCAATCTTTGCCCCTCATACCCCACAAGCGCGCGCGCGTGCACACACACACACACACACACACACACATATATATATATATATATATTCAAAATAAAGGCGTTGGTGGTGTTCTAGATTTCAGTTAAAACAGTTGGTAAAATTTCTTATCGTCAAATAAGAGATTTGAGATTCAAGAGCAATCATCATGGAGCATATGACATAGGTGGAAATTCTATTGTATCTATCAAAACAAAAGTGTTGTAAAAAAATTGCGAGATTTTGTTGTGTCCATATACATGGGTCTTATAATATAATGTATTACTAATCACAAAAAAATTTAAAATAATCATTTATAATTTATTATTGAAGTAGCACTAATCAATTGGGCAAAGCTTATCTCCGACCACCAATAAAAAGATAACATTAGTCATTGTAACATGCAACAAACATAACTCACTTAACCCCAACCATGCAGGTGAATCGTGTGA
Organism: Quercus wislizeni; assembly: GCA_023055345.1. Lineage (NCBI taxonomy): Eukaryota > Viridiplantae > Streptophyta > Magnoliopsida > Fagales > Fagaceae > Quercus > Quercus wislizeni. Next base: position 1,695,990 of record JALGQJ010000027.1, read on the forward strand.
ATTACACATGACGAGAGTCACGAGACACATTTCATATTCTTATTGGTGGTTAGATCCTAAGCCTTCAAACATGTTTGAAGCTAAACATTTTTTCCAATCATATTTATTTTCACCTTTTTTTTGTACTAAAATTTGGGAGCATCTCAACTACAATCTTATAATTTAAATCCATATAATATATTTTGGACAAAGTTTGACTACAAACTTAATTGAACCCTAAGGCTACAACTCTCCCTCAAAAAATTAACATGATTTCATATTTAAAAAATCTAAAATTGTATATTCTATATATTCTTAACACACATGTCAAATTTTAAGTCAATAAAATATTATTTACTATTTTATATAAAAGCTTATTTTTTATACATAATCATAGATTTTTAAAATTTATATATAATAATTTTTTTTCCAGGCCAAGGTGGTCCTATGACCACTTTGGACTCAATGTAGAGCTGCACCTGATTACAAGGTGAGTCAGAATGAGGGGGTTCTACTTCCTCTTACTAATTTGTTCCCTTGCCCTCTACTCCATAAGTATTTCCCGCCTTCCTACCAGCCATTTCATGGTTGTTTCAGAGAGGTTGATGAAAGACATAAAGAAAGATCTAGATTCCCCCTAAAAAGGGCCTCATGGATGATCGGAATGAGGGAGTTCTGCTTCTTGTTGTCAAGCCAGTCGACCTTCTCTAGACTTTTTATCAATATGAGGTGATTGTAACACAGTATATATGACTCGTGATTCAGGAAATCCAATCTTCCGTGTGTAAGGCAGAAGCCTTATAAGGAAAAAATAAAATATGTTTCTTGATAATTGGTAGTTCAACCATGCCAATTATCACCTCTCTCTCACACACACACATCACAAATCTAACGTTAATATCAGTTATTGTTGGTTTTTTTCTTTTTCTTTTTTTGGTTAAGCTATCGTGGGGTATAACATATTCTTTGAAGCTCTATTACTCAAACTATTTAACTCTTGCTAAGTATCATGTAAAACGATACAAGAACTCTTATTATCACAAAGTTAGTGACAATATTACTCTTGTCAATTTAATGTGATTTTTTTGTTAACAAAAAAAAGGTCTCTCATCGGATTGTAATTTGTTAAGGTTATCAAGAAAAGTGGACTTTGGCCGGATTAATCTCTTTTATTATATTTTTTTTCTTGGCTTGATATTGTTTCTATCATGGGCGAAGAAACATAAACAAGCCTTCCACTCTCAGGGCCCTAGAAAAGCTCTGAGGGAAAGCATTAGAAAATTGAAACCGATGGAGAAAATTATGGTTTAAGAGACTCAAATTATTGTAGGCCTATATACATATAGACAAACAAATTAATCATAAAATTAGTTTAAGATTTAGTCTAAGGTTACTTAGGCAAACCTGTGTCAGGTGAAGGCCCATTATTCCGAACTCAGCCCACTGGCCCAACTCGTAGCTGTACTTGTTTGGCTATAGATAAACACGAAGCAGATAAGATTTAAACCATTCCCAGTGGGTGGGTGCGATTGTTAGGTAAAGTTGTACCATTTAAACTCACGTTCGGGAGGAGGGAATAAAAAAATAAATAAAAATTTAGAATATTCTTCTCTTCTTGTTTGGGTTCTTGTTTGGGAGTTTTAATAGAAGAAATAGAAAATTAAGTTACTTGTATGAGAGTTTAAGTATGAGAAAATGAAATGGATATGAGGGAACACTCATTTTTCTCTATTTTCTTAAAACCTCAAATTTTTATTCTCCAAAAATTGGGAGGAATTTGAGATAATGAAATTAGATTTAATGAATTTTTTTAAATAAAACTCCAAAAATACCCCTATATATTAAGCCTTTTATTTTAAAATAAGGGTCTAATAATAATAATGTCATAAAATAATTTTATTCATTTCTTTCTATGTTACTCCCACACAAGGTTACTTACATTCTATTACTAAAACTCCCAAAATACCCCTACGCTAAAAATTGGGTCTTTAATTATGTTACAAATTATTATTTTTATTATATATAATTGAATTAAATAATTTTTATGTTATCATGGTTTGACGTCAGTTGAACCTTGGTTCAACCCAAAAACCTTGAATATTTTCATTTTTCGGTTCTTTGAATGGTTTGGGTTGGTTTGGGTTTCAAAACAATGCATATACTCTAATACTTAGGGAGGTTCAACAGCTTCTATAGCCAATTTATTTTTCTAATGATGCAAAAGCTCGTTAAGATATGGTCCTTTGGACCCACACCAAGAGAGTAAACCCGTGTTAGTCGCTACCTTGACCAATCAACCCACACCCTCGCGAACTTCTAAAACCAATTCTAAGTTTCAGGTAAGTAAGGGTGTGTTATGGGAGATTGAACCAAGGCACTCCAACTAGAGTGAAATTTTTCTGCTACCTTGACCAATCGACCCACACCCTCACGAACTTCTAAAACCAATTCTAACTATGGTGACTTGATACGTGAGTGGATTCTTTAATACCACAAAGGGTATGTTTTCTAGAGGCATTGCCCTATTTGGAGGAGGATTGGAAATTTAATACTAATAACCAAATAAATTACACATTTGGGGTTGCATGAAACAATTTATACGTACATGGATTCCAATTTTTTGTGCATAAATGAATCCAAATGTTGAGCATCTAAATTCCACTCTTTCTCTCTCCAAAAAAAATGAATCTAAATATTCAACATTGGAACTACAAATTTTTAGTCTTTTTCTCCCAATTTCATGTGTAAATTTTTTTTTTTTGTTTTGAATATGTTAGATTTGTATTTGTTCTACATTTAGATTTAGGTAATGTCTTCATTATGGATGTTGATGATTGGAATCAAATAAATGAATTGAATGACTATGCTCGGTTAGAGGAGTAAGGGATTCAACCCTTAATGAAGAGGTTGTTTGGATGCAGTGAGTTTTGAGTGATATGATCCTATTTTCATCACTCATCATCCAAAATTGGTGGGGCCTATGGAAAATATTTTGTTTGGACTCCATCACTCATGTTTGGTGATCCTGTTTTGGTGATTCTATTACTCAAAAAAATGAGTGATGAAGGGAGAAAATGAAAACACATTTCACTTGTTTTCAAAACTCATCATCCATGATTCAGTGGCAGTCCCATAAATAAGCTGTCTCAGTGGGCCCTTCAACCAGTGCATTGTCACATCACCAACGACATTGTCTCCTTCTTCTTTCTTTCTTTCTTCTTCTTCTTCTTCTTCTTCTTTCCTTTTCTTTCTTTCTTTCTTCTTCAGACCTACTCCAAGGCCTTTTTTTTCCCCCTCATCTTCTTCTTTATTTTTCTTTCTTCTTCAGACCCACTCCAACATTTTTTTTTTCCTTCTTCTTCTTCTTCTTTCTTTTTCTTTCTTTCCTTCTTCTTCAAACCCACTCCAACGTTTTTTTTTTTTTTTTTTTGGTTCTTCTTCTTCTTTCTTTTTCCTTCTTCTTCAGACCCACTCCAACGTTTTTTTTTTTTTTGGTTCTTCTTCTTCTTTCTTTTTCTTTCTTTCTTTCTTCTTTAGACCCACTCCACCATTTTCATACATGCATAAATTTATACCCAGAAACAAAAACCCATAAATTTCCATTCATTGATCGAACTTCTGGAGTGAAGAAACTCTTTTTCATGACTAAAACCCAGGTGAACAACAATACCCAGGCGATTAAAAAAAAATTTCTCTCTCTATCTTGTGGGTGCGGAGTTTGGATCTAAGATGTGGTTATAGGGTTTTGATTTTTGAGACATGGGTGTGGGTGTGTGTGTGTGGTTCAGATTTGTGGTGTGGTTGTGGTGGGTTTAGATCTGAGATGTGGGTGGCTATTATGGGTTCAGATTTGTGGTTTAGGTTCGGATTTGATTTGGGCATAAGGTCTGTATTTGTGATTTGTGATTTGGGTATTTGTGGGTTTTGATTTGAACATCTGTGGGTACCTATGAGTTTATGTTTGTATTCATTTGTGTTTGTATGTTTATGATGGTTTGGCCGTAGGTTTGGGATAGGATTGTTCTTGTTAATGTGTGTGTACATGAGAAATGAAAGAGAAAGAGGATAGCTTCAGTGAGAGTAACAGGGCAATGGTGACTGAAGGGGGAAGAGAATGAAATGAAGAGAGTAAGGGGGAAGGCAGGTAGGTTAACAAAACTTATGACATAGTGCTCAGGTATGGGTCCCACAAAAAGTAGAAAAAATTGAGTGATGAGAAACTGAAAATATGTGCCAAACAGGTTGGGTAGGAAATTGGGGTATTTTGAGTAATAAGTGACGAGTGATGGGTGATGAAAACTGAGTAATGAGTGATGAGTGACCATTTTTTTAAACCAAACAAGGCTTTAAATTATTTTGAGAGAGTGATGGCATTAGAAATTGTAAGGATAGAGGAACTGACAAAACATATAAAACAATTTTTTAGTAAGATTTAATAAAAATAATTTTATTTATTATATAGTGGTCATGTGCAGTCCACATGATCCCCTTCCGTTACTCATGATGGATGGAAATTTGACAGAGTGGTCAATGTAGTCAAATAGTATTATGAGCCAATAATACAAACCGTATAACATATAGAGTCTATTCGTAATTGATCCAAACTTCAAGGGTCTTTTTACTATTATATAGTGGTCAAGGACTTTGGTGTAATCTAAAGTCCTAAATTTGGAATTGTTTAAGTTGAGATTTGTTATTTTTATTTTTAAGAACAGTATTTCAACCAGATCCATAATAAGGTAAACGTATAACTTTACCAGGTATTGATAACTCCTTTAATCCTTTTGGGTTCATCTTGTTGCTTAGCCCACTAGAGATGACTTGTAATCTAAAGTCATTCCAATCTTAGATTAGAAGTCATTCCAAGCTTTTGGGTAACATAAAGGATTAAGGAAGAAGAAAGGAATCCATATAGAGCATGAAGAAACGGCAAGGGGCTATTCTAGGTTGAGGGTCCACATACTGTGGACGAAAACAGTAGACAAAGTAAAACTTCCCATGCTCCAATATCAAGAGAAGCCCTATTCTAGGTTGAGGGTCCACATACTGTGAATTTTTTTTTTTCTTAAATGCAAAGCCTCAGAGAACTCTTACACACTCCTCTGTTAGGAATAGTTCCCTCGCTCAAGTTGGTTGATGTTGATCCAACCTACACTTCCTCTTCAATAATTTTCAGTACGAATTTTTACTATTTGCTCATTCATGTTTGGGATTTTAATTACTATCTGTTTACAGCTATATAAGTAAATGTCCTGTAATTTTTATTGCTTTTCTATTTATTTGATATCTTTATTTGTCCTTGTATATCAATTGTTTTTTTTCTTATGAAAAGAGAATACCTTTTTATTTAAAATGTAATTGTTTCCTCTTATTAGCAAAAAAAAAAAAAAAAGTACTTCTTTTTAAACGTAATTGTTTCAATTTCCACCACGCCTGGATTATCCCTCTCTGCCCTGTCTAACCTTTCATTGTGGACAGAAATGCAAATTAGGTTAAGAAATTCTAGTATTATATAAAAAGTTACAATTTTTGCTACAATTATCTTATGTGACAAATTGTGATTGACTGCTTGTTACTTTCACATGATCCTCATAGAAATGTCTATTTCATCAATTCTTTCTTCAATATAGTGATGATCATCACTTTTTCTCCACCACTTATTATTTGGTACATGAACAGTTATGACAAAAGTTGTGATTTTTTACATAATTCTAGAATTTTTTATTATGTACTAGGTAAATTACGATAGCCGAAATCTTTGATGGTCATAAGGGCCCATCTTTGTACCTATGTATGTCTATTTCACCGATTCTTTCTTCAAGATAGTACTGATCACTATTTTTTATCCACCATCTATTATTTGGTACGTGAATAATTATAAAAAAAAAAAAATTGTGATTTTTTGATATGGATCTAGATTTTTTTTAATTATGTACTACATACCTGTCAATGTCATGAATGTTTTTTTCCTATAATAGTACGGTTTAATGTCATTAACAGTTAAATACTTACTTCTTTTCTTTTTTTGTTCGTGTTTTCTCAAGCAGGGGGAATATATGCAACAACTTGTGAAGCTAAAAACTCATAAAAGAAAAAAAGGAACTTGTGAAGCAAAATAGTTTTCTTTTGTGCTGAGTGATCGCATTATAAATAATGGAGTTCGAGGAAGGATTGGAGCCAGTAAGTCCTACTGGACAGTACTTCAACAGCTCTGTGCTATCAGTATCCATTATTGCTGTTATGGAATTTGAGATTCCAATCAACAACCTGCCCTCCATAATGTCATTGCTCAAAGATGTGTTCCTCCCCATCAATCCTCGTTTCTCCTCCATTATGGTGCTCCTCTCTCTCTCTCTCCTTTTATATTACACTTATAAATTTCTTAATTTCTCAGTTTAATTAGATGAAGTTGTTATACGCGTGCAAAAGCAATATATGGTTAACTAGCTATGAGAAAGTATTAAGCCTATAGCATATTTTCGAAGTTGTTTTATTCATTATTTTCTAATTAATTACCTTTCTTCCAGAATACTATGTTCTTTAATTTCAATAGTATTTAAGCAAAAAGAAGTTATTTTAGCCTATTTCAAAAATGGCACTAATTAGTAGTGAGAATTTGAAAATAGGTTACAGGTAAAAAAGGTGAGAAACAATGGAAAAGAGTAGAAGTGAAGCTTGAAGACCACATTAACGTTCCCATTTTCCCTATTGGATTGTCACCTGATTCATATGACAAATATTATGATGACTACATTTCAGAGATAGCGATGAACCAGTTTCCACAAAACAAACCACTATGGGAAATTCACATTGTTAAATATCCAACAAGCAATGCAGCTGGCACCATCATATTCAATCTTCACCATGCTCTTGGTGATGGTTACTCTCTCATGGGTGCACTTCTTTCTAGTCTGCAAAGAGCTGATAATCCTTCTCTTCCCTTAACATTTCCTTTTAGCCAACGCTCAGAGTCAAAAAGTGATAGATTAAGCAGAGGGGTGTCCCAACTCTTTTCCTTAATCTTTAATACTATATATGATTTTGGATGGAGCGTGTTAAAGAGCAATTTGATTGAAGATGATCGAACTCCGATAAGGTCTGGGGAAAAAGGATTGGAGTTTCGACCAATTACAATATCAACTATGACATTCTCTCTCGATCATATCAAATTTATTAAGGACAAGCTTGGAGTGGTAAGATCAACACACACACACACGTTTGCAATAATTATACACTTCATTTTATGCCATATTAACATGCTATGATGGGATCTGGTACGCTAGTAGCTGTGAATGAAACCCTACATACATTTTATTGTTTGTTCGACAGTTCCAAGGCACACGTTTGTTCATCTTTTCAATAAAGTTTTTATTATTATTATTATTATTTTTTTAAATATTGAAATATGAATCAATTTCGTTCGCATATCAATTATCTTGGTATGTACTGTCTACACCCAATCGATTTACCCAAGAGATCAGCCGATGGGTAAAAGGTGGTTGGCTGCATATACTCAGAGGTTTATTTATTCCTCATCTAGGAGTGTCCACTGATCAGGTTTTATTGCACAGCTGTACTAGAATTCCAAACCTACTGTTAACTAATGGAACTCCGGTTATCAATAAGTAAGAGCAATTACATCAGTTTACTTAAATTTTTCTCCTTATTTTAGAATAAAAACTTTTTTTATTATTTTAATTAATCATTTTTAAAACACCTACATCAAATTTCCTATTCTAAACCCTATATCATGTAAATATTATTTCATCACTCTTTTTTTTTTTTTTTTTCCTTTCACTTTTCAAAACACAAATTTTACTTTATCACAATTGCCGCAATGCAAAAACTACTAAAATAATGATTTGGAGAATGAAAGTTTTCTCTATCACAATTACCATAATACAAAAACTACTAAAATATTGATTTGGAGAATGAACATTGCTCCCTAAATATAGGGAGCAATTGTAGCAAAACCCCAAAATATAGAAAGGATGGGAAAGCTAATGTGGGGTGCTTTTTGGGTTTTCTTCCCTTACTCTATTTTAGAGAGACTTATGCCATTGCTCTAAGTTATCAGATTTTCGATGGTTATATCAAATTTTTATTTCTCTTGCTCACCTAGAAAACACTTAATTTTCTTTTTCTTTTCGTCATATTTTTCCATTCATTCAATATTGTCAGATGATTGGACTAAAATTTGAAAAGCTTGTTTTCATTTGGTTTTTTGGTGAGAATTAGTTTATTTTTTCTCAATTGAATAATATATTCTCAAGTGCAGACCATAAATGATGTAATTACCGGTATAATCTTCTTTGGCACCCGGTTATATATGCAAGAGATTAGCCAGAAATCAAGCAAAGCGGATTCCACAGCAATAGTGTTTCTCAGTACAAGGACAGTTAGGGGCTACAAGTGTGTCAAAGAGATGATCAAACCTGAATCCGATACACCATGGGGAAACCAGTTCGGTCTCTTACATGTATCAATACCAAAGTTTACAAATCTAAAATCCTCAAACCCCCTTGAGTTTGTTTTAAAAGTACACAAAATAATCAAGAAGAAGAGAAACTCTTCATCTGTATACTTCAATGGTTGCCTATTGTCAATTATGAAGAAACTAAAAGGCCCTGAGGTACATACACAATTTTACTCTTGACATCTCTAGATTTTTTAAATTAAAAAAGACCCTACATAGTTTAATATGAAGTTGCTTGATTTGAAAGTCTAATACTTGTCTACCATGACTAAGGTTTTTAAATTGTAATTGTTTTCCCCCAAAGAAGTCAACAGTTTTAAACCTTGTGGAGGGTTTATAAATAGTCAAGCAAGCCACATATATAATTAAATTCAGTGATTCTAATGTGGGCCTCTTTAGCTCCTTGCTGGTTGTATTATGAAAGCAACATAAAAGTACTTAAAGAAGTTTAAGTTTGCTTCTTTAGCTCCTAGCTGGTTGTACCATGAAAGCCACATAAAAAGTACTTAAAAGAAGTTTGCTTCTTTAGCTCCTAGCTTCTTCTTTTTTGTCTTTTTTTTTTTTTTGGAGAATTTCTTTAGATCCTTGCTGGTTGTATCATGAAAGCAACATAAAAAGTACTTTAAAAAGTTTGCTTCTTTAGCTCCTTGCTGGCTGTACTACGGGTTTTGGTCCTTTCATGGATACTGTAACGTTTCTGGTTTTCAGTATATATATCCTTTATCTTAGAGGGGGAAAAGTACTTAAACAAGGAGTAATTATTAGTTACTTTTTTGTCTATATAGAACAGAGAATGTTTAAAATATTTACCGAGCTATAGTTTGAAGAACCATTTCTGAATTTTTCTTTGCTATGGGCAACGGGAATGTGGTGGTGGCAGGCTGCATCTAGATACATCCAAAGAGCATCAAATTACTCAAGCATGTCGATCTCAAATATGATAGGGCCAGTGGAACAAATGGCTCTGGTTAAACATCCAGTTAAAGGCTTATACTTTATGACCGTTAAAGTACCGCAGGTAAATTTCTCATAAATTGGCTACATTCGGGTTTTCAAAGTTAGCTACCATCTTATCACAGTGCTTTGTTTATTTCTTTTTGAGATCTCACATTGATGTTTTTATATTTTGTTGTTAATTTTGAACGAAGTACTTAAAACTGTCTTGTTTAGCCCAACCCAATCTCCTCCCACAAAAAGAAATATATATATATATATACACACACACGGCCCATGTATTTTGGGCATATGACTACGCATTACAAAAGTATCAATTATTAGGAAACTTTTGATTTTACATACTTTTTAGCTCTTCTTTACACAAGCATTACCAATAATTTTGTGCCCTGGGCCTTTTTGGCAATTGCTTATATGCTAATTGCAGAAAGTTCGTTTAAGTATAATTGTACCTTAAAAACCCAAAAAACAAATAAACAAACAAACAAAAAGAGAGAGGAAGACTGAAGACTTTAAAAAAATGTACATAAACAAAAAAGCCTAAAAAGTTAAAGAAAAAAAAAAGGCTTATAGCTCTGTTGATACTCATGTATAACTTGATTGGGTTTCCGAGTTGTGACTTACCATGAATATAGGATTGGTAAGGATTAGAGATTCATCTAATATTGGGGAAAAAGGTGCTATCTGAATGGTCAAGAAATTGAAGATATACAATGCGGTAGTGTCAAAATAATGGCTTCCACTGTTCATAGTTTTAGTTAATTTCATATATTTTCTAGCCACTATAGCCAATGCTAATTTTGTTGTTTTGCAGAGTCTTACAATTACAATGGTTAGCTACATGGGAAATCTGAGGGTTGCCGTTGGCTCAGAGAAAGGGTTCTTAGATCCCCACAAGTTCAAGTCGTGTGTGATCAATGCCTTTGAGATGACACTCCAAGAAGCACATGAAATTCCCACATGAAAATATATAATTTGAAGTGTCAAATTACATTATTATTAGAGCTAATAAAGTTGAATTTGGTTTTGGATTCTATACGTAAGTTTGTTGTAAAAAATTTCATAAGAAAGTACAAATATGTATCCAAGTGTCTTGTGAAAGTATTAGTTAATGGCGAAGGGAGCTAGGGAGAGGGAGGTTAAGGGCAGCAATATATTTTTCCGATTTCTTTTAAGTTTTAAATCTAAGCAGATTCCCCTATTTCAACTGGACTTTTTTGTGATTCAAAAATACTCTCATTAATGAATGGTAATTTCATTTAGAAATATAGTCATAAATGTCAAATAACAAATTTCATTTTGAATTCAAAAAGAGAACTCCTAACATTTAGGATTTTTTTTGTCCCTTCACGTTCAAAAAAGAAATTACAGTTACTACTTATCTCTAAAGTTTATTCTTTTTATTTGTTTGAAAAATAAAAATATATATTTTAAAATTATAATAGACGCAAATTATTAACCTTTACCCAAAAAACTAGAAGAGCTTCTGAGCACGCGCTCACATGCGTGCTTAAAGGCTAGTAGTTAATAATTTGTCATTAGGCCAAGAGCCTTGTAACTTCATTGGCACTTCCTTGCATTTATAACAAAAATGTTTAGGGTACAAATTCTCCCCTCTCCAACTATTGAAATTAAAAAAAAAAAATAGTAAAAATAAATAAATTTTTATAATTTTTCATGTCATGTGACTAATCAGTTTATATACATACAAAGGCAGAGCCAGGGGCAAGGAAACTCCTCCAAAAACTTCTTATAGGTACATGTTGAATGACAAAGTTTCACAACAAACTTGATTGTAACTTAAGGTTATAACTTCATTCAATATCTTTTTATTGGATGTGAATTTTGATAAATTCACAATTGGTTTGCATTTTCATTTTATATCTTCCATGCTTGCAAAATTTTCTGAAGATCAAAGATTAATAGCTATGTTATCAATTAAATGTTTAAATTTCAATTTTATTTTTTGTAGTCTAAAATTATACATAAAAAATAAGTTTATAAATCGAATAGCAAATTACTTCCGATTGACATAAAATTTGATGTGTGCTAAGAACATGAAAAGCATGTAATCCAACAATTAAATTTTAAAAATATGTAGCCATGCTAATTTTTGTAGTGAAATTAGGGTATAACTAAGTTTGTAGCCAAATTTTGCTCTATATTGAAAAAGTTCTTTTAGTACTTTTACCCTGTGGAAGAAGAAAGAAAACAACTAGACTTGACATTACAAAGCCCCATAATAGGCACTTAATAGTATACATCCTCTTTTGCCTAAAAAATAAAGAACAAAATAAAACAAAATGTGAAAAATAAATTGATTAGGCTATAAAAAAGTCGACCCGAGCTTAGTATTAAAAGTATAAGCTTGTGTTGAAGACTCTTTTTTCGCCCCACATGGCATTACTTCATTGGCAACCCATGCCACATCAACATATTATTGATTTTTGGGTAAATCTCATTTAAAGCTCAAAATAACCTTATATCTTATCTAACTACATGAATTAGGCTTACATGACCCACAAGATCCTTACTTCAGGAGGCGGATTCATGGTCCACATTTCCTCTTCATCAATTGGGATCATAACCCCACGACATCATCAACATCAGCATATGGATCGGGCTCAAGCAATAAAACAAAGCTCACAGCCTATATTACCTCTCTCATATTCATGGAAAGCGACTTTTGCAACAAAAGCTCATATTTACACAAAATGACAACAAAGCCCAAGGTATGTCATTCAAGCTCATGAGTCTCTTCGAAGAAACTTTGGGAGTCGTGGTTTGGAAGGCCAAGATGTATGTTCAGTAAAGCTCCTGCAGTTTAAAGTTGATAAAAGAAACATGTTGCTCGACGTGTCTTCTCCAATTCCCTGAACTTTGACAAGTCAATGTGTAGCAAGTAACATATGGTAAGCCTCTCTTATCACCTAGCACTTAAAATGATAAAACTCTTCATTGCTCTTTTCCTAAAACTTAATATTCATCATATGACAAATACTCAATATCTCCAGCCATCTAAATGCTTAAAAAATAACTATTCATTTAGTCTTCAGTTGTTACTACACAAATTTGGAAACCTAAGTATATTACTCTAAATAAACTATATTACTACTTTCAGCTAAAATCCAACTCAAACACATGGTTAAATCTGATTGGCTATCTTTAATATCCAAACATATAAAATATTCATGATATCGTTAATACCCAGCTGCCATCTGCCATAATCAGACCAAATATTCATCTGCCATCGACCAGAGTAGAGCATTAAATATTCTTCTTGTTCACCAAGATTAAGTTACAACACAATGAGACCTTGACTAAATCTATAAAGTTTCATTAACTATTAATCAATCCTTCTATTACTTACTAAAAATGTATTGTGATAGAATCTTAGACCAAAAATATAAATACCAAAAAAAGGAAACCTTTCCAGCAGAACACTAGTAGTGTGTTCAACACTTGGAAACCTAAGTATATTACTCTAAATAAACTATATTACTACTTTCAGCTAAAATCCAACTCAAACACATGGTTAAATTTGATTGGCTATCTTTAATATCCAAACATATAAAATATTCATGATATCGTTAATACTCAGCTGCCATCTGCCATAATCAAACCAAATATTCATCTACCATCGACCAGAGCAGAGCATTAAATATTCTTGTTCACCAAGATTAAGTTACAACACAATGAGACCTTGACTAAATCTATAAAGTTTCATTAACTATCAATCAATCATTCTATTACTTACTAAAAATGTATTGTGATAGAATCTTGGACCAAAAATATAAATACCCAAAAAAGGAAATCTTTCCAGCAGAACACTAGTAGTGTGTTCAACACTTGACACCTGGCTGAAAATGACATCACCAGCCATTTAATGCTCAAATCCCAACATCCAGCTGCTATACCCAAATAAGCAAGATACCCTTAAAAGAGATCTTACCATTTTCTGCCAAAACCATGAAATAAATGTTGAATATTCTCTCCAGCAGCCTAACATCATCCAGCTGACTTCATCTACTTCTAGCCCAAGCAACAGTTGTCTTATGACAGCTGTGATCGCTTTTTCATACAGCTGGGATAGCTTTTTCAGAACATATAGGACAACTGACCCTGCAGCCTTAACATTACAGATTTTCCCTATTTGGCTAAAGACCAAAACCAACCAAAGAAACTATCTTTTTCTTTCTAAAATCCTTTCATTTTCTGCTAATCTTTCCTCTAGCTGATATTACCCAAAACAGCAAAAACCCTTTAAAGCTAAACATACCATTTTCAGCCAAATTCTAGGATGGATTTTCTGAAGATTCATTGCTAATTGAGACAGATTTTGGCTAAGATTCTTTACTAAATACCCCCTTAAACTTAGCTATAAATAGATTGCTCATTAGCACACCAAAGTGATAGGCCAAGAATGTATTAACCCCTTGTGATGAATTAACAAATTAATTAGCCAAGTTAATTAATTAATTCAATTAGCATGCAATACGTGTGGTAGCAAAAACAAATCACCAACTAAGTTTGTTAGGACATATGTGAATCATGTTAGGAACATATGTCAATATTTTATGAAATTGGCTAATCCTTTGAAAAAATGCACTTTACTTGTAATTTGGTAGATCTAAGATGTGTTTAATACTTCAAGGAACAAGGTTTCAAGATTAAGTGTTAAAACCATGCAAGTCTATCCAAGAAATAAGTGAAGAAATGCTGGATTTTAAATCTCGGCAGCTAGCTCGATAGCTGGTATCTATCGAGATTTAAAAGCTGCTGAAACCCGATACTCGACAGCTAGCTTGATAGGTAAGTTATCTATCAAGATTTATGAAAAACAAATTTTCAGCTCTGATTTTCATCGAATCTGTGTGTATATGTTTAGGCTTTCTTTTCTCACAATCCTAAATATATATAAGGATTATTTTAAGGGCCATCAAAGGTTGTGTGAGTGTGAAGCAAAGTTGTGTTCATGCAAATTGTAACCGGAGACAGAATTTGCTCTAGTTCATCTTTCTTTTGAAGAAGCTACTATGTTTGTACACCGTAAGGTTTTGTGACCAAGGAGTTTCGTGATCTTCATTGTGTGATGAACTGAAGAACTTTGCAGCCAACATCTTTCTCAAGTTGGTAATTAAGTTATGTATTGGGATCCACGCATCTATTGGTTAGTCACGTACTGGGAGCCATGCATTGAAAATGAAAGATTGTCACTACAGAACAAGTCCAATTGGGTATTGGAGTAAGGGTTTAACTGTAGGTTGGTATAAGGTACTGAGATTCATTTACTTGTAACCGCTTGTTTTGATAATAGTGGATTTTCGGGAGTGGTGACCTTAAAATAACCCAATGAGGTTTTTACTAGGTAGATTTTCCCCATTCGTAAAAAAATCACCATGTCAATTTAATTTCCACTGCATTTAGATTAATTGGTGGTTTGTTTGTGCTACCACGCATATTGCATGCTAATTGAATTAATTAATTCACTTGGTTAATTAATTTGTTAATTCATAACAAGGGGTCAATACCTTCTTGGTCTATCAAGTGGTATCAGAGCAGGCACACTTTGATTAGGTATTAATCTTTGCTATGTGATCTACTGACCCTTGTTTGTCATGGATAGAGGACAGTCTCTTATTATACCACCTTTATTTGATGACACTAACTATGCATACTAGAAAGTACACATGAGAGCTTTCTTGCAATCATTAGATGAAAAAGTGTGGCAAGCTGTGGAGATAGGTTGGACCAAGCCTACGAAAGCACCGGCCGACTGGAATGATGCTAAGATCAAGGTGGCGAACTTCAACAGCAGGGCATTGAATGCTCTATTCAGTACAATCACGAATGAGGAATTTAAGAAGATATTCTCTATTGAAATTGCTAAGGAAGCATATACCATTCTTCAGACAACCTATGAAGGAACCAAGGCTATCAAGGATTCAAAACTTCAAAGGCTTACTACGAGCTTTGAAAAGATTAAGATGGAGGAAGATGAGTCATTCGATGAGTTCTATGCCAAACTCAAGGACATAGTGAACCCAGCCTTTAATCTTGGGGAAACTATTCTTAAACCCAAGATTGTGAGAAAGGTGCTCAGATTGCTACCTGAGAGATTTTATGCCAGGATCACCATGATTGAGGAATCAAAGGATATTGACAAAATTCCTTTGACAGAGTTGGTTGGCAATCTGCAGACCTATGAATTGGGGTTGACAAGGATCGGGAAATCAAGCAAGAGCAAGAGTATGACATTGAAAGCCAAGAGCAGAGACACTAATGAGTCTTCAGACGATGAAGTTTCTAAGATGAAATCCTATATCATGAGGCAGTTTAAGAAGTTTATGAAGAATGCCAACGCAAAAGGATTTGACAAAGACCATAAGCAATCCAGCTCGTCTTAGTTAAAGAACCAGGACAAAGGAAAGAAGGATGCTAGAGATGGTGGTCAATACACTGTTCCCTCAGGACCAAAGTGCTTTGGGTGTCAAGGCTTCAATCACATGAAACAAGAGTGTATTACGTATCTCAAGACCATTGGGAAGAGCAAGGCACTTACTGCTACATTGAGTGACACTAAGCCTGAGGATGATTCTAATAATAAGGATGATGGAATCCTAAATGCCTTCACTGCCACTGTAAATCCTACTGAAGGGATTGTTGAAGATGTGGATGAAGAAGAAGACTTGGTGGAGTCTAAGTTTGAAAAGATGGATGAGCAAGATGACATCCACACAGCCTATGCAAAGTTATACAAGGTCTAAAAAAAGCGTGAGAAGTTGTATAGGTTGGCCACCAAGAAGCTCAGCGAAGTGGAACTTGAATGAGAAGAAATCTCCACAAAGTTTGATGAAGTAAATCAGACCATTAGAGCACTAAGATTTAAGAATAATTTCTTGGCTGAGAAGACCAAGAATTTTGAGGCAGAACTTTTCCATGTCAAACCTAGTTGGAAAGGACTTCAAGTGCAAAGCTCAATGAGATGTTTAGTCTTCAGAAATCTACTTCCAATCAAACCGATTTAGGATATGATTTCTCTTCTCCGAGTATTGCTTCTGCTAGTACTACTGTTTTTGTTCCTCTTGCTGACAATATTGAAACTAAGAACAATGATGTTAAAAATGAATTAGCTATTGAGAAAATAGACAAGGGAAAATCTATCTTAGGAGCACCCCCTAAGATTGATAAGAAATAGATTAAGAACCCTAGGGCTAAGAAGGGAAATACACAAAAGGCCAAACAGAAAAAGCAGCATTTCTGTCATCACTGTGGAGCAGCTGGACATACTTGCTCTAATTGCTATAAGTGGTTAGCCACTCAATAGAGCAATAGCATGATCGTGTCGGGAAACCAGAATCAGTTTCCATCCTCCTTTACTCCTTTTGGAGGTCTTCTCAAAGCCCTTAATTTCCTTTCGAACTTGAACGATTTCAATTCTTCCCATTCACCATCGAATCAAGGGTTTACCAAACGAAAAGGTTCTTCCAAGGTGTGGAAGGAAAAATGCTCCAAGTGATTCTGTCACTCTTTCTCTCTCTCCCCTTCTTGTTTTTGTCTTTGCATTACTTGTTGTTTTGCTTTCATGTTTTGAATCAGTCTAGTTTTATAAATTGTTTTTTTTAACATGTTTTTGTTGGTTTACTTTTCAACTTTACTTTATTTTGTTTTTCATATAAAATAAAATAAAAATTGAAAAATCAGAAAAATACAAAAACAATGTGTGTTTGTGTACATTGGTACTTGTGTACCTTGGATGGCCATTAAAACAGAGTTTTCTAAACTTTATATCTTTTATAGCTTAGATAAGCATCTCTATGTTTACATACACTGTGCTTATCTTTGATGTATATATGATGTGTATGTCTTCTTCACCTACCTTACATGTGTTGTTTCTTTTCTATCTTTATTCACATGTTTCTTATTAAGTGTATGCAATCTATTATTTCTGTTTCACACTAAGATGCCTTGATGAGTTTTGTTTAAAGTGTTTCAAAAATATAAGTTGTCAAAGTCTACTTGCCATAAACTCTCTTCTTGCAAAAATTTTCAAAAGTTTGTGTTAGGATAGATTTTATTGTATTCAACAAGTGAATATGAGTTAAGTGATTTATGACTTCTCTCATATGTTCATTTGTTTGTTGTGGTTTTGTCATGAATTGCCAAAAGGGGAGATTGTTAAGGACATATTTTGTGTAATTTGCTAATCCTTTGACAAAACGCATTTTATTTGTATTTGAGTAGATCTAGGATATATTTAATACTTCAAGAAACATGTTGTTCAAGTCTAGTATTAAAGTCATGAAGATTGGACCAAGAAACAAGTGAAGAAAAGCTATTCATTAAAGCTGGATAGATAGCTCGACACCTACGGACAAATAGCTCAACAGCTTCTCGACACCTCTTAACATCTAGGCTATCTATCGAGCTCTTCAGTTGATTGTTATCGCAATCTCGACACCTCTCGATAGCTAGTGGATCGATCAAGAAAACTCATGTCTCTTCGACAGCTCCTCAATAGCTTCTCGATAGTTGTATCTGTCGAAGTTTAAAGCTCCACACCTCCCGATCGATTGAGGTTACGAAAATCAGAATTTTCAGATCTGATTTTTGGGCCAGGCTTTTGTATTTGTGTATGGTTTCTTTTCTCACAACCCTAGACCTATATAAGACTTATTTTATAGGCCGTCACATAAGAGAATACAAGGAGAACATATGCAAAAGGTGACCAATGCCTTATTCTTTCTGAAAGAAGCTACTGTGTCTTTGCGCCTTAGGATTTTGTAACCAAGTGCTTCTTGATCTTCATTGTTGATGAAGTGAAGAACTTTGCAGCCAACAATCTTCTTCAAGTTGGTGAGTTAGTCACGTACTAGGATCCGTGCAACAAAAAGGGTGGCGTTCATATATTGAAGAGTTCAGAGGTTCTGAAGTGGTAGAAGGTTTCTGCTGTGAGTTCATCTATGGGGATTGTAGAGTCTAAGGACAAAGGTTTTGTACTAGATCTGAAACTTCTCTTTACTATAGTGAATTGTTTTTTTGGGAAGGTTTCCCCCAAGTTTTTTACTGTGAAACTAGCTTGTTTCATTAGTTTTTCTAGGTCATCATATCTTGTCTTATTTATTTTTCCGCTGCATGATTTTGACATGATATTAATGTTTGTTTGTTTTAACAAGTTTTATTCATATAAATCTAATTAATAACTTGGGTTTAAAACTTGTTAATTCTATCAACTAGGGTCTAAATTTCCTAACAAGAGTCATTGTGTGGCATCTCAGTCACTTGTCCCTCTGTGATTATACAGGAGTTTTACTTCAATATGCACGTATTTGATACTTTTGTACCTCATTTCTTCCCTCACATTCGAGGTACACGCATCATAGTTATTTGGGAGATTGTCTCTGAGGTACTACACGTTCCTAGGTAGCGCATCCTGACTACCCTGACTGTGATTGTCTGAGGACTGTATCCAAAGAAGAACTCTCGTCTCTCTTCTGTGAGACACCTTCTTCTTGAGGTGGCCGTCAAAAAACCCCTTGCTTTACCTTTGCAAAAGGTCCGAGGTTCTTGATCATGGTGATGACATTCATTTTTCATCCTTTGTCTCACTATAATACTATTACAGAGCCTCGTGCTCGATTTTTGCTATCCCTCTTAGAGGATATCTCTATCAACTTCCCTTCTCACTTCATTCTATCCCTTATAGATGTCTATAAGGATACAGTGACCCGTGATAAGTACATTTTTCCTTCAACTATCACACGGCTTCTTTGCCATTTTTTTGTCTCCTTTCTCAAGTCTCCTCATTTTCCGGTTATGTGTGCCATAGATGCAGCTACCATTCAACGAAGTGAGGCACAGCTTAGACCAAGGCGGCCCCAGACAGAGACAGCGACTCCTCCAACTTCCAGCACTCCATCCACCTCCGCTCCTTCGTCTTCTACGGGTGGACTGACACTTGAGGCCATCATGGCACAGCTTGTGTGCATGGATGCTCGCCTTGACACTCTCAGTGATGAGTTGTGTCAGGTGAACACCCGTGTTAGGCATATCGCATGACGACAGGCTGTCATAGGTGGTTTCACTGTTGCTTCTTCCCCATCTCCACCAGCGTCTAAGGATGAGAGTGACGATGCCTCCGGTAGTGATGATGCTGATAAGGATGATAGTGCTAGCTTGCCTAGTGATGATGAGATGTCTACTTGATGTACTTGCCCTTTGTCACTCGTGACAAAAAAAGGGAGTAGTTTTGAGATAAGAGTAGTCATACTCATAGGGGGAGGGTTAGTATAGGAGATTTTTGTGATAGGGTGAGTGCATATGAGGGATGTAGTGAGGATTGCTGTATCTTTTCTTTTCTTTCTATTTTAGATACATTATCTTTTATACATCGGTCATGTGACCACTTTGGTGATAACAAACATTGTACTTATCTCTAATATATATATATATATATTTAAGTTGTTATCACATTTCACCTATCTCTCCATGTGTTGTTTTTTCTCTCTTTATATACATGTTTCTTATTTACTGTATGCAATCTATTATTTCTGTTTCACACTAAGATGCCGTGATGAGTTTTGTTTAAAGCGTTTTAAAAATACAGGTTGTCAAAGTCTTCTTGCCATGAACTCTCTTCCTGCAAAGTTTTTCAAAAGTTTGTGTTAGGATAGATTTTTTTTGTATTCAACAAGTGAGTATGAGTTGAGTGATTTAAGACTTCTCTCATATGTTTATTTGTTTATTATGGTTTTGTCACGGATTGCAAAAGGGGGATATTTTTAGGACATATGTGAATCATGTTAGGAATATATGTCAATATTTCATGTAATTGGCTAATCTTTTGACAAAACGCACTTTACTTGTAATTGGATAGATCTAGGATGTGTTTAATACTTCAAGGAACAAGGTTTCAAGATTAAGTATTAAAGCCATATAAGTCTGTCCAAGAAACAAGTGAAGAAGTGCTGGATTTTAAATCTCGACAGCTAGCTCGATAGCTGGTATCTATCGAGGTTTAATAGTTGTTGAAGCCCGATACTCGGCAGCTAGTTCAATAGATAAGCTATCTATCGAGGTTTATGAAAAACAAATTTTCAGCTCTGATTTTTATCCAATCCATATGTATATGTTTGGGCTTTCTTTTCTCACAACCCTAAATATATATAAGGATTATTTTAAGGGCCGTCAAAGGTTACGCGAGTGTGAAGCAAAGGTGTGTTAATGCAAATTGCGACCGGAGACAAAATTTGTCTTAGTTCATCTTTCTCTTGAAGAAGCTGCTGTGTTTGTACACTATAGGATTTTGTGACCAGCAAGTTTCGTGATCTTCATCGTGTGATGAATTGAAGAACTTTGCAGCCAACATCTTTCTCAAGTTGGTGATTAATTCATGTACTGGGATCCGCACATCTATTGGTTAGTCACGTACTAAGAGCCATGCATTGAACATGAGAGATTGTCACTACAAAACAAGTCCAATTGGGTATTGGGGTAAGGGTTCAACTGTAGGTTGGTATAAGGTACTAGGATTCCTTTACTTGTAACCACTTGTTTTGATAATAGTGGATTCTCAAGAATGGTGACCTTAAAATCACTCAGTGGGGTTTTTGCCGTGTAGGTTTTCCCCATTTGTAAACAAATCACCGTGTCAATTTAATTTCCTCTGTATTTGGTTGGGTGTGTAAATGGGTTGGGTCATAAATGGGTTGAGTGTGTAATTATCCATTTATCCATTTATAACCCGTTTATATATAAATTAATTATCCATTATCCGCCCAACCCATTTAATTAGTTACCCACCCATTTAACCCATTTAATTAGTGAGTAGTGAAACATGGATCTCTATTCTCTATTCTCATCGAGCTTTCCAAGTCCTAAGACTCCGCCGCCAATGACAGCACCACCACCATCATCGTCATTGCCGATGCTCTCCTCCTTCAGTGCCTCTCTCTTCTCTCCCACGATATTCACCCTACGGTTATTTCCGATTCTCTACATAAGGCCGCTCTCAAACCTGTCAATGTCCTCACCGCCATGGCCGTCCTCGTCGAGCTCTCTGATCGCAAGTCTCTCATCAAGTCCACTTCCACTTCTCTCAACAGCAAGGTCGTTAGTTAGTACTCCAGTCTCCTCGCTCCACCCGCCATTGATTCCGTTCTCTCCGTAATCGCTCCAACAAACCCTATATCGTCGATCTTTAAGATATCAAGATTGTGAAGAAACTCGAAGGTACCGTGGACGATACCGAGCTTGTGAAAGGCCTTGCTTTCGACAAGAAAGTGAGTCACACTTCCGATGGACTCACTCGTATGGAGAATGCGAAAATCACCGTCATTCAATTCCAGATTTCGTCGCCGAAGGCCAATATCGAACAGAGTATTGTGGTTTCAAATTATGTGCAAATGGATAGGATATTGAAAGAAGATAGGCTATGTTTTGTAGTGTATGTTTGGTTGCCGAGAATGTGATCGTGTGCTATTTTTGGTTTTGTGTTTGTTACGAGTCTGTTTGGATGATGAGAAAATGTAGGAAATGTCGAAGAGTAGGTGGTAAAGTGTGTTTGACTTTTGAGCCTTGTTCTAGGAATTTTATTTTCATTTCTCTCTAGAATTTCCTTACTTTTATTTGGTTATTGAGAAAATAAGAGGGAAAGTGTTTTGGGTTTAAGGAGGTTATATTGTTTATTTAAGTTTTAGATTTTAGAAGGGTTTTTGTGGGTTTATTTAAATTTAAATTTTAGATGAGTTTAGTGGTTATTAGTGGATTTATCCATTTAGACCCATCTAATTAAATAATCAAATGGGTCTTTACCCATTTAACCCAAATATTCAAACGGGTTGGGTTAAGACTTATCCAAATAAGGTGGGTAATGGGCGGGTTCATGGATATGGATAAAAATTGCCACTCCTAGATACAAATATATTAGCCAAACACACAATTAAAAAATAAAATAAAATAAACACTTTTTAGTTCATTTATATAAGTATATATATTGTTTTATAAAAATGATACTGATCAAGATGTCATTAGTTATTGTGACACAATGGTGACAACATTGAAGGTGGTGATGACAATGGTGACAATAACGTCAAGAATGGTGGAAATAATCTAGGTTGCATGATGATTGTGATGGTTAAGGCTTGGGGTGTCCAACCCACCCCCCCCCCCCCCACCCTACAAACCCACCCAACCCGATCGTACACAACTCGCCACCACCTAATCTGACTACCTCAGTGTTCAAACGCGGGTCTTGAAATTCAAAAACCCAATGCCAACGGGGTGGTTGTGGGTCTCATACTCCAAAACCCGTGAAACTCGAACTGACCGTAAAACATCAAGTCCGGCCACTTTTCTAACTAGATCCGATGACTTTTCCTACTAGATCTGGTGAGTTCTCCATACGAAGTACTCTGTAAAGATGAAGTACTCAATAAAGATTAAAATAAAACTTTTAAGATTTTGTAGAAACTTTAAGATGTCAAAATTATTGGGCAACACATCTCTGTGACCAACTCATCAAAGATGCAACTCATAATCTTACCCAGTAGATCTGTATCTTCCTATTGAGAATCCATACCTATATCAGAAACACATCTGCACTCTTTGGCTATTAAATTTCTTTAAAACTAGTGTGGTTTTACCCATGCTACTAAATCAAAAAATCCCAATTGCTAAAAATCCAACCTTCTGAATAGGTCCTTCTCGATCATGTCTAGATATGAGAAATCTGAATTGGATCCAGTGCTTTCTCTCATGAATCTTTTGAGCATTGTCGTGAACTACTTTTCCCTCTTGGATGACTGCGATATTCCTACTGAAAAAATTAATCAGGGCTGTTCATTCTTGATGACTCTGCTACTGTTAACAGAAGGCCTTGATCAAAAAACGATTAAGGAATCAATGTCACCAATGAGGACAACGTTTTTTCAATTAGAATTCAGAACTACAATGGTTTGTTGTAGACAAAATGTGAGCAAGTACTTGTTTCTATTTTTCTCAAGTGACTAGGATGCTTAGTAAATTAAGGGCCCGTTTGATAAGAGATTTCTAGTAATGTTGTTTAAGTTTTATGAAAATACATATGGGTGAAAAAGTATATGAAAATACATGTTATGATGTTTAAATAACAATTTTCTTTGTTTAAACACTATTATCAAACGGGGCCTAATTTTGGAACATGGCATAATATTATTGGAATGGAGCACCACTGGACATTGATGACATGGCCTCCCAAGAATACTAAATAATTTCTCCTTTATCAGCTTCTTTTAGCAACGAGGAGGGTGGAGGGTCTAATAATTTCTCCTCTGCATGGTTGGATGTAACTTCGATATAGGTTTCTTCTGTTCTTCATCATATTTCTTAAAAATTCTAGGACTATATAAAAAATCACAACTTTTATTAATTATAGATGTTCACGTGGCAAATTGTGAGTAGTATAGAAAAAGTGATAGGTTTATCAAATAAGTTTACACAATGTAAAATAAGAATTTTCCTAATTTCAAATCACTACTAAAATATAAGGATTAAATTGTAATTTAGCCAAGCACTTTTTCAAAATATATTCTGTAGGAACTTATCGTCAGTGCTCTAAATTTTTACAAAAAATATTCTGTAGGAACTTATCGTCAGTGCTCTAAATTTTTAATATAAATATAACATTCTAGCTAATCTTTTGACGCCACAAATCTGCGACTAAACTGTTATCAAATTAAGCTAAAGAACAATTAAAATGGAGCTAAAGGAAGGATTGGAGCCTGCGATGTCCTAATGCACAATACTTCACAGCTCTGTGCTGTCAGTATCTATTATTGCTGTCATGCAAAGTGAGGTACCAATTGAAACGAACGAAGCGCGTATCATATCATTTCTCAATGATGTGTTCCTGCCCATCAATACACGCTTCTCCTCCATCATGGTGATGTTATCTACTTTTCTCAATATTGTTTTTCTTGGAAAATAATATGATTCTGTCTTCTTTTTCCTCTTTTATGAAATACACAAACATAGGTTAAATGGGTATTCAGATGCTGCTTTTTAAGGTTCTTACATTAATCCCTTTAAAACTGACCCTAAGTAGTGAGAATTTGTGAACAGTTTAAGGATAGAAAAGGTGAGAAACAATGGAAAAGGGTTGAGGTGAAGCTTGAAGAGCACGTTAATTTTCCTATTTTCCCTACTGGCTTGTTACCCGCATCATATGATGAATATCTTGAAGATTATATATCAAACATTGCAATGGAGCATTTTTCACAAAACAAACCACTATGGGAAATTCACATCGTTAAATATCCAACAAGCAATGCAGCTGGTACTATCATATTCAAGCTTCACCGTGCGCTTGGTGATGGCTACTCTCTAATGGGTGCACTTCTTTCTTCTCTTCAAAGGGTTGATAATCCTTCTCTTCCCCAAACATTTCCTTCTCTCCAACGCTCAGAGCCAGAAAGTGTCAGAGAAAGTGTTTGTGGAAGAGTGTCTCAACTTTGTTCCTTGATCTTTAACTCTGTATCTGATTTTGGTTGGAGCATGTTAAAGAGTACATTGGTCGAAGATGATCGAATACCGATAAGGTCTGGGGCTGAAGGAGTCGAATATCAGCCAATCATGGTATCAAACATGATATTCCCTATGGATTGTATCAAACACATTAAGGCCAAGCTTGGAGTGGTATTATCAGCATATTTTATTACAAATTAGCTAATGATTTCAATTTCATATCGTTTTTCTGGTAACTAATGACCTAATATGCCTATTAAGTGTAATCATAAGATGAAAGCATTTTTGCTAAAACATCACTGATATGTTTGTTGAATGTATTCTATACTTTTCATTTTTAAATTTTATTTAAATAATTAAAAAAAACTTTTGCTTTTTACTAGTGAGAGGTGTGTGTATATTTCTATATATTAAGAGGATTTAGAAAATTAGTTATTATAATTTTTTACTTCCAGAAATATCTTTAATTTAATTAATTTTTATTATTCCTAAAACAAAAGAAATGAGATTAAAACTTTAAATGGAAAAAAATTAAAAACAAAAAACTTACAAAGTAAAAATTCCCCACTAGATAACTACCCCATATTCCTTAAAAAAAAAAAAAAAAAAAGGCTACCCATGTTCCATAAAAAATTAAAAACTACCCCACACTCCTATCAATCAAAAAAATAAATAAATAAAACCTACCCCATGTCCTATAAAAAAAAAAAAAAAATTTTAAAAAAAAGACCCCATGCTCCTATCAAAAATAACAACTATCTCACATTCTATAAAATGAAAAGACGGAAATACCATTTTCGTCCCTACATTTTGACCCTATTCTCATTATGGTCCCTACTTTTTAATTTTACCGCATTCAATCCCTAAAATCAAAAAGCGATGTCGTTTTGGTTCCTACCATCATCTCACTAATGGAAATTACCTATGTAGTAGACTGAGTGCACTGCTGACACACTAAATGCTAACATGACCATTAAAATAATATTAAAAATGCGACATCAACAACCAATTTAAAAAAAAAATTAATTTTTCAATTTAAAAAAAAAACAAAAAACAAAATAAAAATCTAAAAAACACATCAATTTAGATCTGTGTTCATCTTCAACAAGAACACTAAGGGTCCATTTGATACATGTATTTAAACACATTTTTTTAGTTTTTAAACAATATTACACATATTTTCACACACTTTTTCACTCACGCGTATTTTCAAAAAATATAAACAATGTTACTAGAATAATGTTACCAAACTGCCCATAAAGAACACAAACCTAGATTTTAAACACAAGAATACATGCCCAGATTTTCTATTATTTTCTTACCCTTTCTTGTCAACCAAACACAAACACAAACATAAACCGATCTCCAGCAAGTACACAAACACAAACCTAGCAACAAATCTTTCTTGTCAACCAAACATAAATAAATAAATAAATAAAAACAACATAAAAAACAAAAACAAACAAACACAAACCCAAACATCAGTAAGAATACAAACACAAATCCATCAATCCATCTTCAGCAACAACCAAACAATCAATCTTCAACAAGATTTTCTTATTTTTTGAAACCAAACACAAAATCACAACGATCCATGATCAGAAACCCAACAATCCGAAACTCAACTCAAACCACCAATCTGAAATCTCCAAACCCACCACATCCACCACCTTTGATCTCTAATTCTATTTCATCGTGAGGAACCTAGGCTGAAGCTCTTCAAGCTTCAATCCTTTGTTGTTGACCACCACAGCCACGAACGACAGTGGGTCTTTTTTGGGCTTGGTTTATGGGCTTCAAATCCAAACACCATACAACAATGGCCAAGGGTTTAGATCGATTTAGAGAGAGAGAGAGAGAGAGAGAGTAGGGATGGCAATGGGGCAGGGCGGGGCTAAAGGATGGGGTCTTCGTCCCCATCTCGTATGGTTTTGTCTTGCCCCATTCCCGCCCCGCCCAACACGATGGGAAAAATTTTCTCACCCCATCCCCGCCCCTTAGGGCCCTACAAAGCCCGCCCCACCCCGTAAAACTCTACTTTTTGTTAATTTACCGTACAACTAGTACACTTTTTTTAATGAAACCTATTTCATTAATAAAAATATACTTGAAATTACAACTAAATTTATCCCATCAAATCAAATCAATTTTTAGAAAAAATTGAATAATAAATCCAAGTGTTTAACAAGACAATTATAAAAATAAAAATAAAAGTAAATAAATAAAAAATCTCATAATATAACACATAACAAAATAAAGGCAAAGAACCATATTGGGTAGAACAAAATATGTAGGGTTTTAGGGTATGAAAAACTTACAATTATAACCTTAGTAACGCAGGGTGGGGCGGGGACGGGAAGGGGTGGGGTGGGTCTAAAAAGTCTAAACCCATCCCTGCCCCGTGATGTGGGGCTAAAATCTTGCCCCATCCTCACCCCACCACCTTTGCAGGGTGGGGAAAACCCACGCGGGGAGAAGCGGGTTAAGCGAGGTGGGGAAAAATTGTCATCCCTAAGAGAGAGTGCCAAGGGTTTGTGTGAAAAGAGAGCTTGAGATAAGAAGAGATGAGATCTGAAAACCAAGGCCGGGAAGGTGACGATTGGATCTTGATTTGGAGAGAGAGAGAGAGAGAGAGAGAGAGAGGCGTTGAATTTGGTGAGAGAGTGTGGGGCTCTTCAACATATATATATATATATTTATATATATATATATATATATATATATATATATATATTTTTTTTTTTCCATTTGGGGTTGTCTAGAGCTTGAAGAACATGAACATTCATGTTTTGTTTTGAGTTCTTCGTGTTCTTTCTAAAAAAGAAGAAAAATAATAATTTTATTTATTTATTTATTTATTTTTAAAAAATAAGAAGTTTAGAAAAAAAATTTATTGTTTTATCTGATGTGATTTTTTATTCATTAAGGACAATACTCTTCTTGTGTTTGTGTTTAAATTTGTGTTTGTTTTCTTGGGTGTTCTTGTGCATTCTTGTATAAGATAAACCTAGACCTCAATTCATGTAATTTTTTATTTTTTATTTTGTTTTTAATATTTTTATTTAGTTAAAATATAAAAATTGATTTTTTAAATTTAGAATATGATGTGGATATGACTTGGCATTTTTTAAATGCCAAATAAATTTTTTTAATATTATTTTAATGCCAACGATGCACTCTGTCTACCACGTAGACAATTTTCGTTAATAAGATGAAGGTAGGGACCAAAACGATACCGCTTTTTGATTTTAGGGACTAAATGCGGAAAATTAAAAAAGTAAGGATCAAAATGGGAATAGGGTCAAAATGTAAGGACGAAAATGGTATTTCTGCCAAAAGAAAACTACCAACATCACATCAAAAAAATAATAAATAAATAAATTAAAAAACCCACAGAGAAACCAATTGCAACTTCCTAAAAATCCTTCCTATTTCATTTGTTCCTCTCTTCCCTTTCTCAACGTTGTGGAATGCATAAGGAAAAATTCTAATAACATTAAATCCCTCTAACTACACACTCACAATATTCGTTCAATTTCTTCTTTGTTCTTCATCTTATTTCTAATTGACACTATCTTGTTCTGCACTCTCTGTTTAATATATTGAATTCTTTTCAATGGTTAGACGTTTTTCTCAAATTTGGTAAGCCTATAAAAAAAATTTATATACTACATTTGCAATTGAATTATATTATGTATCATACTTTATCAACTACATATATTGTGAATTGGTAACTCTATGATCTTCTATGATGTGTGAACTATATGAAAAGTATTATAGAAAATTCGGTTATAAATGAAAAATTATGACATTAAACCAAAAAAAAAAAAAAAAGCCTCACACATGTGTGATGAGGCTAGTATATATATAAAAGAATTATTGATTTTAATTTATCAACATGACAATAATATGGATGAACTTACTTCTTCTTTTTTATTCCTTTAGTTAAATATAAATCACATATATGATTATTTTAAGGAAAAAAAAAATCACATATGTGACTAAACCTACTGCTTTTATATTATTCCTATAGTTAAAAACAAATCACATATATGTTTATTTTAAGGGAAAAAATCACATATAAGACATGAACTCCGGCCACAGGAACTTTGTACTTATAGAGTGATCATCACGTCAAGAATACGCAATGGTTTACATATAACTTAATAACTAAGCATTTGTATGAATATTTATGAATAGGTAAAAAAAATTAATCGTAATTCTTATTTTTGTGTATAAAGATTTGAAAGAAAAAATTAACCAAATAGCTCATAAAAAAATTCAAACTTATTCAAGAATTACCAAATCTTAACATACTATAAAGCTTAAATTGCTAATATTGAACTCACCTTAAACTCTTTCGATACTTTTGATAACTGCTCTTTTTCCTTTTATTAAAGAATTTGATGTTCCTGCCCATCTTGTGTGACCCATTGGTCTATTTTTTAATTTGACTGGATCGGTATCCATCTCTAGCCTTCCACTCTCTGTGGCCCAAGGGTTAGAAAGAGATTATCACGGCCCCCCTAGCTTGTTCTCATGTGTTGGCCCAAAAACAATAGTACTCTTTCATTAAATAAAATCCCCTTATTGTCCAACCTAATAAATTATAGTCAAGGCAAATGAGTAGGGTTAATTAGATTCAGGTCAAAAACAGGTTATCCTTAATAGGTTGTAAGCGGGTTGGGTTGATCCTTATTTTTTTACAAAAAAATATAAATAAATGAAAAAATAATAATAAAATACTTATTAAAAAACATTTAAAAAATAAAAATATTCTTGAATTTAAACAATTAAAAGTTCACCATTCACTAATGATATCATGATGTCATCACCATAAAAAATAAAATAAAAAATAAATTTCATGATGCATATCTCATTACTAATAAATGACGACTCATTTGGAAAATCGCACATGTTATGAGTGAGATATTACAAAATTGGAGAAATTTTTCATTGCCTTTTTGCTTCTTTCATATGTACTAAGGGTGGCAATTTTTATCCATATCCATAAACCCGCCCATTACCCACCTTATTTGGATAAGTCTTAACTCAACCCATTTAAATATTTGAGTTAAATGGATAAAGACCCATTTGGTTATTTAATTAGATGAGTCTAAATTGATAAATCTACTAATAACCACTAAACCCATCTAAAATTTAAATTTAAATAGACCCACAAAAAACCATTAAACCCTTCTAAAATCAAACACACTTTACCACCTACTCTTCGACATTTCCTACGTTTTCTCATCATCCAAACATTTCCTACATTTTCTCATCATCCAAACAGACTCGTAACAAACACTACTACTACTTAACACCAACTGCCTACTTAACCATTTTCTACCGAAATATTCCCTCTTATTCCGTTTACTCTGTAAAAGATGAAGAAGGTTAGGGCTTGTGAGCTTTGCAGCGAAGAGGCTTTGCTATACTGTGCTTCGGACTCTGCATTTCTTTGCTTTCGTTGTGACGCTAAGGTTCGCCAAGCCAATTTCCTCGTCGCTCACCACGTTCGCCAAGTGCTTTGCTTTAAATGCGAGGCTTTTTCCGATCATCGAATCTCCGACACCAGGAATGATCGTCTCCAACGGTATTACTGCCTGGCTTGCTCGCCGGAGGACGAGTTTGGTTCCGATTACAATTCTTCTACTTCTTCTTTGGATTGCGTTTCGAGCTCCGAGTCATGCACCACTAGTCCGAAGAGAGTCGAGCTTGAAGATTGGAGTGAGGATGAGAAGAAGAAGAAGGTCGCAAAACGCAGCATTTCGAGCTCCGTCACGGAGATCTCCGGCGGCGGCGACAATTCGGTGTTTCCAACGAAAATTTCTGTGAAGAAAATCCCTTTCTTTTTGTTTCAGGCGAGCTCACGTCTTCATGTTTTCTTCTTTCTATTAAAATTTACGCTTTGTTGGATTCCAAGAAAGTTAGGAGAGAAAGGAAAGTTTAAGTGTTTCAACACGTGTGCTAGTGGCAATATTAAAATTAAATGGGTTAGATGGGTGGGTTACAATTAAATGGGTTGGGGGGGTAATGGATAATTAATTTATATATAAACGGGTCATAAATGGATAAATTGGTAATTACACACCCAACCCATTTATAACCCAACCCATTTATGACCCAACCCACCCATTTGCCACCCCTAATATGTACCAAATTTATCGATCAAGATAGTATCACTAATCCTCTTATTTCATATATGTACCTTGCCCTATATCACTACTTATAGTCTACATATAACATACATTATATGCACACACACTTGCAGTAGTATTAAACATTATCAGCTAATAAGCACCCCTTTTTGCTCCACCATGCATGTGTATTCAAGGGCCAATGGTTTTAAACACTAAATGTTTGAGGTCACGTGATATTATAAAAAAACAAAAAACACAAAAATGTTTTAAAAATGAGTCAAGCCACAGGTGAAACGGGTTGACCCAACCCAATCCATAAAAAGGGTCGGGTCATGAGTCAACCTATTTTTACTTTAGGTTAAAAAATTTCAACTTTGAGTTGGGTCCAATTTTTCCATGTCTAATAAATTATGTGAGCAAGGGTGAAAGTTCAAAGGTGGCATTGCCCCAAAAGTAGACTTATCCAAAATTCCTAGGTTTAGTTCTCCTACAACCCTAGTTTTAGCATCCAAAATATTGAAAATAGTAATTACCCTCTTAGCCAACATGCCATCTTCACCTTCATGACAATATGTTGACAATGACACCTTTAAATCAGAAGCAAGATAGGGATTGATTGGGAAAATTAGACTTGTTAACCCATCTTCACCCATGCACAAAGAATAGATGGGTATAGATAATAGAAACAATGAACTGTTTTAGTCAGATCTAATTCTAACTTTATACCCAATTTTAACTCGATCTACTAACAAAGTATTTAATATAAATTTAAAAGTCCTTCTAAGGTCACAACAATTTTACAACACTCTTAAAATATTAAAAAAAATTGCAGATTATGGTAGGCCAACTATGAGATCATAGACAAATTAGGGCATTGTGAATTTATGTTGTGTTAGGTCTAGGAATTAGAGGTAACTGATAGGTATCATGATTGTCAAAATTCTCATATCAAATCATCACAATTCTATATCATCCATAAAGCCAAATAACATGCCAATATTCAAATTTCAAATCCTAAGTAAAATCATGGAGAAAATTTCTCACACGAAGAGATTAAATAGAAGGCAAACTATGAAAGAAAGGTATGATAAATACTAGTAAGCCTAATCAAAATATACACGTCTTTCACCAGTTTACCTTTTGGTAGCCTTAAAGGTCTTTATACTTTATTTCTTAGGTGTCCGCAGATTGTTGTCAACCTTGTGATCATTTGCATCATCAGGCACAAAAGTTTGATATTACTTTGTTCCCTTAATTATGAATTTAGTTGACTAAAAAAAAAACCCTTATGCGGATATCATTTAGTATACATCGTGCAAATTTATTATTCTTCATCTTCATATAGTTTGTTGAAATATTTATAGACTTAGTTTTTTAATGTAAGTATTGATACAATGAATTTTGTTAATTTTTATTATATTTTTTTATTAAGTATGAAGATTAATTTGTTATAAAAATCTATAGAAAATGCAAAATTAATTTTCAAAAGTATAGTAAAATTATTCTTTAACCAAATTTTATTTTCTCGAATGTAAACAGTAAATGATGTAATTACTAGAATAATTTTCCTTGGCACCCGGTTATACATGCAAGAGATTAGCAATAAATCAACTAAATCACATTCCACAGCATTGGTATTGCTCAACACTAGAATAATGAGTGGCTACAAGTCAGTCGAGGAGATGCTTGCCATGGGGGAACCAATTCGCCTTCTTGCATGTACCAATGCCAGAGCTTAAGGACCATAAATCTCCAAACCCACTTGACTTTGTTTGGGCAGCAAGCAAGATAATCAAGAAGAAGAAAAGTTCATTGGGTGTTTATCTCATTGGTAGGGTTTTGGAGATTGTGAAGAAACTTAGAGGTCCTGAGGTATATTCATGATCTTATTCATCACCAATAATTCACTATTTCTACCTTCAATCATTTGATAATTTTCAAAACAATTATGTTGGTTCTTTTTTTTCTTTTCTTTTCTCTTTTTTTTTTTAAAAAAACCCTACTTATATATATATATATGAGCAACAGAATTCTTGGCATACTTAGTTTAATAGTTAATAGTTAATACTTGCTGCTTATAACATTTGATATTAATATCACACTTTTCTATCACATTACTAAAAATGTCAATTAGTTTCTATTTTCTTGAATAAAAATGGGCAGAAAAAGGGTGAGAGGGGTGAAAGGGGATTGTATTCAGTATATAGTATACACCTTATAAGCAAGCCACATAATCTTGGATTGGTGCCTCTATTTTGATATCCAAAAGTTAATTATTTAATTTTTTCTGAAGCAATTTCTTCACATTGGAAAGTCGCCTAATATTAATCAATATTAGGGTAATTACAATTTATCACTATGAACTTTCAGAATACATGACTATATCTTAAACTATAACTTGTGTTTCACTTTGCACTTTATCGTTTATTAATTGGGCTATTAGCTTGGATTGATAAATATGTCATGTGTGACTCATGTAACTCCTACATACGTGGCACCATGTGAACAAATTGAATTGACCCTCTTTAATCCCTTTAAAACAAAAGTTACTTGGCAAAATAAGA
Source organism: Quercus wislizeni (assembly GCA_023055345.1). Classification (NCBI taxonomy): domain Eukaryota; kingdom Viridiplantae; phylum Streptophyta; class Magnoliopsida; order Fagales; family Fagaceae; genus Quercus; species Quercus wislizeni. The sequence goes on from JALGQJ010000027.1 coordinate 1,729,607, forward strand.
GTAAAATTTGTTAAATAATTTTATTTTAAAGGATTAAAGAGGGGAAATTTGGTATGTTCATGTGATGCCATGTATGCAGAGTTCACATGAGTTTGACATGTTTTTTGGTCTAATTTAATAGTCCAATAGACAATAGGGTTCAAATTTAACCATTTAGGATGGTAATCATGCATTTTGAAAGTTTAGGATCATAAATGTAAATAGGGGTATAGTTCATGTTGGTAAAGTGTAATTTTATTTTAATGTTATACAATTTTTGTCTAAAAAAAATATTGAAAAAAAAAATCTTATATATATAGTCAGAATTAAGAGAAAATCTAATTAGAATCTAAATTAGAATTTAATTTTGTGTTATGTGTCTCATCCATGGTTGTCAAAATCATGATCTGGATCACACTAGGATCATAAAAATGGTAGGATCGTACATAGGATTGTGTAGGATCATAGAAGATCGTATAGGATCGTAGAATCGTATGGGATCCTACCAATCCTACCAAAAACATAAATTTTTGGTTTTTTTTTTATGGGATAAATTTTTTGTTTTGATGAAGCTTTAAGGGTTTTTAGTTTTTTATGTTGTGATAGTATGACTTTTTATTTTTTATTTTTTTATAAAATTATGCTAACTTAAGCAAATGTTTTCTAGTTTCTAGTTCACTTGTAATCAAAATGAAGGAATGCTTCATCATTTCTAAATGAAAATTTTGATGTTGGCTTTGCTATCTTTTAAGCTATAATGTTGTTAAATTTGTTTGATCAATATACTAATTTGTGTTCTAATATTACTAAGATATTTTTTATATATAATTTTATCAATTATGCTTGTATTTGTATATTGATTGATTGATTTTTTTGAACATGCTCTTTAATTGTTGTTGAGTGATATAACTTAAATAGTTGAGTGTGAAATTGTATCTTGATGTCTTTTGCAGCTCTAGTATACAAATATATAATGTCTACGATGATGTTTAGGAATTTAAGATGATGGTTATAAGAACATTAGAATGGGAATAATTAAATGTTCACTTCACCTTAATATTCATCTTGCTTTTGGATTTCATATTATAATTAGCTAGTTTCCATTTGCTAACTTATTTTGGATTTCAAACTTGGAACTTAGAACTTGGAAAATATTTTCCATATGTTTTGATAAATATTTTGGCATTTGGTTGCTAATTAAACATTTATTGAACTTTTTAGATACATTGGGTCAAAACTTAAATATATTTGTTTCGTTAGTATAGACTTAGCAATGTATAACATGCAAATTATATCATATGATGCAAATCTTAGTTTTTTTATGAATGAATTTATAATTTACGTGATTATTTAACATACAAAGTCATTATTAAGGTGTTTTTTGCAGCTCTAGTATACAAATATATAATGTCTACGATGATGTTCAGGAATTTAGGATGGTGGTTATAAGAACATTAGAATGGGAATAATTAAATGTTCACTTCACCTTAATATTCATCCTTGCTTTTGGATTTCATATTATAATTAGCTAGTTTCCATTTGCTAACTTATTTTGGATTTCAAACTTGGAACTTAGAACTTGGAAAATATTATCCATATGTTTTGATAAATATTTTGGCATTTGGTTGCTAATTAAACATTTATTGAACTTTTTAAATACATTGGGTCAAAACTTAAATATAGTTGTTTCGTTAGTATAGACTTAGCGATGTATAACATGCAAATTATACCATATGATGCAAATCTTAGTTTTTTTATGAATGAATTTATAATTTACGTGATTATTTAACATACAAAGTCATTATCAATGTGTTTTTTGCTTAAATTTGAAAATATATAGAATCTTACGATTCACGATCCGATCCTACGATCTACGATCCCACCTACCCTCAACGATTTTAAGTAAGATCCTGATTTTAACAACCTTGGTCTCATCTAAACTTTTTAATTTTTATGTCAAGTAAGTTAATTATTTAGTGCAGAATACAATAAGTTCAATATAAATGGACTTCAAGAAACTCAATCACATATCTAAAATTAGAAAAAGAGAGAGTTTGAAAAAATATGCTTTCCAATTCCATTGTTTGTCTAGTTAAAAATAATTCAAATTAATCAACTTTTTACATAATACTATAAAAAAAAACCATTATTTATTATATATATGTGTGTGAGAGAGAGAGAGAGAGAAAGTGTTTTTTTTTTTTAATTGTACATTTGCATATACACGATTCTAAAGTAGTTGAATTTATTTTTAATACATACTCTATAAGATCTTTTCGGCATTCTTGTACTACTGCAGGCAGCCGCTAGATTCGTCCATGGGACGTTAAGGAAATCCAATTTGTCAATTTCGAATGTGATCAGGCCTGTGGAACAGATGTCTTTGGATAATAATCCAATTAAAGGTCTATACTTCATGGTGGCAAGTGTACCTCAGGTAAAAATGTAAAATTAAAGGTGCTATTATACATAAAAATGCTATCTTTACAACATTTTCAAAATATTTTCACAACAAATTTTAAGTAGTGGGTTGCTATTGGTCCTTATAACTTATAAGTGAGCAAAAAAATAATTTAAGTTGTAAATTCAAATTAGAACTAATAACAACTTACTACCTATGATTTTTTATAAAAATATTGTGAACATAGCACTCCTCTATTGTATTTACCACCTAGCTAGTTTGTCTTAAACAAATAAATATCTTTCATAAAGATTTTTCGATAAAAAAATTTCAAATTCCACCTTCTTGTAGATTTTTTTTTCAATTTTTATAATCCATCTCGTAGATATCGAAGTATAAATGTGACATGTTTGCCTCATAAAACAGAGAGAGCATGTGCTTTTCTTTCATTGGGTTTTTTTTTTTTTTTTTCAAGGCACAAAAATTATTCTGTTTTTCGAAGTCACAGAATGATATTTGTAACTTTCTACTTATTAGAAGCCATCAGCCAATCGCATAATGATTTTGTTACACTTATTCTCAGATCTTTGGTGTTCACTTTCTCTCTTTTTTGGTCTTTACAGCGGAAAGTACAGAACAAATTAACAAGCATCATTTATGATTTAATGTGAAAAAATTCCTCAAATTCAATCACTTTTATGAATAATTTTAGAACACCTTGCTTTCTTTCTTTTCTTTTTTTAATAGAACCTTGCTTTCAATTAGATTCATCATATTTTATGGCCCACTTTAACATGTGCTTGTTTTTTTTTAAATGGATTTGCAGAACCTTATTATAGCAATAGTAAGTTATATGGAAAACCTAGAAAAAATTGGCTTTTGCCCCTTTCAAAAAAACAATCCAGCATTTTGCCCCACTTCCCAAACTAATTAGGAAAATGCCCCTCTTTTGAAACTCGATTTTCTCAAAATCGAGTTAAGCCCTATAGTGGCTTTTTTAAGGAGCCTATAATGACGTTTTAAGGACCTATAGTGGCGTTTTTTAACTCGATTTTCATAAAATCGAGTTATAGGCCAAAAAAAGAAAAAAAAAATTGCATGTAACTCGACTTTAGGGAAATCGAGTTAAAAAACGTCACTATAGGCTCCTTAAAACGCCACTATAGGGCTCCATCATTTTTTTTTTTTTTTATAACTCGATTTTGAGAAAATCGAGTTTCAAAAAAGGGGCATTTCCCTAATTAGTTTGGGAAGTGGGGCAAAATGCTGGATTGTTTTTTTGAAATGGGCATTTGCCCATTTTCTCCGGAAAACCTGAGGATTAGGTCCGTAATGGAGAAAGGATTCTTGGATCCCCAAAGATTCAAGTCATGCGTGGAAAATGCCTTTGAGATAATTCTCAAAGCTGCCAATCAAATTCCTATTTAAACAAAGATGTTTTTTTTTTAATTAACAAATTGAAGTTCATTCATAATATTGATTTTCTAGATAAATAAGTCAATACAATTTATATATGATTGTTCATCTTTTCTTTCATTCTCCATGTAAAACTAGGGAAATTATTGGGTAGTCCCGGATTACAAGGTTAGCATCCTTACCTTGTAGTCCGGCCCAATAAGAAGAAGACAAGTATTAAAAACTTGATGACATAAGTTTATTGCCATGTCACCTTAGTACTAATCGGGAAATTATTGGGTAGTCCCGGACTACAAGGTCAACATGCTTACCTTGTAGTCCGGCCCAATAAGAAGAAGACAATTATTAAATACTTGATGACATAAGTTTATTGCCATGTCACCTCAGTACTAACCTACTAGTCTACTAACATTCCTAACGTCCCTTTTAATCCGTCAGTTCTGACTCTTTAGAGGAGATTCAACTCCTTACTCAGCAGCGATGGAGACTTCAACACTGCCCCACTCATTGCCGCAGGTCACCTCCACGTTTCCTCCCCTGCAATCCCTCGCCTTCACATCGTGGATAAACAAATAGCAATCCAATTATCCAAACCTTCTAGACCTGAGAGGTATGTTGTTCCTCCAACAAGGATGACATTGCTTGCTCCAAGATTCAAGCAATGAATGGGTGAGTCCACTTTCTCGCTGTTGGTTAGATGAAATTCCTAGATTTTCTTCTTACACAATTTTCTGCCATATGTATTCTTAATTGTTTGCCATAGATATTCTTAATTGTTTATTATTTAAATTTTTATTTGTGTTTGCTTTTCTTTCTTCTTCTTCTTTTTTTAATTTTTATTTCCTTTGATACTCATGCTGATCTCTTTGATGATTATAATTAGTATTTGATGGACTGATGTGTCTTGAATTATTTTTGTACTAGGTATTTTAGAATTCATGGCCAATTGATTTTACAACTCTGGCTCATTCCTTCTGTACTTTGATTGTTTGATAAAATTCCTCAATGAAAAGACTGTCATTTTTAAAGAATTTTGGTATAGACCTTCATGAAACTAGCTTATTACCGTCAGAAAAGCTTGATGTAATTATCATAACTCATTCTTGGACATGTTATTGATAGTGCTTAGACATATTGGAGTTCACTTGTGATGTTTATTGATAACTGTAAATTTCACTTATGCTATTTTGTATTAATCGTGTGATAAATATATATATATATATATATATATATATATATATATATATATATATATTCATACATTATTTAGTTTTGATATTCAATCATTATGTAGGAGAAGTTCAGACTTTAGAGAAGCAAAATGAGCAGAGGTGGAGAGAAAGGTTTCACAACTACAAAAATCTAGAAGGATATTTCAATGGATAGCTGAAAAATAAGTCTGATGATGCTTTCATTTGTGGAAACAATTATATTTTCTACGTTGAAGCCTTGTTGCCTAGCTTTCTTTTAGGAATCCTTTGTTTTTACTTTTTGGTTGTCATCTACCAAAGTGAATTTGTTTTTAGATTGCTTTAGTTTGAAAGAAACTTCTTTTTGTACTTACAAATTTACTCAAATTTGAGTTGGAGCCCATGGAAAGTTATGTGCTAATTTTATATGCTTAGTTGCTTACATTCCAAAGAAAAGCTTTAATGATCTTGTAATGTATAGGTTTTTTGAACTAAAAGAAAGATGCCTTATCTTAATTTAGTTTCTTGGAATTTGAAAGCATTTAGTGGAAGTGCATATTATGGTAAAACTTGATGTAAAAGAGTAGTTCTAGGACCACAAATTATTCCACAACTTTTTGGCCACAACTCTAATATGGCAGATTGTGAGTGGTTAACTATCACTTATACATGGACCCATAATTTTTTCTTTACCAATCATACTCTGCCTCGTCACAGTTGTGGAAAGAAATTGTGAAAAATTATGTGGTCCTAGACTTTTCCGATGTAAAATAGTTAGTGTGATAAACTTCAAACACATATACAAGATTTGTTGAATTCCATGATTTTTTTTTTTTTCTTTCCAACAATGGTATATAAAGCAATTAAAAAAAATAATGGTATAGAAAGCAAATGTGAGAATTGCATTGTAGCAAAATGTATCTTAAAGTTAACCTACCTCAACTGTTTATTATGGTTAATGATCTTGTTTCATAATCATGACCAAGGGAATTACTGTGTAATTTAAATTGACAACCACATCCAACGAATTCAATAGTAGAGGGGAATGAAAACACAAACTCACATTACATGTGTATTTTGAAATTACAAGAATTCAAATCTCATTGATTTTTTGAGAGAAAAGATAGAATTGTTTTGAATATCGAACAAAGAAAACATAAACAAAGTATGACCCCTGACATGGCAAACACCTAACTAGGGAGAAATAGAAAAAGATACAACTTTGGAAATATAGCCAGAAGTACCAATAACCAGAAAACTACATCAAGGAAGTAGTTTATGAATGTTTGTGGGGAGCCATGAGTCTCTGGTATTCCCCCAAAAAACTAGTTGCTCCATCCAGAATATTTCTCGGCTGAATTTGGGTCTTCTCAAAGTAGAATTTATTTCTGTCATTCCAAATTGCCCTAGCCAATATCACCCAAATTGCAAGCTCCTCGATATTCAGCTTTTCAGTCAACTGTTTAAGAAAAAATCTTGTGTCATCACTACACTTCTGCACTTAGTGCACTTAATTGGTTAGGTATGAATATAGGGTGCTATCAAAACCTCAAAACAAAGATAAGCTGCACTTTCACAAATTTATATAACCAAGGAGGTATTATTACATCAAATGGGTTGCAATAGCATTAAAGAGTATAGACTAGTCTCTACAAAGATTGATAGATAGTATAAAACACAATCCAAACAAAATTGACAAAAGAAAAGTGAAAAATAATGTTTAATTGACATAATATAGGATATTAAATTCCATCAACTTATTTCAGCATCACATTAACATGAATACAAAAGCCACAAGAAGTTTAGACTAAGTTACAGCTTGTATACCTACCTGCAGTGCTCTTCAAGAATTACTGCATTTTTTATTCAGCCAAAAATAAGGATTCCTGAAATTTGTTTTTGATTAAGATCATCCTAACATGACAACTCCTTTTGATGTTTTACGTGGGTGGAATATTAACTTGTTAATTCCAAAATAATCTCACAAGTATAGAAAGGCTTAAAATAAAAAGAAGCTACTAAAGCAATTATAGATTCACTGAAAGCCAGCAAATACTTCACTCAAAGAAACTACAAATTTTACAATCCAACCAATGTATGTGTTTATTGATAGGATAAATTTACTACGGGTTTAGATATGGTTGAAGATAATTCCAAGCCACTTTCTAAAGATCACGTTGCTGCTCATTGAAGATAATGCCAAGCCACTTTCTAAAGATTATGTTGCTGCTCAAAATTCAAATGTTCCTTTAGTTATCACACGATTAATACAAAATAGCATAAGTGAAATTTACAGTTATTAATAAACATCACAAGTGAACTCCAATATGTCTAAGCACTATCAATAACATGTCCAAGAATGAGTTATGATAATTACATCAAGCTTTTCTGATGGTAATAAGCAAGTTTCATGAGGTCTATACCAAAATTCTTTAAAAATGGCAATCTTTTCATTGGAGAATTTTATCAAACAATCAGAGTACAAAAGGAATGAGCCAGAGTTGTAAAATCAATTGGCCATGAATTCTAAAATACCCAGTACAAAAATAATTTAAGACACATCAGTCCATCAAATACTAATTATAATCATCAAAGAGATCAACATGAGTATCAAAGGAAATCAAAGAAAAGCAAACACAAATAAAAATTTAAATAATAAACAATTAAGAATACCTATGGCAAACAATTAAGAATACCTATGGCAGAAAATTGTGTAAGAAGAAAATCTAGGAATTTCATCTAAACCAATAGCGAGAAAGTGGACTCACCCATTCATTGCTTGAATCTTGGAGCAAGCAATATCATCCTTGTTGGAGGAACAACATACCTCTCAGGTCTAGAAGGTTTGGATAATTGGATTGCTATTTGTTTATCCATGATGCGAAGGCGAGGGATTGCAGGGGAGGAAACGTGGAGGTGGCCTGCGGCAATGAGTGGGGCAGTGTTGAAGTCTCCATCGCTGCCGAGTAAGGAGTTGAATCTCCTCTAAAGAGTCAGAACTGACGGATTAAAAGGGACGTTAGGAACGTTAGTAGACTAGTAGGTTAGTACTGAGGTGACATGGCAATAAACTTATGTCATCAAGTTTTTAATACTTGTCTTCTTCTTATTGGGCCGGACTACAAGGTCAGCACGAGACTACCCAATAATTTCCCGTAAAACTATACATAGGTAGATGGGTTTTAACTTTTAATGCACCCTGCAGTATTGGGCTTAAATGTCAAAAATACCCCTAATTTAATTAGATAATTCTTATTCTTAAAAAATAAAAAATTGGGTTAAAATTGTAATTCAATAAAATTTAAGTAAAAAAAAAAAAAAAAAACCTACCTAATAAATTTTTTTCCTAAAAATTAGCACACTCTCTATTTACATTTTTTTTTTCCCTAAAAACTAACATACACTAAACCTAACGGTTTACTCAATTTCAAACCCTAAACTTTAGTGTCTTAAAAATTTCTTCCTGTGTGACTTCACTAACAATAAATAAATTCAAATTGAAAAATTATATTAAACTCAAAAAAAAAAAAAAAAAAAAGTGCTTCATCATGCCAAGTCTATTTCGCTTGATTAAATTAAATATGGACCTACATAAAAGGGATTTTTTTTTTTTTCCCGAGCGTAAAAGGGACTATTTACACCCTTGAATGACATGATATTTTTAGACATTATAACAAGAAACTTAACACACACAATCACTCGTTCACAAATACCAAACCAAATCAAAACCCAGTTTCATCATGAAAATCATCACAGAGAAATAACCGTCGGGAGACAGTGCCGATGATGCTTATAATCTAAAAGTGCTTTCTAGTGGTTATGGTCAATACCTCACCTAAAAGGACAAACCCAAAGCTCTTTCCTCCACCTCTGATTGTCTGCACATTCTTCTCCTTAGCAAATGGCAACCAAAACATTGTCCGATAGCTCTTAGCTCTCTCCATTGTAGCATAGTGTTCCCCTTCTCTCTCGAGAAGGACGTTGAGTACCCTCTAAATTTTATATATATATATATATATATATATATATATATATATATTAGAATTTAATTAGTTTTAGACTCTTTAATTTTCACACCCAACAATACACTTGCTACAAAAATTAAAAACTTAGATGGACATATGGCGGAAAATTGGACTCCAATTGAAATCCAAGTTATAATCTAATTGAAATTGGACTCTTCGATTTTTAAACTCAATAATTCATTTGGCACAAAATTAAAAATTAAATAGGACATGTGGCACAAAATTGAGAATCCAATTAAAGTAACCATGTAAAAAAAAAATGATATACAATATACAAAGTTACTGTAACCATGTATATTTACATGGTTATTGTAGCAACTTTACAAATTTACACATTTTTAATTTTGTCTAAGTTGAGTAACTTTGGGGCTTGAATGTGTAAATTTGACACATTATGTTCTCACTTTCTCAATCTTTATTATATAGATAACCATTCTTCATTCTTTGTTTATTATTATCTTCATAAAGAGGGAGACAAAGAGAAAGAAAGAGAGGTTTTTTTTTTTTTTTTGAGAGAGAGAGAGAGAGAGTTTCAACTTATGGGGTCCGCTCTTGATGATAGCTCTTTATCATCAGACGTAGACACCAATTAGTTTTTAGTGTAGACAAGGATTGAACCCCAGATCTCTCATACAACCATTATAAATTTATCAATTGTATTAACTGAAACTCACAAAAAGAAAGGAATTTGGTGAGACAAGAGGTAAGACTACAAAAAAATTAAAATAATAATATACAAAGTTACAGTAACCATATATATTTACATCGTTATTGTAGCAACTTCACAAATTTACAGATCATTAACTTTGACTTATGTGAGTAACTTTGGGACTTTGTAAATTTGACACATTATGTTCTTACTTTCTCAATCTTTATTATAGCACCTTTTTTTTATTCTTTACATTTTATGTTCTGTTTTATGTCGGTATTGAGAGTTTTTTAAAGAATATTATTTTGATTGTGCTTTAATTTAGCGATTTGACATATAACTATAAACAAATAAGTCCAAAGAAAATAAATTTTCCTAACAATTTAAAATTATTTTGGTCTTTTTTTTTTTTAGAATCAATTATATAGGTATTTAAGTTCATTTATATAATGATAGATAGTTTATTATAGATATGATGGGGACCAAGATGATGGTAGTTTGGTAGTGGTGAAGATAATATCAAAAGTGGCAATAATTGTGGTAGTGGTGAGAGCTAATGATAGTTGGCTACTAGTCACTATAAAAAAAGGGGTTTTAGGCCGCGTTTAAAAAACGCGGCTATAGGGTAGAGCCACGTTTTCTATAGCCGCGTTTACAAATGCAGCCTAAACACCACAACAATAGGCCTATAGCTGCATTTTTTAAAAATGCGGCTATAGCCCAGGTTTGAGCCGCGTTTCTTTACCACGGCTATAGGATTAGGGCCTATAGCTGCATTTTTAAAAACGCGGCTATAGCCGAGGTTTGAGCTACGTTTATAATCGCGACTATAGGTTGTGACAACATAACTGAAAAATGGGTCTATAGCCGCATTTGAAACGCTGCTCAAACCTCGCCTGTAGTCGCGTTTCTAAAAATGTAGCTATAAGTCTCAACCGAGCTGCATTTTGAACCGTGGTTATAGGTCAGACCTATAACTGCGTTTGTACAAAAAACGCGGCTATAGATCCCATTTTCAGCTACATTGGAACAACCTATAGCCGCGTTTTAAAAAACGCGACTATAAGTTTTTCTTTTTTTTTTCCCCTACTATATACAAGTTCCTGCTATCACATACAAGTTCCCAACATCACAACTTCCTGTTAGATCCCAACATCACATACAATGTCCCAGCATCACAACTTCCTGTTACATCCCAACATCACAAGTTCCAACAACAAATCTAGAACAACAAGTTCCCAACACAAAATTGCCGAAAGATATATATATATACACAAGTTTTGTACATCACAAAAAATATATAGGAAGGATTTTTTTACATTCAAAACTGCCCTCAAATAGCCATAAGCAGTAAGCAGCAACATCACGTTTGTGTCAACAAAAATATATATGTACTAATGAAAGTGTGTTTACAACATGCTTAGAATGTCCTCAGTTTCATTTGCTTCCATTTTGAACAGGAAACGCTTTCTTGTCCACTTCATGGTAAAACTGCACAAATTATTCTTTGTCAAGTTAAATTTGCCAAATTTTTGCTTGCAATACATAATACTCTAAACATGAATTCGAAATTGTAATTCGGCAATGCTTAGATTCACATTTGTATCAAAAGGCCTCACAATGGAGCAATTTGGCAGAATAATACCCGTGGGGACGAGACATTATTTGGCATTATTTTTTGGCTAATTATGGAGTGATTTGGCTTTTCAAATGCCAAAATTTGAAAAAGAAAAGTGAAAGAGATTATATATGATAGGTGCGAGACTACGTACCTAGATAATTAGAAATAGGGAGCCCTTATTTGGATTAAAAAAAACAATACAAAGAGTAACATGAGAGGAAGACTAAACAATAGTTCAACTATTCATTAAAACAATCTAGTCAAAACTTCCAGTTCAATCAAATTCAACAATGCATTATTGACATTGACATTGAGATGCAATATAGTTCAACTATTTTTTTGTTGATGCGTATTTTTGACAAAAAGCACAATGACAGAAGAAGCCCAACAATAAGAAAATGTGAGAGAAAAATGAAAATAAAAGAGGTAAAAATAAAGTAAATGGGTTGTGGAAATCCAAAAAAAGAGGTGATAAACCCAATAGGCCAACATGACAGGAATGACAGCCAACAGGCTCATGGGCATAATAAGAGGTAAAAGTAAAATAAATGGGTCGTGGAAATCCAAGTAAAGAAGTAATAAACTCAGTGGGCCAACATGGCAAGAATGACAACCAGTAGGCCCATGGACACAATAAGTGGTAAAAGTAAAATAAATGGGCCTTGGAACCCCAAGAAAAGGGGTAATAAATCCAATGTGCCAATGTGGCAAGAATGACAGCCAACAGGCCCATGGACACAATAAGAGATAAAAGTAAAGTAAATGGGTCATGAGAGCCCAAGGGAAGAGGTAACAAATCCAATGGGCCAACATGGCAAGAAAAGGAGCAACAAAAATTGAAGCCCAACGAGCTGGACGAGCAGGAGCTTCTGCCAAGACAATGTCCAGGCCCACAAAAGGACAAAAGGAGGCAGTACAAGCCCAAGAGCCTACGCTCTTCACATCATGGGGATAAGCATGAACCCAGGACACATTGTAGAATGAGACAAGGCAAGAACGGCAAAAATGGCATGGGAGTAAAAGAAGACAAACACAGAGGATAGTGGAACTTACACGGGCTGAAGCACCACCTACTTGTACCTAGCCAATATAGGAGAGTTGAGCCTTCGGCCAAGGGATTCAGAGGGTATGGTTTGGCAGTAGAGAGAAAAAGGGGTCTATTTTGGGGTTCTTGACGAGGTTTCTTTTGGGGAAAATGCCTTGTTGGGATGGCGTTTCGTTCAAAAGAGACAAGCAAATGGTTGAGACCACTTGATGCATGCCATTAAAGTAAGTAGAGAGAAAGCCTCCAATCCTTATCCATTCGGGTAAGGCAAAAAAGGGGAGGGGGGAGAAACAAAACAAGGAGTTTTGTCCTAGAATGATGAATGGTGCAGCAAGCACACTCTGAGCAAAGGTAGTGGCCAGGAAACCAACAGATTAGTGGGTAATCCTAGAGAGACGCCCATAAGAAACCAAAAACAGTTGGTGAAGTCTTAGGGAAAAAAGGGAGAAATCCCATGGATTCATGCAATATAAAAGAAAGGGAGGTAGCCATGAATAGGGGACCGAAAGGGGGAGGAGAGTATGAAAAAAAAACTAAGAATCAGAGAAGAAAAGAAAAGAAAACAAAGTGGTAAAAAAGGAAGAGAGAAAACACGATAAAGATAGAGGCATGCATTGGTAGACCATCTTTTCTCTCCCTCTTGACTTCTTTCCACCCTCTAAAACTCTGTAAATCGGAACCCAAAACCATTTAGGCCCTTTCTCCAGTACGAGTAACTTCAATGGCAAAAACTTGTAATGAGGTTACCCATGTTAGCGTTTGGTTCCCTTTTTTAACCCATTCCTATTGAATGACTCAGCCTAGGATTGGGAGAGCGAGCTAACACCATTGCACTTGCTTAGAGTTGTAGTCATTCCCCTTTTACGGCATACATTAGCTTATTTGATATTCTCGTTGTTATTCATTCTGTTGCAGTGTTTCACATTATTAATTATTTTGTTGTGACATCCCTTACTCTATTTGCAGTATCAATTGTTCTATTGTATTATCTTTTGTTTTATTCACGGTATTAGTTTTCCTACAGTAGTTTCTTTTGTTATTCTTTATTATAAAAGTCGTTCTACTGTAGTATCTTTTGTTGTGTTCATTGTAACAGTTATTCTGTTATAACAACATCTGTTGCATCCAGCATGCCGTACCGTTCCTATGTCGTCTAAGTATTGGGTATGCCTGGCTTGTGCACAAGCTTGCCTGCAGTATAACCCCACGATGCCAGTTCCAACCCCCTTATCCACTAACTCATAGACCTTAGTGTAGTAGACGGGCTTTGGCCCATTAACGTGAAAAGGCCCCCACAATGTTCTTTTTAGAAGAGAAAATATTTTTAGTTTATTTTGGGTTAAAATGATTTACCCAAACACGGGTCCAATACTCTAGGGTAGAAAGTAGAAACTACAATCAAACCTAAAGTTAAGAAGTTTCAAACTAAATCTTCAGATTTTTTAAATTAAATTTTATAGTATTGTTTATTTTAAATTGAAACATGAATCTATATCAATTTAAAAACAGGCCAAAATGATCAAATACCACTATTTGGCAAAATATGTATGAATCTATCATTGTTTGCGAAATAATTAGGGATCTACCACTTTTTTAAAACTCAAGTTTGTGAAACTCAACTTTGCCATGTAACTCGAGTTCCATGGAAAATAGCCACCATTTTTTTATGTAACTCGAGTTCCATAAAAAATAGTATGGCAAACTTGAATGCTATTTTTTCAAAGAACTCGAGTTTCTGGAACTTGAGTTACATAGAAAACCTGAGTTTCATAAACTCGAGTTTAAAAAGGAGGTAAATTGCTAAATATTTCACAAATAGTGGTATATTGCTAAATAGTGGTATATGACCATCTTGGCCATTAAAAACCTCCCAATACTGAAAATCAAGCAGCAAGGTCAAACCCAAGAAAACTAGGGTTTCAATTGATAGATTTTAAAAGTTCTATGTATAATTCAAAACTGGCGAAACTGTATCCAGTTGGATCTCTAAAAAAAATAGTTTGTTTGGCAATAATTTTTTTTCCTTTTAGCTTTTTAGTTTATTTGTTTATGAACAACTTTTTAAGGTCTTGTTTTTTCTAGTATGACTAACTTAATACCATACTAGAAATCAATTTGGCTTGGTCAAAGAAAGGAAATATTTTGGTTCCAATTGCTAACGATGTACCAACATAAGTTTAATATATAAGTTATTAAGGGATGAAAATAGTGCGGGGTGGAGCTGAAGGATGGGGTCTTCACCCCCGCCCCAAATGGTTTTATCTTACCCATTTTCCGCCCCACCCCACATGGCGGGGAAAACTTCTTTGCCCCATCCTCACCGCTTGAGGTTTCGCAGGGTCCTGCCCCACCTGTCAAAACTTTATTTTGTTTTAAAATGTTACTACAATTTTTTTAAACATGTTTCATTAATATAAATATATGTTAAGTTACAATTAAATTTATTACATCATATCAAACTAATTTTTTGTAAGGACTAAATAATATTATCCAAAGTGTTTGAAAATATAATATACAATAAAAAAAAAGGTCTTAATATTCATGCAATTAAATACTTAGTAATACAAACTAAATCTTTAATACTAATAGAGTAGGGCGGGGCAAGGATGAAACGAGGCTAAAAAGCCTAAACCCATCCCTGCCCTGCCCCAGGTGCAGAAAATATCTTACCCCATCTCCGTCCCACCACATTTATGGGGTGGGAAAAATCCTCGCAGGGTGAAGTGGGGTGGGGCAAATCAAGGTGGGACAAAGAGACATTGGGGAAAAATGGATAAATGCCCTTAATTTTAAAACTATGTAACAAAATGTCATTCTTTTGAAACTATCTAGCGAAACGCCCCAATTTTGAAACTCAATTTTAGCAAAATTGAGTTTTGCGTAGAACTCGATTTCACTAAAATCATGTTTCATGTGCTTTGTGCCATAGTGGAAGTTGCTGGCGTGGCTTTTCCGATTAAAAACAGCCACATAGAACTCAATTTTTGCAAAATCAAGTTCTATACAATTTTTTTAAAAAAAAATATAGCTCGATATTTGTAGTATCGAGTTCTTTGAAAAAAAAAATTAATATAATTTTTTTAAAATATAGCTCAATATATGTAGTATCAAGTTCTTTGAAAACAATTTTTAAAAAAATAAAGCAAAACTCGATTTTAGTAAAATCAAATTTTATATAATTTTTTAAAATACAACTTTATTTTAAGGAACACCATACGCAAATTGGTTAAAATATAAATTGATTTTTTAAAAATTCGTTTACTCAACTCTCTCTCTCTCTCTCTCTCTCTCTCTCTCTCAGCCACGCCACTGCCTCTCACGTTGCCGACATCACACGTCGTCCACCACGCCACCTTGCATCGGCTCTCTCTCAATCAACTCCACCTAGGTTCGCGCCATCATATATCCTCCCAGCTTCGCACTAATCGGTGTGTGGGAGGAAGATTGAAGCTGCTGAATTGTGTCAGAGGTTATTATGGTTGCAATGGTAGTTTTTTGGTTATTGCTGTGGGTTTTTTTTTTTTGTGGTTGTGGGCTAAAGTTTATGGGTTGCAGTGGCTGAATAGGCTATAGGTACAACGGGTAGTGGTGGTTGTGGTGTAGTTTTTTAGGTTGATGCTATGGTTTTTTTTTTTTTTTTTTTTGGTTGTGGGCTGAATTTTATGGGTTATAGTAGCTGAATTTTATGGGTTGCAGTGGTTGTGGGTGCGACAACTAATGGTGGTTAAGTTTTTTTTATGGGTTTGATCTGCACCATTGATTTGATTTTGCAAAAGCATCAACAAGAATATGCACACCACACATACAATCGATACTTTTTTATATTCAATTTAAGGAAAGAGACACAAATATACCAAGCATCACAATCTAGAATATGCGTACCACTTGATGTTTTTATGTACTCTTTTACTAGATAGAACTTGATTTCCTAAAATCAAGTTCTACTTTATTTTTTAAAAATAAATTTTTCCTAGAACTTTGTAGAAAAGAGACACAACACATTTGACACGTTTAATAAACGAGTCGTGTTGGGTTGACACAAATGTAACACAACCCATTTCAACCTGCATAATATTAAATATAACATCCATCTAGAAATAATTTTTTTTCATCCTAAAAAACAGTGCATACACTTCAAGTTTTCAACCCACATTCAAAATAATATAATTCAACAAAAATATAACATTCATCTAGAAAGAAGTTCTTTACACTCCAAAAGAAGTGTATACACTTCAACCCAAATTCAAAATAACAAAGTTTAACAAAAATAAAATAACATAGTTCAACAAAAATATAATATTCTTGAAACTCGCCAAATGCTAAGTATTAATATTGAAAGAATTTGAGCAAACAGTAGACTAATCCTGATTATGACCACAATTATCATCCATAGATTCTTTGTTGATGTCCAAATTCATAACATCTTCCACAAGCTCATCCAATTTCATTTGTGTAAGTTCTATGCCAAAAAAACAAAAAGTATTAGTAGTTCTAGGGTGTGTAAAATTTCAATTTCCAATTATATCCCTTGTAAATTTTTGTAATTACTCACTTTTCTTTTTAAATTTAGAATATATGTAAGATATAAAAGGTATTTGACAAATCTAAAATAAAATAAATATTTATTTGTTATACGAGTTAAACGAGTTATGTTAAGTGGGTCATTTCGGGTTGACACAAATAAATTGGCGTGTCAAACGTGTATTGCGGGTTACGCGGGTTGACTCGTTTATGACCCATTTCTTATCATGTCGCTTTCGGGTTGACCCGTTTATGACCCAAACCCATTAAGGCCCAACTCTAACCCGAAAAAACCCGTGTCGGGTTCGTGTCATGTTCGCGGGTTGGGTCGAACATTGACACCCCTAGTTCTACGTGACCTTTTTTTAATTATAATAACCATGTAAGCGACTTCCGCCATGGCACAAAGCACATGGAACTTGATTTTTAATGATATCGAGTTCTATGGAGAACTCGATTTTGCTAAAATCAAGTTTCAAAATAGGGGCATTTTGCTAGATAATTTCAAAAGAATGACATTTTACTACATAGTTTTAAAATTAAGGGTATTTACCCATTTTGGCCTAGAAATTGCCATCCTAGTCATTATACATTACCTCAATATATTTACAATAAATAACAAGAGTTAAAAACAAAAACAAAAACAAAAACGTGACTTTGAGACAAGAAAAAAAAGTAACCATGTGCTTTTCCCACACTACTCCTATCTATGTGACCTTTTTTAATCAAAATAACCACTTCAGTGACTTCCACCATGGCACAAAGCATATGTAACTCGATTTTTAATGATATCGAGTTCTACATAGAACTCAATTTTGCTAAAATTGAATTTCAAAACAGGGGCATTTTACTAGATAATTTCAAAAGAATGACATTTTACTACAACGTTTTAAAATTAAGGGTATTTACCCATTTTGGCCGAGAAATTGCCATCTGTCGTCATTTTATATTACCTCCATATATTTACAATAAATAACAAGAGTTAAAAAAAAAAACAAAAACAAAAACAAAAACAAAAAAAACAAAACAAAAAACAAAACAAAAACAAAAAAAAACGTGACTTTGATACAAGAAAAAAAAGCAGCCATGTGCTTTTCCCCCACTACTCCTATCCAATCATCTCACATCATTGACCATGATAAGAAAAGTAGAGAGTAATGCTAGGGACATATAAAATGATACAATTTTGTGTCACAACTCGCAAGGTGGCTTACAACTCGCTCAAAGTTGTGCTATTTTATTTGTCCCTAGCATTACTCAAAAGTAAAATGTAAAAAGCACACAACTAGCGTGCATTGACAGTGGAGAAACCAAAACGCAGAAAAGAAAAGCAATGAAGAAGGACAAGAAGAAAGAAAAAGTTACAGCGGTAGCTGCTATGGAGGCGGAACAAAATCCAAATTAAAAGGGTTCAAAAAAAAAAAAAAAATTTGAAAGATCTAGAGCACAGATCAGAACTCATGAATTAGGCTCTGCGTGGCTTACCCATCCTCCTCATATTCTTCTTTTTATTTTTCTTTAATGGCTGAAACAAACCGGTACAACTCTCAATCACAATTTACAACCGTCTTTGTACCGGTTTAGGTTTCAATGCGAAATTGACTCCTTTAATAATTATTCTATAATCAATTTTCAACAAATAAACAAAATGAAAAAACTTATGTAGACATTGTAGAGTAGTACTTTAGATTTTATTCCTTATATTCTCTTCTTAAAATTCAGCCATATCACATGTGGTTACTTAATTAAAAAATATATTCCTATCTCATGAGAAAAAAGTCACATGGTAGAATTTTAAGAGGAGAACTTAAAAAATATAAAGCACCTAAGTATCATATCTAAGTTTTACCCAAAACAAAATAACCTTTTAACAAAAAGTTACATTTTAAACTCATGTTGATGGAATATTCACGAAATTCCCAAATCTATGAGATGCAACAATAGAGAGAAAAAATATACGCCAAAGAAAAAAATTACACACACAAGTGACAAGGCAGTATTTACATGATTTGGCAATTTGCCTACGTCCACGATTTGTATGAATTTTACTATTCTCAGAGGAAAAAACAAGATGCGACAATATAATTTTCTCTCTCAAAACAACATAAAACTCTAATCTCGAAAACAACAGTTTTTATATCTTGCGCACAAGATTCGCAATGGGCTACAAAATGGGCCAAAAATTTTTGAACTAAGCCTCAAAAAATCTATCATTAAAAACTGTAACAATATTATTTCGGATTAGGTCATTATTCAGATCAAATACCATTAGTTCCACAAAACCCAACAAGATTTAATTGAAATCACTACTAAAATATATAAGGATTAAAATGTAATATAGCCAAACACTTTTTTTTAGAGGTATTACTACTTTCTGTACAAACGACAAACTTATCGTCGGTGCTCTAAATAATATAAATATAACATTCTAGCTGAACTTGAATGCCACAAGTCTGCTATTAAACTGTTTCAAATACAGAATTATAGAAGCCAAAGAAACAATAAAAAAATGGAGGTAAAGGAAGGATTGTGGCCAGCAAGTCCTAGTGCACAATACTATAACAGCTCTGTGCTATCGGTATCCATTATGGGTGTTATGGAAACTGAGGTACCAATAGCAACCAACCACGCCCGTACCATGTTATTGCTCAAGGATGTGTTCCTGCCCATTAATCCACGCTTTTCCTCCATCATGGTGCTCAGTCTCTCTCTCTCTCTCTCTCTCTCTCTCTCTCTGTTATTTGCTTTTTTTCAAAGTAGAAAATACCTACTTTGCGGTTTTTCCCACTAACAAAATTGCAATTTCTTGGAAAATAATATTATCTTGTCTATTTTTTCCCCTTTTAAGAAATACGCAAACAAAAATGAATGGAAGATATTTGATGATTTGATATATAGCTATAACAGAGAGAGGATTTAACCCTGAATATTATACATACCAAGATGACAATTAATTGAGCTATAAAGCTCTTAGCAAAATGCATGGAAGTTTAAATGGGAGTCAGGATACTTTTTTTTAAATTTTCTAGTTGAACGAAATAAAAAATATAAGATTGTTCTTTTTGTTGTCCTTTTTTCTTTAATGTAAGGAAACTGTAGGATGATGATTTTCAAAAGCACAATTCGCTGAAATTGTTACCTTCATTTTTGTTGTCCTTTTTTCCTTAATGTGGTGAATATGTAGGATGATGATCTTCAAAAGCACAATTCGCTGATATTGTTACCATCATTATTCTTCCTCTTTCATCCAATCCAATGAGTATCCTAGATTCTTCATAAAAGTGAAGTGTATTCAAGTTCTAGACTAAGCCTTACAAATCTTACATTATTCCCTTTAAAAGTGGCACTAAGTAGAGAGAATTTGTGAACAGGTTATGGATGGAAAAGGAGAGAAGCAATGGAAACGGGTTGAGGTGAAGCTTGAAGAGCATGTTAATGTCCCCATTTTCCCCACTGGCTTGTCACCCACATCATACGATGAATATCTTGAAGATTATATATCAAGGATTTCAGTGGAGCATTTTTCACAAGACAAACCACTATGGGAAATTCACATCGTTAAATATCCAACAAGCAATGCAGCTGGTACTATCATATTCAAGCTTCACCATGCTCTTGGTGATGGCTACTCCCTCATGGGTGCACTTCTCTCTTGTCTGCAAAGAGCTGATAATCCTTCTCTTCCCCTAACATTTCCTTCACGCCAACACACACTGTCAAAAAGCAACAGAGAAAGTTTTTGTAGAAGAGTTCCCAAACTTTTTTCCTTGATCTTTAACTCTGTATCTGATTTTGGTTTTTGCTTTTTAAAAAGTACTTTGGTTGAAGATGATCGAACACCGATAAGGGCTGGGATTGAAGGAGTCGAGCATCGGCCAATCATGATATCAAAAATGATATTCTCTCTGGTTACTATCAAACACATTAAGGCCAAGCTTGGAGTGGTAAGATCAGCATATCTCAGCACAAGTTAGCTAATGATTTCAATTTCATTTGTTTTTTCTACTAGCTAATAACCTAAAATGCCTATAAAATCCGCTCATCAGATGAAAGCATGGTAGTAGTGATTTACTATAATAATAAAAAATCTCTTCAATTATACACATAGTAGTAATCCCTAATGATATGTTTTTTAAATGCATTCTATACTTTTCATCCAAAAATTTATTTAACATTCAAATAAGTAAAACCTTTTGCTTTTTAATAGTGATTTTACCAAAGTATTTTAAATCTTTATATTTATACATGGACAAAATTTTTCTCCAAACTAATTTGAAAGTGAACTTTTTTTCATTTTAGATTAATTGGTTTATTTAAGTTTATCGAAAATAAGATAGCTAAACTTACCATTTTAATTTATTCAGCTAGTTAAAAACAAATCACATATATGATTTTTTTTTTTTCAGCTAAAAAAGAAATCACATATATGATTTATTACCATTTACAATTATGAGTGTTTCAAATACCTTACATACTTTTTTTTTTTTTTTTTTTGAGAATCACCTTACATACTTAACTTAATAGAAAAACATTAATTTATACGAATATTTATGACTGGGTAAAACCTTTTAATCCTCGTTTACATTTTTTGCATATAAAGATTTGAGAGAATAAATTAACAAAATAGCTAAGAAAAAAAATCAAAACTTATTCAAGAAATACCAATCCTGACACATTATAAAGCTTAAATTGCTAATATTGAACTGGCCTTCAACTTTTTTCATAATTGCTCTCTTTTTTTCTTTTTCTGGTAAAGAATGTTATGTTTGGTAACTGTTTTTTCTCCTTATTTTCTGTTTTCAAAAACAATTTTCTATTTTTAAGACTGAAAAACTTGTTTGGCAACTCAAAATAGGCAGAAAACAAAAACTGTTTTCAAAATTCAATTTGTGAAGGAAACTGAAAACATGCAAAAGGCTGTTTTCAGTTTCTAATTTTCAAAAGTCAATAAAAATATGCATTTAATTTAATGAATCTTTCTTATTTGATGAGTTAACATTAAATTTTAAATCTTAGTTACAACATATTTTAGTATTTTTTATTTTTTTCTTCAAAAAAACTATCTTTTTAATTTCAACTAACCAAACATGTTTTTTATTTCAAAAATATAAGAAAATTGTTTTTTCTTTATATTCTCAAAAACAAGTTTTTGAAAATAGAAAACAAAAACGGTTACCAAACATAACTTCTCCATTCAATTTCCATCTCCAGCTAGCATTCCAATCTTGACGGCCCAAATTTTAGAAAGGGATAACTGCTCTTTTTTTTTTATGTTCTTTTTTCTGGTAAAGAATATAATTTTGGTCCCCTCATGTTCTCATTTAATTTGTTGGCCGAGAAATAATAACACTCTTTCGTTAAAACAAAACAAAAAAGTCGCCTTAGCGACGGTATCCTAATTAATTAATGGACCAAGGGAAAGTGACCAAAGGTAGGAAGCAGACCAAAATTCTATCTAAAATAGTGATGATCCTCTTTCCAACATTTTATCTTCACCTAATTTGGCCCCACCTGTTCACAAAGTATTTATTATAAAATTTAAGAGATTTTTTTTTTTTTTTTTTTTAATAGAAACAAACAGAAGTGGAAATGAGATTATAACATAAAGGCTCATCAAAATTTTATTCAAAAGTTACGGTAACTTTTAAAGGAGAGTGAGGTAAGGTATATTATATGTAACACACTATTTTAAGTAATATGGGATAATCACAATTTTTTTTTAGAAACAAACACACACAAGGGTTAAGAGTCCTAATGTCACAAAACTTCTAAACTTTCCTACCACCCCACAAATAGGAGATTAAAAAAAAACTTAATTGCACCCACAAAAATTAAAAATTAAAAAAAAAAAATTTGTAGATTATGGTGGTTGGCAAATTGGGGTATATTGTGAATTTTTGTTGACACCCTAATTGTATTGGAATTTTTAATTTGAATTTTCTATTGACTCATCTTCAACGTATGTTTTTGTATGCTAAAATTAGATGATAATACAAATGACATTACTTTGTCAACTTGGCATGTAATTCTCAAATATAAATATTATCACTGTCAAATTTACAATTAATGTTGAGTAATTTATTTTTGTAAGTCCATCGTAGATGTTCTTACTAATTTTTTTTTTATTATAAAAAACTATTATATTTTATTATTAAAGCACTATATATTAGTTATTTTTTTAGGTGATTTAATTTTAAGTCATGTTTCATTTATAACCAAGTATACACTTTTCCCTTATTCTTTTGTGGCCATAAACGTAAAGATTTATGTATTATTTAACTTTTTTTTGTTTGTATTGAAAGAACTATAAAATAAAATAAAAGAGGTTTAAAATCATTTTAAAAAAAATTATTCTTTAGATGTAAAAAAATATGGTTCATATCGGGTTGAACCAGCCCATCAAAGATCGAGTAAGAATCTTAGGAATAACAACCTAACTTGGTACAATAAGTTTTAGACCCATACCTGATCAAGTCAAAACCAAACTCATCTAAAAAGTTTAGATGAGGGCCGACATCGGTTTTACCCCCATAGTTGCTCCAAAATTCTATGTATGATTATAACCAAACTTATGCACTTCATAGGAAGGTAAAAAAAAAAAGTATATATAATACGTATTTATTAATAATATTAATAAGAATAATGCTAGAGATACAAACTATTAATGTGGTAAATGATTATTAGTAAATAAAAAAGTGACATTAATGGTAAGCCTAGATGAAAACCAATAAGAGGTTAGTTATATCAACATTTTGTAAAAATGTTGTAAAATAATTTGTGATTGTAGCATTACTCTATTAATAAATGAATAAAAATCAAATTACAGAATTTATGGGGAAAGAAAAACTTACCTTAATTAGTATTTCTTTAGAGAAGATCAAATGTACGTAATTCAATAAAAAAAAAATTTGGAGTTAGGTTTTTTTTTTTTAAATTAAAAAACCCAATGAATTCTAATTAATTAGTTTAAATTAACATATATAGTTTATCATTTTTTTTATTCCATAAACCAAATTAAAAATACATATATTAGAACAATGACATATATTAAGCCATTTCCGATTGGTAATTCCAATTCCCCCCCCCCCCCCCCCTTTTTTTGTTTAAAAGAAAGAAACTAAAGCTATGTTGTTTTGAATTGATTCTTATTATTTCATTGATGATGAGTAAATATGACTATATGAGTGTTAAATGTGTCTTGGTGTGTGTGTATATCAATATATGTATATAGTAGCTATAAAACCTAAAACGGTATACTAGAATTAATAGGTACCGAATTATTTTGTTCCAATAGACAAACTAAAATGGGCACCAAAATGGAATTGACAACGTTGATTTATATTTACATTTAATATTACAACGTTCCCTTTAAATTGTTCCTAAAAAAAAAGTTCACTTTTGAATTTAGCTGACTCAAGGAGAAAAAAAAAAAAAAAAAAAGCACTTATACGAATATCATTTAGTACTAGAGTATGCAAATTTGTTATTCTTGATTGCTCCATTTTGATAAGGGAAAAAAAATGTAGTTTCTTGAAATATTTATAGATTTATTTTTTTAATGAATTTTTTTAATGTTTATATAATAAGTGGTACTAGTAGTACTCTTCAACCATTGGCTCATCCCTTATAAGGTAGAAAGAGGGAGGTAATCTGTCCAGTGTGGGACAAGCAAAATTGCCTAAGGTTCCAACCGGTCTAGCCCTTAACCAAACTAGTGGTACTCTTCAACCATTGGCTCATCCCTTATAAGGTAGAAAGAGGGAGGTAATCTTTCTAATGTGGGACAAGCAAAATTGCCTAAGGTTCCAACCGGTCTAACCCTTGGCCTTGAAGCAAAAAATGCCCCCACAGTAAGAATATTCATTTGTCATGAAAATCTATTGACAATGCCTGCATAATTATTTTTTTTAAGCATTATAAAATTATTGTTTAATTGAATTTTTTTTTTTTTCTTAAGTACAGACAATAAATGATGTAATTACTGGAATAATCTTCCTCGGCACCCGGTTATACATGCAAGAGATTAACTATAAATCAAGTAAATCACATTCCACAGCATTGGTATTGCTCAACACTAGGATAATGAGTGGCGCCTACAAGTCAATTGAGGAGATGCTTGAACCTAAGTCCAAGGTGCCATGGGGAAACCGATTCAGCTTCTTGCATGTATCAATGCCAAAGTTTAAGGATCATAAATCCGCAAACCCACTTGAGTTTGTGTGGGCAGCAAACAAGATAATCAAGAAGAAGAAAAGCTCATTAGGTGTTTATCTCACTAGTAAGCTTTTGGATATTGTGAAGAAACTTAAAGGCCCTGAGGTACATACATGATCTTATTCATCAGCAATAATTCCTTATTTCTACCTTCCTTCATTTAATATTTTTCAAAATATTAATGTAGCCTTTTATTTTTTATTTTTTTAAAAAAAATACTCTACTTAGTTTAATAGTAAATACTTGTTGCTTATAACATTTGATATTCTATATCTTGGGTCCCAATTAGTCTTATGTAAATTAAGACAATCAACTAACAAATTTAGTCAATATTTTCAAAATATTATCACCAAAATTACTAAGCCAAAATATTAATCACACACAAGAACGTATAAATTTATGAGGAAAACCTTTCTCTTTGAAGAGAAAAATCAAGGGCAAACTCCAAATAAATCTCCCATTACAAAATCAATTACAAAATATTCTCAAGAATTACAAAATAAATCCTCCAAATAAAAAATATTTTCTCTCTAAGAATTAATATGAACTCATCTGAGATAATCATTCACTTTGGATACAACAACTCTCAGTGGTTGTAACATCCAAAAAACCTCTCCCTAAGGAACCCTAAATTTATCCTCATTTATACATGTCTCATGGCAAAAGAAAAATCTCCTTATTTTCTTGCCTCTCACACACATGCAAACCTCATTCTTTTTATTGCTTCACAATATATTAATCCAAGCTCCACAAACTCTCATTTCCATCCCCATAAGGATGACCCCTTGGCCAAAGCCATCAAATTCTTTGCAACATGGTCTATCTATAAAACTTATCCTATTCCATGGTGGACAAAAAATACATCACTTCTCTAATAAGGAATAAATTTTCATTCCACTCCATGAAATAACTTTTCTCCACATTAAGGAAACCCAAGAAAGTGGACAAAGTTTCTCTCCAAACTAATTTGGAGAGAAACCCTTCAAACCTATCTTATATATATTTTATTGGATGTTAATTTTAAAAATCTAACAATTAGATTGCATGTTCTTTATACTCTTTTAACTCATTGGAGAGAAACCCTTAAAACCTATCCTGTATCTTTTTATTGGATGTTAATTTTAAAAATATAACCGTTTGATTGCATGTTATTTATATTCTTAACATGCATGTCAAATTTTGTTCAAATAAGATGTTATTTATTATTTGATCAATAAACTTATTTTTTATGCATAATTTAAACCACAAAAATTTGAAATTTAAATATTTTGATTGATGATATAACTATTTGTATTTGATCTTCTTGAAATTTTGCAAGCATGAATGATATAATAAGAACATACAATATAACGGTCAAATTTTCAAAATTCACATCTAACAAAAAGATATATAAGAAGTTTGGATAGTTTATCTCAAACTAGTTCAGAGATAAACATTTTTCCAAAAAAATAACCAAATTTATTTTTCTTTCTTCAAGACGTAGACTCAATTAGCTTTCCAAATCACAATTGGAATTTGAGGCAATTTTCCAAAACTATAATATTAATTTATAGCATACTTATGTATCATATTATTAATTATTAAAATTGTCAAATGGTTTTCTTTTTCTAAATTAAAACGGGTAGGAAAAAAAAAGGGGTCGGGGGTTGGGGAGGATTTAGTACCTTAATTGCTAAGCAAGCCACATATTCTTGGATTGGTGCATCTATTTTGATATAGCAATATAATTTTCTTACAACAATTTCTTCAAATTGCAAAGCCGCATAATAGTACTTAATATTATCCATCAAAGAGGGGGGAACAAAAACGAATTGAATTTATTTTTGAACATGTACCATAACAGAAATTTTTGTAATATGAACATTCTGGTACTATTGCAGGCAGCCGCTAAACTCATACATGGGACAATAAGGAAGTCTAGTTTGTCGATTTCGAATGTGATCGGACCACTGGAACAAGTGTCTTTGGATAATCATCCGATCAAAGGTCTATACTACGTGGTGTTCGGTATACCTCAGGTAAAATAATAAAATTATAATTGTTGTACCACCTAGTTTGCCTTTGAAAAATAAAATTTATTTTATAAAGATTCTTTGATAAAAATATATATATCTATAAATTTTTTTCCCGAATTTCAACTTCCCATAGATATGGAAGTATAATTTGTGCCATATTTTAATGTAGAGGTTGCCTTATAAACAGGTAAAATACTAGGATCATAATTTTTTCTACATTTTTTACCATAACTTGCTTACGTGGCAAGTCGTGAACAGTAAAATAAAAGTGGTGGTTTCATAACTTTACTACTCACAACTTGCCACGTAAGCAAGTTTTGACAAAAATTGTGGTCTCAGCGCTCTATAAATACTCTATAGACAAAGGCATCATGTGATTTTTTTCATTGGCTTTTCTCCTGTGGGAAAATAATGGTTTTGTTTTTTGGAGAATGGTTTTTGTTACTCTTAACTTATTAGAAGAAATCACCTAAATTTTCTTTCTGGGAGGGCATAAAACAATTTTTTGTTGCCTCTTATTGGACTAGCAATGGGACCTTGGGCAATACATAAATAGTAATTATAATTTACATATAAGGACTATTTCAGTATTTTATTTGTCATTACAGTGGAAAATAAATAACAAATTAATAAGCATGATATACGATTTTATGTACAAATTTCTCGAATTCAATGACCTTTTTGAATAATTCCAGGACACCTTGTTTTTATGGCCCATTGTAAAAAGTAGTTTTTTTTTTTTTTTTTTTTTTTTTTAATATGGATTTGCAGAACCTTGTTATATCGATGGTAAGTTACATGGAAAGCCTGACGGTTAGTGCCGTAATAGAGAAGGGATTCCTGGATCCCCAAAAATTCAAGTCATGCATGGAAAATGCCTTCGAGATCATTCTCAAAGCTGCAGATGAAATCCCTGTTTAAACAAAGATTTATGTTTTTTTTTTTTATATATATATAATATATAATCAAATAAATGGAAGTTGATTCATGAATGTTGATTTTCTATCGATAAAAATGTCAATATAATTTCTATGTATACATTCTTATCATACATACACAATGGTGTGTCGTGATTATATATGATGATTGGTCAACCTTCTCTCATCCTCCATGTAAAACTTTATGTATAAGGGTTTTAATTAATATTTATTATCATAATGCCAAGCCTATTTCTCTTGAATCTTGACTTGTTATTTGTTATATATTATGAATACTTTCTATCATCTTATGAATTGGGAAGAGACTAGCTAGCAACTGATTAAATGAATTTTGTCCATAAAAAAATTGTTATCTTAACGGCCTTTTTTTTTTAATTTTCTTTTCTTTTAAAGTAATAAGATGTAGACTATATACACGAGGTTCTATACTATATTATCCATCTTATTGCCAATTTGCAATACTAGCTTCTATGGGCAGTCTTGCCCTTATTCTAATTGATAATAAAATTATTTTCTACCATTTCACATTCCAAAGTCGACCTTGTGAGGCACATTGTGAATCTTGGCTACATAAAAAAGAAATCAATTAATATTTGGACCTGATAGTAAATAACAATTATTATGGAATCGAAAGTTACACTCATCAAATCACCAATTAGACACCTCAAGAATCGAAAGTTATCTGCCATCAAATTTTTTGTAGGAGGTAGTGTATGCGAGTACATCTTTAAAACTTTTTTATTTTCAGTCATAGTTTATTTATTTATTTATTTATTGTGTTGATGAACTGGAAAATTTTAGCCACAACCATTTTTGTTCTGAATCATAGTTTAATTTCAAAGCACAGAACATGCCGATTTTTATAATATGGGTTTAATGTTTAATATGTTGTTTGAATGGATTCCTATCATGCTTATTTGCATTTTCACGAAATGATTGTACTTTCAAGATTTCATCCAACCATACTTGTGAGTTGTGAGCCCACATTCATTTTACAGGGAGCAAAGCAAATTAGCACAAAATTGGATAGCACTTAAAACATTTAGCTTGGGTGCAGTGAAGATCATGGGTCGCCGTTTACAACGATTTTATGGGACAATTGCGCTTTTTTCCTTTTTTTAATGAAAACGTGAGTAATTTTTTGTTTGGCTGTGCGGTTTATAAAGAATGGAGTTTTTTACAAAATGCTAAAAAGCACATTTTGAATTCATAATATCGTTCAAAACGTAATTGAAAGGTAGACTTGAAAATTATATTAGTGTCCAATTGGGAATTCCATCATTTTTGGTATTTTATTTGTATAGTATTTATCAAAATATATAGTTTATTTTATTTTATTTTAAGTTTTTTTTTTTTTTTTTTTTTTTTTTGGAGAATCAGGCTTGATCGACCAGGTCGAAAAAAAATTATTTTATTACTGGAATGTCAGATACAAAGAATTGATAAATATCCGCAAGAACGGAATTCATCCAAACTAAAGTAGGAAAAGACAATCTCGCTTGTCTAGCCAACGCATATGCTAAAACATTGCCTTACCGACGTGTGTGAGAAAAAGAATAGTACTGGAACATACTGACTGAAGACACAATGTCTTTAACTAAATGGCCCACCACTGGGTGCTGGAAACTCTGCTTCTTAATAGTTGAAATAGCCATTTCAAAATCTCCTTCAAAGATTGTGCCACTGAAACCAAGCTCACGGATAAACAGGACAGCCCGCCTTGCTGCAATTGTTTCCAGAGCAACAATGGATGAAGGCAGAGGAATAATTTCGGACAGTGCAGCCAAGACTTCACCCGAAGAATTGCGCACCACCGCTCCAATTCCTACAGCTCCCAAATCTTCAAAAACTGCTCCGTCGAAGTTTGTTTTCAACAAAGCTGCATCAGGTGGCTTCCAAATGACTTTCCTCGGCAACTTCTTTGATTCAGGTTTCGCACAAAGCTACTGGAAGTCCGCTAAATGCTTCTGCGCCAACTCCGGGATCTTCTCAAGGGTAGCAACGGCCTCATTGACTCTGATTTTGTTGCACCGATTCCAAATAAACCAACAAATCATGATGAAACCTTCAGCTCCACAGGGATTCTGCAGCGCCAACCTGAAAAGATCAAAAATAAATAAATTTTGATTCATTGCACTCCGCAACTCATCAAAGTTAGTACCCCAGGCCCCCTTCACCTTCTCATAACCCCATAAAGCATGAATCACTGTCTTAGGCACTCTGTTACAACTTGTGCAGCTGTTTGAGAGCACCACCCTTCGCCTTGCCAAATTCACCATCGTAGGAAGGGACTCTGAACAAGCCTGCCACGCAAATGTCTTAACTTTGTTAGGCACCTTCAATCTTCAAAGGCCTAACCACATCCTCCAATTCACCTCATTAGATGATCCCAACGCTGAACCAGAGAGCTCCTTGGCACACAACAATTGATACCCAAGCTTCACAGAGTACTAACCATCCTTAGTTTTTGGCCAAATCAAAGTGTCTTCTTGTGGGATTAGACATAGAGGGATGGATTTTATTTTTTGTGCCTCAAACGACAGAAAGCTCTTTCCAACAGATACACATTCCACCAGCCCGAATCAGCGTCAATGATGTTTGCAACTCTCGCATCAGTAGATAGCAAGGAGGGGGGAGAGATCACCTTGCTTGACCCGTCACCTGGCAGCCAGCAATCTTGATAAATCCAGACTGTTTGGCCATTACCCACTCTATATCTAGCACCGTCAGCAATTAAGTATCGAGCCTTAAGAATACTCTGCCAAGCATAGGACCCCGATTTGACTTGAGCTGAAAAAATATCACTCGAGGGGAAGAACTTAGCCTTGAAAACCCGGTAAAAGAGAGACTCTTTATCATGAACCAGCCGCCACACTTGTTTAGCTAACATGGCATTATTGAACTTCCTAAGCTCTTTAAAACCCATCCCACCTTCGTTTTTTGGCATACACAAAGACTCCCAATTTTTCCAATGAATCTTTCGTCCCTCACCACGTTGACCCCAAAAAAAAAAATTTATCATAACCTCAATCTCATGGCAAAGGTTCACCGGTAATTGGAAACAACTCATGGAAAAAGTTGGAATTGCTTGCACAATAGCTTTCAATAACACCTCCCTTCCGACTTGTGACAAAAGTTTCTCTTTCCACCCTTGAAGTTTCCCCCAAATCCTCTCTTTTATATAGATAAAGCTTTCCTTTTTCTTTCTACCCACCATAGCCGGCAACCCAAGATACTTTTCATACTCCTTAATCTCCGATACACCTAGGAAGTTCTTCAAATCTGTTTTGGTGCTCTCAAGGACAGATTTACCAAAAAAATATGCTTGTTTTTGTACCATTTATTTTTTGCCCAGATGCTCTCTCATATAGGGCTAAAGCCGATTAAATTGCTTGCACATCACCCATCTTCGCACGACAAAAAATCAAACTATCATCGGTGAAGAATAGGTGCAAGATTTGTGGACCATTCTTGCAAAGCGAGAAACCCCTTAAATCACCCCTAGTCACGGCTTTTTTGAGTAGCCCATTTAACCCCTCCGAGCACAACAAAAAAAGATAAGGAGATAGGGGATCGCCTTGATGAATCCCCTTTGTTGGCTTTATGGAACCTCAAGGAACTCCATTGATCAAAAAGGAATAAGAAATAGATTTAATTGTAGCCATAACCAAATCTACCCATCTCCCATGGAAACCCATCTTCCGCATCAATTGCTCCAAAAAAATCCACTCAACCTTATCGTAAGCTTTACTCATATCCAATTTCATAGCCATAAACCCCTCCTTCCCCCTTTTTTTAATCTTCATATGATGTAACGTTTCAAAAGCTACCAAAATATTATCCGAGATAGCCTTGTCAGATTGAAAAGCACTCTGGGATTTTAATACAACATAAGGCAACAAATTTTTCAAACGGTTAGCTAACACCTTGGAAATAAGCTTATACAAAATGTTACATAATGATATAGGCCTAAAATCAGAAACTCTTTCCAAATTTTTTAATTTGGGAATAAGGGTTATATGAGTATGATTGACACTAGCTGGGATAGAATCTAAATTGAGACAAGAAAGTACAACACAAGACACGTCACTTTCAAAGATGCCATCTGTTTTAGAGCCATATCCACATCTTGCTTCACAAAAGGTTTCACCAAATCCACATTCATAAAATCTAATACAACCTAGGAAATATTGGCCAACACTTCCTCCAACTAAGTTGGATTTGAGGTTGTGAAAAGCTCAATGTAGTAGTCAATAAACAATTGAGCAATTCGGTCATCACCATCAACCCACTCCCCATTTTGGTTTCTTAGGCATTTGATGCAATTTTTCCTACACCTCTGAGAAGCATTACCATGAAAGTAACGTGTGTTTTGATCCCCTTCTTTAAGCCAATGCAACTTTGAACGTTGTTGCTAAAGCTTCTCTTCCTTGATAAGGAGTTCTCTTAATTCAGCCTTCAAAACATGCAACCGGTCCCCATTTCCACTTCTAACCGCTTCCCCTTCCGTCACTTTGATTTGTTTTTTCTTTTCAGCTAGAGTCCGAGATATGTTACCAAAAGAAACCCTACTCCATTCTTTCAAATACCATTGATAGTTATTCACGTTAGCCTCAACCACTGACATTAGATTGGAAGAGAAAAAAGGGCTCTCCCAAGCTGCTTCCACTGTAGTACGACATGCCTCATCATTCAACCAAACTTGTTCAAACCTCCAAGTTCTTTGATTTCGAATTGGCAGCCCCTCCAAATGAATACTT
The DNA here is from genome assembly GCA_023055345.1 of Quercus wislizeni. Classification (NCBI taxonomy): domain Eukaryota; kingdom Viridiplantae; phylum Streptophyta; class Magnoliopsida; order Fagales; family Fagaceae; genus Quercus; species Quercus wislizeni. The sequence goes on from JALGQJ010000027.1 coordinate 1,762,381, forward strand.
AAGGGCTTATGATCCAAGAAAACCATATAGAGATGAGTTACTGAATAACCTGAAAACAGAGAAATCCATTCATGATTAGGTACAGCTCTGTCAAAACGCTCTCATACCGTAACACCACCTGTCAATCTTTTACACCAAGTGAATTTTTGTCCAATAAACCCCAAGTCGGCAAAACCACATTCATCTAATGTTTCATGGAAATCCCTCATCTGCACCTCCGGTCTTGCTCTACCACCTTTCTTTTCATAAGACCTTAAAATCTCGTTGAAATCACCCGCACATAACCATGGCAAAGAAAAGCTTCAGTTCAGAATTTTTAGAATAGCCCAAGATTTGTGGTGCTTGTGAGTCTCGGGGTTGCCATAGAAACTCGTAAATCTCCAAGAGTTTTCCTTACCCGAATTAATCACTACATCAATATGGTTGAGTGAAGAAGAAACCACCTTAACATCAAAATCAGACCTCCACAGAAGAGCAAGTCCGCCCCCCTAATTTATTTTTGAAACAGCAAACTTCTCGTCACAAACAAAATTCTGCAAAAAAGACTTTAGCCTAGCTTCATCTAGCCATGTCTCGGCCAAGAACACAACCATAGGATCTTGTGCCCGGACAAAATTCCCGAGCTCTCGAATTGTCTGTGGGTTCCCAAACCCAGGACGATTCCAAACTAGGACACTTATGGCTCCTGGCAGGACTGAGTATCAGTCTCTGCTAATAGAAAAGTATTTCCTGACTCCGCCAGAGAAACCAAACGTCTTTTACTAGGTAACTCATTCGAATCATGAAGTAGAGAAGAAGGCTGTTTTGAGGAAGAGTGTGTAACTTGAGAGAAAGCAACCTCATGACTAGGACGAAGAATTCTTTTCCAGGTACACGAGTGTGGCACAGAGATATCGGTCAGGATTGGGATCTCAGTCAACGTAGAATTCTGTAACTAAATGGAAACGGGCTGCTTAAGTGAATCACATGCTTGGGGGGTGAAGGATGGAGCAGCACGAACTGTATGGCTGCATGGAGAAGCCTTCACTACACTGACGTGGCCAGGGGAATCAAATTTAAAAATCTCTATATCAATCTCCTTTAATGTTTCCGAAAATACATCCCTGACATTACTCGGATTCTGATCCATTGGGATTACCAAATCTGACTGGGATATTGCCTCCGAAATATTAGGAATAGATTTATGTGGTTCAACGTGCGTAACTCCCTCCATGCCAACTAGGGAATTTGAAGTTGAAACTAAAACAGACACTACATTAATGATCTCCTCATGTTGTGCCTTTCCCCTATCAGAATGCTCCACCGGCACCTCTGAATTAACACCCTCCTCCACCACCACTACAACCACCGGGGCCTATGAAAGGTTATTCTACCTCGAGTACCGGTCCTTGATGTGCATGAAATATATACAATAAAGTACTCACATATCTACATATTTAGTCTTACTTTTATGTTATTTTGCGACTAATTATATAATATCTTTTGTGTTGTAGGTAACAAAGGCTTTACATGCAAAGTGGGGTTAGGCCAATTAAATCAAGCCAACTTACATCCAGCCAGGCATGAATTCAAGAGAAGACCAACCCAATCAAATTTAAGTCCAATTGGAGCAAGGAATCAAAGGAAATTTGCACCAAATCCAAGTCCAATTCGGATTAGGATTCCAGCCTGCACATCAGTTAGTATTTTCGGCATAACTTTCGGCTCTGATGTCCAATCGAGGTGATTCAAGTTGGACTGGAAAGTTAACTTAAAGGGATACAACTTTTTAGTTTACCAAAAGTCCTAATTCTGAAGCTAAATGGGCCGAAATCGTCGGTTAAGTGAAGCCTAAAAATCTGGGATTTTCTCCAAACGGGAATTCAACTTGTAATAGGATTCCTTTACCTATTTAAAGGCTCTTTAGGGCAAAATTCAAAGAGGCTAGTGCTAGGGCTGAGGGCTGAATGTATAGAGAGCTGCGGCTACCTCTTCCATGACAGTTAGTTTTAATTATTTTTCTAGTTTAATGTTTAGTATTTTATTTTTGTGTTTTCTTTCAATTACTATGAGTAGCTAAATTTATAATTAGGGTTGAGGATGAAACCTTGTTAAGGATTATTGGTAATATTTATGTGATTTGATTTTTCCCACAATGGTTGTCCTTTAATGACTTAAATTGTTCTTGCTTCATGTCAATTGACTAAGATGAGATTCTAGATATGAGTTCAATCATGTTTTTCTCATGATTTAGGATTTGTCTTAATTAATTGAATGCTTGGTTTATTAATTCTTGATTATAAAATTGGTTATCGCTTGTAATTTGTCTATCAATGGATACAATTTATGATTTGATTTTTAGAATTGGATATATCTTGTGATTTGTTTGGCTAAAAATACAATTGATGATTTGGTTTTATAGTTAAGAAGCGAAGAAAAACATGCTTTAGATTTTTAAACATAAGTTTTAATGATGATATTTTCCATGATAGCAAGATTGATTTCTAGATTATCGTGTAGTGAGTTAGGAAAAATTAATGATCATAAATATATGCTGATATGACTTATAAGGCGGATTCCAAAACTTTAATTCCTCTCTCTTGATTGTTTACATCTTTTTATTGTTTTATATCTTTGCTTAGATTAATTATTTTTTTAAGTTTATTTAATTTCAAAACAACCAATTTTTATTAAACTAGATTAGGATTAATTTGGTTAAGATTTGATTTAATTTTCCTACGTTCATTCAAGTCCTTGTGGGTTCGACCTCGTTCTTGTCCAACTATGCTTCGGTACTGTTCATACACTTGCGAGTATTTTAAAATTTCACAACAGTCCTCATAGTACCCCGAAACGTAGATGACGTCTTTACCGGCAGAGGTGTGTGGTGCAGCTCTTAAGCATGACCCAAATTGTTGATTTTCGACCTTGAGAGTACCCTTACTGTTAATCCATAAATCACAGTTTTTGTCGTCATGGCTTAGACGACCACACCAGTAACACAAATTCGGAAGGCACTCATACTTGAAAGAAACCCAAGACTTACCCCCTCCTTCAAGAGTAATAACACGACCCCGACACAGCGGCAAGTTTAAATCAAGAGTTACTCGAACCCTCATGAACTGACCCCCATCATCATCAACTGCCCTGGAGGATTTTTGCACTTCACCAATAGTATCACATAAACATTCAGCCATATGCTTCGTCATTTACTTGTATGGTATGTCATGAACCTGCACCTAAAACGTAGCCTTATTAAAGATTAATTCATGAGCCGGGGATTCACCATCATACCTTTGAATAACGACTAGGTATTTATCGAAACTCCAGGACTGATTTTTGATAATATGGTCCACATCAGGGAGGTTATCGAAGACAAAAAGGCATTTATGGTCTCCAATACGCCTAATCTTGAAGCCGTTTGTCAACCTCCACAACTGCTTGAACGTTCTAGCCACCGCCTCCATTAGCAAGAAACGTGGAGTTAGAAAGTTGGTAGCCAACATATACTCCCCTGTACGATGATCAGCCCGCATAGTGTACCCCGATTGTTCTTTTTCGGACAAAGACAAGTTATCCTAAATGGCTGCTAGATCTTCCATGATGAGGAATGAGTTGCAGAAAAAGAATAGAGGAAAAAACTGTTTCCCAAATACCCCAGAAAAGAAACACCCACTAGTCTCGAAACACCAATAGTGACCCAAGAAATGAGACGAAGAGAAGTAAAAAAAACAGCACACAAAGATAAAACAAGGGAAGAAACAAAACACTCCTTACTACCAAAGGGACAAAACTCTTCTACTGCCTAAAGGGGGAATGGGGGACCATCCTTCCTAAGAGACAAAGAGACTTAACTTCAAATTATATTCTTTCCCAAAATTTGGCAACATGAGATAAAAGCTATTTTGTTAATTTTTTTTAAAATGAGATAAAAGCTATTTTTTTAAAGCAAACAAACACTTTTAGGACCCTTTGAATCAGTTGAATGTACCCAAGTAGCCAAACAGGGGATAACATTATGAAGGCGAACCACATATCTGTAACCAAACAGCACGATTAGAGCATTCACATCAGCTCTTGTATAAATGTGTAAAATACACATTTTGGTCACTTTTACACATTTTGAACCAAAAAACTCTTCCCATCAATTCGTTTAAAAAGGTGTAAAATCTTGGAAATTTTTCAACGAGCTACAATACCCGTGTAAATTTACACGGGTACTGTAGCATGTATATTTAGTTTTTTATTAATTTCCGTTCGCACCAATTTTTCTCTCTCTTCTCCGTGCACAGCAACCTCAGCTCCTCATCTTCTTTTTCTCAGATGCACACAAACATAAACACAATCACACCCACACACATACACATCCACATAGATAAATCAACACACAAACAAACCCACACAGACAAACCAACAGAGAAATAGATTGGTGCTCGGAGATCGGTGCTTGCTTGTAGATCGGTGCTTGCTAGAGATCGGTGCTTGTAGTATGGTTCTTGCTGGAGATCGATGTGCAATGGTGTGTGGTAGCTGTTGAGATCGGTGTGCGTCAGCTTTTAGGTTTCAACGTTTGAGATCGGTGGCTGTTAAGATTGGCGTTTGGGTTTCGGTGTTTGGCGTTTGGTGGGTTTCAGCTATTGAGATCGAAGATTTTTGGTGGGTTTTGGGGATGTGGGTTACTGGATTTCAGGGGTCGGTGGCTATTGATGGTGGTGGTGGGTCGTTTTGCTAGTGGTGGGTTGTGGGAGTGGGTGACGATTGCGGTGGGTAGTGGCTGTGCGGCTGAGATTTGGTCGTGGATCGGATTTGGTGGGTCAAGGTGAGTGTGTGGTTGAGATTTGGTGGTGGCTGAGATTTTGTGATGGTGGTGGAAGAGGAAGGTGGATGGGTTTTGTGATTTGGAAGAGGAAGGCCAGAGGTGATCTGATGGAGCAGTGGCCAGAGAGATGGATGTAGAGAGAGAGGAACAAAGCAGAAAAATGGGTAGAAAGAGAGAGAGAGCGCGTATAAAGAGAGGTGGTTGAGAGAAATAATAAAAAAACTGAGAAGAGTGAATATTTTATTGAAATATCTTGTATGTTAAATATTAGCAATGTGATGTGATATACCATGTTGTGTATGCTAGAGTGGATGCGGAAAGGGGAAGCATAGAATAGGAACACTGTGAACACGAGGGTTACGTGGTTCAGCCTTGTCGGCCTACATCCACGGAGGAATCCCTTAAGGGCTACATCTTTATTATGTATAAGAGTGTAGTACAATAACCTGTGTTACAATGAGTCATAATATGAGTATATATAGGCGACTAAACCCTAGACTACTAGTACAAGCAGGATTGGGCTTGGGCCTATTACATTGGGCTAATATGTCTAATATATATCTCTAACACCCTCCCTCAAACTCAAGGCGGAAGCTCGATGAAGGCTTGAGGTTGGATAAGTATAAGAAGATCTCTTGAAGATGCCATGAATAAAGCCTTTGAAGAAACCACAATGAAGAATGTGCCAATTAACCAATTTTAGAGTTTCAAATGAAGAAACGGAGCTCAAAATTGGAATCTACGCGAAAAACTGAGCAAGATAGGCCCTGTCGGAAATTTTGACTTTTGGTCAAAGGTCAACGCAAAAAGTCAAAGTCAAAGTCAAAGTCAACTGGTCCAGGGTCAAAGTCAACGGATACTGGTCCGGGTCAGTTCCGGGTTTTCGGGTCGGGTCACGGGTCGAACAGTGGATCCGATGACGTCATCCTATGACGTGTCGATGACGTGGACTAGGGCTGACGTGGACATGCTTGCGTGGCTGCTGACGTGGACTGATGACGTCATCAGGTGATGTCAGATGACGTCAGCAGAAGTGTTTCGGCACGTGGAGGCTCGTGCTAAGTCCACCGGTGCGTGAAGGAGATGCAGAAACCCAGGTGGTGCGTGGAGGCGCGTGCGACGTCGTATGACCACCAAATTCTCAGGCCAAGTAGATCGGTGGATGAAAAGGCCGTCTGGGCGGCGCGTGTACCAAGAAGACGATCTGGAATTGATGAATCTAAGGCGGCGCGTGAGAGACTTTCCGAAGCTAACTGCGGCGCGTGGCTAGCTTTTGGTTGACTGGATTTCTGGGTTTTCCTCGCGGGAGGCCTAGGAGCACGTCTGTGGGATCGGTTTCGACGGGCGAAGGCTTGATGTGCACAGATCTGACAGGGAGAGCCACGGATTGCTTGGGCTTGAGGATCTAGACACAGCAGTGAGCCATGGCGGCTGCGAGATGCTGTGGAGTCTAGATCCAGCAGACAAGTATGTGTGACTTCTGATGGCGGTGTGCACGTGAGAATCTTCTTTGTTTGCTAGAGATGTTTGTTTGATGCCAAGAACGAAGTTTGGCTCTGATACCATGTTAAATATTAGCAATGTGATGTGATATACCATGTTGTGTATGCTAGAGTGGATGCGGAAAGGGGAAGCATAGAATAGGAACACTGTGAACACGAGGGTTACGTGGTTCAGCCTTGTCGGCCTACATCCACGGAGGAATCCCTTAAGGGCTACATATTTATTATGTATAAGAGTGTAGTACAATAACATGTGTTACAATGAGTCATAACATGAGTATATATAGGCGACTAAACCCTAGACTACTAGTACAAGCAGGATTGGGCTTGGGCCTATTACATTGGGCTAATATGTCTAATATATATCTCTAACATTGTAAAATAGAAGAACTGATGTAGGTGTTTTGTAAAAGTGATAGTGTAAAATAGAAAGAGTAGATTTTTTCGTGTAAAATAGACAGAAAATTTACACGAACTGATGTGAATGCTCTTAGCGCCTCTAAGGTTTCAAGTACACCTCTATAAAAGCTTCACGTACCGTCTCCTCTCTCTGTGTATCTCAGCCTATCTATCTATCTATCTATCTTCTGGTGTTTGTGTAAAATCTGATCTGTCGAACATGATGAAAGTAATTTACGGGTGATGATCAACATCATGTGATCAAGAATCTACTCGCTACGTTCTTTCTGATTCTTCTTGTTTCTGACATTTTTTCCCTTTTGTTTTATTTAATTTATGTTACATCGTCAAGATGATGAAGTCAGAAAATCTTAGGATACCTTCTGAGACAGCTCGCACGCGTGCTGTGTATGAGAAAGATTTTCGTTCCTGATTATAATACTTCCCATATGATAAAAAATTGTGTAAAGCTCTCTTTCTAGGATTTTCACTGATCAACGATTTCTTTCGAGTCTTTTTTCTTTCTTGGTTCTTGATTTGTTTGGGATTTCTATTTTATTTCCTTTGTATGAGTATTAGCGAATACCCAAAATTTAGGTCAATCTTGTAATTGAATTTCGGATCTTTTGTTTATTGGGGCAAAATTTGAATCACCTTCCAGAACTCTCTGGTTCTTGGAATGAAATTAAACTGAAATTTTGCGACAAGAAAAAAATAATTAACAAATATTCTAAGTCACCCTCTTTGACCGGACTTTTGTTAAAAGGTGAAAAAAAATACGATCCAGAATATGTAATTTATATTTTGGTCTTTATATTATTTTAGGGTTGTTTGCAGTGAATCACTATTATTGAGTTGATGAACTACTACAACTTGAAAATTAAACCAAATTTAGCTACCAAAAAGTAGGAACGAAATTGGTGGTCATCCTAAAAATGTAAGGGAGCAAAATGATATTGAAAAAGTACAGTAATCCATTGGGTATGGTAATGGTACCGAGTTCAAGGTTTCAAGCAGCCTCAGATCTGTTCATAAGAACTAAGAGAAATTCGTCCGAACCAAGCTGTTTATGTTAGTTAACCAAGCTGTTTATGAATATGAATAGCTTGGGTCGAGAAAAAGTTGGTTATGTTAGTTTTTTTAGAAAATTAGCCAAGATCAGGTCTTAGTTTAAACTTTTTTTTTTTTTTTGACAGTAAGTTTAAACTTGATTATTAAACAAGCCAAGTTTATATTTTATTAAATTATTATTTACATTTTATTAATGATATAAACATTCTATTCATAGTTAACATCTATAAAATTGTGAAAGAGGTAAAAAATATTTTAGTAATGGTTTTACACGGAAAAATGAAAGGAAGAATTGAATAAGGGGCCTTGTAATTTTATCATTAAAGCAAGGTTGTAATCTGAAACCAACCTGAAAAGAAGTTAAAACAAGTTAATATTATAAGGTATAATACATTTATTTGAATCATGAACAATGCCATTTCATTTTGTTTTCCTTCTGATGCAGTCCAAAAATAATTTACAGAAGGGCTTAGTGCTAGTAGTACTTGGTACATCTTCGAAAGGCCCAAATTTGGGTTGGGCTTGAGGACCAGATATCTTGTATTGGGCACAGACATGTGGGCTTATCCCTACTTTTTTTTCTTTGTTTTTTGGGAATCGAGTGTAACTGAAACACTGACTTTTTTCTTTGTTTTCTTGAGAATCGAGTGTACTGAACTGAAGCAATGAATTTTGGTACAAGTGAATTTTTTTTTTTTTTTTTTTTTTATGAAATGGTAAAGGTGAATTATTGTTGTGAATCATTAGCCTAATAATATTTTTTAAGATGTGAACTTTAGCGGTATGATGACAAATATAAGAAAATAAGATAATTTTATGAAAAACACTTCTTAAAAAATGACTCATTTTTTAAAAGTATTTTTACCTAAACAAATAGAGCATTAATACCTAAAAAGAAGAAGGATATAAAAGGAGTGTTCACCAAATCGCATAAACCGCACAAACTGCAAAAATCGCACCAAAATCACCCGTAAAATGGCATAACTGCACCGCAAGTAATATTGCACCACACCACTCCATATGGTACAATGCGATTTGCGGTTTTATAATAAGAAAACCGCACAAACCACACCGCACCACACCCTCTCTATATATTAATATATTTAATTATTTTTAATATTAAATATATTATTAATAGTTTAATAACCCTAGTTTTCAAAAGAAAAAAATAGTTTGATAATCCTATCAAGTGTTGATTAGGAAAGCCAACCCAAAATAAAGAAAAACTAGCTCAATAATTTAAAACTTAGACCAAAACAAAGGAAAAAATTAGTTTTGGGTTAGGTAGAAAAAGCCCAAAATTTGAAAAATATACAAATTTCAAATAATTCAAATCACATCTTATACACCGCACTGTATATGTGACCGCAAAAATGAGATACGATGCGGTTATGGTTTTGACTAAACTTTAAACCGCACCGCACCACACCGCACCGCATATGTGACCATAAAAATAAAGTGCGGTGCAGTTATGGTTTTAATTAAACCGCACCGCAAAATGATGTACTAAAAATGGCCCAAAACCACACCGCACCGCGAACACCCCTAGATATAATCATATAAGTAAGGAAAGGAAAAACTGAAAAAGCCAAGCGCTTAGAAACTATTTTTAGAAATGTTTTTATGAAAAAAATAAATAAATAAACTGACTTTTTTTACAATTTTTTATATTTTTTGTGAAAGTGGTATTAATTTTTTTTTAAAATTATTCATTAATAAATGTTATAAAGACAAACCCATATAAGTATAATATCATAATCACTACCTATTTAATTATATTACTAGCATAACAACAGTAAAATGAAGTTCCTAAAGAAACACAATTGGCGTTATTTTATTGAAAATTAAGTTAATATAATCCCCCAAACCACAAAAAGAAACTTGCACATATCTACCCAAGAAAAACATGTGATAATCTCGTGAGTAATAATCGTTCCTCACAGGAGGTTAATTTCAAGAAACAAGACGTGATAGGCATGTGAATGAGAGCAGGTCCTTTGAAGCAATTTCAGGAGAAGTTTCAGCCAACGTTCAAGGAAAGTGAGTTAATCACAGTGTGACACTTGGCACCATCAAGATTTATGTGTATAGGAAAATTCTTCCCCACATGAGGGACACACTCATCTATCAAACCAAGGACATTGGGGGCTATTTGGATTTGTAGTTTTACACCACCCATAACTTTGTTTCCACCACCCATAACTCAAAACTAGTGGGTCCCATAGCTGAGCAGTTTGTTTGGATGTGTTTTCAGTTTTTGTTTCCATCACTCAATTCTTTAATTTTTGAATGACAAATTATAGAAACTGAAAACATATTTTGGGTGTTTTTAAGTTATGAAAACAGAGTTATGTGACATTTTTGTAATTTTACTCAACTGGATGGGACCCACCTTATGCCTTGTCTCATCAATCTGACTTCATGCACCCATGCTCTCACCCTCTCTCTCTCTCTCTCTCTCTCTCTCTCTCTCTCATCTTTTTTTTTTCCCCTCCTCAAACACATATGAATCAAACCCAATTTCTTGAAAGAATCCATTGTTTATCAAAACCAAACCTATTCAAGAGCTAATTACAGTAATCTAAAGCAAAATCCAGCTCAGAAACACAAATTTGGTCCCGGTAACAGCTTAATTAAGCTCCAAAATTTGGAAATTTTGTAAAAAAAAAAAAAGAAAAAGATTGTTAATCCTGAAGAGAGATCAGAGGCTTCTCAAATATAAGAAGCAAAAGAACGAAGATTCAAACATCGAAGTCACTGACTCCGATCTCAGATCAAACCAAACCAAAAACCAAAAAAAAAAAAAAAAAGGATCTCGACATATTCCCGTCAGCCATGTCCAACTTGGCACAGCAGGGAAAACGATGGAGAGTACCTTGTCATTAGCCATGTCCATGATCACAGATCTGCGCCACTGCGACATGACAGACGAGATCTTGCAGCGCTGGGTGACAATGCCCACAAGGTAGGCAGCGCTAGGTGATGGTGGAGATCGACGCTGCTGGTCCAAACCTTGATTTCTGTCACTAGGTTCGTGGAGGGGTTTAGGAGAATAACAACGGGAAAAACGAAGAGGAGAGACAAAGAAAAACAAAGGGGAGAGGCAAAGAAAGATGAGAGTCAAGGGGAAAAAAAAAAAGAGAGAGAAAAGTCTTATGACATTAGGTCAGTGTGTGGGTCCCATTTTTTTAGTTTTTTGGTTGAAAAAATAACTGAATGATGGGTGCCAAACATGTGGGGTTTAGGGAATTGGAGTATTTTAAGTGATGAGTGACAAAAATTGAGTAAGAAGTTATGAGTGATGGTTTTTTTAAAACCAAACAACCCCTGAATTCCCTCATTGCCAGAATCTGAAGGTTTTCACTTCATGCTTATAAGTGTGTCATTCCCTCGCATGACAATAAAGTATCTTTAATTTCTTTGTTGTCATTTGTTAACTTGTACATTTCACAACCAAAAAAAGAAAAAAATTCCTATTAAGTTAGGTTATACTAGACTCATTTATCTTTATATGAAGTGAGTTTCTTGCTTTGAGCAGACTGAAAATTGGTTTGTACTCAAATATGACTTACAAATTGATATAACAATAAATGTGATTGGTGAACTTTGATAATCTTATAAGTGAATATTTGAATTTTTTTTTTTTTTTTTGGGTGATTGATGACATATCAATTTATAAGCTCAACGTATTAAAGGTTATTGCACCCATAGCACTACTCAATTTAATCTTAGGATTAATCATACCATGGACCCATAAAGTTAATTTTACAATAGAGTGAAATGATCTCATGTGAGTGATGAAAAACAAATTTGTGGGTCTATGAAAAAGTGGTGGGCAAAAAGCATCTACCACTCATAATCGACTACCTTTTATTCTTTTAGTTTTGGCATGGTGCATGCTCTAGTGTACTAGACCTTTTTTTTTTTTTTTTTAACAAACAAAGGTATCCAGACATTTTCAAATATTTGACTAATCCTTGGATATGTGCAATTCTCCTATCTCACATATATCGGGTTATTACAGGGAGGAATCCCTTAGGAGTGGTCCCAAGATACTCGTAAGAGGCTTTGAACCTAAAATCTAATGGATATCATGAGGTTTTTAAAACCATTAAGCTAACCCCTTGAGTTCGATGTACTAGACTTAACACAATGGGAACATGCATTTAAAATTGACTATATGTTCAGATCACTTGCATGGCTTAATTAAAATTTATATGTAAATAAATTAATCTATATATATATATATATATATATATATATTTAGAAAATTGAAACTATATTAATATATATTGAGTTGTGTAAGCACAATAGATAGTGCGTACATATAATAATATTAGAATATAAAATTATGATAAATTATCAAAATAATTCAACTGAATATTAAATTTATTTTAAATTACTTGAAACTTTTACTATTAGAATTTTAATTAAAATAAAGTCTTAATCTTATAATTTTGATAATGGAGTTTGTTTGTGTAGAGTAAATTATTAGTAATAGAGTTTAGTTTATGACAAATTATCTTAATAATTAATAAAAGTGTAGAAATTTGCCTCAAAATGAAGATAGTCATTCGACATAACCATGAATTTCATGACTCAACTTTTATTATATAACTAGCATGTAACCCATGCAAACGCATATATACATTTAAAATTAGACACAATTTTTATTATAAAAATATAAATAATTAGTCAAATTATTTTTTTTAAAGTAAACGTAATTAGTCACATTTTAAAATTCTTACCTAAATTTAATACTAATTATGATAATTTTTTTTCTAATTTTTAATAAGATAGAATGTGTGATGATCTTTGTTGTGTGATTATTTTTATTGAATACATGTGATTGGTTTTTTTATTTTATAGTTCATTAATATTAGATTCTTAGTATTTTGCACTTATTAACTCACTTGGCACAAAGATTTAAAAACTTAAGTGGACACATGACACAAATTTAAGTGGATAATTATGGTGTGGTCCCTATATAAATTTAGATACATGGCGCAAAATTGAATTCTATTTTTTTTTTTTTATACAAGATAGAAATTCTACTCTTGATTAATCTAAGTGTATATATGTGTGAAACTCCCTTTTAGATACTTGAGTCCCAATCTTTGCCCTCCCATACCCCACAAGCACTTATATATATATATATATATATATATATATATATATATATATATATATATATATATATATATATATATATATAAGTTGAAAGTAATATGCAAGTAAAAGCAAACGTAAAAACAAAGCTAGAACCAGCCAAGTAGACGGCAGAGCCAGCCAAGTAGGTGGTATAGCAAATATATGCAAGTAATAACAGTAAGGAAAGCAATTAGAACCATCCGGGATGGCGGTAGAACCATCTAAGGTGGCGGTAGTAACAAGTAATAATAATAGACTAAAATCTAAAAATACTTGTTATTGAAAATAGAACAAAACACTTACAGTAGTAATAGTGATTACAAGATCTCAACAGTATAGGTTAATATTTACAAAACTTGAATTAGTCCTAATTACAAGATTGTAAGGAAAGAAGTAGTAGGAAATACTAATGGTGAAACAAGAAACTCTCTTAAAGAAAGGCTCACAAGAAGAAACTCTCTCTAGGAAAGAAAACCTGAAGAAAAAACTTGAACTTAACATAAGGGACAACCCCCCTTAAATAGGCAAAATTCGGAGTGAACAGTATCATGAACAGTAACGGATGAATAGTGATTGAATAGTGAATTTTTCCCTTTTGTCTCCAAATTTTGGGGAATCATCCATAGAGTCCAAGGATCTAAATATTTGGGAACCTAGGCCATATAATGGATGTCTTTAGATTCTAGGTCATTCTTTAGGCCATATTATTGGTGCCAAAATGAGTCAATCAAAAGAAACCAATGTGACTATTTTTCATAAGCCTTGTCATCTTGTACCAATTGAGAGCAATTATTAGGAATCTTCAGAAGCATCATATTGGTGGGAAATAGGCTTTTAGCAGTTGTAAACATTGAAGTGTTTTGGCCGTTGTGCAGGCCAGACAAATAGGAGAATCAAAATTTTTCGCTAAATCCGGAGTATCTTGAAACAGTTCTGGATTTTCAACAACATATTTTTAAAGACTGAAGCATTTTGGCATTTGTGCAAGCCAGTCAAACAAGGGAATCAACTTTATCAGTAAGACTTGGCAAGAATTCTTTTGGTAGTAGCATTATCTTAAGAAAACCATTCCTTAATCAGTGGAAGGAGCATCGGATGGATAACCATCATAAGGACCTGTTGGAGAATAGTCATCACAATTATGCTCATGGTAAATAGCATACTTATTACAGAATCCACAATAAAGAAGTGGCCCAAACTTCGGAGTTTTTCCTAGGGTGAGAAGATTTCTTGGATTAGGATGATCTGCTATATGCAAATGAACAAAAGCATTAGCATAGGGTCTAGGACCAAAAACAAAAATTCTATCTATGCTACCTATGAAATGATAATCTTTCCATAAATTCTCAGCAACCTCAAGAATTAGATTATTGAAATAATTTCTCCAACATTCTGCAAGATCATAAGGCTTTTTGAAGGATAAGTGAGAATTTCCTTCAAGCCATTGTCCCTGGTAAGTGTAACCATTAATGAGAATGAGATGCTTTGAAGGTTGGACATTCATCTAGTTATCTCTTTCCCATTCTGGCAAAGTGCTCTAGCATCTAATGGAAACAAAAGGGCTCTCAAACCCTCTGATAGCAGCCTGTATAATTTGTGGAAGCTGGCTGGCTTGTTTATGGCTTGTTAATTTTATGAACCTGATAAAGCCATATTCAAACATTTGAGAAAGCCAGTTAGGATCCATATCATCATCATTTGAACCATCAACATCAACATATGAATCATCATCATAATTAATCAGAAGACAGGAAATGGGTGTTTCTTTTCATACACTCTAAGACTAGTCCTAAAGTGTTCTTCCCATTCTAATTGGATAAAAACATTATTAGCTTCATCTAACTCATCTGGATCAGGAATAGTAGCTGTAACAAGTTTTTTGAAATATTTGAACCATAGGCCAAAAGACCTAAACATAGCCTTGCTTTCTAGAATACGGAATTGTATGTCTGTAGGCAAGTTGGCAACAGCACTTCTCAATAGAGATTGGGTCTTAAGACTCAATCTTGCATAATCAGTGCCCATTATAGTCATTTTATCCATAGAATGAATTTCCTCTTTGCAAAAGAGTTGACTAGTATAGAAATCATAGGGTTCATCTGTAATATTTGGTTGGTTAACAAGATGGCTTCTATAAGCCTTATTTTCTGAAACAATATTGGCATATTCTGAAGCAAGGTTAGCATAATGGCTTGTATAAGCCTCATTCTGAGCAGTAAGGTTAACAAGGTGGATTTTAAGTGCTCGAAGGGTTTTCTGGAAAAGTTTGCGAAGGTCTCTGGTGTAAGCAGCTTGAAGGTTATCAAGAATAAATTTGATGGAATCTGGTAATTCTAAATAGGTTCCATTATGAAATTGTAAATTTCTAGACAAAACTTCTTGTAGAGCAATTACTATATCACCACTGGAATATGTCACCTCTGCTGGGACAAATTCCTGAAGGGATGTTGATTTACTAGGTTTTACCCCAGAAGATGCGCCTTCATGCCTTACAAAAGATCGTCCCGCTGGGAGCCTTTTGTCATGAGATCAGCCCTGTATTGGAGCTTTTCCCTTGTTCCTCCTCTCTACCAAGGAAGCCATAAGAATTCGCTTACCAATGGTATAAATAGAAATATTATCAATATCACACTTATTAATGGTATTTATCCACGTAACATTGTGCAATTCCTGTAAAGAAATATTGAGAATATTAGGGTCATTGGTAATAGTTAATAGTTTGGCACTATGAGTATTACCTTTAAAAGTATCTGTGAAATATTGGCAAGAACCCATCCTTGGTTCTTGAATAAATATTTTAGAAGCATAATTAGTATCAATTTCACACTTTGAAGCAAATTTGAATTTCACTTTCTGTCCAAAAGGATCAGTAGTAATTCCATCATGTTCAACAAGAAAATGATATAAAGCATTTATAAATGGCAAACCAAGAATTACTTTATCAGTCATGTTTTTAACAAGAACATAAGGAATCTTGAAACAAACATTATCATGGCAAACATGAGCATTATTTAATTCATATTTGATCTTCATTTGGGAACCATTAGCAGAAACCAATCTTTCAGTTGACTTTTCAAAATATTTTGAAGGAATTAATCCTTTTTGGATACAGTTCATATCTGCACCAGAATCAATCATAGCGATAATAGTAAAATGATAATCATGAGAAACAACAATTTTAACTGTTGTAAACCATTTTGGAGGAAGTAGTTTGTTAACAAGACTAAGTTGAGAGTTATCAACAATACTTTTATCAGAAAGAAGAGTCTGTTGACTGGATTCATCTCCATTCTTGTGCTCATCTTGTTCATTATCAAATTGTTGTTTATCAAGGTTTTTATCAATTTTTAATAATGACAAATCTTGTTTAATATTATGGTTATCACTTTTAATGTTTTTAAACTCATTCTTTAAATCAATTATTTCTTGTTTAACAATAGTGATTTCATGTTGAAGATCATTAACAGTCAAGTCTTTGGATTTCTTTTTATTAAATCTTTCCAAAGTTTCTTCAAAACTTATAGTTGATTTTAGTTTTTTACCAGTTTCATCTTTTATCAAATTTTTCTTAAACTTATCCAAATATTCTTTTTGTAATTCAAGGTTTTGAATTTGATTTATCAATTGAATTATCAATTTTTCATTCTCTTCTCCCTTAGTGATAGTATTAACAGATTTAATAACATTACAACATGAATCTCTATAACTAATTTTAATATTAGGAGAATCAGAAGAATCATTAGCAGCGGATTGATAGTAAGAATTAGACAAAGAAGAAAAATCATCTTCCAAAGAATCAGAAGAATTGTTTGATTCAAGGATTCTGAATAATTCTTCTTGATCTCTATCATCAATTTTTAACATGTTAAACTTATTCTTTAACTTACCAGGCTTTTGATTGCAATGTCTACTAAAATGACCAGGTTTACCACAGTTAAAACATTTACCTTTACTTGACCTTTGTTTATCATATTTTTTAGAAATATTTTTCTTTTTAGCATAAAAATCATTAGGTTTAACAGGATTAACAGAGTTGTTTTTGTATTTTATATATTTTTTATGACTATAATTTTTGTGACTTTTATCATGTTTTTTCCCTTTTTGCCTGGAATGAGCAGTAGGGGGCAAACCATATTGTTCACAAAAATTACTCATTTCATATTTAGCTTTTCTCTTATTCTGTAATTTGTATTTTAACAGTTTTTCATCATTACACATATTAATACCAAGTTTTTTAATAGTGCTTAAAATATCACCATAAGTTAAGCTATCATAATCAATAGAATCATTTTTACCCATTAATTCTTGTTTTACCTTATGGGAAAATTATTAGGTACTCCCGGAGTACCATAAATGCGTACTCCCTCCTCTCACATGAATGGTGGGTCCTACCATAAATTTAATTAGTGGGACCCACCATTCATGTGAGAGGAGGGAGTACGCATTTATGGTACTCCGGGAGTACACAATAATTTCCCTACCTTATGAGCAAAGATAGGAGACAGACCATCAATAAACTTTTCTTTCCAATAAGGCTTGTGGCAATCTTTCCAAAGCATCACTCTGGAAATAAAAACATCTTGATATACCATCTGTAATCAGACATAGTAGGACATCTTAAATTATTCAACAAATCAGAAACTCGAGATGAAATATTAGATGAAGTATCAACAAAATGTTTGAGAATAGTATAGATCAGAGTATTCACACCATCAAGAATACCACAACCAATACTTTCATCAAAAATAGGAAAACCTTCATCATTCTTTTTAACAGCATTTTTAATAGAAT
Organism: Quercus wislizeni; assembly: GCA_023055345.1. NCBI lineage: Eukaryota > Viridiplantae > Streptophyta > Magnoliopsida > Fagales > Fagaceae > Quercus > Quercus wislizeni. The sequence goes on from JALGQJ010000027.1 coordinate 1,780,093, forward strand.
CTTTGGATTCTTCTGTGAGATATGAATCCCACCATCCATGAAGAGTACTAGAAAAACCAGTAACAAGTAAATTAACAATTTCAGGTTGATCAAGATCATGGTTATTTTGATAAACAATACCAACCATAGACATATGACTTATTTTATTAATGATTTCTTGTTCAGACAAACTATCAATATTCCATTCATAAAGCTTATCAGTAGAAACAGAAAACTGTGTTTGAAAGGCTCTTTCTTCAAACTACATATCAGGAGGAGTAGGTCTTCAATACTAGTTTTTCGTAAAAGACATGGGTTTGAGATTTCCAACAAATCTTTTAATTTCTGGTAAATCATCATCAAAAATCTTTTTAGCAAAAACAGAGGAAACATTATCAGAATCTGTATTTTCATCAGAAACAATTTCTTTTCCATTCCTTGAAATGGTGCAAGCTGTACTTCTAGAGGTACCTTCAGTTTTAACTTTTAAATCAGAAAGCATTTTTTCAACAATTTCAAGAGTTTAGACTGAGAAGTTTTAAACATGACTTTTTCTCTTTGACTGAGTAAATTAATCAAAGATTTCTTAGTTTTTATAGAAACGGATTTTTCAAAAACAGGGTTTTCAATAGAAACAGTTTTTTCAATAATTTTTTCTTCAATACGGTCAAACTGTTGACCAATGACATGCAATGATTCATTAGTAAAATTATTTTGTTCAATAATACTAATGATAGGGGTTTGATCATCAGCAATTTTGAAAGGAGAGGCCTTCACTTCTGTCTTTTGATGAGTTATCAAAACCGTCTCAAGAGACGGATGATTAGACCTAACAATGGTTTTGTCTTCTTTAACAAAATTTGATTTCTTTATCACATTCAAATGTTGTTTTGAAACTTCATCTTTTGAAACATAATGGTTTTCAAGAAAATCAAAAAACAAAATATGTTTTTTCAATTGATTCATCTTTTCTAACCATTTTCTTTTAACATGATTTTTCTCAGACTGAGCAAAATAATTTTGGAAATATTTTCTTTTATTTCTATTTTTAGAAAGCATAAATTCATTATACAGGAAAACCATATCAATTTCATAGTTTTCATCTAAAACAATCAAAACTCTTAATTGTTTTACATAATTAGGGGTTTCAATAGGGGGAAAATCAAAATCAGATGGACAAACATATTTACTGTCATCTTCTTCTTCATTAGCAATTCTGCTATATGGAGAGGAAACTTCAGGTTTAGTGGAATAGTAAACAGAGCTAATTTGAGACTTATCACTTGAAACACCTTTCAATTTTAAATCAGTAGATTTTTCAAAATTCTTTTGCAAAAATTCATTAAGATCTTGATCTCTTTTTGAAATACTTTCAGATCCAGCAAAGGAATGTCTTCCTTCGTTGATCCTTGAAGGTTGATTATTTTGAAAATTTATTTTAACAGTACCATCAAGATATTGTTGAATATGAGTAAGATCAACCTCATCAAAAATAGGTTTAGCAATAGGAGATTTTTGTTCCAAGAACCATTCAGTGGGAAGCTTAACGTCTTGCCATTGAATCATTTTTGGAACTTGAACTTTAGCATCAGGTGTTGAACATTGAATCAACATAGTTTTACCAGAAGGTTCTCTATGATTTATAGCACCAGGATTTAATTGAGTACCCAACAGTATATAATAAATGTGGTAAATCAAAGCAAAAGGTTTACTACCTACTTCCATGTGATAACCAGATGAAGCAATATTCAAATTCAAAGCTTTAACAATATTAGGATCATCCAAAGCAAGAGTAAGATCAGGATAACAGTTAAAATAAACGGGACCATCATACAAAGAAGCAGTAATCATACCAAGAATGCTATCTTTAAAGTTCTTAAATCTAGCATCACGTAAACACATGAGAACAAAAGCATTAATACCCTTTCGGGAGAATGGTTTAATAGCAACTTGTACCATTCCAATATGCAAATAGTTGAATTTTTTAGGAGCAATAAATTCACTAATATTCTTTTTAGAAAACAAGCAACATTTTTCATGAGTTCTTGAAATAGAAAATATTTGTTCAACAGTTCTAACTTTGTTAGCATAATGAAAAGTATTTTCAGCCCAACTAATTTTATAAACATTTTTAGTAACAATCTTAGGAATAGTCCATTTTCAGGAATCAAGGATCTCGTGTTCTTCAATATTCTGATCTTCTTCATTTACAATATCAGGAGGACAACCAGTCCTGGAACTGACAGAAGAGTTGGATCTTCACAATCTATCCATACTATCCTAGTTTTAACACTCAGTTATCATGTTTTTCTCACAACCGTTGCATTTCGTAACACATACCCTAACCAATCCTATACCTCTCATGCCCTACACACCCTCTCTGGCTCAAACGGGCCTTATAGTTCAATTCTAGGAATTCACTTTACGAATAGGGTGGCACCAACGACGGTAAGAAGGTCACACAACAAAGGAGTATCAAAGTTTCGGGTAGACACAGATGGAAAGACAGAGAACCTAACAACACTATTACCGACCAGAAAGAATGGCTCCGATACCATAAAGGAGGGAAGGGGACACAGCGTTGGAAGCGGAAGCACAGTAATATTACAATAATATAAGTTGAAAGTAATATGCAAGTAAAAGCAAACGTAAAAGCAAAGCTAGAACCAACCAAGTAGGTGATATGGCAAATATATGCAAGTAATAATAGTAAGGAAAGCAATTAGAAATGTCTGGGATGGCAGTAGAACCGTCCAAGGTGGCGATAGCAACAAGTAATAATAATAAACTGAAATCTGAAAATACTTGTTATTGAAAATAGAACAAAACACTTACAGTAGTAGTAGTGATTACAAGATCTCAACAGTACAGGTTAACAGTTACAAATATACATATTCAAAATAAAGGCGTTGGTGGTGTTCTGAATTTCAGTTAGCTCAGTTAGTAAAATTTCTTATCGTCGAATAAGAGATTTGAGATTTGAGAGCAATTATTGTGGAGCAGATGACATAGGTGGAAATTCTATTGTATCTATCAAAACAAAAGTGTCGTAAAAAAATTGCAAGATTTTGTTGTGTCCATATACATGGGTCTTATAATATAATGTATTACTAATCACAAAAAAAATTTCAAATAATCATTTATAATTTATTATTGAAGTAGCACTAATCAATTGGGCAAAGCTTAGCCTTAACCACCAATAAAAAGATAACATTAGTCATTGTAACGTGCAACAAACATGACTCACTTAACCTCAACCATGCAAGTGAATCGTATGAATTACACATGATGAGAGTCACGAGACACATTTCATATTCTTATTGGTGGTTAGATCCTAAGCCTTCAAACATGTTTGAAGTTTCTTCCAATCATATTTATTTTCACCTTTTTTTTGTACTAAAATTTGGGAGCATCTCAACTACAATCTTATAATTTAAATCCATACAATATATTTTGGACAAAGTTTGACTACAAACTTAATTGAACTCTAAGGCTACAACTCTCCCTCAAAAAATTAACATGATTTCATATTTTAAAAATCTAGAATTGTATATTCTATATATTCTTATCACATATGTCAAATTTTAAACCAATAAAATATTATTTATTATTTTATGTAAAAAATTATTTTTTATATATAATTTTAAATTATACAAAAATTTGAAATTTCAATTGGATTAACCACATAGTTTCTGGTCTTTTGATCTTTTTAAGTTGGTCTAAAGACTCTAAATCCAAAATTAAGGATTTGTTTAAATACTATTTATTGTTGAAATCTGAAAACTGAAAATATCGTAATAAAATAATTTTTAAATATATACATAGTACTGTTAGACCAATTTTATAGAAAAATTTACTGAAATTTATTCTTGCCGGTCATGGGCCAAAAAAAAAAAACGATTCCCTTTTCGCTGCAATCCAAGCCCATCCTAAACTGAACTTTTCTCTCTCAAAAAAAAATACTTTTATCTTTGCTACTCTGTTAACTTTGACTATCTCATTGCCTCTTTCCTACATCGCCTTCACCGCTTTCAACCTTCTTTACCCTCCACAGTTCATCTAGGCCAGGCAGCTCCTCCACTCCGGCGAAGGACCTCCATTGTTAACGATCTCCGGCGACCCTCCCCGTCATTTGTAAAATTATATTCAAATAATCTGAAGAGAATACACATGCTTGTCAACTGTAATCTCTTCAGATTATTGCACCCACACGCACACCACCTGTTTGAAGTATTGTCACTTAGAAAACCCGCCCTCAAAATCAATAACTAGGTTGCATTTCAAGAACTTGGGTTTGTTTGGTTACGCATTCACTTCTTGTTCTCCAAAAGGTTACCAGCTTTGTCTATGTTTTTTAATGAATGAATTTGGAAAATTTGTAGATACAACTTTGGACAGAATTCAAGAAAGCAAATTTCATAAACAAATTAAAGCCTGGTAAGGAGTTAGAGTTTTTGTTAAATTGATCTTAAAATTTTTCTTCCTTAAGCAGAAGAATTTTCCATATTCAAGAGAGGCTTTAAAGTTGTCTGGTGGCATATAAAATGATAAAGAGTTTGGTCCTTCCTTGCAAGGTATGTGTCTTCTTCGTTGTGTATTTTATCTTTTCTGGTAGAGTTTGTATAATCCTCATCATAGACTTTGCTTGATACCGGTTACACAATAACTAAAATTGTCGTTTTGAAATCTGTTTAACTAGTTCGATGAAATTTGAGAGTTGAGACTGTGTTGGTAATCTTTTATTGTACCGTGTCCTTATGCAATATATTATAATACCCACATCGAGAATCAGACAAAAGGAGCATGAACTTTACAGCTTATTCTGTTCCTTTTTGTTTTATGTTTAGTGCTCAATCCATGTGGTGTACGTCAGTACGCGTTACACTCTTGTTTCTTAATTGCTTATAATCAGAATGGGTGCATCTTATTATGCCCCTCTTTAGCTCATCACCATCCTTTCTGACTTGAAAAAATTTTATACTTAGTGCGTGTCTTCATTTCTTATTCACCTTCTCTGTTGTAGATCTGAAACATACACAAAAGCTGCTGCCTAATACACCAGAAATCACGTGAAAGATAAAAAGTGAGAGGAAAGAGGGAAGAAACTGTGGTTTGGATTTATTAAAAAACATTGTACTTTTTGTTGTAGGTCATATTAATTCACATATAATCACTAATCAGGATGAGTACAGATTATTATGCCCATGTTTAGCTCACCACTATTCTTTCTGACTTGACAAAACTTTATTCTTAAGAGTGTGTCTTCATTTCTTATATGTTTGTTGTAATATAGGCTTTGAAATTCCCCTTGGAGAAGTTTGAAGGGCGTAAGCAATTAAGGTGCAAAGGACCTAAGATGGAGCTCACTCTAACGCAACCTGATGATTGGCATCTTCATCTCCGTGATGGCGACCTTCTTGAGGGGGTTGTCTCTCACAGGTCAATACTTCATTGGCTATTCTTTCGAGGTTGACTTGCAAATTATTGTCTTTTGTGTGTGTGAGCGTGTGGATATGTCTCCTGAGTAAGACTAGGGTCTGAATACACTAAATCATATTTTACTGAAAATTTAGAGTAACTTAATTCTCAATGATTATGATGTATTCTCTCTGGTAATTGTTACACCTCTAGTGCAAGTCATTTTGGAAGGGCAATAGTGATGCCGAATCTGAAGCCCCCCATCACCACCACAGCTGCTGCTGTGGCTTATCAAGAATTGATCTTGAAGGTTCTGCCTGTCAATAGCAACTTCACTCCACTTATGACACTTTATTTGACGGATAAAACAAGCCCAGAAGAGATCAAGCGTGCTAGTGAGTCTTGCTTATAATATGCAAGTAGGACATTTTTAATCAAATTACACTTGGACAATATGTTTGCAGCCTTACAATCATCATTATTGTTTTACTTTCAATTTGAACTTTTTCAAATACATATGAGACTATAATTGCTGCTTTACTTTTCTGTTCACGAATCCTCTTTGTTGCAAATTCTTGTAGGAAATTGCCTCTGCTGTTACTTCTTGTTTGATATACTTGAAGCAATGTAAACATTAAAGATTATAAGAGAGAACGCTACCTGTTGGAAAAATACAATTAATTTAATAAATTTTTTTGGTGCTCATGTTTCTGTTGCATGAGATTTAAGTTGATTATTAACATGTATTTGATCATTATGGGGCTAGGGCTTCATTGTTTTTGACTTTTATTTGATCATAGCCAATTTCCTTTGGGCCAAATGGCACACCCACAACCACTAATATGCGGTGGCAGGCAAGTATGGGGCTTTGCTTCCCCTCAAGTTTTTACCTAGAAAATAAAAAGGTATTTGATTGTAGCATTCCTTCGAATCCTACACAGATATATGAACATCTTATTCTTAAGAGAATACTGCCTGTAAGATTAGTATTTTATGATGGCTCTGTGATGCAGAATGTATTTGAAAGAGAATAGTAAATAAAAAGGCAGAATAGGAAAATCTAAGGCTTCACCACCCAAGGGGCTTGGAATCACCGCCAAGCTGAAGAAGGGGAGAATAGCAAATAGAATTGAGGGAAAAGAAAAGAACAAGACAAACCCTAGGCTTCACCACTGAGTATTTTTGTGGAGATTGGAGACTTGAAACTTTGTTGGCAAAAACATGTTGCTTAAGATTGCTGCTTGTTAATAGCTTTTACTTCGTAAGAGCAGTTTTTAATATCTTTTTATTGTTGTGTGAAGATTTAATTGTAGCTGTTAATTTAGTAAGATGTATGTAGGCTGCTTCCTCTCGGCTCTTTCTTTAATTTTTTTTTTTGTTTTAATTGAACTAATTTTCCCCCTCCACCTCTTCTTTCTTTCAATCCTAAGTTCATGACAATGCTGATTCATTGACAGGAAGAAGTGATGTTGTTTTTGCTGTGAAGTTGTACCCTGCTGGTGCTACGACAAATTCTCAGGATGGGGTTACAGATCTTTTTGGCAAATGTCTACCTGTGCTTGAGGAGATGGCTGAACAAAACATGCCTTTGTTGGTAATTTCACCATATTAACATGTTCTTATCTATACTTTTTAAGTGTTAGCCATGTCATTACTTTTCTACATCCCTTTTTTGGTTGTTCACATTCAAATTGAAACATTTTTTTAATGGCATTCTCTGAAAATTGAAAAAGGTTGACATGCTTAAAGTTTCAGTGAAGCAATTACTTGTTTCTGGATATTGTGCTAGGCTGCATTCAGCATCAACTTTGTGCAGTAGCTCATGGTTTGTTATAAGTTCTTTCAATCATATTTGACCCTTGTGTGTGATGTCATGCGTATCATGTACAGCAGGATAAAACATTATACAACATTTTATTGGAACTCCTAAGAAGTCAAACCAATCTTTTAGCTTATGAATTCTGTTGAAGTTGATAGTACTTAACACAGGACAAAAGCACTCTTATATGATTTCCAAAATTGTAACAGGCATCATCACACTTCACTGGCGTAAACTTGAATTCATTGTAAGTTTTGAGCTTCTTCCAATGATGAATGAGTAAGCTTCTTAGAGCATTACATAAACTAAGCAAAATCTTAATGGATTTTGAGTAGAACACTGCAAAAAAATTTCCTTTTGATGCTTACCCATCTGTAGTAGGCTTATTTTTCCCCAATAAAACATCCGTAGGAAACATTGATTAGCATATAAACCTTCATTTTTGAATGTGAGTGCTTCTGTATTCATAGGTTCATGGGGAGGTTACGGATACCAACGTTGACATATTTGATCGTGAGAAGGTATTTATTGAAACTATTTTAAAACCTTTAGTCCAGAGGCTTCCTCAGCTGAAGGTAGTGATGGAACATATCACTACCATGGATGCTGTTAGGTTTGTGGAGTCCTGCAAAGAAGGTATCCTTATTCACTTTTGTTAGAAGTTTTGCCTGCTGCCATTCTTTTCCCTTTATTTTCTTTTCCTTTTGTCCCATTTCAAGATATATGCATTTTATCTTGCTTTAACTTTTAGGATCTGTAGCCGCAACTGTTACTCCACAGCATCTTCTTCTCAACAGAAATTCCCTCTTTCAAGGAGGATTGCAGCCACATAATTACTGCCTTCCAGTACTCAAAAGAGAGATCCACAGTATGTTGCATTTAACATTTCCCACAAAGCTGCAATTGATTTTCACCATCTCCATATGCACTATCAAACTTCTACATCTAATTTGTTATGCACTTCCAAAATAATGAACAAGTTATGGCCCTGTAAATTATGCTCAGTGTCATTGCAAATGGCAGTCACATTGGTCCTGATGTCTACATACCTTGTGGTGCTGACTTGGTGTTGTAAATATAAGATGAAAATTAAATGTGTTTCAATGCCCAAAATGATGTTTGACATGAGAGTTGACTATGTGATATTTTTTTTGGTTGTATTTGTTTAGTTTTACTGGCTAGAGGCAAGTTTGAAGGGCTCTTTTTTAGAAAGGTTCCCTATGCTAAAAAAACATAAAAAAATCTCCTTGGTGATTGATTTCTAAGTTATTGGTTTCTAAGTTATAATTTCTTATAACCCATGTTATTTAGGAACTTAGCAATTCATAATGGTAAAAGGAAATTCTCCTTATGACTATGTTACCTTCATTTGTTTCTAATCTAGGAGAAGCTATTGTTGCCGCTGTGACTAGTGGAAGCAAAAGATTTTTCCTTGGAACTGATAGTGCTCCTCATGAGAGACGAAGGAAAGAATGTCCTTGTGGATGTGCTGGTATATACAATGCTCCTGTTGCCTTATCACTGTATGCAAAGGTCTTTGAAGATGTAAGATTATTTTTTTTTCTTTTTTTAATTTTATTATTTGTTATATTTATTATTAATTCCTAGTTTGTTTATTCTTCCTATTTTTCATTTTTGTATATATTTTATATTTTATATAAAGAAACCTGAACTTAATGCAAACTCATTCTCTTTTCCCGATTTCCTGACTAGGCACGACCTTGACCATTGACATTGATGCTTTAAGGATGTTTGAACCTCCAGCCTCTCTGAATGGTCTTTTAGTACCTATCCTATATATTCTGATTAACTGGCCAGGTTGGCTTTTGGAAAGAGGATAGTTGATGGGTTTACCATCTTTGGAGTCTAAAAAGTTATGTCTAACAGGAAAAGACATATACCAGGACATACTAAACTAATTACTAAAATTTTGAGCCTAAAACTTATCTTGACTATAGGGAAATTTAATATGGCGTGCATGCAATAAAATTCTATGTTTGAAATAACATGGAAGGTTATGTCAGAATGAATTCTAACCCAACAAAAGGGGATGTGTTACAAAAAAATAAACTGCTTTTTGCTAATTTTAAGTGATGTGTAGTTGATGTGGTTTTATGAGTTTGGATTGAATTGGAGAAATCAGTTCAGGCTTCCTGCATTTTTATTGAGCTCCTGTATGGCTCAACTCATTCAGGTCTAGTGAGCTTTTAGGTTATGATAGGATCATCCCAAATTCTAGCTCAAAGTGCACACAGTACAAATCTAGGATGACAACATACAATTTACAAATTACCATAAGATTTCCTGTGTGTGTGGACACTGCAAGTATAATTTATTGATTAAGGTTAAGGAACTAAGAGAAATATGATTTTTCAAATTGCCCTTTTGGAGACAGGAATGCGTGTCTTTCAAGAGAAAAAGAATTTGTTACTTAGATTTTCCAGAACTTGGTTTTTAATCCTCTGAAAAGTGAAGAAAGTAGGTTCATTCATTGACATTATTCAGCATCTTATTGTTGGATCCACACTGACTTGTTCTTGTTTTCCTGTTTCAAACTTTGATGTGTCCAATTTTCAGAGTGCATATGCTGTCTTTGGGATATTAGTGTGTAAATTACTGTATTATGATGAACTTTGTATGGGATTGATCAAATACTTGAGATAATTTTTTTATTCTACATCCTAAGCAATTCTTAAAGATGGTGATAATGACTGCAAGAAATTATTAACATCATGCTCGCTTAATTTACTATTCATTTGCATATTTCAGGCAGGTGCACTTGACAAGCTAGAGGCGTTTACAAGCTTCAATGGACCAGACTTCTACGGGCTTCCAAGAAACACATCAAAAATTAAAATGACCAGGACTCCATGGAAGGTACCGGAGTCTTTCTCCTTTTCTTTTGGAGATATCATTCCAATGTTTGCGGGCAAAACACTTGAGTGGCAGCCATCCTTCATGTAATTTAAATTTTATTGATTTTGGTATTTTGCTGTCTCTTATTTATCTTTTTTAAATAGACTGGTGTAATGGAATTATGACTTCATGTAACTTTTTCTGGTTAAAATTAGAAGTGGACCAAATTTGGTCCTCTTTGAAGTTATAATGTACTAAAAAGTTAATTTTTAAAAAGAAAGAAATGCTTTGAGTCTAGGTTTAGTTATATTTAGCTTATTCAATTTTAACACACAAAAGCTTGTGTCCAACAGAATTAAAATGATTATATTTTCTAGGGTTGTTTAAAGATTTAGGTGCGGTTTGGATAGAGATTATAGCATCTACGTTTTGAGAGGGATGCGTTTCAGTTTTTTTTTTTTTTTTTTTTACTCTGCACGCATTTCAGCTAGGGGACAGAAGTTACTGTTCACACTGTGCGGTTACTGTTCACGCACCTTTCAGCCACTTTTTCATTAAAAATGGGTCACATGGCACTATTCACATATTTAAAAATTATTTTACTACAGTATTTTCAGTTTTCAACAAAAATAAGTTATATCCAAACGGACATTAAAGTTCTCATTTTTAGTCTGCTTATTTCCTACAAAGTTCAGAATGCGAACTTTTCATGTTAGCATCTACTTCTGATGCTTTCTTGATGCAACTATCTTCTCTCCAAACCTGATTTGGTTAAGGATTTTACTCTAGGATTTTAAAGATAGCTGACATTTTAGAATTTATTAGTGACTACTTAAACTTACCAAGTTAATAATATCTAGCAACCTGTATTGTTCAGTGTATATGCCAGTGGTATTTTTCTTATTCACAAAGCTATTGATAGTTAATTTGGACATAGCACTGGAGCAGTGCCGGCACCTCCTTAGAGCAAATAAGTCGTCGGTGCAGACAGCAAAAGGTAACTGGAGAAAGGGTTTTTTCTGAGATGTGCGAAAATATGACATTATGTAGTACAGCACATAATGTTTTCGCTAAGAGTGTTCATGACCTATATTGTTTTTTTTTTAATCATACAACCATGAAATTAATATGCACTAAAAATTAAAATAAAGGAAGGTGCTTTACATTAGGTATTTTAATTAAATTGAATACTTGAAAAAGATAACAATATGGGGCTTGAAAAGGATAACATTATTTCTAATTCATGGGTAATACTATGGTACCCTTTTTTTTTGGGGCCCGGTGGGAGGGGAGGGGATTTACGGTACCCACAAGTAGGCAATTTGCCTTATCAAGTTATCAAATTATCATATTTGATGATTCCATCACATTGGATAATATCAATATCACATATGGTCGTACGTTTGTTATGTTGGGTAGTATTAATATCATTTAACCGTAATTTCCCTTGTTTTTGGAGATTGTATGTACTACGTGTGCAAGTATGAAAATAATTTTCTTTTTTCTTTCATTTTTCTCCTTTTCCTTTCTCTCTCTCTCTCTCTCCCCCCCCCCCCCCCCCCCACACAAAACAATAAGGAATTTAAGGGAAGGGAAAGAGAGATCTCATTTTGTGTAGCCCATAAAATAGATGGGCTTTTATTGAACAGAGAAAAAGAAGAAGAGTAGTTACTCTGATTTTGCTCAACTTTTGACTGATAAGATCAGCCTCCTCGGCCCATTCCCAAAGCAAACAATACCTAACAAACAATACCTAATTGAGGAAATATTCGTACGCCTTTTTGCGGGAGGAACGAATCTTGTGTAGTAGTGGTATACTCATCCTTAAGCCAAAGGCTTATAAGGCATGAGTGGGAGGCGTTTCTCCCCAATGTGGTATTGAGCAAAACTTTGAGGATTAAGGCTCAACGTTATTTCCAAAGAGGACAATATTTGATTGGGGAAAGATTCGTCTCTCCCACATTATTAAATTAATATTATTTTATTAGAATATCAAGCTACAAAACTTCATTATTAAGGGATAAGCACAATCTAAATTAATATTATAAATATATTTGTTCTTATATTATTCTCCTATAATTTCTAAATTGATAAATTTTTTGATTTGATTACAATCCAAATTCTCCAACTATTCCTTATCTTATTATCTTATTATAATATATAAATCAATAAGTAGAACACTTAAAACAAAATTCAGCTTCACACTTCCATAAATTTTTTATTACACATAAAAAATTGTAGAATTTTTTTTTTTAATTTTTTAATATATATATATATATATATATATAATTTTTCTTCTCCCATAATTTCTAAGTTAATAAAAATTTTAATTTAATTACAATTCAAATTCTTCACTTGATCAATCTAATCCTTATTTAATTATTGTACTATACTACACCTAAAAAGAAAACATTTATATATTATAAAAAGAGAACATGCATCCAAGCCTCCCATTCACACAAAACCCTAAACCTAGAACAATAGAACCTACTCCCAATCACTTCCATCCAAGCCTCTTCTCTGCAATATCTAGATCTCTCTCAATCTCCTTCCATCCAGTTTCGTTGTATTTGATGTTTGTAACTTAAAGAGAGTCAAGTGGATCCACTAGAGCTTGGAGCATACACATGGACATGGCGGTAATTGGTCAATTTATTGAAAAAAAAAAAAAAAATTTAAAAACACCACTACCACATGACATGACCATTTTGTGTCTTGACAAAATTTACACTACAAAAAAAAAAAAAAAACACATCCGAAGCCGACTTAGCTTAGTAGTGTCTAATTGTTCTTAATAATTATATTTTATTGAATTATTTCAATATGTGAATGCCTAAATCCCATGACAATACAGATGTGCATTCTTTCTTCTTACAAGTATGCATTATTTCTTCTTTTATTATTATTATTTTCATTTTGTTTATTTTCTTTGGTGTCATTATTGGTTTTTTTGTCTTCATGTGATTTTAATTAATGAATTCAAAACATTCGAAAACATTGTCAAGTTTCTAAAAGCTCATTCTTTGTTTTTATATTTTGTTTTTATTAAATTGATTAGGTTTTGTGTATTGGTTGCCTTTTGTTTAAATGAATTTTCTTAGCTTTGATCTAATTTATATGCTTAGGGTTAGCGTCTTAGAATTAATGATTAAATATGGTTAGAATTAATAAATTAATTTTAACAATTTTCTTATTTGATTTTTATGTTACATCAAATTATCAAGATTTTCTACACATGTATTCTTGAATTATCAACTTTTATTTTAATTTATAATATTATCAAGATTATATTAATTTAGATTTATCAATTGTTTAGTACTTTTTTTAAATAATTATTAATTTAAAATTCAATTTAGAATTATCAATTTAATTTAATTTTAGGAAGAAATCTTACCTCTTATTTCAGTGAAATAATTATTTACACTTGATAATTTTTTCTTTTATCTTTATTGAATCTATTAAAATATATAATTATTTATACATTTATTTTATAAATTTGTGCAATGTATCTATATCTATATCATATATCATATACTATATATAATAGCAGAAGCTGAGAGAAAATGGATTCGTACAATTAAGGCCATGCTGACAAATAGGATAACTGTCTATCTAAAATTCAGACATGTTTTACTTTAAAAAGCTATATATTATATTGTTTTAAAGGCTACAACACCGTTTTACTGTTTTTTTGGTATATTAAAAAAGAACCCCCCAAAATAAAATAAAAAACACGTTGCAATTAAAAAAACCCTAGCCATCTTTTGTCATTAGACTCCGCTGGACATTCTCTCTCTAAAACAGAACGCCTACCGATACTGCGGCACAGAGGAAGGGAAAAACTTGCAATCCAATGAAGATTTGTACGGCCGGCCATCGCCATCCCATGCCAGACTTAGACAATCAAGCCATATTGTGATGCAGAGAAATGGAAGAAAAAAAAAATTAGAAACTGCGATCCAACGGAGAATCGTGCGATTAAAGGTTTCTCTTCTTTCCTTTTTCCATTTCCTTTTGATTTTCTTTCTTCGTATGTTTGTTAGTTTGAAACACGCTATTCTGATCTGTGTGTATATGGATTTGCACTGGAGAGGTGGAATTGTGGGTGAATCTGAACTTTCAATCTGACACTTTCTCCTTCCTTCTCTGTATCGCTAGGTTTTTTTAGTTGCAAGCCTTTTGTTTATTTTGCTTAAACCGTTTTTAATAAAAAAATTAATATATATATATATATATACACACACACACGAAGCCCACATGTTCTGTTTTTAATTTTAGACAGTGGGGGTTTTTTTTTGAGAGACCCATTTGGGCATTATTTATGATTCAGGTATTTTGGTTAGATTGGTTATGATTTAGGTTTTTTGGTTAGGAGTAGTTTTGTTTAATTTATGTAAATAGACGGGTTAGAATTGGTTTAATCTCTTACTCTATTGTCTTCTTTAGGTTTGCTATCAACTTAGGGATTTGAGATACGGAGATAGAGTTTGGCGCAACTCTGTGACTAACATAATCGGAACTAACAACAGACCGGCGAAAGGTACGTATCAATTTTTTGTGTTCGGATATGAACTTATTGTTGTGAATATTAATTCTTACGGCATGATCTACATTCAGAAATGCATAATAGTGAAAGCTTTTCAAACTTGACAGAACCAAATCACAAATGCATCCTGTTTCAAATACAATTATAAATCATTTTGTTCATTTACTATATTCCTGTTTCAATTGGCTTTCTTTTTGATTTATTGTAATCCTTTTTTTTTTTTGGGAGTGGCATCATGGGGTTTAGTCCTTGAATATGTGTAGGAAAAAATATGTTCGTCATTCAATAATGGTTGATTTCTTAGCATTTAATTTTTTTCAATGTTTGTAGGTTTTGCTGTTTGGGCTGCTCTGAATAAGTATATGATTCATGAAGTATTTCATGTTCACATAATTTTTCATATGTGCGTGCATCTAGCCTTTGGTGTTAGTTTTTGAGTTTTTATTTAAAATTTTGCTTTGCAACTCAATGAAAAGATAAAAAGAAGGTAGTGGGCTGATTTTATATTGATGAGTAAATACTGAATCAAGATTTAAGGTTTGGCTACCTTTTTCCCTAATTTCCTTCTTTTTTTTCCCAATTTCTTGAGCTCTGTTTTGTGTAGTTTCTTGAACTGATTATGTTCTGTTGATGGCTGCACGCTAAAGGATTACTAAATCAAAGTTTTTTTTTTTTTTTTTTTGGAGAGTGACATGATTTGGAGGTAATAATAGATGAAGCTTTGCCTTTGTTGTTTTTCTTCTTCATATTTAATTTAACTATTATTTTTTTATTGGTATATATCTCTGATTTACTAGAATGCTTATTTTGTTTTTGTTTTATGTTTTTGGAGCATCTTACGCTTTCCTTTTG
Organism: Quercus wislizeni; assembly: GCA_023055345.1. NCBI lineage: Eukaryota > Viridiplantae > Streptophyta > Magnoliopsida > Fagales > Fagaceae > Quercus > Quercus wislizeni. Next base: position 1,795,563 of record JALGQJ010000027.1, read on the forward strand.
CTTTAATAATAATTTCTCATATATTTCAAAATTGATCTATTAGACTTTGTTTCTTTTAATTTTCTCAGGCTGATAAACTTAATTTATTGGTAGGTTTTCTTAAATGTTGTTGTGGTTAGATTTGTTTATTTTCTTAATTTATTTGTTTTTATTGTGTATGTCTTTGTGTTTTGGATTGAGTGCTTATAGATGCTTTAATTTTATTCATTTATTGTATGAATAGAGGATTACACAATAATGGGTGAAAAGCTTCATGAATTCCATAACTTGGATGTGTGTATAATCTAAAATTTCCAATTATTAACTCCGACTCTTATATATAACTAGCTTATAACCCGCACAATGTGCGTGATACTTTTATTTATTACAAAAGACAAACCATAGGTGAAAATTTAAAAATTTCATAATTGGTTGGAGGACACTTCTTATTCCTTCAGTTCCACTGTAGAATACATTCAAAGATTATGTGTGCAGCAACCAATGTGGCACGACCACAATACTGAAGCTGTAAAGGGGTATTTAACATTTGCAGTGTTAATTACTCTCTAATCAATATTTAATTTTAGTATAAAACTTCATAAATTAACTGTGACTAAGATTACCAATTGAAAATCAGTCTTATAAAGAAAGATTGGCTATATCAATGACATATATTAGTACTTTATTAATTTGTTTTAGATATGATCCGACATACTTGCAGATTGGACAGCATTGTTTGGTGTTAATTCAAAATTTGTAATGTTTCATTTATATAAACCTGCCATGTTTTCTGAATTTTAAAAAATTATAATTGATTATATAACACACAACCACATGTTTTATAGGAACACAGTTTGTAGCAGTTCATTTATATTGACTCTTATCAGAAATTTTGTATTCACAATGACATTTTTTCTCCCACATGTTAATTCAGATCATACATTTCTGACTTATTAAAAAAATGGAAAATGCAAGACAAGCATGCCTAAAAAGACGGATGCTAAAGTTTGAGAGGCGATCCAAAAGAAAATGGCATGAAAGGAAAAATAGTTTACAAAATAAACTTACCCAGGCTAGGAAATCTAGGGAAATGGTCATTGCTGAAAAGAGGAAAAAAAAATGCTGACTGGTTAGGACAGCCTTACTATCATTCTTATCCTTTTGACTCCTACCCTTTTCAATTCCATGTTAATATGATAAAATTTATTCAATTCGTCATTGAAGTTGGCTCCATTTTTGCCTCCACTGGTGAAAGAAAAATTGAAATAGATGCTTATCAAAGAACATTGAACCATATTTAAAAGCTGATAGGTGTTAGTGATCACACTGAAAAGATGGCGAATTTTCTTTTTCATATTAATCTATATTAGTGCTTTTTAAGTATTTTCTTTTGGTTCAAACACAAGCTTCTGATATGTGAGTGTATATTTATGTTAAAGCTCCTGCTATATATTGATCATAGATTAAGAAAGGTGAATGAAGAAAAGCACCAGCTATATTGACCTATGCTGTAGATAGATACTTTAACAAAGAAAAGAGGGGGGTAATGATTGTTGTTTATCGATTTTTGTTGAAAAGTTTACTGAGTATAAAAGTAATTGCATTTTCTTCAATGATCAAAATGAAACTCATGTTTTCAACTTGAAAAATAGTAGCTTTAGAGATTTACAGAATATCCATCCAGCTTGGCTTTTCTCAAATTTGCTTTAGGCATATGTAAGGTAGTACACTTCCAAAGTTTCTTATTGAGTTAAAATAAAGGAAAACATTATGAAAGTGTATGTAAATGATGCTGACAAAATGTGAATAGGTACAGTTTTGCTGCTGACAAAATGCATCCATCCTGGTCTTCAACACCAGTTGATGGTGCCCATTTTGTTTCACCTACGCTGATTCAGTTAAAATCTACCATTTTAGAATCTCAAGGGAGTCTATTACCTCCACAAGCAGCATTTACTTCAGTTGAAATTGAATGTTACAGGTTTTTTTTTTTTTTTTTTTTTTTTCCCTTTGATTTGGTTATGAACTAAGAAATATAAGTTAGTTTTGATTTAAGCTTTTGGGTTGGGTTAGTTGTATAGTGAAAACGCATGTCTGTTTTATTTCAATGTAATTTGTCAGGCTCCTAAGTAAATACCGCCGAAGTTCAAAATGTGAAGTTGTATTTCTATTGTACAAGTTTATTGTATTTTCACTTTGACACTTGATTTGCTGTCATTTTTAACAGCATGATCAAATGATTAAAATAAATAGAGTGAGGAGTATGATGTGTTGAGATTTGAATACAAAGTAGATTTACCTGCTAAGCTGACCATTATTTTAAGTTATGTGTGTACGGCTATCTACATAAGCTCATTAGATTATTGTATATGTAAAAAATGCTGTGTAGAGTCATTTTTGGTGAGTAGGCATAGCAAAATTGAAATTGAATGTTACAATTTCTCATTTTTCATTTTTAAAATTTTTTTTCCTCCTGGGTTGTGATGACTCTGAGTCTTTAGAATGTATAGTGATAATAATTTCTCTTCTACTTATGAGATTTCAAATGATCCCGCGCATTGCGCGGGTTAAACACTCGTCATATATAATAGCAAAAGCTGAGATAAAGTGGGTTCCTACAATTAAGGAGGTGGTGACAAATAGGACATTCAGACACGTATAATTTAGAAAAAGCGATACATTATATAGTTTGGTAATGCCATAACACCATTTAAAAGCCTATGGGTATAAAAGGAAAATTAACCAGTTAAAATACAATTAAAAGAGCTTACAATACTCCCAAAAAAAACTTGCAATACTGAGAACGGAAAAGGAGAGAGAGAGATCGAAAGATCAAAAATTGAAACCCAAAACTCTCTCTCTGTCTCCTCTTGAACCCTAATCTTTTTCTTCAAGATGAAGAAGAGCCGTACAGTCTCTTCCAATATCCCCAAACTCTCTCTCTTGCTCTTCTCACGAACCCTAATCTCTTCCTTCAAGAATATTCAATCCCTTCAATCTAGGCTACAGGTTTTGTTCTTTAATTCAATCTTTTTCCAATTCAAGATTCACGTATTTGTTTCTTGCTCTCTATATTATTGAATTCATCAAATTTTTAAATTTTTTTGAAAAATCAGGTTTGAATCGATCTTTGTGTGTGTGTATGGCTAACGATACGGATTCGGAGGAGTTCGTGTTGCTATCTCGGGTTCAGACGGGTCACAAGCGCGAGTTTGCCTTCGCAATGAAGGCGCAATCAGAGATCTGCGGGTCCTTGGGTCGGACCCTAGCGACACTGCGATATAAAGAAAGCAAAGGAGAAAAAAAAAAACCTTGTGCCACATTGGAGATTCTTATGGCCGGCCATCGCCATCCTCTTTTGAGTTTTTCAGGTTCGTTCTTCTCTCTCTCTATGTGTTTTTGTTGTTTTGATTCGGTTTTGAAACTTTCCAGTTTCCCCTGTTTCTGTGAATTTGCAGAATATTCTAGATCTGTTTTACGAGTTAAAGCTTTGACTTTGAATGTGCGTGCGCGTGATTCTAGGGTTTTGTTATAATCGCCATTTGAAAATTCTTTGAATATCTATCTATATATACTAATTTTGGTTTAGGATTTTGTTGTTCTCTGTTACAATTGGCTTAGTTTTCGTAAAAAAGTCTATTTTTTGTTCAGGGATTCAAATTTAAATATGATCAAACGTTCTAGAGGTATTGAGATATGGAGATAGAGATCGGCGCTACTCCAATGAAAGGTAAGCATCAATTCTCTGTGTTCGAACTTGAATTGAAATTCTGATATTCATTCTCTTTCTTTAGATGTTTTGTTGTGAATATTGATTCTTATGGCATGGACAAGAATGCAGAACCCTAGAATCATGAGAGGCCATCTATAAATTAGACCGACCTCTTTTTCGAATTTGATTTGCATGTTAACATTTTGTGACCATCTATTTGGCCACCAGAAAAAAAAGGGAATAAATTAATTGGGACATAATAATTATACATATCAATTTAATCCAAAATAAAATTTTAATTTAATACAAATAAAGATGAGATAAACAGAAAAAAAAATCAAATTTTACATTGATTATTATCAAAGTTAGGGTTCGTGGATACCAGGATATAGATGTGTATTTGGTAGTGGGGCTGTGGGTGTGGTATTGAAGAGCCTCTTAGCCAATTGCATATCCAAGAAAAAAAATGTACATGCTATTTTTTTCTCCATTGTTGTATATAAACTTCACTAATGTTTAGAATGTTCTAATATTACAGATTCATATCACAATGAAGTACAAAACTTTGAAGCAGATATCAGTGAACATGTGATGCAGTTAACATAGCAAACAACCATGATCTGATCAATATTGCTATGATTTCGGTTGACTAATAGGTAAGTTTAAAAAGAATTTTAAACAGAAAATAATATTTAAAAAAAATGGATACAAAAATCTATAAAACATTTTCCATATTTGCTGGAACTTAATATTTTAAGCTTCAATAGTTGAATATAGAGAAGAGAAAAAGGAGAAAGCTTTATACCTTTTTGGTCATGCTTTCTTAGGTTTGTTTAAGAAGTTGGTCTGACTGCTATGGGGAGTTATTGATGATCTTAGCCCTCTTCGGTTTGTGAGAAAGGAGGAAACTTTCTATATTTTTGAGCTAGGAAAGGGTTCTGTTTATGGAGTGGGCAGCAACAGAAACTTACCAAAAATTGCCCCCTTTTTGTAAAATATGTTACTATCTAATTTTATAAAGAACATTTTCCTACAATTGAGTTGATTTATCAGATTTGGAATATATGTAGGTTTTTTAAAAAAAAAAAAAAAATCTAATCCACATATGTAAAGGGTTTGTAATGTCGGAGTGAGTTTTGTGAGGAGCTGAGACAGTAGATCTAGATTGTTTGGTGCAATTGCAAGAGTTTCTGGGCTTTCAAACATGATACATGCCACTTCATTAATGCTGAAGAGTGGCACAGCTTCAAATGAAAATTTGATGTGCTATGGCTTAAGACTTTATCTAGATTACTCTCCAAGGACCTTGCTATGGTGGCAATAACACTCAGAAGTAAAGCCTTGGTTGGCTACTTTTTGTGGATTGAACTTGAGAGTGAAAATGTGTGCTAATCTTGGACTTTCTCCATAACAAAAGTGCAACTATAGGCAAACTTCTCCTGGAGCAGTAGTTAGTCCCTAATTCATATACATATTAATGCAAGAATATGATTCTAGAATTTCAATAAGACTTCTTTTGTTTCAACATTAACTTTTTTTGGAATATGAGTCATTTTTCCCACAAAAAAATAATATTTTTTATAGAAAACTATCTCATTTTCCTTCGTTTGGTAGCAACCTTAAAAATGAACTTGAAAACATGAATCTTTACTCCTTTCTTTCATTATTTGTGCTAAAGTTGTTTTCCAAAAAATTTACATAGAAAATAACCTTTAAAGAAAGAGTTTTCCCATTGGTTAAAGGTAGTTTTCATTTGGCCCATTTTTTTAATGCAGCCAAACACAGGGAAACTATCTTCACATAAGGTTTTCTATCAAAACAAAGGGAGTGATATGTATGTGCATGTGTTGTTTTTCCTTCTAGAATTTCAATGAACTCCCTAAATCATGAAAAAAAAACTTTGAATTATTTGTGGAGGAACCTAGTCCTTGGTTTAGGGGATCTTAATTTTATTGAATGTCTTTGGAGGTGAGTGTACTCCCATGATTTGCAATTTCATTGGTTCATTGTATCTGTGTTGGTAAAAGCGCTCTTTAAGCGTGCTTAATCTCAAAGCACGAAGCCCCAAGGCTACAACGCTTTTTGCCTCAAAAGCCAGGCTTCATTCAAAGAAGCACGCCTAAAGCGTGCTTTTTTTATATTTTTCAAAAAAAAAAAAAAAAAAACCAAAGCTGAATTAAAAATATTGGATGTTGACATTATTGATATAAGCCATTGATTTGACATATTTATAGTGCAACTTACTTCTCAAAAATAAAATTTTGAGTGTATCTTGTCCTGACCACAACCTCCGAATTCTTTTCTATTTTTTTTTATATTATTTTTTCTTGATTTTTTCTCCTTGAAATAGTAACCCACCTAGCTTCTTCTTCATATTCTATTTTTTCCCTTTTGGATAGTTGCTTGGTACCAATTATGTCCTCGTATTCTTAGCTCATTCATGAAAAAAAAAGTATGATATAATATATTTGTGGTAATTGTTTAGTTACTAGTGGTTGATGTTGAACATAACAGATTAATTCTTATAAACTTATAGTCACTAAGTGATTAAATTAGTAACTAATATTACTAACTAGTCATAGGGCATTATTGATATTGGAGATTTAAGAAAGGATATTACATGGAAGTACTCGTATTTAGCTAATCCAAAAAATGAAAACGACTTGACTTGCAATTGTTGTGTTAAAATTGCAAAAGTAGGGCTTATCGAAATGTTATATGAATTATATAAAAAATTTTATTTCAATTTATATGCATTTCTCATTTATAATTATTTTTTAAAAATGTGCGCTTCACTTCAAATATGCGCGCACATGCGCTTTTCCCTTTGCTCCTAGGCTCCACGAGGCCTTTGCGCTTACTGCATTGTATACCCAAAGTATGTCTAAGGATCCTTTGGGTATACATGTAGTATACTACATGGGTTCAAAAAAAAAAAATTACAATCTATTATTTGTCCAAAAAGTTAATTCTTTGAATTCCTTGACTTTGATTTGGTGTTGTAAATCCGTAGGGACCAATGCAAGTCTTTCAATGACATGATGATGCCATTTGGCATGATATTGTGAATTCTTAGGGCCTGTTTGATTGTGTTGTTTAAACAACAGTTTTCGTTGTTTAAACAACACAACACGTATTTCTACAACATTACCAAATGGGCCCTTATTGTTATCAACAGTGTTTTGAGCATGAAATCTTCTTTGTTTGAGTGTTTGACGTTAATTTAACTTCTGGGAATGTTGAGGCACTGAAAGCTAAGTGCAATCCTAATTTAGCTGTTATCTTAGAATAGATTTCATACTTCTTGGTGACCTTTAGGGGTTTTTCTGGTAGGTAGGATAGACAAGTAATAGGAAATAAAATATGGGTCTAGTTAACAGGTGCCTTTAGGGCATTTGTTAATAGACCATTTTAGAAAAGTGTATTTGTGTGAGTCTCCCTCTTGGAGATTTGAATTCCAGTCCTTTCCCCCCCCCCTCTCGTCCAAACACCCCGCAAGTACTTATACTTGTGGAGTGATTATCATGCCAAGAGTGTGTTGTGGTATTCTAAGTTTTGATACCACTTTTATAGGGAATATAAAAAGCTGTAATAAAAAAAATCAGTCACCTATTTCTTTTTCCATAAAAAGTGTGTCAAAATATTTTCTATACAAATATTTCCTAAACCAATGCCCTTAGAATTTCTTTTAAATTTTCTCATAAAATATAAGGAGAATGGGAAAAAAATGAAGAAGAAAAAAGATAACTTCTAAAGGGCTGTTTGGATATCACTTATTGCTGAAAACTAAAAATACTGTAGCAAAATAATTTTTAAATGCGTGAATAGTGTTGTAGGACCCAGTTTTAAAGTTATATTTGCTGAATTCAAGTACTTGCGGGTCTCGTGAACAGTGCATGGGACCTACAGAAAAAAACGTAGACGTGCAAAGCAACGCATTTGCGTTGCTATCCAAACCCAGCCTAAAATTCTTTTTATTTTATTTTATTATGGGTGTTTGGTAGGAGGGGTGTTTTTTTGGGTATTAAATTCCTATTATTTCCTGCCACTGAGTTTTAGCTCAAGTGGCAGTTTGTCTCATAATAAGAGTACAAGGAGTGTGAGGTCGTGAGTTCAATTCAAGACCATTGGTTGTGTGTGTAATTAGCAATTAAAATAAATTCCTAGTGTATCCTTGTATTGAATTATCTTTAAAAAAAATTGGGGATTGAGGAATACCCAGTGGTTGCAACACCTCTTCGAACCCTGTGAACCTCATCTTTCTATTTACCTAGTCAAAAAAAAAAAAAAAAAAAAAAAAATTCACGGACAAAGTTGTTAAATCACCTATATGGTACATTTTCTCTCCTATTTTCTTGCCATTTTGGGAAGATTGAAAATACAGAGCCTGGATGAAAAATAACCATAAATTTACTTTTCTTTTCTTCCATTTTTTTTTTTTTTTTTGATAAGTAAGAAGAGAATATTATTAAAAAAAAGAAAAGCAAGAGAAACATAAAGAGTTCACGATTGTGAACAATGAAAAAAGAAACAACAACACAAAACAACCCCTAATCTAATCTAATAGAAGAAATAAAATCCGTAAGGGTAGAACAATCTGAGAAACCCCAACAACGAGACCAATCAAAGAGGGTCCTCTGACACAACTCTAATAACTGACCCACAGTTTTCTCCTCATCCTCAAAAGCCCGCCGATTCCGTTCAGACCAAATAGTCCACATTAAATAGCCTGGGACCAAATCCCAAATATTAGAACTATGCTTCCCAAGCCAATGAAACCAACAGGATAATAACTCCTCAACTGAACCTGGCATGACCCAATCAATCCCAAACAACCGGAGCATATACATCCACAAAGAATGAGTTATCGGACAAAAAAGTAATAAATGATCCATAGATTCCGCATTGCTACAACACAAATAACAACGATTCGCCAATGGACGACCATGAAGCATAAGATTATCCAATGTTAGAATCTGACCATGAGCTGCTGTCCACATAAAAAAAGCCACCCTTTTAGGAACTTTAACTTTCCAAATACCCTTCCAAGGGAAGGTGGAGAGGGCTGCATTACGAATTTTATGATAGAAAGACCGAGTATCAAAATTCCCACTGCCATTAAGATCCCAACAAAGCCTGTCACACCCTTCGTCCCTAGGGATTCGGGATTGAATGAAATGAAGAAGGGAGTAGGAAGCCGCCAACTCCCAAACATTGAATTCCCTCTGAAATCTTAAACTCCACACTCTATCATTACCACCCATTGAAGGGCTTAACACATCAGAAATACAAGCCTCCTTATTAGCTGAACACAAAAATAGCTGAGGATAAAGATTTTTAAGAGGGACATCCCCAGACCACTTATCGTGCCAAAAAAGAGTACGAGATCCATCCCCCACCACAACAGAAAAATGCTTTGCGAAAATTTCCCACCCTTCGCTAATACTCCGCCATAACCCACATCCATGGGCCCTACTACAAGCCCTAGTGCACCAACCCCCTTTTCCCTCCCCATATTTCATGGCTATGACCCTACGCCACAGGTGAGAGGTTTCATGGCCATACCTCCAAAGCCATTTCCCTAAAAGGGCTTGGTTGAAAGGCACCAATTTCCGAATTCCTAAACCACCCATCTCACGAGGTAAGCAAACCTTTTCCCAAGCCACCAAAGGATATTTGAAACACTCAACTGATGAACCCCACAAGAAATTCCTTTGAATGCGTTCCAATCTAGTCGCCACAGCTTTGGGGATGGTAAACAGGGAAAGGTAATAAGTCGGAAGACTTGAAAGGGTACTCTTCAGCAAGATGAGTCTACCACCCTTTGACAAATAAAGCCGCTTCCAACCTGAAAGCTTCTTTTCCATCATCTCTAGGATTGGATTCCAAATGGAAGGCGATTTATACAGAGTTCCCAACGGCATACCCAAGTAAGTCATAGGCAAATTACCCACTTTGCATTGAAGGATATTAGCCAAAGACTGAATGTTACGCACCTCCCCAACCGGGACAATTTCACTTTTCCCCACATTCACCTTCAAACCGGTAAAAGCTTGAAAACAAGTCAAAGCTAGCCTAATAGACAGAATCTACTCTCTAGAGGCATCACAGAAAAGAATGGTATCATCAGCAAATAAAAGATGAGAAACACGGATACCAGTAGAATTAACAGAACCCACATGAAAACCCTGAATGAAACCACCTTCCTCAGTTTTCTTCATGATACGACTTAAGACCTCCATGATCAAAAGAAAAAGGAGGGGAGACAAAGGATCGCCTTGTCTGAGGCCTCTAGAGCTACCAAAGAAACCAGCAGGAGATCCATTAACCAGAACTGAAAAGCGCACGGTAGAGACACAAGTCTTTATCCATCTCCTCCATCTATCTCCAAAACCCATCCTCTCCAGTAGATAAAATAAAGTGTCCCAATTTACATGGTCATAAGCTTTCTCAATATCTAACTTACACACCACCCCGGGGTGCGACTCTTCAATCTACTGTCTAAACATTCGTTGGCAATAAGCACCGAATCCAAAATCTGTCTGCCACCAACAAAAGAATTTTGTGACTCCGAAATAAGATTATCCATCACCCGCCTCAATCTGTTAGCTAACACCTTAGACAAAAGCTTATATACACTGCCTACTAAGCTAATAGGCCTAAAATCTTTAATATTCAAAACATTATTTTTTTTGGGAATCAGAGATAAAAAAGAAGCATTCAGAGACCGTTCAAACTCTGTGCTCCTATGAAAGTGATCAAAGAAAGCCATGACATCTATTTCCACAACACTCCAGCATTTTTGAAAAAAAGCCATAGTGAAACCATCAGGCCCTGGGGCTTTATCACCCTCCATCTCTTGAAGAACCTTTACCACCTCCTCCTTAGAGAAGTCCCTCTCTAATTCCAGCCGCTTGTCCTCTTCAATGCTAGAAAACTCTAAACCATCCATAGAAGGGTGCCAAGTATCTGACTCAGTGTACAAACTCTGATAATAGTGGACCACCTTAGACCGCACCTCTTCCTCATCCTCATAAAGAGCACCATCCACCTCTATACCCCGAAGATAATTAGTTCTTCTATGTGAGTTTGCAATCCGATGAAAAAAACGAGTATTATTGTCCCCCTCCTTCACAAATAAGAACCGGGACTTTTGTCTCCAAGAAATCTCCTCCAAAGAGGCAAGATGAGCAATCTCTCCTTTAATCTGATTACGACGAGTTTGGTCCTCAAGAGAAAGACCTGACAGGTCCTCCCTAGCATCCAAACCCAACAACTCCGATAAAAGACATTTTTTCCTGAAAGCCAAATTCCCAAATTCCGCCTTATTCCACTTTTTCAAGTTCTCTTTAAGAGCTTTTAATTTACGCCCCAAAATAAAACTAGGAGAACCTGAAAAGCAATACCCATTCCACCAATGCCGAACCCTCTCTACAAAACCATCTTCTTTCAACCACATATTCTTGAACTTAAAAGCACTCCGGCCTTTATTAACACTTCCCGCCACCACCAACAAAGGGCAATGATCAGAAACTACACGAGGGAGAACCCTTTGAGACACGGTTCCAAAGTGATCCATCCAATCCACCGATGCCAAGGTTCTATCAATTCTTGACATACAATCTGAACTCGAATCTCTAAACCAAGTAAACGAAGCCCCTTCAAGGGGTAAGTCCACAAGGTAATTAGCCTCAATGAAATCTGAAAAAGCAAACATAACCGGACTAAAAGCTTCGCACCCAAATCTCTCACTCGGATATCGAATGGTATTAAAATCCCCAAAAACACACCATGCCGAATTCCACCTGGAGTGCATCCTTGAGAGCTCTTCCCACAAAGCACCCCGCTGAGAATCCTCATTAGGCCCATACACTCCTGAACAAGCCCATACAAAATCATCTACAACCCCCTTGAATAAAACATTAACAGAAAATCGCCCAATAACACAATCAACTTTTTCAAAAACTCTCTTGTCCCGAACTAGTAACACCCCCCCAGCAGTGTTGACTGCATCTAGAACAACCCAATCCAGGAAAGGACTACCCCAAAGGCTACGATCAACATAAGAATTTAAAGAAGACATCTTAGTTTTTTGAAAGCAAACTATATCACACTTCCACTCCTTGAGAAGATTTTTACAAACCTCTCGCTTTTGAGGATTGTTTAATCCCCTAACATTCCAAGATAGCAGCCGTAAACTCATTTAAAACTAGTAATCGCCCCTGAAGCTACTGAGAGGTCTCTATTCCTCCCCTTAGATGTTACCCCATCATAATTAATGGAGGAAAATAAACCTTTGAGTTCCCTAAGTCCTTTTTGCTTGGAATTCACATTACCATTAGCAGACCCAACACCGACAACCTCAACACAATCTTGTTCGAGAAGACGAAACAGAGCCAGGCATTGGTCCTCATGCTTCACAATAGGAAAACCCACAATTCTACAAAAATTATTCATCAGACTACAGACCCAATCCGAATTTTCCACTACTGGCCCCTGAAAATCTCCCTCGTCACCTTCCTGGATCACCTCCAACTCCTTCTGACCATTGGGATCCCATTTGGAAAGGGGTGAGCATTCCAAAAAACCATCCTCCTCCTCACCATGAAAGAATCCACTAGGATTAACCACCCTATGCTTTGACTGACTCAGAATATGCTCAGGTCCATCCTGAAGCAACTCAAATCCACCCACCTGGCTCGGCAACACAGGCTCGACATCAAGATTACTACAATCTCCTCCCTTCGCACTTGGAGCCACCATAAGGTCATCTTTCTCTCCAAAACAGAGCTCCTCCCCACAACCCAGACCACACAGAGGAGAAAAAGTGTTATGGGTGGCAACGGCCAAATGATAGAATATATCAATTCTTTCTTCCATTTTCTCTCTATCATCTTCCATCCTCTCACTTTCCTGCCCTCTAAATGCACTCTTAAGGAACTATGATTGAAAGAAATCAAAATGAACTTTCAACCAGGCTAGTATGGGAGAAGTGGACTCACTTTTTAAATAAAATTTATTAGATATTTCTCAAACTGTAATTCTATATCTTAAGATGTCCCTTCCCCACTTTTTCTAAATTATTATTTTTTTTTGGAGGGGAATTAGACAATAAACCGAAATGGAATAAGAAAGATAATATCTTAAATCATGGAATAAGAAAGATAACATCTTAAATCATAAAATACTTTGAATTGCTAAATAGTTTATATGGTGACCACTTATCCCAAAAAAAAGAGGATATTTGAACAAAAATGGGTGGGAAACAGAGCCCCCTTGCCTTTGTTTCTTTGAAATTTCCTTTTGGCAGGAGTCATTGAAATTTCTTTGGAAAAAAAAGGGAAAACAATGCAATAGCCTACACTTTTGGCAAGAGTCCTAAAACGTTTTTACCATCGTTCAATTTTCCTCCTTTCTTTTACACAATGGCAATCCAAACAAGTTTTTCCTTGGAGAAAAATGTTTCATTTCTCTTGCCAAAAGTGTAGGCTTTTGCATACTTGTGTTAGAGATGAGTGATTATAAGGTATTGTCAATCCAAATGACACCTACTTGATAGTTTCAGTAAAATCATCATATAGTAGTTGTTACAATGCATTAGGGAACAATTTAAGTGAATGAAATGTGATATTGTTACACTAAGAGGTGTGCCTACTGTGTGACTTTTAAAACCACTGCAAATAATGAAGTGCATGAGCATAAGCTAATTTGATTTTGTTTTCCAACATTCTCTATAAAACAGAGGGTAGTAACATGATGAAATGGAATGCAATGTTTTTTAACATGTTAACAGAAAATAAAAAGGTTCTTTCTTGCACCCTATTTATGTTTGGCACTTAAGAGCAGGTGTATAACAAGAAGACCTTGTTTGTACTGCACCTTGTAATTTCTTGTTGTTAAAAACAAAAAACTTATTAGCATGTAATTTTAAAAGAATTATTAGTATATGATAGGTATGGTGATAGTCTAAACAGTAAGTCATCATTTGAGATAATCAATACATGAAATTTGGTTGAGGCAGGTTAGTACTTCATCCAATATTGGTCTCCCCTTAGGAGAAGTTTGGGCACACAGCAAGCCCAACTCTGTGGTTTTGGTAGCCTTTTCTTTAGTGCATCCATCTTTTAGTAGATTTTTGTGAAGTGCATGACCTTTAATGCGTTGCTTCTCCTTTGCACACATGATCAAATCTTTTTCTCTTTTCTTAGCTCCTGTAAAGGTCATTTCTTCAACTTTCATGATAAGCTGCAACATCAAGATGCCCAAGCTGTATACATCTGCTTTAGCACTTGCATGCACTGCATTATATTGTAAAATTATAAGTTAGTTTACACAAATACACACACATGTACGCACAAAGTTTGGTTTTTTATTTGGGAGTTTGTTACCTTTGATCTCTGGTGTTGAATATCCAGGAGTAGTTGTAGGTATGTTCCTACCATTTGGCATGGCCGAGCCAAAGTCACCTATCTTCACTTTTTCGCCTTGAACACACAGGAATAAAGTTTAGGCAAAATAGAAGATTTATAACATAAAAAATCTTGTGAAAGATAGCAAATTTTTTTTATCATTAACATACGTCTGTAATTGCTATAGATCTAATTTACCTCATCAAGTAAAATATTTCATGGTTTGAGTTCTGCATAAATGAACTGGGGTTCAAAGTTATGCATGAAAACAATGGTTGATGTTGTGTCCTTGAGAATGTTCAAAGTCTATTGCCATTAGATCTTGTCATGAGCATATATATAGAAGGTATGCTGAATTCTTTCCTTTTCATCTTCCATAGGACTACAATGGCAATAGACTCTGAACATTCTCAAGGACACAACATCAACCATTGTTTTCATGCATAACTTTGAACCCTAGTTCATTTATGCAGAACTCAAAGCAGGAAATATTTTACTTGATGAGGTAAATTGGATATATAGGAATTACAGGCGTATGTTAATGATAAAAAAAATTTGCTATCTTTCACAAGATTTTTTATGTTATAAATCTTCTATTTTGCCTAAACTTAATTCCTCTGTGTTTAGGGTGAAAAAGTGAAGATAGCTGATTTTGGCTCGGCCATGCCAAATGGTAGAAACATACCTACAACTACTCTTGGATATTCAGCACCAGAGATCACAGGTAACAAACTGCCAAATAAAAAACCAAACTTTGTGCATACATGTGTGTTTAATTGTGTAAACTAACTTATAATTTTACAATAAAATGCAGTGCATGCAAGTGCTAAAGCAGATGTATACAGCTTGGGCATCTTGATGTTGCAGCTTATCATGAAAGTTGAAGAAGTGACATTTCCAGGAGTTAAAGAGAAGAGAAAAAGATTTGATCATGTGTGCAAAGGAGAAGCAATGCATTAAAGGTCATGCACTTCACAAAAATCTGTAAAAGACGGATGCACTGAAGAAAAGGGTACCAAAATCACAGAGTTGGGCTTGCTGTGTGCCCAAACTTCTCCTAAAGGTAGACCAATATTGGATGAAGTACTAACCTGCCTCAACCAAATTTCATGTAAGTATTGATTATCTCAGATGCTGACGTACTGTTTAGACTATCACCATACCTATCATATGCTAATAATTCTTTTAAAATTACATGCTAATAAATTCATTTTGATTTCTTTCAATCGTAGTTTCTTAAGAGTGCATTTAGAGGGCAGGAAAGTTGAGAGGATGGAAGATGGTAGAGAGAAAATGGAAGAAAGAATTGATATATTCTATCATTTGGCAGAGAAGAAAAATGGAAGGACAGAAAAGAAAATTTATGGTTATTTTCCATCTAGGCTTTGTATTTTCAATCTTCCCAAAATGGCAGAAAAAGAGGAGAGAAAATGTACTATATGGTTGATTTAACAACTTTGCCCGTGAATTTTTTTTTTTTTTTGACTAGGTAAATAGAAGGATGAGGTTCACAAGGTTCGAACACTAGTATACAAGCACCGAAAGAGGTGTTGTAACCACTGGGTATTCCTCAAACCCCAATTTTTTTAAAAGATAATTCAATACAAGGATACACTAGGAATTTATTTTAATTGCTACTTACACACGTAGCCAATGGTCTTGAATTGAACTCACGACCTCACACTCCTTGTACTCTTATTATGAGACAAACAACCACTTAAGCTAGAACTCAGTGGCAGGAAATAATAGGAATTTAATACCAAAAAAAACATCCCTCCTATCAAACACCCGTAATAAAATAAAAAGAATTTTAGGCTGGGTTTGGATAGCAACGCGTTTGCATTGCTTTGCACGTTTGCGTTTTTTTCTGTGGGTCCTGTGCACTGTTCACGGGACCCGCAAGTACTTGAATTCAGCAAATATAACTTTAAAATTGGGTCCTATGGCATTATTCACTTATTTAAAAATTATTTTGTTACAATATTTTTAGTTATCTTTTTTCTTCTTCATTTTTTTCCCATTCTCCTTATATTTTATGAGAAAAGTTAACAGAAGTTCTAAGGGCATTGGTTTAGGAAATATTTTTATAGAAAATATTTTGAGACACTTTTTATGGAAAAAAAAAAAGGTAACTGATTATTTTTTATTTTTATTTTTTACAACTTTTTATATTCCCTATAAAAGTGGTATCAAAACTTAGAATACCACAATACACCTTTGGCATGGTGGTCACTCCACAAGTATACTTGCGGGGTGTCTGGGTTAGGGGGGGTAAGGACTGGAATTCAAGTCTCCAAGAGGAAGACTCACACAAATACACTTTTCTAAAATGGTCTATTAACAAATGCCCTTAAGGCACCCGTTAACCGGACCCATATTTTATTTATAAATGGTAATATTTTAGTCAAAAATGGCAGACCCACGTGGGCTTTTTAAGTTTTAAGTTGACTCTAGTTGTTTTGGCTTGGAGAGTGTGCAAGCCTGAGGGTGGGAGACGGGTGGTAACCTGTCTGGGTGATAATGGAGTTAGATGGCCCAAGGCTCTTAGTGGTGGGCTTGAAAATACAAAACTCACTGGTGGGCTTGTTAAAGCCCAACCCGAGGCTAGAGTATCCTCATTTAGTGAGGATATTTCGGTCAAACCAATGTCTTTTAAAGGACTTCTGGTCAAACCCATGTCTTTAAAGGACTTCCAGTTGGTTAGACTAAGTGGGTAAGAGGCGAGTGTTCGAGAGGAAGAACGAGGGGCTATTCCGTGTCGTCGGCGAGTGCAGCGGTGCTGGAATCTAAAGCCTCTGTTCAAGTCGCCTTGGTAAAACTTGGGTTTCTTGACGAGGGGGTGACCAATCGGAGGTTGAGGGACGAGACCCTTATGCCGATGGCTGGTGTTTTGGGTGTAGGGTAGACGGCGAGGCTGATGGGACCTGGTTTTGATGCTTTTTCTGCTCTTTGGCATCAGGGTGATGTTCTTAATCATTTCTCTCCTTTGTCGAACCTGGGTAGTGAGATGAGTCTATGTTTTGGAGAGAATGATAACTCCACGGTGGTTCCAGGTGAGAAGGGAGAAAAATGGAGCAATCCTAGTGTTGAGCTAGTGTCCCTAAGCTACTTGGATGGGGTTGAGCTATTATAGGAAGGGTCTAAGCAACTTATGCTTCGGTGGAAGAAAGTGGTTTTTTGGAGTGTTCACCTCTATCTAAATGGGATCCTAACGAACTAAAGGAGTTGGAGGTGATCTAGGAAGCTGTTGAGGGTGAGGTTCGACGATCAGCGATGAAAAATTCGAAATGGGTATGTAGCCTGATGAAATTTTTTTGTAGTATTGTGGGTTTTCCTATTGTCAAGCACGAAGCTCAATGTCTGGCTTTGTTTCGTCTTCTTGAACAAGACTGTATTGAGGTTAGGGTTTTCATGTGGGTCCTGTTAATTCGACTGGTATCTGTGTTTCTCACCTTCTATTTGCTGATGATACCGTTCTTTTCTGTGATGCCTCTAGAGAGCAGATTCTTTCTATTAGGCTGGTTTTGACTTGTTTCCAAGCTTTTATTGGTTTGAAGGTGAATGTGGGGAAAAGTGAAATTGAGGTGCGTAGCATTTAGGCTTTGGCTAATATCCTTTAGTGTAGGGTGGGCAGTTTGCCTATGATTTACTTGGGTATGCCATTGGGTTCTTGGCACAAAACAGCCTCTATTTGGAATCCGATCCTTGAGAGGATGGAAAAGAAGTTGTTAGGCTGGAAGCGGCTTTATTTGTCAAACGGTGGTAGACGTACCTTGTTGAGGAGTACCCTTTCAAGCCTTCCGACTAATTACCTTTCCCTTTTTACTATCCTTAAAGTTGTGGCGACTAGATTGGAACGCATTCAAAGGAACTTCTTGTGGGGTTCTTTAGTTGAGTGTTTTAAATATCCATTGGTGGCTTGGGAAAAGGTTTGCTTCCCACGTGAGTTGGGTGGTTTAGGAATTCTGAAGTTGGCGCCTTTTAATCAGGCCCTTTTAGGGAAATGGTTTTGGAGGTATGGCCATGAAACCTTGCATCTATGGCGAAGGATCATTGCCATGAAATATGGGGAAGGAAAAGGGGGTTGGTGCACTAGAGCTTGTAGTAGGGCTCATGGTTGTGGGTTATGGTCGAGCATTAGTGAAGGGTGGGAAACTTTCACTAAGCATTTATCTTTCGTGTTGGGGGATGGTGCTTGTATTCTGTTTTGGCATGATAAGTGGACTGGGGATGTTCCTCTCAAAATTCTTTATCCTCAGTTATTTTTGTGTTCTGCTAATAAGGAGGCTTGTATTTCTGAGGTGTTAAGCCCTCCAGTGGTTGATAATGATAGAGTGTGGAGTTTAAGATTTCAGAGGGATTTCAATGATTGGGAGTTGGCGGATTCCTACTCCTTTATTCATTTCATCCAAACTCGAATTCCTAGGGGTGGAGGGTGTGACAAACTTTGTTGTGATCTTAATGGCAGTGGGAAGTTTAATACTAGGTTCTTTTATCATAAGATTCGAAATGTAGCTCCTTCCACTTTCCCTTGGAAAGGAATTTGGAAAGTTAAGGTTCCTAAAAGGGTAGCTTTTTTTATGTGGACTGTGGCTCATGATTAGATTCTAACTTTGGATAATCGTATGCTTCGTGGTCGCCCTTTGGTGAATCGTTGTTGTTTGTGCTGTAGCAACGCGGAATCTGTGGGCCACCTGTTACTTTTCTGTTCGATAGCTCATTCTTTGTGGATGTATATGCTTCAGTTGTTTGGGATCGAATGGGTTCAGTTGTTTGGGATCGAATGGGTCATGCCAGGTTCAATTGTGGACTTATTATTTTGCTGGTATTATTGGCTTGGGAAGCATAACTCTGATATTTGGGATCTGGTTCTAGGTTGTTTAATGTGGATTATTTGGACTGAACGAAATCGGCGGTCTTTTGAGGATGAGGGGAAAACTTTGGTTCAGTTATTATTGTATTGCCAGCGGACCCTTGTTGATTGGTCTCGTTGTTGGGGTTATTCGAATTGTTCTACCCTTTTGGATTTTCTTTCATCTATTAGAATAGATTAGGGGCTGCTCCTGTCTTTTTGTTCCTTTTTTTCTCTTTTCCTTTGTTCACTACTATGAACTCTTTGTGTTTCTCTTGCTTCTCCTTTTTAATAATATTCTCTTATTACTTATCAAAAAAAAAAAAAAAAAGTGAGTGTTGGGACTTTTAAAGAAATTGTGAACTCAAAGCAGAAAGAGCTCAGGGAACTTAAAAGTTTGTTTTCTTCAATTAATTATGATGGGGTAGCTTCTAAGGGGAGGTACAAAGATTTCTCCTTAGGTTCGGGGGTGATTACCAGTTTTAAATGAGTTTACAGTTGCTATCTTGGAATGTTAGGGGATTAAACAATCCTCAAAAGCAAGAGGTTTGTAGAAATCTTCTCAAGGAGTGGAAGTGTGATATAGTTTGCTTCCAAGAAACTAAGCTGTCTTCTTTAGACTCTTTAGTTGTTCGAAGCCTTTGGGGTAGTTCGTACCTAGATTGGGTGCCTCTAGATGCAGTGAATACTGCATGGGGGGTGCTATTGGTTTGGGACAAGAGAGTTTTTGAAAAAGTTGATTGTGCTGTGGGTCTTTTTTTTGTTAATGTCTTATTGAAGGGGGTTGTAGATGATTTTGTTTGGGCTTGTTCAGGAGTGTATGGGCCTAATGATGATAGTTAGTGGGGTGCTCTATGGGAGGAGCTTTCAATGATGCACTCTAGGTGGAATACGGCTTGGTGTGTGTTTGGGGATTTCAATACTATTTGGTTTCCGAGTGAGATTTGGTTGTGAGGCTTTAGTCCGGCTATGTTTGCATTTTTAGACTTCATTGAGGCTAATTTCCTGGTGGACTTACCCCTTGAAGGGGCTTTGTTTACTTGGTTTAGAGATTTAGGGAGGGATTGTATGTCAAGAATAGATAGAACCTTGGCATCAGTGGATTAGGTTGATCACTTTGGAAACGTGTCTCAAAGGGTACTCCCTCGAGTTGTTTCTGATCATTGCCCTCATTTGGTGGTGGTGGGTAATGTTAATAAAGGTCGGAGCGCCTTTAAGTTTGAGAATATGTGGTTGAAAGAAGAGGGTTTTGTAGAGATGGTTCGGCAATGGTGGAATGGGTACTGCTTTTTTGGTTCTCTAAGCTTTATTCTGGCTCGTAAACTTAAAACTCTTAAAGATGACTTGAAAAAGTGGAATAAGGAGGAATTTGGGGATTTGACCTTTAGTAAGAAATGTATTTTATTTGAATTGTTGGGTTTGGATGCTAGGGAGGACTTGTTAGGTCTTTCACAGAAAGATCAAACTCGTCGTATTTAGATTAAAGGTGAGATTGCACATCTTGCCTTTTTGGAGGAGATTTCTTGGAGACAGAATCCTGAACCTTATTTGTGAAGGAGAGGGGTAATAATACTCGCTTCTTCTATCGAGTAGCAATCTCCCATAGAAGAATTAATCATATTCGGGGTATAGAGGTGGATGGTGTCCTTTATGAGGATGAGGATGAGGATGAGGAAAAGGTGCAGGCTAAGGTGGTCCATTTTTATCGGAGTTTGTACATTGAGTCAGATATTTGGCGCCCATCTTTGGATGGTTTAGAGTTTGCTAGTTTTGAGGAGGATGAGCGGCTTGATTTAGAGAGGGATTTTTCTAAGGAGGAAGTGGTCAAGGTTCTCCTAGAGATGGAAGGTGATAAAGCCCCATGTCCTGATGGTTTCACTATGAAATTTTTTTAAAAATGCTAGAGTGTAGTGGAGAAAGATGTCATGACCTTTTTTGATCATTTCCATAAAAAGCTCAGAGTTTGAACGGTCTCTGAATGCTTCTTTTCTATCTTTGATTGCCAAGAAAAATAATGCTTCGTATATCAAAGATTTTAGGTCTATCAGCTTAGTGGGCAGTGTGTATAAGCTTTTGTCTAAGTTTTTGACAAATAGATTAAGGTGGGTGTTGGATAAACTTATTTTGGAGTCACATAATTCTTTTGCTGGTGGCAGACAGATTTTGGATTTAGTGCTTATTGCAACTGAATGCTTAGACAATAGACTGAAATGTCGTACTTTGGGGGTGGTGTGTAAGTTAGACATTGAGAAAGCATATGATAATGTGAACTAGGACACTTTGTTTTATCTGTTGGAGATGATGGGCTTTGGGGGTAGATGGAGGAGTTGGCTTAAGACTTGTGTCACTACCGTTTGTTTCTCAGTTTTGGTTAATGGATCTCATGTTGGTTTCTTTGGTAGCTCTAGAGGTCTTAGGCAAGGTGATCCTTTGTCTTCCCTTCTCTTTCTTTTGATCATGGAGGTTTTAAGTCGTATCCTAAAGAAAACTGAGGAAGGAGGTTTCATTCAGGGTTTTCATGCGGGTCCTAGTATTTCTACTGGTATCCGTATTTCTCACATTCTATTTGTTGATGATACCATTCTTTTCTGTGATGCCTCTAGAGAGCATAGTTTTTCTATTAGGTTGGTTTTGACTTGTTTTCAAGCTTTTACTGGTTTGAAGGTGAATGTGGGGAAAAGTGAAATTGTCCCTATTGGGGAGGTGAGCTACATTCAGACTTTGGCTAATATTCTTCAATGCAAGGTGGGCAGTTTGCCTATGCTTTACTTGGGTATGCCATTGGGAACCTCATATAAAACAGCCTTTATATGGAATCCGATCCTTGAGAGGATGGAAATGAAGCTTTTAGGCTGGAAGCGGCTTTATTTGTCAAAGGGTGGTAGACTCACTTTGCTGAAAAGTACCATTTCAAAGACTCGCTTTGCTGAAAAGTACCCTTTCAAGCCTTCCAACTTATTACCTTTCCCTTTTTACTATCCCTAAAGTTGTGTCTACTAGATTGGAACGCATTCTGAGGAATTTCTTATGGGGTTTGTTAGTTGAGTGCTTCAAATATCCTTTGTTGCCTTGGGAAAAGGTTTGCCTACCGCATGAGTTGGGTGGGTTGGGAATTTGGAATTTGGCGTCTTTTAATTAGGCCCTACTTGGGAAATGGCTCTAGAGGTATGGCCATGAAACCACTCATCTATGGCGAAGGGTCATAGCCATGAAATATGGGGAGGGAAAAGGTGGTTGATGCACTAGAGCTAGTAGAAGGGCTCATGGTTGTGGGTTATGGCAGAGTATTAGTGAAGGGTGTGATACTATCGCTAAACATTTCTCTTTTGTGGTGGAGGATGGTTCTCGTATTTTTTTTTGGCATGATAAGTGGACAGGGGATGTTCCTTTTAAAATTCTTTATTCTCAGTTTTTTGCCCTCCAGTGAGTGATGATGACAGAGTGTGGAGTTTAAGCTTTTATAGGGATTTCAATGATTGGGAGTTAGCGGCTTCCTACTCCCTATTTTATTTCATACAAACCCGAATTCTCAGGAGTGGAGGGTGTAACAAGCTTTGTTGGGATCTTAATGGAAGTGGGAAGTTTGATATTTGGTCTTTTTATCATAAGATTCGAAATGCAGCTCCTTCCACTTTCCCTTGGAAATGCATTTGGAAAGCTAAGGTTTCTAAAAGGGTGGCTTTTTTCACGTGGATAGCAACTTATGGTCAGATTCTTACCTTGGATAACCTCATGCTTCATGGTCGTCCTTTGGCGAATCGTTGTTGTATGTGCTATTGTAATGTGGAATCTATTATCACCTGTTACTTTTTTGTCCGATAGCTCATTCTTTGTGGAGTATATGCTTCGGCTATTTGGGATCGAATGGGTCATGCTAGGTTCAGTTGTGGACTTATTATTTTGTTGGTATAATTGGCTTGGGAAGCATAGTTTTGATATTTGGAATTTGGTTCCAGGCTGTTTATTGTGGACCATTTGGACCGAATGGAATCGGCGGTCTTTTGAAGATGAGGGGAAAACTATGGTTCGGCTATTAGAGTTTTGCTAACGGACCCTCTTTGATTGGTCTTGTTGTTGGGGTTTCTCGGATTGTTCTACCCTTATGAATTTTCTTTCGTCTATTAGAATAGATTAGGGGCTGCTTTTGTCTTTTTGTTCCTTTTTCCTTAGTTCACTACCGTGAACTCCTTGTATTTTTCGTGCTTTTCTTTTATTAATAATATTCTCTTCTTACTTATCAAACAAAAAAAATAATATTCTGGTGTACCAACTAACTCAAGGCATGTACTTCTGCTTGCAAATTCGATAGAACAAGCATTGTTAAACAAGAGAGAAAGAGAGAGAGAGATTTTATTTTATCTTTTTCGTGTTTTTCTCTCTTTGATTCCTTTCTTGAAGCAGTTCAACAATTTCTTCATTTGCTCTTGAATTTACACAGCAAATCCTCAAATTTGTTGATTTCTTAATTCAATTTGCAAATTTCTTCTATCAAGTTTTGTCCTTTCTTCCGATCCAGTAAATTTATTTATTTATTTTTTATCTTAGTTTTCTTCTATTCCATCTATTGACTCCGATTCAATTTCTTCTCCAACAATGGCTGCTACTTAAAGCACAGTTCATATCAAAGATGATTCAAATCCATATCACTTGCAAAGTGATGATAATCCAGGTTCCAAGCCACTGTTCTTGTCTCTCAACTCCTCAGAGGACAATTACAATACTAGGAACAGTTTCTTTCTTCTTGCATTGATTTCAAAGGACAAGATTAGCTTCATCGATGGAAGCATTTCACAGCCTACAAATCCCACAGATCCTTTATTCAACTCCTAGAGACAATGCAATACAATGGTCCTTTAATGGATTCTCAACTCCATTTCGAAGGACATCACTTAAAAGTGTAATGTATTTCAATACTGCTAGGGAGGTGTGGGTTGATCTGAAGTGAAGATTCTCACAGGGCAATGGGCCTTGATTGTTTGAGTTACAAAAGGAAGTTCTCCTACTCAGGATAATGTGACTGTTAATGGCTATTACATGAAATTTAAGGCTGTTTTGGGATGAGTTAAAGGCCTATAATACTTGCACTTGTGGACATCAAGAGTACCAAATTACCATGTCTTTTCTGATGGGTTTAAATGAGTCTTTTGGTGCTATTAGAGGTAAGATATTAGTCCTAGAACCCTTACCACCTCTTCATAAAGTGTTTTCACTTGTGTCTTAAGAAGAGAAACAAAGAAAGGTTGGGAGTGGGTCAAATGTTGGAACTGAATCAGCAGGAGTCATGGCTAAGGCTCAACTCACAGCATTCGCAGTATTAACAGTACAACAAAGGGAATTACTCTAACAAGCCTAAGAAAGAAAGACCTCAGAGCTCACATTATTGTTTACTTGGGCATGTTGTTGACAAATCTTGGAAAATACATGGTAATCCTCTTGGTTACAGGACCAAAGACAAATCTCAGTGGTGGCAAACCAAGTTACTGTGAACTCTTTAGACTCAGCATTTGACACTGGGGGAGAAGATTTAGCTCAAGTAGCATTGACTTAAGGTGTGTTTGGTTGGGGTGAAAACAAGGAGAATGGAAAATAGGGAGAGGAGAATAGGGTGGAAAATGCCGTTTTCCATTGTTTGGTTGGGGAAGGAAAATAGGAGAGAGATAAAATAGGGGAGAAACCCCTGGGCCCACTTTTTTAATCCTCCCAAATCGGGAGAAAAATGTGGAGAGAAAAGTGCTGTGAAAGCACTTTTACACAAATACCCTCACCTACCCCTCATTCATCAGACTTTCTCTTCTCATCCTTATCACTTTTGCCTCTTCTCATCCTTACCTTCACTGCACACCACTTCTAGGTTCTCTTCTCTCTCTCTCTCTCTCTCTCTTTTTTTCAACATGACCTGATCAAGTTGATACAAAATCTTTTGCCCAATTAAATTTATATGTACACTATTGTAATTTTTACATTATAATAATATAAATATATATGTATGATGTGGTAAATTTTATATTATTTAATGAATACAAATAAATCTATTTCTTACATATTATGTAATACGGGTATAATAGTCAACTTATATAAATTACATTTTCCATCCTTCCATTTTTCTCTCCAACCAAACAAAAGAGTTTTTCACCCTCCCACTTTTCCACCTCTCCAACCAAACACACAAGAGGGAAAACCAAATATTTTCTATCCTTCTACTTTTCCATCATTTCACAATTTTTCATCCTCACTTTTCCACTCCTCCAACCAAATAGACCCTTAATCTCGGTATCAGCAATTTCTCAACATGCTGAACTAACAAACTTTTCTTGTCAATTAGTGCATGCCAGAAGGGGCACAGGGTAATCATCAAGTAGCAAGTCTTTTAGTCCCATTTCACACATATCAGGTAGTCAGTGTTTTTTCCTTAATCCAAAGCACAATGTTGATGACCATTCTATTTTTTCTCCATATTCTTTTGATATTTCTACTATACATTCTGATGATTGGATTATTAACAGTGGAGCCACTGATTATATGGTCCATTCCATCAATTTTTTCACTAAAATTACATCTATTTGCTCACATCACTGTTAAATTGCCTAATGGGGAATCTGTTATAGTAACTCATATTACCAATATTACCAATACCCAAGATTACCATCTACAGTTCTACATATACTATGCATGAGCATGAGAGTACAAATTTTCTTTACATTAAAATTTTTTTTTTTCACCTGGTGCTGTTATGTGATGCCTAACTAAAACAAAATTATTTAGATTGTTATTCAGCCAAAAAAAAAAAAAAAAAAAAAAAACCCAATTGAGATTAGAGATTACCAAAATCTTGAAATCTCTTTTGTCTTTTGAATTAAAGAGTTCCTGGCATTAAAAAGTAAAAGAGAGAACCTTCAGTCAGGTCCTGGTGTAAAGAAGGCATTTTACGCCACCAATGATGTGCCGCCATGTCATATTTCTATTGATCTTACAATATGCTCTTGCACACACAAGTATAACTCAATTAAACACAAAATTCTCAAACACCTATCAGACCTGAGAAGCTTCAATGCCTCTCATCTCCTCCTCTCCTCGTACCACCGGACCTCCACCTCGCCATTGGAGCCGCCGCACACATCGGTCAAGAGCTAGCGTTGCCGCACCGGATTCTCATCAAGGTATCACAAATTTAATGGAATTTTGGGTCCGGCTTCCTTCTCATTCTCTCCCATTTTTTTTGAGACATGGGTTTGTGATTTTAAGCTCAAAAGAGAGAGTCTTTAAGGCTTTTCCAATAAACCCATTTGATTTTAAGCACAAGGAAGAAAGAGAAAGTCTTTCTTTGTTGTGTCCGCAAAAGTCTTTGAAGCTTTTGAAACAAGCCCATTAGATTTTTATCAATCTTAAGCTGATTCCCACCTCAAAGTTTCAATCTTTAATTATTTTTTTTCTCTCTTTATTGTTTCCACAGAATTTTTAAGACATGGGTTTTGTGATTTTAAGCAAAGAAAACAAAGTTCTTGAAGCTTTTGCTGCAAACCCACCTTCGTGTCATTTTTTTTCTTAATCTTCTTTTCCTTAAATGTGATAGTCATTATCATTAATACGTATTCAAAACCCAATGTTTCAGTGTTCTTGCTCTTCAATTTAACACCCAAACACTTCCCTATAGAACTATCAGCCACTAAAGAAGCATCTCCAGCAAGAACTATTTTAGGAGCTCAAACATTTGACGAGGAGTGGAAAAATGAATTGGGTTTCAAAGCTCAAACCTTGACCAATGGGGAGGAACTGGTGCGACGGTGCCAGCTCTTGACCGATGTGTGCGGCAGCTCTAGCAGTGGGGTGGAGGTCCGGTGGTACGAGGAGATGAAGGGCGTTGGAGCTTCTCAGGTCTGATAGGTGTTTGAGAATTTTGTGTTTAATTGAGTTATACTTGTGTGTGCAAAGAGTGTATTGTAAGATCAATGGAAATATTACGTGGCATCACATCATTGGTGGCGTAAAGGGCCTTCTTTACGCAGGACCTGACTGAAGGTTCTCTCAAAGTAAAAATAAGGGAAATCAAATCAAAGCAATAAAAATGAAATCAATAAATGCATAGTAAAATTTGATTTCTTACACTTTGGTTGGTTGTAGTGAGAGAAAGGAAAAGAGAAAGGGCAGGTGAAGGGATTCTTGAGACTAAAGAAAAAGGGAGAGATTTGGGTAGACTAGGCCATTTACTAGTGGGTTTACTTCGCAATGGTTGTTTGGAGCCCAAAATTGGAAAATTAAGTTGGGCTGGACTTTGTGAGTTATACACTTTTTTGTTGATAAGTAAGAAAATTATATTAAAGAAGCACAAGAGAACAAAGACAACACAAAGGATACAGAGAGGGGAACAAAAAGAAAAAAGAAAAGAAAAGAAAAGAACAAAAAACAAAAACACAAAAAAAAAAAAAAACCAACAAAGACTAATTACAAAGAAGAGAACTAAGGAACATAGGGATAGAATCACTAGAGGTGAGTCCCCAAGCCCTAGACCAGTCAAAAAGAGTGCCACTAAAGTAAGCAAGCAGCTGATCATTGGTTTTGTCCCTATCCTCAAAAGTGCGCCAGTTACGCTCCCTCCAAATGCACCACATAAGGCACAACGGATCTAGATTCCAAACCCTAGAAAAGTGCTTTCCGAGCCAGTTCCACCAGCCGCAAAGAGTGTCTGCAATCGATCTAGGCAAGACCCAAGAAATCCCAAAAGATCTGAAAACCAAGCTCCACAACTGAAAAGTTTTTCCACAGTGAAGAAGCAAGTGATTCGCCGACTCCCCATTACTTCGACACAAGATACACCAATTAACAAAATCAAAGCCTCTACACCGTAGAATGTCCCCTGTAAGAATCTTCTCCCAAGTTGCAGACCAAACAAAGAAAGAGACATACACCGGGGCCTTAACCTTCCAAACACCTTTCCAAGGGAAAATAATAGGCAAGGGACAACGAAGCTTATCATAGAACGAGCGAACATCGAACTCCCCCTTCTTTGATAGCTTCCAAATCATACGATCTCTTTGCTCAGCCTGAGGTAAATTATCACCCAGGATATGAAGGAAATCATCCACATCTCCCGACTCCCAATCATTCGGGTTTCTAAGGAGAAGCACCTTCCAACTCCTCCGAGCCTCGGTCCCCATCCGCTCGAGAGACGAAGCAATAGAAGCCTCCCTATTGATAGCAATCCCATACACAACCGGAAAGGAAAGGTGGAGAGGTAAGTCCCCACACCACTGATCCATCCAAAACCTCACCCTATCCCCCATCCCTACCTCAAACCGAATGTGTTTGCTAAACACCTCCCAACCTTTTCGGATACTTCTCCATAAACCACATCCATAACCACCCCTGCCTAATTTGGATGTCCAACCCCCCCACTCTTCTCCAAACTTCAGGGCTACTACCCTCCGCCAAAGACGAGTCTCCTCAACCCCAAACCGCCATAACCATTTCCCTAGTAAAGCCTTATTAAACATAGTTATCTTCCTTATGCCCAAACCACCATTAACCTTAGGAGCACACACCTTATCCCACCCCACCAGATGAAGCTTCGAATCCCCCCACAAGAAATCCCTCTGAATCTTCTCAAGCTTATTAGCCACATGCGAGGGAATGGTAAAAAGTGATAAATAGTAAGTAGGAAGACTAGAGAGCGTACTCTTAATCAACGTCAATCTACCACCTTTAGACAAATACAACCTCTTCCACCCGGCCAAATTCCTGTGGAATTTCTCCAAAATAGGATTCCATATAGAAGGTGACTTATGGGAGGCCCCCAGCGGCATACCGAGATAAGTCATAGGCAAAGACCCAATCCGACAACCTAGAATCTCTGCCAAAGCATGAACGTTATCAACCACTCCTACAGGAACCAACTCAGTCTTCAAGACATTAACCTTCAAACCTGTCACAGCCTGAAAACAAAGGAGGAGCATCCGCACATGAAGGATCTATTCCGCATCCGCGTCACAAAAAAGAATAGTATCGTCCGCAAACAGAAGATGCGAGACACATTCTCCAACACCTCGGCTACCAACAGCTTGGAAACCCCTGATCAAACCAGCACCTTCTACTCTTTTCAACATTCTACTTAAAACCTCCATCATGACCAAGAACAACATCGGAGATAGCGGGTCCCCTTGTCTTAGACCCCTCGAACTCCCAAAAAAATCAGCTGGCGACCCATTAATCAAGATAGAAAACTAGACAGAAGAAATACAAGTGCGAATCCAACTACACCATTTCTCTCCAAAGCCCATTCTCTTCAGAAGATCTAGAAGAGCCTCCCAATTCACGTGATCATAAGCTTTCTCAATGTCAAGCTTACAGATGATCCCCGGAATCTTGCTCTTCACACGACTATCAACACATTCATTAGCAATAAGAACTGAGTCAAGAATCTGTCTACCACCCACAAAACCATTCTGAGACTCAGAAATCAGCTGGTCTATAACCTGCTTCAACCTATTTGCCAAAACCTTCGACAAAATCTTGTATAAACTCCCCACCAGACTGATAGGCCTGAAATCACGAATATTGGAAGCATCGTTTTTCTTGGGAATAAGAGCTAAAAAAGTAGCATTCAAAGATTTCTCAAACTTACAATGGCTGTAAAACTCCTCAAAAACTGCTAGAACATCCCTTTCCACCACTCTCCAGTAATGGTGGAAAAAAGCCATAGAGAAACCATCCGGACCGAAGCTTTGTCTCCTGCCAACTCATGAAGAGCTAAAAGAATCTCCTCCTTTTCGAACCTCCTTTCAAGCCAACCCCTCTCTGACCCATCTATCTGATCAAACTCCAGTCCTTCCACAAAGGGCCTCCACTCTTCCGACTCCTTGTACAGATTTTTATAAAAGTTTACAACCTGAGCCGCCATCTCAGATTCCTCCTCATAAAGAACCCCATCCACCTCCAAAGTGCTCAGCTGGTTAAACCTCCTCCGGGAATTAGCCATCTTATGGAAGAATTTAGTGTTATTATCTCCTTCCTTAATCCATAACATCCTGGACTTCTGTCTCCAAGATATTTCTTCCAAAGAGATAAGGTTCTCAACTTCAAATCTCGCCGACTCTTTCTCACAAGACTCTGCATCAGAGAGACCGAACTCCCCTTCCTTGGCGTCTAGAGATTTCAAAGTCTCTAATAATTGAGCCTTTTTGCGACCAACATGATCAAACTCCAATCGATTCCACTGAATAATGTCCTCTTTCAAGGCCTTCATCTTCTTGGCAAACACAAAACTGGGAGTGCCAGAGAAAGAATGGCGATTCCACCACGACTGAACTCTATCAATAAAGCCATCCGACTTAAGCCACATATTTTCAAACCTAAACGGACTTTTCCCCCTCGCCATTCCCCCCACCTCCACTAGAATAGGGGAATGATCTGAAACAGGACGAGGTAAAATCCGTTGGGTCACATCCGGAAAATGCTCTTCCCAATCCTGGGACACCAAACTCTGTCTATCCTAGACATCGAAGGCCGAACTGACCCTCTAGACCAAGTGTAGCTCCCTCCCTCCAAAGGCAAATCCGACAAATTAAGGTCCCCGATGAACTCCGAAAAAAGTTCCATAGCCGGAGTGAGACGAGAATTACCCAATCTCTCGCTAGGGAAGCGTACAATATTGAAGTCCCCAATACAACACCAAGGAACATTCCAATATTGCTGCGCACCAACCAACTCATCCCACATTAACCCCCTCTCATTGTTATCAATAGGGCCATAAACCCCGGAGCACGCCCAATTGAACCCATCTCCCACCCCTTGCCACCGGACAGACACAGAGAAAGAACCCACCAAAACTTCCGACCTCTCTAGGACCCTCCTATCCCACATCAGCAGAATCCCACCGACTGTTTGGACAGCGTCCAAGGCCACCCAATCCACATAGGGGCAGCTCCATACACTCCCCACCATCTGTCTATCCACGCCAGTAAGCTTAGTTTCTTGAAGGCAAATAACGTCGCACTTCCAACCATGCAATAAATTTTTAACTATTGAGCGTTTCCGACGATCATTCAAACCCCTAACATTCCAAGAAAGAATTTTTAAATTCATAAAAATAATGATACCCCAACTGAAAGTTAGCTCAACCGTCAACACATTACCGACTATCATAGTTAACCGAAGATTGCAGGTTCCTCAACTCTCTCTTTCCTCTGTCCTTATAACTAGGAGCTTTTCTAGAGAGAGTAGCTTTCCGGTTCAACGCTTTAGCGGCCTCCGTCTCCTTCTCAATCTTTTGTAATAAATCGATACATAACCTCTCATGACGATTCAAAGGTAGCCCCACCAATTTACTGAAGCCAGGAAGTTTATTCTGCACCCATCTTGAAGTATCCAATGTATTCACACACCCCATTGCCTCGATATCACCATTCGACTCAGCAGACAATTGTAACCCAGAGGGATTAATGGCCATCAAAGGGACAGGAGAGTTATCCTCTCCACCCAAAACCTTGTCTGACATGGACCAATCTTCCTCCCCTAAAGCACTTGCCCCAGAGACAGCACACACATCCTTCATAGGTGACTCCACAAGGCTGGATTGCTCAGAATCAAGGGCTGTGATACTGACCAGACCACCAGAATCCCTTTCTTGTTCTCCCCGGACCACAAATCCAGCCTTCATAAAACTCAGAAGCAAAGTAGATAAAGAGAGCTCAACCGACGGCCCCAAAAACTTCAAATCTGCCTTACCCGGAACCTCCATGAGCTCACCGGAGCTAGGACCGGCGGAGAAGAAGTCGCCGGACTTTCCCAGGGAGACCGGCGACACAATCGCGCAATTTCCGGCGACGGAGGGGTCGCCGGCCTTACCCAGAGAGGCCGCGACCTCGCCGGAAAGGCTATCGGCATCACCCATGCCCTGGAGGGGCTCGTCGGAGCTACCGGCAAGAACCCCAGACAGATCCGACGGCGCCGATAGCTTGCCAGAGCTATAACCAGCGACGGAGGGCTCATCGGCTTGAGCGATGCACCCTATGCTCCAGTCTGTGTCTCCAGACCCAGACACAGCCAATAACGAAGCCTGGGCTGGGCCACCTACACCAGCCAAAGACCCTTCACTTACTTCAAAAGTACTTGGGCCGGAGAAGATGGGTTTAGGAGGACCCACATTTTGATCAATCAGGACTGGGCTTGATCCAAGGCCCACGAATGGCTTAACAGCCCTTTTGGAACCTTTAGGAACCCATAAAAGGGATTTAGAAAGATCAGATGCTCTCTCCTTACCAGCTGCCCGAGGAGCTTCACTGAGCCACGTTCTTTTTCTTCTCTTTCTCTCCCAGGAAACCCGCCTCCTACTTGTCACATCCACTTCCACGACAAGACTTCTCCCTGCCCAGCCAGCACTCCCAACGTCACTCTTCTTCCTCTTATCATAAGTTTTTGAATTCAAACTGACTGCCAAAGATTGCCCACATCCCTCTGCCACCTCATGCCTATGGCTCTCCCTCCCAGCCCCTCCCATCCCCTCCATTTTTTCAGAAATCCTCACCGGAGGAGCCCCTATTTTTATACCAGTGATTCTCAACTTCTCCCCCATTTTCTCCTCTCCTTTATGTGTTATCTTACCCTTGCCTGAAAATCCTAAGGGCTTGGGCTTCTTTATATCCTCTGTTCTTCCATGGAGACCTTGAACAACTTCAGTAAAGGTTCTAGACTGATGAACCTCCAAGTTGCACCTCCGCCCCTGAGGAATAAATTTGGGACCATTAACTCCCACTGCATATTGAGAGGGGTTCAATACTTTTCTAAGTTCAAGACCAAAAGCCCTCCAGCCATATCTCTCCTTTCCTTCCGGTATAATAATGGACCTCCTAGCCCCACCTGTTTTGAGCTCAGTCAACAACAAGAACTGACCAGAGGAATTGGAACTCCATTGAAGAGTAAAGGCTGTGTCTCCTTCTCTAAGAATAAAAAACTGTTTGGAACTCACCCCAACAACTATGTGTTCTATGTTGGACATCAACCAAAAAGCTGCATTCTTGCCCAAAAAGACTGATCTCATACAGAATTTGCCCCTCTCAAAAATCTGTAACCTGAAAAAACGACCCCCTTCCTCTAAAACTAACTGAAAATGTTTGGATTCTAGGAAGAAACTACGGACCCCCCCCCATGGAAATGCTAAAATACCGAGAACAACTATCTCAGAGAGAAAAGAGAGAGAACAGAGAGAATTTCTGATTGTCTTGTGTCAGTTTAGTAATATTAGTTAATAAGTTTTTGAGTTATACACTTAACAAACAGAGAAATAATAAGTTGACCAACGTTGCAGAGAAAGAAAACAAAACACTCACCCCTAACCAGCACAAATCTAATTGGTATTGTGTGAAAAAGATGACCATAATCTGAGAGAGAACGAACTAGGTACAGATCTGATTGGTATCATTCAATCTACCGAGATAGACATTGTAACAAAGGCTTCCTAACTTGTGAATTGCCCTGCTTCTTCAACATCTTGAAACCAAACCAAAACCTCATCTTCCATATGATATGAAGCCAATGGTATCTTCTAGTTGGGTGGAGTATTGTACAATTGAAAGAATTGGTGAGCTTTATAGACTCAACCTGATGGTTTCTCACCCATGAACTTAGGAAATTCTAATCTCATGCTGAATTGGTGAAACTGGAGGTGAAAGCCTCACTGGCAATGTAACTTTCCGCCCCACTTCTTCTGTCAATAGAAAGCTATGGTACTCTTTGGGTTCAAAGAAAGCCATATGTGACAAAGTAAAAGTAAAATAGTCTTGCCTATAAACCTTGTCTTGACTTTACAAAGTTTTAACTTGTTGCCTTACTTTTCTATTCCCTCACTATGTTTCTCTGTAATTGTCGCTTATAGTTACTGAATTAGATGAAATAAGGAAAGAAGTATTGCTACTTAGGGTTAATGTCAAGTAAGCTGAGAAAGAATTGCACACCATAAAGAAAGATATTTAATCTCTACAGAAGCGATTAACAGTTACAGGACACACAAAGGATGAAACGTTCAAATGCATTCTTCAACTGAGGAAACTGCATGATCAGGAGGTATGGTAATTTTCATCTGGTTTCTAATTCTATATATTTTGCCTCTTCTTACCATTTGTGTCAAACATATTGTATATATAACTCTTCCTGTAAGAGGCTCATGGAGAGTCCTTTCATAGTAAGTTATAATTTCATGCTGTTTAAGGTGCACGGTTGCAAGCTGAGAGTAATGTACAATTGTCCAATAGACTGCTTTAAATCTATGTTAATCAACTACACACACACACACACACACACACACAGTATTTACTAAATGTGTAAGACATATAGATATGCCTAACCATGTATGTCACACAAGTTTGCACAATTTTTGGAGTTGGCTATAGATCCTCAATTGACTAGGTAGACCACATGTACTATTTTCCTCTATTCAATTTTATTTGAAGTCATATAATCTGTTACTTCCTAGATTGGCAAGTCATTTATTACTACTTCTATTAGTGTAATGTTAGCTTTGGTCTTTGTCTACATTTTTTCGCTCCTTTAATATGAATCAACTCACTATTTCTCATTGGTGCATTAATTGCTATCCTTTGAACAAGTCACACATGTTCTATGATTTTATTTTTTATTTTGTCATTTAACTTTTTAGCTGTAATTGTAACTTCTAGTTTCTAGTTTGCATAAGATGCCATTTTTTCTTCAATGATTTTTCTCCGTGGATAAACCAAATCTTCTCCTTTTTTCACACATACGCTAATGTAACTTTTGAAGACTGTTAAGTGTCATGCATAACCATTTGTGAAACCACTTTAGTTATTTATTCTGTATGATTCACAGCCTTGCTGCAAAATTCTCCACCTTTTGTCAAGTCATTTAATCTTATATTTGTTCTGTGAAAGCATTGCCTTACTTAATATTGACAAAAATTGGTAGAAAAAAGATGCCTCAAGGATCCTAGGCAATAAGAAAAATGTAACTAGCTGGTCACCTTGACATGTGTATTTGTTTAAACGAGCCTTTAAGTTTTGGGATAGGGTTTTTGACTTATATGGAGTAACACTACGAGGCACTCTGCCAGGAAGAATGTTTAGGCCAAAAATGAACAAAATTGGGTTCTCATGCTGTCAAACCTTGTAGTTTCCGAAAATTTTAAATGGTATTTCAGAAAAGTATGAACAATTTAAGCTAATGAAAAGTCAATAGTTCATAATCTTCTTATCAGCTTAACATTTCAATATGTAGAAATCTAGTTAGATCATTAGTTTGTGGAATTGAACTTTCAAGTAGGCCTGGGAGTTTTAGCAAACAAGGCTTGAACACATGAGATCCTATTGGACTATGCCTTCACCTGATTCAGACACTTTAAGGTTACTGTATTGTATTTACAATTAAATAAGCGAATATTTTGTACTATCCAAATGTGCTCTCTTAAGGAGTCAAGCTGTCTTTATGTGCTCTCTGATATATTGTGTAGTTGCTTTATCATAATTTCAGAGTTCCTGCTATTATCAATGCCGATCACTCTTAAAGAATGCCAGAAAACTAGCTCAAAAGAAAGACGTAGCAGCCCTTGGGGAATTGTCTTGTGGACAGGTATTGTCAAAATCCTTCCTCCATTTTTATTATTGCACTGCTTTGACCCTGTCTATATAATTATTAATGTTATTAAATTCTTTCTTGATTAGATTGATAGATTTATGTCCCAATGGAACAACAGTAAAGCTTTTAGAGATGAATATGACCATATGATAAAAGAACTTTGACATCGCTTGACTGCTGACAGTTGTGAGGATGGATGAATGAGAAACTCTGGTGACAAATCACTCATTTCAGTGACTCTGGCAAAGCATCAAACCAGAGATAATAAGTTACAGAAAATTGAAATTACATTTGAAAGATGCCAAAGAGCTACTAATTCCCTCTCTTGAACAAAAACCTGTATGCCATTTTCATATACATTTTTAGTTGGGATGTGTATTTTACATATCCTAACTGCTATCATTGAGTGTTACACAAGTCTTCACCACTATGCTATTTTGTTCATAGCTCATTTCAAGCACAGACATCAAGTTGAACATTATATCCTTGTGTGTAGCATATATATCTGAATCTTCCTTTTTGGGAGTGTAGTTTAACTAAGTCGAGTTATGAAATTTTTTTCCCTTTTTAAGTACCTTTAGTTTTTGGAGTAGATGCTTATGATGTTAGAATCTTGGAAAGGGAACATTTGAAAATGATGAAAAGAACATTAACATTTTATAACAAAATGCTTAGATGAAATCCAGAAGTGCCTTCACATGCCTTAAATTTATAATACACAGTGAATTAACTACTTCTAACTTCATCTCCATATCTGTGCAGCATTCCCTGCATCCACCAATGTTCTAATATGAATTCTGAACAAACTCATAAAACCTCTACATTTTCTCTTTTAAGTTCGGGGAAACATCATATTGTATCAATAGGGCAAGGGTGAATGACAGTTTAGAAAATATTAATGTCTTCAAATTTATAGTCCTCAATCAATGAACACTAATGAGGGGGAGGCATGAATTTACAACTGTTCTAAAGCTGTGTAAAAACAATTTTCACATAGTTGAGAAAATATGTGCATCATACCAGCAACGAGTCTTGATAAGCATGCATGGAACTAATAGAAAAACATATGACAACGTCAGCATGGAATCCTGGGAGGGTGGTCAAGCACAAGTGAAATCAATAAATAAAAAATGGCCGGAAGGTCTTTTCTACTTTAAATGTGACATTTGGTTTGTAAGAGTAAAACATAAACAACATAAACAGGCCGAAATTTGTTGACTCGACTTGAATTCGCCCATTTTGATCCAGCCTTAATTTGATTTTTTTTTGGGCCAAATAAAAAATGGGTCAACTCACGATTTGCCTGTTTTTTGTGGGTCAACCCGACTTAACCTGACCTGATTACTCTGTGACCCAACTCTTTTTTTAAAACTTTTTTTCTCCTAAAATATTTAGACTACATTCTCAGGTGCTAGGTGCATAGACATAAAATTACAAAGCATTGCACTGACCCTGTTTAGCTATTTAGTAGCCACCGGTGCCAGTGGCAACGGCCATGCCCTCATTTATTAAAAAAAAAGAGTTAATTAAAAGAAAAAAAAAAAACAAAAGGCAAAAGCATCTACAATTACACATCTACACTACTAAATGTCTAACACTAAGTTAAATATTAAGACTAAGTTACTAACACTAAGTCTAACTAGCAAAAAATAAAACTCAAGTAAAAGAAAAAGTCCCGAAGTTCAAAAGTCTATATCATTAGTGAACTTTGAATCTGAAATGTGTAAACTTAAGATATATACTTTTTATACTCCTTAGAATCTATCTCTCTTTCAAGCTGTAAATTTGTAATTATAAGCATTTTGGCTGTGAATTATTAACATGGAGGATTTTGTTATCATGATTGTAAATAATTTTAGTCATGCTCATAACTATCAAAATTAGAAGGATATGGAAAGTTTTATATTTTATTTTGGTTTTTTCCCCTTCATATGTATAATAGTAACACAAATAGTCTAATAATAATAAGTGCCTACTTAGTGAAAAAAAGGGTATTATGCGCAATTCGTTTCCTTGATTGCTGTGATTCATTCTCTCTAAAAATTTGGCATTTTTTTATTTTTTTTGTTCAAAAAAAAATTTCATGTGAAAATACGGGTGGTGGTGGTTGATGGAGGTGGGTTTGTAGTTGTGGTTTGAAGCTTGGGCTATGATGGAGGTGGGTTTGTGTGGTTGGTGGTGGTATTGATGATTGGAAATTTTTTCTTTTTATGGTTGTAGCTGATGGTTGGATTTTTTTTTTTTTTTTTTCCTTTTTGTTTTGTGGTTGGTGGTGTTGACAGTGGTGGGTTTTGAGTTTGCCATTATATATGTGGTTTTCGGTCTATGGGTAAGAGAAAAAAAAAAAATCTGAAATTTGGAATAGGGAAGAGGGAAAATATGTGCTTGTTTTGTGGTGTATAGAGGCGTGAAATCAGTTGCTGGGTTTTGTGATGGGAAGGAAGAGCAGTAAAATGAAGAGAGAGAATGTCACACGCGGTACCCATATGACCATTCCGTGTAGTGTCAGTTGTGGGGTCCACCGATTTAGGGAAAAGTTGTAGAGATATGTAACTGAGAACTGAGTCCAAATATGTATTTTGCAATTTTTGAGTGAATGTGAGGTTTGAGAATTGAGTTATGAGTTATGAGTTTGAGTTATGGGTTTTAAAAATTGAGATATGAAAATTGAGTTAGCTCTAAACCAAACGGGCCCTAAGTCTTGCAATTTACCTTTTTTTTTTATTATTTTTTTTTAATTTTTTTAATTTTTATAGAAATGTCTTACACTCTGCTTTGTTCCAATACTGCAATTAGTCAATTAGATTGGGGGATAAATTATACAATAATATTAAATAGAAAGTTAGGAACAAGTTTCTCTCCAAATTCCCCCAATTACACAATAATATTAAATAGAAAGTTAGGAACAAGTTTCTCTCCAAATAAGTTTGGCAAGAAACTCTTCAAATTTCTCCTATATCTCTTTTTTAGGTGTGAATTTTGAAAATTTAACCATCGAATTTCATGTTTTTTATGTTTTTAACATGCATATCAAATTTCATTTAAATTGGATGTTATTTATTATTTGATTATTAAACTTATTTTTTTAAACAATTTTAGATCAAAAAAACTTAAAATTTTAACATTTGTTTGATGACATAGCAATTAATCTTTGATTTTCTAGAAATTTTGCAAGTATGAAGGATATGATAATAACATTCAATCTAACAGTTAGATTTTCAAAATTTACACTTGATTTAAAAAAAATATGAAAAGTTTGAAAGGTTTTTCTCCAAACTAATTTGGAGAGAATTTTTTTAGTTTAGAGGGTTCCCTAGTTTCACTAAAGTACAAGACGATGCATGTGCAGTTTTGAGTTCTGAGTTGATTACAAGTTTGGGTTATAGTCTAGTGTGTGCTTGTGCAGACCAAATTAGTAGTCCTTTGTTTGATGAACCATGGGAAAAGGCGCCACGTATTCATCTTTGACATCAAGCTAACATTTTCTTATGTGACAGCTCTCTATTGGTAAATTTGTAACTAACCAATTAAAATTATCAACTACTTTATTGGAGCCTATATTAGAACCAAGATATTTATTAGAGCCTATTCTACTGTGAAAATGATCATCTACTAACTAATAAAATAGATGATCATTTTGATTCGTTAGTTACAAATCTACTAAGTGTATTATTGGAACCTATACTACTGCGAAAATTATCACATACTATTGTGAAAATGATGATCATTTTTATTGGAGCATATACTAGAACCAAGATGTTTATTAGAGCCTATACCATTGTGAAAATGATCAACTAACCAACAAGATAGATGCTCATTTTGATTGGTTAGTTACAAATTTAATTGGTGTATTATTGAAGCCTATACTACTGTGAAAATTATCACACACTACTGTGAAAATAGTCATCTAGTTATTAGAGCCTATACTACTGTGAAAATGATCATCTACTAACAAATAAAGTAGATGATCGTTTT
This sequence comes from Quercus wislizeni, assembly GCA_023055345.1. Classification (NCBI taxonomy): domain Eukaryota; kingdom Viridiplantae; phylum Streptophyta; class Magnoliopsida; order Fagales; family Fagaceae; genus Quercus; species Quercus wislizeni. The sequence goes on from JALGQJ010000027.1 coordinate 1,835,083, forward strand.
GATTAGTTATTTACAAATTTAGTCAGTGTATTATTGTCCAAAGGATTGGATTTCTTACCTCTCAATTTTTTTTTTTTTTTTTAACACAGACAAAGTTAGTTTTATTATTTGGTATTATTATGCAATTGATTCAATGAGTTTGTTACCTTGCTTCATTTTTCTTTCTTGGACACAAGAATAAAGTTTAGGAAAAATAGTTTTTTGCATATGTTTATGAAAGATAACAATTGCTTCTACCATTAATATATGGTTGTGATTTCTATGGTTCTAATATAGAATATCAAGTAAAGTATTTTCTAGTTTGAGGTCCTATAAATGAATTGGGAATTAGAGTTATGCATGAAAAAAATTGCTGATGCAGTTTCCTTGAGAATGTCCTGATTGTCTTGTCAAAATAGTCCTATGGAACATGAAAAGAAAAGCGTATATTAATTAATGAGAACTATGCATGATCATGTTAAAACCTCAAATGCAATGAGTAAAATCTACATTTTTCAATTAGTCCAAAATTTTTTTTTTTGGGTGTGTGAGGAGGGGTGGGTTTCATTAGAGTTCCATTGCATTTGAGGTTTTAACATTATCATGCGTAGTTCTCATTAATTGATATATGCTTTCTTTTCATCTTCCATAGGACTATGTTGGCAAGACACTCTGGACATTCTCAAGGAAACAATATCAGCAATTTTTTTCATGCATAACTCTAATCTCCAATTCATTTATGGAGACCTCAAACTAGAAAATATTTTACTTGATGGGGTAAGTTAGAACCACAAGAAGTACAGCCATATAGTAATGGTAGAAGCAATTATTATCTTTCACAAGATGACTTATGTTATAAACATTTTTAGTCTCTTTTTTTTAAAATAATTTTGAAGTTTATGTAGAAAATTGTTTTGCCTAAACTTTATTCTTGTGTTCAAGAAAGAAAAGTGAAGTTAGGTGATTTTGGTTTGGCTATGCAAAATGGTAAAAACATACCAATAACTACTCTCGAAAATTCAATGCCAGAGATCAAAGGTAACAAACTCATTGAATCAATTGCATAATAATACCAAATAATAAAACTAACTTTGTCCATGTTCCCAAAAAAAAAAAAAATTTGAGAGGTAAGAAATCCAATCCTTTGGACAATAATACATTGAGTAAATTTGTAAATAACCAATTAGAATGATCATCTACTTTATTTGTTAGTAGATGATCATTTTCACAGTAGTATAGGCTCCAATAAACATCTTGATTCTAGTATAAGCTCTAATAAAGTAGATGATCATTTTCACAGTAGTGTGTGATATTTTTCATAGTAATATAGGCTTCAATAATACATTGAGTAAATTTGTAACTAACCAATCAAAATGATCATCTATTTTTTTGGTTAGTTGATCATTTTCACAGTAGTATAGGCTCCAATAAACATACCAACTACTCCTATACATTCAAAACCAAAGATCAAAGGTAACAAACTCGCTGAACCAATAGCATAATAATACTAAATAATAAAACTAATTTTGTCCGTATTGAAATTTTATTTTTATTTTTGAGGAGGTAAGAAATCCAATCCTCAAAAGAAACACTACAAAATGAAGATGATAAGTTTTGACAATAATACACTGAGTAAATTTGTAACTAACTAATCAAAATGATCATCTACTTTATTGGAGCCTATTCTAGAACCAAGAAGTAGTACTATACATAAGAGCAATTTGATACCTTCATTTTCATAGCGACCTTGGCTTCTTAGATCATGGAACCATATAGGTATATGATTATGTTAGGACATATATGTTTCACATGTTAGGAACATATGCTGCTATTTTATGTAATTAGCTAATCCTTTGACAAAACGCACTTTGCTTGTAATTGGATAGATCTAGGTTGTGTTTAATGCTTCAAGAAACAAGGTTTCAAGCTCAAGTGTTAAAACCATACAAGTCTATCCAAGAATCAAGTCAGAAAGTACTGTTCATTAAAGCTCGACAGCTAGCATCTATCGAGATTCAAAAAGCTGTGAAGCCCATGCCTCGACAACTAGCTCAATAGATGACTATCTATTGAGGCTTATGAAACTCAGTTTTCAGGACTGTTTTTCATCCAATTCGTGATTATATGTATGGGCTTTCTTTTCTCACAATGCTAAACATATATAAGGAATATTTTAAGGGTTGTAAAAGGTTACGCATAATTGCACAAGAGAAAATTTCACAAGAGTGAAGAAGTGTGACCGGAAACCTAGTTTGCCTTAATTCTTGAAGAAGCTGTTGTGTTTGTACACCATAGGGTTTTGTGGCCAAGCAACTTCATGATCTTCATCGTCTGGATGAACTGAAGAAATTTGCACCCAATAACCTTCTCTAGTTGGTGATTGAAGTCACGTACTGGGATCCGTGCAATTGGTTAGTCACGTACTGTGAGCCATGCATTGAAAAGGAGAGATTGTCACTATAGAACAACTCCAATTTGGTATTGGGGTAAGGGTTCAATTGTAGGTTGGTATAATGTACTAGGATTCCTTTACTTGTAACCGCTTGTTTTGATAATATTGAATTCTCAGGAGTGGTGACCTTAAAATCACTTGGTGAGATTTTTTGCCGTTTAGGTTTTCCCCATTCAAAAAAAAATCACCCGTGTCAAATTTATTTTCCGCTACACTTTAGTTTAACGGTGATTTGTTTGTGCTACCACACATTTTGCATGTTAATTTGATTAATTAATAAACTTGGCTAATTAATCAATTAATTCATCACAAAGAGTTAATATGTTTTTGGCCTATCAGTTTATACATACATAAATACATGTGTGTATATATATACACACACACAAACGCAAACATGTATGGTGATGTACATTTTTCCTTATTAGTAGAAAACAATAGTAACAAGTAATATTATTCTAATAGTGAAATTTGTATTTTACATCTATTGAAATTTTAGTTCAAATGTCACAAATTATGAAGGGAATCTTGGCATGGTTGGGAATCTATATATATATATATATATATATAGACATGTACACACAAAACATGCATACTTATGTATATTCTTCTAGATAAGCAGAAAATCACTAAAGTTCGGACAAAGTAACTTTATTCCAAAAGTTTACCATCTATACCCATTAATATTTAGTTGAATTTCATAGATTACGATGGAATCTCAGCATGTCTTGGGATGTCCATATGTGTACTCCTTATAATTTTATAATAAAATTTGCAGTGAATGTAAGCATAAAAGAGGATGTATACAGCTTGAGTCTCTTGATTTTGCAACTTATAATGAAAGTTGAAGATGTGAATATTATAGGAGCTAAGAAAAGAAAACAAGACATGATCACATGTGTAAGGGAGAAGCTACACACCAAAAGACATGCAGTTCACAAATACTGCTAAAAAATGGGTGCACTGAAGAAAAAGCCATCAAAATCACAAACTTAAACTCATCCTAGGGGCGACTAAAAATGGATACAGTAACTAACCTCCCTCAACCAACTTTCATGTAAGAGCAATGATTATCCTTCATTGGCTTAGAGATGTGATGACTTACTATCTTTACTATCACCATACCAATCATTCAATTTAGTTTATATGCTAATAATTTTTTTGAATTACATGCTAATAAGTTTTTTTTTTTTTTTGGTAACTAAGGAAATTATAGGGTGTAGCATAAGCAAAGTCTTTCTTTTTCCACAACGTTGGACCACTTCATGTGTGCTATTCCGTTACACAGTTGTTCTGAAGTGCCAAACGTAAATATTATGTTACAAAATATTGGAATCCATTCATTATGTTATTGCAAAACATACTAGTAGCACTTTTTGGTATCATAAAAGTCACACCTTTTTTACTGAAACTGTCAACTGGGCACCATTTGGACTTCCCCTTTCATTTCAGTAAACGGTCGACCAAGCGGCTAGCTCTTCAACCGTTGCACCATCGGTTGGAGGTAGTTCAATTATTTTATCAGAATTTGAGTGCCCAGAAATGCCTCTACAACATCAATTTTTGGGTCCAAACAATTCTTCTCCTTTCATGTGGGTTTTGGCACGAATGAGTTTGTGGTTCCTAGACTGATTTGGGATGACTCTGTCTTCGGATAGGGTGAGGAGGCCTTTAATTCTTTGGCTCTATGGGGCCCTAATGGTGATCTTGACCCTGTCATAGTGGAAGACGAATTAGATGGGTCATTTACCATTCTACATAAGAGGCTCTGGAGCCTTTAGAACGGGTAAGAAAGATGATCAAAGGTTTTGGTACTTTTGTGGGATTCCGTATGAGTTTAGTAATGTGTTCCAATAAAAGTTCCTACTTGCTTATCAAATAAAATATTTCATGAATCTTCTTTCCTATTTGCTTCTATAAAGTTGTGATTTACAACTATATTGTGTTAGTTTTAATTTCGCGTCAAATTTGATTGTAATTTCTTCAATCATTTTTTCCTGTATGTATGTGGGTTTTTAATTGTAAGGGATGAATGTGAAAGATTGTGAAGACTCAAGCTTCAAAGGATGAACAAGTGGATTTCGTGAGTGTCTCGCAAGAAGCTTACCCGCGAAAGAGCCACGTATAGAGCACGATTGGAAGATGAAGAGTTGTGCCAGGCTGGAAGTTTTCGTGAGTGTCTCGCAGGTAAGGCCAACTTGTGAAGGACTTGCGAAACTCTCTCTTTGGCAAAAATTTGTGTTTTACTTTACCAAGTTTTTACCCACACTATATATATCCTAATTACCCACAAATTGAAAGGAGTGCTTTTCAGAGAGAAAACCCTAGAAAATACACTTGAGAGTTAGAGATTGTTATACTCATAATCATCTACACATTTCCTTGTGGTTTTCCTCAACTCTTACCTCTCCATCTCTACATCTTTAAGAGGTTGCTAGCCTAAACACTTACCACACCTATTCTGAGTGTAAAGTGAAATTTTGGTGTTGTTGGGAAGCATTGGAATGAGTCATTCATTGGCGGATGCATCGGGTTGAATTGTGGGATTTGGAAAGCTAGAGAAGACAAGACTCCAAGAAGTCGGTTGGTAGCAGGAGTTTGGAGGGCTCAAGTACATGGGGTAGACTAGCCTTGGAGGGTCTTTTGTTATTCGTGTACTCCAACTTTATTCTCTAGTGGATCGATTTTGACTTGGGGGGTCGCGGAGAGGATTTTCGCCGAATTCTTCGGTTTCCTCTTTGATAACACGTCTTGGTGTTTTCTTGTGTTTGCATCTCTCTTCCTTACTCTTACGCCTTCTTTTTATTGTTGATAATGGATGAATATGGTTTAGGGTAGTGATAACGGTTATATGTGTTTATTTACTCTTGTTTAGCATTTAGAATAAGTTAGAGTAAAAGCTATCTAGCTGTAATTTTAATTTGGGGGTCTAAACAAGCTTGTGTTTTTGCACAAATTTGAGCTTTCAATTGGTATCAGAGCGGGTATATTTATCGGATTTCATTATCCTAGTGTAATCCTAAACCCCAAGTGAGATGGATAGATCTCAATCCCTCAATGCTCTTCCATACATTGATGGGAGTAACTATGCTTTTTGGAAAGTACGTATGTGTACTTTTCTTTATGCCATTGATGAGACAATGTGGGATTCCATTGAGAATGGATATGTAAGACCCACTAAAGCCAAATCCGAATGGGATAAGGCAGCTCTTGCTTTGGCAAATGCCAATAGCAAAGCTATTAACACTATTTTTTGTGGTGTTTTTATTCAGGATTTCGCTTATGATGACCGCCAAAGAGTCGTGGACTATTCTTGAGACAACCTACAAAGGTACCAAGAAGGTTAAGGACACTAAGCTTCAAATGCTCACTACTCGGTTTGAAAGATGAGTGATGATGAGTCGTTTGATTCTTTTTATGGGAGACTTAACGAGATAGTGATTGCCAAGCTCAATCTTAGGGAGAAGACTGAAGATGCCAAGGTGGTGAGGAAGATCTTGAGATCCTTACCCGAAAGTTTCCGTGCTAAGGTTACAGCCATAGAAGAGAGTAAAGATTTGGATGAAATAAAGATTCAAGAACTCATTGGATCTCTCTAAACCTATGAGCTCAGACTCCTCTTTCTCAAGTCCAGCGATTCACTTGCTCTTAAAACTATAAATGAAAGAATAGGTGATTCCTCTGATGAAGACGATGTAGAAAAGGAGGTGGCGTTTCTTGCAAAGAACTTCTAGAAATTTCTCAAGATGAAGAACAATGGGAAGTCATTTGGCAAAGGAGAATTCTCATCCTTAAAAAATGACAAGAAGGAGTTCAAGAAGAAGGATGGGAAAGACTCGTCATCAACTCAAGGAATTGTGTGCTTTGAATATAATGGGCACAGACATCTCAAGAAAGAATGTCCAAACTATTTCAGAGGAAAGGGGAAAGTGTTTACTACCACCCTTAGTGATTCAGAAAGCTTAATTTCCGACACAAAAGGAGAATGTGATAGTGAGGGAAACTATTCAGCTTTCATGGCAATTACAATAGTTGACTCCAGAGATAAGTTGAGCGACTTGGTTAATGAGCTTGGTGTACATTCCAAAGGTGAAGAAGTTGAGGATTCGGAAGATGAGGATATGTGCCTCAACGAAGGTGAGAAGAACCTTCAAGAAGTGTATGATGCGTTGCTTGAAGGTTGTGGCAAATATGCCAAGGTTGCAAAGAACGCAGTTAAGAAGATGAAGAAAATCGAAGAAGAGCATAAGTACACACTTGTGCAACTTAAGGAGGCCAAGTGTGAAGTTGAAGGGTTGAAAGAAGAATTGGTGAATGCCTACTTGAAAATCAAGTTCCTTGAACTTGAAATCATTCAAGCAAATGTCAAAGTAGAGCACATTTCCACCAAGAAACTTGAGAGCATGCTCTATTCTTAAAAACCTTCAAATGACAAGGCCAGTCTAGGCTATACCGATGAAAGAAGCTCAAGCAGTGAACCCAAAAAGGAAGTGAGGTTCGTATTAGCCAAAAATGTAGAGAAATCTAAAGTGAAGAAGTCCGAGATTGAGACCCCTGTTGTTGCAAAGAGAACCATTGGTGTAAAACCAAAGGAAAAAGGGAAGTCGTTACCCAAAAGTCAAAGGGGACCCTAAGTGAAGCATTTTTGTCATCATTATGGCGTGTGAGGGCACACAAGGCCAAATTGCTTCAAGCTTCAGGCACTCAAGAGGGCTAATTCTTTGTGTGGCCAAGATAACTCAAGAAGAATGCAAAAGGGATTCAAGCTAAATGAGAAAATGAGGGACAACACATTGGAGATGTTATGGAGATGTTGAAGAACATTTCATCATGCCTTGCTAGCTTCACCCTGAGGTTTGAGAGTTATGTTGGTCGTACTCCTACATCTAGGGATCTCACCTAAAACACTTGTACAATGTGGGTGAAGAATGGTACTCATGCATGATCACTCACTATGCCCATGCATTAATACCTCCTACGTATTAGGGTTATAGTTTTATGCATCATGACATATGCAATCTTCTTGTGTCATTACTTCCATTTTAAGCATGTTTCTTTTTCAAGTCCTTATGTGTTGTTTTTGTTGATCTTACTTTGTTTGTTTTGTTTTTGAGTGTGTTGAAAAATTCAAAAACCCATAAAAAGTGAAAAATCTCAAAAAGTTTGATTGCTTATGTTATGTATTTCTCATGTGAGTTTGGCCTAGTACTTCCGTACTAATGGTGTAGTGCATTTACGAGCTTAGTTTGTTATGTATACACATTTTCTAAGTGTGAGCGACATCTAGAAATCTACGTTTGATTGTTGTAAATAAATCTTCAAGTTTGTCATGAATGATTGGTCAAAGTCTTGCTTGATTTTGATACATGAGTAGACTTGTGCCTATATATCTCCTCACATTTTTTTTCTTTTTCAATAGAGCTCTTCAAATGTCAATCTCCAAAAAGAGAAAGAGCTGAAAAAGCCTTGCTTCGAAAACTAATTTGACTAGGAAAAAGTGAAGCAAATATGTATTAAATTGTATGGTGCCAAAGCCAAAGGCTTATTTGTCAAAACTACATCAAAAAGTTCATGGCATCCTTTCTCAAGAATTTGCGTTGTATTTGATCAAAAGTTTGAAAAATAGAAATCAAATGAAAAGCTTTCAATCAATTGTAAACACATTGGTAAGGGGTCATATATGTCCATTTCTATAAGTGATATAGGTCACTTGACTTCGTATTAGTTGTGTATGACTTGATTGAATTGATTATTGAAGTTTCATACTAGACTATGGACTAGTTCATACTTGATCCACACACACAACACACAAGTCTAATGCTCAGTGAATGCTTATTCCATTTGTGTGATTGTAAGTGTTCAAATGTGATATGTATACTCAATTGCTTGTTGATTAAACCCAAAAATATTTTTGAGTATTTTTATATGTTTTTGAAAGTGTTTTTATGTATTTTGAATGTTTAGAATTTTGCCAATAAGTTTTTTTCATTTTTGTTGAAAAACTCTTTTAGAGGCATTTTTGCGAGTAAGTCGCGACTAAGAACCTACCAGCAAAAATGAGCAAGCCAATTTCAGTATTTTCGAAAATTTAGACAAAGAGTTTCATGACTGCTTCGCGAGTAAGAGCTACCCGCAAAATCTGTCAAAGTGCTTCAGTGGCCATTTCGCAAGTGACTTTGCGAGAAGCTTACCTGCAAAATGAGTGGTTTTACAGTTTTTAAAGCCAAACAATGACAGTTTTTCAAAAATCTCCATTTACCTCCTTTGTGCCTCTCTCTACCCAAAACACATTTTCTCTCAAAATCTCACCCAAAACTCAAGATCAATCCCTCCTAAGACTCATCTAAGGTACATTTTAACACTTTTTCACTCGTATTTCCTTGGATTAAGTCTTAAATTATAGGGGTTGGGTTCTTTTTGAAAGGGTTGGAAAAAACTTGGATTTTCTTGTTGTTTTGGACTCCGTTGAGTACCAAATTTTAGGGATTACTATGTTTTTACAATCTTAACAAGTTTTAAACATTGGTTGTGTGTTTCACACACTTTGCCCCATAGGTGCTTTGTCATGCATTGTTTATGCATCACACATGCACACTTGATGCACACACTTGATCACTCGACATGTTTTGCATTTCACTCATGTTAGATAAGTCTTGTTACATGCTTAGCACTTAAAACATGATCTTGTGACTTTGTTTGTTTGTTTTTATGTTCTTTTTAGGACCTTTGATCGTTTTTATGAACTAACTTGTATCTAATCAAGTTTGTCTCATTATTTGTATTTGCCTTTGTTTCTTTGTGTTTGTGCTTGTTTTGCAGATGTCTCCTATTAAGAAATTAAAATGCTTTAAAATGTATACTTATTATATATTTATGTGGGCGTTATCTCCTTATTACTATGCTTAATTTGTATAATTAAGCCATGATTTGCATTAGTCCCTATTATTTATCTTTACATAATTTCTTGAATAAGATGTTATTCATTGCGTGTAATTTTCTACTTTCAGGAAATCATATGAAAAAGATGAGTTTACAAGAGTCTGTGAGAGAATGGAGGCCAAACTAGAATTAAAGAGGAGCTAAAAGACCATGCTTAAATGTATAAGGAAGTGCAGCTGGAGTGCTTGGATCTTCTACCATGTTTGGAAGCTTCAAATAAGGAAATAAATCAAAGAGACAGAATCTAAAAAGGAAAAATCTGATTTGAGCATTGATCAGTATTTTGGACGTATCTCTCTCCTCAAAAATCCAATTGACACAAGGCCAGATGGGTTGGAATTGTGACTTTAATATCTACAACTTTCTAATTTTGAGTTTTTGAAATTCTCAATTTTTGAAGGCCGAAATTAACTCACAATTTACTGCTGTAAACTTGGACGAAAATGAAAATAGTAAAAGTTTTATTTTCTTTAGACACTTGGCATTAGGGTTTTGAAGGGAGGCTATGTAGAACAAATTTTGGAGATAAAAACCTTGTATTTTCCTTTATTTGATGGCAGCCTAAACTCTTTGCTAGGGCTAGGGCTTATATTTCTTCTATACTGTATGAATATTTAATGTGATTCTTTCTAGGATTTTATCAATAACATATTTGATTTTTCAATTAGATTTCTTTTGATGTATTAATTCTTCCATGCTTTCAATAAGTTCAATCATGTTTTTCTTATTGTTTAGATGAATTTCTTATAGTTTCAAATAGAAATTAGGTTTTAAAGTGAATGAGTTTTTTTGAAAACTTTTCTAACCGCATTATTAATCTAAGTTATCATGCATTCTTGAATTGTCTCAGTTCAACTGAATCATAAGTATTTAATTGTATAAGAAAAATCAATAATGAAATATATAATTTCTTAGATCACAAATAATTTCATATTGATATAAGGAAACACCCCGATATCCTAGTATTTATATTATTGAATTAAATCAGTTATCATTGTTATTCTTCTTTACAATTACCAGGCAAAAATTATTCTTCATCTTCACCAAACGTTTTTTTTATTATTTTTTTTATTTTTTTAATTACATTGTCTTTGAATTTACTCTGCTCCTTATGGTTCGACCTTGGTACTTGGGAGTGAGCAAGTAGAAATCGGCCGCAAAAAAGTCTTCAAAGCGTCCTAGCACCTTCTCGGATTCATTCAAATACAATGATGCTGTAACGGCCTTTAATGATCACTACAAAAGGGCCCCAATCACCTTAGAGAGGACTGTGGACTTAGAGTCCTTAGAGGGAACTTTCATTTCGGAAGTGTTCAAAGAAAGGAAGTGGACAAAGTTGTTGAATCCGATGGGCAATGTTCATGAAGATGTCATTCAGGAATTCTATGCCAATGCCTTTATGGAAGGGGATCACATCAATTGTTGGCTAAAAGGGAGAGAGTTCTTAATCTCAAGGGAGTTGATACAAGAAATCTTGGAGGTCCGTCCAACGACTCCACACACATCCCTACAATATGATGAGAGAAGGGAGAAACTAAAACCCCTTGTGGAAATCCTTGGTGGACAAATCAACAAAAAGGCCTTGCACACCATTACGTTCACCCCAGAGATATGAACTTTGGCCTATATTATGATCTTCAACCTCTACCCGATGAGGAACTTGATGAACTTGTCAGCACCAAGGTCCTTATTCCTGTTTGACATCTGCAGTCATATCTACCACCTTTTCACCAAAAGCATCACAAAAAGGAATTCAAGGCTAACTTTACCATTCCTAAACCTTGTCATGTCTCTTATTACAAAAGCAAGGGTGAATATTCCTAGTGGACTTCAAGTGATGCAAAGAGAAGATCCAATAAGTGTGCAAACCATGACCTGAAGCAAAGCTCATATCCCCCGACCATCTGTTGGTGTCTCTCAAATTCCAAGAGATGAAGGAGGAGACATTGAATAAGAAATTGAGCATTTCACTTTAGTTCTAGAGGACACTGCACAACCCTCTTCCTAAGCTCGTGCAAGAGCACCTAATCGTCTTGATCTTCTAATCGAAAGGGTTGAAGAGTTGCATGTCATGCTAGCTTCCCACATCAGCCACTCCACATCTCAATTCACGTACCTTGAAGGCCAGATCACTGCCTTCTCATCTCATATTGATGACATGATGAGGAACCCGGAGCATAACTCAGAGTCGAAGTCCGAGGCATTCTAGTCTGTTTGGCCATTCTGGTAAAAAAGGGGGAGTAATTTGAGGGGAAGTATAGCTTGAGGGGGAGCACAGTTTAGCACATCATAGTATACATTGGTTTATTTTGGTGGTTTTTAGTTTACTTTAAGCTTTTATAGTTTTTGGATATTTACAATGCTTTCGTTTAAACTTTCAAGTACTTTAGTTTAAAACTTAGTTTTCTTTAGTACTGTTTTGTATCTTGGTTTTTATAGTTGCTTTGATGCTTAATGCTTTCTATTGCTCTTAGCTTTAGTTTCCTTAATGCATCATGTTTGTTGGACATGCAATTGATATTAGCATTGCTCTTAATTGCATTGCGTGTCCAGATAATCATTTACTTGATAAATGTTCATTGTAGTAATTTCTTAATGACTGTTCATGTTTGATCAAGTTATGCTTCATAGCTTATATTTCTTTTGGTATCTTGATCGCATTTTACTTGTTCCTTATTCATACCTTGTGTTCTACTTGTTGTGAGCTTAATGAAAGTTTGTTGTATGTGCAAGTGTTTTAGGAAACAGGTCTATATGGTGTAAGTGCTTTACAGCTTCTAGAATTAGGTGTGAGTGAGTTCCCAAACTCACGTTTAAGTCTAGGGTCTTTTTAGGGGTTTTGTCATGGAATAGCAAAAGGGGGAGATTGTAAAGTTGTGATTTACAACTATATTGTGTTGGTTTTAATTTCGTGTTAGATTTGATTGTAATTTTTTCAATCATTTTTCTCTATATGTATGTGGGTTTATAATTGTAAGGGATGAGTGTGAGAGATTGTGAAGACTCAGACTTCAAAGGATGAACAAGTGAATTTCACGAGTGTCTCGTGAGAAGCTTACCCGCGAAAGAGCCATATGTAGAGCACATGACTAGAAGATGAAGAGTCGTGCTAGACTGGAGGTTTTCACGAGTGTTTCACGAGTAAGGCCAACATGCGAAGGACTCACGAAACTCTCTGTTTGGCAAAAAGTTGTGTTTTGCTTTACCAAATCTTTACCCACACTATATATACCCTCATTACTCACAAATTGAAAGGAGTGCTTTTCAAAGAGAAAACCCTAGAAAATGCACTTGAGAGTTAGAGATTGTTATACCCACAATCATCTACACATTTCCTTGTAGTTTTCCTCAACTCCTATCTCTCAATCTCTACATCCTTGAGAGGTTGCTAGCCCAAACACTTACCACATTTATTCTAAGTATAAAGTGAGATTTTGGTGTTGTTGGGAAGTATTGGAAGGAGCCACTCATTGGCGGATGCAATCGAGCTGAATTGCGGGATCCGGAAAGTTAGAGAAGACAAGGCTCCAAGAAGTCAGTTTGTAGTAGGAGTTTGGAGGGCTCAAGTACATAGAGTAGACTAGGCTTGGAGGGTCTTTTGTTATTCGTGCACTCCAACTTTATTCTTTAGTGGATCAATTTCGATTTAGAGGGTTGCGGAGAGGTTTTTCACCGAGTTCTTCGGTTTCCTCTTCGATAACAAGTCTTGGTGTTATCTTGTGTTTGCATCTCTCTTCCCTACTCTTAAACTTTCTTTTTATTATTTATAATGGATGAATATGGCTTAAGGTAGTGATATCGGTTATATGCGCTTATCTACTTTTGTTTTGCACTTAGTATAAGTTAAAATAAAAGTTATTTAGCTGTAATTTTAATTTGAGGGTCTAAACAAATTCTTGTGCTTTTGCACAAATCCGAGCTTTCAGCTTCAAATACACCTTCAGTGCCTTCTAACTCTTCATCCTTTTCTCCTCATAAATTTTGGTTAAGTTCTACATTTTTCTTCACCCTTGTACTGTTCCCTCCATTCTTGGACCACCTCCAAATACTACTCCAAATTCTATTCCTTTATCTTCCTCTCTCTCTCTTCATCCTGCAGTCTCTTATTGTCCATCCTCACCTATTTTCCTTGATAACTTCACTCATTCTACTGCTTCTTCTCACTTAGTTCCTCCATCTCCTTCATTAACACCATCATCATCTTCTCTTCCTAACCTCTCTTCATCCTGCAGTCACTTCCTAAGAATCCCACAAGTATACATGCAAAACAAACAATTCCCAGTAAATAGGGTATCTATAGTTCTACACAAACGGACCACCAGAAACCCAAGATTACCATCTACAGTTCTACACATACTATGCGTGAGTAAGGGAGTACAAATTTTCTTGACATTATTTTATTCTTTTTGCCAGCCTGCCAGGTGATGTTATGTGATGCCTGACTAAAAACAAAAGTATTTTGACGGTTATTCAGCCCAAAAAAAAAAAAAAAAAAAAAGATTGAAACAAAAAAAAAGCCAAAAAGACAAACAAGATTGGTGATTACCAAAATCTTGAAATCTCTTTTGTCCTCTTTTGTATTAAAGAGTTCCTAGCATTAAAAGTAAAAAATGAGTCACGGAAATGCAGGAAAGGACAGTAAGGGAAATCAAAACAAAGCAATAAATGAAATGAAATCAATAAATGCATAGCAAAATTTGATTTCTTTGTTTGTACGTTGCAGTTAGAGAAAGGAAAAGAGAAAGGGCGGGTCAATTGATTCTTGAGACTAGAGAAAAAGGAAGAGATTTGGGTGGGTTAGGCCATTTACTAGTGGGTTTATTTCGCAATGGCTGTTTTGAGCCCAAAATTGGAAAATTAAGTTGGGCTTGTCTTCATGAGTTATACATTGCCTCAACAAAAGTACTTGAGGTTTAGAGTAGAAATTTTATCTTTATATATATATATATATATATATATATAAAACTCTCAAGCCATAGCAAAATTACACTAGGTTGAACTAAGGTTGGTCCTTTTGTTGTTATTGTCGATTTATTAAAAAAAAACCATTCATTAAAAATAAATTTATTTTATGGTTTAGTTTAAATTTTACAAACCTTTTTTTTTTAGAATAAAATTTTTCAAATCTAAATATCTACAAACTACCACAACATTTAAAATTTTAAATAGCAGTGTAATTTATAAAGATAGATCTAAAAAGATAAAATTTTAACCATAAAATAAAGAACACTTGAAAATGGAGAAGATGTTTCTAAAACATCAAAGGTTCAAATCAATTTTCCCATTATAATTGTTAAATTGTAAAATTAAATTAAAATAAAAAAATTGGGTGGTATAATATTGTAGGGTCTGGGTTTGGGTCTTTCTACTGTTACGTGGATAAGCTCGAACCCAACAGACCCAATACAATTAATTTGTAGAGAATGGGTTCAAGAACTGCGCCTTAGTGAGGATTGCAACAACCAGACATGATCGTAAGTAGATTAAATAACCAAACTCGTGGGGGGAAATGTGAAACTTTATACTCGGGCTTGATCCGAGTACTAGTTCTTCTTCTTGATTCTTCAGTGCTTAGTTACAAAGGCTTTCCAGGGTGGTAAAAACAGCAACCGTCTTTCCTTTCTCTCTCTTTTTCCTCCTCTCCCATTCCTGGAGGGCTTCTCTCGTTATATGCCTCCTCCCCATGGATCTTGGCCCTCCATTTGTTGATCATGCAGGTTGCTACTTGAGTGCTTATCCCATCTACCGCCTTCTTCAACTTGCTGTGAGTTGCAGCAACCAAGGTGATACTGTTCAGGGGTCATTTCCTCATTAATGCGGCCAGATCATCAGTTTTGGGCATTTAATGTGGAGGTGACAGCTTCTCCTGGAATTGCTCCTCCACCATGCTCCCGTGGCTGGCCTACTGTGTTAGTCCTTTTTGTTTGGGACACCCGGGGAGGCTGTCTTTAAGGGCGTGCCGCTTTTTCCTTCCGTGACCTCAGTTTACGTCTCCTGGCAGTTTAGACTTTCTTCGTTCGTCCTCAGACATTTCTTCCTCCTTGACGTGGGCCTTGGGCTTGATATGAAATGGGCCGAAGTTGCCAAATTCTTTGGCCCCACAGTTATTATTGTTACCATTTTTATTTTTATTTTTTATTCTTAGAAATTGTTATTGTTACCATTTAGTCTTACTACCGTTCTTTCTTTTTGGCTTGGTTACATTAATAATCTATAGAGGATTATAGCATTCAAATACCTAAGCTAAAACATATGCAAATCACTGGTTAACTAGACATAATGTAAGGAGCATAAGTTAATGTCAATATTTTTTATTGGTTAAAATGCAAAATTCATCCTATAAGTTTCACTATATTTCATTTCAGTCATCTAATTTTAATTTTATTAAGTTTAATTCTTTCAGTTTTAAAAATGTTCAATTAAAGCCTTAGTTAGTCTTTCGTTAAATTGTCTGTCTGCTAACTCCCCTTCAAATTGCATTGGTTTTGGTCCGTTAACAATATTTTATTAATAACCTTACTATTTTATTATTTCTTTTGATAAAGAAGATAGAATTTAATATATAAAAGTAAGAAAAGACTGAACAAAGCGGCCCGGACCCAACACTACATCCAGATCCAGCCAAGAAAATTGAAACCATGACACAGTGATCATACCAGAAAAACATATATAACAGACAAACAAGAAGCAAAAATAAAGTGCAAACTAGGAGTTTGGCCTAATGGTTGTGATCTTCTGGTAATCTTTCAACAGTGCAGTGACTGTGTCTAAGGCTATGTTTGGTTCATGTAAAATATTTTCCGGAAATGCTATTTTCGGGAAAGGAAAATATTTTCAAGTGTTTGGTTGCATTTCAAAAAATGTTTTGAAAAATATTTTCTAGTGTTTGGTTGTGTTCTTGAAAATACCATAGAAAACACATTTTCTACTTGTTGCTCACATTTTCTTAGCTGTCAAACAAATATATAATATAATTCCTCAATACAGAAACACAAAAGAAACAAAACCCAGAAAAAAAATTCATCAAATCCAGTCAAATTGAGAGAAGAAGGAAGAGAGAAGTGTGCGGTGCTGCGATCGGTGTGGTGCGATCGTTGCTGCGATCAGCACGGTGCGAGGCGCGGTGCTGTGATCGGAGCGGCGTGATCGGCTCGGTCTGTGGTTGTTGGACTGGAGCTCGGTCTGAGGAGTGCACTGCTGTGGTCGTCAGACTGGAGCTCGGTCTGAGGATTGGGCTCTCTCTTCTTCCTCTCTCCCTCTTTCTCTCTCTCTGTCTTTGCGCGTGAGTCCGGAAATGGTTTGAAGTGAAAATTTTCACTTCAAACCATTTCCGGGTCAAAGCCTTCAAAACGCACGGTCAATTGAAAATAATTTTCAGAAAATTTATTTTCCATGTGCAACCAAACACCCGCATTTATGGAAAAACATTTCCGGAAGTGATTTGAAGCCAAAACAAACACAGCCTAAGACTCTAATATAGCCTTTAACAAACAAAGAAATAGTAAAGTTGAACAACGTTGTAGAGAAAGAAAACAAAACACTCACTCCTAACCAGCGCAAATCTAATTGGTATCATGTGAAAACAATGACCATAATCTGAGAGAGAACAAATGAGGTACAGATTTGATTGGTACCGTTCAATCTACCGAGATAGACATTGTAGCAAAGGCTTCCTAACTTTTGAATTGCCCTGCTTCTTTACCATCTTGAAACCAAACCAAAATCTCATATTTCATATGATATGAAGCCAATGGTATCTTCAAGTTGGGTGGAGTATTGTACAATTAAAAGAATTGGTGAGCTTTATAGACCCAACCCAATGATTTCTTACCCATGAACTTAGGATATTCTAATCTCACAGCTTTTGGAATTTCTATTAGCTGAACCACGTAAATACTGTTTTGTGTTTGATTTTTTTTCTTTAACATATATTTTTTCTTTATTTTTGCATCTCACAATTCTAGGAATTTTGTTTGTATTCCAATCAAAAGCCTTACTGGAAATGTAGCTCTCGGCCCCATTGTCGCTGTCAAAGGAAAGTCTCGGTACTCTTTGTGTTCAAAAGAAGCCATACGTGACAAAGTAAAAGTAAAATAGTCTTGCTTATAAACCTTGTCTTGAATTTACAAAGTTTTAACTTGTTGCCTTAATTTTCTATTCCCTCACTATGTTTTTCTGCAATTGCAGCTTATAGTTACTAAATTAGATGAAATGAGGAAAGAAGTATTGCTACTTAGGGCTAATATCAAACAAGCTGAGAAAGAATTGCACACCATAAAGAAAGATATAGAATCTCTACAGAAGCAATTAATAGTTACAAGACACAGAAAAGATGAAGCGTACAAATGCATTCTTCAACTGAGGAAATTGCTTGAATAGTGGAGTCAGGATTTTAGTTTAGGGGGGCAAGATTAAAAGATAGTATTAAAAAAAATTAATACATTAATATATTATAGTAACAAAATAAATAAACAATTGTAAACAAATTTAACAAAAAGTAAATGTTGCATATTGTTAAAAAAAAAAAAAATTAAATGGCATTTCACTGTTTATTTATGGGACAAGTCATTAATGAGATATGAACAAGAAATACAAATGCCATGAATAATGTAATAGGTAAAAAAATAAGGGATATGCTATATACATAACATTTTCTAAACAAATCTTAGACGACAAGTTGTTACAGGTTGTTATTAGTAAAAAAAAAAAAAAAAACTAATTTCAGTGGTATGTTCAAATTAAAACCAATTACATCTTACACGTATAATTTGTTATAAAAATATTGTAAATATAACACTTCTTTATATTTTTTACATATTACATTACACTTTTTAGGAAAACTTTTTTCCTTACTTTCCCGTCTACTTCTTTAAGGGTGGAGTGGACCAACTTTTTCTCTTTTTCATATCAAAAGGGTGGGTCAAAGTGTCAAGCACCTTAAATAAACACTAAAATGCCTCCCTACAAAACTAGTAGTTTGGGGAATTTTTTTACAAAGTCAGGGGGGTAATTCCACACACCTCCCCCAGCAGCGGCCGCCCCATGCTGGCTCCGCCAATGGCAGGTGGTATGGTAATTTTCATCTTGTTTCTAATTCTATATATGTTACCTTCTCTTACCATTTGTGTCAAACATATAGTATATATGACTCTTCCTGTGAGAGGCACACGGAGAGTCCTTTCATAATAAGTTATAGTGCACGGTTGCTAGCTGAGAGTAATGTACAATTGTCCAATAAACTGCTTTAAATCTATGTTAATCAACTATACACACACACACAGAGTATTAACTAAATGTGTAAGACATACAGAAATGCCTAACCATGTATGTCACACAATTTCCACAACAACCAGCCTTAGTCAAACAATTTTTTGGGTCAGCTATAGATCCTCAATTGACTAAGTTGACCACATGTATTATTTTTCGTCATTCTATTCTATTTGAAGTAATAAACTTTATTACTTCGTAGATTGACAAGTCATTTTTTACTACTTTTATCAGTGTAATGTTAGCTTTGGTTTTCCTCCACATTTTTTTTCACTTCTTTAACTCGAATCAACTCACTTTTTCCATGATATAAGACATGTCATTTTTTTACTACTTTTATCAGTGTAATGTTAGCTTTGGTTTTCCTCCGCATTTTTTTTCACTTCTTTAACTCGAATCAACTCACTTTTTCCATGATATAAGACATGTCAATTTTTTACTACTTTTATCAGTGTAATGTTAGTTTTAGGCTTCCTCTACATTTTTTTCGCTTCTTTCACTCGAATCAACTTACTCTTTCCATGATATAAGACGTCATTTTTTTACCACTTTTGTCAGTGTAATGTTAGTTTTAGGCTTCCTCTACATTTTTTGGCTTCTTTCACTCGAATCAACTCACTCTTTCCATGATACAAGATAGATGAAAGTTTAACAAAACATAAGATATTTCTACATTAAGACCTCAAACATCGTTATTCCCAATTTGACCAGGTTTACCTAAGATCAAGTTGGCTTGATTTATTTTTGGACAAAATACGTATTCATAAATTTATAATGCCATTAAGTTCTTTTGAGATTGGCATGAAAGTTCCATGAAATCCATATGGAACTCTACATGGTAAATGTAATTTTGGCAACCGGCTCACTTGAAAACTTCTTTGCATCAATTATATAAACCTGCAAGGAGAAAAAATATATTTCAATCTATAATAACGTATAACAAGATCTATATTAGCTAGATACCCAATTCACTTACTTGAGATATCTCAGTGTCTTCGTTGTGAATAAAAGTGATAATCCAACCATCATCTTCTTCAAAACCTCCTTCTTTCAAGACAAAGGCAGCTCCAGTGCAAAATGTATTATCCTCAAATACATGATATTCCACTCCTATCTGGTCCTCGGAATGTCTCTTTCTCTAGTCCACAAAATCAATGTTGGGATTAATCAAATTAACAATTTAATATTGATGTATGTATAGAAAGAGAAGAACAAAAGACATTAGGACTCTTTACCAAAGAAAATCTAGTGTCTGTCTCTTCAAAGTGTAGCTTGGCTAGTCCTCAATATTTAGGCTTGCCTAAATGATCAAGTTGAAAAATTATATTTTCACATTTAATAAGATGTTAATGATAAGGTTAAAGGTAACTATTTTAAGCAAGATTGTTTTGAATTTTTTGTAGTCACCTGAGGTAGAGCTCGCAATGGAATTAACAACTTGGCAATATCCATACCTATTCTTTAAACCTGTAAAATCTCCATTGATAATAGGAAAATCCATAGAAAATTCAATTCCGGTAAGATTTCGCTCCCTAACTTCTCCAGTTTGCATGTGTAACCTCCATTCGTAACAACGAGTAAATAATAATCCTTTCTTCTGTTGAGCTATTAGTATCTCCTTCAATTGAATTTATAGGCTCAAGTCTTTTGGAAAACTACTCAAATTTATTCAAACCCATTTCTGGCCCTGGTACAATTGAGTCAAGGGCTCTACATCCCCACACTACAACCTATTATTCCTCATCAGACAAACATAATTTCAAAACAGTCAATTTAGTTTATATGATTGATCTTATTGGAAGATGGTAAAGGTAAAAAAAAAAAAAAAAAAAATTAAAGATTGCTTATTCTATCATTGACCTCATTATCATCCTCAAAGCAATTGATAATATGAGATGTGCAATTGGTTTCCACCTCAAACCACCGGATTGAATGTGAGTCACCATAACGAGGAACTATCCCAATCCTTGCATAGTCTTCCTTATTGTACTTGATTAATCTACAAATAGAATTTGGTTTATAAAGTGACATAAAAATGATTTCATTTAGTACTTGTCAAAATATTGGCTCTTCAAAATTCTATAATTTTCTGCATGAAATATAAGAAATCTTTTTTTTTTTTTTTTGAAAAAGTGAAGAAAACAAATTTTATAAATTGGTGTCAAAGGGCACATGCACTCGCGGGCCTCCTCTAAAAAGTCTTCTTATTTCTATAGTTGGTGGAAAATCCAAGATCACATTATACCTGCAAAGCAAAAGCACAGGTTATTAGGGTTATCAATTTTATTTATTTGGTAAATATTTCAAAATTAATACGCAGTGGGATCAGTAACTTACCTTTGAGTGACCCCTATCTCATAAATAATACCTATCCAGTTTGAGATCCACTTTGTGAACCAATTTCTTTCCATCAGCTTCAAAAAGAAAATAGGCCATGCTCTTTAGGCTAACACTACACATTAGAAGGATCATAAGAAATATTATTTTTGAGTATACCAGAAATCACTCCCAATTCAAGAAAAGGTTTAATAGCATCCATCCCAATAATAACAAGCTCTCCAGTTCCTGGAGCTCTCTGTAACATAAACACAGATAAAATGAGCAAAATTTAAAAACTTTAATAAAAAATGAATGTTGAATAGTTTTGGAGTATGTATGCAAAGAGGGACCTTTGGATGGCTGGTACAAGGTCGTTTTCAAGCTCCATTGAAATCCCATTTGCCTAAAGTTTTTAGTGCTAAAATGTCAATCTCTTGAGGCACCAAATTTTCTGCAACTGAGTGTAACTTCCCAGAATGCTCGAAAACATTGGTGTTGCTTAAGCCTTTGTTTACTTTGCCATACCTCAACTACAAAATTCATATCAAAGGTATCAATCAATGGGAGCGGCTCACCTCCAGTTTTTATTTCTCCTGTTTCCTCCTGTTTTGAGACAGATGAATGACATCTGGCACACCAACCATCCAAAGGTAAAAAAAAAGCCCACATCTCTCTCTCAATTTGTGCGTTGCTTTCCCTTTTCTTTTTCTATCTCTTTCTACAGCTACCCATCCTTCTATGGAGCTTTCTGGGCTATCACCCACCTCAATCTCCCTTCTCTTATTTTCCCTCTCTCTTTCTCTTGTCTCGCGCCTCCCTTTCTCTCTCTCAAAAATCTTTATTCAGATTTTTTATTTATGCTCCGTTGAAGATTTAAAGATTGAAGGGGTTTTCAAAATTCACAAATCTCTCAATTCCTCAAGTTGAACATCATTTTAAAACTAGAGAAATAAACACAACAAGAAGAGTGAAAATCATTCGATTTTCACTATTTGAAAAGCAAAAAAGAAAAGAAAAAACACATGCAGATCTAAAAATTTTCAACGATGATAGATTTCAACAGAGAGGGGGGATGCAAAATCTGAAAAATTTTGTGTGTAAGCTTTTAATGAAAAGCATTTGAGATTTGAAACCTCAATGATGAAAAAGCTCACTGATTTCGAACTTGATTTGAAAATCGAAAATTGAAAACAATTGATTTTCTTGCAAGCACATGATAGGGTCATCAATGGTGAGATTTAACTTTTCACAGATGGTTTGGGATTTTAGTTTGACTAATATGGTCGGTTTTGGGCTTTCCATTTATGCTCTACATTTTTAGTTTGGCGTTGTGATGCTGCATAGTTGCAGAGTGGTGTGGTGATGCTGCACAATTGCATAGTGAGAGGAGAGCCAGAGAGAAAAGGAAGAGGCAGGTAGGTCACTGTCGTATTTTTCCAAGTTGGCTTCTTTTTTTTAATCGTTGGATCAGTTTGCTTCTAGGTGTCATTCATCTGTCTAAAAACGGGAGGAAATAGGTGAAATAAAAACTGGAGGTGAGCCACTCCCTCAATGAATTTAGCTAAGTGCCCGTTTGTTTTGGCTTTTTGAGCCCAAAAAGCGCGTTTTGAAAAAAGCTCAACCAACTTTTGCGTTTGGTAAACTCAAAACGCAACTTTTTTATAAAAGTTGTGTTTTGAGCATTGAGAAAAAACTGAGAACAAACGCGGAAGGGATTATGGACCCTCAGGGGTCCATAAATGAAAACGCGCTATGTGCGTTTTGTATATTACCGTTGCAAACCTGAAAAATACCGAAATACCCATCAGTTCTCTCACGCCCTCATCTCTCATCTGTGTCTTTTTTCTTCGTCTTCTTCCTCTTCGTCTTCCTCTGCTTCTTCATCGGTCTACCCCCACAATCAACAAAACCCATTTCAACCTTTGATATTCCGAACACAGAATCAACAAAACCAAACCAAAAATAACTCAAAATCAACACAAAAACAACTTAAAATCAACTGAAATCCGGAAAACCCATCCCAAACCCAACTCAAAATCAACCCAAAATCCATAGAAAAAAAAAACCCAAAATCCCAAAATCCTAATGTTTCAATCATCTTCATCTTCATCATCATCATCATCATCATCATCATCATCATCATCTTCTTCTCTGGAGTGTGAAAAAAAAAGAATAAAGGATGAGTTCTGGCATTGGTGACGATGGTTCCGATGTGTTCCGATTTGAAGTGCTAAGAGGGAAAAAAAAAAAAAGAAGAAGAAGAAGCAGAGCTGTGTTCTGGACCGAAGTGCTAAGAGGAAAAAAAAAAAAAAAAAAAAAGAAGAAGAAGCAGAGCTGTGTTCTAGACCAAAGTGCTAAGAGGCAAAAAATTAAAGAAAAGAAAGAGAGCTGGGAATGTTCTGGACTGAAGATGGTAGAGGAAAGAAGGAAAAAGGAAAAGAAAAGAGTGTGGTTACGTGGGTGGATGAGAAAAAAAGAGGAGAAAAAAAAAAGAAAAAAAAAAGGAAGTAGAGCCACGTGTGTGGAGAGAAAAAAAAGGGAGAAAAAAGAAATTATATCATAATATTTTCACAATATTTTTACAATAAATTTTAAGGTAGGCTATTATTAGCTAATATTGGTGAGAAAAAAATAATTTTTTTAGAAAGAGAAAAAAATAATTTTAATAGTATGTTAAAATTAAAATTACTATCAATTTTTATCACAATATTTTTACAATACTTTCACAATAAATCTTAAGTGGTATGTTATTATTAGCTAATATTGATAAGAAAAAAATAATTTTTTTAGAAAGAGAAAAATTGATTTAAGTATGATGAAGTAATTGATTTAAGTATGAAACAAACTTACATAAAAAAAAAAAGTATGAAATAAATTCCCTTATATATACATTGTCATTTTTGGTCATTTATCCCTCAAAAAGCCACTTTTATAAGTGCTAGCCAAACACTCAGCTTTTTCATTATGCATTTTTTAACAGCTTTTACCAAACACTCAGCTTTTTGAAACTCCACTTTTTCATTATGCACTTTTTCAAAAAGCTGAACCAAACTCGCCCTAAAGCTTTTATATATGTCACAAATTTCACAAAAAGTTTAGTTATTGGCCACATTTATTTTGACACAATTTTTATGTAAAATATAAAAAATCGTTTAAATAATTAATTATTTTTCTTATTTCACATTGTTTTTTAAAAAAAATATATCTTCTAAACCAATATCCTCAATGCATTCATTTAGGTTTTCCTATTTTATATTTATTGCCTAACTTCAATGATAAACATGTCTGCACTTATTAATTTATGATTGGTGAAATCTAAAAGCTAATATGTAATCCACCATAACCACGTAGTTAATTCTAATGGCTCTATCTACAATTCATGCAGCCATATCTTAGAGGAAAAAAATAAAAAATAAAAAATAATACTAGTTTTATATTGATTTACCCACCAAATTTAGCACATAAGCAGACAAAATAGCGAGTGAATCGCCTTCCGCAGCTGGGAGAAAGCACGGTTTTTTTCTTTGCATTTCTAGCTTGAACGTTTCGGTTTCAATATATCTCTTATTAAGGCTGCATTTGATTCGAGTGTAATTGAATTTCTGAAATTGTTTTACACTGTTGTTGGTGTTTGGCAACACTGGAAATTATGGTCAAACTGAAAATAGATTTCAGTTGACCATAAAATACCCACCCCAAACCTGTAAATCATTTTACACACTTATTTTACCTTCAAACCATTTCCACTCTTCTCAGAAAATTCCTAATCACTCTCTTAGCTCACTCACGCCAAGCCAAAGTAGAAGGATAGGAGAGAGCTAACACACCCGAAGAAAGATAGAGAGCAAGAGATTGAACCGGTTTTGATTGTCACCACCGCTTGAAGCCCATCGCTGCCGCCCTCTAGATCGCCTCGTCCTCCTGTGGGTCAGATCATCTCCTCTTGATCTCGTCGCCACCGCCCTTTGGGTTAGATTGTCTCCTTTCGATCTCGTCGTCCACCACTCGCCGACCTGCTTTTTCTCTCTTTCCCTCCAACCAACCAAGGCTGGATCGGACACTACATGTCACCGATCTAGTGCCTTCACTCAAGAACCACACCTTCTCTTCCACTCTCACTCACGGCATTCTCCCTCATCTTACTTTTTCTCTCTGACCCGAACCAAGCCTTCTACTTATTTTTGTGTCTAATGTTCGTTTTCTTTGATCTTTGATTTTTTTGTTGTTGTTGTGGTGGTGGTTTTTGTGTTGTGTGGTGGTGGGTTTTGTGTGGATAGTGGTGGATTTTCTGTGGGTGCTAGTGTGTGGGCGGTGGTGGATTTTTTTATATAAAATTTATTTGGAAGCTGAGAAAATGACTGAGAAAATGTGAAAAATTGGTAGGAAAATAGTATTTTTAGAATGTTACCAAATATTGGAAATCGTTTTCCGGACTATTTTCCATTACAGAACCAAATGCCCGAATTTTAATTTCCTTACGGGAATTCATTTTCCTCTGCATTCATTTTACACTCGAAATTTGATTTACATCGAACCAAATGCAGCCTAAAATACAAAGCATGAACCATTCCTTCTCCTTCCGCCCAAGAGTGACTTGACCTTCTAAACATGGACTTTGTCGATTTAAATCCTTCAAAAAGGGGGTTCGATCCTACAATCACAATGAAATGCACCAATTGCCTATATTTTTCATAATTCAATTGCTACAACAAGTGGGGAAGGAAGGATTTGAACATCAATTTTTGTCATAAAATATATATTATGTTATGCTATTGAATTACAAGAGTCTAAATCTTATGTCTCATAATTCCTATTCCACTTTATACTCCCCAATAAAATTTGAACACATGCTTACCTCTTTAATTAAATCCTTATTTTCAGCCTTTTTCTTATATCAATTTCCTAAAATAAAATAAAATAAATTCAAACCATCCTCACTAGCCGCCACCACCAATGACTTTTGCCAGTGCCATTAGAAAGATCTTGTTGACGTCATCAGCAACCATACACCAGTGCCAGTAGTAAAAATAAATAATAAAAAAATTAAATATATAAAAAATAAAACCCAATAGACCACAACCATTGTTGCTGGGTTTGCCCACTTTCTCTGTAGCCATCGTTGCCAGGTTTGCCTCACTCAGCCACCACCTTTATCTACTCCTTGTTTTCTTGCCATTAATGCCCTGAGGAGCACAACTTGTACATAACATTAAGAAGGTTTTTATTCATTAAATAGAACATGGTGGTGGCGGTCCCAAACCCCATTCTTAATTTTGATTCGAATGTTTGAAATTTCCAACTATGGGGTCATAGAACCGGTGATATACCTTCATCTTTTGTATTGGGCCTGAGGCCCATGCTGAGGCCCATAATCACATGTAAGAAGGACAATGGTGATCGTGGCAACCCAAAAGCCGTGTCGAGTCCTCGGCTAGCTTAGGCCGAGGTAGAAGAAGAATGATCTACCAACAAATGCAGTCTTCCAAAGCTTCCTAAAGGAAAAGACAAGTACAGCAGGTAAGCAGACTGGACCATGGTGGTAGAACAATTTCAAGAAAAGCTGTTGCCTCTCCATTAAATGCTCCACAACTAACACTTTGGCCGCATTAATGTGGAGAAGACCCCTAAATAGTGTTGCCTTGGCTACCCCAACTCACAGAAAGCTTGAAGGGGTGTCTGATGGGACAAACACTCAAGTGGTAGCCTAAATGATCAACAAGTGTAGGATCAAGATGGTCCAAATGGAACTATATAATTGAAGAGATCCCCCATAGAGAGGGGATCAAAGAAACTTGTAAGGAAAAGCCTTGTAATAATTTGAGCCATATGTGTAACCATCTTCAATCAATATATACAGGAACATATCTCCCCGGATTACGCCGAGGACAAGTTTATTTAGATAACTCCAGTTTGTTTTCATTTGATTATCCTTTAAAAGCCATTCTAATTGTTATCCCGCTCATTAAATCTTAGTTCTTCTGTCCACTCTCTACAAATTCATTGTACTAGGCTCATTGTGCTTGAATTCACTCATCTTATAGGAATAGTGTTCAAACCCAGTCCTTACACCAACTATATTTAATCTTTCTTATGAAATATATTAGGTGGAAACCTTCTTAATTTTGGAGGACTTGAGCAGCAGGAGAGAAAAATAAGAAACCATGGTGGTGGTTTCTTGCCAGTGGCGTTGCTGGATGACAATGGTGGTAGTAGGTGTTCAAATTAAATTCAGATTTGCCTCGACTTGGTGGCTGTGATTGGAGTTGATGGCGTCGACGAACTCATGTCAGTAGCGTTGGGCCTAGGTTGGTGGACTCAGGTGGGGGTTGAATATGCGTTGGATTTTTTTCTTTTTCAATTTTATTATGTGGACAGTTTTTATTTTTATTTTTTTTAGGTAAGTCAAATAAAAAAACATAAAATTAAGAATGAAAAAGAATGAGTGGGCAAGTGGCATATTTTGATTTGTGGAGCATGGAATGAGATAGAAAGAGTGAGACAGATGATTTTGATTCGAATTACAGGACTGGCTCTTAATTAATTAGAAACTTTTTTTTTAGGGAAAAATTAGACACTTTTAATTCTCACCGTAACTGGTAATTAACTAAATAACATGATTAATTAAGGCTTATTGAATTAATAGCTTTTTGATACAAGATAGAAATTCTACTTTAACCTAATCCAAGTGTATACATATGTGAAGCTCCCTCCTGCAGACTTGAACTCCGACTTTTACTCCCCCACACCTCGCAAGCATTTATACTTGTAGAGTGACTATCGTACCAAGAGTGTGCGGTGGTAATAATTGAATATATGATTTACACCTACAAATACAATCCTAATAAATGCCTCTTTAAGATCCTATTCATATCCTATAATGTTAAGAACTCTTATGTCCAAAAACTAAGGGCCTGTTTAGTAGAGAAGTTTGAGTAATGTTGTTTGTAATTTTTTGAAATACGTGTGAGTGAAAAAGTATGTAAAAAAGTGTGTAATGTTGTTTAAAAACTGAAAATGAGTTATTTAACAACTCTACCAAAAGCACCCTAAATTTGTAGAGCTCTTGTTAACACTTAACACCACTCAACCAGTAATGCTTACTTTTATTTGAAGATATCCTTATCAAACATTTATATGATACCATAACCAAAGGGGATATTTAGGGACTAGCACGGTAAGGGGATAGAATATAGTGAGTTAACACGCGTTTGAAAAGTTTTAGCAAACTAGTATCTCAAGTTTTAGAAACTCAAGTTCCATATAGAACTCGAGGCTTAAAGACTCGCTTCCTACTTGTTGAGTTGGACACTATTATGCCACATAGATCTCGAGTCTTAAAGACTTGATTTCCATAAAAGAATAAGAACAATTTGAAGAATACGATGAAAATTTGAGATTCTAAAGAAATTGAAGACAAAGAGAAGAACCCAGAGGAAGAAGAAGAATAATTCGCACGGGAAGGTCTGAACACGATGAAGGATTCCACAGAAGAAGACAAGACCAGGTGAACAAAGAAGAACAAAGAACAAGGAAGAAAGGAGTCAACGGAAGAAGAAAGGTGAACACAGGAAATCGAGATTTTAAAACTCGATTTTCGTGTGGATTTTTTTTCCACATCAGCTTACCATCACACACAACTCGAGTTTTAGAGTCTCGAGATGCTAGTTTCCTACCTAGTTTTACAAACATGACAACTAACTAAAATATTTTAAAAATAATGTTAAATGGAAAAAAAACTCCCATAATCAAAACTTACAAGACACTCACACTAAAAGATTAGTAATAAAGAGCCTAAAGGCTATTATATTTGCACTCACAAAACTTTGAATAGAAGTTTTCAAATGACTAATTTTCAAATAATTAGTTTTTTTTTAGATAGTTATAATATGCTGCTAATTTTGCAGCTTGAACCTTATCCCCTTAAACCTCAAGCACTTTGTATATAAAGAGATGTCAATTAAACTACAAGACTCTTGGCAAATAACCAATTTAAATAATCCTTCTTTCTATGGTTTTTTAAAAATCTTATTTTAAATATGCAATTCGATAATTAGAGTAGTTATTAATAAGCATTTATTTTTATTGTGATTATATTTGGAACTATCTATTTTACCATTTAAAAAATATATGTTGTGCTAAGATACTAATGAAGGTGTTAGGAGGTTTTATATCGAATCCTTATGAAATTTAAACACATGTTTAAAAGATATATATTAGAATTAGAACGAAGTTTGATTATAAATTTAGTTGTAACTAATGATTACAACTTTACTCATATCTTTTTATTGGATGTGAATTTTGATAAATCTACCATTGAATTAAATTTTCTTCTTGTATGCCTCATGCTTGAAAAATTTTCAAAAGATCAAAGATCAATAACTATGTCATTAATCAAATGTTTAAATTTTAAGTTTTTGTAATATAAAATTATGCATAAAAACAAGTTTATAGATCAAATAGTAAATAATATCTGATTAGCACGAAATTTGATATGTGTATTAAGAACATATAATTTGACACTTCTTTTTTTGTATAATAAATTTTGTAATCTATAGGTTTAAACAGTTGAAACAAATATAAATACTATGGGAGGATTTGACAATTTTAATAAATTAAAGTGATCAATATAATTGTTTAATATATGTAGGCATAACCTTTTTTTTTTTTTTTTTTTTTAATTTTTTTAGTAGAAATAATAATTGACTTTATATGGTCACCATTCTATTCTAGATACTCTCTAAGAACATAATATCAGGTAATGTGGAACATAATATGTAGAGGTCAAGTACCTCCCATTTCTGATGTAAACGCCCTCTGGGAAATTGGTGGGAATTGTCCCTTCAATATCAGTAATGAGAAGGGCTTCTTTCAACTCATCGACTGAAGCAAAGTTACTCTGCAAGTAATTTGGCACAATTAGGATACGCTTATATAAAAAAAGAGATCAACATGAATGTTTTGTACGTGCTTGTGTGCTAATAATGAGTACGTGTTTGTGCATTGGAGATCTGGAAGGCTACTAAAATGCAAGGTGGTACCGTACGGTACATACCTGAGATGGGAGCAATGGCTGGTCATCAAACTCAAACACCAAATCAAAAAAGGCATCCAATATTTTCACCGAAGCGTTCTTGATGGTTTTGGATGCATCAAATTAAAGTGCATGGGAACTTGTTGTAGATCTCTGAAATTGGGCTGTTTTTGAAAACTTTTCCAGTTAGATCATGGTTTTCTAATTTGGCTCACTGGCTGTTTATGAAAGCTTTAAAATTTCCACTCCGAAAAAAACTAGTTGCCCGATATTAATGAAGTGACAAATTAATTTGGATGGAAACAGGGGCAGAACTAGGATTTTATGAATGGAGGGGCCAAAATTATAACAAATACAAAATTGAACTAATTTAATTGAATCATACAAGAAATATGAAAAGTTTAGGGGGCTAATTCTATTTCTTTTGTAAAGTATAGGTAAATTTAGGGGTAAAAGTCTAATATTTGAGAAGTTTGAGAGGGCCATGCCCCCCCCCCCCCCCCCCCACTTCTCTAGGCAGTTCCTCCCCTGTCATGGAAATAAAATCGAATGTTATCCAAATTATATAAAAACCTTTAATTTCTGAAAATTTGATTGAAGATTTGGGGCATCACACAAAATGTTATCCAAATTTTGTGCAAAAGTTGGCGACTCAAACGAGTTTCAAGTACACCTCTCTTCAAAACTATGTAACGTAATGAGTTAATAGCTTCATGTGTGTGAGAGAGAGAGAGAGAGAGAGAGAGAGGGAGAGAGCTTGAAAACAGAAGAAAGTGTGGTCTTGATGAGGTGATCAAAGCTGTTCCAAAGGTAAGGCCTCCTTTCAATGTTGCAATTCACTTGAAATGCCATATTTGCGGTTGCCATCTTACTCTCTTTGCTGCCTCAAGAGTTAAGGGAATCTAGCTATGACTAACAACTATGAGCAAACGAGATGCCCATATTCATATATATGCGCCTCAAACTCAGTTTCCAAATGCGAGGGGACAATTTCTAAGTTGTTGGGACTAAGAGCTAAACATAAGGCGTGACGAAATAAATAAATACATTCTATTAAAATAATGAACGACGTTTTTGTGCAGATATCGATCATAAAACTTTTTTTTTTTGGGGGGGGGGGGGGGGGGTTCAAAAAGAAAACAAGGAAACGTTTTTTTAACAACCATTTAAAAATAAATAAATAAAAACTAATGGAAATTGTTTTTTTTTATAACAACTTATATATTTGTGCACGTGTCTGTAAGTAAAAAAAAAAAAACTTCATTTTTTTAATGAAATAATAACTAAAGTAACACTGTTGGAAAGGTTCTTGATTCAATTTCCTTTAATTATGAACTTTTAAATATCAATTTTTTAATTAAATATAATCCTTCAATGGAAAATTGTATAAAGCTTAATGAAATCATTTCATAAAATATTTATTAATATTTTAAAGAACTAACTTTTATTTTTATTTTTAAATTTAATACTAATTTAAAATTTCTATTTTTTTTTTTACAATATACCTTCTCTTCTTATTTAATTATGAGATAATTTTTTTCCCTAAACAATTCTAATCTCATGAATATTTGAATCTAAGATATTGAGCAAACTCTAGAGTTGAATCTAGATCTAGATCTGCCGAAGAATAAAACTTTATTTTAATAATATTTACATAAGGCATTAATAACTTTTTCAAAATTTTGGAGCCAACCGTCCACCTAGTTCTGCCCATGCCCTTAATTAATTCTACAAATTCCACACCTACTATATATGGCAAAGAAAAATTATAAAAGATTTCTGAAATTTTCAGAGATTGTGATCACCCTAAACCTGAATTGGATGTGCTTGTGACTAGTCATATACATTAACCATGTACTATATAAAAGGCTCAAATTGGAAAATCAGACTAAAATTCTCAAAAAATTTCAAGAGGTGGCGTATCATAATTTTACAACCACTAGCTTCTATAATCTTCCATACGCATGGATGCATTTAATAGCAATATTCAATACGTACTCAGCTATCATCTTAGAAATGAGTTGCACAAAATATTTGCAAATATTATGATTAAATGATTATGATAATACTGATAAAATATTTCAAATTTGGTTTTTTCAAAAGTAATAACTACAAATAAAAATAATTGGAGCCACATGGTATTTTCAATAGAGACATACGTGGTTTAAATCAATTCTTCTCCAACTATAAAATTGTAATAAAAAAAATATATATCTTAAAAAATAACTACAATAATTACACAAATATGAAATGTTTCCAATCTAAGTTTTATAATAACAATATATGTCAAGAGTCTTGTAACTTAATTAACACATTTCTATGCACAAAGTGCTTGGTAGTTCAGGAGAGGAAAATATTCATGTTACATAGATAGCAACATATTGTAACTATCTCAAAAAATAAATATTGTAAGGACCGGATTTGAGTCTCTAGCCCAACAGACGAATGGACTTAAGCTCAACAAGCCCAAAACAACGAATTTGTAGAGAATGGGTTGGAAAACTGGGTTCTAATGAATTAGACAAACATAACAGTAGATTTAGCTGACAAGAAGATGTAAATAGATAGGATAATGATGAAGAAAACTGTCCCCGGCAAGGTCCGAGGAGAACCGTTCTTATATATTGTTATTAAATTTGATTACAAGTTTGGTTCTCGGTTGCTACAGTGTTTTTTCCTTGATTTTCCAATCTCTAATCTCATATCCTCCTTCTTCTTTTATACTGTCTCCCTTTTTCATCTCCATCTTCCGTGTGCATGCTAGACAGTTGGTGTTGATACTTGTCCCATCAGCACTTCCCATAAGTCCTCATGTAGTAGCTGTAAGGCTGAAATTCACTGTTCAAACATCACCTCTACATTAATGTGATCAGAGAGTTAGCTGTAGTGCATTTAATGCGGAGGCAGCAACTTTCTCCTAAGATATTTTTAGGACTTCTCCCTGTCTAATGTCACTGCCATACTTATCCGCACCAGTAGAACTTCCTGGAATGTAACCCGGGACGATGGACAACCTCTTCAGACCTCGGCATTAGTTAATCGAGGATGTGCCTATCCTTGGCTCACCTCCTTGAGATGTTATGACCAAGACTAATCTCTCTACTCACTAACACAGTCTTTTCTAGCAAAGATATCTCTTCCTCGGACAACCTCTCATCCTCGGATTGGGCCATAAGCCCAATATACAAACAGATAATGAACCCTTGTGCCCAATATCCCTATAAATATCAATATCTATTTGTGAATTACATAAATATCATGTGATAGAATCATAGAACAAGTTAGTGCACCATTTTATTAAGAAAAAATAAATAAATTACACTCACACTTCCAAGGCATAGTTAAATTAGACTTGCTATACTTGATTTTCAAAAATTAAAATTTTTATATAATGGTTTTACTTCTTAGATTTGTTGTTGTTGTTACCATAATACAATAAATTTTGTTAATATTTAATTTTGGGATAAAACCTATTTTCGTCCCTACATTTTCATGCTATTTCCATTTTGGTCCCTAATTTTTTTTTTCACCGCTTTTAGTTCCTATCCTGAAAAACGCGTCTCGTTTTTGTCCCTGATGTTACATCAGAGATAGAAATTGCATAGGTGGCAAACGGCAAAGTTAAGATCATTAAAATAATAATAAAATTTTTTATTTTAACATTAAAAAATGCCACCTCAGCATTTAAATAAAAAAAATAATTTATTAATTTTAACTAAATAAAAAAATTAAAAACAAAAAATTACATTAATTGAGATCTGAGGGTTGCTTGAATAAGAATAATAAGAACATATATCCAGATCTAAGAACACAAAATTAAAATCCAAAAATCACAAACCCAAAAACACAAACACAAAAACAAAAACAACAGATCTTCCTATTAAACCAAACACAAAGCAACAGACACAAACTCAAGAACACAAAATTAAAATCCAAAATTAAAGTCCCTGGTGACGTTCTCGCAAAAACTCCTCCCCGGGGCAGGATAACAATCTGGGAGTCGGAGGGTGATCCCTAGCCTCTTGTTAAGGGCTGTAAGGATGTGGCCTCCTCGTCTCAGTTAGTGGACATCTGGCAACCCACTTTCAAGTTTGGTGAGGGGCTTCTGCCAGCATCAGCCAACATCAAGGCTTAGGCCCAAGGTCAAGGAGGGAGGGTGGCCAAGAGCTTGGTGCACGGCCTTTTGCTCCCTGAGGACGTCCACGTTTTCTTGGACAGTATTGAGGATTCTTTAGTATGGCGACTGCAGTGGCACGCCATGGCGGTAATCGTCCTCCCCTTTATTTTTTGTTCTTTTTAATGCATGAATAATTCCCTAGCTTTTATATTTGTTACACTTGTCCTCAATCTGCTCAGTTGAACCACATCCTCGGCGAGAGGATGAAAGAGCTAATCGAGGATGTGGACTGGGAGAAGGCGTTGAAGGAAGTTTTTAATGCCACAGCTAAGGAAAAAAGCAAGGCCGTCGAGGTTGCCAAGGAGAAGGCTCAGTTTTCGGAGAAGGCCCGGCTTGTGGCAGAGGGTAAATAAGCTAAGGCGGAGGAAAAGCTGGAGGGTGTTGAGCTAAAATTGGCGAAGGCAGCCAGTTTAAACTTGGTCCAGGCTAATGAAATAGCTGATTTGAAGGCGGCTCTTGAAGCTAGTGAAAGCAAGTGGTAAGATGAGGGTTTCGCAGATGCCGAGAGTTTCATGGAGCCTATCGTCCATCAGGCCAGGTCCCATGGGTTTGGGGAGGGATGGCTCGCAACTCTTCAAGCAATGGGGGTGCCCTAAAATTCCTCTCTAAGGAACCCAAAGCAAATCCCGTACCCGGCTCCCCCTCCCCTTGTTTAGAGCCAAACTGATTCTGTTGAAGAGGAAGACACCCCCAGTATGAGGGAATTGGTGAAGGCGATTGATGCCCATATTGACCTCGAGGTCACTAGCTAAGTCAATATTGTTGAGGTCGTACAATCCCAACAACCAGTTCCCGAGGATGTGCCAGAGCCGTCGGTCGATGATGCAACCCACTTCCCGCCTACTGATCCCTCCGTTTAATATTTATGTTCTTTCACATTTTCTTTATATGCTTTTATTTGCGTTTATCTTTTATTTGTTCGTTTTGCTGAGAATCACCGAGCTGTGGTGATTGAACAATGGTTTAATTTTTCTAAGTTTTCTTTCCCTACAGTTGTTGGGTTGTGGCAGCTAAAAATTGGTTTAAACTTTATTTGCTTGTTTTAATTTGCACTTATGAATGCTTGCTACTAAGTTACCCTTTCGGTCACATGCTTATTTATTCTTTTTGATTGTTTTTCTCTTTATATGTATGTTTCACATAATCGGGTAGTAGGCTACCCGTATTTAGAAAGGATTGAATCCCTGACGATAACCACCAATTTTAACACATCTTAACTCTTTAGGAAAATGTAGGGTAATTACCTTTCTTGTTATAAGGATTGCATCCGAGACAATGGCTCTTGCCTTCTCGAAATGGTTTTTTTGTACTCCCCGTGTGCTCGGGAACAGGGCTAGAGAGTTTGTTTCTATTCTTAAAATAGCTGTCTTACCCTTGTGTAAAATTTAGGAATAAGCTTCAACCTACTCGGCCATTACGATCTAACCTTAGAAAACCCAGTGTCCGGCTCCCATCTACGCAGTGGCCAAAATCAAACCGGGAACGGGTTTATGTTTTAAGAAAAGTTCAACCTAAGGTTTCTGCCTGCTCGGCGATGAAAATCGAGTTGGGGGCAGGTTTCCATCCTTATATAGATGTAGCCTAAGGTTTCCACCTGTTCAGTGATGAAAATCGAGCCGGGAATAGGTCTCTGTCCTTAAAATGATTTAGCTTAAGGTTTCCACATGTTCGGCGATGAGAATCGAGCCAAGAGCAGGTTTCTGTCCTTATGACGATTTAGCCTAAGGTTTCCACCTATTCGGTGTTGAGAATTGAGCCGGGAACAGGTTTCTGCCCTTAGAAAGTTTTGAGACGAATTTTCTCGTATGCATTTGCCAGAGCTTAATAAGTTAACAACGATGAAATCACAAGTATTGATACACCTGCATGGACAAACATTACTCTTGCATTAGTTAACAACCTGCACATATGATATTACATTCAACATGTATCCTCGTGTATGGATACCCAATGGTAGAATTTCTTCAGATTGTGAACATTCCATGGTCGAGGAAGTGGTCTCTCGTCTAGGTCCTCCAAATAGTATGCTCTTGCACTTGCGATGCCAATGACTCGGTAAGACCCTTCCTAAGTTGGGGCCAGTTTCCCAGCATTCATATCCCGCATATTCCTTATAGCTTTCCATAACACCAGGTCCCCGACATTGAATCCCCTGGTCTTCACGTCTCGGTTATAGTGCCAAGTAAGTTTTTGTTGATACTCAGCCAACCTTATAGTCATTGCTTCTCGGTACTCTTCTAGAAAATCCAAACTCTCCACTAGCAATCTATCGTTCTAAGTAGGGGAAAACTCTGTAACTTGTGCGCTACACACATTTATCTCGGCCGGTACAATAACTTTTGCCCCATACGTGAGAGAGAATAGAGTTTCACCTGTAGTCCTCCTAGGAGTTGTTCGATATGCCCACAAAACGTTGGGTAGCTCCTTGGCATACCTACCTTTTGCACCATCTAACCTTTTCTTCAAACCGCTCACGATTGTCTTGTTGGTGGCTTCCACTTGGCCGTTGCTTTGAGGATACACTGGGGTAGAATATCTGTTCTTGATGTTGAGATTACTGCAAAACTCGCGAAAGGCCCTACTATCGAATTGCAACCCATTATCAGATATAAGAGAGTCCAGCACTCCAAATCTTGTGACTATGTTCTTCCATATGAACTTTTTAACATCCACATCTCGAATGTTAGCTAAAGCCTCCACCTCTGCCCATTTGGTGAAGTAATCAACAACCACTAAAAAAAACCTTAGGTTGCCCGGGGCCTGGGGGAACGGGCCAATAATGTCCAGCCCCTATTACGTGAAGGGATAGCCTAGATTTAGATGTCTTGTTGGTTAGTGGATCAAGGGGGCATGCTTTTGGCATTGTTCACATTTACACACATACTCGGCGGCATCTTTTTGCATTTGTGGCCATTAAAACCCTCAAGTCATTGCTCAGTGTGCTAATGAGTGTCTCCCTACATGACTGCCACATACCCCATCATGAAGCTCGACCAAGAGTTCATTAATCTTCTTAGGGTGCAAGCACAAAAGGTATGGCCCCCAAAAGACCTCCAGTACAGCTTATGATCCACCGATAACCAGTACCGAGTAGCTACTCGGTGAACCCTGCCATGTATCTCATCATCAGGGACCCGATCCTCGACTAAGAAATCAATGATGGGGTTCATCCAGCATGGCTTGTCCGTCAAAATCACTGTAACACCAACACTAATCGCTGTGCTAATGCTTGGTTATTGTACGAGTTCTACCTTAATCAACTGAGGCACGTCTTCCGTCATTAACGATGCTAATGTGGCTAGAGAGTCAACATGTCTGTTTTGCCCCCGGGAAACTTTGGCCACCTTTGTCATAGAGAACTCACCCAAGACTTGTCTTACCACCTGCAAGTATTCTTTCATTCGAGAATCTCGAGCTTCAAAACTGCCATGTACCTGGCTAACCACCAGCCAAGAATCTGAATAGATTTCTACGTCCTAGGCACCCATTCCCAAAACTGTCCTTAACCCGACAAGCAGGGCTTCGTACTTAGCTTCGTTGTTAAAGGCCCTAAACCCCAACCTGAACGAGTGCTCCAACCGTATTCCTTCTTGGAGTGATAACAACAATCCCGACACCAGCCCTCTTAGCACTTGATGCGCTGTGCATAAAGACTTTCCACGATCGACATTCCACATGGCATACTATTTCCCCTTCATTCTTGGGAGAGAATTCTGCAACAAAATCAGCAAGGACTTAGCCCTTCATCGAACTTCTTGGCTTGTACCTTATATCGAATGATCCTAACCGGGTCCCCCATTTAGCTATCCGATCAGTGAAATCAGATCTTTTCAATAACGACTGCAAAGGGTACTCGGTCAGGACATAGACGATATGAGCTTGAAAATAGTGAGGCAATTTTCTCGTGGCGTGTACTAGTGCTAACACCAACTTCTCCAAGGGTAAATATCTCGTTTCAGTATCCACCAAGGTCTTACTGATGTAATACGCAGGTTGCTGCACTCCTTGATCCCTTAATAGCACGGCATTCACAGCATGATCAGACATTGAGAGGTACATGAACAAATCTTCCTCGGGTTCTAGGGCCGTTAACATGGGTACCTGTGTCAAATACTCCTTAAGATCTTGAAAAGCTTTGTCACATTCTTCATTCCACCGGAACCCATTCCACTTCTTCAAAAGTTGGTAGAATGGTTGGCAGCGGTTGGCAAATTTAAAAATGAACCGATTAAGGGCAGCTAACATCCCAGTCAACACTTGTACTTCTTTTGGATTGCCCAGCGGCTTGAGGCACTATACGACCTCAATCTGGTCGGGATTGACCTCTATCCCATGATTAGTGATTAGATAACCTAGGAACTTGCCAGCCCCCACCTCGAAAGCACATTTATCTGCGTTCAGGCGCAACTTATGTTGCCGAAGCACCTTAAATACTCCTTGAAGATCCTTAATATGCCGTGTCTCTTGTTTACTTTTTACCACCATGTCGTCAATGTACACTTCAACCGTACGCCCAATCTTGTCCTGAAACATTCTAGTCATCATTCGTTGATATGTTGCCCCAACATTCTTTAACTTGAAGGGCATCACGGTGTAGTGATAGTTCGCATCAGGGGAAATGAATGCCGTCTTTTCCTGGTCCTTAGTAGCTAAAGCAATCTGATGATAACCCTGAAAGGCGTCTAAGAAACTCATCCTTGGGTGCCCATAGGTGGCATTGACCAATTGATTTATTTTCAGCATGGGGAATGGGTCCTTCGGGCATGTTCGGTATAAATCCGTGAAATCTACACAAACCCTCCACTTGCCATTCTTCTTCCTGGCTACAATGGTATTTGCAAGCCATTCCGGGAGGAAGATTTCCTTTATCACCCTGGCCTCTTTCAACCTCCCGACCTTCTACCTCACTGCCTTGACGTGTTCCTTAGTCGACCTTCTCGGTTTTTGCTTCTTTGGGGGAAATGAAGGATCCACGTTGAGCTTATGGACGATGAATTCGGGATCGACCCCGGGCACCTCATATGGGCTCCAAGCAAACACATCTACATTTTGTATAAGAAATAACAACGTTTCAACCCTATCCTGATCTCCCACACCTGCCTTTATCTCGAAATACCAGTCAACGTTCCGTAGTATCTTTACTCTAATCAAGTCCTTGGCATAACTAGCCCCCATCCCCTCTTAGGGCTTCTATAATTGCTATAAAGAGGCCTCCTCGACGGTATCCTTTGGTTTAGCTTACTTGTGCTTCTAATTGACTGCGGCTACTAAACACTGCCTGGCCACTTGTTGACTTCCCCGGCAATGCCCTATTCGGTGCGGAACTTAATCTTCACATGCAGGGTGGAGGGAACTTCCCCCATCGTGTGGATCCACAGCCTTCCTAGAATGGCCATATAAGGAGAAAACGAAGCAACAACTATAAAAGCCACTGTCACATCCTTTCCTTCCATAGTCACGAGAAGTGATATTTGCCCATCGGGAATCACCACTTGGCCATCAAACCCGACCAGGGGCGTATCTTACCTTAAGAGGTCCTCATTCTTTAGCCCGAGCCCTTTGAACAGGTTTGGATACATCACATCGGCCCCACTTCCCTGATCCATCATTACCCTTTTTACTATAAAATCGTTTATCCAGGCAGTCACCACCAATGCGTCATCGTGTGGCTGAATTATTCCTTCTAAATCATCGTTGTAAAAAGCGATAGGTTCCCAACCAATCTTCATCTTCTTCTCAGTGGGTTGCTCGCCCAAGCAGTTTCCCACGGGAGCTACAGTCAACACTCCTCTGCTCCCTGCCATAGCAGCATCCCTCGGGGCGGCATGGATGACTTCAATCACTCCCAATGAAGGAGGGGGAGGGTTCCCTCTTTGTTGAGCACCTTGCCTAGTGTCCCTGTCCCCTGAATCCACCACAAACTTCTTCAGATATCCCACTTTCACTAACTGCCCTAAATGGTCTTTTAATACTTGGCACTGCTCGGTAGTATGCCCCTTGTCCCTGTGATAAGTACAATACAAATTCTAGTTTCTCCTAGATGGGTCACCCCCCATCTTAGTCGGCCATTTGAAGTACGACTCGTTTTTTATCTAGTCTATGATTCTATTTATCGGCTCTTTAAATGCCGTGTTCACCTCCCCCAACTGCGACTTTGGCTCTTATATTCTTAAATCCTTTCGAAGCCTTGGTTGAAATCCACTCTACCGTGGACGATTCATTAAAGGGGCCTTGCCCTTACTTTGTACCCAATCATCCTCCAGGCATTTGAATTCCTCAATACGCCTCATGAGCCGCCTCATATCCTCGAGAGGCTTCCTTGTCAATGACTCCTGCAGTTTGGAGTCCTCGGGTAGCCCCATCCTGAAGGTGCTCACTGCAATCTTCTTGTTGCCCTTGCCAAGCTCATTATAAAACTCCCAATATCGACTGGCATAATTGCGAAGGGTTCCCCAACCTTCATTTTCATAGATAGTAATGCATCCATTGGTTGTGGTACTCGACTACAAGTTACAAACCGGACTCCAAATTCTTGGGTCAACTCGGCAAAACTGTGAATAGATCCTTTTCGTAACCCATTAAACCATCTCAAAGCAATAGATCCGAGGCTCGAAGGAAATACATTGCACATTAGCGCGTCATTGTGAGTGTGGAGAGACATCATCTGGATATAATGGCTGACGTGTTCTACCGGGTCCGTTTTTACATTGTAGGAATTGAATGGTGGGCGTGTAAATCTACTCAGCAATTGGGCTCGTTCAATGTTGTCCAAGAACGGCGACCGAGCAGCTTTGCGTAAGGCGCAGCTCATAGCATCCATGGCGGCGTTACGGGGCAGTTGCTCCTCCGGGGAATTTGAACCCCGGTCTGCGTATTCCCGTGAATGTGAACGGTTCTGACGTTGATGAGACTCCCGTGAACGTGAACGGTCCTGGTGCCGACGGGATTCCTGTGAGCATTATCGATCTCGACGTCGACGCAAACCAGACTGATTGGACCCAGTTCCATAACGATTTTCCCCACTACCAGATCTCCCTTCTCAGTTATCTCGATCCCTTTTTTGATGCCCACCTCTTGCTTCCAACTCTAAATCTCTCACCAACCTGCATAACCGCTTAAGTTCCTCATCCCTCTCGTCATATTGCTCGTGTTCGAAAGCACCGGACATTGTTCAATGAGTTTGGTACAACCTTTCTCCAAGGTCGGACTGCTCTTCCTCTTGTCCACAATTCCTATCTTCATGCCTCTCGTGCCTTTGTTCTTGCCAGGTGGATCAACGTAACTTCCTGACTGTCTTTCAAACATCTTCCCGAGCGTAGGTTTCAATCAAACCACAGCTTTGTAGGAGATTCCCACAGACGGCGCCAATTGTGGGCACCCAAAATACAAGACCGTTGGGCTTGACTTCTATTTGGGCTTACAATCTATTTGTTTCGTGGGCTTTTCGATTTCCTACTGTGGGTGGTCTTATGCTCGGTAGGCCTTAATACGCTTCTTGTTCCTCACACCTTTCACTCTTCCTCACAGAATCACTCTTTTTGCTTTCTCTGAGTATTCACTTTATTTTCCTAGTATTTTTTCCAGCTTTTTTCCAACCCCCATTCCCCCCTTCCCATCTCTTATTTATAGCTCAATATTAGTAGATGGGCTATGATTACTCTAGATAATTAGTGGGCTTAGGGGTCTAATTCTATCATTTCAAAGTGGGTGTAATGTGGGAGTGGGGGAAGTGGCATTGGAACTGCTTCCCACCTCAGAAGATATTCTCGGCAACAATATTCCCAAGGCAATGTCGGGTAGCTGAGGGATGTATCCCAGAGTAGTTGTCACTCTGCCCGGGATATAATTAGCTGGACGGGACCTAGGTGATAAAGCACGATAAGTGTGGACCTAGACTGTTTACCCAATGGGCCCTAGGTTGGCCTGAGGCTTGAGCCTATGGCCCGGCCTCGGACAAAGGGGTTGGGGTCATAACCATACCGTTGGGTCAAGGTCCAGGGCCTAAATAGGCCTGGGGACACTTATGTCGTACAGATATATATTACAACATAATTTATGTATACAAGAGAATTTATGATAACCTCAAGCTTCAAAATCAAGGTAAAATTGTTGCGAAATCTTGTAATACACTTTAATAAATAATTCACTTGAAATCTATTAAAAAATAAGGATGTGGCTTACTTTCAGCACTTTTTTAACTGGAGGTCTCATTTTGTTTTAAATACACGATGGCATGTAAGTGGTAGTAGGTTTTAATCTCCACATTTTATTTAGTTAGCGGGTGATATAACACTTTCTTATTAAAACAAAAAAAGATTCTAGTTAAAAAAGTATTAGAAGCAAACCAAATCCAAAAAATAATAACAGTGTCTTGTATTTTATTTATATTTTGTTAATATAAACTAAATAGAGTAATAGACTCAAGTATTATTATTTAGTCATTAATTTAATATGAAATTTTTGTATATTTTTCATTATGAAACGGTGATAATTGTTTATTTATGGTCTGATCCCAAAAAATGAAGTCCTGATTGCCAAGATAGTTTCAATTGAGAGTTAGCTAAGGATGAAGACAGATTGGCTGTTCCAGAAGGCTATCTTTTCATGTGAGATGCTTCCAGTTCCAAA
Source organism: Quercus wislizeni (assembly GCA_023055345.1). NCBI lineage: Eukaryota > Viridiplantae > Streptophyta > Magnoliopsida > Fagales > Fagaceae > Quercus > Quercus wislizeni. The sequence goes on from JALGQJ010000027.1 coordinate 1,877,872, forward strand.
CTCATCTATTTGGAGTATCGGTAGGTGAAACCTGTTTTGGCCGCATTCAAAGCTTGGAAGGAATGTTTCAATTGTTTTTCCAATTGAAACCTGGTTCCAGACAAGAATATTCATGTTTCTAAGACCAACCAGACAAGTGACATATAAAATAAACTTTAACTGGGAAGTCAAAACAAGGACTACTTCTTAGAATATATGTTTCATAAGCATTTTCTACGACCCAACAATTCCATTATTCAAACACAAGTGACAGAGAAAAGGGGAACATAATATAGCAATAACCTTTTTGTCAGATTAATTCCATTATTCAAACACAATTCCATCTTTTTCTTCATGTCAGACTCATTTGAACCAGCGGCGATGGTAGGGGGGTCATGCCTCTCTCCAGAATTGGAGAAGGAAAAATATATATACCACTAGTTTAGTTGTTAAAATTCATTTGGGCCTCATCAAACTTTAGAATTGTTTTATTGACAAATTTTGTAGCCATTCGCTACAAACTTAATCAATATCATTTTTTTGGAAGTGGATTTTGAAAAATTCACAATTAGGTTACATTTTTTTTTTCTTATATCTTTCGTACTTATAAAATTCTCAGAAAATCAAAAATTAATAACTATGTCATCAATCAAATATTTAAATTTTAAGTTTTTGTAGTATAAAATTATGCATAAAAAATAAGTTTACGAATCAAATAGAAAAAAAAAATCTAATTAGCACGAAATTTGAAATGAGTGTTAGGAATATAAAGAACATATAATCTATAGTTAGATTTTCAAAATATATAATCATGTTAATTTTTTTAGTGGGAGTTATAGCCATTGATACAACCAAGTTTGTAACCAAATTTTGTCATTGTTATATATATATATATATATGTGTGTGTGTGTGTGTATGTGTGTGTGCGCGCGCGTGCGCATGTGTGTGTGTAAGAGACAAAGTTTAGTTACAAAATTGGTTGTAATCTAAGACTACAACCTTACTCAATATCTTTGTATTGAGAGGTAAATTTTGACAAATCCACTATTGAATTACATTTTCTTTTTATATCTTCCATGCTTGCAAAATTTCTAGAAAATTAAAAATCAATAGATATGTCATTAATAAATTGTTTAAATTGCAAGTTTTTATAGTTTAAAATTATTCATAAATATAAATATATAAATCATATAGATATAGTAAATAATATCCGATTGTTACCAAATTTGATATGTGTGTTAAGAGTGTAAAGAACATTCAATTTAACGGCTTGTATTTTTAAATTTTGATAATTTTATTTTATTTTACTTTTTATAATAATAATTTGATCATATAGATTTGAAAAAAGTGGATAGAGTAATTAAAATTAGTTACTGAATGCTTGTTTATTGTATATTTATATTTGATAATAGGAATATGTGTAATTATTATATTGAGGTAAAGAAGAATTTACTTTAGTTGTTTGATTTTATATGATTGCATATATGTTTCGAGTTGACGTTAGATTTAATAATCTATCAACACTTTCGTAATTATGCCAAGAATTGGAGAGGGCTAAAAAATCAATAATTTATACATTAGTTGATAAATTAGTTTAGAACACACTTGTTGAGTTAAAATTAATTTATGAAATAAAATAAAAAATTAGCCATAAAGTTTTTTTTTTTTCCTTATTTTTTTAATATTTAGTTTAGCCCCTTGGAATAAATTCTTGGCTCCATCAGTAATTTAAACCTTCTACATTCAACGTGGTGTTGCCACTAATTCAATACAGTGACAATAACCTCTATATGTAATGCAAGATATTTGGTAAAAAGCTAAAGAATGAAATGTTATTATTATTATTATTATTTTTGGTTAACAGGAGAATTGTATAAACTAGGAATTAATAAGTTTGTTACAACACAAAGAAGCATTGTCAAGGGCCAAAAGGCCAAAAGGCTTTCTACCACAAGCGGTGGTTCTACAAAATCTACAAAGGAAGTACTATAATTCGATCCCATTTTAGCCAATGTATCAGCACATTAATTGGTTTTATGGTATATGTGCTCTATCCACTTATTAGAGATAGCTTTTAACATATTCTTGCAACCAGACAACAAATGTCCCATTAACAATTTGGCACTATCATAATCAAATGTTATTTCAATATAGGGATCCAAGTATTAGAAATAATTTATTAAACTTCAGTTAGGTGAAGGAGAAATTAGCAAATAACCCATCAAAAAAAAAGAAAAAGAAAAAGAAATTAGCAAATAAAACAACTAGATAGAAGGAAGAGTTGCTTTCAAAAGCGGGTAAAGAGATCTTGATAAATGTTGTTGCTCAAGAAAATATGATATACACCATGAGTTGCTTCAAACTACCTAATGCACTTTTTGATGATTTTAACCAGTATGGTAAGAAATTTTTGGTGGGATCAAAAGACAAATGAGCATAAGAGACATGGATTAGCTGGGATAAGCCGTGTATGGGTTTTAAAGATCTGAAAAAAGGCTTTTAACTTGGCTCTTTTGGCAACTTTTGGCAAAGCAAGGGTAGTGGCAACAAACATGTCCGAATTCTTTGGTGCCCAAGATTTTTATAACAAAATACTTCCCGGATTGCAACTTCGTGAATGCAAAACCACATACATAGCGAAGTTTATGAAGAATACCAGCATGTAAATGAACACAAGACATGAGTGACTACTCCAACTCAAACATTGGTTGCAACTTGTAACATGGTCTCCTCCAGCAGAGACCCATTTCAACCAATGCCTAAGCCTCTAACTCAAATCCATTTATTTTGGCCCAACTCGATTTTCAAATAAATTTAACCATTCCCTTATGAAGTTTAACCCAATCTCACTTTTGAATTAAAGCCTGTCCTGATTCAAATCCAATTAAACCCATGAAATCTATCTATCAAACCCATAAAGCCCACAAGTACATTAGCCCAAGATTAGCCCAAAAGCCCTTCAGGACCAAACCAAAACGAACTTTAAAGTCAAGTCAACCGAAGCCCTAAACCTAAAAGAACCTAAAAAGCTCGGGCCAGCCCATTTCCAATTATTCTTTACCACTTGGCCCACAGCTTTTTTTTTTTTTTTAATTCACAACAATGCTACGCAATAGACAACTTATATATATGGCATAAAGTTCAAATCTTAGCATAAATAATTATATATATATATATATATATATATATTTTACTGTAAGGCTTCATGTTTTAACTTGTAAAAAACTCATTAAAAATCACCCAACAACTTAATTCGGCAATTGTAAACTTGAACTTTTTTACTTTTTCTTTTTTATATATTTTTTGAGGTTGAGATTTTACTTAAGATATTTTTTACCTTTTTGGCAGTGTGGCAAACAACTAAAATCTTCGAAAAAAATTAAGTAGACCAATGAATATGTGAAGACCACATTAAATTGTCAATGATAAAAGCTCGTACAGGAAAAATATATTAACCAGACCCAATACTCTAATTGATACCTAAAGTAATTTTATTTTTATTTTCAACCAATTACATTTCTTATCAAGAAAATCAGGATTTTTCAAAATCAACATATATAATTTTGTTCATCTTTAACCTAAAAGAAACCATCACCGCTAGGGATGCTCACGGTGCAGTTTTGGGTCATTTAGCTAAAATCATAACTGTACCACACATTGTTTTTGTGGTCACATGTGCGGTGCGGTGCAGTTTAGAGTTTTGCCAAAACCATAACCGCACCGCATCTCATTTTTGCGGTCACATGTGCGATACTATGTATAAGATGTGGTTTGAAGTCGGTATATTTTTCAAATTTTGGGTTTTTTCTCTTCAGTCCAAAACTAATTTTTCCCTTTTTTTGGGCCAAGTTTTAAATTATGGAGCTAGTTTTTATTTATTTTGGGTTGGCTTTTCTATTTAACACTTGCTAGGGTTATTAAACATTTTTTTTTTAAAACTAGGGTTATTAAACTATTAATAATATATTTAATATTAAAAATAAATAAATTAATATATAGAGAGGGTGCGGTTTGTGTAGTTTTCTTATTATAAAACCGCAAACCGCATTACACCATGCGGTGTGGTACGGTACAGTGCACTATTACTTGCGGTGCGGTACAATTATGTCATTTTGCGAGCGATTTTGGTGCAGTTTTTGCGGTTTGGTGAACACCCCTAATCACCGCTCTAACTTGAACTAAAAAAAAAAAAAAATGATATAATGCTGTGAGGTAAAAAATAGAGAGTTTAGGGTTCCCTTTTTGGCAGTGTGGCAACTGGCAACAACTAAAATATTCGAAAAAATTAAGTAGACCAATGAATATGTGAAGACCACATTAAATTGTCAATGATAAAAGCTCGTACAGGAAAAATATATTAACCAGACCCAATACTCTAATTAATGCCTAAAGTAATTTTATTTTTATTTTCAACTAATTACATTTATTATCAAGTAAATCAGGATTTTTCAAAATCAACATATATAATTATGTACATCTTTAACCTAAAAGAAACCATCACCACTCTAACTTGAACTTAAAAAAAATGATATCATGCTGAGAGGTAAAAAATAGAGAATTTCGGGTTCCGACCTATTGTTTGTGTGCCCCCAATAGTTGTTTCAAAATCAAACGTCCCAAGACCACCTTCACGTCCAACTTAATTTAGTTACGAGTAATTATTGGATACTTCCGGGGTACCATAAATGTATACTCCTCTTTTATACATAATTGTGAGTTCCATTAATTAAATTTATGGTGGGACCCATAATTCATGTGAGAGGGGGGAGTACGCATTTATTGTATTCCCGGAATATTCACTAATTTTCCTTTACTTACACTAGGAAAAATGTTTACCTCCAAACCCTCTAAGTGATGATTGATGTAACTATTCACACACACTTATTTAAATACTATTCTCATGATTTTTAACGTTGGACAGTAATATGTCATAATTAATATAACAATTAATTATTTTTAAAAAATAATTAAACCTATAATAATTAGCTGACTAAAATAGTATTTAAATAGTTCAATTATAATTATTGATAAGGTAATACTTGTTATAATTTATTACAAGGCTTGGGTTCAAGTTACACCAAAAGTAACTCTAATTAGTTGTAATAACTTATAATTTTCAATTGCAATAGGGACTTTTATACTTAATACATTAGGAAAGTTTTGTTGCAACACCTTAAAATAAAGAAACATTGCAATAACTTGGGAAAATTATTAGGTACTCCCGAAGTACCATAAATGCATACTCCCTCCTCTCACATGAATGGTGGGTCCCACCATGAATTTAATTAGTGGGACCCACCATTCATGTGAGATGAGGGAGTACACATTTATGGTACTCCGGGAGTACACAATAATTTCCCAATAACTTGATACTAATTATTTTTGCAATCTATTACAATGAAAATTTCTCAATGATAATATATAGTAACAAAGTTATTATTATAATAACTTAATATCAATTATTTTATAATTTATTGCAATGATAAACATGGAGTTACAATGAAAATATCATTTCAATAACTTGATATCAATTATTTTGCAATCTATTGAAATGATAAATTTGAAATAATAATCCATTACAATGAATATATCGATCCAATAATTTTGACCCGAATTATTTGCAATTTATTACAGTAAAATTCGTAAAATAATAACATACTACTAAAAGATAATCAAATTATAAATTACTTATGGCAACAACATATATGTCATTGCATCAAAGTTGTTATTAATATATTTGGAGTTTATTACAATGGAATTTTTTGTTGCACAAACCTATTACCTTAGATTCTATTGCAACATCTTGCATCAACTATTGCAATAATTTTAATATTATTACAACATTTTTTTCTGTTTGTAATAAACATTTTTTTTTTTCTTGTAATGACTGTTTAAAACTTGATATATTATGGAATTGGCATGCATCTATACAAATGGTTACTTGGACTCCTAATTAATTAATTTGATCGTCAATATATATATATATATATATATATATCCAAATCAAAATTTGCTTAGTTATAATCTTACTTAAAATTTTCCATTAATTTATTTCTATACGCCCAAGAATTACTCATTAATATATTTTTAAAATGATAATTGCTGCATTATGGAAATTTCTTACGTGAAATCTCTTTTTTGACATTGGTTGGCATGTAATCATAGATCAAAAAGCCTTTTCTCTTGCTTGCCGTGACCATACCCCCTGAGTCTAATAATATTTTAGTGGGTTAAATGACTCAGGGCATGTACTTCTGCTTGCAAATTGGATTGGGCAAGCATTGTTAGTCACATAAAAATCTTGGCGTTAAAAAAAGAGAAAAAGATACAAAATGTATTATTTCAGCACAATTCTTACCTCCAATTGTTTAATTTTGGGGTTTGTTGTAATCAGCAATCTTCACAACATCATCCTCCCCAAAGTGCTTCATGTAAACTATTCTAAAACCCCCTTCATCAATTTTCATTTTAAAATTGGTGAAGTCTCTAACTTGATCCCAAGGCAAAACGATTTGATTTGAACACATTGATCTAGTAAAGACAAGGAGAATTTAATAAAATTTTCATTTCAAAATATGTGAAACCTTGAAACGATTGCTTATAACAACGAAGTTATTATTGTAATAACTTGATATCAATTATTTTTCAATCTATTGTAATAATAGACATGAAGTTGCAACGAATATATCATTGCAATAACCTAATATCAATTATTTTACGATAAACATGAAATAATTATCTATTACAATGAAGATATTGTTGAAATAATTTGACTTGAATTATTTTTGTAAATTATTTGCAATCTATTATAATAATATTCGTAAAATAATAGCCTATTGCTACAAGATATTCGAAGTAATAAATTTTTAATGGCAACAACACATATATCATTTCATTAAAGTTGTCGTTAAAATATTTAGAATTTTTTGTTGCACAAACTTATTGCTTCATATTTTATTGTAACACATCATGTCAACTATTGCAATGACATTAAAAAATAAAATTTCTTGTAGTGAATGTTTAAACCTCGTTACATTTTGGACTTGACATAAAACATCTATACAAGTGGCTACTTGGAGTACTAATTAATTTGCTTGTTTGTCCATATATCCAAATCAAAATGTACTTAGTCGTAATTTTACTTAATTTTTTCTATTAATTTATTTCTATACACCCAAGAATTACTCATTAATATATTTGTATAATAATAATCATTGTATTATAGAAAGTTTCATACATGAAATTTCTTTTTTGACATTGGTTGGCATGTAATTATAGATCAAAAATCATTTTCTTTTTTTTGCTGTGACCATACCCCTAAGTCTAACAATATTTTGGTGGATCAAATGACTCTGAGCATGTACTTCCTGCAAATTGAATTGGACAAGCATTGTTAGTAGGGGCGGAACAAGGGGGGAGCAAGTGCCCCCCTGGCTCCTCTTAAAAATGCTTATAAGTGGTACTTGCAAGAAAAAGAACAAAAGGCAATTCCTACTTGCAAGAAAATAGTTGTAACACCAACAAAATGAGGAAAAGTTATAGGAGATATTCACGGTACTTTTTAACCACATTATCGTAACTTAAAAAAAAAAAAAAATTATCTCCCATTTTTTTTTTAAAATAAAAACTTTTATATCCCATTTCTTAAAAAAAAAAAAAAAAAAAAAAAAAAAACTATTTCAGCATTTCACTTTCACGACATTTTGAATGTTTATCCTTTTTTTTTTTTAATTTGATGGACCACATTTTGAATGTTTAACCATTTTTTTTTTTTGGGTGTAATTTCAATTGATTGTGTGTCTTATATTTTCCCTATACTCAAACTCTAAAGCATCTATTATTATTATTATTATTATTATTATTATTATTATTATATCTTCTATCAATTGACCTTTCAATTTGGAACTCTTGAATTTTGCTATGAACCTAGATTTAAATACTTTGAAGAATATAGAACAAAAATGTTGAATTCTACATATTTTTTACAATATTTATTTACTTCGTTATTAATATTGATTAATTTTTTTAGGTTTTATGTTTTGATATTGTCTTTAAATCTTGCCCCGCCTAGACTGAATCCTACCTTTTGCCACTGATTGTTAGTCACATAAAAAACATGGTTTAAAAAGGAGAGAAAAAGATACAAAATATGTTTTTTCAACACGAATCTTACCTCCCATTGTTTAAATTTGAAGTTTGTTATCCTGTTATAATTAGCATTCTTTACAGCAACATCATCCTTCTCAAAGTGACCCAAACTGATCCAAAACCTCTTTCACCAATTTTCATTTTAAAATTGGTGAAGTCTCTAACTTAATCCTACAGAAAAATGATTGGATTTGGAGTTAATCTTATAGTAAAGACAACAATAAGGTCAATTGAATAAAATTTTCATTTCTATGTATGTGAGTGTATAGCTTATAACAATGAAGTTATTATTGCAATAACTTGATATCAATTATTTTTCAATCTATTGTAATGATAAACATGAGCTTGAAGATATCATTACAATAACCATGATATTAATTATTTAATAATATATTAGAATGATAAACATGAAATAATTATCTATTACAACAAAGATATCATTGCAATAATTTAACTTGAATTACCTTTGTCAATTATTTGCAATCTATTGTAATAAAATTCATAAAATAATAGTCTTTTGCTACAAAATATTTGAAGCAATAAATCGTTTATTGCAATAACATATATGTTATTTCATTAAAGTTGTCATTAAAAAATTTGGAGCTTATTGCTATAGAATTCTATTTTTGCACAAACTTATTACCTCATTTTTTATTATAACATTTCACATCAACTAATGCAATGACTTTAATGTTATTACAAAATTTTTTTTTCTATTGTAATAAAAGGTAATTGTTTAAACCTTGATACATTATGGACCCGGCATTGAGCATTTATATATGCTACATAATATCATTTATGCACACAGAAGATCTAGAGGCTCTCTGGGATGACAGTCGCGACCTTGCAGGTCGTGGTCACGACTAGCATCTAGACACAATATCATGTTCTATACTAATTTGTTTTATCAGCTTTTTTTCTAGTAGTCCAACACTCACACGTTGTGCATGCTTGATGTGGCTAGCAACATGATAGGTCGCAACCATGGCTGGTCGCAACTGACATGTAGACAAAATGTGCATTGGGATTTGTGGACGCCCAAAAAACGGGAAAAAAAGCTTGTTTAGGGCTTTTCCCCTATTTCTTTTGGTTTATTGCACATTGGGTCCTTAGCAACGTAACTCTTTGTGTGCATGTGTTTCTAGGGTGAGATGTGTGTTTGTGAGTCCCTTTTTCTTACTTTTATTTTAAGAGTCTCCACCAACCATTGGTTTTGTATTGGGTCTGATTAGGTGCCGTGATTCTATGATTGTGTGTGCATTGTGTACAAAGTGTAAATACCATACATAGTTACAGAAAAATGAAAGGGAAACTCAGGTTTACCCAATTGATGCCCTTTTGCTCACATTGCTGGTTTTTATTTATTTATTTATTTATTATTATTATTATTATTATTATTATTATTATTATTATTTATTTATTTTTAAATAATTCTCTTGGCTTTAATGATTGCTGGCTGTGTTATGTTGATTTCTTCTGTTGGTGTTTGGCTGAAATGAAAGCACAAAGAATCAAGGTTAATATACAAGCTGAACTCAAAACCCGAAAAAAATGAGTTAAAGAAGAAAGAGTAAGGAAGCTCATGGTTGTTTGTAGTCTCAATAGCTTTGTTGTTTCTGCTTCTCCTTCTTTCTCTGTCCGTGCTACTTTTTTCTGGTTCTCTTCTCATTCTTTGTTGTGTTTTGGGTATTTGGCAGTGGGTTTGTGAAGGATTTTCTATGAGAGCTTTTTGCTGGGTTTTGGGAGGGTTGTTTTGTGGTTTTGAATGACTGTTTTTGGGTTTATTTTTAGTGGGGTTTTGGGGACTGTTTTTGGGTTTATTTTATGTTTTTTTGTGGAAATTTTCTAAGTTTTTTTTGGGAGGGATTTGGGGAAGAATATGATAGAGAGAAAGGGACAATCAGGAAGCAATGAGGGAGAGGTTGAGAGAATTTCTAAGGGGTTCTAAGTTCGCTAGCATCTGAGTGTGTCTCCTTATTTTATGGAAAGATTCTAGTGAGTAGGGGGAGAGTGTACTGGAGTGTGGGTTAGTAGTGAGTGGGAGAACCAGCTAGTAGAGCTCCAAAACTTGGGGCGCAAGGCCAAGAATGACACTTGGGGTGTGTTTGGATTAAGCTTATTTTTGTTGAAACTGAAACTGAAAACACTGTAGCGAAATAATTTTTAAATGTGTAAATAGTGTTGTGGGACCCATTTTTAATAAAAAAGTTGCTAAAAAGTGTAATTTGTGGGACCGTAAACAGTACACATATGCATTGTTCACCGTTGACAAAGTCAACAATTGCGGGCTGGAAAAAAAAAAGAAAAAAAGAAAAAAAAAAGAGGAAAACGTGGAGAAAAACGTAGACATGGGTTTCAGCTCAAAGCAAACGGTCACTTGGTGTCATCCTAGGCATACACTTGGCATAATCTCATCAATATTCCTCAAAAATATCCCTTGAACCTTCTTGAACATTTTGAATTTTGGGTATGTGGCCTCATCTTGGCCCTTCATAAGCAACAGTTAATTGATGATTAGAACAACATAAAAATGGACCTAATTTAATTTGGATATGCGCAATAAAATGCCAAACTAAATAAATTTTCAAAGAATGGCATGCATTCAATGAAAAATCAAGTATTTTTAATAATTAAAATGTCTTTCTAGCACATATCCAAATCAAATCAAGGCACAAATGCACTTTTTTTTTTTTTTTTGCAAGATTCAAAAAGATATTTTTCACAATAACTCGCCCAATTCAAGCATGATTTTTGTAACAAAAAACAATCAATTTGAAGAGAATTTTATGGTCTTTAAGTCCACCAAATCCTTAATTCAAATTAGCAAAATTTAGGGCCGGACAAAATACGATATCGACAGGATTTGTGCAATACATTATTTGAAATAAAAAATCAATGATAGTATAAAAATTTATCTTGTTGAGTCAATTTTGGGTTTGAGTTTTGGGTTTTAAAATTTGTTAATATATGTTTGATAAAATGAATGGGGGATTTTTGGTGTTTGGGGCCTTAGACTTAAACCCTCAATAGGAAAACCACATGTGTCCTTGTTATGTACAAGCACACTATTGATATCGTATTTTGTTTTGCTTCGATTAATGCTTCAAAATAATGTATTTAAACTCAAAGAGGGTGAAAATCATGATTTTAAAAGGTAAAAATGGGGAATAAATTGAAGTAGTACAATTTACCCCAATCGGATGAAGAAGCAAGAATCAAAAGTCAATTTCACCATTTTTGGCAAGAATTAGACCAAAAACCCTAACCAGGGATGATAAAAAAGTTTACTTTTTGATCCAACTGTCCGATCGGTATATATTTTGGACCATATTGTAGATCATATTTTTTTTTTCCCCTTCAAAATGATAGTTTATGGGCAAATATTGGAGTTAAAACAGATGAGATATCAATAAAATACCAAAAATCTGATTAAATGTTTCACTATTTTCAAGTAAAAAAGAGCTGTTTTTGGGCCCTTTTTGTGCAACAAATTGTACCAACTAGGCAACAATTGGAGCACTCTTCCTAAAAAAGATTGAATTATGATGTCTCAACTACATTCCATAAAAAGAGCTCAACAATATTTACCACGGATTGAGAGAAATGAATTTTCCAAGATAAGTGTTGGAAAATTTCCTATACTACGTCACTTCTCTTCTAGACACAATATCTTGACAATCGTAACTCCAAATCAAACGAGATCAGAGCCTATGGAAACTATACATACAAACCTTTCTTGGAACACCAAATTTGAAGAAAGCAAAACTAGGTAAGGCCTCCAAAACGCAGCACGAAAATTAGAACAAAACTGGAAAGAAGACGAAATAGGAAAACTTGGAAAGGAAGTAGGAGACACTAGGTGAAGTGTTGTGCAACACACTTCACCTAACTGCATGACACCATACAGCTATGTGGAGGTGTTGCAGCAACACCTCCTGGTTTTTCACTTCTATAAATACCCTTCCTCTCTTTTTGGAAAAAATAGACTAGAATAGACTAGAATCACACACAAAAAAGCCTACAAAAATTTTCTAGACTAGGAAACTCTCTCTCTTTTTATTTTCTCTCTCTAGTTTTTTTTTCCTTAGGAAACCTCTCTCCAAAATTTTAGGCCACTCCCTCTTCCACCTTTCATTTCCAAAAAACCATAGGTAAGTTGGTAATTTTGTAAGAAATGGGTCAACTTCTTCATATCTATACCCATTTTCTTTCTTTCTTTTCCTTGTAAATATCATATTTTATATATAAAATGTTTCATTTCTTTACTTGTCCATTTTAACTCTAGCATTTTATTTCCTTACTCTTATTTTTATATTGCCTGTTCAATTTATTTATTACTCTTTACATATTGTCCTAGTTATATAATGCTTAATTTACTTGTTGCTTTGTCTATTTATTGCTTTATTATATATGTTTATGGGTTTCTCCTAAGTGAGTTTTCAAAGTATCCCTAGAAGGGTGGTAGAAGGCTTTAAGCCTCCCATTCCTTAATAGGAAGAAGAACCCATAAGGTCTAGACATTTAGGGGAAATTCCCTTGTTTCTCTATTTATTTAATTGTTTTTCTTTATATTGCTCCATCTATTTATCGTTCTTTATTTATTGTGCTATATACTATTGTGTTCTTCTCTCCATCTACATATAAAAAACGTTTTCTACCATTTTTCTTGTTGCTTGCCTTCTCACTTGAGAAAGCAACCACAACACCTATGATAAATCTTTATATTACTAACTAAATGGTATGCAATGGTTGAGGCCATATGCATGACCAACTATAGTGGGAAAATAAAGTTTTATCATAGGTGGGTTCTTAAATGGGTTCTAAACCTTGTCCCTAGGCACAATATGGATATGTTACCTAGAGGATGGTAGATGGCTTGCCTCCCATTTCTCAATATGGTAAAGAACTCATAAGGTTTGGATGTGGCAAGATTAGAACCTATTTATGAGAACTTTCTTAAAAAAATGATTTTCCAATGAACTTTAATATATTGTCTTATCTTTACATTCCAAGAACTTTACTTTATTGTCATGTATTTAAATTCCTTTACATTTTAAGCTCTTTCTTTTAATGTCTTGTATTTAAATTCATTTACATTCCAAGCTCTTTATTTTAATGTCTTGTTTTTTCTCTTTCATTTCTCATGAGTGATCTAGATTGCCATAAAGTAAAAAGATTGAGTAAACAAACCTCTAAAAATGTTTTTCTAAAGAAATAAAAATGGTTTTGTAGGGTATTGGGTCCAAGAGCTCATTATCTATATTTATATTGGGTCTGAGACCTAAGCCAAGGATAAGGGGTCGTCTAAGGAGGGTAAACATTGTCAGAGGAGCCCATGTTAGTAAATGAAAAAGTCAACATTGGCCATAATGGCCCAGGGGGCTGGGCTGAGGATGAATGCCTCCTCGGCCAGCCCAAACCGAGGTCTGTAGAGGTGGTCTGCCGTCCGGGGGAATGTTTTAGGAAGTTCTATTGGCACGAGTAAGCATTGCAGAAACAAAGGACAAATGGGGAGTCCTAAAATATCTAAGGAGAAAGCTGCTACCACTGTATTAAATACTTTGCAGCTAACCTTCTAGCTGCATTACTGTGGAGAAGACCCTTGAACAGTGCTGCATTGGTTACCCCCATGCACAGAAGGCTTGAGAGGGTGTCCGATGGGACAAGCACTCAAGTAGAAGTTTGGATGGACTACAAGTGGAAGGCCAAGATCATCTAAAGAGAACTATATAAGGGAGGAGACCTTTCATGAGGAAGGGATTGGAAATTGGTAAGAGGAAGAATTGTAGCAGCTTGAACCATATCTGTAACCATTTTCAATCAATATATACTAGAACATACCTACTCGGATTGTGCCGAGGACAAATTTACCTAGAGAACTCCAATCTATTTCTGTTTGATTATCTTTTAAAATCCATTCTAACAGTTATCCCATTCATTAGAGCCTAGTTTTCAAACTCACTCTCTACAAATTCATTGTATTGAGCTTATTGGGCTTGGATCCAATCATACCTTGGTCCAAGGATCCAAAACGCGTCCTTACAATTGGCATAGTCTGTGGGAAGCTAACTTGGGTGATAGTGTGTGCAACGGTTAACGATGGTAGGATCAGGTCCCCATCAGCAAGAGTCCATGGGGTCCTAATGACAAGATGATTTCCTTAATCTTGAACATAGGAGAGATCGAGAGGGTAGCGTGCACACCACACATACAAGTAGAAGCCATTCTCGAGTTGGAAGTCACATCTTTCAAAAGCAGAATGACAGAGCCATGCAACAGGAGATTGACCATTTAAAGAAGAAGTTGCGCCATGCACGGCGAAAATGAGCCCCCTTTAACTCTGATGTTTCCTCTGATGATAGAGAGGATGATAGTTATAGACGAAGGTCAAGAACCACTCCTAGCAAGTCTTTCTCCTATGATGAGGAGCACCATCACAAACGTAGGTATAAGAACCCGCCTCGCAAAAAAGGCCTGGGAAATGACGTTATGAGCAAGGCATTGAACCAAATTTCAAAGTCGCCCTTCATGCACAAGATTGAAGGGGTAAGACTTCCTCGGCAATTCAATCAGCTAATGTTCACCATCTACATTGGTTGAACTGATCCTGTGGAACATGTGAGCCATTTCAACCAAAGAATGGCTGTCCATTCCAAGAACGAGGCCTTGATGTGTATGGTGTTCCCATCCAGTCTGGGACCCATGGCGATGAGATGGTTTAATGGACTGGGGGCAAGTTCCATAAATTCCTTTAAAGGGCTCACTCAAGCATTTGGCTCTCGTTTTATTACTTGTAGCAGAGTTCCTCAGCCCTTAGATTCCTTACTATCCTTATCCATGCGAGAGGGAGAGACTCTAAAAACATACTCAAATAGATACTGAGAAATGTTTAATGAGAAAGATGGTGAATTTGATGATGTGAACATCAGTACTTTCAAGGTCGGCCTCCCAACCGAACACGATTTAAGGAAGTCCTTAACTGGAAAACCTGTCACCAGTGTGTGCCAACTCATGGACCAAATTGATAAGTATAAGAGGGTTGAGGAAGACCAGCAGTAGGGGAAAGGAAAAGTTAGGGTTATCCCTCAAGAGAGAAGGGATTTCAGGTCGGACCGATACAACAACAACTGACCTCAGAGAGACTTTGCTGGGCAGTCAAGGCCTACCAGTACTCAGGTGGTTAATGTGGTCTTTCGAGAACCAGTGCACCAGGTTATGGAGAAGATTAAGAATGAGTCGTTCTTCAAATGGATAAATAAGATGGCAGGAAACCCCTTGAGGCGTAATTAGAGCCTTTATTGCCAGTACCACTAGGACCAATGACACACTACAGAGGACTGTAGAAATTTATGGGATCATCTGGACCAGCTGGTCCGAGAAGGAAAATTGAAGCAGTTTTTGCATCATTCTAGTGGTCTGTAGGGTCAAGCAAATTCAAAACCTCAGAGAGATGCTTCTTCAAGACCTCCTTTGGTAATGATAAATGTTATCTTTGTTGCTCTAGGGAGGACCCGTTCTTGTCCCTCTAGAGTGATTACTGTGGCTCGGCTGTCCGCTAAGGACACTAATCCAGAGCCGAAGAGGGCTAGAGTGGATATCCAACTGACACTAAGTTTTTCAGACGAGGATAAGATTGGAACCATACAACCCCATGATGATGCTTTGGTGGTCATGCTCAGGATTGGGGGGGTATGAGTTGAAGAGGGTGATGGTGGACCAAGGCAGTGGTGCTGAGATTATGTATCCTGACTTGTACAAGGGGCTGAACTTGAGACCCGAGGACTTAACAACCTACAATTCTCCTTTGATGAGTTTCGATGGAAAGGTTGTCATTTCTAGGGGTTAGATTAGGCTACCCATGTAAGCTGGTTCAGAAGTGGTGGAGGTGGACTTCATCGTGGTGGACGCTTATTCCCCCTACATGGCCATTATGGCCAAGCCTTGGCTTCATGCCCTAAGAGCCGCCTCTTCTACACTGCACCAAAAGGTGAAATATTCGTCGGGGGGCTAGATTAAAGAGATTGTCGGGAATCAGTCCACGGCTAGGAAATGCTTGGTGGCTGCCATCTTACATTAGCCCGAAACTAAGTCCTCGACCTCCGTTGAAAAGGGCTTAGAACAATCAAAAGCTCCGGTGTTGCCTGTCAATGTATCAAACGAGGAGGAAAAATGTGAAGATTTAGAAACGGTTGTTGTTGGTGATGATCCAAAGAAGTTCTTTTTGATAGTTTTTAGACCCCTTAAAAGACAATTGGATTAACCTAGGTAATTAGCCAAGTTGTTACTAAGTTCAAATTAAACAGATCTAGGTTATCATAATCAAACAATCATATTATGCAAAGTAGCGGAAATATAAATAACACAATGATATGATTACCCAGGAAACCAAACCTGTAAAAACCTGGGGATGATTTAACCTAGCTATCCTCAAGGTAAACCTGAATCCACTATGAAAGAATCGAAATTTTACAATAGGACTTAGACCACTAACATCATATTGCCACCCATCAGTAGAAACTTATTGACACGACCACGTGCAAGGTTCGAGACCACAGACTCCTTCTTTCTTGGATTCTCCAACAAGTACAAGCACACCCGCTTTTGTATCTTTAAGCGTTTATTGCAGCAACTGAATGATCATGAAGTTCTCGAAGAAATCTCCTCCTTGATAATCCTAAACTTGTGTGAAGGAAAGCTCCTCAAGGATCTCACAAGAGATTCACTAAACAACAATATGAGCAACCTCTAAAACGTGGCTAGGGTTTGCCTTATATACCTAGGGCAAAACATAAAACCCTAAAACGTTTTAATGAGCTAGGATTGAGTTGGAATTATGTAGAAAAAACACATCAGACTCGAAATTTGATCGATCCAACCTAAGCTTCGATCGATCGAGCCAGGCCAAGATGCATAGTAACTTCTGCATCAGCTCGATTTCAAATTTACAAAAAAGGCATAACTTTGAGCAAGTCTAAACAAGACTAAACAACTTGTTTTGATCATGGTTTGCCAACAATACAAATTAGAATTCTAAATACATTAATTCTAAGTCTTTAAAACCTAACAAACTCCCCCTTTGGCAATCCGTAACAAAACACAACTAAAAACTCAAAGTTTACAAAGAAAAAACCCTTTACAAACAACATGCTCATTACAACAAATTCAATCCTAATTACTATCCATCAGTTGCAAGTGTAGACTGCAGCTCAATTGAATCAACCTGTATTTTTCCTGAAACACTAAACAAAATGCATAAATGCATGTGTGGAAAATACAAGTAAACAAAATAAGTTCTTGATTTCACAAAACACAAAATAAAGACAAATATCAATGAATAACACCATGAATATAAGTCAATAAGCAGTGAAACAAGAAACATATGAAACAGTAAATGTAACTCCCCCTAAAATGATAATCCAACAAGAATACATCAATAGCTAAAAATATAAATACAAAGTGAAGCACCTAGATACAATCTAATCTCCACATGCTCCAGTGACAAAAAATATCTCCCCCTGAAAACAAAAAAAAAAACTCTACAAGTGCTCAAGTGGCTCAAATATGTACTCCCCCTTTTTTGTGACAGAATGCCAAAGGGCAGTCAAAATCCATCATCAAAAGGAGGTGGCGGTGAGGATCGACGAAACTGTGCCAACTCTGCGCGCACTCCACAGATCTCATCGAGCACGTCCACCAAAATCTGTCCATGAGCCGCCTGAACGGTCAAGACATGATCCAACGTACGTCGAATGATTGAATCATCTGAAGTAGTCGGTGGAGGAACATCATCATCAGCAACAGCACCACCAGATGCCTCAACAGTATCAGTATCTGTAGAAGAGGGAAGAGGGGGAATAACACCAGATGACGCACCTCTAGGACTCGAAGGACCAACTCTCAAGTGAGCAGCCCTCTGCCTAAAGAAGGTGGCACCGATGGGAGCTATGATATGAACGGGCTCATCGGCAGGGAAATCATCTAGATTGAGAAACAACAAAATCCTATGAATGAAAATAGGATGGATAAGAGCATGAGCTACAATAGAATTCCTATGAACTTCGTTCAAAGAACGAAGAAACAGATGAGGAAAACTGGTAGACGCACCAGAAATAAAAGCGTACAAAAACACACATTGCTCAAGAGGGATGGTGTGGAGATGAGAGATAGGCCATAAAGAATGACACGCTATCCTAAAGAAAAGATAGGCAGTCTCAAAAAGCTCAGCAAATGTGATCTGAGGATCAAAACCCCATTGGATAGAAGATCCAGTGATGTATGACATGACGTCATCTAAGGGTGGAGACTCCTCATAGGGATAGACAGGCTCCCTAACGACCGGAACCCCAAGAACATTAGCCACTACCCTAGGGGTAATGGTGAACTCAACACCTCGTATCTAACTCCTAACAAGGGTGTTGGAATCATAGACGTGGCAAGAGAGATTCGAAAAGAACTCTTTAATCAAGGTGGTCGGGGGTGGATGATCTACCTCTAACAAGGGCAACCAGCCTCGACTTTCAAGGTTTTCCCTAATGGCAGGATCGACCTCATCTAAAATAACAGAACGCTCAGCCCAAATCTTACGCTTACAGTTCAGTTCCTTAAAAACCTCTTTGCAGCGGTCATTCCTAAACAGTTGACTCCTAGAGGGAGACACAAAGGAAAGGGAGGGAGTCCTATTAACTCTAGTCTTCCTAGGCATGGTGCTAGGATAAGGACAGAGACATAAAAACAGAACCAACAAAAACAGAAAGAAAAAACCAAATGCAGGCTGTAAGTTAGCACAAAAAAAATAGAACAAAAATCTATATGATGCATGAAATTTCAAATGTCATGATGCATGCTCTAATGCAATGAGACCAAGTTCAATTTAAGTTCAAATTCACAAAATTGGCTTGAGCAAAGAGTTTCTAACAAAAAACCCCAAAAATTTGAAGAACCACTTGAACAATTTGTAATAAATTGACGAATTGATCATCACACATAAGAGAAAACAGATAAAGATGATCAATTACATCAATAAAACAAACCAATTTCATCAATTAAACCTATTTAGAACAAAATCCCCAATTCGGGTTAATTACAAGCCCTAGAATTTTCAATTTCTCAAAAACCACAAAATTGATCAAATTAAACCACAGGGATCATGTTTATAACATCCCAGAATAAAAACCCAATGATCAATTTCACAAAATATGGTTTGAATCATCAAAAACCCCAAAATATGCTAAGTCCGAAAATAACCCTTCAATGCATGAAAAAATGCATGTAAAACTGAAAATAAATGAAAAAGAGAGGGTAATATGGACATACCGGCTTATGGAGAGAAATACCTTACAAGAAATTAGGAGGAAAATGACAAAAAATTTGCTGTGGAGCCTTGCCGAGTCACAGAGAGAGAGAGAGAAAAGTTTGAAAACTTTTGAAAAAGGTGAGTTGAATAAGTCAAGATCTGATTTTAAAAAAGCTTATTCATGATTTTCGATTGATCGAAAATCAGTTTCGATTGATCGAAATAGACAGAGACTCACTTAAAATTTTAATTGCAATTTCGATTGATAAAAAAACAGATTGGATCAATTGAAATTCTAGAAAAACAGAATTTTTGAAAAAAATAATTTGGTTTTTGAAAAAACTTCTCAAAGCATTGAATATAAGGAATAAAATGCATGAGTATGAGATGAAATGCTTTTCCAAAACACAAGTTTTAAACGTAGTTTTCCCAAAATTAAGATTTTCAAACATTCTCCCTTTAAATTCTCAAACACCAAATATGTTTTGCATAAGAACTCAAAGTATTTGCAAACTTAGTTGATCAGACCGAAAAACACACACAATAACATGTACAATGTTTAACAAAGAGTAACTTGTGTAGTGTATGAAACTACCAAAAACTTTGAGATACATGTGAGGTGATATGTGTATAGCAATAAGCACAAAGTCTACAAAATTCATCACATAGAATTTAAAAGAGACTATCACCTAAAGAGTTACATCATATAACTCCCACATCTCCTAGATCATAAACTTGCAATCATTTAAGTTTCTTGATTTTGTCTTATATTGTACACACAAATTTTAATTATTCAGAAACTTATTAAAATAGCCGGGATAATGTACATACCAATTTTAGTAATTTTTTATTTAGCTTTACGTCCAATAATGTACACGACCACGTAGAAACTTACTGACACGACCACGTGCAAGTTCCGAGACCACAGACTCCTTCTTTCTTGGATTCTCTAACAAGTACAAGCACACCCGGTTGTGTATCTTTAAGCGTTTATTGCAGCAACTGAATGATCATCAAGTTCTTGAAGAAATCTCCTCCTTGATAATCCTAAACTTGTGTGAAGGAAATCTCCTCAAGGATCTCACAAGAGATTCACACAAATAGCAATATGAGCAACCTCTAAAACGTGGCTATGGTTTGCCTTATATACCTAAGGCAAAACATAAAACCCTAAAACATTTTAATGAGCTAGGGCTGAGTTGGAATTATGTAGAAAAAATACATCAGACCCAAAATTCAATCGATCCAACCTAAGCTTTGATCGATCAAGCTTGGCTGAGATGCATAGTAACTTCTGCATCAGCTCGATTCCAACTTTACAAAAAAGGCCCAACTTTAAGCAAGTCTAAACAAGACTAAACAACCTGTTTTGGTCATGGTTTGCCAACAATACAAATTAGAATTCTAAATACATTAATTCTAAGTCTTTAGAACCTAATACTTTTAGATCGGAGCTCAGTTGCCTCTTCAAGAGAAGGAAGAGCTAATAGAGTTTCTTAGGAGAAATGTTGATGTGTTCGCATGGAACGCTTACGAAACCCTAGGGGTGGATTCGAGCTTCATTTGCCATCGTTTATATGTTAATCCTTCTGTCATCCCTAAAAAACAACCACCTCGGCGCTC
The DNA here is from genome assembly GCA_023055345.1 of Quercus wislizeni. Taxonomy (NCBI): domain Eukaryota; kingdom Viridiplantae; phylum Streptophyta; class Magnoliopsida; order Fagales; family Fagaceae; genus Quercus; species Quercus wislizeni. The sequence continues at coordinate 1,898,915 of JALGQJ010000027.1, forward strand.
ATCGAATGATCATTCTGATTCTGTCAGAGACGAGGTGATGAAGCTTAAGCAGGCAGGGGCTATTAAGGAGGTATTCTACCCTGAGTGGCTGGCCAATACTGTGGTGGTGAAGAAGAAGAATGGGAAGTGGCGAGTGTGTGTGGACTTCACAGATCTAAATAAGACTTGCTTAAAAGATCCCTTCCCTATGTCTAGGATAGACCAGCTGGTGGATGCAACTGTAGGCCATCCTTAGATGAGCTTCTTAGATGCTTTTCCAGGATACCACTAGATACCACTAGCCCTGGGTGATCAGGAAAAAACAGCTTTTGTCACTCCTACTAGAAACTACCATTACAAAGTGATGCCCTATAGTTTGAAAAACGCAGGGTCTACCTATCAAAGGATGATAATTAGAATGTTTGAACCATAGTTGGGCAAGAATATTAAGGTCTATATAGAGGATATGGTGGTGAAGAGTAAAGTGGTTTCTGAGCATGTGGGAGACCTCGGGAACATTTTTGAAATTCTGAGGAAACACAAGTTGCGCTTTAATGCTTCCAAATGCTTTTTTGGTGTGGGATCGGGCAAGTTTCTGGGCTACATGGTAACTCACCTAGGAATTGAGGTTAACCCTGATCAGATTAAGGCAATTAACAGTTTACAACCATCTCGGAATCCCAAGGAAGTCTAGAAGCTAACTAGAATGACTGCTGCCTTGAGCTAGTTTATCTCTCGGTCAGCGGATAGATGTAGACCCTTCTTCCTGTTGATGAATAAGTGGAAAGGATTTGAGTGGACCGAGGAGTGTGCTTTGGCCTTCCAGCTACTTAAGGAATATCTTTTCGACCACTTATCATGTCCAATCCTGAGGTGGATGAGGTCCTGTTTGCTTATATTGCTGTGGTCCTTCATGCTATAAGCTTGTTGTTGGTACGAGTTGATAGCGGCATACAAAGGCCAGTTTATTACGTGAGCAAATCACTACATGAGGCCGAGGTCCATTATCTACCACTAGAGAAGGCCATTTTGGCGGTGGTATATGCTACACGTAAACTCCCCCACTATTTCCAGGCACACATAATTGTTGTCCTAACTCAAGTTCCACTCAAATCTCTACTTCGAAGTGCTGATTACATGGGGAGGGTCGCTAAATGGAGCACAATCCTAGGAGCTTTTGATATCAAATACATGCCTCGTACCTCTATCAAGGGTCAAGTCCTCGTAGATTTGGTAGTCGAGTTTGCTATATCCCCATTAGAAGTAGAAGCAGAGAAGCAAGGCATGGATGAAAAATAAGTTGGCACGATCTCCCTACAAGATCCTTTATCCTAGAGAGTATACGTTGATGGTGCAACAAATAAGAGGGAATCCGTAGTGGGGCTAGTTCTAGTATTCCCCGAGAAGATTACCATTGAGAAATCATTGAGACTAGACTTCTCGGCCACAAACAATGAAGCTGAATATGAGGCTCTATTGGTGGGAATGGCCATGGTGCAAAAATGGGCGAAAAGGCAATAAAGATATTCTTGGATTCAAGATTGGTTGTAGGCTAGGTGAAGGGGGAGTTAGAAGCCAGAGATGTGAGAATGCAAGAATATTTGAATCAGGTCAGGCATTTGCAATTAGAATTTGAATCTTTTAACTTATTACATATCCCTAGGAGTGGAAACACACACGTAGACTCCCTGGCCACTCTTGCAACCTCCCCGGTGCACGGTTTACCTCGAGTCATACTTGTTGAAGACCTGTGTAAGCCTACTGGAGTAAAGAGGAACATAGTCCAAATCCATCAAGTTAGAGTAGGGCCCAAATGGATTGATCCTATAGTGCTGTTCTTCAAATAGGATATCTTACCCCGAGGAAATGTCAGAAGCTAAAAAGGTGCGAAGAAAGGCTCATCGGTTTTGGTTGTCTAAGGACCAAAAATTATATAAGCACTCCTTTTCTGGGCCATAGTTGCTGTGTATATATCCTGAAGCATCAGAGCTACTCCTTGAGGAGTTACATGAAGGGATTTGTGGGAGCCATACATAAGGGAGATCTTTGTCTCACCGAGCCCTTACTCAGGGATACTGGTGGCCGGGCATGCAAAAGGAAGCACAAGAATATGTGAAGAAGTGTGACTAATGCCAGAGATTTGCAATAAACATCCACCTACCAGGGAGAGTCCTTAATCCTTTGTCCAGCCCTTGGCCATTCGCTCAATGAGGCTTGGATATTGTAGGTCATTTTCCTAAGGCCGCAGGGAATAAGAGGTACTTGTTGGTCGGCACAGATTACTTCACCAAGTGAATGCCAAGAGATTTGTTGGGAAGAATATTGTAACTCGGTTTGGGGTCCCTCATACCCTTATCTCAGATAACGGCCTGCAGTTTGATAGCAAGGCTTTCTAGAGATATTGTTGTGACTTGGGAATTACAAATAGATATTCCACTCCAGCTTACCCTCAAGGGAATGGATAGGCCGAGGCTGTCAATAAAGTCATAGTAAATGGACTTAAGAAGAGGTTGGATGATGCAAAGGGAAAATGGGTGGAAGAGTTGTCACACGTCCTTTGGAAATATCGGACTACGCCTCGTAGGTCAACATGAGAGACACCATTTTCAATGATGTATGGGGTCGAGGCTGTTATTTCTTTGGAAACTAGATTCCAAACACTGAGGACGAGTTCTTTCACTTCGAGCAACAATGATAAGCAGTTAGGGAAGAGCCTAGACTTAATTGAGGAGCAAAGAGAAAATGCAATGGTCCAATTGGCCTATTATCAACACAAGTTCAAGCAAGGGTATGATGCCAGTGTGAAGCTGAGACCACTAGCACCAGGAGATTTAGTGTTAAGAAAAGTTTTGGGCACTGCTAAGAACTCAGCTTGGGGAAAGCTGGGGCCTAATTGGGAAGGACCGTATCACCTCACTTCAGTGGCAGGCATAGGCGCATATTATCTGGAAGATTTAGATGAAAATACTGTACTCCGTCCTTGGAATGTAAACAACTTGAGAATGTATTATTATTAATGAAAGCAATCTTTGCCGTATTTTTGGTTTATCATATTATTTGTCATGCATTCTACTATTTGTTGAATATCAAACAAAATCTTGGTTATGCCTGTCCCCCTGGATCATATACCTTGGGTAAATTGATATTCTATGACATCTATCTAAGTATTAAACAGAACATTAGCTATGCCTGGTTCCTTGGACCACATGCTTTGGGTAAATTAATACTTACTGACATCTATCTAAGTATTAAACAGAACCTTAGCTATGTCTAGCTCCTCAGACCACATGCTTTGGGTAAATTAATACTTATTGACATCTATCTAAGTATTAAACAGAACCTTAGCTATGCCTGGCTCCTCGAATCACATACTTTGGGTAAATTAATACTTCTTGACATCTATCTAAGTATTAAACGGAACCTTAACTATACCTAGCTCCTCGGACCACATACTTTGGGTAAATTAATACTTATTGACATCTATCTAAGTATTAAACAGAACCTTAGCTATGACTAGCTCCTCAGACCACATGCTTTGAGTAAATTAATACTTATTGACATCTATCTAAGTATTAAACAGAATCTTAACTATGCCTAATTCCTCAGACCACATACTTTGGGAAATTAACACTCCCTATCATTTTATCAAGTGTCAAGGCAAAGTCTTAGTCATTTCAGACTCCTTGAATGGCATATTTAAAGTTGAAATGGATACTCATGAGCATCACTTAAAGCATTTTTAGGCATAACTGTATTTATTTGAGAATTGGTTATCCTTCTGGTCCTTTAAACTCGCTAATAAGCAAGGAATAAAGTAAATTTAAACCTATATATATGCTACATCATTGTGTATGTCCTCGAAGTTAAAGATATGCTTTGCCGAGGTAGTGGACTTAGTAGGATTTAACTTGGTTTGCTACTGACCATGTGGGATGGGATGACTTTTTCTGTTACTTATGTAGATTAGTGGGAAGAGTTCTATCTCATCATTACGTTTGTTAAGTGGTAGATAAGATAGAAATTATATCAAACACCAATATGACAATCATAGAAAGAAAGATCATATACACAACTTTCATTAAAGTAAAGCCTTAAAGTAAGGCAATTTGAGTACACAAAGGCCAACTTGATTACAAATCTTGAAAAAAAAAAAAAAGAACGGAAAAACACAAAAGAAAGGACTATACTAAGATCTATTTCTTTTTTATTACAAGTTTTTCCTTGGGAGGGACTTTATTTGGCTGAGAGGCTGCTGTTTCTGGGGCCTTGGGGCCCTTACTGGCAGGGTCAATCTTAGCAGGCAAAGGAAGGGTAGCCAGGACGATCTCCATCTTTTTAGGGGCTTCTTTCTCGGCAAGGGGGTCCTGGGTGACAGTTGGAGTCTTCATGGCATCAGGGGCCACTCCCTGGTTTACATTCTTTTCTTTTTCCTTTTCTGTGACCCCAAGTTACTCGGCCTCCTCGGTGAGGTTGTCAGAGGAAATAGAAACATTGGTTGTGCTTTCCTTATCCACTTCTGCAACCTCGAGCGCGGTATCAACCCCTGAGCCAAAAGGAATGGATGCTCGGATGACAGGGGGGTAGTATACACTCTCTACCTTCCTAAGTACAGACGAAGCCTCAACCCAGCTTGGTTGAGAGCTTCATACCATACTTGGGAGCAGCAGTTCCTGCATACCCCGTGACCTCAGCCTTGAGGGCCTTCTTGGTCTCTGCTACTCCCACGTCATATCCTTCTTGCTCGGCCTGATCCCGAGCCTTCTCAGCCAGTTCTCTTGCCTTCTCAGCTTCCTCTAATTTCCTTTTAAGGGAAAAAATTTGAGTTTTGAAGGCGGCCAGCTGATCTTCAGCGTTGCGAATAAGCACCCTTTTTCCCTTAGCTTGCTTTTCTACACCGTTAAGAGCAGCTGCTGCACTTTTTCTTTCTCGCTCCTCTTCCAGCAGCTATTTCTTGAGCTCTTGAATACTTCTTTTGGCCACATTAAAGGCCTCCATAGCGGCATTACGCCTTCCCACCTCCTCTTTCATCTGTTGGTGGCAGTAGTTGGTTATCTCCTCCACCCAGAAGGAGGCTTGAACAGCCTGCTGAGGAAAGAAACATGGATAATAATAATAATAATAATAAATAAAAGAAAGAGAAGAAGAGAAAAGGGTCGAGTGGAGAACATACCACAACAAGGTACCTCTTCAGGCTGAGGAAGACCTCATGCCTCCTTATGGACCGGAGCTTAGCCATGTCCTCAGGGAGCAAAAAAGCTTGCTCCACCACGTCGGCTGTCCCTCCTTGAAAGTCCTTAATGGAGGCACTGGCTGGTAAAGGAACCCCATCCAGCATTGGAGCGGGGAGCCAGGCTTGAGGTGCGACCTGAGGATCACTCCTCTTTTTAGCACCCCTTTGCCCCACCTTGGGTTGCTTAGCCATTCTTTGGGCCTCGTCTTCTTGGGTGGGGTGGGTTTTTCCAGCTTCTACCACCTCCTTCCCTTTTTGCTCTCTTTTCCCTTTTAGGTCAGCAGGCTCAAGCCTGAGGGGTAGGGCAGGTGGGGGGGGGGGGGTGTGGGAGGCTTACTGGCTAGTAAAGGAACCCCATCCAGCATTGGAGCGGGGAGCCAGGCTTGAGGTGCGACCTGAGGATCACTCCTCTTTTTAGCACCCCTTTGCCCCACCTTGGGTTGCTTAGCCATTCTTTGGGCCTCGTCTTCTTGGGTGGGGTGGGTTTTTCCAGCTTCTACCACCTCCTTCCCTTTTTGCTCTCTTTTCCCTTTTAGGTCAGCAGGCTCAAGCCTGAGGGGCAGGGCAGGTGGGGGGGGGGGGTGTGGGAGGCTTAGTCTAAGCGGCCTTCCTAGGCACACCTTCCCCGGTTGGGACTCTATCAGGTCTAGTAGGCTAGTCTTTTGCTTGCGTTGAATCCCCATTTCGTCAAGTATTGGTGTGAATGGGTGGCCGAGGTTAAAAGATGGGTCATCGAGGTCAGGAATTGAAGTTTCTGGGGACAAAGCTTGATTGAAAACTTCAAACTCATCCTTGGAATCAAATAATTCAATTACTTTTTCTTCCTCTTCGATGTTGGTAGGAGGAGAAGAGGTAGCCGCTAAGGTTGTCTGTTGTGGTGGCAAGGCTACCCTTGGTATGCCTTCAGGTATGGGCTCGGTGGTAAACATACCTTCTGGAACAGGGCTGGAGAGTAGAAATCTTGGGGCAGCAACATTGATCCGTTGCAGCCGAGGATCCCTAGCCTTGATGACACACTTCAGCACCAAGAAACTCTTGGAGATTGGGACGTAGTCCAAGATCAAATAGGCTGCCCTCAATTAATCGTTAATGTGAACAAACACTTCAGCCTTCAATATTTTGTCCAAACTGGGCTGGTTCACAAGATTGAGGTTGGGCATAGCGGCGTTCTTATTTGTAAAACCATGGAGAAAAATAGAAAGGTATTTTTAGCAAAAAATAGAATTAATCAAAGGTAAATTTATATGCAATTATTCAAACCTAGACCTAAGACCCCACCTGTTTTCCCTTCTCTTGTCGAGCAAGGAGCCCATCGTGCCACTCCCCTAATACAATTAGGAAGTCTTTGTTTAGGCCTTTGTTGGAATCAAGGAGGCATTGGATAAGCCTCACCTCAGGGTACCTAGACTTGAGATATTACTCTTGCCCCGTTAAATGGTGGAGATTGTAAACCCAATTGACATCGTGGTGTGTGAGGTTTAAGCCCATCCTCATGTTAAGGGCATCTATACAACCTAAGATCCTGAACATGTTGGGTGCACACTAACCTGTGGGCCCTAAGGTAGTCCATGGTAATAGTACCCATAGGGATTGTCATCCCTCATTCTATGAAAGCAATCATCAAGATTACTACCTCTCCCTCTTACCTGTCTTCGTGCCATTGATCCTCTTTACAATACCTAATGCCTACTCCTTAAGGGATCTTGTACCAAGCCCTAAAATTCTCTATTCCCTCCTCGGAGTCTACTAAACTCTTAAATCTATCCATATCTAGAAAGGTTTGGGAAAACTAAAAGGTTGAGAGGAGAAAATGGAGTCGAGGAGAAGAAAAGTACAGAGAAAAGAAAAATATATGGAAAGACAGAGTATGAAGATTGAAGAAGACTTACAGAAGAAAAAAAAAAAAAAAAACTCTCCTCGGACAAGCTCTTGGTATTTGTAATGGCACAACTGAGTTGGAAAGGTTGTAGGTTCAATGTATGAGCCCTAGAATGAAGTGAATGCTAATGTGAGAAGACTGATTGATTTGGGTAGTATTTATATTGAAGGGATACCCATAAGCGGGAAAATTCCCGCTTTGTTTTTAGTGAAACCCTCAACTGTTGGATTCGCATCGTGGCATAAAACGTGGGGGACAAGGAGTCGTAAAAATTTAATGAAGGCATGTCACACATGCCGAAGCATCAGGAGCGTGTCTTAGGTAGTTAAAAAGGAATCTACACAGGAAGAGGTGATGTACAATGAGCACAAACTAATTGGGCTGACATCGAAATCCTCCTTTCTTCCTGAGGAGCTAGAAAAAAGAATCTCAAGGGGCTATTGTAGGGGTATTGGGCTCAAGAGCTTATTATCTATGTTTATATTGGGTTTGAGGCCCAAGTCGAGGATAAGGAGTCATCCGAGGAGGGTAAACATTTTCAGAGGAGCCCATGTTAGTAAATGAAAAAGTCAACTTTGATCATAATGGCCCAGGGGGCTGGGCTGAGGATGAATGCCTCATCGGCCAGCCCAAGCCGAGGTCCGTAAAGGTGGTCTGTCATTCGGGGGAATGTTCCAAGAAGTTCTGTAGGCACGGGTAAGCATTGCAAAAACAAAAGACAAGGGGGAGTCCTAAAATATCTAAGGAGAAAGCTACTACTACCACATTAAATGCTTTGCAGCTAACTTTCTGATTGCATTAATGTGGAGAAGATCCCTGAATAGTGCTACATTGGCTACCCCAATGCACAGAGGGCCTGAGAGGGTGTCCGATGGGACAAGCACTCAAGTAAAAGCGTGGATGGACTACAAGTGGAAAGCCAAGATCATCTAAAGAGAACTATATAAAGGAAGAGACCCTTCATGAGAAACAGATCAGAAATTGGTAAGAGGAAGCATTGTAGCAACTTGAACCATATCTGTAACCATTTTCAATCAATATATACTAGAACATACCTCCTCGGATTGTGCCAAGGACAAATTTACTTAGAGAACTCCAGTCCATTTCTATTTGATTATCTTTTAAAATCTATTCTAACTGTTATTCCATTCATTAGAGCCTAGTTTTCCAACCCACTCTCTACAAATTCATTGTATTGGGCTTGGATCCAATCATTCCTTGGTCCAAGGATCCAAAATGCGTCCTTACAAGTTCAAATAGCCTTCCCTTTTTTTTAAAAGAAATTGTTTTCAAAAGAAGTTTTCCTTTTAAAACCCTAAAAAGCCTTCCAAGGGGCATTTTTTTTTTTTCCAAAAATTTTTTCTTTCTTTTCCTTTCTTTCAAAAATGTTTTTTACCATGCAAAAGGTTTTTTTTTTTGGTATTCTTTGAGAATCCATTTTGAATAGAAAAAGTTTTGATAAAAAATATAATTTTTCTGTGCCATGTTTTTTTCAAGAATAACAAAAACCATGGGATTTTTGAATCCAAAGCCTTTATTTTAAAATAAAACTCATGGAAGCTCTTTTCTTCAATCTCTTTAATCTCAAAATTCCTATTTAAGAAAGTTTTCAACTCTTTGGTTTTAGTTTTCAAACATAACTTTCTTTTCTCAAAAATTTTCTCATTCCAAACAAAAACCATGAGATTTTTTAGTTTAAAAGCCTTTCTTTAAAAGAAAAACCCATGGGAATCTTTTTCTTTAAACCAACTCTTTTCCAAAATTCTCTTTTCTCAAAATTTTTTGTTTTCACAAAAAGATTTCAAAACCTAAACTTTTTTTCTTCAAAAGAAAACCTTTTTGTCATCTTTTACAAAAATTTAAGTTGAATCCTTTTTTCTAAGGTTGTGTTTGTTTTGGCTTCAAATTACTTCCGGAAATGCTTTTCCGTAACTGTGGGTGTTTGGTTGCGCATGGAAAATAAATTTTCCGGAAGTTATTTGAAGTTGACCGTGTAAAATGAGGCTTTGACCTCGGAAATTGTTTGAAGTGAAAATTTTCACTTCAAACCATTTCTGAGTCAGACGTGCAGAGAGAGAGAGAGAGAGAGAGAGAGAGAGAGAGAGAGAGAGAGAGAGAGAGAGAGAGAGAGAGAGAGAGAGAGAGAAGAGCCTTCGACGCCGGCGAACCCAGAGCCCAGATCGCGCCCCACCCTAGACACGCCGGCGAGATCGTGCCGTCGAGTTTGCGCCGCCGAGATCGTCCCGCCGAGATCATCGGCGCCGTCGTTCTCATTCTCGTTCTCGACCCAAAGCTGATCGGCGCCATCGTTACCGATCTCGTTCTCGTTGCTCATCGGTGTCGTCGTTACCGATCTTGTTCTCGTTCTCGACCCAAAGCTTATCGGTGCTGCCGATCTCGTCGTCTCGATCTCATCGCACCAATGATCTCGTTGTCTCAATCTCGTCGTCGTCTCTCTTTCCCTGAAGTTTTTGATCACTCTCTCTTCCTCCCTCTCTCTCAATTTGACCAAATTTGTATGAAGAGTGTGGAAGTTTTGAGCAGATTTTTGTTTCTTTAAAGTGTATATATTGAAATTTTTGTAATAAAATTTGTTTGTGATTTTGATTTTTTACTTTCTCTCTTTGATTTTTAATTTTTTTTTTTGTTGTTGTTATGGTGGTGTGGGTGATGGTGTTTTGGTGGTTTTCCTATTGTGTGGTGGTGGGTTTTGTGTGGGTGGTGGTGGAAAATATCATTTTCAAAATGTTATCAAATACATAAAAATATTTTCTAGAAAAATTTTCATAATACAACCAAACACTTGAAAATATTTTCCTTTCCTGAAAATAGCATTTCTTGAAAATATTTATTTTCCGGAAAATATTTTAAATGAACCAAACACAACCTAAATTGGATAAAGACCATGGTTTTTAATAAAACCATGGAAACCCTTTTCTCAAAATAAGATGGTTTTTGAACCTTTCTTCAAATCCTTTCTATCCTAAAAATGAAGAAAAACCTTGGTTCCCAACAAATCATGGAATCCATTTTCTTGGAAAAATGAAGCTTTTTCTCACCAAAAAAAAAATAGTCTTTCCAACTTCCTTTTTATTCTTTTTAGAAAAGCCATTTTTAAACCTAGAAAAACTCTTTTTTAAGTCTTTTACTAAAAAGTGTGCAAACTTAATTTTTCAAACAATTTTGTGTTTTAGAATCTCAATTCTTTTCTCAAAAGAAATTGTTCATTTTCTTTTAGGTAAGCTTTCAAAGTCTCTATCTTTACACATTTGTGCATTTTTGTTTTGAGCTTTCTTAGAATTGCATCTTTTAGAGGTTTGTGCCTATGGTTCAATTCCATTGAACCAATAAGCACCAATCAAGCTAACATGTTTCCCCTCCCCCTTGGCACTAATGTTTTTGTCTATTGTGTTTTTGCATTAGAAATGAGAAAAATGGAGGATGACAACAATGTGCTATATTTCTTACTCTCCCTTTTTATTTCCACGTTGCAAATAATCATGCTAAGTACATAGTATATAAATATTCACATGCTAAATATGTAATAAATAAATATTCACATGCTAAACTATATACTATTTCTTACAACACAGTAAACTTCTTTCACATGCTATGTATACATATTTCACATGCTTTGTTTGTATATAATTCTTTGAAGTAAATTAATATTCACATGCTACGTTATAAATAAATAAATACTCACATGTATATATGTATGTTCTTTATACAAAAATTTTTCAAAAATAAAATGCCAAGTATCTAATTTTTTTTCACCAAAAATATAACGTTAGAATTAAAATTTGAAAGGAGTACTATCCTTTGTATAGACGGTATGAGGTGCCTAACACCCTCCCTACACGTAACTTAACTTCCGAGACCAAAATTTTTAGTTCGAGACTTTTGGTTTACCTTAATTAATTAACAACCCTTAAAATTGGTTTTAGTTAATTAGGTAATTTAAAAAGAATTAAACAAATAGGTGACCAATCACACCTAATACAAAATCAATAGTTGGTGGCGACTCTTAAAATAGAAATCTTTATATATAATAATAGGTGAAACTAAGAGAAACTCAAATTAGAATTCCAAATTAGAGTTCCAATTTTGTGTCATGTGTCCTAAATTATTTATTCTTAAAGATTTTTATTTCTTAATTTTAGAATTAAATGTGGGATCACATCATAAATATTCATTAAAGTGAGTTATTAAGTACATAAACCAAAGAATTTAGAATAAATGAATCGTAAAAAAAAAAAAAAAAAAAAAGTACTTCACAATAATTTAAAAAAAAATGGACAGTTTACATTTTATACCTAATAATATCCTTACAAAATTTTTTAAAGAGTTAAAAAAAATATAAAAATGACTATTAATAGTATTTAAATTATATATAAAAATTATATTATGCATCTTATTGTATGTTTTTAAGTGTATACATGCATATGCATGGAGTTATAAGCTAGTAGAAATAAGAAATAAGTCTGCATATTAACAAATAACATGCGGATCTTGACTTATTGTTGCATTAACTGGATTTTCTCTAACAATTATATCGCTACTTGACTCATTGTTGGCATATTCAAGGATGAAATTCCACACATTGCATTGCTACCTCTATAATTTTAGGTTAATAATTGAGAATAAAAGAATAATGTTATGATTGCTATAAATTTTATTACATAAATGATAAACCTCAAACATAAATATTGATTTTTCAAATTTTAAATATTAAACAAAAATAATCCAAAAACTTATTTATTATGTTGATGATGTAATCAATCATATTCATTATTAGATCAATTTATAAGTATTTTTAATAAAATTATAATATATTTTAGAATATTTCAAATATTTTTTCCAAAAAAAAAAAACCTTGTCCTCCTCCCCTTCAGTACTTTAGGGGTCCACAAACGAACACTTAAAAGCAGATAAAGTCTTAACACTGACTTTGTCGCTTCAAAAATGGTCCTGGCCGCCCATTCATAAACGTGCAGTTTACGGAACTGAATCAGTCATCTCCTGTGAAAGGCTATATTGTTCATTAACCCCACAAAAAAAGACATCATTGACATGACCGAATACGAAAACGTCGTAGTTTCAGTCTTCAGACCATACATATATGTGTGGACTAAGGTCGACCGTTTTTGCAAAAGACACTAAAACCAAAAAAAAGCGTTCATATTGTCGCAGCAAAATGCACATCGGTATACTCCAGAGTCCACAATCAAAAGTAACAGCAAAGCACCAAACCAAACCCAAAAAAAGTAACAGCAAAGTTATATGGACCCAGGCCGCTCCTACTATTACACATTATACGTTTCCACTTGAAATGTTTGAATCTCTAAGGAGAAATGTGGGCTTGACCATGAGGAATAAAGGCTTTAATTTTTTATTTTTTATTTTTGCAGAATTAAAAACGTTCTTTTTATAAATTATCAAGAGTTGCATCATTGTAACTTATTGTAATTTTTTAACAAAGGCATCCCTGTTAGAAATTTCAAGAAAACATTTTCACGCATGTTAATTGGTGGGGTTGCATCTTTGTTTAACAATTCTCATATAAAACAGATTAAAGAAATGTAATATTATTTAGTGTTAGGGTCATACTTTCTATGTAATTGGCTAATCTTTTGATAAAACGTACTTTACTTGTAATTGGGTAAATCTAAGCTGAGTATAATGTATCAAGAAGTATTTTGTTCAAACATATCAAGTGGTATCATTAAATACATGAAGGTTGATCCAAGAAGCAAGTGAAGAAAATCTATTTCATTAAAGCTTGACACAAGCTGCTATCGAGGATTAATGGACAAGCTCGATCTATCGAAAATAAGATTTCAAAAATCTCAAATTTGAAATTCGGCCCATGATGACTTGAATAATTAGGGTTTCTCTCTCTACAACTCTAGTCATATATAAGGTTTATTTTAAAAGTCATCAAGTACAGAAACAGAGACTTAGAGCTCATATACTCTGTGTGAAGCTACTGTGTTTGTACGCCTTAGGGTTTCGTAACCAAGTGCTTCCTAATCTTTATCATTTATGAAGTGAAAAACTTTGCATCCAATAATAATCAATTAAGTTGCTAGAGTTAGTCACGTACTGAGATTCGTGCAAAGGAGTTAGTCACAAATTGGAGATTTGTGCAACAAAGGAAAGAAGTCTGTTACAAGATCAAATCCAATTGGGTATTGGAGCAAAGGTTCAACTGTAGGTTGATATTTTGGGATAGACTAGGGTAGTGGTAAGATTTTTCATACTTGTAACTGCTTAATTATTGATTAGTAAATTCTTGGGAGTGGTGACCTTAAATTCACTATGTAGAGTTTTGCCTTGTGAGAGGTTTTCCCCATTTGTTAACAAATCACCGTTTTAATTTATTTTCCGCTACATTTAGTTTATTTGGTGATTTGTTGGTGCTTTCACGATTTGTATGTAATTTGACCTAACTAATCAACTTAGGTAATTAAATTAATTAATCAAGGTCAATTTATTTTAACCTAAAAAGTGATATCAGAGCAGACACATTCTTATTAAGTTTTAATAATTGCTGCATGATCTATTGACCCTTGTTGTTATAGATCGTGAACAATCATTAATTATACCTCCTCTTTTATATGGTACTAACTATGCATACTAGAAAGTATGCATGAGAACTTTTTTGCAGTTTTTGGATGAAAAGGTATGGCTAGCTGTTGAGGTTGGATGGACCAAACCAACTAAATTGCCAGCGTCTTGGGATGATGAGAAGATTGAAGCTACAAATTTCAACAGTCGAGCATTAAATGCCTTGTTTAGTGTTGTGAGTTTACAAAGAGGAGTTTACAAAGTTGAGAGTGCCAAGGAAGCACGAACAATCCTTCAAAACACTTATGAAGGTACCAAAGCTGTGAAAAATTCCAAGTTTCAAAGGCTTACCACTAGTTTTGAAGAAATCAGGATGGATGATGATGAGATGTTCGATGAATTCTATGCCAAGCTCAAGGACATAGTGAATTTAGCTTTCAACTTAGGTGAAAATATTTCAAAGCCTAAGATTGTAAGGAAAATCCTTAGATCACTTCCAGAGCGGTTCCATGCTAAGATCACCGCCATAGAAGAATCAAAGGAAATTGATACCACTCCTTTAACAGAGCTAATTGGAAATCTACAGACCTATGAATTAGGTTTAGTGAGGATTGGCAAGGGAAGCAAGAACAAGAATATGGCTCTAAAAGCCAAGAATGATGAAGGAGATGAGTCGTTTGAAGATGAGAACTCAAAGTTTAAATCTTACATTACTAGACAATTCAAGAAGTTCATCAAGAATGTGAATGTCAAGGCAAATGACAAGGATTGCAAACAGTCTGGATTCTCTCAATTTAAGTCTCAAGATAAATTCAAAAGAGAATCTAAAGAATTTGGACAAAGTAGCAACACTCTAGCTGATCCAAAGTGTTATGGGTGTTAAGGGTACTGACACATGAAGCAAGAATGTCCTACCTATCTTAAGTCAATTGGCAAGAGCAAAGCCTTAGCTACCACCTTGAGTGATATTGAACCAGAAGTAGATTCAGAGGATAATGATCAGGAAGGAACATTTATGGCCTTCACATCAACGATTGAATCCTCCAAGGAATCTGAAGAACCAGTTGATAAGGAAGAAGAATCGATGGAGTCAAAATTTGAAAAGATGGATGAAGATGATGATATCCATACTGTCTGCTCAAAGCCTTACAAGAATTTTGAGAAGCATGAGAAGCTTTATAGGCTAGCCACAAGGAAGCTGAGTGAAGTGGAGTTGGAACGAGAAGAAATCTCCACTAAAATTGATGAAGTAAATCAAACCATAGGAGCACTACGGTTTGAAAATAACTTCCTAGCTGAGAAGACCAAGAAACTGGATGCAAAATTGTTTCAAGTGAGAGTTCAACTGGAAAGAGCTTCGAGAACTAAGTTGGATGAAATGCTCAACTTCCAAAAGGTTGCATCTGATAAAACTGGTCTTGGGTATGATCACTCTCTCTTTTCTTGTAGTACTTCCTTTATTGCTTTACGTAACGTCAAATTTGTGCCTTCTACTACTAATGCTAAATTTGAGATAAATGAGTTTAAGATAGAAATAGTTAGTGAGGAAAAACATGATAAGGGTAAATCCATTCTAGGAGCACCTCCTAAAATTGTTAAGAAGGAGAGTAAGTAGAACAATCATCACTCCTCTAATAAGAAGTCTCAACCGAGGAAATAACACTTCTATCATCACTGTTGAGCATCGGGACATACTCGTCCAAATTGCTATAAGTGGCTTGCTACTCAACAAAGTAATGGTGTTTCATCCTTCAGAGGTCAAAATCAATTTCAAAACTCTTTGGCTCCTCTTGGAGAACTTCTTAAGGCTTTTCTATTTTTGACAAATTTCAATGGGTTTAATCCTCCCCTTTATCCACCTAAGCAGAGGTCTCAGAAAAAGAAAATTTCTCCTTCCTCCAAATCTCTTGTCTAGAAGGAAATAGTTTAAGTGATTCATTCATTTATCTTGCATCTCTTGTGTGTTTTTGTTGTTTTTGAGTCAGTTTAGTTTTTATTGCTTTTTAATATGCTTGTTTGTATGTGTTGTTTTTGATTTCATTAAAAAAAAAAAATCTAAAAATTACAAAAACAATGTATATTTGTGTATACTAGTACTTATGTACCTCTGGATGGCCATTGAAAAAATTTTCTTAACTTTGTATCACTTGTAGCTTAGATGAGCATCTTCATGTAAAACTAAGCAATGTGAGCTTTGTGGCTCATTGTGTGATTTGTATAATTTGGTTAATATTTTATTATTCATATCTTTATCACTCTTTTTAATAGGAATGACTAAAAAATCCTAAGAGAAATGCATAAATAATCATCTCACCACTTAAACTTGTCAATCATAAACATCTGTGCGTAATTCATAAAAACCGTGCACAGTAAGAACAAGATGTTTGGCTAATGTAAATGGGTATTTATTTTCTCTCTCTTATATGCTCATGCATGATATACCTTTTTTATATTTAAAAGAAAAAATATGCAAAGAACATCAAAAGAAAAAAAAAATCAAAATGCTTTTATATGGTTGCAAGCTTTTTTTTAGGAGATGTGGGAGTTATATGATGTACCTCAAAGGTGATGGTCCCTATCAAATAGTTATGATTGTGTGTGAGTGTTCTTGATTCACTTATATCATTATTTTCATATGATGAAAAAACTTATGCTCTCTTGCAAAGTTTTCACACACAACATGTAGCTCTTTGCTACTCTTAATATTATTGTATAGGTACAATGAGATTTGGCCATCACAAGGAATACATGTGATAGTATAAGCTTACTAAACTATCTTAACTTGGTTTTGAAAATAAAATTGGTTAGACTTGTTTAGTGTTTATGGATCTAGGAATGCTTTGCATCCAAAGGTTTTGTTGTGTTTGAGTGCTTAACATGCTGCTTTGATGTTTGGTATGGTGTTTATCTTGCTTGCATTCATTTCATGTCGTTTCTCCCTTGAAATTTCATATTTCGAGGTTTTCAGGGTTTTTCTCTATACCTCCCGACACATAGCCCGATCAGTCGAGCCATATTTTTGAACTTTCTGTTTTCTTGATAGAAGCTCAATGTGTTCCTCGATACATCGAAGAGTTTAGCCATCAACACCTCTTCGATACCTCTCGATCTATTGAGATTTTGTTCTTAACACCTCTGGATACCAAGATGCCTGGATATATATATATATATATATATATATATATACACATTCTAGGTTTGACCCAGTTCATTTCATACTTAGATATTTCTCTCTCTCTTCTCTCTCGATCCTAACCTCTTCTTTTCACTAAAACTCTTCTATTTCTTATTTCTCATGCACTTTGTGACCTAGGTTTTAGATTTTTGGAAAATTTTGCAGTTTTTGTGTTTTTGATGAAATCTTTGGGTTGGGTTTTGTAGTAATGTTATCACATGCTCATGCATTGCATTTCCTAGCATTATAATCATGCATTCATGCATTCTAGGTTGTGTGCTTGATTATAATATTGTGAGTGCTGTAGTTTGGATTAGTTTTTTGTTCATGATGCTATTTGTTTTACACGTAACACGTTCATGCATTACCATGCATTGCTCTTTTCTTTTCCTTCATTCCTAAGCATCTCTTCTTGTTGCATCTCTATGTTTGCTCTTTCCTTAGTTTCCTGCTCTAGCACCTAAGAAATCCATTCCTTCAAAGAACTCGATATCTCGTTGTGGTTCTTCCTCTTCTTCTTCTGTCCATTCTTGAGACAGGTTCCGTGATTCAAAATCTTAAAAGGATTTTGAGGAGAATTTTTGTGACCAATCGATTCATTTGGAATGGCAAGTTATTATGTCTAATTTTTCAGACACTCCTCTGTGAGAAACCCTCTAAATGTCCCAGCATGTTTATACCGGAGTTCTACTCCAAAATACATGCTATCGATAACTTTTTCCCTTAGTTTACTATGATATATCGAAGAACACATATCATAGTTACACCGGAACTCATTACCGTTGTACTACACGTCCTTAGGGTAGCTCATCTGGACTATCCTAGTCATCCTTGTCTCCACTCTATCTCACGAGACGAGGGCCTCACACTTTTGTGAGAGGTCCATGTTATGGGTGAAATTCTTAACTTCACCACCTATAACTTTGCTAAGGGTCCAAGGATCCTTGATATGGTGATGACCATTGTATTCACTCCATGGTCTCACTATAACTTCATTACTGAGCCTCGTTCTCATTGTCTTTTCTTTCTCTTGGAGGGTCTTTCTATAGACTTTCCTTCACACATGATAGTATCTATGATAGATATCTATCAAGACACCGCTACACTTGCTAAGCTTATCTTTCCTTTGGCTATCACACGCATTCTTACACACATGCAAGTTCCTATTCGTCATGCCCTCGTTTTTCTACCATAGGTGCTATTAGTTAGGAATCTATACGGAGGAGTGTTGCTAAGCTGGCTTCCAAGGTCAATCGGCCTCATGAGGAGTCTACTCTCGTCTAGTAGGAGGAGGCTAACATTCAAGTTGCCGAGGATGTTACCTATGCCTCTCGACCCCCTTTTTCATCTACTCTATCTTCTTCTTCTAGAGTAGATGCATCTCTTGTTGCCATCTTGGATTAGTTTGGCATATTTGAGCTGATTTTGGTAGTCGTCTTGACCATCTTTCTGATGGGATGTCTTAGATGAACACTAGGACTGGCTAAATCGCTCACTGATAGTCTTGTCTTGGTGGCTTCGTTCCTTCTCCCGAGCATGATCCTTTAGTGGAGTTTTCAGCAAGTGGAGGCGATGATGGTGATGATGCTTCTAGCTCTACACATGATGTTGAGATGACTATCTCTCAGTGATTCACCCTTTGTCACTCATGACAAAAAGGGGGAATAGTTTTGGTTATGAGAGAGTAGTCTTGTTGTTTGGGGGAAAGCTAGACTAGTGATAGGGGGATAGTGTTTTTGTGATATGTAGTGAGATTTTTGATGTATAGTTCTCATTATATGTACCTTGGTCTTGTGACCTTTTTTCATACATTATACTTATTTGATATATATAATGATGATGTATGTTTTTCACTTTATCTCACATGTTGTTTATTTTCTCTCTTTATACATGTTTCTTGGTTTATATAGCTTGTCTATATTTCACATTCGATGCCTTAATGAATCTTGTTGAGTGTTTTAGCTAAAATAGGTTGCAAGTCTTTCATATCGTGATCTCTCTTCTTGTAAAGTTTTTCAAGAGTTCATTGTATTAGTTATACTCATGTACTTCTATGTGTAATAATTAGGGAGAATGTTGTTGTTTTATACTTCTCTCATAATTATGCTTGTGGTTTTGTCACGGATTGCCAAAGGAGGAGATTGTTAGGGTAATCTATGTAATTGGTTAATCCTTTGAGAAAATGCACTTTACTTGTAATTGGGTAGATCTAAGTTGAGTTTAATGTATCAAGAAGTATGTTGTTCAAACATATCGAGTGGTATCATTAAAGACATGAATGTTGATCCAAGAAAAAAGTGAAGAATAGCTATTTCATTAAAGCTCAACAAAAGCTGCAATTGAGAATTAATGGACAAACTCGACATAAGCTCAATCTATCGAGAATTACGATTTCAGAAATCTCAAATCTGAACTTCGGACCATGATGACTTGAATGATTAGGGTTTCTCTCTTTACAACCCTAGTCATATGTAAAGCTTATTTTAAAATCATCAAGTATGGAAACAGAGACATAGAACTTGTATACTTTGTGTGAAACTACTGCATTTGTATGCCTTAGGGTTTTGTAACCAAGTGCTTTTTGATCTTCATCGTTTATAAGGTGAAGAAGATTGTAGCCAACAACAATAAATCAAGTTGCTTGAGTTGGTCACGTACTAGGATCCGTGTAAAGGAGTTAGTCACAGATTGGAGATTTGTATAACAAAGGAAAGAAGTTTGCTAAAAGATTAAGTCCAATTAGGCATTGGATCAAAGGTTCAACTGTAGATTGGTATTTTGGGATAGGCTAGGGTAGTGGCAAGATTCCTCATACTTGTAACCGCTTGATTATTAATTAGTGGATTTTTAAGAGTGATGACCTTAAATTCACTTGGTGGGGGTTTTTGCCTTGCAAGAGGTTTTCCCCATTTGTCAACAAATCACCATGTTAATTTATTTTTAGCAGCATTTATTTTATTTGGTGGTTTGTTGGTGCCTCCACGATTTGCATGTAATTTAACCTAATTAATCAACATGGGTAATTGAATTAATTAACCAGAGTCAATTTATTTTAACCTAACATTTAGCACTTTGTGTTCTTATTACAATATTGAAGTCATACTTTCATAATTAGTTTGAGAGTGTTATAAATTTATTTTAGTTTACTAGACATATGGAGAGGCAGGTTCCTATGCATTTGTGACTAGTTAATAGGAAGTGGAACACCAATTTTACTATGTCTTCAATTACTTGTAGAGTATTTCAATTTTTCACATGAAGCTATCTAATATCTAAATATTAGGAACATTAACCTCTAAAATAATATCTTCATCATCTTTTAAGGATTTTTTTTTTACCCTACATATAGATTTGAGTATGTCTCTTATTGCACATCATATAAATGAGCTATGTACCCTATTCTCTTTCTCCCTTTTTTTGTGTTCTTCTTTTTAAAAGGGTAATTGTCCCATATTACTTAAGAGAGTATGTTGTGTTAGTAAAACTTGTCCTATCATTTTGGGAACTGGATTAGATTTATCAGTGTGTCTACTAATGTTATTGCTAAGTTATTGGTCCTTCTTGATGGATTGATGTTAGCCATTCGATTGGATATTAGCTTTCTGGAAGTTGAACTTGATGCAAAAATTATTATTGATTTGGTCAATTATTGATCTGATACTAACAGGGCTTATTCCTCTCTCCCTACTAATTGTAGGTCCTTACTCATCAGGCTACAACAAGTCAAAATGAGCCATGTCTATTGAGAATTGAATAAGTGTACTAATATTCTCACCAAGAAGACTGTTCTCTTTATGAGGATTTTTTTTTTTAATTTTTAAATTTTTTTATTTCCACCCCCTATGTGGGCACAACAGGTTAGGGGAGTATGCCTCAACCGAGTGGATTGAGGTAGAGAAAAGATGGAATCACCACCTAGATTAAGTCTAGGAACCATATGTATAACACCATTCATGGAAGGATTGATCTTACTACCAAAGCATATGTCCGGAGTTTAGGTATGAGTATATGAAGGTGTTAGACACCCAACCCTACCTGACCCGTGAGTCGGCTTTCACTCATTGTGTCGTACATCTTAATCTGATTAAAGATATGTTCAATAGTACATTCTAGACTCACACACACACTAACATATATCTAAGAAAACAATATGGCATTTCATCCCAAACCATAACATACATCTATCAAGGGATTGCAACATATTTAAACCAAGGGCAGAAACATCATGGCAGATCCAAACAAGCATATTATTACATTCAGATAGAAACATAAACACGGCAACAAGGCATTAATCATCAAGTACATCCCAAACATCCAAACATAGTATCAAGGCATCAAAGAAATGTATTCATCATGTTTATCATCTAAATGCATGTTCATGTGAATGCATGTCTTACCTTATTACACCACAACACCTATGCACCAATGCATAGTCATTCATATGCATGCTCATGGTGTATCAAAGAAATATTTGAAAAGAATCCCTAATCTAGCATGTGAGGCACAAAGCCCAAACAAAACATGAAGGCAAAAACTCAGGCATGAAAACAAGGTAAAACAAAAGTATATTATGCAAACAAAATAAAGAAACAAAAGCAGAAAAGGTTCAGATTAGGGTTTTTGGACATGAATATGTGTGTGCATACATAGGGCTTGCATATGCAGCCCAATTGTATGCGTACATATGCTTTGAGTATGCATGCGCATGCGTACGCATACACACCCTAACCCTAACCCAGAAAATAAAAGAACAGCAACACAAAAACTAAACCTAGCAGCCTAGCATGCTTAAAACAGAAAACAGCCTAAACCTAAACTAAACAGGCATGTTAAACAAATATAATATAAAAGTAAGCAAGGAAAACAAATTAAAACAAAAAAGGAAAAGAATAAGAGGCAAGAACATTATACCTCAAAGACAAAGCCCTTTGGCTTGATTTTGACCGTTCCCTTCAGTCAATCTATTCATAATAAAAAACAAAAGTGATTAGTAAGCTTGAAACTCGAAGGTCAAGGCTAGAAAAGGCCTTAATCAAAAAAATATTAACTTGAGGATGTTTTGTGAAAAACTCCCTCTTTGATTCACTATTTTTAGTGAATCTTGTGTTTTCCCTTAGGATTTTCTGTGTGTTTTGAAAAGGTACCATATATGACTTTATATAGTTGAAAAATGGGGGTTTGGAACAGCTTCTAAAGGATGTGAGATTTGTTCCAAAACCCAGCTTTAATGCATAAAAAACTTGTCTTTCTAGTTTTTGGAACCCTAGCATGTGTATGCAAGCACGTGTATGCGTACATATGCATGAAGCATACGTACATAGAGCTTGAGCATGCGTGTGCATACGCGTGTATGTGTACGCATGCACTAGGGTTTCTGTGGTCTTATTTTCCGAAAATAGCTTATTTAATTCATAAAAAGAGTTATAATTTCCAAAAATACTTTCCTCAAGTCAATTTCAATCTGATTTAGCTAGAAACCAACCTTGGGCTTTAGAATTCCAACATCATTGGAGAACGGGGGCTCGAGTTGTAAGGAGTATAAAATGCAATGTCTACACCCCCCCTCTAATTGAAATCTCTAGTATTTTAAGCTTTGATGCTTCTAGCTTGTACTCTCTTTTTTATTGCTATGCCTATTTTGGCTTGCTAGTTTCTTAATGCAAGTTCCTTTTAACAACAACAATAATAATAATTTTGTCACACCTTCCCATAAAAGTTATTAAAACTTTTGAGTAGATCTTGATGTGAAGACATGAAGATTGCACAAATGAACAAGTGTGATAAAGCTGAAAACAAGAATCTCAACACCTAGCTATATACTTGCTTCTATAGAGAATAAATGAACCTCGATACCCCTCGATCTATTGAGTTTCGCAGATATTGAATTTATAGATTTGTTTTTTGGCCCATGATGTCGTGGCTTTTCTAGGGTTTCATTCTCTAACCTACTAGATGATATAATAGCTTTATTTTACAGCTGTCACAATACATAGAAACTCACATAGAGAATCTATATACTTACTATGAAGCTACTATGAAGCTATTGCGTTCTTATGCATCTTAGGGTTTTGTAACCAAGTTGCTTTCTCTTCTACAAGTGTGTAGTGAAGAATTTGGATCCAAAAACAAGCTT
The DNA here is from genome assembly GCA_023055345.1 of Quercus wislizeni. NCBI lineage: Eukaryota > Viridiplantae > Streptophyta > Magnoliopsida > Fagales > Fagaceae > Quercus > Quercus wislizeni. The sequence continues at coordinate 1,921,878 of JALGQJ010000027.1, forward strand.
CAAGTTGTTGGGAGTTAGTCACAAATTGAAGATTTGTATGATTGAAGAAATCTCTACAAAATCAATTCTAATTAGAGATTAGCGTAAGGATTCTACTGTAGATAGGTACTTTGGGATAGGCCAGGAGGGTAAGATTCCTTGTACTTGTAATCATTTGATTTTGATTTGTGGATTCTTGGGAGTGGTGATTTGAAATTCACCCGCTGGAGTTTTTGCCTTATAAAGGTTTTCCCCAGTAGTCAAAAAATTACCATGTCTAATTTATTTTCCGCTGTACTCTATATTATTTGGTGATTTGTTAGTGCCTCCACGATATTGCATGTAATTTGACATAATTAATGAATTTGAGTAATTGAATTAATTAACTGTGATCAATCTATAACCCAACAGTATAGATTAATTGAATTCTCAAACCATCTCAAATGCATGCCACTTGCTTCAATTGAATTCTCAATGATAATATATCATGTTTCTTCTGCATGCAATTGCTATTTATTAAGATTCCAATGACGATTACATATGCTCAAATTTCAAATTTCAAATTTCAGATAGGATTTTTCTCTAGAAATACCTGAGTTTAATCTGATTGGAACTTCATAAGTGCGAACCATGTGGTCATTGAAAAAAAGTCTGCATGTTGCCAAATAACATGCAAATCTTGACTTCTTTGTTATGTTAACTAGATTTTTGCTAACAAATACTTCTGTAACGGTCATAATTTTATTTATTGACATATCTTAGTATAAAACACACTCTATATGTATTTGAGTTTTAGTTTCTAGTGTATTCACGAAGACCTCATTTGGATAAGCAAGCATTATTAATAAGTGGTGTTATTCAAGACATAAGACTGTTCAAGAAATTGCTTAAGAAAAAATGCATTTGTAAGTATTGATATCTAGCTTGATACCTGTCAATCTATCGAGTTTAATGAATCTTGATACCTAGTTTGACACCTTTCAATCTATTGAGTTTCAAGTAAACTAAATGATGAGTTCTGTTTTCGGCTTATGATGACTTGGCTTTCTAGGAATTTATGCACTAGGGTTAATTTAGGGTTCTAGAACATATAAAAGACATTTTATAGTTGTTATCATAGAGACAGAAAGTTACACGCATATATAACAAAAGTTGCTGTGATGTTTTGTGTATGTGCCTAGGGTTTTGCACCAAGATATTTCCAGTTCATCCAAGCATGGATTGAAGATCTCCGCAAAGCTACAACAATTGAGAAGGTTGTTGTGGAGTCAGTCATAGATAGAGAGATTCATGCAAAGGAGAAGTCTTTTGCAAAATCAAGTCTAATTAGGGATTAGAACTGAGACTGGTATAACTCAATAGGTTCTATTGTAGGTAGGTAATTTAGGATAGACATGTAGGGTAAGATTCTTTGTGCTTGTAATCGGTTTTCTTGTTAGTGGATTCTTTGAGAGCGATGACCTGAAATTCACCTGGTGGGGTTTTACTTGCAAGGGTTTTCCTCATTGTGATCAAATCGTTGTGTCAAACTTATTTTTCATTGCACTTAATTCAGTTTGGTGATTTAATTGTGCCTTAATATGATTTGCATATAATTTGACTAATTAATCAACTTGGGTAATTAGATTAATTAGCTAGGGTCAATTTATAACCCAACAACTTCACTGCTTAATTCATTGTTGGCAATTTCAAGGATTGAAATTCCACACATTGCATTTCTAGCTCTATCATTCTTGGTTAATCATTGGAATAAAAGAATAATGCTATGATTTCTATAAATTTCACCATACACACCTCATAGATATTAATGTGTCAACTTTCAAATATTAAACAAAAACGATTAAGAAATTCATTCATTACATTGTTTATGCGAATATCAATTATATTCATTATTAGATCAATTTATAGGTATTTTGTAATAAAATTATAATAACTTTTAGAATTTCCAAATTTAAATTTAAAAAAAAAAAACCCTTGTCTTCCCCTTCAATCTAGATTCTAGGTTCCACAAACAAACACTTGAAGCAGCTAAATTCAAACTTTGATTTTTATTTTTTATTTTTATTTTTTTTTATTTTTTTTAAGAAATGATCCTGATTCCTGGCCCCCATTCACAAACGGGCCGTTTACGGAACTGAATCTGTCCTCTCCTCTAAAAGACTAGTATATTGGTCATTAGATTTCTAAATGACCAAAGGCAAAAGCATCGAAGTTTCAGTCTTCAGACCATGCAATATATATAAAAAAATCATTCATATTAACTCAGCAAAAGGCATAGCCATAAACTTCACAATCGAAAAAGCAACCGTATGATTACATGGACCCAGCTGTTCAAAGCTTGCAGCTCCAATAATACATTATACATTTCCACTTTGAAATGCTTGAATCTCTAAGCCTCTGCTTGGGAGTTTATAAAGGAATGGAATGGAATAATCATAAGGGAATGAAAATAAATGGAATAGAATGTATTTAAGTAAGGGAAATGAATAGAATGAAATTAAGTAATCTTGATTGGATATTTTAAAATAAATGAATGAAAAAGAATGAAAATGAATGAAATCTAAGTAATCTTATTTGGGAGTAACATGGAGGGAATTGAATGTAATCATTTTATGACAATATTACTATTAAACCCCTATTTTAAAATAAAGGGTTGAATATATAGGAGTATTTTGGGAGTTTTAGTAAAAAAATTATTAAATTTAATTTCATTCTTTCCCAATTTCGAGGGGAATGAAAATTAGAGGCTTTCAGGGAATAGAAAGAAATAAGTGTTTCCTCCTACCAATTTCATTTCCTTCCACTAAAACTCTCAAATAAAAGAATGAACTTTCCTTTCTCCCATTAAAACTCTCAATCAAAAAAAAGAGAAGTATATTCTAAAAATATTTTTTTCATTCTATTTCATTCCATCCTCTCAAGTGGAGAATTGTGCTCTTGACAATGAGGTCGATTCTCATTGAGGACCACAGGCTCTAATTTCCTATCCTCGATCTACTCATCAACCATATCTGTAGGCTGTACCCAATCAGGCGACGCTGACCATAAAATCCTTGGCGTTACCATAACGTAGACATCACAAATTAAGAGATCATATCAAACATATGTACTTAAGGTACAAAGTGGACTGATATATTGAAATCCGAGCTTCTCGTACATAACTGCTAGCACATTTAAAACGTTTTTTTTTTTTTTACTTTTTATAAATTATCAAGAGATTTCTAGAAAACATCTTTCACCTCGTGTTAATTGGGTTGTTGCATCTTTCACTAATAATTCACATATAGAACAGATTAAGGAAATGAAATGTTATTTACTTATGAAAAATGTTAATGAATGCCCTAAAAGCATTTGTTAGAGTGAACTATTTTAAAAAAGTTTTTATGGAGGAAAAAAAAAAACGCAATTAATATTTTAATAGCTTTTTCTATTTCCCATAAAAATTATGATAAAACTTTTCTAATATAGTTTATTAACAATTATTCTAAAAGTAACCGTTAACCATTTACTTATTTAGCACTTTGTTTTAGGAAAAATACACAAAACTCTATTATAGTTTTCCCGTAAAATAAAGAAACCATTAATATTTTTACTCGGTTTAGATGTAACACTTTAACTCCCTAAATGAAACACAAAGGGCACGTTTGGTATATTGTAATGATTATTATATGGTAATAGGAATAAGTATTACAAGGAATATATTAAATTGGAATGTAATAAGTATTACTATTCATTAGTTTGGTAACTATTTAAGAATAGAATCCTGAATATGCATCCACAATTTAGTAAAGTATAAAAAGAAAGTGTAATTAAATCATTTTTAAGTCAAATTTCCTAAAATATATTTATTTTAGGGTGTTCAAAATAGAGCTAATAATTAACAATAAAGAAAAATTATTTTATTTCCTTATGAAGATGTGGTAACTAATGGCTTTTTAGGGAAAAATTTTTAAAAGTTATTACAAAAGGTGAAAGAATAGATATTCAGTACTTTTGATAAGGAATGGTTATTCCTCATTTTGAAGAATAGCTATTCATAAGGAATAACTATTCATTGTAAAAAAAACATAACCAAACAATCGAATAGTTATGTCATAGAAATATCTATTACATTATAGTGTCTATTACAGTCTACCAAACATGTTCTAAAATTTTCCTTGCATATTAACGGACATACTAAAAGGGAGCCTTATTTGCTTCTTTAATTTTTGTTTTTTTTTTTTTAAGTCTTAGTTAAGATACGCATAATTTATTTCCATTGTTATGGTTGCTTTAGAAAGCTAACGTACAATGCTTGCATATATATTCGATTCATTTTATCTTTTGACTATTGTTATCTAGATAATTGTTATAGCTCAATTGGTGGGAAGTCCATAAACTGAGCTTGCAAAAATCCTGGAATTCTTATAGTTATCCTGAGACTAATATAATTCAAGTAACTTCCGCATTTCTAACCACCAATGTGAGATGCCAATATCTATTAAAGCTCAAACAATGGTTTCTTCATCAAACTGTAGAACAAATTCAAGCTAGACAAGACCAGTTCACACAATTGTGATTATCATTCCTAAAAAGCAAACAAGATGAACCGCATCCAATCAATTATACTAATTCAATATTCTATATATGTGCCAAAAATTTCTGTATGTTGTAATTTCCAGTTCCAACCCATTCGTGATCAAGTATTAACATTCATATAAAAAATACTAACACATTTTTATTGTGCTCTTATTATAATTTTGAAGTTATAATTAATTTCATAATCAGTCTGAGCGTGTTAATAATTGTAATCAAAAGTATAATTTAGAGTGGTAAAGTGCAAATTCTTTTAAATTTCAAATAAAATTTTTCTCTAAAAATACCCGAGTTTAGTCTTCATTGTCAGTTTATAATTGCAAACCACGTGGTCGGTGGTCATTGAATAAAATGTCTGTATATTGCCAAATAACATGCAAACCTTGACTTGTTGTCATGTTAACTAGATTTTCTCTAACAATTACTTCCCTTGACTCATTGTTGGCACTTTCAAGGATGAAATTCCACACACTGCAGTGCCAGCTTTATAATTTTAGGTCATCATTGGAATAAAAGGGTAATGCTGCTATTACTATAAATTTTATTACATAAACTTCATATAGATATTGATGTATTAACTTTTAAATATAAAAAAAAAATTTATTCAGAAATTTATTTATTATGTGGTTGGTGCGAACATCAATCATATTCATCACTAGATCAATTTATAAGTATTTTTAAATAAAATTATAATGAATTTTAGAATTTTCCAAATCCTTTTTCAAAAAAAAAAACCCTTGTCCTCCCCTTCAATCTAAGGTCCACAAACGAACACTTGAAGAAGCCAAAGTGTAACATTGAATTTTTTTATTATTAAGAAATGATCCTGATTCCTGGCCCCCATGCACACACGGGCCGTTTACGGAACTGAATCTGTCCTCTCTTCTAAAAGACAAATGTTGTTGATTAGAAAAATCAAAGTTTCAGTTTTCAGACCATGCAATATATATAAAAAAAAACATTCATATTGACGCAGCAAAAGGCACAGCCATAAACTTCACGGTAAAAAAAGCAACCGTAGAGTTATACAGACCCAGTTGTTTAAAGCTTTGCAGCTCCAATAAAGCGCTATACATTTCCACTTGAAATGATTGAATCTCTAAGGAGAATTGTGGACTTTGACCATGAGGTCGATTCTCATTGAGGACCACAGGCTCTAATTTCCTATCCTCAATCTGCTAGGCTGCTATCATCAATCGTGTCTGCAGTCTGCACCCAATCAGGTGACACAGTCCATAAAATTCTCGCGTTTACCATAAGGTGGACGCCACAAAGAGTTTATATCAACATGTGTATGTAGGGTACAAAGTGGGTCGTTATGTTGAAATCCGAAGCTCTCGTACATGAAATGATAATGTGCATGTAACTGTGAGCAGAATTAAAAGTGTTGTGTTTTATAAATTATCAAGAATTGCATTTGCACTATTGTAATTATTTTTCACAAAAGCATCCCAGTTAGAGATTTAAAGAAAACATCATTCACACCACATATATATCCATCATATATAAATCTCTTTCAAAATTTTCCTTACGTTCACATTTCCATTATGCACTAAGGGTTTGTTTGGTTAGAGGAGTGAAAAAATTGGAGGATAAAAAATAGTGAAAGGGTGAAAATGTAGGAGGATAGAAAAATTTTAATTTCTCATTTTTATTTGGTTGGGAGTGGAAAAGTGGAGGAATGAAAAAAATGTGTTTGTATAAATTTACTTATATATCATTGTTAAAAAATGATACGCAATTAAAAAAAAAGTGACCAAAAAAGACAAAGCAATCACCCAAATTTATTAAAAAATAAAAATCATGTCTAGAAAAAATAATTACGTCTAAACAAAAAACACAAAAGAAAGCAAAAGAAAAAAGAAGAAGAGCAATGTATTGGACAAAGCCTGCTAGGAAATCAAAAGAAAAAGAAGAAGAAGAAGAAGTAAGAGGCAACGTCCAAAAAAAAATAAAAACAGAACAACTATGTACTGGACAAGCCCTTCATGTGCAAGTGCATATGGGCATTTTTGTTATTTACCTATCAAATTCCCCTAACTCAGTTTTCTCTCTATTTTAAAAAGAAAACTTTTTAGTAAGTCTGAAGAGAAAATACCTAGGTCCCACTATTATTTTCCTCTCTACCCCTCCCAACCAAACACTTTTCAAAAAGTTTTCTCTCCTTTATTTATTTATTTATTTTTCATCATCTCTAAAATCCACTTTACCAAACACACCCTAAAAACATAAAAAATTTTTTTTCTAAAATGGATGGGTTTAATTGAACCCTATATGTGTGTGTGTGTGTGTATATATATACACACTTGTAAAAATTGTTTTTAAACTAACCTGTTTTGCCTACCTAATAAAAAATATTGAACATCATGATTCTTGACTTGACTTTTGAGATTCTCAAGAATTTGGGGTTAACAAAAATACATATAGATTAAATTTCTGAAGGAGTAATGCTATGATCACAATTTTTGCCACAACTTGTTCATATGGCAAGTCATGAGTTGTGGAGTTGTGGATCCACCACTTTTACTCCACCACTCACGATTTTACCACATGAGCAAATTGTAGCAAAAGTTGTGGTCTTAACATTTTTATTTCTGAACTTCCAAAATTTGATATGTTAGTACCTTTATAATTACGTTATTAAAATTTCTAATAAATAACTCATGCTATATGTCAGGGAAAACGCTGCCACAAAAATGCTGGCTTAGGCCTTTTTTTTGTAGTGTGAAAAATGATTTCTTTTCTTGACATAGCTTTAAATATAGGTCACACCAAAAGAGTTTAGGTATATTTATCTGAGTTCTACTGCAATAATATTCCTGATCTACAGGAGTTTAAATGACAGGATCTTTATCACAAACATGTTGGGCCTGTTTGGTTTGTATTTCCAAACAACAGTTTTCAATGTTTAAATACTGAAAATTATGGTTTAAAAAAAAATGAAAAACGTGTTTGGTAAGAGTGCTTTTTTAGGAGTTTTTAAGTTATATTGCTTATTTTAGGGTGTTTAAATACTAAATTTGGAAAACTTCTCTTACTAGTTTTTAGATTTCAAATAACGTTATTCAATGACACTTTTGTAAATATTTTGAAAAATATGGGGTCCACTTGATTAGACAACATATAAAACTTCATTTTTCAATTCCAATGAGGGGGCTCACTTGTCACCTTAAAAAAAAATTTAAAAAAAAACGCACACACACATACACATACCAAACATACAATCGTGTTTTTTTCACACGTTGAAACATGTTATTTGAAATATAGTACCAAACATATTTTTTACTTTATGAATACTGTAAATACGTGTTTTCACAACACTTTTTAAACCATTGTTTTCACATTATTTTAAACAATGACATTAGAAATCTCCAACCAAACAGGCTGTAGCAGCATCAGTGCTAAATGCAATTAGAGCTTGCTTTCTGTTATATATATATATAAAGTGGTGGAAATAGGGTTAGAGCTTTGGAGTGTTGGCTAGACTTTTAGCCTCATTCTGCCTTAAATCACTCAATCAGTAAAAATGTTATAAAATTATAGGAGACGAAGAGAAATAAAAACTTGTGGTACTTGTAGGAGACTATTTTCAGAGTTTTGTGTGTGAATGGGAAACTGTTGGGGAATTGTTTACGTCTGTCAATCTGAGACAAAAGAAAAAAGGACGAAACCTGGAATCGACTAGACAAACAACAATTATGAATTAGATAAAGGTATAAGTCAAAGGAATCTTGTGTGAAAAGAGAACTCATGAAGCATCACCCACGCTAGGCTTTGAGTAAGTCTTTACCAAATCCCAATCGATAGAATTTAAGAAAGTTCATTGAAAGAGAGCGAGTGCGAAATATCGGGTCGCAAAGTGGTGGACATGGTTGTCTTCACGAAGAAGAAAAATATTTCTTTTTTAAAAATAGAAATGTTGGCCAAAATAGTATCATTTTTACGATGTAATATTTATATAGGCACAATTGTTACGAATTTTGTAATTCAAAAGATATTTTCTAGTGTTAAGAGACTTGTAATTGAAATAATGCTTTTTAGTATTTTTATTTAGAGTTCAAATCATCATTTTCTACGATCTATGATACTAATTGTGAAATTCCCATCAAATAGGAGTGAGAACTCCTACCCAAGGAGATCGATGGTAAAGCAATGGAGATTCAACTTTCGACATTTCCTCCTAACCTAAATGATTTATATTGGAGACCGTCACTTGATTTTTAGTGTACAAGGTTAAAATTAAGAAAACCCAAAATTGTGTTAATGAATGAAAATATTACAAGAAACTTCAAAATGAAGGAAATTTACCTAATTTTGTGTCATCAGTACGCAATAAAAGAAAACAAAATATGTGACTTAATTTTTCTAGTTAGAATCTAATAAAAACTATTGCAAAAAAGAAAATATCTATATAGATAACACCTAATATACGGCTAAGTTTGAAAGTTAAGTTATGAAATGTGAAAGTGTCGTGCGCTTAGCATGCTCAGTCCACTAATCAGTCTTCCTAGTACAAAGGACTAACATAAAATCCATCACAAAATCAAAACATAATCATATCATATAAAAGAAAACTATAAGTAAATTGACAACATTTACATTCAACTAAATGATACAAAAATCATTAAATTTCATATTTAATGATTTCCTGGAATATTAGAAAATAAATCATCATTTTATATGCAAAAATTATTATTTTCAAGTGACATTCCTGAACTAGCATGCCGTACTATGTTTCTAAATCATGAATGACAATTTTTATGATCTATAATGCATAGAATAAAAATCAACATACGAGGAAAATAATGATTCAAAAATCATTAAATTTCATATTTAATGATTTCCTAGAATATTAGAAAATAAATCATCATTTTATATGCAAAAATTATTATTTTCATGTGACATTCCTGAACTAGCATGCCGTACTATGTTTCTAAGTCATGAATGACAATTTCTATGATCTATAATGCATAGAATAAAAATCAACATACGAGGAAAATAATTTAATAGATGAACATCATGAAATTAATTTAGAACTACTTCTATTATCAACTAACAGATTTTGATTTAAATATGGTAAGAAACTAAGAAAACACATTGTTGAATTTTATGAACATGCTGCATAATGACAAAATTTATTCTTTATTCAAAATTTCAAACAACTTCATTCATGAACGATGCCAGAAAATCTCCCATCAATGACTTTTTTTTTTTGAGTGTACATTCTAGCAACCATCACGACTCCTGTCCTTAGGATGTTGATTTGTGAGTCATATTCATGATTTCCCTTCAGTAACTGTGCTTTATTTGTTGTATTTGAGGCTGGAATGTCATTTGATCTAGATTGTGTTTAGAGAAATTAGGACTGTTTTGATTCTCAAATGCAGAGATTTTTTGAGATTTTTTTTTTTTTTGGATGAACGATAGGTTTTGTGGGTTGGATTCTTTAGATGTTTTGAGTAGGTGAGAGAGAGGAATTCTGGTAAAGTAAATACAAGTTGTCACCTAGAGAATATATGTTCTTTTTTTCTTTCTTTTTTTACATCCCTCTCTATTTATAGATGAGGGAGCATTTCGTTGCCTATGGACCTTAAATAATTATATTAAGTGATAATTGAAGTGTTTGAGTCCCAAAGGCCTAAAAAATTCCTAAATAATAATTACTAAAATCTTAAAAAAAAAAAAAAAAAAAAAAAAAGAGAGAGGGGAAATTCTAGTCAAACTTAATCAAAGCATAAATGGGCTATTGAGAATTATCAATTGAATTATTTAATCTAAAAATAAAATAATTAATATAATAATTATCTTATAGGAGTACTTTTAAATTAGATGATTAAATTTCCCTTATCCTACCAAGTTAAAATTATGAAACAATCGGCAATTGTACTTATCAAGTATCAAGTACAAGCAAGGATATAATCAATTAATCTTATGGTTGAACCATTGAACCAAGAATTGGGTTGCGTTTTATTGGTTCACCCAATGATTAATCAAATTAAAATATTTTAATTCTACACGTACCATTTGGTCTAATCTAATACTATATTTAAGCCAATAAAAACTGATTTTTTTCACAAAATTGGTCAAAAAGTCAAATTCTCATTAAAAAAAGACTCCATTGACACCAAATATGACTTGGATTTTAATCCGTGGTCAATTTTAAAAATTCCAAAACATGTAAAATGGCCATTTTCTCATTATTATTCATAACCCATTTTGCTAGGAACTTTATAGCTTAACTAGCACATTATAGTGTTTTCAATAAAAATATTTAAGGTTCAAACCCTTCTTTCTTGTTGTAATTATTGATATAAAAATAAAAATAAAAATAAAAAGAAGAAGAAGAAGAAGAAATAAATGAAGTGTACACATTAGATGACTATAAATCCATCAATTAGATATTACAACCCATCAATTTTTTTTTCCGCTCATCAGATAGAGGTTTATTGTTTGGACCTTAAAGACCTAGTAGCAATTATGGTGCAGGGTGGAAACCTCAGCTTTTAGATTGATAAGGTTAGGGTCAGGGTTAGGGTTAAAACTTTGAAGCATTTTCAAAAGAAATTTAGATTGTTTCTTACTATAATAAGATAAATCAGCTTGAAATTAAAATTGTTGATTTTGTGAAAGCTTGCTCACAGAAAAATAATTGTTTTTTTTTTTTCATACAAAGATTTTGGAAGGATAATATTGTAGTAAATGGAATAAGTTTATCTCCAAATTAGTTTAAAAGAATCTCTTCTAACTTATTAAATGACAAGTTATAAAATCATTCACATGTATTATTTAAATAAGTCACATAACCCATTAAATAAATCGTAGCTAAATTACACATTGATGGTTTTATTAATTGCCACATAGTGAATTAGAAGAATTTGCTTTTCTCTTAAATTGGTTTGAAGGAAAAATAATTTCATCGTAAAAATTTATTAATTCATAAATTCTTGAGCTACATTAGCATTTACAGAATCCAAGCAAAGGACATTTAAATACATGCACAAGGTTAATGAAGTTCTTATATCACTTTTATGTTAGTGCATGTGATTAATAAACTACCAATTGACTCAATAACTAAACAGTAAACAAGCTTCAAATTTAAGATCACCTACTCTTATACCATAATAAACAATTAATTATCCCAAAAATTTATATGGTTAGGAAAATGTAAATTTAATTATTTAACCATTATTCTAATAGTGATATGCTATAAGTTTTATGCTTAACGTAATAGTAATATCAATGCAATCATTCTATTAATATCATTGCTTAAGAATATAATGCTAACAAGTGTGATTAAGGCATAGATAGATAAGAGGGAATCTGCACTAATACCAATTACAAGGTCATTGCTAGATGTAATTAATCTATGCTATTGAATCAACATATCTCTTTGACAACTTGACACACATATACAATCATTAAATAGAATGTCAAAAATTAATATGTGTGACCAATTCTAACCTGTATGTAGAGAACCCATAATTGAATCCATAATTTTGGAACTAAGGTTTAGTTATTATTGACAATTAAGAAAGGAATTATGAATACATCATTCTTGTTGCTTCTACCAAATTTTGTATTTTCTCCTTCTAAATAAAAAAGATACTTTTGCATATGAGTTAAAATTAATCATATATTAGTGGTAGAGATTTAGGTTGAAAGGGGGCAAAATTTTTAAACCTATTTGATAAATATTGAAAGAATGATAATAAAGAGTTACATTTAAAACACCAACGAATTTATACACAATTAATTTCTTGGTAATACATAAAAATATGTAATTTTCGGTTAAAAAACTTTTTTATACCCGTAGTAGAAAAACGGTAAGTAGTATATATCTGGCATCATAATTTTTCAATGAATAATCACTGATTAATCATAAAATTATCCAATTATCTGTATTTATATAATAAAACTCAATATTTTCAGCACAAAAAGTCTTTAATAATCGAACAGATTTAGAGAATTTATTAAGTTCTATTATTTATTTATTTATTTATTTATTTATTTTGAGATAGTCTCAATCTATAGAGTCCATTCCTAATGATAGCTTTAATTTATTGAAAGAAAACCAACTAAATCTTAATTGATCTTTAATAACTTTGAGTCTGTTTAAAAAATCTTTGTTTCAACATAGTAGAATTTGTTGTATGTTTTGTAAGTTTAAGCTCAAATTTTCTTCCCAGTTTCCCATCTCTCTTCATAGCTCTTCTTTTTTTTTTTTTTTTTTTTTTTTTGGTCTTTCTAAAACTACTTGCTGTTTTAAGTTTCCTGCCTTATTCACTTTTATAAGTATTATAAAACCTCTATGATAGATCTAAAATGGAGATAAACTGAAAATCGGAAATAAAATATATAGCTAAATAACAAAGGTTGCTTAATCTTTGAGATTTATGAATAAGAAATTTCTAATATATTTGTTATATCATAAGCTTAATACATAACTTAGAATATTAGGCATAAGTCCCACAGTTTAGATTGAAGAAAAAGGGCTTCTTTGTTATGAGAGGGGGAGAGAGGCATGTTGAGGAAGCTAAATAACCAACAAGATGAAGGATCCATTATTTTCCAGGGGATTAGGGCAATTTAGATGATATGAAATTCAAAATAAAATGTAAACTAGAGGCCAATTGTCTATATTCCTTCACTAATTTTTCTTTATTTGTGTTCATGTGTTCATATTTTATCAAGCCTTATTACATTTCGAATAGGAGGAAGTCTAGGGTTTGAGCTTTGTTCTGTTGTAGGCATATTAGATTAAGAACAAATCACAGGCTAGCTTCTTGAAATAACATAGTTGATCTTGTGAGTTTGAAGAAAGTTTGTTTCCATTTTTGTATCTTTGATCATATATCACGGTGAGGAACTCATGTTTCCCTAATGAATTTTGCATCTGAAAATTTTCTTTTCATTAACAAAACATACAAGAAATTCAGCAGAAAAGAAGAAGAAGAAGACAACATCCAAGGAGGCACAAAAAGTAATAGTGTTTAAAGAAGAATTGTTTACTAAATCTTAATGGAAGTTGAATTAATTCAATGCCTTTTATTTATTTATTTTTTACTGTTATTAATTTAAGAATAGCTAGCTAGGGCTGAAAACATATGGAATCCAAAGTAAGATCAATAACATCTCTTCTTTAAATTAGTCATTCGTAGGAATACATGACTAATAACATTTCCGTGATCTTTATATAGACTTCAAGTTTTCTACCTAATTTTACAGTTCCCATAAAGCTAGCTGATCTCGGAATTTCAAACCTTTCACATTGCATTATTATACTTGGAAATCCCACGATTCAGGATGGATATCCAAGTCCCAGCAAAGCTCTGGCTCCAAATCTACATCACTGGTGGATCCGTAAATGAATCTTTTCAGTCTCTCAGTTACTTTTGCAGCCCCAAAATCGAATAAAGATCCAGACTTTATCTACACAAAAGAAAGCCAACAAATTTAACTATCCATATATGTAATCCAGAAAAGCGAGAGAGAGAGAGAGAGAGAGAGATCCAGCCTAAATAATGTCTCATACCTCTGCATGCACCACATGGAAAATTGAGTCTCCAGAAATTGAAAAATTGGCAGTCAAGACCTCTGCTTGTTCTTCATGAAGAATGTGAATAATTTCATAGAACAAGAACTGATTATCTAGCCCAGTTATCAAAACAACCTCTAGAGTGGAACCCATTTCACGAATTTCCATTTTGGGCGATTTTAGGCTCGATTTAGCATCAAAACTTGTGCAAGTGTATGATCTTTTCCTGCCATTAACACTTAAGCTCTCCTTCTTCTCCTTAGACTTCTTCAGCTTTGTCTCTAGGCTTTTGATGTATTTTATAGCTTCATCTATTTGATCAGGTAGTGACAGTGCCTCCTGCATTCACATGGAATTAATTAGATCATTCATCATCGTCTTTTTACAAATACATGTACGTACGTACGTGCATGTCCATGTACATATGCTCCGAGTATTTATAAATACAAAAGCACATAAATTGTTAAGAGTCAAGGAAAATTTTCATTACTTTGAAAAAATTAAAGACTTTGTAGTGTCTTCTTGATTAGAATATATTGATACTCTGTTACATACTCAAATAGATCAAATATATATGTATGTATAAACACAGGGGAAACAAACACAAACACTGTAATTAATTATTAGAGAAAGAGATGTATACTACCTTGGAATTCTGGTTTGGTAGTAGAGAATTAAGCTTGGAGTAGAGGATTTTCATCTGATTCCTCCTATTTTTCTCTATAATCCTTCTCTCAATCTTGGTTGAATTTGACTGACTTCCCTGCTGATCCATTTCTTCTCTTGTGAGTTGATCACTAAAAAATGTCCCATGAAAAAAGTTCAAATCCACTGGAGATGGCTTTCCTTCTTTGGCACATATATATACACACTCGAAAAAGTGCAAGAAATCCACAGTGAGAAAAGAGAGACTAAGAACGAGTCGTCATGTGTAAACGTCAGCCATATGAGTCATTTTGGCCGTCAAATTGGAAAAACTAATTTTAGCACGTGGCTTTGTCAGATTATGAGCCTGATCTCCAGGAAGGCGCAACAACAATCTTATTAATGGCCACACTCCTTTTGTACCATCCAGTAAAATTGAGTTACATATATCATATATGTACGGTAATCCACAACAAATTTTTTTTTTTTTTGAATGGTTACAAAATCCGCCTGATGGTTCCAAAATCATCTTGATAATCTAAGAACGGTACATGCCCCCGAGTATCATATGAATCAAATTTATCACATGTTATGATATAAAATTTCTTAATAGTTCCAAAACAATCTTTTTACATATTATTAGAACAATCCTATACCGCGATTATATATCATGTCTCAATTGTACTCCCATGATTATCATCTGTCTCAATATTGGTTGAATTTTTATGATGTGACATAATCACTTTCACATGTATTTATCGATCTTCTCAATTATATTCACATTCAATTCTTTCAAAATTATGATATAAAATCTATTTGATGGTTCCAAAATTATCTTTATACTATTGGAAACGTCCTACAACAATTATAATTTGTCTTCATTTTTGTTGTATTTTGATGATGTGACACAATCACTTTCACATGTATTTATCAATTTTATCGATTATATTCACAGTCAATTCTCTCAAAATTACAATATAAAATATGCTTGATGGTTCCAAAATCATCTTTATACTATTGGAACCATCCTCTCACAATTATAATTTGTCTCTATTTTTGCTGTATTTTGATGATGTGCATGACACAATCATTTTCACATGTATCTATCAATTTTTTCAATTATATTCACAGTCAATTGTCTCAAAGTTACGATAAAAAATCTGCCTTATTGATAATTCCAAAATCACCTCGCTAATAAAATCCCTGCCACGATTTTTATCTGTCTCCATTTTTTCCGTATCTTAATGATGTCATGTGATACAATCACTTTCAAATATGTTTATCAATTTTCACAATTATAATGATGCAAAAATTGTGTTTTTAGACTTTATCATATAGAAAACAAGGAAAACCAAAAAAGTTTTGAACAAATTAATAAAACTTCTTTTAAAGATAATATAAAAGTTTGTGAATAAATCTGGGGCACATTTTCAAAATTTGTTGAAGTAACACGTTGTAAGGCAGTGAAAAATAAAATGATATGTGTAGTGGATTCTAAAAGTAATTATCCACGATTACTAACAATTGACCACGTCAACCATTTGTGAAAATAGTTATGTTTATATCCCTTGCTTCACTTCTAAGATGACTTTTATGATTTTTTATACTTTATTTCATATTAAATAACTAAAATTATGTCACACTGGTTTTATATTCTTCCCTACTTTAATGAATTTCTACGTGGATAAAGAAAGCATCCCAGAAAGTCAAGCAAAAAAGTGGCTTGACATTGGCAAGAAATACTTTGGGTCAATTACAGAAATTTATATTGAACTTTTTTTCTTTTGCTTTAAATTATGGAAAAAATAAGTACTCATTATCTAAAATACTCATTTATATAAATACAATAAATAAGTATATTAGAGCTAAAAACGTGATTTCACTAATCAGATATAATACAATTTTCTAAACTTTTCTCCAAAATATATATATATATATATATATATATATATATATATATATATATATTGTCAGATGAAAGTGTCATTTTATTCATAATCTGGGAGATATAAAGAAAAGTTGACCTATTTTCTATCATTTTTTTATGATCTTTAATTTTATGTTTTTAACTATTAACAAACAAGATTATTTATTCCCATAAAAAAAAATAAAAATAAAAGATTATTTGTTGTGCCATTGTACTATTGGATTAACGGCTTATTAATTATCATTTAGAAAATAACATGTAGCTCTTAATTATGAGCAAAGCTAAATTCAAAAAAGAAAAAATTCATGACAAATTTTTTTTTTTTCTGATTTTCATTTAGAATATCTCTAATATTACTATTTTTATCTATTATTAATAATTTGTCACATTAATAATTATAAATAATTTTGTCAAATTTTTTGTGCTCATAAATTTTCTCATTAATTAAGTTATCCTAGCTAAGACTATAGTCAATTCTAAATCCATTTTATAATTACCGACTTTTTTTTTTTTCATCACTCACTGTCAGAATCGGTGGTGGAATCAAAATTTCTCATTAATTATTTGCCAACCAAAGAATGAGATGTTTTGGAACGTAATATATTTCGTAAGCATGAGAAAGAAAGAAATAAAAATCTCAGTCACCATCAAGTCACAGGTGTGGGTTCTGTGGTTACACACATGGGTTTGATCAGGAAGCTTCGTACCAGCTTTCTTTGGTGGGTTAAAGAGCAGGTGATAATGCTCTTAGTACAAGCTTTTCTTTGCTCCTCGTCAGCCAGCCTAATTGGTAAATTTCCTGGGTACCTCATCTAATGGACACGTGGTAGTTCCAGTGATATGAGTGTCGGACGCGGAGCATTGTCTCTTTGAACCTACATGTTTGATGGTTTTTTTTTTATAATGGGAAAGTCCGACCGAAAATTTATAAAAACATACCACCAAAACCCAAAAAAGAAAGAAAAAGAGAGGTATGAGTAGAAGTATAGAACTGTAGATATTGCGGCTGCACTTTCGGGCCGTCAAGGACTTGGACTTTACCAAGTCGTACCATTATAACACACAGAGACCCATTATTTTTTTAGAGAGAAAGAGAGAGTAATCTAAACGAGTCAATAGAAAGGTTGTTAGGGTGCACCACCATTAACACAAATTGGCAAGGGCACTAGGACAAAGTACCTTTCATGGTTTCTATGCAACTTCATGGAAAATAGGGTAGGGTTTCACTCATCAATACTTTGATTCGTGACTTCAAGATTATACTTTGAAAACCCAAACCCATGCCCAACATTATATAAATTTAATAAAAACTACGTCATTGATGAAAATTGACGTGGTTGGTTTGTTTTCAACTTTTCAATTAATTGGATCTTATTTTGTAGTTGAAGAAATCTGTACTTGATAATTTATAAAATGATCCCCAACAAGAGTTCATAATGATAGTTTTGTAGAGAAGATGTGGCGAGGATGAGAACACGCCGCGCATGATCAACGCCCGAACCACGTCTCGTATTTTTAGTGGGAATTAATAGTTGTCGTCATCTTAATTTTTTACTACTTTTTAGATTTGGCTTATAAAAGTAACTTCTAACTTCAATAATGTTTATCGATTATATCAAGTAGGGGATGTACATGTGTCAGGTTGGATGGAATTTCCGAGTATTTTTCAAACTCAGCGTGTATTTGAGAATTATTGAAAGACTTTGGTGCTCATTTTCTTTCATGTTGTCTTAGGTGGGTAAAGGTTGACACCCTCACTTCATACACTTTTATTTCCTTTAACCAAAACAAATAATAAAACAAAAAGTTTTGATTTTTGTTTTATATATCTCAGGTTTTTTTTTTTTGGTAATTAATTTAACTTTGCCTTTTTGAAATATACTAGTTTTTAGTTTTTTGTAACACATTTAACATAAAAGTTATCAAAAACTATATATTTTAATAAATACTATGCATCTACCAAAAATAATAAATTCTCAAATGAACATTGACCTGCTAGAGTTGAAAAATGATAACCCAATTCATGAAAATTTTAAAAACCAACCTAATCCAATTCAAAACAATCATGTTAATGTCATTTTGTCAAGCCTAATAAAAAAATTCTTTGAACTATTGAAGTTTAGAAGTTAAGAGTCTTGTATCTTGGTATTGACATCTCTTGATGCTTACACTAAAGACATCCAGGGTCAAATCCCTCCACCCTCGCCCCCAATTTTATATAAATGTTTTGGTCTTTCTTTTTGGTCTCAAATTTTTTTATTATTATTATAAATAATTCAACTTTGAACATTTTTGAAATGAACTATTTTTTAGATTTTTGTACACATTTAACATAAAAGTTATCAAAAACTATATCTTTTGATAAATACTATGCATCTACCCAAAAAAAAAAAAAAAAAATCTCAAATAATGGACATTGACCTGCTAGAGTTGAAAAATGATAACCCAATTCATGATAATTTTAAAAACCAACCTAATCCAATTCAAAATGATCATGTTAATGTCATTTTGTCAAGCCTAATAAAAAAATCCATTCAACTATTTAAGTTTAGAAATTAAGAGTCTTGTATCTTAATTGGTGTTGACACCTCCTAATATTTGTAAGGGAAAAATTTTGCTGCATAGAGGGGTATATAGTAGCGAAAAGAAAGAAACATGTGTCTAAAGTCCACCTAGTCATGTGCATTGCACATACCCTTTAGACATATGTCATTTTCTTTTTACTCTTTTATGCAGCAAAACCTTTTCCTATATTTTAATAGAGACATTCAAGATCAAATCCCACTAACCCCACCCCCAACTATATATATAAATAAAAGTTTAGCATAAATTTTATTTTTTAAGAGTGTAAATTTCACTTTAAATCTTATAAATAGCACAAATTAAACCCTGTAGTTTCAAAATTACTAAATTTCTCTATAATAAAAAAAAGTACTAAATTAAACCTTAAAATTTTGAAAGGTAATAAATTAAACATGGATTTAAAATTGGCGTAACACTGTCAAGTAATCGTTAACTGTCAAAAAATAACGAAAAAAAAAAGAAAAAGAAAAAAAAGTGAGTAGTAGTTTGGAGGAGAGAGACAAAGTAATGTCAGCGTCGACGCTACAAGCATCCACCAGGACCACTACCGACCCTACTGAGTAAGCTTTGTTTTCTTGTCTTTTTTCCTGTTTTTATTTAGTTAGATTTGTTTTGGGTAGTTTGGATAGATTGGATTTTTAGTTAGGCATTTGGTTTTGTTACTTTTGTATGGGTTTCTGTTATGACCTAAATGGACGGCTTGTGATTGATTTTGTAGCTGAATCACTTTCCTTCCTTATTTGCCACCCATCACATCAAAGGAAATAATTAAAATAATACTTCCTCGTCGTGGTTTGGAGTTAACTTTGAGGTGGTTCGGAGTTAACTTTGATCTGGTTCGAGCCACGACAATAAACAAAAAAAATCTTACAACTCAATCGTTATCACTTAATTTTATTAAAAGATATGTCTAATATTCAAAATTTTCCATCTCAATTATTGATTTATCAAAAAGAAGAAATAATAACTGTATTGACATCTCAGTCATATTCAAATTTATTTTGGTATAACAAGTACTTAGAAGGTTAGGAGCAACTTCGTCAAATGACAAAGTGGCCTTTGATGATACACCTTTACGGGTTGGTGAAATTGAAGTAATATCTAAATCAAACCCAAATACCTGAATAAAAAACCAATCTAACCAAAATTACCCAAAACAAAACAAATCTAACCAAATCAAAATATGAAATTACGTGTATATATATATATATATATATGTTTTTTTTTTTTTTTAAAAAAAAAACTTGTTGTTGCAATGGAGTGCATTGGCGGTGGAGGTTGGTATTACACCAATTTTGACCCCAAGGTTTAATTTACCTTACTAAAGTTCATGATTTAATTTAGTACTTTTTAAAATTATAGGGTTTAATTTGGACTACTCTTAAATTACAGAGTTTAAAATGAATTTTCCCTATTATTATTATTATTATTATTATTATTATTGGATACATAGGCTTATCATTTCAATCAATGATTGTAATGTACATTGTAGGTGTGATAGGCCTAGTAGTATATATTTATATATATGTTGGGTCGGGGGCCTAGTCCAAGGATAGCCAGTAGTCCCGGGTAAACACTATCATGGGAGTCCGCGTTAGTGAATAAAGATGTGGGGTTTGATCATAAGAGTCTAAGAAGGAGGTCTGAGGAATAATGCCTCCTCAGCTAAGCAAAGCAGAGGTTCGAAGGTGTGGTCAATCATCCAGGGCAACGTTTCGAGAGATTCTATTGATAATGATACATATCATGAAAGCACAGGACAGAGGGAAGCCGTGAAA
Source organism: Quercus wislizeni (assembly GCA_023055345.1). NCBI lineage: Eukaryota > Viridiplantae > Streptophyta > Magnoliopsida > Fagales > Fagaceae > Quercus > Quercus wislizeni. The sequence continues at coordinate 1,942,900 of JALGQJ010000027.1, forward strand.
TATCTAAGAGCAAGCTGCTACCATCACATTGAATGCTTTATAGCTAACTCTCTAACTGCATTAATGAGGAAGTGATACTTGAACAGTAATTTTCAGTCTTACAGTTGCTCCCAAAGACTTCAGGAAACTGTTGATGGGACAAGAATCAACACCAACGATCTAATCTACACGTGGAGGGTGGAGATGAAAGAAAGAATATAGTATAAAATAAAAAGAAGATCTTGAGGGAAAAGGATTGGGAATTAAAAGAAAAACACTGTAGGAACAAGAACAAGACTTGTAACCAAATTCAAAAGAAATATATACAAGAGCTGATCTCCTCAAATTGTGTCGATGACGATTTTCTTTAGATAAAACCAGTCTATCTTTACTTTCTTGTCATCTAAATCCATTATAAATTGTTACCTAACTCATTAGAGCCTAATTTTCTAACCAACTCCCTACAAATTCATTATATTGGACTCTTTGAGCTTAGATCCTTTTATCTTTTGGGCTTAAGAACCAAATTGTGACCTTACATACACAATTAGGACTAATATTCTAACGTCATAAAACAAAGTTATAAAATACCAAAATAAATTGAACCAACAAATTTAACTTAAGACTCAAAATCCAAAATCAAAGTTTCCATATGATACCTAATTGTAAGGTATTGTAGATGGAAAAATATGATCTTTTTAGTATAGGGGATAAAAAAGAAAAGAAAAGAAAAAAGAATACATATATTATTCTCCTTAGTCCAACTGTCTTTTTTTTTTTTTTCACAGAAAAATAATCAGCCAACCTGGACATCTCTCTAAGCCAAAACAGAACACGAGCCGCTCCTTTGAATCAGGTGGTGCTTAATAAAATTCAACTTAAGGTGTAGGAGTGGAAGCAAAAACATTTAGCTCAATCAACAAGGTCATGTTTTTGGGTTATAAACTATTGTGCTTAGTATCTTTTCAATTTTCCAAGTCCATTTGCTTCAAAATTGATTCAATTCTTTGAAACTTTTGGTGGGGCAAAAAGGATGGTACTGGAGACCTGTCATTCAAGCCATGGAATGATGGAATTCCAAATGCAAAACCATGTGAAAGGTTTTGGTCTATAAAGAATTAATTGAGGCTATAAATATAGTACTTTTTAACGAAAGATGAACCGGGAATAACGGTGCTTGACATTAAAGTTAGGCACCTCTACATGCAAGCCAGGGTGGTCACGTACAGGACCACCCTGGCATGCAAAATATTGCATATATACACTTGCCAAAAAGAAATTATATGTTAAACTAACTTATTGCGATCACTCTAATAAAAATATTAAACATCCTGATTTGAGAATTACAAAAAGTTGGATTCAACAAAAATAAGAATAATGCTACATTCACAACATTTTCACAATAATTTTACAATAAATTTAATGTGGTAAGCTGTTATTGATTCTAATTTGGGCTCAATACTGATATTATTTTTTTACCCACCAATAACAGCTTTTTGCATAAGATTTATTGTAAAAATATTGTAAACATAGCATTACTTCAAAATTAATTCTGAACCCCAAACATAATCCTTAATCACTTTTATAAAATAAAAAAATAAAAAATAAAAAAACTTAAATAACAACATTAAATATTAGCCCAAATAACAATAAACATAAACCAAACAAAAACAAGATAATACCAAACAACAATAAGTGATCTAATTATTCAACAAAAAGGTTACTAAAAAACAAAAAGATAAAAATCACTAAACATTCAAATTTGTATCTTCTTCAACCTATTCAATAAAAATAATCTCTAATTTCATTTTTCCCTAAAAAATGGAACTAAGAAAAATATTTTGGTTGTCAGTTTTCCTTGATGGTGAAGCTAGTTATATTATTTTTGGCTTTGCAATTACAACAATTTTACTCTTCTTAGTGACTCAACTCACAATTGTAGAAAATATTCAAGCTATTGCTTTATTAGATTTTATATAATTTAAATTTCCTAGTGGTCACCTTAAAAAAAAAATTTCTAAAGCCGCCATTGAAGTTAGGTCATTGTTTTTCTGAACACATCTGTTTTAAAAACGGACATTGTTAATGGTCTTGAGGATGATTCTTGGATCCCAACCCTCCTATGTTTAAAGCCAAGCAATTTGAGAGATCTAGATTGTTGCATATAAATTGGGTTTCAGAACTCATCTCTAACAATTGAGTCTAATGGTTCTTCTCAACAAAAATTTAAAAAAAAAAAAAAAAAAATTGAGTCTAATGGGACAAATAGAAATTTTACTCCACCTTTAATGCTGCCACAGCTTAATGTATCATTATAATCCTTCTTCCTCAAATCACAGAGATAGAACTATTAGGGAGTGTTTAGTTCACTATAATATGCTTTTAATGTGATGCATATTACAATAATGTGACATTAAAGTTTTTTGTTTATTTTATTTTTTCTAACATTATCATAATTTAAAATTACAAAATAGATCACATTATCTTAATCTCATCTCCTTCCTAAATAATGTAATTTTGTATTCTTATATTGAGATTATATTAATGTAAGATTATAATAATGTAATATTATAACATCATAGTGAACCAAACGTCCCCTAAAGATAGTTTTCAACTAATTAGGTTTAAGTTAGTTTTCAATTCAAACTGACCTACTCGATTTGAAAATATAGTTCAATTCATGGTAACTCTAAAAATCAACCTAACCCAAAATTCATAATCAAAGGAATTAGGGTTAAGGTCATTTTGTCACATCTAATATATAAAAAAACTATATTCTTTCATTCAAATATTTAATTTAATTATTCAATAATTAATTACAATTTACAAAATTAAGCTCAATAATATTTCGGTTTCAAAAAAAACTTAGACTAAAGTCTCAAAATTCAAAATAAATCAAATAACCATGATTAAAGTTTCAATATGATACTATGAGAGATTGCCAAAAATTAGGAGGGTGCTCTCAAAAAAGAGATTTGGGTACTTTTAGAGCACCTCTCTTTTTGGGTAAGTGGCGTAGAATTGCCGCTTATTTTTTTTACAAAAAAGTATGGAAAAAAAAATTAAATACAAAGTACATGACTGAATTGTTTCCTTTCATTGATTGAGTAAAAAAAATACAAATTTGAAAATTACATGGCTTTTTGTCCTAGTTACAAACTACCCAAAAAAAAAAAAAACCGAAGATAGGACCTAGGTCTACCTATCCAAAGACATTAAATTCGGAGGCTAAATTATAGAATAGGTAGGTGTTAGACACCTATTTCACCCAGACAGAGTCTAGTCTTCTAGACTCTCATGACCTATGTACCCTTTTATGCATGATATGAATGATATGTTGCACATAAAAAATAATAAATAAATAAAGGGATAATTACAGCAAACTCACATGGGGTTTGGCCCATTTTCACTTTACCTACCCGTGGTTTAAAACTTTACACTTTGCCCAGCTGAAGTTAGTCCCGTTAGCCTTCCGTAACCCACCTCTCCGTTTGCCATCAGAAAAACACATTTTTAGGCAAAAACAAATATAACAAGAATCAAAAAGTTAGGGTTTTTCATTGCTTATGAACTTCAAGAGAATAAAGTGGAGGAACAATACACCAATCAAATGGCTCAATGAAATTATTTTTAAACTATAACAATATCAATAATTTCACAACAACATAGAAGTTCACATAACAAAGATAAAAAAAGTTAGACTTCATTCTACCCAATCTCCAAAACCCATCACTTTCTTCTTCTTCTTCAAGAACCCACAAAGAAAAAAACCCAGAAAACCCAGTAATGCTTCCTTTCAGATTAAGCTTCGTTTTTTTGTTTCTTCTCGTGTCGCTTCTTTTGCCGCCGTTTTGTGTCTGTATACGGTCATTTTCGACGAGACCGAACGACGGTGAAGAGGGGCTTGGGCTTGGGCTTGACAGATTGTCACAGTTTGCTGAAGTGCCGGACTACTGTAATGGAAAAGAGTGTCTGCCGATGGATTGTTGGAAATGGATTCAGATCAAGGGAAGCTATTCATAGGTGGGATTTCATGGGAGACCACTGAGGAAAAGCTGAAGGAGTACTTTGAGAACTATGGTGATGTGGTCCAGATTGTGGTCATGAGAGATAAGACCACTGGTAGACCCAGAGGCTTTGGCTTTGTTGTCTTTGCAAATCCTTCCATTCTCGATAGGGTTCTTCAGGACAAGCACACCATTGATGCCAGAACGGTCTGACTCACACCTATAATGGGGTTTTCTTCTTTTTTATTTGTTGGGTTTTTGTTGTCTGGTGGTAATTGTAATGATTCGGCTTCTAGGTCTTTTTTGTTTATTTGTTTTCTTATTGGGTTATTGTGGTTCTGCTTCAATTTTTTTTTTTTTTTTTTTATGCTTGTTTGTATGGAATTTTGAGTTTTTGGGTATTTTGGAAATCTTATGTTCTTGTTGCGAAATTGTGGTTCTGTTTAATTTATGCTGCCACTGATGTTTGTTCTTGGGATTGTGTTGTTTTTGAGTTTAATTGTGATGGGGTAATGTGGTTTCTCATTTTATTTTGTTCAATAATGTTGTTTTTGAACTCAAATTATCCCGTGGTTTGCTATTCCTTCACTATGTTCTTATAGAAGTTCTAAAGCAATCAAAACAAACAACTTTTTGATTCTTGTTATATTTGTTTTTCCTAAAAATGTGTTTTTCTAATGGCAAACGAAGAGGTGGGTTACGGAAGGCTAACGGGACTAACTTCAGGTGGGCAAAGTGTAAAGTTTTAAACCACGAGTAGGTAAAGTGAAAACGGGCCAAACCCCAGGTGGGTTTGCTGTAATTATCCCATAAATAAATGAATAAAACTAAATCACACAAGTTTATTTATGAATTCGTCCTCTTCTTTGTTTAAAAAAATTCAGAACTGTTGTTGTGAGTAAAAAAAATTGATTTTGGTTTAGAAAAAGATCAGATCTGTTTTTGTTGTGTAAAAAAGATTTTTTTTTTTAAAGAGAAAATTCAGATCTTTTTTTTTTTTTTTTAATGAGAAAATTTAGTTTTGTAGAAACTCAAAGAATCAAATATGTTTTTGAAAACTAAAAAAATTGGTTTTTGATCTATAAAAGATCAAATCTGTTTTGTAAAAAAAAAAAAAAAAAAGATTTGTATATTAAAACAATCAGATCTATTTTTGTAGATGCAAAAAATGTGAAAAAGATTTCTTGAGAAGAGACTTTCATTCATGAAATAAATTTATGCTACATGTATTAAATAAATAAATAAAAACACAACAAACACAAACATTCAAGACCTTTTTTGTTTCAAAATTTGCTACATTAAAAAAATCAGATCTACATCTAATGAAAACATAGATTAGTTTTTATTTTAAAAAAAATTCAAATCTGCGTCTAATGAAGATGCAAACCAATTTTTGATTAGAGAAAAATTTAGATCTGCATCTAATGAAAATGCAAACCAGTTTTTATTTTGAGAAAAATTCAAATCTGCATTTAATGAAGATGCAGATCCGTTTTTATTTAAGAAAAATTCAGATTTACATCTAAGAAAGATGCAGATCCGTTTTTATTTAAGAAAAATTCAAATCTGCATCTAAGGAAGATGCATATCCGTTTTTATTCAAGAAAAATTCAGATATGCATCTAATGAAGATGCAGATCCGTTCTTATTTTGAGAAAAATTCAAATCTAGATCTAAGGAAAACATAGATCCATTTTTATTTTGAGAAAAAGAATTGATAATATACAGATTTTTGAAACTAAGAAAGAGATTAAAAAATAATAAAAGAATTAAGAACATGCTTTATCAATATAAATTAACAATTCATGTTATGGATATTTGAAAGAACTAGACTAAAATAAATATATAAACATGCATCATCACTACAAGTGTGTTAAGTTTTAGATCCCAATAAACTAGATTGTTTAACCTAAAAAATTAACCAAATGAATACTTAGATTTATTATTCAGATCTAGGTTAAAACAATAACAATCATATCATGTAAATAATGCGGAAATATAAAGAACACAACGATATGATGACTCAGGAAAACCAAGCCAATAAAAAACCTAGGGAGGATTTAACCTAGCTATCCTCAAGGTAAAAAGCAAATCCACTATGAAAGAATTGAAGTTTATACAATAGAACTTAGACCACTAACATTCTATTGCCACCTCGAGTAGAAAACTTACTACCATAACCCCATGATAGCTCCGAGTCCACTGACTACTTCTTTCCTTGGCCTTTGCAACACAAGCACCTAGACTTGTGACCAAAAAAAAAAAAAAAACTCTTCTATTTGTGACTTCAAGACCACCCTTGAAGGTTTAGATCATCAGCACCTTTGATGACTAGAAAATGTAGTAACTTCTAAAACACCAGATCTTGAAATTCTTCAAGGAATAACACCGGTAGAAAATATGAGAGTTTTTGGGTACAAAACCCTAGATACAAAAAGAGGCACACTCTTCTCTCTCTAAAAAGCCTTTTAAAAATGTGCTTAGGGTTTCCTTTATATACTTGGAGTGTTTCACTTGAAACCAAATATGTTTAAATAGAGTTTGGGCTGAAATAGAATTCTGTAGATACGTGTTTCAATCGGTCGAGCCTGTTTCTCAATTGGTTGAACTAGGCAGTTTCTGAACTCTTCTTTCTACAGCTTGTAAATTCTTGAATCTTGACTTGTATCACCTTGAGTATTGTCTAATAATACCTATAGACTCTAAGATCTATATCTAGATAAATTTGTGTTCACGATTTGCTAATTGTTCTAAACTTTTAGAACCTAACAAAGAGACACATGAGAAAAGAAAAGGAGGTAACAAGAAACAACCTCTTGCATGGAGCACTCTTCTTCTCGAAAGGATATTTTAGAGTTCAAATAAATTTATACAATTATCTTTGAAACGTAAAAACCCTAGCTTGGGAGAATATCAGAGAGGGGGATTAGAAATATGAGAATTTTGAGTGTGTGAAAGTGTCTCTCTGAGAGTGTAAAAGAGTGTGCTGAATTTTGAGATCCAGTCTCTACTTATAGAGGCTAGAATGCTTAAAAATTAAGCAACGATGAGTAGAATGCGAATTAGGACGCGTCTTTCTACGAAAAAGTCGAAAATGATGTGTCTTATCGTTACCCAAAGAAAGTTGGGCCAAAGCCCAAAAGGGTGCCATTCGTCACTTTGAAAGTGCCGAATGGTACTCTTGGGTGCTGATTGCACTTTCGTGTTCGGGTGCATTTTGGATTCATTTTTTAGGTTTTCTTAAGCTGAGCCTTGCACTTAGACGTGCTTTCAATTCATATTCTAAATTTTTTATCTCTTTTCTGGATAATTCAGGTCTCTTTACCAACAATTATCATGTAGATAAATACTCTAAAATAAATCTTGATAAAGTTCAAATTATCTAGAATTTTATTGTTATCCATTTATCCCCTTTAATCCTGTGCAAGTAATCCTATTTTAGACACTAATTATCAACCAATCACAAAATTATTTAATTAATTTTAATTGTTTAACCAATCAGAATTAATTTAAATTAATCATGTGTGGTCAACTCTACCTAGACACAATGTATGCTGATCGTACGAACTTAATCATGTAATATCTTTCAATCCGACGGTCCGATTTGGAAACCGGACATACCGTCGCGACCATTAGAATCTCAAGATTATTTTTATGATATACAATGAATGAATTAATGCATGTAATGCAATCATGATTTTTGGGGTACATGAATGATCACTCTAGTCATTCTCCTTGATTAAATCATGAGTGCAAAATCGAGTGTCTACAGAATGCCCTCATCGATAGAGCCTGGAAAGCGAATGTCAATGTAAAACAAAGACATGGATTTTAGTGGCCATGATTTAATTTAGGTTGAATTTTCAAAGATTACCTAGCTTTTGAACCTAAAACTTTGGAATATAGAACTAGTGTCTTACCTTTGACAAAAATGAAAATTCTTGACCTAGCTAATAACTGATGACTCTGGAAATGATTCTTGACAATTGATGTGACCAAGAGGGTTTTCAATCCTAATCTTCATAATAGAGTTGTCTGTGACCAAGGGGATTTTCATCCTCGATCTTTGCCAAAGGAACTGACTGCAACCTAGGGGCTTTTGGACCTCGATCTTGACGAAAGGTAATTGTTTACGACCTCAATCTTGACGAAGGAACTGTCTGTGACCTCGATCTTGATCTTGACGAAGGAAATGTTTGCAACCAAAGGACCTTGATCTTGACGAAGGAGATGTCTGCAACCAAGGGACTTTGATCTTGACGAAGGAAATGTCTGCGACCTCGATCTTGATCTTGACGATGGAACTGTCTGTGACCTCAATCTTGATCTTAACGAAGGAAATGTCTGTGACCTCGATCTTGATCTTGACGAAGGAACTATCTACGACCTCGATCTTGATCTTGACAAAGGAACTGTCTATGACCTTGATCTTGATCTTGATGAAGGAAATGTTTGCAACCAAGGGACCTTGATCTTGATGAAGGAACTGTCTGCAACCGCAATCTTGATCTTGACGAAGGAAATGTCTGCGACTAAGGGACCTTGATCTTGACGAAGCAAATGTCTGTGACCTCGATCTTGATTTTGATGAAGGAACTTTCTGTGACCTCGATCTTGATCTTGACAAAGGGTAATCAAGGGGCTTCTCAACCTTGAAACTGAGTTGCTACCTGCAAAAGTCAAAATTTGGAATTAGTCTTTAACTGATGAGTTTTTTGTTGTTCCCATATTTTTTGAGATGTCTGATTTTCATATGTCCCTTATTGATTTGATTTTTATTTTCATTTTTATCATGAAAACTTTGATTGATTTTTGGTAGTTCTTTGAAAAAGATTTGATCTTTAAAACTTGAAGCTTGGAATTTGAAGTTTGAAATTTGGAACTTGGAATTCAAGACTTGAACTTTTGAAAATTGAAACTTCGAAAACTTGAGATTTTGGAATCTTGAAAATTGAGATTTGAAACTTGAAATTTTGAAAAATTGAAACTCAGAATTTTAAAAATTTGTGACTTGAAATTTTGGACATGAAATTTGAAGTTTGAAATTTTGGAAACTGAAGATTTGAAAATTCACAACTTGAAATCTGGAGATTTTGAAATTTGAGAGTTAATTTGAAAATTGGGAATTTAGAATGTGGAATTTTAAACTTGGGAATGAAAAATTTGAATTGAAAATTTGGGGTTTGGGATTTAAAAAAAACTTGAAATTTGAACTTGAATTTTTATCCTTAATTTGTTCCAAGAGATTTTTCTTTCCTTTTTTTTTTTTTTTTTTTTTTTTGAAAATTTGATTTTTGATTTTTCTCTTTTCATGATGTGATTTTTTTTTTTTTTTTTTTTTTTTTTTTTTTTTTTTTTTTTAGAGTCGAAAAGAAAAAGGTAATAAAAAGAAAAGAAAAAGAAAGGAAAAAAGGAAAAAAAAATTTGGGGAGTTGACTCAACAACTCAGCTGGGTCTTTTATGTGGGGGCCGAATTCCAGCCCCCCATTTGCTTTTCTCTCTCATTTTTTTTTTTTTTTTGCTTCTTCCTCCCTCATCTTTTCTTCCACCATTAACACTATTCACCCTTTTTTGGGACTGGACGTTGTATTTCATGGTGGAGAATCTCAAAACTTCGTTGGGAGTCCCTTGACTTTGTAGATATAGCTGATGAAGCGACTAGATATGATGCTTAAGCCTACAATTGGTAATTATGGTCCTAGCAGTTTTCTTAGCAGGACTGTCATCAAAACTGAGTGCCAAATAGAAAGCGACTGGGTGAAGTTTTTGAACAAGAAATCCAGTGCCTCAATCATATGGAACTTTTATTGGTGGAAGTGCCCACCCCCTTTGTTGTGGTCTTCGGGATCAGATCATATTTTCCTAGTTGGGTTAAGGAAAGTGACTTTCTACAAAGCTAACAGACTCCTGAGGCAGTTCCAATATGAGCAAGGAATGCCCAGTGGAAAAAGAAGAAAACCTTTCACTCTTGTGGACACAAATCATACTTCTATAAGGAACATGCTGTTAGGCTTGGAGATGGTTGACCGAGTGGACCAGTCAAGGTTCACTTTCACAGAATGACTACAAAATACTCTAACTGGTTGGTGGACAAGATTGCTGATAAAGAAACTGAGATGGTTGCTATGAGAAAATAATTTCTCAGAGATAATCGAGAAAGACATGTTGAAGACAACTATGAATTCAAAGAAGGGTCAAGGATGACGAAGTACCTAGCATAAAGGAAATCAATGATCAACAAAAAGAGAAAAGAATGAAGACAAAGTGACCTTATTTTTGGCTTTGAACATGCTTATTTAAAAGTTGATGTAAAAACTCTTATGTTTAGGAATTATTTAGGATTTGCAAGTTAAGAGTTCTGTTTAAGGTGTAGGCTTTTGGGGTTTGGTTTTTTTGTATGGTTTGGTTTAGGGTTTGAGTTCTTGAGGTTTGGTTTCTTTGGATTTTGTGTAATGACATGGTTTAAAGGAATGGTTGAATTTTGGAAAAATTTGTTTAATGGGCAAATTGTGCTTTTGGGAAATTGTGACCGAACCCATGCGTGGTTGCCTACGTACCCCCTCTATAGAAGGATCAGGTCATCACGTAGTTCATTGAATTTTTATTTGCCTTAATTTTTGCCTAGGCCGCCCTTTCGGGTTTTTAGCTTAGCAGGCTCTCTCACTCTTTTTTTTTTACTCTCCTTTTACGTAGATTGCCCTTTCGGGTTTTCAACATACCCCCCCCCCCTTTTTTTTTTTGCTCTAATTTTTGCCTAGATTGCCCTTTCAAGTTTTTAGCATAGCGAGCTTTTTTCTTCTTCTTCTTCTTTTTTTGTTGTTTTTTTTTTTGTGGAAGTTGAGCCCAAGAAAGGAAATAACATAATTTACAACCACTTTAGATGTAGTGCTTTCAAACTACCACCTCAAACGTGGTATTTCTTCAATTGATCCATGTTGGTTGGCTCAATGAAAGGGTTTGCATCTAAATCCATCAACCTTACTGCTACCCCATAGTAAATCCGCTTGATAATATATGGGCTTACCAAATTTTGCTTGAACTTCCCATTTGCAACTTGAACCGGGGCTTGGATCTCTTTCAACATTAAATCCCCCAACTTCAAATCTCTAGTTCTTACTTTCTTGTCAAAAGCTTTCCTAAGCCTCCTTGGATAACCTTGAATATGATACAAGGCCTTAAGTCTCTTTTCATCCTACATGCATAACTAGTCCTGCTTTGTAACCAATCTGCTTCAGGGATTTCACTTTCCAATACTGTCCTTAGTGAACAGACACCCATTTCAATGGGAAGGACTACTTCCATCCCATACACCAATGAATAAGGAGTGGCTCCTGTGGAAGATCATATTGATGTTTTGTACCCCCAGAATGCATAGGGCAATTGTAGGTGCCAATCCTTGTAATTTTTTGTGCTATTCTTCAAGATTTGCCCTATATTTTTATTAGCAACCTCAACTACTCCATTGGTCTGAGGATGGTAAGGTGAAAACTTGTCGTGTTGAATATTGAACTATCGTAGCAACTTTTCTGTTTCTCCCTTGAAATGCTACCCATTGTCTGAGATAATTTCATGTGGTACTCCATATTTGTAGATGATATTGGTTTGAATGAATTGAGCAACTTTCTTTAAATTCAAAACCTTGTATGAGACGGCTTCTACCCATTTAGTGAAGTAATCAATGGCTACAAGTATGAATTCATGGCCATTGGATGTTGTTGGGTGAATTTTCCCAATAATGTCTATCCCCCATGTAGAGAGTGGCCAGTGCGATGTCATGGTATGTAATGGCATGGGTGGTATGTGCTTCAGATCTCCATGGACTTGGCATTGATGGCATTTTCGAATATGAGCCGCATGGTTGACTTCCATAGTAGTCCAGTAATAGCCTTGTCTCATTATCTTTCTTGACAACATGTGTGCATTCATATGTGGCCCATATCTTGACTCATGAATCTCTTCAATTATTTGTTGTGCTTCCTTTGCAGTTACACAAAGGAGATGAATTCCATCATATGATCTTCTGTAAAGTCTTTCACCATAAATATTGTAATTAGTAGACAACCTCTGGATGGTTAATTGGTCGTTATTGTCTACAGACTTCAAGTATGTCCCATCCTTGAGGTATTGTAAGATGCCTGAATACCATTCACCTTCTCCATTATTTTCCTTATCCTCTTCTATCATCATGCAATAGGCTAGTTCTTCTTTCTGTTCCATCACTATTGGTCTGGCATCATCTTTTTTTAGCCCATCCATCATGGATGCCATGGTTCCTAAAGCATCTGCAATCCGATTTTTCATCCTTGGCACATATTTCTATTAGATCTTGTTGAATTTTGAGGCACACTTTTGAAGACATTCATGATAAGGAATCAGCCTTTCTTCTTTGATCTTCCATTTATTCTAAATTTGGGAGATTATCAAAGTTGAGTCTCCATACACCTCCAACTCTTTCACCCCTAGGCCTAGGGCTGCTCATAACCCCATGATGCAAGCTTCATATTCAGTGGCATTGTTGGTGGCAGGAAAGTTGAGTCTGCCAGAAAATGGAATATGTATTCCTTTTGGAGAAATTAAGAGAACTCCAATACCACTCCCATGTTGATTCGTTGCTCAATTAAAGTACATCCTCTATGATTCACTTCGATCCCCATGATATCTTCATCTGGAAAGTCTCCTTGGATTTCTTCAGCCTTTTCTAGTGAACAGTGGGCTAAGTGATCAGCAATTGCTCTCCCCTTCACAGATTTCTAGGTCACATACTTAATATCAAATTCTGATTGAAGCAATATTCATTTAGCAGTCTTCCTATCTTGCACAGGCTTCTCTGTTAAGTACTTCAAAGGATCCATTCTTGCAATCAACAAAACCTTGTAAGCAAGCATATAATGTCTGAGTTTGCGGGTTGCCCATACAAGTGCTACACATGTCTTTTCTAATGGTGAATACTTTTCCTCATAAGGCAACATCTTCTTGCTGATGTAGTATATTGTATTCTTCTTTCTAGTCTTCTCAAGGTATTAAGCAAGTAAAGCCCCCATTGTTATATCAATAGTGGTAAGATACAACAACAATGGCTTTTCAGGTACCGGTGGGACGAGTATTGGTGGCTTCATTAGATAATTCTTGATCTTCTCAAAGGCTTCTTGGCATTGTTCATTCCAAACTGTAGGAACTTCCTTCTTAAGTAGTCAAAGGATTAGTTCACATGTCATGGTGAGCTGGGCTATGAATCTATTGATGCACTGTATCCTCCCCAGAAATCCTCGGATCTCCTTCTCAGTTCTTGGAGGCTTCATCTCTACAATAGCCTTGATTTTGTCAAGATTAACTTCTATTCCTCTTTGGCTTACCATAAACCCCAATAGCTTTCCAGATATTACACCAAAAGTGCACTTCTTTGGATTCATCCACAAGTTGTAGAACCGGATCCTTTCAAAGAACTTTCGTAAAGCTGGCATATGTCTTTCATGATCTTTGGACTTCACTATCATATCGTCAATGTAAACCTCTACTTCTTTGTGGATTAAGTCATGCAACAAAGTGGTGGCTGCACGTTGGTAAGTAGCACCAGCATTTTTCAAGCCAAATGGCATGACCTTGTAACAATATGTCCCCCATGGAGTAATAAAGGAGGTTTTCTCCATATCTTCTAGAGCCATCTTAATCTGATTGTACCTTGAAAATTTGTCCATAAATGATAGCAAAGCATGACTTGTTGTGTTGTCAACCAAGATGTTAATGTGAGGTAATGGAAAGTCATCTTTTAGGCTAGCCTTATTCAGATCTCAAACATCTACACACATTCTGACCTTCCCATCCTTCTTTGGTACTGGAACCACATTAGCTAACCATTTTGGATAATTGACCACCCTCAGGAATCCTTCAGTGTACCGTTTATCAACTTCTTCCTTGATCTTAAGAGTCTATTCTGGCTTCATCCTTCTCAACTTTTTCTTGACCAGCTTCATGGTTGGATCTATTGGAATGCAGTGTTGTACTATATCTGTATCAATCCTAGGCATGTCTTCGTATGACCATGCAAAGACCTCTTTGAATTCTGTCAGTAGTGCCACTAATGCATTTTTCTCAGAAGTAGTTAGGGTATTGCTCACTTGTATCATTTTGGGTTCATCATCAGTTGCCATGTTAATGGGTTGGGTCTCTTCTTTTATGGGTTCTAGGTGTCCATGTTTTAATTCCTTATTATTAAGAGTTTCTTTACCAATTTTAGAAATAAAAAAATTCAAAGCCAACAAATAAGCAGAACCAGAGATCTTATTATAAAGAAAAGAGTTCTCAACAAACTCAACTAAATCAGGCTCAACTAGAAAACTATCACAAATAGACTTAATGGGAATAGAAATACTAGCAAAAATAGACTCAATAGGGATAGAAACAATGTTCTTGGCAAGGGTGATTGGCTCGACTGTTTTGATCTTCTTGGCAAGAGTGACTGACTTAACAGTCTTAATCTTCCTTATGGAGTCCTCCATAGGGTGGGCAGCTCCCTCCCACGCCCAGTTCTTCAACTCAATAGTGGCTTCAATGATGGCATGTGGCTCCCACTAAGTTCCTTTTTCCCTTAGCATCAGTCTTGCACGATCTTCATCCATATAATTTGTGGCTTCATCATCTATCTCCATATATGTGGGCTTGCTGAACTCAAAAGCATCCAGACACTTTATGCTATCCATCCACTCATCTAACAAATCATGCTTCCCTTTGTTGCCCACGTAGGTGTGTTGAGGGAGATGTTCTGACTCACCTCCTTCCATCCTCCCATTATTACCTCCAGCATTCTCAAGTGCCATGATTCTAAGACTGTGGACCATCAGTTTTTCATCTAAAGCAGCCAACCTAGCATCTATATCATCCTCTTCTTAAGTATGTGGGGTCAGAGCCAGGCTCAGAATCATAATACGACCCCAGTTTCAGAATCTCTCTTCCATGCTTGTCATATCGAGGACCAGACCTTGAGCTAACATCAGTGATAAAGCTTTAATTTAAGGGGCGCCCGTAGGGGTAATCATCATAGTCCACATCATTGGGTTGTCTAACCTTCTCTCTTGCATCTTCTAATACATTTATCAGCCTATATTAGTCACTATTAGTGTCACTCCACCTGTTAGCTTCGGCATCATCTTCAATATCTTCTACATCATCATTATATTCTTCATAGAAAAGATCTACGTCTTCATCTTCTCTATCACTAGGGGGTTCGCCCCAATCATTGCCACTGTATTGGCCATCATAGTCTTCACCGTTGTTACTCTCACTGTCACTGTTGTTGTCATCATCATCATGTCCACTATCATTGCTGTTGCTGTCACTACTACTATTACTCTCGGTATCACTTCCTTCATCATCATTATTAGGGGCTACCCCCCCTTCCTCATCTTCATCATTGGCTCTTAGTTCATATAGGCTCTTCAATGCATGCTGGCAAGCCTCCTAATATTCTTCTTCTTCTATATTGCAAATAGGATCTCTAAGGAGTGTAGTCATGGCATTAGGGTCCATGTAATCAACCCAATCAGTAGGAACCCAGGTCGTATCTTCTTTCTTCAATTCTGGAACCTTGTTACTACAGTCAAGTAGTATTTTGAACCTAGGCACCATTGTCCTTGTCACAGGATTGAGTATCGGTTCAGGGAATCCCCAATAGCACTGATTCTCTCCAGCTTTCACAAATTTCCAATTTAATGTAGGGGTATAAGGCTTCAGAGGTTCCAGGGGACAAGGAAGTCCTTTTTCTTTGGCTTTGGCTTAAGCCATCTTTCTCACTTTTATCTCTAACAAGTCATCATCCGTGGGCTTATAGCCTAGCCTAAAAGGTGGTGTGGCAATGGGAATTATTAGGTCTTGAACAATTAGCTTTTTCACAGTCTTCCCCAAGTTCATTCCAAGAAGGTAGTTCATTCTTCTCATCATTGCTACCACACTGTTGTTGTCATAGGGAGCAAAGTCCATCGGGATCTTTTCCACTTCTTCTTCTTTCCTTTCAAAACCAAGCCTCTCAATCTCAAAGCCATCCATGGTCAATGGCTCTTTCACATGGAAACCAAACCTTTTGGTATAAAGAGGAAGGTACGGCCTCTATGTCATGGATCCACGGTCGCCCAAGGAGCATATTGATGCATGAGGTTATGTTAAGGACTTGAAACTCCACCTTCTTGACCATCAGTCCTATAGTGAGCTCTAGTGTTATGGTTTACAACACCACTCTTCTACTGTTGTCGTATGCCCTCACATGCTAATTGATAGGCACAAAGTCCTCAATGCTTAGACCCAAGCAACTTGCAGTCTTTAAAGGACACACGTTTAATGCACTACCATTATCTATCAAAACCATTGGTATCCTCTTCCCTTTGGCATCTACAGTGATATGCAACGGGTTATTGTGGTGCTTCCCCTTCTTGGTCAAATCCTTGTCAGAATAGGAAATAGTCAGTTCCCTATTTATGGACCCAATCATAGCATTTAGGTCTTGGGAAGTTGTGGTTGTAGGGACTTGGATTTGGTTGAGAAGGTCTACTAGGTTTTGACGGTGTTTATATGAGGCCCTGAGTAAACCCCATATGGATATCTTGGCTTGTGTCTTTTGTAGTTGCTTAAGGACCTCATCTTCTTCGGCAAGTCTTTGTTGGGTAAATCTATTCAAGGCTTCTACCAGGTTGTCGGTCTCCAAATGTGGGGGTTTGAAATGTCTCCCCCCTTGTGATGTGGGTAATTTTTGTTGGGTCATTAGGTTCGGTATCTTGGGGTTTGAAGTGTCTCCCCCCATTTGTGGATGTCGGGTTACTGAATTGGGGTTCGAAGTGTCTCCCTCTGTTATGGGTGTTTGATTGTTTGATTGGGTTTTGAAGTGTCTCCCCCCATTTGTGGGTGTTGGATAGCTTGATTGGGGTTTGAAGTGTCTCCCCCTATTTGTGGATGTTGAGTAATTTTTGGGTTATGGTACTTCGTCATTCCATAGATCATATCCTGTGGTGGTGGTAGATGTCTTATCCATTAATTCTTCCCATGTCATCATAAAGCATTCAGGTAAGTCATAGATCAGGTTAGATGGGTCTTCCTTACTTTTCTCTTCGGTCATCAAGCAATTAATCCTTGGTCCTTTCCTAAAATTATGATTGGGCAAGGGATTAATAGTGATGCTAGGCCTTGTAGGTGGCGTAATCACCTTGTTGTCTATTAGGTCCTGAATTGCATGACAAAGGCCAAAACAATTATTAGTATTATGGCCAGGGCCTTGGTGGTAAGCATATCTCTTATTCACATCAAACTTTGAGGGCAAGGGGTTTGAAATTGGTCTTGGGTTTAAGGGTTTCAGTAACCCTTTTGTTTTTAGTTTGTCAAACACTTGGCTTATAGGCATATACAACTCATGAAACTCCCTCCTAGGTCTAGGTCTTTGTGATACTTGCATAGGTGTAATAGGTGCAATCAGTTGATAAGGATCATTTCTATGGATATTAGAAATTTCTGTAGCCTTAGAATTAGATCCTACATTCTTTTTAGACCTTGGAGGGTCATCATCCTTTATAGTGCCATTGTTTATTGCATCCTCAATTTAAGTTCCAACAGCAATCAAAGCTTTAAAATTAGGAAAGTATTGTGCAAACAAGTACTTATGGTATACAGGTAATAAATTTTTACAACCATGGCTATTTGTTCTCCTCACTTGGCCTATTCATCATCTGTGCTGCCTTGGCTCTCCACTTGGTAATGAAAGTAGAGAAGGATTCTTTTGGCTCTTGCTTGGTCGTCTCAAGATCTCTCCTTGTCATGTCCACTTCTATATTATACTTGTATTGCTCATGAAACTCATGGCAGATGTCCTCCCAACTTCTTGCTATTGCATCATCCAAGTTGAGGAACCACCTAAGAGCGGCTCCGGTCAGTGTGTTTTGGAACATTTGAGCAAGTACTTCTTCAGTCACGCCTAGGGGCTGCATAGCCCTTATATACATCTTTAAATGGGACTTTAGGCAACTGGTCCCATCAAACTTGTCCAAGGTCGACATCGTGAACTTGGGAGGCAGTCTCGCATCAGGGAAAAGTGAGAGGGAATTGTAGTCCATAAGGTCTTCCATCTTACAAGCTCTTCTAATCATCTCCTCCATTTTGTTCATTCTCTCGTTGATCTTCTTCTCACTTTCCATGTTTGGTGGATCATGGTCAATCTTGTCTTCCTCTTGGTTACTCTTCAGATTCTGAAAATGTTGCTCCATATGGTTCATGTCCTCCCTCAGTTGGATTTGACTAGCTATAATGGTGTTGAGTAGCTTTTGAGTGTTCATGGGTTCCTTGGTGTTTGGGTGTTCTCCCTCTTTTGCCATAGCGTTAAAAGCTTTAGACTTCTTGTGGCTTGAAATGTCTTGTAGGTCGAAAATAGGGTTGTGATGTTGCAATAGCGGAGTTTCTTCTATGCTTAAGGGCTTCAGTACCGTAATGGGAGTGACGGGCTTGGAACTAGAGCTACTAGCTTGAACGTTGAGCTTAGGTTCTCTTTGTAGCCTTCCTTCAAATCTTGACCAAATGCTCCCTTAATAATAGGCTTGGTCAGGTTAATCAAAGCTAAGTCCCCATCCACATCAATTAATCAACCAAACAAACACACACAACATTCAATACAATTTTAACCAGGACTGACCTAAGGGTAGGTTCTAAGTCATTACGTTATAGGATGGGTTTGTTGTTTCGTTTTTTCCCATAGTTAGGACGTTACACCTCTCAACTTGTAATGTAATGAACATTGCGTTGGTCCAAATGGCATGGTTTGTCCTTTACAGTCAATAGGAAATGATGACTTTAGGCTATAAGTTGGTGAGTTCACCACTAGGTACCCAAATCTAATGAAGACCGATGATCCATGGTTACCACCACCACAAGTTGTTGAAAGGGGTGCATACATGTTGTTTGGATGGCACACACTATGATAGTTAGGGAAAGCTTTTAACAAACAATACATACAACAACATATCATACAACATCTCAACGAACATAAATAAACAAACAAAAAACAATTTCATGCAAGACCATGCAAAATAAGGGTACATATTTGGTCACTTAAGTCTAACACAAAGCTTGGCTCTCAACATCCCCAGTGGAGTTGTCACTGTTAGAGACTGCCAAAAATTAGGAGGGTGCTCTCAAAAAAGAGATTTGCGTACTTTTAGGGCACCTCTCTTTTTGGGTAATTGGTGTAGAGTCACCACTTATTTTTTTTACAAAAAAATAAGAAAAAAAAATTAAAAACGAAGTACATGACTGAATTGTTTCCTTTCATTGATTGAGTAAAAAAATACATATTTGAAAAATTGAAAATTACATGGCTTTTCGTCCTAGTTACAAACTACCAAAAATAAAACAAAGATAAGATCTATGTCTACCTATCCAAGACACTAAATTCAAAGGCTAGGTTACAAAATGGGAAGGTGTTAGACACCCATTCTACCCAGATAGAGTCTGGTCTTCTAGACTCTCATGACCTATGTATATGTTGCACATAAAATAAAATAAAATAAAATAAAAAACTAAATCACACGAGTTTATTTATGAATGCATCCTTTTATTTGTTTAAAAAAAATTCAGATTTGTTGTTGTGAGTAAAAAAAAAAAATTGATTTTGGTTTAGAAAAAAGATCAGATCTGTTTTTGTTGTGTAAAAAAGATGTTTTTTTTTTTTTTTTTAAGAGAAAATTTAGATCTATTTTTTTTTTAATGAGAAAATTTAGTTTTTTAGAAACTCAAAAGAATCAGGTCTGTTTTTGAAAACTAAAAAAAATTGGTTTTTGATTTGTAAAAGATCAGATCTGTTTTGTTAAAAAAAAAAAAAAAAAACCAAATTTGTATATTAAAAAAATCAGATATGTTTTTGTAGATGCAAAAAATATGAAAAATATTTCTTGAAAAGAGACTTTCATTCATGAAATAAATTTATGCTACTTGTATTAAATAAAACAAACACAACCAACACAAACATTCATGACCTTTTTTATTTCAAAATCTACTATGTTAAAAAAATCATATCTACATCTAATGAAAACATATATCAGTTTTTATTTTTAAAAAATTAAGATATGCATCTAACGAATATACAAACTAGTTTTTTATTTGAGAAAAATTCAGATCTGCATCTAATGAAGATGCAAACCAATTTTTATTTTGAGAAAAATTCAGATCTGCATCTAATGAAGATGCAAATCCGTTTTTATTTTGAGAAAAATTCAGATCTGCATTTAATGAAGATGCAGATCCGTTTTTATTTAAGAAAAATTCAAATCTACATCTAAGGAAGATGCAGGTTCGTTTTTATTCAAGAAAAATTCAAATCTGCATCTATTGAAGATGCAGATTCGTTCTTATTTTGAGAAAAATTTAAATCTGTATCTAAGGAAGATACAAATCCCTTTTTATTTTGAGAAAAGAATTGATAACATACAAATTTTTGAAACTAAAAAAGAGATCAAAACAATAATAAAAGAATTAAGAACATGCTTTATCAATATAAATTAACAATTCATATTATGGATATTTGAAAGAACTACACTAAAATAAATATATAAACATCCATCATCAATACAAGAGAAACATAAGAAAAGAAAAAGGGGTAAAAAGAAACAACCTCTTGCATGGAGCACTCTTCTTCTTGAGAGGATATTTTAGGGTTCAAAGAAATTTATGCAATTATCTTTGAAACCTAGAAACACTAGCTTAAAAAATATGAGGGAGGGGGACCAGAAATATGAGAATTTTGCATGTGTGAAAGTGTCTTAGTGTGCTGGATTTTGAGATCCAGTCTCGAATGCTTAAAAATTAAGCAACGACGTGTAGAATGCGAATCGGGACGCGTCTTTCTACAAAAAAGTCAAAAAGGATATGCCTTATCGTCACCCGAAGAGAGTTGGGCCAAAGCCCAAAAGGGTGCCATTCGGCACTTTGAAAGTGCCAATCAGCACTCCAAAAGTGCCGAATGGTACTCTTGGGTGTTGATCGCACTTTCATGTTCGGATGTGTTTTAGACTCCTATTTTAGGTTTTATTGAACTGGGCCTTGCACTTAGACATGTTTTCAATCCGTATTCTAAGATTTTTATCTCTTTTCTAGATAATTCAGGTCTCTTCAACAACAATTATCTTGTAGATAAATACTCCAAAATAAATCTTGATAAAGTTCAGATTATCCACAATTCTATTGTTATCCATTTATCCCCTTTAATCCTATGCAAGCAATCCTATTTTAGACACTAATTATCAACTAATCACAAAATTATTTAATTAATTTTAATTGCTTAACCAATCAGAATTAATTTAAATTAATCATGCATGGTTGACTCTACCTAGACACAATGCATGCTGACTGTGCAAAATTGTTCATGTGATATCTTTCGATCCGACGGTCCAATTTGGAAACCAAACATACCGTCGTGACCATTAGAATCTCAAGATCATTTTTATGATATGCAATGAATGAATTAATGCATGTAATGCAATCATGATTTTTGGGGTACATGGATGGTCACTCTAGTCATTCTGCTTGATTAAATCATGGGTGCAAAATCAAGTGTCTACAAATACATAACCTAGTGTAGGGGAAAATGATAATGAAAGCAAATATTTTTTTTTTAATCTTTTATTTTTAGTATAGTGTGGATTAAATATAAATAATATACACATATTTTTCTCTGCATACAATTAACTTAACTTGGGACCCACAACCGTTAAGCCGATTTAGACTTGACAAAATTAAACCCAGACCCATTAGTTTGACCTGAACTCAAGAATGTTTTACCTAGAGTAAAAATGATTTGATTCGAACCAGGTCTTTTTTTTTTTTTGGGTCAAATTCAAACCCGACCTTGTCTTATGCCTAAGAATGTGGAAGCTACGTTGTGCACTAAAAATTAATTATATGCATTTGAAGGTAATTTAATTTATTTATAAAATAGTCATAGTTATAAAAATTTTATTCTTTATTGACTTGCTTTCATGTTATTCTTAAGCTATATTATTTTTTTATTTTTTTATTTTTTAGGTGAAGATAGTGACAAAATTACTTGTGAACTTGATTTGCAATTCTCAAATATCAAAATTTTTAGTGCTGGATCTATTACTAACATTGAGTAGACTAAAGTGCAATTCATATTAATATTTACTTATTCTTCTTTACCTAATATCTTATGTTTTAATTTCAAAACCTTATTATTTTGTTTTCTTTCCAAGTTATAATATAACCTTTTTATTATTATACAAGCAATAGGAATGAGTACACTTGAGAAGGCTAATAACTTGACATGATCCATGACATTTAGCTTTTTTATTTTTTATTTTATATCATTAGTGAATTTTGAATTTTATAAACATAAGAATCTATATATTATTTAACTTTTATTTTTAATATTTTGTTATTTTTGACATTTAGTAATTTTTTTGTTTATTTATATATTTTTGTATGTAAGAAAATACTAATCGACCGATAACTTGACTCGACCTTTAACCTGATCGTCTACCCAACTCACCGCAACCCATTTAAGATGACTCATTTTTACCTAACCCAATCCAATCCAACCCATAGAACATGCTACTTTAACCCTTCATAATACATATTTCACACTCTCTGTCTTCCCTCATTTGGATCCAAGCTTAAGGGTGTGTTTGTTTGGAGGTGAAATAGGGTGGATGGATAACTTTGAAGAGAAAATGGGAAGTAAAACATTTTTAGAGTGTGTTTGGTTGGGCGGGGAGGAAGGAAAATAAATGGTGCCCACCAAAAAGTTTTCTTTCCGAAATCAGGAAAAAACTTAAGGGAGAAAATGAGGCTGCTTAATTGATGAAAATGCCCATGTGCACTTGCACATGGGCTTTGTCCATGTCAGTAGCCTTTACATTTTTTTCTTCTTCTTCGACTTTGTTTTGTCCAATTGCTTTGTTTCCTTCTTCTTCTTCTTTTCCCCTTCATCCATTTGCACATACACAATTTTTTTGCTAAATAAATGTGTTACTTTTTTGTTTTATTTAATAAGGACATAACTAGGTGATTGCTTTTCTTTTCTTTTTTTGTCACTTTTTATTTTAATTGGCCATCATTTTTAAACAATGGTATATGAGTAAATTTATGCAAACTCATTTTTTCCATCCCTTCACTTTTTCACTCCCAATTAAACAAAAAAAAGAGAAATTAAAATATTTTCTATCTTCCTACTTTTCTATCCTCCCACCATTTTTTATCCCCCCGCTTTTCTCACCCCTCCAACTACTCTCTCTCTCTCTCTCTCATGGTATTTCCTTTCAAGATTAGTTGGCTGATTTGCTATCTCCATCAAGTCGATCTCACACATAATCCGCTTTCACATTTTTTAATTTGTGTCTAAATTGAAGTCACTCTCTCTCACATGGTATTTCCTTTCAAGATTAGTTGGCTGGTATGCTATCTCCATCAAGTCGATCTCACACATACTCCGCTTTCACATTTTTAGTTGGCTAATATGCTATCTCCATCAAGTCGATCTCACACATGCTAGAAATTTGAATCCTGACATTTGCCCCCCACACCCCACACTCCACACTCCACACCCCACAAGCACTCATACTTGTAGAATGACCATTGCACCAAGGGCATACGGTGGTAATGTTTGAACAATCATTAACTTTATAATTGTTTTCTTGAATTTTACTAACTTTATTACAAAAAGTTATTATAATATAATAACAATACACACACATGTAAAATATAAAATTAAAAAAAAAAAAAAAAAAACCCTCTATTTATATTTATATTGTACATACAAACATCCACACACACAGCATAATTTACATAAATACATAACATTATAACAAAAAGTAATGTATACAATCAATATTAAACACACTCACACACATATAATATAAATTTATTATAAAAAAAAAATACACTTACAATTTACAAACACTTACTCTTTATTCGGTTTCTCAAAAAAGAAAAAAAAAATTACTCTTTATTCTTAAAATCGAAAATACGTAAAATAAATATGTGTATAATTTAAGTTAGGATATGTAAAAATGATATTTTTAAAAATAAATTAAAGTATTAAGTTAACAAAATATATATATATATATATATATATATATATATATTGAAGTCAGGGTGTTCATTTAAACCCCTGAATATGCTTTAGTGCTGTTCCTGTATTAGACCCAGTTGGATCCAAGCCCACTATATTGCAGTACTTGGAAACTATTGCTGAAATTACGGGTTGTATCTAGTCAGATTGTGAGTCAGCATATCGGCCCGCTCGTACATGTTTTTTTAGGTTTCAAACTTAGACCGGCTTGAATGTATATAATATATTGTTGAAGATGCATTAACATTCAGGCCGGTTTTCTTAAAGATGCATGAACATCCTTTTTTGATGAACATTCAGTATGATGTTGTACTTAGAAACCATTACCAGCACATAGGAAAATTATACGTTGTATTTGAATCCAGAAACATGCTCTCTGTTAAAGTACAACTGTTTATTATTTTCTCAATTTAGCATCTTAAAGTCTTCTTCTAGACGTTATAACTTAGAATTCAAGCAGCCGGGTCTTTCACTCTCTCTTTACTATTGTGTCGGACTATATAATTACTTTATCTTTATTTTTTACAATAACGCCGTTTCTTTCTTTTTGGCTGAAACGCCGTTTCTTGTTCATCAAAACAACAAAACGTCCTTTCAATTCTTTTTGACAAGACGCCATGATAAGATAAATAAAGAGGAATATCAGCATTAACTTTTACTGTACGGCTTTTACCAAAACTTGCTAGTGAGTTATCAACGTTGGAAAAAAAAAAGATAATGAGCCCCTGTGGGACCTACCATTACTCATAAATTAATGTCTTATCGCAATCAATTTTAGACTCGTTCAATTATAAGAAAGTACAGAGTATGACTTGGCAGACATTTGAATTCTTTTTCCATTTCCTTTATGATCTGGCCAGAAGGATAATTATAACTTAATTCAACCTCTTTTATTTATGGGCGTCTAAATTGTTTGTCATACAACTTGGGCCAATATTATCTCCCAAAAAAAAAAAAAAAACTTGGGCCTATTTTCAACTCCTCCTTTCCTTCCTAAATGGGTTTTTTTCGCATGGGTTAGGATCATTTTCTATTTTTCCTTTTAATACAAGTATTCTTATTTATTAAAAACAAAAGTTTTTTGCCAAAAAAAAAGTTTTTTGCAAAAAAAAAATTAAATTCTTTTATTTTATTTTCCGAATAAAAAGAACATAAAATTATAGAGATAATCATATTTAATTTACCGAGCAAGATATTCAATGAGATGGATGAGGTGTGTGGGCATCAACTGACTAGTACTTGAACCCACGAATGATTCACTATCTCAAAATTTTCGTGCAACATATATGGGCAGTACTTTCTGGGACTGGATCAAAAGGGGAAGAGATAGGATCGGATGAATAGTGCAAATCCAACGAGGGCTGGCAAATAGTCCTTTCATCGAAAATACTTGCTCAGATTTTAATTTAACATTTAAAAATTGGATTAGACATTGCAAAATGATATCCAATTAAGATATTGATTGCAGCATTTTAAAATTTATAGTGCACACAGCAAAATCTTTTTGTTAAATCTTCAGCAGTTAGCAAATTAGTGGTGCAAATCCAAAGAGGGCTGGAAAAATAGTCCTTTTATTAAATTTAACATTAATTTATAAGTTGGATTACACATTGCAAAAGGCTATCGAATTAAGATATTGATTGAAACATTTTAAAATTTATGGTGCTCACAGCAAAATCTTTTTGTTTATCTGCATATATGGAGCGGTAGTTAGCAGATTAATAGTACAAATCCAAAGAGGGCTGGCAAAATAGTCTTTTATTATTTATAACACTAATTTAGAAGTTGGATTAGACATTGCAAAGTGATATCGAATTAAGATATTGATTGCAATATCTTAAAATTTATAGTGCACACAAAAAAATCTTAATGTTAGGGTAATATTTTATTGTAATTGGCTAATTTTTTGATAAGATACACTTTACTTGTAATTGAGTAGATCTAAGATGGGTTTAGTATTTCAAAAAATATGTTGTTCAAGTAAAATATTAAAGACATGAAGATTGGTCAAAGAAACAAATGAAGAAAAGCTGTTCATTAAGTCTCGATAGATAACTTGACAGATGCTTGGTATCGAGACTTAATGTGAAGCTCGATAGATAACTTGACAATAATTCGATCTATTGAGAATTATTATTTCAGTATTTTTAGATCTGAAATTCGGCCTAGACTTGTGAATTTGTTTAGGGTTTCTTTTCTTACAACCATAGAAATTGATGGTGCATGATAAATGACCTAACTCCAGACTCATCCACAATGGTCGTCCAAGGAAAACCATACAAATAGACCACGAGTAGAGAAGATTGCTAATACAGCATACTCGTCCAAGAGGAGGTCGTCCGTCCAAGAAAGGTTTGGATGACCTCCTTACATTCCATGGACATCTTTCCCAAACGAGCTTAGGACAAGCTTGATACTCGGCATGAAACATAATGATCAAAGTCCTTTACCATAAACCGTTTCCAAATAACGGTTACAAAGAACAAGTTCATGTAACTTCCATAGCAGTTATGGAAGTTACCTCCAAGTCTTCCGAACTCCTCAATAATAGGAGTAGTTGCCAAACCAGTAACTATCCTAAATTGTGTGCTATATAATCATTCATCTACGAAAGGGTAAATCATTCAGACACTTCCATAAAAATTAGAATTCCAAAAATACTGACTTTACCATTGGAGGATTCTTGGCTGATCTTCCCCGGTCTCCTCTGATTTTGTGTTTACTTTTTCAGGACACTACTAATAACCTTGAGACCACCAACGTTCGAGACATTCAACCTACTGATTTCATTGTGTTCATTAGTTGGCGCTGTCTGTGGGCAATTTTGTTAGATCTTATCTTTAAGTTCTAGAATTCCTTTCTCCGACAAAAGGCTGCAATGGTTCGGACAAAATCGAGGGCTACTAGTCCAGGTCATCAAGAGAGTAGGGATGCCTCTAGCAATCCCCCTTGAGATCGTCAATCTGCGCCTGCCATGCAACCATCCTCTGTTCAACATGCGCAATCCATGGCAGTCGCTATGGCGGAGTTAACTCGCCAAAACCAAGAATTGACAAGGAAGATTAATTTCAGGAGGCAACAACATGAGGCGGATGGAGAAGGGCAAGGTCAGAGCCAAGGAGATGGAAGAAATGCTGAGCCTGAAAGCCAATCAAGGGGCACCACATCAAGAAGGGTGCCACACTTGGAGAGGGAGATAGACCAGATGAGAAGGGTTATGGATGAGATGAGAGAGAACATGAGAAAAGCAAATCCCATAGAGGATCTAGTTCACCGAACAGACTCCCCCTTCATGGCTTCCATCAATGGTCATCCCTTGCCTCCAAAATTCAAGATGCCTTCCTCGGATTTGTATGATGGAATGCGTGACCCATTTAATCACATTGCTACTTTTAAGGTTACGATGCA
Source organism: Quercus wislizeni (assembly GCA_023055345.1). NCBI lineage: Eukaryota > Viridiplantae > Streptophyta > Magnoliopsida > Fagales > Fagaceae > Quercus > Quercus wislizeni. The sequence goes on from JALGQJ010000027.1 coordinate 1,970,401, forward strand.
CCTTCAAGGGGTCCTGGATGAAATTATGTGTAGAGCCTTCCCTACCACCCTCAAAGGTCCGGCACAAGTATGGTTCAGTAAAATACCCCCAAATTCAGTAAGTTCTTTCGAAGAGTTGAGCAAATTGTTTGTTAATAACTTCATTGGGGGACAAAGACACAAGCGTTCCTCATCCAGCCTATTGACTATAGAACAGGGGGAGAATGAAAGCCTGTGGTCCTTTATCACTCGTTAAAACAGGGAAGCCCTGACGGTGGATGAAGTGGATGACAAGCTACTCTTAGCGGCCTTCCGTAATGAGGTTAATTCTGATTTATTCATCCACAATCTTTATGAGAAAGAACCTCAATCCATGGCTGAACTCATCCATTCGGCGCAAAACTTTATGAATGCAAATGATGCGATCATAGCGAAGAAGAGGAAGAGAGTTGAGAGAATGGACAGAAACCCTGCGCGCCATTTCTAGCAAGGTCCCCATTCAAAAAAGGGACGAATGAAAGATAAGAAGGACCGAGATAACAAGAACGCAGGCCCTTTGGCACGGAATCAACAATACACGCCATTGAACATGCCCCTTGAGCAAGTTCTCATGCAAATCAAGGATGATCCTTCCTTGAAGTGACTGGAGAAAATGAGGGGAGATCCCAACAAGCGCAATAGGAACAAGTATTGCCGCTTCCATAGAGACCATGGGCACGACACAGATAAATGTTACAATTTGAAATAGCAAATTGAAAATCTTATAAGACAAGGAAAGTTGAAAATTTTCCTTGGATGAGAGCATAAGGATGAGAAGTTGAAAGGGAAGGTAGAAGAGTCGTCGCGACCCTTGCTTGGAGAGATAAGAGTTATTATAAGAGGAAGTTCAGCAGGTCAGTCGTCTAAGTCCAAAAAGACATATTTGAAAGTGGTGCAAAATGTTCAGCTCTTTGGACGATCTCCAAGGACAAGGACCATGGACGAGGACCACAAACGAGCTAGCAATCACATTCACGGACGCAGATGCTGAAAAAGTTCACCACCCCTATGACAATGCCATCGTTATTACTTTGCTTATTGCCGACTATACAACCAGAAAGGTGTTGGTGGACAATGGAAGTTCAGCAGACATTCTATATTACCCTGCCTTTCAGCAAATGAGGCTTGGAAGAGACCAATTTCGTCTAGTAAACTCTCCCTTGGTAGGTTTCAATGGAATGAAGGTGCAGCCTGTAGGCACTGTCACATTACCTGTTGTGATAGGGGCATACCCATAACAAGTAGCTAGGGACGTGAATTTCTTGGTGGAAGATTGTTCATCCTCCTACAATACTATAATTGGAAGACCAACTTTAAATAGTTGGAAAGCAGTTACATCCATTTATCACTTGTTAGCAAAATTTCCAACAGAGTATGGGATAGGACAAGTGCAGGGAGATCAGCTAGCAGCAAGAGAATGCTACCTAGCCATGTTGGCCATGGACGAGCAACTTCAAATGATGAATATTGAGGAAACGAGAGTTGTGACAGAGCCCACCGAAGCATTAGAGAACATTTTCTTGGACGAGAATAACCCCGAAAGGTGTACCAGGGTTGGAGCAAATTTAGAAGAAAAAACTAAACAGGATCTCCTCCATTTTTTGAAGAAAAATACTGATGTGCTTGCTTGGAGATATGAGGATATGCCAGGTATTGACCCTAGTGTCATTACCCATTGTTTGAATGTGTATCCTTCTTCTAAACTCATACATCAGAAGAAAAGAGTATTTGCCGCTGAAAGAGACAATGCTATTAAGGAAGAAGTGTAAAAGTTGGCCACAATGAAGTTTATTCAAGAGGTTTATTATCTGGATTGGTTAGCCAATGTAGTGATGGTTAAAAAGGCAAATGACAAGTAAAGAATGTGAGTAGATTTCACTGATCTAAACAAAGCTTGCCCCAAGGATAGCTATCCGTTGTCGCGCATTGACCAGCTGGTGGATTCTACTGCAGGTCATAAGCTGCTTAGTTTTATGGATGCTTTCTCCAAATACAATTAGATAAAGATGGACGAGGCAGACCAAGAGAAGACATCCTTTATCATCAGTCAAGGCTTGTTTCGTTACAAAATGATGCCCTTCGGTTTGAAGAACGCAGGGGTAATATATCAGAGGTTGGTTAACCATATGTTTCGTCCACAGATTGGACGGAATGTGGAAGTCTATGTGGATGATATGCTGGTGAAGAGCCTAGACGAAAGGAAGCACTTAGAAGACCTGCAAGAAACCTTTGACACACTTAGACAGTACAACATGAAGTTGAACCCTAGCAAATGTGCTTTTGGAGTTTCTTCAGGAAATTTCCTCGGATTCATGGTTTCGCATAGAGGAATTGAATCAAATCCTGATAAAATACAAGCGATACTGGATATGAAGCCTCCACGAAGCATCAAAGAAGTCCAATCTCTTACCGGACGAGTTACTGCCCTTAACAGGTTTGTCTCTAAAGCTACTGACAAGTGTTTACCATTTTTTAAGGTTCTTAGAAAGGGATTTGAATGGATGGACGAGTGCCAAAAAGCTTTCCAAGACTTGAAGATATATCTCACCACAGCTCCCTTATTGAGTTCGTTTATGTTGGGAGAGGAATTGTACTTGTACTTAGCAGTGACTCCACATGCTGTAAGTTCAGCGTTGATTAGGGAAGAAGGAAGGGTGCAAAAGCTAGTCTACTACACAAGCAGAGCATTCAGAAGAGCGGAAGGACGGTATCCACTGATAGAGAAGTTGGCATTTTCACTAATAACAGCTTCCAAGAAGTTGAGACATTACTTCCAAGCTCATGTCATCAATGTTATGACGGCTCATCTGCTCAAAAAGGCAATGAACAAGTTGGAAGCTACAGGACGACTGATCTAATAGTCTGTCAAACTCAGCGAATTTGACATCAGATACCAACCTAGAAATGCAATAAAGGCTCAAGTCCTAACAGACTTCATTGCAGAATTCACCCTAAATTATGATGACTTAAGCGAGGTGGAAAACAGTAAGAAGTGGATCGTCTGTGTGGGTGAATCATCTACACAACATGCAGGAGGAATAAAAGTTGTTTTACAACCCCAAAGGGAGATAAATTGAAGCACAAGTTTCGTTTGCAGTATCAAACAACTAACAATGAAGTTGAGTATAAAGCCCTTCTTAAAGGGCTAGAGTTGGCCAAGTCTGTGGAAGCAGAATCGATACTCGTCCTGGGAGACTCTCAGTTGGTCATAGGCCAAGTAAATGGGACATGTGATGCCAAAGAAGAACGAATGAAAACTTACCTTAATAAGGTGGTACGCCTTGTAAAGAAGTTTAAAGAATCTAATTTTGTTTAGATCCCAAGAGAAGAGAACTTGGAAGCAGATACTTTAGCAAAGGAAGCCTCAGCGAGTGAAGCAATGGACGAGTTTGATGAAATTCAATACCTGCCCAGCATAGACTTTCCAGAAGTACAACAAATAGAAGGCGGAGAAAATTGGATGACTCTAATAGTATTATACTTGAAGGATGGAAAACTTCCAGAAGGAAAAGACTAGGCCAAGAAGCTCAGAGTCAAATCGGCTAGGTACATTCTCATGGATGAGGTACTGTACAAAAGAGGTTTTTCAATACCTTATTTAAGGTGTTAGGCCCTAAACGAGGCAAATTATGTATGAGGGAGATTCATGAAGGAGCATGTGGCAATCACTTAGGAGTCAGATCACTTGTCCATAAGGTTGTCCGTGCAGGTTATTACTGGCCAAATATGCAAGCTGATGCCGAGGCATATGTCAAGGTCTACAATCAATGCCAACGGTTTAGTAACATCCCTAGACAACCATCAAAATACCTCACCCCGATGATGGCCCCATGGCCTTTTGCACAATGGGGACTAGACATCTTGGGTCCCTTTCCACTTGGTACAAGACAGATGAAGTTTTTGGTAGTTGGCATTGATTATTTCACAAAGTGGGTAGAAGCAGAACCCTTGGCAAATATCACTCAACAAAATGTTAAGAACTTCGTCTGGAAAAATATTGTATGTAGGTTTGAAGTGCCTAAGGTGTTGGTTTCTGATAATGGACGACAATTTGACAACATACTCTTTAAAGACATCTGTGAACACTTAGGGATTCAAAATTATTACTCCTCATCCGCCCACCCGCAAGCAAATGGTCAGGCCGAAGTTGCAAACCGATCCTTGTTGAAGATCATCAAGACTCGGCTTGAGGGGGCAAAGGGAGTATGGCCAGACGAGCTACCAGGAGTTCTGTAGGCGTACAAGACGACAGTGAGAACCCTTACGGAAGAGACTCCTTTCAAGCTAGCTTATGGAAGTGAAGTAGTTATACCTACAGAAGTACATATGACCAACCATAAGGTAGTCAAATACTGAGACGAGGATAATGAGGAGTGTTGAGGTTCAAAATTAAACACAACCCACGGCCCAAAGAAAAAACTAACACATTGGGCTATCCTATAATGAAGAAAGAAAAGCCCAAAGAATTAGGATCCAAAGATCCATAAAGGAAAAAGGCTTTAAAAAATACACAAAGGAAAAAGGGAAGGCCCAGTTGGCCAAAGTTAGTAAGCCAAAGAAAAAGAAGCCAGGGGGAAATCAGGCTGGGATCCCCGAAAATGCCAGAGTCCAGACGCACAACACAGCCCAAATAAGACCCCAACGGTTGAAGAGAAAAAAACTGGGTCTCAAGCGCCCAGTCATGCAGTGAGGGATCAGAAAGTATAGAGCAAACATTCATGGACAAAGGAGCTATATCGCAAGAAACCAAAGATGAGAAAAATGAAAAAGTAGAAGCAGTGGGAAGAGAACTTTCAACCTAGCAACAAAAGATTCCAGCTATTTGGGAAAAATGACAAGAGTGGAAGGCAGCAAAAAAAGCTGAAATCGTAAAGAGGACCAAATAGCTAAGATCAGCAACCTGAGGGGATCCTGTAAATAGAAAGTCAGCTAGGGACTTTCAGCTTGGTCGAACCAAAAGAAAGAAGCTATGAAGAAAAAGGAAACGACCAACTTCTGAGCAACTGTCGCAGTATGAGCTCTGAGGGGCAAAAGAGAGAAATTATTAGTACCCCGGAGCCCTAGAAATACACTATAAAAGGGAGAGAAAGCCCAGGTTGAAGGGATCAGATTTGGGGGAAAAGGAATACCATAACAGAGTTGTTAGAACTCTATAAAATTCAAGAAAAACAGAGGAACCTCCCCAGTATCCCAGAAAAATAGCCACTATAGCATATACTCGGATTTAAAAGATTCAAACCTTGCAAAGCTTAAAGGCTCGAATAGCCATCAAAGTCTGTAACTTTTGGTCTTATTTAAACCTTGTACCATGTCTTAGTGAGCACACTATAAACATAATCCAAGAAAAAGTTAATAAAGTTTATCTCATTAACCTTTGACCTCTAACCATTGTTCTGCTCTAATACTTTTACTTCATTTTTTTTGCATTTTCTTTGCTGCCTTTGTTGTCATTCAATATAGATATTCTTGTTTGTTAGTTTATTTGTATTGTAGGAAGCTTGCCCTATGCACCACTTAATTCTTAAACAGCCTCATTAGCTTCGGTGAACCAAGCCCAGTCCACCGTACCACAACTATTTGGCCCAGGATCCTCGGGCCTGTGTGCTAAGAAGAAAAGGCACACTCACATTTTGGCGACTCCGCTGGGGACTGGAAAAAGAAAAGGGAAGAAACAATCCCTTCGCAGAGCATGCCTCCAAGACCAAGGAACAACAAAGGCGCTAATATGCCACCCGTGGCCTCTGAGCCCGTGGGAGAAAATGAAGTAGCCTCCAGACAAAGAGGCGAGGTACCTCTGACAAAACAGGAGGTCGGCTCAGAGCAAAGGAACGCAAGGCAAGAGTCAGACCCCGTGGCTCAAATGACTGCAATATTGAAGGATTTGTAGTGAGAAGTTCACCTCCTCAAAGAAGGCAAAGCACAAGTGGTCAAGGACAACGCCCCCCCTGTGGGCAACCAAGATAGGACCCAGCTAGAGGGAGGGTCGGCAGTGGGTTCTCCCCCCCCCCCCCCCCCCCCAATACCTAACACTGGCGGATGTCAATGCCCTCTTGGAGCAAGAAAAGGAAAAACTCTCGGGGATCCCTAAGCAATTTTCATGGGATCCCCTATTCCCACCAGAACTCCTTGGCAAGCCATATCCCAAAGGATACGAACCCCCAAAGTTCAATCCTTTTGATGGGAGAAATGGAAGTGCTGTGGAACATGTGAGTAGGTTCGTTCACACCATGGGCCCCTACGTAAGAGACCGAGAGCTGTGTTTAAGAGAGTTTGCTAAATCCTTAGTGGACAGAGCATACACTTGGTACACCACACTAAGACCTGGGTCCATTAAAACCTGGGACGAGATGATGGAAAGATTCTGTGCAAAATATTACCCTTGTGAGAACAAGGTCACTTTCCAAAGCCTTCAGATGGTAAGGCAGAGGCCCGGAGAGGATCCCGTCCAGTTCATCAAAAAGATGTGTCTCTAGATTGTTACGGGGACCATGAAGAAAAAGAACTTGTAGAAACCTGCGTATCCAACATGCTCTTCGATTACAGACATAACCTCGAAAACCTATGCATCACACAGTTCGTTGACCTACTACAGAGAACTAGAAAGACAACACAAACTCTGAGGACGAAAAGGATGCCAGCATCCCAAGCCATGATGGCATCAGTAGGAGAGAAAAGGAAGAGGCCAGGCGGAAAGGTGTTCGAAGAGCCACCAGTAATCCCGTGTACCGCAGAAGAATTAAACCACGTCCTGGACAAATGGATTGGGGACGGAGTGGTTAAACCATTCACCGTGTCCAGGCCACCAATGGAGGAAGAAAGAAAGAATCCCTTGTTTTGCAGGATTCATAACTATGTCAAGCACTCCACCAAGGATTGTTGGACCCTCCGCAGACTCTTTCACAAGAAGCTAAGAGAAGGAACTCTGGAATTCACTCAGAAGTAGCCAGAAGTGCAAAGAAACCCCCTGCCCAATCATAAAGGGAAAGGGGTGGTGGCTGTAGTGATCCATGGGAATCCAGCAGAAGCAGAAGAACCTGAAGGATCTTTCCACCCGAGCACAGTCAAGACCCTCCAGAAAAATCCCAAGTTCAGGTCACTATTCAACAAGTTGGGATTTGGGCCAGAAGTAAGGAGGGTGGCTACAGAGTCTCTCATGAGCATAACAGCAGATTCAGGAATGGAATGTTTTACAGTAGAGTCACATGCTAGTCAGGCTTTTTTGGAGATAACCAACGCTATAACCTTTACTGATGAGGACATAGAGGTTGAACATCCAGATCACCGTAGACCCTTTTATCTAATGGTCACCATAAACGGTGTCTAAATCAGAAGAGCATTGGTAGACACAGGGGCATCACTCAACCTCATAGCCCTGAGCACCCTGGAAGCCATGGGCCTAACTGGCAGGAGGATCCTGGGGGCTCCCATGGAGATAACCGTATTCGGGGGATCAGCAGAATCAACTAAGGAATATGTACAACTGGCCCTAAGAGTGGGACCAATAGTAGCCCTGACCAGATTTCATGTAATCAACTCAGAGGTGTCCTATCATGTGCTGCTGGGACGCTCATGGCTCCATAAGCACCGCCGTATACCATCCATGTACCATCAGTGTGTTAAAGGGAGGTTGAATGGGAGGCTCGTAAGGATCCTTGCCAACCATAACCCCTTCAGCCAAGGAGAAGTAAATTTTGTGGAAACAATGTTCTATGATGAGCTAGAACCGGATAACGAGAGTCCCATGCCAGGGGCACTTGTTCTCGAAGAGGAAAAAGGAGAGGGCACCTACGACCTAAGGGACCTCCTGAAGAAAAAGAGACAAAAAAGGAAGCCTAACACCTTAGGATCCCAAGAATGTGTAGTAGTATGGGAACCCGGAGGAAGGTTGATTTATCGTTTATAAAGGTGCGCAAGGCCTGAGTGCATCATGCAGGAAGGTCCTGGACCAACAGAATGTATGGTAGCTCAAGAGGAAGTCCCAGAGAAACTAGCTAAAGAGATACAAATTCAGCAAGAGGAAGAATTAAAGGAAATAGACTTGGGGGCTGAACTGGGATCCCAGAAACCTGTTTTCATTAGTAGCCAGTTGACGATACAAGAAAAGGAGCAATTGGTGACCTTGCTCAAGGAATACATGGATGTGTTCGCGTGGAACTATGATAAGATGCCTGGTCTGGATCCTGGGCTGGTGGTCCATGCTCTTAACATGGACCCATAAGTCAAACCAGTAATCCAACCAGCCAAAGTCTTTCACACTGATGTAGAAACTCAGATAACTCAAGAGGTCAAGAAGTTGCTAGCAGCTGGTTTTATTAAGCCCATTCAACATCCCAAATGGCTCTCCAACGTAGTACCTGTAAAGAAAAAGAACGGCCAGATCCGTTGCTGCGTGAACTTTCGCAATCTGAACAAGGCATGTCCAAAAGACAAGTTTCCCCTGCCTAATATTGACCTCCTTGTAGATTTAGCTGCGGGGAGTTCTATGTTTTCATTCATGGATGGGTATAGTGGGTACAACCAGATTTGCATGGCTGCCAAAGATGCGGAGAAGACAGCATTCAGAACCCCAATTGGAAATTTTTATTATCACTGAGGCATAAACGTAGATCCAGCAAAAGCCACAGCCATTACCACAATGAAAAGACCGACAACGGTAAGGGAGCTCAAAAGCTTCCTGGGAAGGGTCTCCTACATTAGGAGATTTGTACCAGGATTAGCTTTAGTCACGTGTGGCTTATCCAAACTATTGAAAAAGGGAATCGAGTTCATATGGGGAACGGAGCAACAGGAAGCCTTCCAAAGGATTCAGCAGATCATGAATCATCTGCCCACCCTCTAAGCACTAGTATGTGGGCGGCCTCTGTTGCTATACTTGGTGTCAAATTCCCAGGCAATAAGAGCTTTGTTGGCATAGGAGGATGATGATGGGAATGAGAAGCCTGTCTATTATGTAAGCAGGACACTCAAGGATGCTGAGACCAGGTACCCCAGGATAGAAAAAGCCTGTCTAGTGGTTATTTATGCATCCCAGAGACTGAAAAGGTATTTCTCAGCTCGCCAGATCCTATTGGTGACTAAGTCTCACCCTATAAAAGTACTCCTACACCAGCCCCTCCTAACAAGAAGAATAACACAGTGGTTGGTTTTGCTTTCTCAATATGACATAGGCCTTAGGACCCCCAAGGCTGTCAAAAGTCAAGCCATAGCAGATCTATTAGCACAATTCCCAAGAGAAGAAGAAAGTTCACTAAGTGAAGAGATTCTAGGTGAGGTAGCTGTAGTGGATGCCCCAGGAAAGAAATGGACAATAAGATTCGACGGATCAGCTACAACAACCTCAAATGGGGTGGGAATTGTACTGAGCTGTGAGGATGGGGATACCATACCTTTGTCTTTCAAACTTGGGTTCTCCTGTTCTAATAATGCATCTGAATATGAGGCGTATTTGACCGGGCTAACTGTAGCACTCAGCATAGGGGTAAAGCACATGAGGGTGTTGGGAGACTCCAATCTTGTAGTTTCCCAAGTGAAAGGTGACTTTGCACTGAGAGAACAAAGTTTGGCAGCCTACAGAACTTGGGCGCAAAAGCTGAAGCAGGAATTCCAGACCTTTAGCGTAGAGTACGCTCAGAGGAGTGAAAACAGGTTTGCTGATGCGCTCGCCACCTTGGGATCCCAAGTACCATTTGAAGGAAGGGACATGCTAATAAGGATAAGGAAGCAGGAACATTCTATCATCAAAATCCTCCAGAAGGCATCCCCTGGAAAGTCCAGGTAGTGGGATTGGAGAAGTGAAGTCGAAGAAAAAATGAAAGAGGCAGGGCCTGAGGGAAGTATCAAAGAACTAAAGGAATACGCTCTAATAGAAGGGAAACTATACAGGAGGCTTCCTGGAGGGATCCTGTCCAAGTGTATCAACGAGAAGGAAGGAAAGCTGAGGTTGGAAAAGCTACATGCCCAAGTATGTGGGATTGCGGAAAAAATCAGCTTATATAGAAGAATGCAGCACATGGGATACTACTGGCCTAATATGAACAAAGAGGCAGCAGCTATACAGGAAAAATGTCAAGAGTGTCAGTTCTCGATATACAGGGAAAAGGGCTACACTGTATTTGTTATAGAAGATTGGAGGACTCCCCTCATGGAATACCTGACTCAAGGGATCCTACCAGCCAACAGGACACCAGCACATCAGCTCAAAAAACTTGCGGTTAGGTACTTCTCGTAGAATGGGATCCTATTCAAAAAAGGGTATAGTGGAGATCCCTTAAGATGCCTGGGACCAAAAATAGCTAGAGAAGTAGTCAGGAAGGTCCATTCCAGTGACTGTGGAAGTCACCCTGGAAAAAGAAGGCTCGATAAATAGTTAATACTGTTAGGGTACTACTGGCCCACAATGAAGAGCGACTCTGAGGAGCTAGTCAAAACTTGCCATGCTTGTCAAATCCTTGGAGATGCAATCCACACTCACCCAAATGTGTTGCAGGATATGACAACACCGACCTTTCCACACCTGGGGACTTGATCTTATAGGGCCCATAAACCCCCCATCCAATGGTTACATATGGATCTTAGCAGCCACCGAGTACTTTACGAAAAGGGTAGAAGCCATACCTCTAAAAAAGGCCACTAGAGCAGTCGTAGCCAACTTCATTAGAAGGCATATCATTACAAGGTTTGGGATCCCCAGGAGGTTGATCAGTGACAACGGAACTCCTTTTATAAACAAAGACATGAAGGGATTAATTAAGGCATATTGCATCAAGCATAGATGGTCTACACCATACTACCTACAGGGAAACGGCCAAGCTGAGGCCATTAATAGGGTGATGTTGAAAATCCTTAAAAAGATGAAGCATGACTACAGAGGAAAGTGGAGTGACCACTTGGCAGATGTACTTCGGGCGTGCAGAAGCTTTGTGAAGACAACCATGGGATTCTTACCATTCTCCCTAGTCTATGGAACGGAAGCCATCAGCCCAATGGAATTGGTGGTTCCCACACCAAGAGTAATACTTGAAGAAAGCCAAGAGAACACAAACAATGAAAGGAAGATAGCAGACCTTGAAGGGGTAGAGGAAGAAAGAGAATTAGCCAGGAGAAGAAGCCAGAGGTACTAGAAAAGAATGACTAGAGCATATGCACAAGTAGTACGCCCAAGAGCTTTCATTGAAAGGCAGCTGGTACTAAGAACAGCAGAGCATGTGAGGAGGAACCTACTAGGACCCTCCAAATTTGCCCTTAAGTGGGAGGGGCCTTACATTATCAGAGAAGCCCATGATAGTGGGTATTACTACTTTACAAAGGAAGATGGGACAGTCCTGACAAAGCCCATAAATGGGAAGTGGCTGAAACAGTACTACGCATAGGAGGAGGGAGGTCTCAGTGCGCCGAGATCCTTTTCTTGTCCACTTTCCAACCTGATAAGTGTTTCCAACGTTTCTCTTTGTTTACTTTAAATTATTTGATTAAAGTAATTTTGTTTAGAAACTTGTGGTAGAAGGACACTCTGTGATCCTTACTATCTTTTTGACTTTACTGTGTTCCTCGGATAGTGATTATCTTTCAATGGAATCCTTTATTATTATGTTCCATCCCCTCATGTTATTAAATCCTGAATAAGTCCAAGCATGGGTAGAATTTAAGGGAGGATACCTAGGCACACAAAAATAAAGAGAACGTCTGATACATGACCCAAGACCTACCCCACAATTAGTTTCAAACAATTAAGTTCCAAATACATGACCTAGGATCCGGGCAAATGCTCAAGATACCTAGCCCAGTATTTGACAAAAAACTTGTCAAGTTCATGAACTGAGACAAAAGAAAAAAAAAAAAACTACCTAGTGTACTCAGTTCAGTACTTAGCAAAAAAAAAAAAAAAAAAGAGGGGCCACAAGGGTACCTGGCCCAATACCTACAGCAAAACTTGTAGGGACCATGGTCTAGGACTCGGTACAAAAGAAAGAAAGACAATGCAAAAAAATAGATCCACATAAGGAAAAGTAGAAGCAACCCTGAAAAATAAAAAAATAAAAAACATAAACACCCAGAAGCAGTCTAAAAAAAAATATACATACAGATCTGTGAAAACCAGAAGTGATGTTCAAAAAAAATGGAAACTTATACAAACCCAAATTGTTTATACATATCCAAACCAACTAAAAGGAAAAAAGGAAAAGGTTAAGAAATAAGGCCAGCCAACAAACCAACTAAAGGGACAGCCGAGGAAGAGAGGACCTTCTGTCTCTTAATCTTCAAATCTTGCAAAGTCTTGTGAGCACGAGCTAGAGCTTCCTCAGCAGCAGCAATCTCAGCATCAAGGCTCTTAGAAGTTTGCCTCTGAAATAGCGCGTGGGCCAGTAAACGCAAGTGCTCCAGCAGGAAAGACAAGCTGAACTTGGCTTCTAAAAGGTCCTGCACCACTCCCTCCACTCCAAGAGTTTCTCTTCAGACAAGGAGTCTAATGAAGAACCTTCCAAGGAAATCAGCACGGCACATAGCAGCTCCATCAGAATGTTTCCCAAAAATACACCTCCTCTAAAGCCACTGGTGAAATCCCCATGTCTCTTAAGCAGCCCCTCTAGTAGCGATAGGCCTTCCATGGGTACAAAAAAGCGCAAAAAGCTGCCATAGGAGGAGCCAGAGTGATGAAAGTGATTGGCAGGGAGGCTGTTAAACTCCAGAAGATCAAAACGAGCCAAAAAGGTGGAAAGCCCTGAGACAAGATCTAGAGCGGCCACACCTGGAGTCTTCCCCATCAATGTATCGCCCCCTGTGGGTGCTAAGGAACCTGCAACCCCCTGGACAGCTTGAAAGCTAGCAGCCTGAATAGATCCCACAGCTCCCTCAGGAATCACTAGTTTAGGAGCTCTAACACCTGCAACAAGAGAAGAGACAGACTTAGAAAAAAAAAGTACAAAAAAGGGGGAAACCAGCATCAGCCTCCTGAAGCGGAGTCTCCTCTTCTTGCTCCTTTGATTTCTTGGAAGACCTTGAGAAAGAACACATCGCGAGTTGAAGAAAGGGCGAGGAAATCTCAGCAAAATGGCTAAAGGAAGGTAAAGATACAGGGCGCTTCGCCATAACAAAAGAAAAGGGTAGGAAAGAAAGAAAAGAAAGAAGGGGAAGGGGACACAATAAAGATTGATTAAATGCCCACCTTCGGAGCTTTCTGATTCTAAAGAAGAAGAAGCACCAGAGATAGATCTCACACTGGCTTGGCCTGAAAGAAAAAGAAACAAAAAAAACCAGGAAAGAGAAAAAGGGGACGCAAAGGAAGAAGGATTAAACACTATTATAAGAGAACAAAGCTCACTCGTTTGTTTGGATAAAAGTACGCCCCCTAGGGTTTTTGTACTTGACTCCATCTAGGGTAACACAGTTTGTATGGGACTAGGAGTCTGCTGAATTGGGGATTTTGGAACGCGGGAGGTTCGAGAGCCTCAAGATCCTGGAAGATCTGGATACCCTGCATTGGCTAACTGACCCCCTCAGTAATGCCACCACTGGGGGCTTCCTCTTCCACACCTTAAGACGCCACTGCAGCCATTTCTTCCTCCAAAGTCCTACCACCCGAAGGAGGAGGAACTTCCTCCTGAAAAAAAGAGAGGGGGGACACAGCAGCAAGAACAACGAAGCATAAGGACATCACAAATAAACAGCACTAGAGCAATGGAAGAAGAACAAATGACAGAGAGTACGAATGGAGAAAAAACCATACCACATCTTCACCAGATGATTGGCTTTTGCCTTTCTTGGGGTCTGACTTATGCTTGGACTGCAAAAAAAGGAAAAGTCACTCATCAGTTAAAAAAAAAAAGGAATGATAACAGCAAACTGCAAAATGAGAGAAGGAAAGAGGCCTTGCCCTTCTCTCTCTCTCTCTACAGGGTCTCCAAGCCTCTTTTGCTTACTACGGGTACGCCTAGAGGGTCCCAAAGAACCATGGACCGAAGTACTCACAAGAACCTGGGAAAAAAAAGACTCTACCTTAGTCTTCACCCGAGTTCTTATGGCTGAAGGTTGTTCAACTTCTTTTTCCTCAGAAAGCACCAACTATTTCTTGGATTTTCCAGTCTTCCTCTTTTTCGTTTCAAGGCCAATACCCTCTACACTTCCTTCAATTTCAGCCTCTTTCAACTTTTCTTGCTTAATTACTTTTTCTCTGCTCATACCAACGGGGGTACTAGCACTTATAACCTCCACCACCCCTTTCTTAATTGGTACCCCAGCAGAAGCACCAATAATAATGTCACATCCTGACCAAGCTTCTAGGAAATCCTGCGCGTAAGTCACCCAACCTCCCCTAGAAGCATGCCACTTCGCAAAACCTGTCTTACTACTCACAGCAATAGATACAATGCCAACAGTGGGTAAAGACAAACGTTTGTTAGATACCATAGCAGAAGAAATGGCAGGATTGGGAACTCTCCTAATTACGCCAGAGCCAACATAGTCAGCAAAGGATTTTTGCACCCTTCTCCAATAGCCATCATAACCACTGGAAGCAAAAACCCCTCTTTGGGAATTGGGAACTACGAACTGAGAGTTCCTCCGTGACCAATGAGAGAAAGCCTGGAGTCTTAAAAAGGGGTCCAAAGAAAGGAAGGATGGCACTACGTCATTGAACACTGGGGGGATATCGTGATCAAAACCAAATTGCCAGAGTACTTGGTGTGCCGAGTAATGAGTATACTTGGGACTGCTTGAAGATGGTACAGGAAGCCAAGAAGGACTAATACAAGCTAGGTAGGCTAAACTGCCCTCGTCACCATGACGCAAGTCAAAGGTATTTCTTGTAGAAGTAAGAAAGGGAAATAGTATAGAGTCACAAACAAAACTAGGGCCAAACTCCCGAGGAGAACGCCAATGCAAATGACCTGCCTGGTCAAACAACTCAACCAAGTTAAGACTACCGCCTTTTAAGCTGAGCCAACGGAAGATAATAGGGTGGCTGTCAGTCGAACTACCGCAAAGACCTTTAACCACATCAGGGGATCCATAGAACTTATCTTTTACAAATTTCAAATCTCTATACCTTGCTAAAGTCACCAAAGAACAATCCCACATAAGTACCTAGAGGATGGTGCAATGAAGAGAAGAAGTAATCGCATAACAAGAGTCACCCTCAGCCTCATCTCCATGAAGCTAATCCAGTTGAGAATAAACATGGCCCAAGAACATAGGGGTTAAAGGATATTGAGCACCCTTAGCCAAACTAATCGCCAATGGAAAAAGAGCAGACTTGATCCCATACCCAAGGAACTCACTAAACAGAAACTTGCTAAGCCAGAATACAAGGAACCTAGCCCGCCTGACTTCCTTGTCTTTCTTGCGCGAAAGACTCATAACCGATCAACCCATCCTGGTTGGTTTCCTATCGGAAGAAGCAGTATGCCCACCAAAATGAGTAAACAACTTCTCTTCGACCTTGAGGTCCTCATTAGAAAGGTTAATGTCGAAGGCATTTTTCATCCCCAAGCACTGGAAGGAGGAAATTGTTGACCACATCTTCTAAGGTGACAGTCAACTCACCAACAGAAAAAAGAAAGGTGTGTAAAGCGGGGCACCAGCGACGTACCAGATGCCTGAGACCCTTGGCGTCTCTAAAACCCTCAAGGTTCCTGGAGATCGCCACTGCTCTCAGGATGTCGCACGCTCCAAATGACCCACAAACTCCTCATCAGAAAGCTCCTTATCCACCCAAATGGGCCAGCCTTGGATCTTCCCAGCGACGAAATCAAAAAAGATGGGAACCACCTCTCGGAGTCCCCGCCTGATCTGGAGATCAAAAATCTCTCTAAGGCCTAGGACTTGAGCGGAACCAACGAAACCTGCTTGTCCAAAAAATACCCAGGCGTGAGTGTATGGAGGGGCTTCACTATGGGACACTTGAGAAAAGAACAGACTAGGTGTGTACCAGGGGTCTCGTAAGAGCAAGACAGAGTGCCCAGTGACCTCATGAGACCCGCTTTGAGCAAAACTAGAGGAGTCCTCGCCTTTAAAAGGGCTGGGAGTACGCTCTCATCTTTTGCGAGAAGAAGAGGAAGCCATTGAAGCAATGGGTGCGATGGAAGTATGAGGAAAAGAAGAACGAAGAGTGGCAGACTGATTGGAAGAAAAGAGGAAAGAGACCAGGGATGGAAGGTTCGGAGAAATAAAGAGATTATGCGAACTAAGGACACAAAAAGTAGCTGGAGGGGACAATATGTGGGAAGACGCGCCAGTTGCCAAAGATTTAATTCAAAGAGGAAGGAGTTATTAGCAGTTATTAATGTAAGTTACGGGGAACGTAAAAGTAGGTGAAAGAAGTTTTATCCTACAACTCAACTGTCACATCCCATGTAAAAAAAAAAAAAATCAAGCTACAAAAAAAAAGGGGAGAAGGTCAGAATATCTGAAGAAGGATCAAGACAAAAGGATCCTATAGAAACTCAACTACTCACGCGTGGGCTGCAGGCAACCCACGAGCTCGGGGGGCTAAATGTTGAGGTTCAAAATTAAACACAGCCCAAGGCCCAAAGAAAAAAATAACACATTGGGCTATCCTATAATGAAGAAAGAAAAGCCCAAAGAATTAGGATCCAAAGACCCATGAAGGAAAAAGGCTTTAAAAAATACACAAAGGAAAAAGGGAAGGCCTAGTTGGCCAGAGTTAGTAAGCCAAAGAAAAAGAAGCCAGGGGGAAATCGGGCTGGGATCCCAGAAAATGCCAGAGTCTAGACGCATAACACAGCCCAAATAAGACCTCAACAGTTGAAGAGAAAAAAAACTGGGTCTCAAGCGCCCAGTCATGCAGTGAGGGATCAGAAAGTATAGAGCAAACATGCATGGACAAAGGAGTTGTATCGCAAGGAACCAAAGATGAGAAAAACAAAAAAGTAGAAGCAGCGGGAAGAGAACTTTCAACCCAGCAGCAAAAGATTCTAGCTATTTGGAAACAATAACAAGAGTGGAAGGTAGGAAAAAAAGCTGAAATCGTAAAGATGACTAAATAGCTAAGATCAACAACTTGAGGGGATCTTGTAAATAGAAAGTCAGCTAGGGACTTTTAGCTTGGTCGAACCAAAAGAAAAAAGCTATGAAGAAAAAGGAAACGACCAGCTCCTAAGCAACTGTTGCAGCATGAGCTCTGAGGGGCAAAAGAGAGAAATTATTAGTACCCTAGAGCCGTAGAAATGCACTATAAAAGGGAGAGAAAACCCAGGTTGAAGGGATCAGATTTGGGGGAAAAAGAATACCATAACAGAGTTGTTACAACTCTGTAAAATTCAAGAAAAACAGAGAAACCTCCCCGGTATCCCAGAAAAATAGCCACTATAGCATATACTTGGATTTTAAAGATTCAAACCTTGCAAGGCTTAAAGGCTCGAATAGCCATCAAAGTCTGTAACTTTTGGTCTTATTTAAACCTTGTACCATGTCTTAGTGAGCACATTGTAAACATAATCCAAGAAAAAGTTAATAAAGTTTATCTCATTAACCTTTGACCTCTAACCATTGTTCTACTCCGATACTTTTACTTCCTTTTTTTTGCATTTTCTTTGCTGCCTCTGTTGTCATTCAATATAGATATTCTTGTTTGTTAGTTTATTTATATTGTAGGAAGTTTGCCCTGTGCACCACTTGGTTCTTAAACAGCCCCATTAGCTGCGGTGAACCAAGCCTAGTCCACCGTACCACAACTATTTGGCCTAGAATCCTCGGGCCTGTGTGCTAAGAAAAAAAGGCACTCTCACAAGGAGCAACTTTGCCTTAACCTTGATCTAATAAACGAGGTAAGAATGAACGCAGAGCAAAGGAAAACAAGGTATAAGAACCTCATGGCCAGACAATATGATGCAATGGTAAAACCCAGGCGTTTCAACATAGGGGACCTCGTCTTAAAAATGGTATCTTTGGCAACAAGAAACCCAGCTCATGGGAAATTGGGACCTAATTGGGAAGGACCCTACAAGGTTATCAATTGCAAAAGACAAGGATCCTACTACTTGGAAACTCTAGATGGTAGGAAATTGGAGCATCCTTAGAATGTTGAACACCTGAGAAGGTATTAACAGTAAAGTCCCAGCCTGGACGAGAGTTGCCTAGGACGAGCAGCTAAAGTTCATTTTAAAGTCTGTTTAAATATAAGCTTTATGCATGTGTTAATTTCCTAAAGATATATTAGTATTTAAAGTTGTGTGTCGTGAGCTATGGATGAGATTATGGAGTTTGTATTTATTAAATTCCCTAATGGCATTAGCTTATAAGCACATGCCTCACCTATGAACAATATTTATGCTACATACATAATTTTGTGTGAATTCTTAGTATTCATATTGTTTTTATTCAAAATAATCCACAAGAAGACTAAAAGCTAAAGCCGAGTAAAATCTCTGGATGCGGAGATGTAACGTCTATAAGCTTCCCTAAGGGTAAAGTAAGGAAAAACAAAGCATATTCATCCAAATGATGGACGAGGTAAAGCCCCTAATGCATCAGTCCTACTCATGGACGAGGAAATGCATGCGTGAATATTTCATGTTAAGCAGGACACCAACTATAATAGTCCAATTATTTGAACGAGTAAAAAGTTAGGCTTCACGGATGGAATGTAAAACTAGCTACCAAGTCTGAGGATGAATAAAAGCTGAGGGAAAAAGTGCTACCATCCCCAAAGACGAGTTATACTTGTAAAATAACTTGTAAAATTCAAAAAAAAAAAAAAAAAAAAAAGAATGAATGATAAGAAATACAATTTCTACCATGGACGAGCTAAGGGTGAAATCAATGTTAAGAAAAAACAACAACATTCGTCCACACAATGATAGAGAAGAAACATTCATTAAGTTTAAAAAATGATAGACAACCATCATCCAAAAACCCTTGTTAAATAAAAAGCCTAGAAGGCAGTTGTTTAGAAACTCGTCCTAAAACTATGGATGAGATAAATGTACTTGGGTTACAATAAAAAGATCCCCTTACTTCTTCGCACTATGACCTCGTGAGCAATAGCCTCGTCTGATGGTTCAGGACCAAGTCCCCACTTGGCAAGACATCGTAGGGTGACCAAAGAATGAAAATCCCTATCGGCGTAAAGACAAGCCTTGTGGATGCGGTCACGGTGAAATTTACTTAAGAATGGTCGTTTAACACCTGTAAAGCAAATGATAAACAAGGGTTAGAAACAAATAAAAAATAAGATAAAGAGAAAAAAGAAAGATGAAAAAGGAGAGGGACGTACCTTCAGGACAAAGGTTCCCTAAGTCCCCAGAGTAAGGGGCAAAAGGGTCCTTGCCAATGTCCACAAGGTTCCCTACCCAAAAACCGAAGACAAAGATAAATTTTATCTTCTAATTCTTGTCAAATGAGGCCAAAGACTTGATTAATCTATAATCTTTTCCCCTAGTTGTGAATTGGTAAAAGCCAAGAGATTGATTTATTTTTAAGGGTTTGTAACAAAAGAGGAACTTATCCACAGTAAAAGGACAGACCCTTCCAAATACCTCTTTCCACAAAATTTGCATAGAGATAACTAATCTTCACGCATTAGGGTTGAATTGACATATACCTAAACCTAACCTAACCAACAACTCTCTAGCGAATGCATTCAAAGGCAACTTAAAGCCCCCCAAGAAATAAGCCTCATAAATGCCTACTCCAAAACGAGGATTGCAGCACCATTCTCCACGGACGGGCAACCTAGGGTTAAGCTCATCCTGGATCTAGTACCATGTCCTAAGATTGTTAAGCCTTTGCTCATTCATTTTAGAATGAATACCTACAGTACAACTATAAATGGTCTCCTCTTCGTCCAAAGGATTAGATGGAGGGACACTAGATGGGGAGCCAGCTTGGGAACCAGATGCTTTCCTAAGTTGTTCTTGGATAACTTCTAAAGGAAGCCCAAGGACACTAGAGGTATATCCCTCGTCCGTAGAACTCCCCTCACTACTGTGACTACTATCACTAGAACCACTATCACTGGTTGTATCATAATACTCGTCTATAGCTTTCTCTGTACTATTGCTAGACGAAGAAATAACAGTTTCAGACATTTTTTGGAAACCAAAAACCTAAAGACAAGAAAGAATAGAATACCTGGCTCTAGATGAGAGAGGACCATGGACGTAGAAAGACTTCTTGTCGAGGCTCTAGACAGAGGAAAATTTCAGAAAATGTAGAGGGTAGAGGAGGTATTCCATTATTTATAGGTAGCTAACCTAAGCACTTGAAACAACACAACCAACCAGGAAATGACACGTGGCGTACTCCTCGAAAACATGAATCGACATAACTTGTCACCAACAGGACAGTGACACGTGGCACATTTAATCATTGACACAAATTCACTCGTCCAAGGAAAATAAATTGAGGGCATGCGTTTCCTTAGACGGCCCGTGGACAAAGGGGTAACTGATGGTGCATGAGAAATCACCTAACTCCAGACTTGTTCACGATGGTCGTCCAAGGGAAACTATACAAATAGACCACGAGTAGAGAAGATTGCTAATACAACATACTCGTCCAAAGAGGAGATCGTCCGTCCAAGAAAGGTTTGGACGACCTCCTTACATTCCATGGACGTCTTTCCTAAACGAGCTTAGGACGAGCTTGATACTCGGCACGAAACATAATGATCAAAGTCCTTTACCATAAACCATTTCCAAATAACGGTTACAAAGAGCAAGTTTATGTAACTTCCATAGCAGTTATGGAAGTTACCTTCGAGTCTTCTGAACTCCTCAATATTAGGAGCAGTTGCCAAACCAGTAACTATTCCAAACTGTGTGCTATATAAGCATTCATCTACAAAAGGGTAAGTCATTCAGACACTTCCATAAAAATTAGAATTCCAAAAATACTGACTTTACCATCGGAGGATTCTTGGCCGTTCTTCCTCGGTCTCCTCTAATTTTGTGTTTACTTTTTCAGGACATTACCAATAACCTTAAGATCACCAACGTTCGAGACATTCGGCCTACTGATTTCCTTGTGTTCATCAGAAATATATAAGGCTTATTTTTAAGAGTCGTCACACACAGATACAGAGACCAAGAGACTTATTTTCTCTGTGTGAAGCTACTACGTTTGTACACCATAGGGTTTTGTAACCAATTACTTCTAGATCTTCATTGTTGATGAAGTGAAGAACTTTGCAGCCAACAATATCTATTCAAGTTGCTAAAATTAATAACGTATTGGGATCTGTGCAAAGGGTTAGTCACAAAATAGAGGTTTGTGCATCAAAGAAAAGAAGGCTACTACAAGATCAAGTCTAATTGGGTATTGGAGTAAAGGTTCAACTGTAGGTTAGTATTTTGGGATAGGCCAGGGTAGTTGGTAAGATGCCTTATACTTGTAACCGTTTGATTGTTGATTTGTGGATTCTTAGGAGTGATGACCTTAAAATCACCCAGGTGGGGTTTTTGCCTTGCGAGGTTTTCCCCATTTGTCAACAAATCACCGTGTCTAATTTATTTTCGGCTATACTTAGTATTTTTGGTGATTTGTTGCTACCTTCGCGATTTGCATGAAATTGAACTTAATTAATCAACTTGGGTAATTGAATTAATTAACTAGGACCAAGCTTTCCTAACCTAACAAGTGGTATCAGAGCGGGCACACTTTGATTAAGTTTTAATCTTTGCTGTGTGATCCATTGACTCCTACTGTTATGGATCGTGGGCAATCTCTAATTATTCCTCCTTTATTTGATGATACTAACTATGCATACTGGAAAGTATACATGAGAGTTTTTTTGAAGTCTTTAAATGAGAAAGTATGGCTTTCTGTTGAAGTAGGTTGGAAGAAACCTAAAAAGCCACCTGCAATGTGGGATGATGCCAAGATCAAAGCTGCAAATTTCAACAGTAGAGCACCAAATGCTCTATTTAGTGTTGTGACCAATGAAGAATTCAAGAAGATCTCTTCTACGGACAATTCCAAGGAAGTTTGAACTATTCTCCAAAATACCTATGAGGGCACAAAAGCTATTAAAAACTCCAAACTCCAAAGGCTCACTACCAGTTTTGAGGAAATAAGGATGGACGAGGACAAGTCATTTGATGAATTCTATGCCAAGCACAAAGACATAATGAATTCTATCTTCAATCTTGGAGAACAGATTCCAGAGCCCAAGATTGTCAGGAAGATCCTTAGATCTCTTCCGAAGAGATTCCATGCCAAAATCACTACCATCGAAGAATCAAAGGATCTTGACTTTATTCCTTTGACAGAGCTGATTGGAAACTTGCAAACCTATGAACTAGGATTAGCAAGGGTTGGCAAGGGTGGCAAAGGCAAGAACATGGCCTTGAAGACTAAGAATGATGATAATGATGAGTCGTTTGATGATGAGGATACCAAGTTAAAGTCATATATCACCAGAAAATTCAAGAAGTTCATAAAAAATGCGAATGTCGAAGCAAGCAAACAATCTACATTCTCTCAATTCAAGTCCCAAGACAAAGGCAAGAGAGAATTCAAGGATGCTGGTCAAGGCAAATTTGTTCCTGCTACACCAAAGTGTTATATGTGTCAAGGATTTGGACACATGAAGCAAGAGTGTCCCACATATCTCAAATCCATTAACAAAAGTAAAGCCTTAGCTGCCACCTTGAGTGATATGGAACTAAGAGCAAATTCTGATGAAAGTGACCAAGATGGGATAATGAGTGCTTTTACATCCACTGTTGAGTCTACTGAGGAAGTAGCAGACGTAATTGATGAGGAAGAAGAGCTAATGGAATCAAAGTTTGAGAAGATGGATGATCAAGATGACATCCACACTGCCTACACCAAGTTGTACAAAGTCTCTGAAAAGTATGAGAAGCTATATAAGCTAGCAACGAGAAAGCTCAGTGAAGTGGAGTTGGAACATGAGGAACTCTCCACCAAGGTTGATGAAGCTAATCAGACCATTGGAGCACTGAGATTTGAGAACAATCTTCTTGTTGAAAAGACCAAGAAATTGGATGCTGAACTATTTTCAGGTTAGAGCACAACTAGAAAGGACTTCAAGTTCCAAGCTGGATGAAATGCTAAACTTCTAGAAGTCTGCATTTGACAAAATAGGTCTCGGATATGATCACTCTCTCTCCTCTTGTAGTACATCTTCCAATGTTTTAAATAGAGTTATTTTTGTTCCACCTGCTAATAATGATAACTTTGAGGTAATTGGGACTAAAATTGGAAATGTGAGTGAGGATAGGAGTGATAAAGGAAAATCTATTCTAGGAGCACCCCTTAAAGTTGGTGAGAAAGAAACGAAGCAGAATAATTATCGCTCCACCAACAAGAAGTCTCAACCTTAAAAGCCTCACTTCTGTCACTACTATGGAGCATCTGGGGCACACTTATCCTAATTGCTATAAGTGGTTAGCCATTCAACAAAGCAATAGTGTGTCATCTCTGGGGAACCAAAATCAACTCCAACTTTCTTTAGCCCTTCTTAGAGAACTTCTTAAGGTGGTCATGCTTCTTTCGAATTTAAATGGGTTCAACTATCCTCCTTATCCATCTGAACAACGGTTCATGTCAAAGAAAGGATCCCTATCTAGATCTCCCATCTAGAAGGAAAAAGATTCTAAGTGATTTCTTCTATTTTTAGATCTCTTGGATGGTTCATGGTGTGGTTTGAGTCAATCTAGTTTTGATGATTTATTTGTTTGTTTGTTTTTACTTTGTTTTAAGTTTTTTTTTTAATTTAAAAAAATCATAAAAATACAAAAATAATGTGTGTTTGTGTATACTGGTACTTGTGTACCTTGGATGGCCTTTAAAACAAAGTTTCTCAACTTTGTATCACTTGTAGCTTAGATGAGCATCGTCATGCACAACTAAGCAATGTAAGTTTTGTGGCTCTTTTATGTGATTTGTATGATTTGGTTGATCTCTTATCTTTCATATCTTAAATCACTTTTTTTGATGGGAATGACTAAAAAATCCTAAGAGAAATGGATAAATAACCATCTCACCATTGAAACTCGTCGATCATATAACATCTATGTGCAATTCATAAAAGCCGTGCTCGGTAAGGTGTAGCACTTGCACAACAAAATAAGGATGTCCAAGCTTGCATAATTGGGTACTTTATTTTCTCTCTTATATGCCCATGCATGATATGCTTAAAAGTAAAATAAGCAAAGAACATGAAAATTAAAAGAATCAAAATGCTTTTAATATGGTTGCAAGCATGTTTATAGGAGATGTGAGAGTTATATGATGTACCTCGAAGGTGATAGTCCCCATTAAACAGTTATGATTGTGTGCGAATATATTTGATCCTCCTATATCATTATTGTCATATGATGAGATACTTATGCTCTCTTGCAAAAGTTTCACACACAACATGCACACTCTTTGCTACTCTTGATATTATTGTACAGGTACAATGTGTTTTGGCCATCACAAGCAATACATATAGTAGTATATGCTCTCTAAATTGTCTAAACTTGTTTTGAAATAAATTTTGATTAGACTTGCTTAGTGTGCTTTTATCTAGGAATGCTTTGCATCTAGAGTTGAGGTTGTGTTTTTATGTTTAATTTTCTCTTTGATTGCTTATTTTGGTGTGTATCTTGTTTGCATTCATCTTGTGTTACTTCCCCTCCTTAAAAATCTATTTTCAGGCATTTTGATAGCAACTCGACATGCCTTGATAGCTTCTCAATACCTCTCAATACATGCCTTTTCTATCAAGGTTTCTATGTTTGTTCTTGATACCTCTCGACAAATAGCCCAATCCATCGAGCCAAATTTTTTGGAGTCTCCATTTCCTCAATAGATGCTCGATACCTCCTTTGATCTATCGAGATTTTTTGCTGTCGATACCTCCTCGATACCTCTCGATCAATTGAGCTTTTGTTCTCAATAGAAGCTCGATACCTCTTTGATCTATCGAGCTGCGTTTTTCTATATATACCTGAGGTCCGATCCGTTTCATTTCTATCTCAAATATCTCAATACCTCTCTCTTCTCTCTTGACCTTAACCCTTTCTTTTCACAAAAAACCTTCTTCCCTCTTCATTTTCGACCTACTCCAAGTCTTGATTTGTTGGTAAGTCTCTCTAATCCCTCTTTCTCATCTTCTTTCATGAATTCATGCATTTTTGTGACCTAGGTTTTAGTTTTTGGGAAAATTCGGGGGGTTTTTTGTGTTTTTGTCAAAAATTTTGGATTGGGTTTTCTTAAAATGATTTCACATGGTCATGCATTGCATTTTATGATCATTATAACAATGTTTCATGCATTCTAGAATTATGTGCTTGATTAAACCCTATGAGTGATATTAGGTTGGATTGGGTTTCTACCTATGATGCAATTTCTTTAGCACGTAACATGTTTATGTATTATCATGCATTGCATGTTGTGTTTCTTCTTTCTTGTGTCTTATCTTTTGCTGTGATTCTGTGTCTTTCTCCTCTCTCTCTCTCGTTAAGTCTCCTTATCATGGCACCTAAAAAATATGTTCCATCTAAAAACCCAATTTGTCATGGTTCTTCATCTTTTCCCTATGATTTTGTTCAATTCCGTGATAAGAAGGAACAAGATGACTTCTTTGAGAACTTCTCTGACTAGACGATTCATTTGGAACGCCAGGTCATTTTGTCTGACTTCCCAAACACTTCTCTACTTGGTGCATTTAGCTCTTGGGGATGGGCTTCTCTTTGTGAGAAACTCTTGAGGTGTCCCGACATGTTCATATAGGAGTTCTACTTCAACATGCATGCCATTGATACCTCTGTATCTAGGTTTACTACAGTATTTCGAGGTACACATATTGTAGTTACACCAAATCTCATTTCCAAGGTACTATGTGTCCCTAGGGCGGATCATCTAGATTACCTTAATCATCGTCGTTTATCTTCCATCTCTAAAGATGAATTGGCCTCACTCTTCTGTGAGAAGGCCATGTTGTGGGGAGGTACCCTAAATTTCTCCACATTCGAGTTTGCTAAGGGTCCACGAATCCTTAATATGGTGATGAACTTTGTTCTCACTCCACAGTCACACTATAACATAATCACTGAGCCTCGTGCTCGTTTCCTTCTATCTCTCATGGAAGGTCTCTCTATAAACTTTCTATCACACATGATAGTATCTATTCTAGATTGCTATCAGAACATTGCTACACGTGATAAGTTCATCTTTCCTTCAGCTATCACGCGCATCCTCACACATATG
Organism: Quercus wislizeni; assembly: GCA_023055345.1. Taxonomy (NCBI): domain Eukaryota; kingdom Viridiplantae; phylum Streptophyta; class Magnoliopsida; order Fagales; family Fagaceae; genus Quercus; species Quercus wislizeni. The sequence continues at coordinate 1,996,591 of JALGQJ010000027.1, forward strand.
CACATCACTATTCCTCATTCTCCTCTCTTCCATGTCATGGGTGCCATAAGTAAGGAGTCTATTCGAAGGAGTGCAGCACAGCTTGCTATAAAGTGGCCTTATATAGAGACGACGAATGCAACCTCCTCCTTATCTACCCCTTCTTCCTCCTCTAGGGCAGATGTCTCTCTTGCTGACATAATGAAGCAACTTCAGCACATGCGTGCTAATTTTGGTAGTCATCTTGACCATATTTTTGATGAGATGTGTCAGATGAATACCAGGATTGGTTGCATCACCTGTCACCAATCTTGCCTTGGTGGTTTTGCTCCCTCTCCCTCACCCGAGCTAGCTGAGTCTTCTTCGGATGGTGGAGATGATGATGGTGATGATGCTTCTTGCTTCGAGACCATTGATGAGATGATTGTCTCTTAGTGATTCACCCTTTGTCACTTGTGACAAAAATGGAGAGTAATTTTGTATATGAGAGTAGTTTTTTTGTTTGGGGGAGTGCTAGCATAGGGATAGACTAGTTAGAGGGAGAGCGTGTTTTGAGGGATGTAATGAGGTTTTATTGTATTGTTTCTCATTTCATGTACCATGGTCTTGTGACCACTTTTGACGTACATTATATTCTTTTAATATATGATGATGTATGTTCTTTTCTTCACCTTTGTCTCACATGTGTTGTTTCTTTTCTTTCTTTATCCACATGTTTCTTGTATACAACTTGTCTATGTTTCACACTTGATGCCTTGATGAATCTTGTTTAAGTGTTTCAGTTAAATAGGTTGCAAGTCTACCATGCCATGATCTCTTTTTTTTCAAAAGATTTTCAAGAATTTGTTGTAGGGTTAGACTTATGTACTTTTGTAAATTATGGAATAGTTGTACTAGACTTCTCTCATAATTGTTGTTTGTAGTTTTGTCACAGATTGCCAAAGAGGGAGATTGTTAGGGTCATATTTTATTGTAATTGGCTAATCCTTTGACAAAATGCACTTTACTTGTAATTGGGTAGATCTAAGATGAGTTTATTACTTCAACAAACATGTTGTGCAATTCAAGTATCAAAGACATTAAGATTGGTCCAAGAAATAAGTGAAGAAAAGCTGTCCATTAAGTCTTGATAGATAGCTCGATAAATGCCTGTTATCGAGACTTAATGTAAAGCTCGATAGATAACTTGACAACAACTTAATTTATCGAGAATTACAATTTCAGTATTTCCAGATCTGAAATTCAGCCTAGGCTTGTGAATATGTTTAAGATTTCTTTTCTCATAATCCTAGACATATATAAGGCTTATTTTTAAGAGCCGTCACACACGAATACAAAAACCAAGAAACTTATTTTCTCTGTGTGAAACTACTGCGTTTATATGCCATAGAGTTTTGTAACCAAGTGCTTCCAAATCTTCATTGGTGATGAAGTGAAGAACTTTACAGCCAACAACATTTGTTTAAGTTGCTGGAGTTAGTCACATACTAGAATTTGTGCAAAGAGTTTGGTACAAATTGGAGGTTTGTGCATCAAAGGAAAGAAGGCTACTACAAGATCAAGTCTAATTGGGTATTGGAGCAAAGGTTCAACTGTAGGTTGGTATTTCGGGATAGGTCAGGGTAGTTGGTAAGATTCCTTATACTTGTAACCACTTGATTGTTGATTAGTGGATTCTTGAGAGTGGTGATCTTAAAATCACCCGGTGAGATTTTTTCCATGCGAGGTTTTCCCTATTTGTCAATAAATCACCGTGTCTAATTTATTTTCCACTGCACTTAGTATTTTTGGTGATTATTTGGTGCTTTCACAATTTGAATGCAATTGAACTTAATTAATCACCTTGGATAATTAAATTAATTAATCGGAGCCAAGCTATTTTAACCCAACCCTTTATATTTAATGGTAGAAAATTGTTATAAATGGTAAATTTAAAAAATTGCTAGTCCTAGACTCCTAGTCTTAAACCTTTTTTTTTTTTTTTTTTAAGAAACAAACACGTTCGCTAATCCTAACTCCTTTGCTTCTTTTATGCGTCTTAATTTCAATTTTAATAATCATAGTGCTGAAAAAAGACTCATGATTACATTTTTCGCACTATAAAATCTCGAATTTTTCTTTTTGTTTACTTTGTCTATCCCTTTGAAAAGGTAAAATAACCATACTACAAACTCAACCGTACTAATTACTACTTACTACACACTCACTTATTTTTTCCTAAATTTACAAAAACCATATATTTTACAACTCAAGGGAGTAAAACTAAAAAAGAAAAAGAAAACCACGGTACAAAACTTTGTTTTTGATCAAACAACTTCAACTGCAGTACTGCAATGCAAGCCAGGCAAAGACTCTAGCAAATCAAAGGTTAGCATTGATGCCTTAGGCTTTGGCTGGCGGTATGAAAATGCCAAGGGCATTGTTGTTGGTTTTATTCTCTCACATGTACCAAGCCACTTAGCTTGCATGTATTTGTGCTTCCTCCATGGCCCCAAATGCATTTTCTTCTCCTTCATGCATTTTTTGGCAGCCGAGCACAAAATCTTAATTAAGGCTCCCAATCTTTCCGATTTCCCGATGAATACTTCCGGTAGCCGGCTAATTAATTGGTTGTACTCTTCACTAGCTCTTGCCATCTCAAACTCTGCTCGAAAATTTAACTCAATTACCACTCTCACAACTCCTTTCTTAGGATTTGAGTTGTCCAAAACTTCCAAATAAGTGTGCTCCCCTGGAAAATTGCAAGACCAAATTTAGTCACTTATTTATTTAGCATAGCATATTAATAACATTGCAAAACATGTATTTGATATTTAATAGACTTGGATGTTTATCTCATTTCAAAATTTCATTCCCTAGTTGCACAACAAATTTATTAAGTAGTTCGAGAATATGCTCATTTCCTTTTATATATAGATGGGCCTTATAATGAGTGGAATCCACCCCTGCGTGGGAGGAGAATTATAATCCTAAAGTACTCTTAATAACCCAATAGCACATTAGTAGTGGGTTTTTTTTTTTTTTTTTGGGAGAAAGCATTGGGGGTGGTATCTAATCTAAGCAATATAGTTTTGGCCCCACTTAATGGACCACATTGGTAACATAATTAGTGATCAATTGGAACCAGTATTTGATGATTCAGAAGCAAATCATGTATTCATGAATTTCATTTAATGTTTACCTGATGGGATATCTGGTGAGCTCTTCCACTTGGACTTGCAAAGGGCACAATTGTAGCCAACATTTATAAGCCGTTTACATACTTCCCTTCTTAGGCAATTCCGGCAACCTTTGGCCACTGGTCTTGAACACAAACATTGATTATCTGCCGCACAAAATTCCCTTAGTGCCTCTTTTGTAGCTTGCCGGATTTTGGTCTCAATTGAACTAGTCCTATATAATGTTCCCTGCATAATACACAAAGATTTTTCATTATAAACCATTTCAGCCATATGTAATGAACTCAAATCTTATCACTTCACAATACATATATCTACAATCTATGCTAAAAGATCCTTCTTAATGTTTCAGACAAATTTCCAAGATTCAAATCTCCCTTCTGGGCCCCTCGAATTACATAAATAAAAAGGTACAATCTACATATCATATATGAAATTTACCTGGAGGGTTTGTTCTTGTTGTTTCCAGAAAGCCTTATTCTCTTCAACATTGTAAGAATTTTCATCATCTTCATCATCATAGTTGTCAGAGTAGGATGAATTTCCTGATAAATTCTGACCTTCTTCCATAAACCCAAAAACCATGTCTGCAAAACTTGCTTCTTCATCGGAAGATTGGACAAACTCGTCGGAGCTCCGGCGAGTGGACCGCATTCTAGCCATTTCAAAGGCCATGGAATATTATGTAAGAATCACTCTACGCTATTCCGAGAAAAGCAAGTGCTTAAGTTGAAAGATGGTCTTCACTCTTCACCAAAAATGGCACCTCCATTTATAGTGAGAGTTTTTGGGTCCTCATTTTGGGACCCACAAGTCCTAGTTGGCAACACGAGATGCCGCGAATATAAAATGTACATGTCTGGTTAATGCTTACGTGGCAAGTCACTCTTGGGAGAAGATTAGGTTGTTTTCCGACAGCTGTGCAGATGATACAGCTAGTTCCATGTCAGCATGATCAATGATGTTTTAGATTGGAAACTATTCGGATAATACCCGAATATTTTATTTTTATGCGTAACAATTTTTACTACTTCCACTTTTCCGGTCTCTTCTTCTTTTTTTAATTTCCCAATAGTAATGATTAGATGATTAACAAATTGACGAGGGTCTTATCCTAACCTTAGTGTGTGGGGACAAACTCAAATGAATTGAGTAATTACTAATTTTAGAGGGTAATATTAAGTGCACACTAATTTCACAACATATTTAAGATAATAAATGTTACTAGTTTTAATTTGAGTGTATTATTGATAGAAATTTTTCATCGATCAATAATACTTTACCTCTTATAATTTGTCGTGAAATTACTATGAAAATATTGTAAATGTGATATTTCTAATAACTTACTATATTATTATTAAGTAGGTGGAATGATTGGCATGAAGGACACGTGGTCTTATCAGTAAATGTTAATGGCTTGGCTTATCCAATTGGAGGGGGGACCTACTAAGTGTCCAAATTAAATTGGTTTGGTAGCATATTCCATTCATAATGTCTTGTTCATCCAAAAAAAAAATAAAGTTCACCAAAAATTCATAATGTCTTGTTCTATAATATAATATTAGTGAGCATTGGGATAATTATTACGGGTTATTCCAAATTATGGGTATGTTTTCATTTCATGACGAGGACCAAAACACCCATTAATTAAAGCATATTTCACGTGGATTTGACCAATTCCTAGGTGCTTAACTCGCCAATGGTTTTGGGGTTAAGCTGTTTAGGGGCCACCGCTCTCCGAGTCACAAGCACAAACCGAACCAACTTAGAAGTTTCTTTCTTCGTTTTTGGGTTTTAACATTTCAAGTTTTATAATCTTTATTTAGTGTTTGTTTTAAATTATTGTTAAGAGATTTGCACCAAATAATCGTTTGATGCTTACCAAATGGCATGGATAACGGGATAAGTATCTTTTCTTTTTCTTTTTTCTTTTTTAAATGATCAACGTGTGAAAGCATACCCGTGTGAACTGTAAAGATCTTCAAATAAACGCGAGAGAGAGAGGTATATAATAGGCATACATGTTTCTGTAACATCAAATTATTAATACCTAGAGTTTTTTTTTTTTTTATAGAAAAACCTAGAGTTTTAATATGTATACATGTTTCTGTAATATCCATTTATTAATACCTAGGTGTCTTATGATGAAAACTTAGGATACGTTTAGTACACTAAATGTGGATTATAACAGGAATGATAATCTTTATTATCGAGAATAAAATGTATTGTAATTAAATAACTAAACATATTCATTAATTTGGTTGTGAATTGCAATATTAGAATAAAACTTATGATCTGTTTTAGAAAATATCTCATTCACACAATTATATTTCCTAGAAAATAATATATTTTAAATTTTAGAGAGATGAGTAATTCTTTGATATTTTTATTTCCATAATTGTTAGATAAATATGAAAAGTTTATTTATTTGGAAATGTATTAATGTTAGAAATTATTACATTTACTAAGGAATAGTTATTACAATCCTTTTAAGGAAAATTATTGTGTACTCTCAGAGTATCATAAATGCGTATTCCCTCCTCTTACATAAATAGTGGGTCTCACTAATTAAATTCATGATGGGACCCACCATTTATGTGAAAGCGGAGAATTCGTATTTATGGTATTCTAGGAGTACTTGATAATTTTCCCTCTTTTAAAGAGGAATAGTTATTCTTCATTTTAAATAATAGTTATTCATAAGGAATAATTATTCCCTGTAATAAAAACATAACCAAACTATTGAATAGCTAAACTATAGGAATAGCTATTACATTACAGTATCTATTATAATCTATCAAACATGCCCTTATTGTTATTTTTGTATTTGTATCTATAGTTATCTTAAGAGCTAAGACATTTAAAACTTAGATGGTACATTTCACGTTGATTACAGGTTATAATTCGGTCAAGATATATATATTTAAAAGAAGTCACATTTAATAATATAAAATCTTAAGTTCAAGATCGTGTTACACTATGTAAATTTTTGTTACTTACACGTTTCTCTTTGTAATAAAATTGAATGAAATTTTTTTGTACTAATATGATTATTTTTTTAGGGGAATCAATATGATCCATAATTTTTGTACTAAAAAGTTTTTTTTAGGGGAATCAATATCGCCATAACCATATATTTTGTACATAATTTTGAAGTTTACACATTTTAATAAATAATATTTAATTATCTTGTTATATTGCAAGCAACTAAGAGGGTATAAGAAGACAATATAATTCAATGATAAATTTATCAAAAATGAAATCAAATAACATAATGTAATATTGATAGAAGTTACAAACTTACAATAGATATAACTTGAATCTAACTCGAAATTTATTGTGTGTATCAATTGTTAATCCCTATTTGAATCACCATCCTTCTATTTTAGCCATATAAAGAGCTTTGCCAACATAATGGCATAAATGAGCTTTGTAAAGTAATGAATTAATACAATTTGACCTAACAACCTACGGCCATATGAGAAAACCAAAGCCGCTACATCTTTGATATTATAAACTTTTTGTTACAATGACCCTAAATATAAGAGCTAACCCAATGCTAGCATGAGTGTGCAATATACTTGGGCCATTGCATCTTCAACACAACCTATAATATTTTTAACACCGGTACTCCTTAAAACTCAAAATCGAAGTTCTGAAGATGCTTGAAGTTTGGAATATGCGCTTGTGAAGATGCCTTAAAGATAGCCATGAATAACTAATTAACTAGATAGAATGTATAATGGGTCGGGCACAATCTGGAATGAATACTGCAAAACGATGCTAGTGACAATAGACAACGATGATGAATGAATGTTAGAATATAGCTACAGCCTACAAAGTCCTGAGAATGGCTAAACCTGTGACCAAATAGTGGTTGCTAAGGCCAAAGGACAATTACATTGATGGCACGAGGAATATTGGTGAAGGACAATGTCGTGATGAAACAAGTGAGTGAGTTGGTTGATTTCACATAAATTGAACCCTAAAATAATGAGTGATGGTCTAATTGGTGTGACTTTTGAGCTTGAAATAGGAAAATGGATCTCAACAATGGTCAAGAGGTCAATGCCGATCAACAATGATCGGTGACTGTCAATGACAGCTGGCAATAGTCAACGATGGCAAGGGTTTGACGTGGTGTTGACGTAATAGTAGGTTAGACGTGGCCAGCTGAGGAAATGACATGTGTCGAAATACCAGGGATGAGGTGGTAATAAATGTGTTGTGTTATATAAGCGGTGATTCAAGAGCAATCAAAAAATCTTTGATTGATGGCAAAATAGAGGCTTTAAAGGCTAAAATATGAGGAAAACAAATCTGAAAAGTGTCAAGACAGAGGTTGACAATGACAAATCGAACAATGGTTGGTACTAGTACTGAGCCGAATGATGATTTGTGGTGACTGAGTCGAGTGGTGGTCGATAATGGACTTCTATAACCTTAGTGAAGGCCAAACAAAAAAGTGACTTACATACAATGTTTAAAATATAAATAAAAAAAGAAAATAAAAAAAGATATATATATATATATATATATATAGAAGAAAAGAGAGAAGAAGTAAGGAATTAATGTGATTTGGCTTGATAATCTAAGTGTCTAATTCTTGCCTAAATTTGTTACATTTTTCATATTTAGAACTATTTGTTTAAATGGACCCTAAATTGGTATATATAAAAACTTTCCTTCTACCAAGTACTAACATTTCCCATCCAAAAAAAGAATGTACTACCACGCACCTACAATACACTTGACCTCGTGAACTATAATATCTTTTAACACAATTCACAAATATTTTCAACAAACCCAAGAGTCCATCTGGATAGCAGCCATCAAATCCCACATTTCAAGCATGTTATATTAGAATCTTGTAAATATCTTGGATGCATAGACACTTTATTTAGGATATCGTATTTGTGTTATGTCCATGTCGTACCCATGTCATAATAATGTCCTATCTGCCATATCATGTTATAATTTTTAAAAAATTGTTTGTGTTGCCGTATCGTACCCATACTAATACCCATGTCCGCATCTGTATTCGTACAATTATTTAAATCCACTTTTGGGTTAATGTGCACAAAATTTATCTAATATTTTCACCCTGAACCTCTCTAAAAACAGAAAAATAAAGAATTTCAGTTCTTTTTCGGTAGATGAAGTAATTTCTAACTCAACAACTTCGCTATTAATTCTAATAGTAACAATTCATCGTTTATGAGATAAATATAAAAGGATAGCAAATAAGTTGTCCAGTCACCATGCACCTACAGTTACAGATTACGCAGGAGTAGGGACCTGAATTGACCACCTTCAAAAATCAGTGCCAGAAATAATATTTTGATCTCCCAACTTCACCTCGTTTTGATGTTGATGGCCTTCCCCCAGAAAATGAGAGACCCAAAAAAGAATGAATAGATGCTTGACTGCTGTTGAAAAGGGCCGCTTATATTGAATGTGACCATATTCCATATATTTCGTTTAGGAAAATTATGTTTTTATATTCATTATTCATGTACACTTTACATCGTAGAGTAAACAAATGTGTACAATATTACGCAAACATATAATCGCCCTAACGTTTACCTTTCTTTAGATGTTGTAGCTTGTAGGTAAGTCATAATTGTGATTCTGATTGAAGTTAGGCTTCCTCTGTTGTTCTCAAGGCATATTCGCATATATCACCTGTACAAAGATATATATTCAAGTATGGCATGCGGCATTTGCAAGAATACATGAATGAAGCTAGATTCATAGCCTGGGAAAGCTTATGATCGAACTTGTTACTGGTAAAATGTCACATTCTTGCACCATAAAAAGGTCTGTGAAGTTGTTATATTCTTTATGTTGTCTCCATTTGAAAGTTCGTAGCTTGAAGTACAGCCCAATTGACCCCCAAAAAATAATTTTCTTTGATACAAAACTTATCTGCATTATTTTTAAAATGGAGCTTCCTCTTTCATGTTGCGTAAAGTGGGTGTATATAATTTCCACCCAGCTTGTGGAAAATGATATTTGATCTAGATCAACACAAGTTGACAATTGACATAACCATTTTCTACTTCTAGATATACATGAAATAAAATAAATCCCTTGTTCATTGCAACACACAATGTTATTAAGATGTATTAGAGTTACAGTACTGAAACAAAACATATTAATCTATCTTTATTTTTAAGAAAAGGATTGACATGAGAGATACATAATTTATGAATACTGTTACAAAAGCTGAGTATAGATTATTGTAAATAAGCTTTTCTGATTAACTAAGCAGGTAGACTATAGGTAGCCGAAATTAAACTCTTTAATTATTGGACCTCAACAGCATAATGTACAATTTTCACATTAATAAAAGAAATTTCCTGGACTTTTGAGTCTTGCTAAAGGACACTTTGACAACTAGCAGTATAAAAAAGATCTCCATAAAAGTAAAAAAAGAAAGAAAGAAAGATATACTAATACAATCAGAGTGCAAACATGGATTGGGATATTTGTTATAAAATTTTGATGACAGGGAATCCCATGAAAAGAAAACCTTAATAAATTACAAAATTGTTTCCACCATATCTTAAGCTGATATAGTTGAAAGATTAGAATTCACTTGTCTTTTCCCTTTTGTTCCCTTTATACCAATCTCTAGTCTTTTTCCAGAGATACATTTGAAAGATCATGATTACCTCACCCTTTGCCTATATTAAATTAGCAAGAAATGTGGGGGATTACCAACCAACAAATAGATGACACAAACTACCTGGCATCTTCGACTTTGAAATCAGTAATAAGTGAATCCACAATGCTGAGTGTGAATCACGATGAGCTCTAAAAAACTAGATAAAACCTGTACTGATCATAAAGATAAGAACAGATTTATATTGTTCACAAATAGTTAAAGCGCAAATAAAATATCAAACACGTCGCTATATGATAACTGTGTTTATATGTACACTCCCATGTTTTCCACACAAAAGTTGCATTTTTTGAAAAGATCTATACAAGTTTTAAGCCTAGCTCCACCAACTTTGCAGAAAATCAGCAACTTGATGATTCTTAATTGAATATGTATAGAGGAGACACGGAAGGACACAGCTCTATATAATTTAACCTACGCTAATAAAAACTTTTGTTTGTGGATATGAAATCATTAAAAAGCATAGATCACTCACAATAGGTGAGCTTTTCAATCCAAGAACTCTTTCAATGGCACTGGCATATTCCATTACATTTCTGACTGTCTAGTGTCTACCAAAAGAGGAATTTATTCTTGTGCAAAATCATATGCAAATTAATTGTTCACCTTCTTCGGTATGACAATAAGCACTTATATCTCGATTATAAATCATCCCATTGCTGTGATAGCTGCCAGCACTCAGTTGATTGTACTTTCATTTATCATGAATAGAACTTTAAATGAGTTGAGTTGAATTAACTATTAAAAAGTTCAAAACTAGTTTGTTTAATTTAATTTCAAACATAAACCAAGATTGGGTTCATCACCAAATTAAATTATATGTTCAAATTTAATTCATTTTCTTTGTTGAGTTAGCTCAAACTTGTTCACAAGGTACTTAATTGATTGAAATTTTCATTCCTTATACAAAAATTAAAATACGATTAAAATTTTTCACTCCTTAACAAATATATGCTAATAATTAATTACTAATTTATTTTTGAGTTTATATTTTTAAATTTATGTTGAACAATTTTCATCCATGAAATTGTACAAATTATATTATCTAACCTTGATTTTTAAAAATCATATTAACTAACAAAATTGGCTATTTATATTATCAATTAATTACAAATAACAATTTGATATCTTTTATATTTATTTACAAACTTAAATAATCCAAGTCTACAATATTTATGAATAGCATGGTTTAATTTACAGGTCTAAATTCATGAATCACTCTTACAAGAGTCTCAAATACTATCATATTTACTCTTGATTTCCTAAATATAAAAATAACAACAATCAAACCGTAGTCATAAAGTTTTGGACTTAGCTATGGATTTTCAACAAACTAGTTAAAGCCAATTATATATATTATTTTCCATCATTTTATTCTATTCAAAGTAATATTCTCTGTTACTTCATTAATTAATTTGTAATTTTTTTTTACTACTTCTTGATGTTATTTTTGGTCTTCTTATACATTTTTTTTCGTTCCCTTAACTTGAATAAAGTTACACTTTCTCACCAGTGCATCAAGCGCTCTTCCTTAAACATGACAAAATCATATTATTCGCCCTCATATTTTCATCAATAGGAGGCCACTCATATCATGAAGTAAATTTCCTGTTTTAGAATCCTCTCTCTCTCTCTCTCTCTCTCTCTCTCTCTCTATATATATATATATATATATTTGTATTTCAACTTATCCATATTCTAAACAATCTCATTTAAGCTATATTCATTTTATGAATATATTGCTTCTTAACCTTTGCAACATTCAATACCATCGAACATAAGGTACTATAATTGTCTTACAAAATTTTCCTTTTTTTTTTTTTTACAATCACACAATATTCCTAATGTGCTTCTCAATTTTATTCAATACTTTGCTCTTATCATATAATTCACATCATCTTCCATCCTTCTATTTTAATGAATTATTCAAGCTATCAATCGTGAATACTTGATATTATTCTCTATTATCAAAAGCGTTAGAGACGTTGGTTTCTGCGTAGCTACGCATTACCGCATATCATTTTCAGCAACATAGATCCCATTTCAAATAGAAGCATGTACATGTACAACATACTATTCATAAATCATAATCATTTGAAAAATACAACTTTAGCTGGTAGTCGTTAGATTGCGTTTAAAAATAATACTATTTTAATAAGCTGAAAATTACTATTTTAGTAATAAGTCACTGTCTTAGAGTGTGCATAGTTTTCTATCACGGTTCCTTGTGTTATGCTTAGACAAATTGATATGATGACAATCATTTTGCTTAAATTTCTGATGAAATGACACTTTTCTCGACCATTCTGTAGTTTTATATCTCTTTCAATTGTAAATTTAGTGAAATTACAAAAATGATTAATCCAGACCATATATATAAGTTTCACTCTTGTAATTCTCTTGAAGGAAAGAAATAAATTAAGTTATAGACAATAAAGATAAAATACCAAAATCCCCAACAATTTTACATCTCTTTTACATGCAACTTTTCAAAGATAAAAAGTAATATGTCGTTCTTTTACACTACAATCAAACCAATATTCTCATTCTATATTATTATTGTTACAGTAGATGAGGCATAAAATAATTTGACTCACCAGACAAACATTAATACAAGTACTATTAGTTGGAGCATATGGAGTAAAGAATAGTTTTTTTTTTTTTTTTGGGCTAGGTAAACGTCAAATTCCATCATTTCCATATCTGTAGCAGCGTGTTTTATAATTGTGCACCTACCACTTGGCAAAAATAAAATAAAATAAAATAAATCTTTCACTGTTATGAAAACGACAGATATATCTATATTCCTTTTCATATTATGAAAAAGTGACAATTAATAATAATAATTATTATTATTAAAAAAAGGATTAGGAAAATAATATCAAGACCTTTACGGCATGGTAGCCTTAAAGAAAGTTTTCACCACCCCACGCCACCTCATATTCTCTTTCATTACTGAGTGCTCTATCCTTATAATATTACAAAGTTGCTAAGTGAACTATTTTATGGATCATAGATAATTTGGCAGCATTGTAGCAAGCGGCAAGTGGCATTGTTAAAATAAATTAATAAAGAATGTAGACAAAATAATCCGCGTATTTTTGTATCTGTAACTGTATAATAGAGCACCTTTATATAAAAGCACGAGAAAGTGTTGTACAAGTAATAGATGTGCATAGTAAGTAAAGTAAATTGAGTCTTAGTTCAATGGACTAAGCGTGTACGTGTATAGTAAATATATATTAACAAAGAAGATGAAAGAAATTCATGTAAATTTTGACATTAAATTTGTTGCTAGTTGTTAGATAATGGAGTAGTTCATGAAAATCAATGAGTTCGAACTTCGAAGTTATGTTTGGTTTCACCCTCCTTTGTCTTCTTACTAGTACTATTATTTGTTATCTATAATTTATTAATGAATTTATACTCTTTAAGTACTTTTGGATGGAGAAAATGGGGACAGAAGATAAGAAGAGGAAAAAGGACGAGACAAACACACTGAGATATATATAGCTAGGTTATAACATTAATTACAAACACATTATATAAGTTAATATACATGAGATGCATTGCCTGGTGCCTGAGGAATTAACCAACAGATTAATATTGCATGTGGATACAAAATTAAATTAAATTAAAATATTTTGTAAATGCTATCTCCCTAGCTTAAACTATAACAAAAAGTTAATCTTAACTAATTAAAAAAAAAAAAAAAAACCTAGAATAAGGATGATTAAAAATCTTGCTGATGGTATGATCCAGATTTCAAAAGACAAAATAGTAAAAGTAAACATCCAATGTTTCATTAAATTAACACATGTACCCACAAAATGGGCTTTTTATAAAGTATCGGTTTGTGGTACACCTAAGGAACCCACATCATCACCTTTACATTAGTATATATTTTCCCATTATCTGTCTTTAGACATTAAGATAATTATAAGGCACAACTTTGCTGAGAGAGAGAGAGAGAATCTAAGGTGTTTCACCTTTAGAGGGGTGTTTTGTCATACACATACAAACATACAATGTAAGATCCTATAGAAGATATAGATATCATTTGCAACTTGATACCTAGTTTAAGTTTCCTAATAAACTATGCAGAGTAGGAAGAAAAACTCCTGATTTAGCATTATACGTATTGATCTGAGTAGTATACACAGCACCATACATGCATATGTGATATATATAATGGACTACATTTATATGTATATTACGACATGTATATATGTATCTGTGTATTTTTTTTTTTTTTAATGGAATATCAGTGTATCTATTAGTTGGTCTAACCCTAATGATTGTTCTTAGAAATGACAAGGTTTGGTTTTAGAAACAAAATAAAGGCAAATAGGAATAAGGATAGATGGGTGAATTGGCAATGGATGAGAGAGACTTAAAATTTATTTATTTTGATGAAAAGAGAGACTTAAAATTATACTATGTATAGGGGTCCACATATATATGGGTGCAATATCGTTGTGAGAACATGGTTGAATTCTTGGTAAGGACTAAGGACGTGGCAAGCTTAAGTTTTAGATGAGATATATACTAGGAAACATCTCCTAATGGTGAAGTTGAATTCTTTTGAAATGAATATATTCTTTCTGAGTGGACAGCTTGCCACTCTCTCTTTCAGTGATCAGAGAATTATTTTATTGCCCATGTGATGTTAGCATATGATTGGCCTAGCAAGTATATCACGTTTCTGTAATACCAAGTCAGTAGTTGTTTTAATGTTTCATCTACCAATAAATGATTGATACATGTCTCAAAAAAACACATCAGTTTACTCCACTAGGTACATAAACAGTCAAAATAATTGTCTTCGTACTAGCTTGAAGTTATCAGTACTGAATAAATAATTAAATATAAAAAATATCTGCAAAATATCTGTGAAAAATCAGTGCATAAAGATCACAGGAATAGTGGAGGCCTCGACTACGCTATTCTCATCCCATCCAAATAGCTTAATACATTAGGGGTGAATGCGGTCCAGGTAGTGCTCAGTTCTCGTTGACCCCAAAATGGCTTAATTGAGCAAGAGAAAAATGTAAAGCAAAATGACAATTCCAGAATCATTTCCAATAGGTAATTATGAAGTAAGAGATTAAAAGAAATAATATCCATAATGAGTACGAAGCAAAGTTGGATAATATGGTAGCTCAGAGAATAACTGATGTGGATTAAGGAGCTACAAGGATGAGGGAAAAACCAATATGAAAGAAATTTTAGCAGTACTGAGGACTTCATTACCTAACAACAAAACTAGACATTAATTATAAAGTATGCCCCTCGATTTGATTTGTTATGTCCAAATTAAGCTTTCAAAGTTAGAAAAAGGGGCAAAAACGTTGGATCTATTTGTCAATGTGTATCTGATTAAAACAAATTTTCCTTAACAAGAAATACCACATACTAGAAATGAGGCAGACATCCTCCATGTGAATATAATGCCTGAAAACATCTTACATTATTATGCCATAGAATGTGGACCGAACACTAAGATATAACATGATAACCATCAGTAGCCATTCATGACTAAGCAATTAACATCCACTTAAGGATATATACTTGCTTTTTCTAGAAGCATATATATGGGAAATAATTTTGAGCTGCTGTTACATCACAACACAACTTGGATTGGATTGGATTGGACTATCAAATTACTGATGTGAAAGTCTCCAAATGAATGGTGAACTTAGCAGTGAGAGCATGTGAAAAGCTTCAATGGTTACTGTATGGAAAAGTTAGCAAGAGCAGCTAACTTGTATATAATCTTTCAGAGAGATATTCTAGATATATGTCATACAGGAAGGATTAAGGATATAGAAATCTCATTTTAAGGCTATAACTAAGGATATTTACATTGGGAAATACATGAGGATTAAAGATTTTGCTCTTAATTAGTAGGACCTCTGTCCATAGAAAAATTTCTCTGAATGTCTAAGACACTGCTTAGCCTATTTCCAATGTTCTGATCATATCTATATTGCAAATAATTTTATTCTTGTTTGAGCTTTCTGGATGCATCAAGGCTTCTATGTAGTGTTTGACTAATATGACATTGGTAAATTATTGGTGAGTCCATAGCAGGGTATGAATTACATATTAGTCTATCCCATTAAATTATGTAACCAAGGAAAGCATACATCAACAATAATAAAATATTTAGCATGAAATAATTTTACATGAAAGTGACACAAGCATAATTTAAAGCACAACTGCTCATGGGGAAGAGTTGGGCTTTTATAAAACAAAAGTACATCCATCTGAAAGTAAGAGATCATCGGAAGATAAACCCAAAAGTATATAAGAGAATATGAATGCTTTATTAGTTTATACATATTTTTTACATCCAGCTTCAATGAAAAGTGTCAAAAAAAGTAATTTTTTCTTGTTCTTTTTTTCTTTTCTTTTCTTTTTTTCTTTTTTTTTAATACAGATTAGTTAACAAATTGAGACTTTTATGAGGATAGATTTTTATAAATAAAAATCAATGCAATATGAAGATAAAGTTAAAGCACTACCTACCTAAAAAAAAAATTTAAAAACGATCTACACTAAGTAGTTACTGCCATGAAGAGATGACAATGAAATCCCAACAATAAAATAATGCTACTTGACTAGACTTGCCAAACCCACCCTGCAGTTATGATCACACTTATGGTTCCAGCACAAGCCATGCCTAAATAACCATGGTTGAAGAAAATCAAAATATTCAGGATTCCAACCGTAGAATGACATCAAAATAGGCCATAATGCATTACATACAATTATAATCATCCAGGCAGTTAACAGAAACACGTATCCTGTTAGCTGTCTTACATGAATTAAAAAACTTAAATAAATAATTTTAACCATGCTCAAAAAAATATTTAACTAAAATTGTTAAACCATAAGTAAATCAACCAAACACAAGAATACCAATGTTTCTGTGTAAAACCCTTTCAACTTTAAAGGGAAAAATTGTTAGGTTCTAAAATTTCATAACAATTGACAAACCGTGAACACAAACTTGTTTAGGTATAGATTATAGAGTTTATAGAATTGATTAGACAATGCTCAAGGTGTTGCAAGCCAAAATACAAGAACAAGGAACCTGTAGGTTCAGGAATTTGAAATATAACAATTTCAACCGATCAAGACTATGTTTCAATTGATTGAACTGCGAATATGCAGAATTTAAATTAAGGCCCAACAGTCCATTGGCCCACCAAATGATTAGTGTTTCAAATCTAATTCACTAAGAGCCAAAATACAAGAACAAGGAACCTTTAGGTTCAGGAATTTGAAATATAACAATTTCAACCGATCAAGACTATGTTTCAATTGATTGAACTGCAAATATGTAGAATTTAAATTAAGGCCCAATAGTCCATTGGCCCATCAAATGATTAGTGTTTCAAATCTAATTCACTAAGCATATAAAAAAAATTAAAAATAAAACCTAAGAAAACTTTGGAGCTGCTCTTTTAGTTCTAAAAGGTTTTGTGTCTTCTCCTTTCATAGTTTCAACTGAAAATCAATCTACATACTATTAGAACCAATAGCTCTAAAGCTACTACAAACCAGTTATCAAAGGTGTTGAATGCCTGAATCTAAATCTTCAAAGGTGGTCTTGGAGTCATAGACCGAAGGTCTATGTGATTCAAAGCTTTAGATATCAAGTGTACTGAAAATCAAAGCATAAACTAGAAGTTCATGTTGGAACATATCCATATCAAATAAGTCGGTGGGATTCAAAGTTAAGTTTGATAACTTTAGTTAAGTTTATTACGAATTAAATATTTTTGACTGTAAACTTCTATTTGATAGTGCATTGTCTTCTTGGGATTGTACCCCCACCCTCCATTGGTTTTTTATCTTGAGATTAGTTTGTTTCATTAGTTTTCTTGAGTCATCATATCTTGTGTTATTTAGTTTACCACTATATGATATGTTTGATTTATTTTTAATCTAAGGCTTGCTTAATTAATCTAATTAACAACTTAGCCTTAAAATTTGGTTAAATATTGTTTGTTTAGGGGTCTAAAACCTAACAAAAATCACAAGCCAACTCCAAATAAATCCATTTAGAATCAATACTATGTGAATGTTTGGATTGAGATGAATGTTGCGTTTTCAGTTTAACGTTTTCCCTTTTTTTTTTTTTTTTTTTCCTGCGCGTGAACAGTAATCTCACATGGGTTCACTGTTCATCACTGTTCACGCACTGTTCACGTATTAAAAAATATTAAAAATGGGTCACACAGTACTATTTACACATTTAAAAATTATTTTGCTACAGTACTTTCAGTTTTTAGTTTTCAATTTCAGCAACAATAAGCTCAATCCAAACGGACCCTATGTGGGTCAAAAAACGAATTAAGGCTCTTTACGTCACAATATTAATTAATTTGATTTGAGGACAGTTACTAAGGTTTTACAATGGGAGATCTAAACAAGAAGACAAAAGGCTTACGTTATTGATATAAAAGAAAATCCAATACACATTTACAAATAATCTCTCAAGAACATGCTCTTGAAAGTCTCTCTCTGGTTTGTGCTTTTCTCTCTCTAATTCTCTTCCTAATTTTTTCTGTGTCCCCCTTTCTATGTGCTTTGCTTCCTCCTATATCTCCCCTGCCTTCTCCTCTAGAATGTGCTGTCTCTGCATAGCTGGTGGGTTCCTTATCCCATTAGACTCTTACTTCCCTATTTTCATGATGAAGAAAAACTTTTGGGGTTTTCAGCACTGTTCAGGCCAATCATTCATCAATAAATGCGATTGTGTCAAGCAAGTGAATCTTATTAATGTGGAAATGACTATTATTTTATCAGGAAGCTTCAACTGGCTTCCTCGAACAACTCTATATCATTCAGTATTCTTCCTCGAAGGTTTGGCAAGTACCTTGTCCTTGACCTACCGACCTCCGACCTGTCTAGTAAAACGGGGTCCGATACTATTCAGTGGTCTGAGGTGTTAAGAGTGTAATCATCTATATGTTCTGATCGTATCTATATTGCAAATAATTTTATTCTTGATTGAGCGTTCTGGATGCGTCATGGCTTCTATGTGGTGTTTGACTAATATGACATTGGTAAATTGTTGGTGAATCCATAGCAAGGTATGAATTACATATTATTCTATCCCATTAAATTATGTAACCAAGGAAAGCATACATCATCAACAATAAAATATTTAGCATGAAATAATTTTACAGGAAAGTGATATAAGCATAATTTAAAGCATAACTGCTCATGAGGAAGAGTTGGGCTAAAACAAAAAGTACATCCATCCAAAAGTGAGAGATCACCAAAGGATAAACCCAAAAGTATATAAGAGAATGTGAATGCTTTATTAGTTTATACATATTTTTTACATCCATCTTCAATGAAAAGTGTCAAAAAAGTAATATTTACTTGTTCTTTTTTTCTTTTTCTTTTTTTACACTGAATAGTCAACAAATTGAGATTTTTATGAGGATAGATTTTTATAAGTAAAAATCAATGCAACGTGCAGATAAAGTTAAAGCACTCCCTACCCAAAGAAAAATTTAAAATCGATCTATCACTAAGTAATTACTGTCATGAAGAGATGACAATGAAGTCGCAACAATAAAATAATGCTTCTTGACTAGACTTGCCAAACCCACCCTGCAGTTATGATCACACTTATGGTTCCAGCACAAGCCATGCCTAAATAACCATGGTTGATGAAATTCAAGCTATTCAGGATTCCAAAAGTAGAATGACATCAAATTAAGCCATAAAATGCATTACATACAATTATAATCATCCAGGTAGTTCAACAGAAACATGTATCCTGTTAGCTACAAACTAGTCTTAATATGAATTAATAAACTTAAATAAATAATTTTAACCAGACTTAAAAAAAAAAATTTATTTAACTAAAATGGTTAAACCATAAGTAAATCAACTATACACAAGAATACAAATGTTTCTATAGAAAACCCTTTCAACTTTAAAGGGAAAAATCACAAACCAACTCCAAATAAATCCATTTAAAATCAATACAATATCTTGTCAAATTTATCCAAAAAAAGAGTTCACAACAAATACAATAGTATGGCACCTCTTTATGAATTAATAAAAACTCAATTGGGATCTCTACTCCGGATATTTCAAATCTTTTGTGTTTCACCTCTAAAAAATTCTTCTTAGATAAAATCCCATGTAACCTTTTTCGATCTTCAAAATCAATTTAATCGAACTCTATTTGTCTTTTATTGTAATTTCCTCTTTTATTGTACATTTAGCCTCAAATTTAGTTGTACCAAACTACCAATGCTTTAATATTCTGTAATTATTCCTATTTAATTTAATGTAGCCTCTTTTTTTTGGGGGAGGGGGGGGGGGGGGGGGGAGAGGGGGGGCATATCCTTAAGTTGTTTGTTGTTTGTTTGTTTGTGTTTTTTTTTTTTTTTTTTTTTTTCCTTCTCCTGGAGTTAGCTTTATGGATTTTAATTTTACATTGATTTGTTTTATCTTGATTCTACATTCAATTACTATATTAACTTAGTCATCGTCAAACTATGATTACTTCATTGTTGTGCCTTCGTTATCAAACCCTTAACCCTTCAATACTAGATTGAGCAAGATCCCTCGTGGTAGTCTCAAGCCAGAATTTTCATCTCGCTCAAACACCCAAATAGAAGTCATATTTTCATTCACACCAAAAAACTGCAAAGGTAAAAGTTAATTTTTCCTCTTCACCAAAGAAAGAAAAAGGTAAATAAGAATTTAAAGCAATTGTTCAACATATTCATTGCAGTTGTGGGTTGCCTCTCTAAATCTCCCCCAAATTTGCAAAGGCTATACACCTATTTGGCTTGCCTAAACATTTGATATGCCCGCCACAAGCAAGGAGAGGAGCTAAAATAAATTATGGCTGCAAGGCTGCAGGGTGAGGCAAGGTCAGATTAGGGGAGCGCCATCCCTTCTTTAGGGCTAAAAACTCACTCGATGCAGAAGTAAGGTAGGTTATAGGTATTTTGTCATCCTTAATAAGGTGACTTTGGTACTAATTTAGTATAGATGTTAAGAGTCTTGTCTCTCAACTAATACATCCAATGTTTTTAACAAATATGCATATAAGATTCAAATTCCTCCACTCATATTGTAATTGTCAAATTATTTAAAGAAGAAAAAATTGGTAAAGATGAAAGATAAAGAAAATGAAAAGTTGTAAGGGTTAAAAGGGAGATAATATTTTGGAGATAATAATAAAATATGTAAAAATAATTAACTTTTACAGACAGATTGATTTAGAAGCCCACTAGGTGAAAAAAAAATGTCATTTCAGATAAGATCTTCCAGTTATACATCTCAAGAGAGAAAACTTGGAGCAGCAGCAAGCATCCTAGCTAGTTGATTTCCTTGAGCAGTATGTGTTTCGGCGTTGATATAGTCTTCTGCTCCTTCCACCTTCGTGCTGTCACAAACTTGTTTTCTCCAAATTCTTATGAATATATAAAAGGCTAACATGACATAATGTGAACTCAATAAAGGATACATGCCTTAAACAAGCCATGAAAGAACGTTGAGCGCAAGATATTATGAACAAGAGTCCTTCACATAATGTGAATGAGCTTATTAAATTCATTGTCCAAATCTTCATGAAAATGTTCGGGAACTCCAGAAAGGTCTGCAATGTTCAGCAGCCCTGTGAGGCTTTGCTAGATTATAGTTTGACGGCAATATTAATATTCCAAGCAAGGGAGAACATAAAAAACATTTTTAAGAAAACCAAAAAATGATAATGAAAATTGCACCAGCCGGGAATCGAACCCGGGTCTGTACCGTGGCAGGGTACTATTCTACCACTAGACCACTGGTGCTTGATGTTGTGTCTCTGGTTTTAAAATTATTGTAAGACTGTAACTGTTGTATTTACTATGTAGTAACCTAAGATTGTAAGCTTGGCCTCGGTGTTAATAAAATATAAACTAAAATTCAAAACTCACCCTCTAAATTTTTCTAAATTTCATTTTAGTCTTCTAATTTTGCTTTCTTTCATTTTAGTCTTTTAAATTTCAAATTTATTCAATTAAGGCATTTTTGTCAACTTTTGTTAAATAAATTTGAAAAATAAAATCTAGAAAATATTTTTCAATCATTAATTTAATTTTTTTAATTTAAAAATTTTGAAAAAATTGAAAAATTAACCATAACATATAACAAAAGTTGATGAAAATGCCTTAATTGATTAAACTTAAAAGTTAGAGAACTAAAATGAAAGAAAGTAAAGTTAGAAGACTGAAATGAAATTTGAAGAAACTTAGAAGGTCAGTTTTGCATTTTAGCCTAGAATATAAACAGAAAAACTTCTCTTTTGCTCTTTCTTTTTAAAATTTCCAAAATTCAACTCCTTCAATTGAAGGGTTTTAGAGGACAAGAAGCTATTGTCCATCCTCAAAAAAGATATCTCCTTCTACAACCGTTTAATTTCCATGTGATGGACTAATGGTATACTCTATTCTAGAAAGTTTATCCAAAAACACTTTCATTTTATGTTCAATTTAATGAGAATTTATCCTTACTTTTTTTTTTTTAGTCTTTCATTCCATGGGATTTTGTCTAGACATGTAAATTTTGTACTCACAATTTGACCCATTTTCCATTGGCTACTTTTTGTAAATGGGATGGGTCTCTAATCATCTCCTCCCTTATACCTTGGATTTTAGACCCAAAGGTGAGAGATGGACTAACATCCTCTTCTCTTTCTTTTTAATATATATATTTAGTAAATTCATTTAAAAAATAAGGTGAAGGAGTAGATGAAGGCCTAATTATGGGTCTCAAAATGAGTACAATAATTTACTTTAGGTACTTATAAAGCTTAGGCCTTAGGGTTTTATTTTTCAAAGCCTAAATTAAGCTTATTACCAAACCTAGGCTCAGAAAAACAAATATGAATAGACTTAGTTATCAAGTCAAGCTCAAACTATTTATGAACAACTTGGTTCATTAACAACTCTAGTTCTAATCATCATAACTAACTTGTCAAATTTCTCCACACAAAAAAAAAAAAAAAAAAAAACCCAAAACAAAACAAACAAACAAACAAACATGTCAATGTTCTAAAATTTTAAAATTGATGTTGATATCGCTTCGAATCAGTGGGTTGGATAATCTGGCTTCGGTGAGACTACCGACGGTGGTGGAAGGCCTGCAAAGAAGGAAACAGTCAAAGAGGAGACCGGAGATGACCGGCCAAACCCCCTCCGATGAGAAAGTTAGTATGGAGTTCCAAATGTTTTGGAGATTTTTGTTCAAGAGATTTCTTACCCACATTTGGTTCAGACCGGTCCTTTATATAGGGATCTCGGGGTAGTTATTTTCTTGGTAACTTCCCCAAGATTCACGGAAGCCAGGGAGTTCGGAGATAACTTCCTCAACGGCTGGAAACTGCTGATGGAGATCAACTGCTCCAAGAACTTTGGGCGACAGTCATGGATTTATTAACCGCTCTATCATGTCGGGTTTTCCCAAGTGTTGTCTGTTCGTCCGTCCGTTGTATGGACGATTGGATCGTCCACTCCTCGTTATCGTCCATGGACGAAGTCCATGGATGGCTTCACTGTGGTCTATAGACAAGTTCCACGGACGACCCAATGATCGTCCAAGGAGGACCTCGTCAACTGTATACTTTGTTCTTAGTCTTAGGAAACTCAAGTCTTTTGTCAATGATTCCTGTCACTGTCCACTTTTGGTCATGGACGACCCTTATGGACGAACTGGAGACGGCACAAATTCAGTATCCTATCAGTTGCCCCTTTGTTCAAAGGGTCGTCCAGGATAAAAATGTAATCTATAGCTCGTTCATTTCGTCTTCCCAAGAAATGTCACGTGTCGAATTTTGATTGGTGCGCGTCGCTTCGCGAACCCTGTTGTGTCGATTGCTTTTCCCAACAGTTTCGCCACGTGTCGTTCGCTGGATGGACGACGTCGTTTCGTTGTCCCACTGCGCCACGTGTTGTACGCTGGGTGGGTGACGTCGCTTCGTTGTCCCTACTTCTGGGCCCTATATATATATGTATATTCTCTCTCTTGCCCCTCACATCTTAAACAATTCCCTTCCTGCCAACTCGTCCAAGATCCTCGTCTAGCTTCCTTAGTTTCCAGGTATTTATTCTTCCTTCTTAGGTTCTCCTTTTATACTTTATAGTTATGTCTTCGTCCAATAGTAGCTTAGAGAGGGAGATAGACGAGTATCAGGACGTGTTTTCTGGGAGTGACGGTAGTTATGAGAGTAGTGATAGCAGTACAGCCAGTAGTGAGTCCTCAGACGAGCATTACTCGTCTGGGGTACCTGGAATTCCTTTAGAGGAGTTCCAGGAATTGCAGCGTAGGAAGGCTTCTACGTCTGGGGTACCTGGAATTTCTTTAGAGGAGTTCCAGGAATTGCAGCGTAGGAAGGCCTCTACGTCTGGGGCTAGTTCGTCTAGACAACCCCCTAGCCCTCAAGACGAGGAGGAAGAAATCATATATAGTTGTGCCCCTGAAGTAGCATCCATTCTAGACGATGTTAAGTTGAAAACCCTTGTAGATAGATATCAAATCCCCAAAGAATTTAATCCTCGTCTTCCCAGAGAAGGTGAATGGTGTTGTTCTCCTTCTTCTGGGTTGGGAGTGTACAGCTCTTATCTTCTAGCTGGCCTTAGGTTTCCTTTGAATTCCTTTTGTAGAGGTCTTCTCCATAGATTGGGTATTGGACCTAACCAACTTAACCCCAATGGATGGAGGACGGTAGTGGCCATGCAAGTGTTGTGGCGTGAAGCATTGGAAGGGAACTGTCCTATCACCGTGGACGAGTTCCTTTTTTGTTATAAGCCTTCTGAGATAAAGAGATCTGCTGGTTTTTATCAGTTCTCGTCCAGAGGCTCTTACTATAGTTTGATTAAGGGCCGTAGCTCGTCTGACAGGCTCTGGAAAACAGAATTTTTTATTATTTCTGGAAACTGGGCTGGGGACCCAGTAGATGTGCATAGAGCCCCCTTCCCACCTTTTACCAGTCCTATAGGTCGCCTTCGTCCTGAGGGTATGTTTTTCTTCCCAATTTATTTTATTGTTTTCGTTTTTTTTTTTTTTTCTTAACTTTCAATCGTCTAACTAACCTTAATATTGATGCAGCTGTCATTCGTCCACGATTGGACAAATTTCATTTAGAGCGTATAGAAAAAGTACGCGCCTTCCCTGGGAGAACCTTTCACGATTTGGTTACTCTCAGTCGTCTAGCTGCTTGGGGACTTGGTCCACTGCCTACTGCAGAGAACCTTAATCACGAGGAAACCACCCGTCGAAGTGAGTATTCTCAATTCGTCTTTCCCTTTTCTCGTCCTTGTTTTGTTTTGTTGTGTTTTTTTTTTTTTTTTTTTTTTTTTTTTTTTTTTTTTTTTTTTTTTTAAACTCAATCTTCCTTGTTATAGGAATAGTTACCATGAGGGAAAATAGGGAGAAGAACGTAACAAGTGGGGACGAGGAAGCTACCGCTACTCCTATCGTCCAGAAAACCTCCGTCCAGGCTGGGAAGAGGAAGGCCAAGCCTATTTCATCTACTGTGGATCTGGACGACCTTCCAAGTCGTCGAGGTCCTAAGAAACAGAAATCCAAGGCAGACAAGGCTCCTCTTCCCAAGGTGCCTAAATTTGTACCTCCGACGGTGAATTTGGACGAATCTCCAGTAGATGTGGAACCCGTCCAGACAATTCATCCTAGTCAAGGTGAACCTACCCCACAGACTAAGACTCCTCGCAAGCCTTCGTCGTCTGAACCCTCTGATCGTCCTTCTAACCTGGTGTTGGACGAGAACTATGCATGGAGAACGTTCAAAAGGATCATCACTGACAATGAAGTTAATGAATGCTACAATATGTCAGTGAAGGAATTTGAACGTTCCGGTATCCATGACCTTTTCAAGGCAAGTCTTATTCGTCTTGGTGCATTTTTGAAAATATTTCCAAAATAATGTTTTAACTTACCCTCGTCTATGCACAGGCTATGTCCAAATTTTATACTGCGACATGCCAGGCTAAGGAGCTTGCTTCAGAGGCTAAGACGGCTAAGGAGAAAGCGAAGGAAATGAGCAATGAAGTTTTGTTGAAGAAGGGGGAGGTCCTTAGACTGACAGAAGACTTTAACCGTCTGCAAGGGAGTGAGACGAGGCTGAAGAATGAGGTGGAAGAGCTCAAATCTGATAACATAGAGAAAGACACTCGCATCGTCTATCTTGAAGGGCAGATTTCTGGGCTGGTTTCGTCCTTGGAGAAGGCACGTGAGGAAGCTATAGCGTCCTTCAAGAAGTCTGACGAGTATAAAGGTCGTCTAGACAGTCACTATGCTGCTGGCTATGAGGACTTCCGTGCTGACGCCAAGGAGACGTTCCCAGATCTGGATTTTGACTCTTTCAAACTCCCTCTCGCCACCGAAAGCTCCGTCTTGCAGACGAGTTCTGAGGATGTCAACGTCATGGACGATGCCAATAACGAGGTAACCCAAGGTGATCCAAAGACTGGAGGTAGCGCACCTGGTGGTTCGTCCAAATGATCTATATTTTCTTTTAAAACATTAAATTACTTTTTGTTGGAAGTGCCCGTTGTTTTGGGCTTTATTTCTGCCTTTAAATTCAAATTTGTACAAGTACAATTACCTCGTCCAAGTTTATGGATGAGTTATTTATACACTTAAGGGTTTTTGGTACGTTGGTCGTCCACCCTTTTTTTCAAATCTTGTGAATAAATGATTATTTCTCATTAACACCAGTGTTTGAATATGTCCATTTTTATATATGAACTTGTTTACACCGTCCATTGGTATTATGTGGACATGTGGTTCGTCCACTAAGGGAGTTTGCTTACCCCGTCTTAAGTATGTAGGTGAATTTCTTTTACATCACCAAAACAGAGTAGAATCACTTTTGTGCTCGTCGAGTATATCTCGTCTACGAACAACGTTAGTAGAATAATTTCCATTAAACTTCCGTCCATGCACAGAATTGCTGTGATGGTTAGATCTCGTTTATGGGTTTGCATTACATAACCTTGCTCCGTCCAGGGTTTGGACGGAAGGTTTGGTATTGCTCTTATTCGTCCATGTGTTGGACGAGGGGTCTAAATTTGGCACACCTTGGTTCCTTCATGGCTTAGACGAGGGTTGTTAGGATTGCATCCTGTCTTAAGCTTTAGACGTGCATGCCTTGGTGTTTTTTTTTTTCTTTGAGTCAAACTTACGGACGATACATCCTTGCGTCCAAGGAATTTACCCGTCCATGTTTGTTTGCCCTTAATGGATCGTTCTGGATAAATGCATAAAAAGAATGAAGGATTTTCATACAACTATGTATGTATTTGAAAACACATCATATATATATAACTGAAAATCCAAACTTATGCAAATACTTGTCCATAGGTATGGCACATGCTCGAGAGCTAGTGCCTTGGGGGATAAAAACACACAATAATAAAAGCCACACAAATTCATCCAAGAATAGTACAAGTACTTTCTAGGGGATTATTAACAAACATAAAGCAGTAAACAAACACGCACAGTAAACTCCGTTCGTCCAGGGATGTCGTCTATGGTCACTTTCGTCCAGAGTACGGAGCCAACACTTACTGATAGTATCTTCTTAGATGCTCAACATTCCAAGGGTGTTCAAGCCTCCGTCCGTCCAGAGCTTCCAGATAATAAGATCCTTGCCTCTTGCAGTTGATGACCCTGTAGGGTCCTTCCCAGTTTGGTCCCAGTTTCCCATAGGCTGGGTTTCTTGTTGCCAAGGTAACCTTTTTCAGGACGAGATCCCCAATATTGAAGCGCCTAGGCTTCACCATGGCATCATACTGTCTGGCCATGAGATTTTTGTACCTCGCTGTTCTCTGTTCTGCATCCATCCTGACTTCGTCCATGAGGTCAAGGTTAAGACGAAGCTGTTCTTCGTTTTCTTCAGCTTGATACTTCCTCACCCTGTGGCTCATCATGTGTACCTCTGCTGGTATAACTGCCTCGCTTCCGTAGGCCAGTTTAAAAGGAGTTTCCCCTGTCGGAGTTCTCACTGTTGTTCTGTAAGCCCATAAAACACCTGGTAGCTCATCCGGCCATACGCCCTTTGCCCCTTCAAGCCGAGTCTTGATGATCTTCAACAAGGATCGGTTTGCTACTTCTGCCTGGCCGTTGGCCTGTGGGTGGGCGGGTAAGGAGTAGTGATTCTTTATTCCAAGCTGTTCACAGAATTCTCTGAAAGGTGTATTGTCGAACTGTCGTCCATTGTCAGACACTAGTGCTCTTGGTACGCCAAATCTGCATACAATGTTCTTCCAGACGAAGTTCTTGACATTCTGTTGTGTAATTTTTGCTAAGGGTTCAGCTTCCACCCATTTTGTGAAGTAGTCTATTCCTACTACCAGAAACTTCATTTGCCGAGTCCCAGTTGGGAAGGGCCCCAAAATGTCTAGTCCCCATTGCGCGAAAGGCCAAGGGGCTATCATGGGCGTGAGATACTCTACGGGTTGTCTGGGAATGTTGCTGAAGCGCTGACATTGATCACATACTTTAACATATGCCTTGGCATCAGCTTGGATGGTTGGCCAATAGAATCCGCTACGAATGACTTTATGGACGAGTGATTTGGCTCCCGAATGGTTGCCACATGCGCCTTCATGAACCTCCCTTAACATGTAGTTTGCCTCGTCTGGGGCCAGACATCTTAAGAGAGGTTGGGAAAAACCTCTTTTGTATAACACTTCGTCTATAAGTACATACCTGGCTGACTTGACCTTGAGCTTCCTTGCTTCGTCCTTCTCTTCTGGAAGCCTTCCATCCTTCAAGTATGACACTATAGGGATCATCCAATTTCCATCACCTTCTATCTGCAGCATCTCTGGAAGGTCTATACTAGGCATGTATTGTACTGCATCCAATCCGTCCACTGCCTCATTTGCAGACGCTTCCTTTGCCAGAGTATCCGCTTCCACATTCTCTTCCCTTGGGATTTGAATGAAATCAGCTTTCTTAAATCTCTTTACAAGGCGCACTACCTTCTTTAAATATTTCTTCATTCTGTCTTCCTTCGCTTCACATAGCCCATTTATTTGGCCCATGACCAACTGAGAGTCTCCCAAGACAAGTATTGAGTCTGCGTCTACAGACTTAGCCAACTCCAACCCCTTTAAAAGGGCTTCATACTCCACTTCATTATTAGTAGTCTGGTATTGCAAGCGAGCTTTGTACTTCAACTTGTCCCCTTCTGGTGACTGCAAAACAACTCCAATTCCTCCAGCATAGGATGTAGACGATCCATCTACATGGACAACCCATTTTTTATCGTATTCTCCTTCGCCATGGTCCTCGTAAATGGGAGTGAACTCTGCAATGAAATCTGCTAGGGCTTGAGCCTTTATTGCATTTCTCGGTTGGTACCGAATGTCAAATTCACTAAGTTCCACCGCCCATTGAATCAGTCGTCCTGCGGCTTCCAGCTTGTTCATTGCCTTTTTGAGCGGATGGTCTGTCATGACATTGATGACATGAACTTGGAAGTAATGTCTTAACTTCCTGGAAGCCGTTATTAGTGCAAAAGCCAATTTCTCTATAAGTGGGTACCTTCCCTCTGCCCCTCTAAGTGCTCGGCTAGTGTAGTACACGGGTTTTTGCACTCTTCCTTCCTCTCTGATTAGAGCTGAACTTACGGCGTGTGGGGACACCGCTAAGTACAGGTACAGTTCTTCTCCTTGCTCGGACGGACTTAACAATGGAGCTCTAGTGAGATAGTCCTTCAGGTCTTGGAAAGCCTTCTGACATTCGTCCGTCCATTCGAATGCCTTCCTGAGGACTTTAAAGAAAGGTAGACATTTGTCAGTGGCTTTCGAAACAAACCTGTTCAAAGCAGCAACTCGTCCAGTGAGGGATTGGACTTCTTTGATGTTCTTTGGTGGCTCCATGTCCAGTATGGCTTGGATCTTGTCTGGATTCGCCTCAATCCCCCTTTGCGAGACCATGAAGCCTAGAAACTTTCCCGATGACACTCCGAACGCACATTTACTTGGGTTTAATTTCATCTTATACCGCCTAAGTGTCTCAAAGGTTTCCTGTAGATCGTCCAAATGGCTTCCCTCGTCTATGCTCTTCACAAGCATGTCGTCAACATAAACCTCTACATTCCGTCCTATCTGTGGACGAAACATATGATTTACCAGCCTTTGATAAGTTGCCCCCGCGTTCTTCAGACCGAAGGGCATCACTTTGTAGCAAAACAAGCCTTGGCTAGTGATGAAGGAAGTCTTCTCCTGATCAGCTTCATCCATCTTAATCTGGTTGTATCCTGAGAAGGCGTCCATGAAACTCAGCAATTGATGGCCAGCCGTAGAGTCTACTAGTTGATCAATGCGTGGCAAAGGATAACTATCCTTGGGACACGCCTTGTTCAAGTCAGTGAAATCTACGCACATTCTCCACTTGCCACTGGCTTTCTTCACCATCACCACATTGGCTAACCAATCCGGGTAATAGACTTCCTTGATGAACTGGGCAATGGTTAATTTCTGAAGCTCTTCCTTGATTGCCTTATCTCCCTCCGGAGCGAATACCCTCTTTTTCTGGCGAACAGGCTTAAAAAAGGGGTACACGTTCAATCGATGAGTGATTACACTTGGATCGATTCCCGGCATGTCGTCATGACTCCATGCAAAGACGTCGATACTCTTTCTCAGGAACTGGATGAGGTCTTCTCTTGCCTTCTCCTTTATACCTGTTCCAATCCTAGTGAACTTCTCGGGATCATTTTCTTGTAAAAGAACATTTTCCAATACTTCTATGGGCTCTGCAACAACCCTTCTCTCCTCAATACTCAATGTTTGCACCTGCTCGTCCAGAGCCATCATGGCTAAATAACATTCTCTAGCTGCCAACTGATCTCCTTGTGCTTGGCCTATCCCATACTCCGTTGGGAATTTGACTGATAGATGGTAGGTAGACGTTATCGCCTTCCAACTGTTCAGGGTTGGTCTTCCGATAATGGCATTGTACGAAGATGAACAATCCACCACGAGGAAATTGACTTCCCTAGTTACCTGTTGTGGGTATGACCCTACCACTACTGGTAACGTAATGGTGCCCACTGGCTGCACCTTCATTCCTCCGAACCCTATCAGTGGTGAGCAAACTGGACGAAGTTGATCCCGCCCAAGCCTCATCTGTTGGAAGGCGGAATAGTACAATATGTCTGCTGAGCTTCCATTGTCAACTAACACTCTCCTGGTTGTATAGTCTGCAATAAGCAGAGTAATGACAATTGCATCGTCGTGCGGGTGATGGATCCTCTCAGCATCTTCGTCGGTGAAGGAAATGGAAGGGTCGTCCATCGGATTCGTCCTTGGAGATCGTCCAGAGAGCTGGACGTTCTGAACTGCTTTGAGATACGTTTTCCTCGATTTGGAAGATTGCCCCATTGAGTTTCCTCCAATGATAATCCTTATCTCTCCAAGTGGGGGGCGGGACGATTCCTCCATTTTTCCTTTCAACTTCTCCTCTCTATGATCCCTTCCGACAAAATGCCTCAGCTTTCCTTGTTTAATCAGATTCTCAATTTGCTGTTTCAGATCGTAACATTCATCAGTGTCATGCCCATGGTCCCTGTGGAAGCGACAATATTTATTCTTATTGCGCTTATTGGGATCTCCCTTCATCTTCTCTGGCCATTTTAGAGAAGGGTCGTCCTTGATTTGCATGAGCACTTGATCAAGGGGAGCATTCAAGGGCGTGTAGTTTTGACTTCTTCCTGAAGGACCAGTCTTCCTGTCATCCCGTTCCTTTTTATCTTCCGTCCGTCCCTTCTTTGGACGAGGGCCTTGCTCTGAGTGACGTGCTGGACGTGCTTCCGTCCTGTCAGCTCTTTTCCTCTTCTTGGCTATGATTGCATCTTCTGCATTCATGAAGTTTTGAGCCGAATGAACTAGCTCGGCCATGGTTTGAGGCTCCTTCTCATACAGTTTGTGGATAAATAGGTCAGAATTAATCCCGTTGTGGAAGGCCGCCAATAGAAGCTTGTCGTCTACCTCGTCCACACTAAGGGCTTCTCTGTTGAAGCGAGTGATGAATGACCGTAGGCTTTCATTCTCCCCTTGCTCTATGGTCAGCAAGCTGGACGAAGAACGCTTGTGCCTCTGTCCCCCAATGAAGTTGTTAACAAACAATTTGCTTAACTCTTCAAAAGAACTTACAGAACTCGGGGGTATTTTGCTGAACCAAACCCGCGCTGGGCCTTTAAGGGTGGTTGGGAAGGCTCTACACATGATTTCGTCAGGAACCCCTTGAAGGTGCATTGTCGTTTTGAAAGTAGCAATGTGATCAAATGGGTCACGCGTTCCATCGTACGAATCCAGGGAAGGTAGTTTGAACTTTGATGGTAGGGGATGACCATTGATGGAAGCCGTAAAGGGAGAGTCTGTTCTGTGGACCAAATCTTCTATTGGATTCGTCCTCCTCATGTTCTCTTTCATTTCCTCCATGACTTTCTTCATTTGGTCCATCTCTTCCTTCACCGTCCGAGAAGTGGTGCCTCTAAACTGACTTCCAATCTCAGGATTTTCTCTTTCGCCATGACCTTGTGTTTGTCCTCCTCCTTCATGCTCCTCACGTGCCTGTCTTCTCTGATTAATCTCCATTCTTAACTCCTGGTTCTGGCGAGTCAACTCTGCCATCGCAGCCGCCATGGATTGCACATGCGACGATGTCTGCATGGCTGGTGCAGATTGGCGATCACGTTGGGGATCACTTGAAGCGCCTCTGCTTCCCTGACGGCCTGGGCTAGTAGCCCTCGACCTGGTCCTGACCATCCCAACCCTTTTGTCGCGGAAGAGTCACAAAACAGCCTTACACTCTTCCCACAGACGGCGCCAACTGATATCGCTTCGAATCAGTGGGTTGGATAATCTGGCTTCGGTGAGACTACCGACGGTGGTGGAAGGCCTGCAAAGAAGGAAACAGTCAAAGAGGAGACCGGAGATGACCGGCCAAACCCCCTCCGATGAGAAAGTTAGTATGGAGTTCCAAATGTTTTGGAGATTTTTGTTCAAGAGATTTCTTACCCACATTTGGTTCAGACCGGTCCTTTATATAGGGATCTCGGGGTAGTTATTTTCTTGGTAACTTCCCCAAGATTCACGGAAGCCAGGGAGTTCGGAGATAACTTCCTCAACGGCTGGAAACTGCTGATGGAGATCAACTGCTCCAAGAACTTTGGGCGACAGTCATGGATTTATTAACCGCTCTATCATGTCGGGTTTTCCCAAGTGTTGTCTGTTCGTCCGTCCGTTGTATGGACGATTGGATCGTCCACTCCTCGTTATCGTCCATGGACGAAGTCCATGGATGGCTTCACTGTGGTCTATAGACAAGTTCCACGGACGACCCAATGATCGTCCAAGGAGGACCTCGTCAACTGTATACTTTGTTCTTAGTCTTAGGAAACTCAAGTCTTTTGTCAATGATTCCTGTCACTGTCCACTTTTGGTCATGGACGACCCTTATGGACGAACTGGAGACGGCACAAATTCAGTATCCTATCAGATGTTGTTCAAAATTGAAAGTTGGTTGTATTGAACATGGAATAAGTCTTGGGCTGATAATTTAAGTAATGGTTTCAATTCACCGAATTGCAACCATATAATCTTACGTTCGTTCATGTAAAATCATATATATTGTATATGAGGAAAAATCTCTTATATTGGTGAAGAAAAGTCTTTTAGATTTAAAGTTAAAGGGCAGTGCTATTATATGGGTGTAACTTAAGTGACAAGGCTCAAACCAAAATACTTCTATATCTTTAATCTTACGAGAATCAAATTATAAATAGGATAAAGCTGCTTCAACTCAAAAAGTCTCTTTGAGTGAGAGCTGCTATTCTTTTACTAACAGTAAAGGCAGTTGATTAGTTCTAAGCACTCTAAAAAGATGCCAAATTGATCAATATCGTTTGGAAACATATAGAAAGTTCTAATCGAAGTTTTGAGCCTCTAAATTTGAAAATTGAGAGACAATTTATGCACACAGACATGCCAACACTGTTGAGACACAGTTAAATATAGGTGTGGCAATTCCAAAATCCAGACAGTCGACTTTACAGTTGAATTGTGGGGAAAGTCCTTTCTTATACTTGAGAATTGAACTTTCAAACGAATATTAAATGCTTAATTTGACAATTTGTACTTTCAAACTAGTTTAGTTTAATTGGTAAAATCTCAGATGGTTGAATAAGAGATTTAAAATTCAATCATTGTCTACACCAAAAACTAATTGGTGTCAATGTCATAAGTTGAAAGTCTCTAAAAAAAATTAACAAAAAATGCTTGAAAACATATCTAAAATTAATTATTTATGTGATTTCAAGAAGGTTCGGGCTACTTTTGTAATTATCTATGTGCTCTTGGGCTTTTGTTTTTTCTTAGTTAGGAAATTTTGATTTTGGGTTTGGGTATTTTTATTTAGTAGACTTATTTTTGGATTTAAAGTGGGCTATATACATATGAGCTAGCAAGCCAACCTATTTTGGTGCCTATTCACACTAAAGCCCAAACTGAAATTTAGCCTAAGTCAAGCCAAGCCCACTGCAAAAATATCCCCAGACCAGTTTAAAGTTCAAACCCAAAAATAGGTCTAGAACTCTCTCGATTCTCTCTCTCTCTCTCTCTCGCCCTAGACCCTGCCAATGAGACAAAGAGCTCTGTGCCGCCGCTCATCCATATTCACTGATCTACGATGATCTACGGCTGAGAGGGAAAACTCAGATCAGAGAAGGAGGGAGGCTGAATATGCTTTTTTTTCTTTCCCCTCTGCCGTGTCCGGGCCGTACCCAGAAAAAAAAAAAAAAAAAAATTCTCTCTGTTGCGCGTCGGGTACCTTTTCTGGGCGTGTCCGTGCAACATAGGAAAATATTATGTTAGTATCCAAACCATGAATCAATTTTTCTGCTCTTCTTTGATGCTTAGATTAATAGACCTAAATCTTTTGACTGAACATTGTTGTAAGCAAAATCTAAATCTGCTAGTATCACTCTTTTTCTTCTTTTTTTCCCCTTTTTAATGCTTGGTTTAGTTACACCATCAAAAGAATTTTGATACGTAAAAATTTGTCTAAAGATTTTCCAACGAAGTGCTACAAACAATGACAACTGTTGCTGATGAGATTGAATCAAAACAATCTCTTCGGCTACAGATAAGAAGAGTTAAAAGGACAATTTAAGTATCTCATTGCAGAGGACATGGCCAAACTATGTGGACTTTTCTTGTCGGCCGAGACACCAATAATTTTATACGATATGGTCCACGCAAACAAGAAGTTGCTCTTTTGACCATCTCTATTCACATCATTTATAACCCAAAGAGGAAAATTCTCAGAATTAGAAAGTGAATTGCAATTTTCAATATACGTGTTCAACCGGATTATTATACATTAGATAAGTCAATGTTGATTCAAGAACGTTGATTTCTTTGAAGGTTTTTACTAGTTAGGAAATAGGTACAATATTTACAGCACAATGTACAAGAATATTTTAGCATGCTTTTGAAAGATCTTCTCCATAACCACTGCCTTATCTCTCTCTCTCTCTCTCTCTCTCTCTCTCTCTCTATCTAATGTCTTCCCCTACTCTCCCTCTCGTCCTGATCACCATAACACTTGTAATCCTCAGCTCAAGTACTTCAGGCACTGAGTTCATCTTCAATACCAACTTCAATTCCACCAATCTGCTCCTCTTTGGCAATGCCACCATCCAATCCTCCATTCTCGGCGTTACTGATGAAACCTCCTTTTCCATAGGTCGTGCTTTATACCCTTCCAAAGTCCCCACAACATCCACCAAATCTTCTCCTCTCCTCTCCTTCTCAACCTCCTTCATTTTCTCCATTGCACATGTCAAGAACTCCCTCCCCGGCCATGGCTTTGCCTTTATACTTACACCCTCTACAGGTATAAACGGTACAAGCTCAAGTCAGCATCTGGGTCTTTTCAACTTAACCAATGATGGTAAAACCGATAATCATGTCTTGGCTATTGAGTTCGATGTGTTTAAGAACCAAGAATTTAATGATATCAATGATAATCATGTTGGTGTAGACGTGAACTCGCTTACGTCTTTCACTTCATATGAAGCAGGGTTTTGGAGAGGGGAGAATGAGAATGAGAAGTTTGAGGTATTGAAGCTTAATAATGGGGAAAACTATCAAGTGTGGATTGACTTTTTGGATTCGCGTATTAATGTTACTATGGCTCTTGTAGGCATGGAAAGGCCTCGGAGGGCTTTGATAAGTGAGTTTGTTAATCTCTCTAGTGTTCTTTTGGATGAAATGTATACAGGGTTTTGCGCAGCAACTGGACAATTGGTTGAAAGTCATAAGATATTGGCTTGGAGCTTTAGTAATTCAAATTTTTCGATTGGGGATGCTTTGCTCACAACAAATTTGCCTTCGTTTGTGACTCCAAAAGGGTTAGTTTTTCGATCAAAAGGGTTTATTGTAGGGGTTAGTATTGGTAGTCTTTTCGTACTGGGGTGTGGGGTTTTGATATATGTTATTTTGTATGGGAGGAAGAGTGGGGAGGAAAGGGAAGGGCTTGAAGATTGGGAAATGGAGTATTGGCCACATAGGATTAGTTACCAAGAGATTTATGCAGCAACGAAGGGGTTGTCTGAGGAGAATGTGATTGGGCTTGGAGGGCATGGGAAGGTATATAAAGGGACTTTGCAAGGAGTAGAAGTTGCAGTGAAGAGAATCTCTCTCGAGAGTGAACATGGGATGAGTGAGTTTCTAGCTGAAGTTTCAAGCTTGGGGAGATTGAAGCATAGGAATTTGGTGGGATTGAGAGGTTGGTGCAAAAATGAGAAATGCACATTGATTTTGGTCTATGATTATATGGGAAATGGAAGTTTAGATAAGAGGATTTTCGAGTGTGATGAGAGTGTAATGTTGAATTGGCAGGAAAGGATGCAAGTTTTGAAAGATGTGGCTTCTGGAATTTTGTATTTGCATGAGGGTTGGGAAGCTAAAGTCTTGCATAGGGACATTAAGGCAAGCAATGTGTTACTTGACAAGGATATGAATGCAAGGCTAGGGGATTTTGGATTAGCCCGAATGCACCATCATGGGCAATTGGCTAACACAACTCGAGTGGTTGGGACAGTGGGGTACATGGCACCAGAAGTGGTTCGAACTGGTCGAGCCTCAACTCAAACTGATGTGTTTGGTTTTGGGATATTGGCTCTTGAAGTGGTGTGTGGGAAAAGACCCATTGAAGAAGGGAAGCCAGACTTGGTTGATTGGGTATGGAGCCTAATGGAGAGAGGGGAATTGCATTTGGGTCTTGATGAGCGGTTAAGGTCCAATGATGGTTTTAGGATTGAGGAAGTTGAGAGGGTACTTCATTTGGGTTTGTTATGTGCATATCCAGACCCTCGTGCTAGGCCTACAATGACACAAGTTGTGAAGGTATTGGAGGGAGCAAATGAGGGCACTGAGTCTGAAAGGGATGTAATGGAGGTGAATTTGCTTGGTAGAATTGAAACAATTGCAATGTGGTCTAATTTTAATCAGAACCTTGGTGGCATAGGACACCCTACATTTGATGAAATTTCTTGGTCTGCTACAAAATCTAGCTCAGATATCCAAGTAGGTCGATGACAATTTTGATGATTTCTCATGATGACTCTGACGAATTGCAATTCAACAGTTTTGTTAATCTCTCCAGGAACCTGGTTTTTCCAAGAGGACTGCTGTATTGCTCTTTAAAGTTTAATTACAATCAGTAGTTCACATAAATATGCTGGTTTAAGAATCTTGAGTTGCTTGCTGTTATTAAGATGAAGTTGTATTTAAAGGATTAAACATATTTTTGGATTTAAGGTGCATAGCAATGGACACAGTAATATAGATTATTTGATATTTGGATTCAATTCAAAATTTGTCTAAATTGTAGAATTATATTCATCCTTTGACTTTCTGAATGTTGGTCTCCTACGGTTATCCAAACCATGCAATTATATATATTGGTCAAATGAATTAGTTATTGCAGCATTCATTTGTAGACTGCTTGTCTCTCCATTGTTTTGACCAAGAAAGAGGGGGAAATGAAACATAAAATAAAATAAAATTTTCTTTAGTCATCTAGAAAGGTTGTGTTTCAGGAAAATGAAAAAAACTTAGATTTAAAGGGTTGGTTGGCAAACTACATACTTGATTCAGCAAATTTTCTCTCATTTGCGTGGGATTTGTTGCTCTGTGATTGCATGTGTATTGTGCTTTAGACGTATTGTTTTACCAAATGCAATACAACAACTTCTGCATTTCAGAAGCTGAAACACATTTGGGAGTGCATTTAACAAGCCCCAAAAAGAGTCGGATTTTTAGGCTTTTTGAGCTTATTTTGGAATGTCCTACACCCAGCCAAAAAAAAAAAAAAAGAGCAAACAAACAAAAAACTCTTATTTTCTACAGTATTTTCAATAAGTAAGCAATTAGTAAAACTTATTCAAACGCACTCCTAATACATAACCACAAAACAAAGCCTTCGTCTTTTTTTTCCCATTTACAATTTTGTTCTGTATCAAGGAGACTTTGGTGTAGAGTAACAAAAAAAATAGGGAGAGAGAGAGATTTTGGTACCAAATTGAAGATTTTGTTTAATAACCAAGAAGGAATTCATGAAATGATATCTTGCAATGTTTTTGTGGGGGGGGGGGGGGGGTGGTGTTGGTGTTCGTGCAATATAATGGAGGCTAGCCTGGACTGCTACAATCTGTGGACTCAAAGAAATGCTAGACTATTCTCAATGGTACCAAAAGGTCTGAAGTGAGCATTTTTCAAGAGATCAAGTGGAAGGTTAATTAAAAGATTAGCAGTTGTAAATACTTTAAAGTGTACCTATCAAAACAAAGTTTTGTGTAGTTTGTGGAGCTTTCATGTTTCAAAGTTTAAATAGTGTAAAGAGAGAGTTGAGTTGTTCTCCTTGTACAGTTTTGACTTTTGACTGTGTTGTATTTGTGCTTGTGCTTAATAATATCTTACTTATTCGTCCAAAAAATGATTAACAACATAAATGAATTAGTTGTTTGTTGCTGCCAAGAACTTTGTAGCTCTACTAACACCTTTTAGTATTTTTAACGAAAACTTATAGGATTCAATTTTCTATCTGTTATTGTAACGAAGGTTATCGATTCCGTACAGGTACGGTCAGAATATACTGTACCGGCTAGCAATCCGGTACACTCGACCCCCTTGTTTCGTACCGGAAAAAATACCGGCCGTACCGGCCTCGTACCAGCCATACCGGCCAATTTCGGGCAATATCGGCCGATACAGAAAAAAGTTTTTTTTTTTTTTTTTTTTTTTTAAGTTTTGTAATTTTTAAATTTTTGTTAGGACAGAATGGTAACTTATTTGCATTAACTTATTAGTATTATTTGTTTTTTTAGTATGCAATGGTAACTTTTAAACTTTCTATTTTATTTTTTTTCCCTTTTAGTTGATACTAAAGTCTAAAACCATGAATAATTAGTTTTGAATTGAGGAAATGTTTTATGGTAAACTTTTATATTTATTATAATATATATATACACAGACACATACATACATATATATAGATTTATTTATAAATATAAAAAATAGTGGTAAACTCGAAACGGTATTGACCGGTATCCGAAATATATCATACCGGTGATCAAACCGGTACGGCTTCTGGTACGATATTGACATCCTTGATTGTAACTATCAAATTATAATTTTATATATATATATATACACACACACACTATTAATAAAAAGATTCCCCTGTTTCGTCTACAATTTTTGGAGTACCAAAATATTCTCATACAAATTTTAAAATAACATACCCTTTAGTTTGATATTTTTCCGTACAAAAAAAGCAAAAAAATGGTAAAACGGTAATACTATCTCACGTACAAAAGAAAAAAAAAAACAATTATTCTCACCACCGATTTGTATTCAAATGTCTGATTCTTATCTGTATTTGTTATATATTTGAATTCAAATACTTCAATTATCTTTATATATACAAAATTACTTTAAAAAAGAAAAAAGAAAAACCTACCTCACATAAAAAGTAAAAACTACTCACTCTTATCTCGAAATTTCTATGGTTTTTTCTTTTTTAATTCTTTAAAACATTCCAAATTTTTTGTTATCTAAATTCTTATATAGTTATCACAAATCTCCATCCATTCACACTAACTTATGTCATCTTTCTTTTGTTCAAATCTCAAATTTTTTTACTTATCACTATTTTTATCCCAATCAATAAAGTCAAATGTTCCATTGGATTTCAACTTCTTACAGTTTTCTATCTCATTTTTAGACATTATTCAATGTTACCTTACCTCCTTCTGTAAATATATATATATACACACACACACGTGGCTATTTATATATATCACTTTTAAGCATTATAACACTAAACCAAAAATATATATATATAATAATAAATAAATTAATAAAACATTATTGCACGCGTAAAGTGCGTGCGACGAGTCTAGTATATATATAAGAACATTTTTCTCTTTGAATTGAACTTTTATGTGGTTCAG
Organism: Quercus wislizeni; assembly: GCA_023055345.1. Lineage (NCBI taxonomy): Eukaryota > Viridiplantae > Streptophyta > Magnoliopsida > Fagales > Fagaceae > Quercus > Quercus wislizeni. The sequence goes on from JALGQJ010000027.1 coordinate 2,037,020, forward strand.
AAATACTTTTAAACCTTACATACCGGGAAAAAAAATTTAAAGACAATGCGGTAAAAATATATCTCCAACTCTACTTAAAATACCTACAAAACAGAACATTCTCCAACTATTTTTTTTTTTTTTAAAAAGAGTTTCAACATATGACGTCCACTCCTGATGATAGCTCTTTATCATCAGACCAAGACACCAATCAGTTTTTTGTGTAGGCGAGGATTGAACCTCAGATCTCTTATACAACTATCAGAGACTTTATCAGTTGAGCTAACTGGAACCCACAAACATTCTCCAACTAGGGTGTGTGTGTGTGTGTGTATATATATATATATTTCATTGTTTGTTCCAAAGTGCTCTGTCCACACTTGTCACAAAATATTGGGTTTCAGATTTCTGTCCATGTATTAGACTATTTATTTCTTCTAAAGTCTGTATCGATGTGTTGACATTGTCAAATAAGATAAAAAAGAGATAATTATATGCTTGCACCATATTCAAACTTGACGAAGATGGCGCATTAATTAATTTTTTTTTCAACCAAATAATAATTATAACGGCATGAAATGTTAGCAACTAGCTTGTATACAAACTTTGACAATTATGCGACAAAGACGTTTTCCTAAAATTCCAAACCAACCGCGAGAGGGAGGAAATGAAATTTAACACAATTCATTGACATTGTACTCAAATTTGAGACAATAATCTTATCTAATGGTTCATTTTGAGAAAATGGAAGAGCAATAATGGAAGACAATAATCTTCCTCCTTCACAAATCTATTGATATTAACCCTATTGGGCTGAAAAATCAGAGACTTTTCATTGTTATGATCATGTAGGGAAACAAGAATAGCTGACAAAACCTGACCAATAATGATTTTTTTGAATTCTAGCAACCAAAAAAAAGGTTTGACCAAAGTCTATTTTCATGGTCTATGCATGGATCATTCTGCCATAAAATTGCTTTGCAAAAACAGCAAAATGATAAACCTCTTTCACAACCATTTATTTCTTTTAGTAGCTTTTCTTGTTGGGATAAATAGCTTCTCTTGTGAGGGTATACTACCAAAGTAATACACATTAAACAAAAGTACGGCTGGTTGTTCAAATCTTAAGATATCCTCATCTTTTTCGTTTCTTATTTTCTTTCTTTCTTACCTTGTTTTGGCTAGAAGATCCTATTTTTCCATACAAATAAACAAAAAATGGGATGGAACCCCCCCTACCCCTCAAAAATAAGGTTTATTGTAATTGTGTAAAGAAAAGCAAATAAAAAGAAGAGTATCTTATTACCCAAAAAAAAAAAATTGAAGAAGAGAGGTAGGGAAGCCAAGCATCCCATACTAACAAAAAATAAGAACAGAAGGAAAGAAATGGCAGCCATATTCTGTAGTACTAAACAAAATACAACGTAATCATCTCAACACCCTCCAAACACCTCGACTATGTCGGGTAGCACTAAAAAGAGAAGCTTTTAGAAACAATGGCTGGTGCTACTATGGTAAAAAGAGTCAAATTAAAATAAAATTTAAAGAATAATTTTTTTTATAAAAAAATCCCTAAGCATGAGGTAATATAATTACAAAGAGCTTAGCTGTGTATCTATGACAATGTTGGATGCCATTGCTGATTTATCCACCTCAGGATTCAATATGACATTTTAATTAGCAATTACTTGCTTCCCATGAGCATGTTCTTTCTCAGCTCTTGTCTTGTCAAGTCGTGCACGTCGGGAAAATTCCTGGATCTTGCGATCATGATCTTTTAGCATCTGATCCACATTGTTTGATGAGTTCAGTAACGGACCAGAGACATAGATCTTGTTTCCCTTATGCCCATGACCATGCTGAAAGAACAAAAGAAAAGGCATTGAGTTAGATAACCACACTGGCTTTGCGATGCATGAACAGTGAACACTAACTAGAGCACGACCAAAACAGAAAACACATAAGCAGAAGAAAATCATAAGTTGACCAGAAAAGTATGAAAGCTTATTGATATGAATTATTAGACAACATATAATGGCATGCCCACAATCTTCACTTGAGGCCATAAGGCATGTAGTAGACCACAAAACAAAGAATGAATGGATTCCAGAAAATGATGAAAAATAAAAGAAAAGAAAACACACTAGCTTTATTTGAAAACATTTAAATTGTGTTGGATGGAATGAAAATCAGTTATCTATGCTGACAAAAATGTTGCTTAGCGACAATTACATGTAATCAGAAATAAGAATAGAAAAAATCATTACAAATGACTAACCAGAGATGATTCTTTAGTAGAGGCCTTTCCATCTTCTATCTGAGGGAAATCTCCAACCATCTGTGTGTAACAATTTTGGTCCTGCTTTCTTTTGGACTTCAATTCATTAACTGAACCTGAAAACCTGCCCATTTGTTCTGTTTTCTCTGACTGTGAAGGACCAATTTTTTCTTGGTGACCTTCAGATAACAGAGTCCTGGTTGCTACCAAACCAGATAATTTTGATAAGTCAATAGCTGTTGAAACAGGTTGTGGATCATCAAGTTTCTTCCCAGACTTTGTCCATTCAGGCCCATCAGCCAGTGGCCCTGATTGGGAAAACCTCTTACAAAGACGCTCCGAGTAGTCTGCTCTAACTTCTTTAACAGCTCGCGGCTGTTTAGGTGGAGCAACTAGGAGACCAGAAACAGCTCCCCCACGACGAGGGTTGAATACTTCACTTTGGCTTTTCGAACTAGTTTGGTTTTGTCTTCTCTGTAATCAGAAAGCACATGACGTTAGAAAGAACTAAGAGACAAAAGCAGTAGCAGTCTAAAAGATACAGACCTTATATTTGTAGACATTCACTGAATGTTCACAAAAGCAATTCTTTATTGTAAAGAATATCGAAACTTGAACATAAATTACACCCAAGCCACTTATGTAGGAAGATATACCCCCACATCCCCCCTCCCCCCACAATTTCTAGTGGATACACAAAAAATAACTCAGAGCAAAGTACATTAATTTCTTCATGCTGGCATCAGACAAATACCAAAGAATTTTCTTGTTCTAACTTAGAAAATCAACACGCTTAACTAGCATGGGGAAGGTGATGAAATCAGCAAGCTCAAAACACTAATCAGTGATCTGTGCCTTGATTAACTCTCAAGTAAATCAGTATATATTCTGCTGTTTATCCTCAAAAAAAAAAAAAAATGGTAAATCAGTATATATCAAAATTACCATTAATGAGAAAATGTAAATTCCAAAATACAATAAGTTGATTCGCTAACATCAGTTGGTACAACAAATTTAAAACAAAATTTTCAACCTTGCAATAACACATCAGCAAGATTTATGCGTATGGGGCAGTTATCAAAATTTCAGAAGTTCCCACATTTAAAACCCAAACCAAAATGTGTGCACAGGCATGTGTAGCTAAAAATAAACTCAAACCAAATTCAAGTATCATATATGGGTCCTCCAATGGAACTTCAAAATTTTTACTTCGATTTCAACCAGGGCTGTAATTAATGCCAAGGAAATGGTTTTAGACCCTGTTTCTAGTTACCTGCATTGACATGACTGACTGCATGTTGGAATTTGATGCAAGAATTGCCCGAGATTCATTTTGTCCTCTCCTTTCTAGATCAACTTTCCGTTCCCTGCGTATGAAGGAATGAAAAGGTTAAAAATTATGAACACTGCCTCTTAGATAACAAATAAGCCTCCCTTTGACACAAATCAAGACATCAACTGATGCAGAAATCATAAAGAACATTTATGAAAATTGAATGGAATAAGACCAACAAATCATAGGCAAACCAAAATTTGCAAACGCTGATAAGCAAAATGGGACATCATGCTTCAAAGGATTGAAGTTATTACATTACACAATGTGAGTTTCTAGTTTTACACAAAATAAAGCAGTAAAATTATCATCTTGTATTCTCACATGAAAGAGAATGAACCTATAACATGTGTACCTTCTAGCTTCATCCCGCACTTTAGCATCAATCTCTTTGCAAGGAGGATATTTGGGCAAAGTTGAAGGGTCACAAGCAAGAGGTTTTGTTGTAAAGAACTGTAAAATAATTACTAATTAAAGAAGCTAATAAATATCAAAGGCCTCACATTAGTAGAAATGCAGCAAGCAGCTCATAAAAATATTAACTCAGATATTATGTATTGGCAATCATTGAAAATAATTAGATTGCACTTGTAGGGACAGCAGTTTAAATCAAATCAGATGCTAGCATAAATGAAAATTGAGGGCAAGTGGTCCTTCAAAAGAAAAACCCTTCTCTATTCCACAACTACCTTTTCACTAATAAAGAAACCATATATTTGGTTATCTAGTTGGAACTTCAAAACCTGGACCATCAAATGGATATTTCAGTTATCATTTATAAGCCCCTTAGGTTCATCATTAGAGTATCTGAGTAATGTTAATCTGAACTCTGTAGCCAGTAACCGGCATGAGGTCCCAAAGGTGGTTCCCTATCCGCAGTGGAAAGGTGGTTGCTTGCAACAATCAATAATAGACTATGCTAACAAAGGTTCTAGAGCTGATCCAGTGTTGTTACATCAATTGTTTCGAACGCCTCAGGTTTCTATATTCTGAGGATGTAAAAAAAGTTAACATTTATTTGGATGTTATTCACTGATTCTCATATAGATATCTCCAGACTAAGGGATCAATCTAAAACATCAGATATACCGTCTGCAATTAGGATGACCACATTAGCAGCACTTTTTTTTCAATATTCCTGGGTGTTTTGAGGGAGATATTACAACCACTATTGTGAATAAAAGAAATAGCAATAACCGTTTTTAGAGAAACATCAATTATTGATTACAAAAATGGATCTAATAGTCAGCCACCTAGAAGCATCTATAAACACTAAACGGTCCATATGCAGTCTACACTCCCCAGAAAATAATCTCATTTTTCTAGATGATAGGATTAGAATCTTATTAGGATAGGGGTAGGTAGGGTGGTCATAAATGGTGAAAGGTTTTTCCCTTTTTTTTTTTTTTTTTTTTTTAATCTTTTCTATTATCTTTTCTTGCTTTCTTTTTTCTGTTCTTAATATTTTGTATCCTCAGAAGTTGCTTTCAATGTTGTTATCATGTTAGTGTCAGTTTCTCCCCTTCTCTGTATTCTTCAAGCTGACCTCTCTTCCAGCTTTGATCTTATTCTCTCAATCAATTACAGGTCTTTAAGATACTGGGGGAGAGGGAGAAAACTGTTTTTTGGCAGTGAGAAGGAAAAAAAAGTACTAATTTTAGGAAGTAAAAAAAATTAAAGTAAAAATATAGGAGAATCATATAAATTGGCAATCCAAAAAACTGCCACTGAGTGTATTATAAAGAAGGATGTGCAGAAACATGTTTCAGATCATAAAGGATTCAATGTCTACCAAATTATTTATTTACTGCATTTCTCAGAGGCATAAAACCTACATACCTTACTCTTGAGAGCCAAAGCAGCAGTTCCTCTATGTGCAGGATCAATGGAAAGTAAGGTCTCAAGAAGCCCCAATGCAGCAGCCGGAAAATCTTTCATTGTTTCAGCAACACATCGTCTATAAGACTGTGGCGGCCTGAAGTATGTTGAATGTGGTAACTTCAATTTTCGCCAATAATCCTCTGAAGGTGAGCCACAGAGCTTAAAAATCTTATGCAACTGCTCAACCTACAAGGTATAAATATAAAAAGCTCAACCACCAACATACACATGTAAGGCACCAATTATATATGATACCAACATGCTAATGTAAGAAAACTGGAAACACCCATTTCTACATATTTGCAAGAGAATATGTATGTCTGAAGTTATCATAGGAGGAGAAAAGAGAAATTCAATTAAACCATAAAGTGTCATACAGGAAACATTGTGAAGAACCAGGAAAGAATAAGTTGTATCAAATTCAGGCAATGAAGACCTCCAACAAATAACACTAGTAACAACAGCAATGACAACAATAGTTTGTAAATGATGGGTTGAAACTTGACAACGTCTATTACAATCCAGAAATTGACCAAGACTTAAATGGAACATATTGAGAACTAGGATTGCCTAGCAAGAGCAACAGACCATATGGGATGAGTTCATTTACATGTAAATCCAATCCTCAAACAACCCCAATATATGAATTTGGTCAAATTTGTTAGCAGCATAAGGATGGGATCTTTTCTTCCCTTTTCTTTTCCCTTTCTTTTTTTTTTTTTTTTCATGTTTCTGCATTTTATGATAAGTATGCATGCACATACCTTAAAAATAATTTGATCCAGTGGGTGGTAAAAGGCATCAATTGCAAGAATTTTGTGAAAACAAATTCCTAGAAATGGTACCTCTGTTTTTCCGGGCAAGATGGGCTTGCCAGAATATAATTCCCCCAGAATGCAACCAGTACTCCATAAATCCACTGCAACTCCATAGTGGGATGCTCCAAGTAAAAGTTCTGGTGGTCGATACCAAAGAGTGACCACTCGACTTGTCAGTGGAACACTGTGATGAGGATCATAAGAAGTAGCTAAGCCAAAATCTGCAATCTTCAAAATGCCATTATTGTCAATAAGAAGATTTGAGCCCTTTATGTCACGGTGCAGGACACCACGACTATGACAATGATCGAGTCCACTTAAAAGTTGCTGCATGTAACATTTAACCTGACATAAAAATAAGTATACGTTTAGAATTTTGGTATCATGGCAAACACAATAGTATTAGGCAGAATTAAGGAAAATGCTGCACCTAGATTTCCTCCAGATAATTGATTTCAGAAAAGGCTAAGAAAGGTATACATTGCATCCAGAGATGACCTTTTGTGTGTAAAAATCTCAACAATGAGATACCAAATTAATCAGAAGTCTGGTAAAACCTAAAAAACATTATAACAAATACCTGTGGTTCTGAGAATTTTATGCCAGGATGTGATGCAAGCCCTGTAAGATCATGCTCCATATACTCAAAAACAAGGTATAAACTGCGAGACATCTGTGATGTGATTAACCCTTCCAGCTTTATTATATTCTGATGATCAAGCCTCCGCAAAATGATGATTTCCCTTGCCATAAACTTGACACTCTCACAATCAAGATTATCAAATCGTACTTTTTTCAAAGCAACAATTTTATTATGAGTTACATCTCGAGCCTTGTAAACATTACTATAAGTTCCTTGGCCAATCTGCAGAAAGAAGATGATGTCACCATGTTAAACCAAAGCAGGAATGATAATATCAACATGGAGACCAGTAATTTACACACACTGTCCCTCCAAAACAATTTAAAGAATTTAGGTTCAGTAAATCAACATCCTAAAAAGTACAAACACAAGTTATAGTCCATTCATTTTCACGGGTGGGTTGGCGGATTGTTCACACAATATCTTGACTGACATAATCTGATTATACTCATCTACTGCAAGAAACCACATACTTCTAAAAAAACAAAGGGTGAAATAAACAGGGAACTATAATTTTTACATTCAATCAAAAATCCCCAAAGCTGTGATTTAACTAATCTCACATCAATGAAATTGGACATATTAATTTCAATTGTAAGAGTATTCACTTGCCAATACCACTGGTCAAACTTTAGAACACGAATGTAAATTCACCATCAGGTCGCATCAACAAAATTAATTCAAGCAAAAAACTAATTCAAGGATAAAAATAATAGCTTATTTGGACATACTAATTTCCTGCAAATATTGCAAGAGTATTCACTAAGCAATACCAATAGTTAAACTTTAAACATGAATTTAAATTGATCACCGGTTAACGCATGGAACATACCTTTTCTAACTTCTCAAAAGTAGTTGCGCTCCGCGGTAGCCATCCCTTGACAGCTTCCCCGGCCGCGTTAGAAAGCCAAGCCGGCCAGCCTGCTGCAACCTGCTCTCCCTGTGTAGCCTTTGGTACCCTTCCCACGCAGGGGTGTTCCATAACAGAGGCTTCACTCTTCTCTCTCCTCCTCTTCTCAATCTGATCATCATAAACTCGCATAGAAGCATTCCCTTTCTTATCAAAGCGCATAGCCTTCAGTTCACCACCATGGTATCTCAACACTCCCTCATGTCTTCTTGAAGAATTCACCCGTGACACCGATGTTCGTCTACTCAAAGATGACAATCTCTTTCTTGAGCTCTCTTGGCTGTCTCTGTCTTGAACAGCCGAAGAAGCTTTAGCACAAGCGCACCCCATGTTGTGCTTTAGCACCCAATTTCAATGAACCAACAATTCCTTCCTTATCAGCAGTAACACAATTCTCCTCCTAAAACCAATCCTAAACTTTCTAAAACACTAAAATCCATTCAAACAACAATACTTTACCCCTTCACCAACACAATTCTCCTAGAACTAAAAATATGATCTTTGTTCAGTACATATACCAATCAAGAACAACCATGAACTACAACCAACTAAAAATATGATCTTTATTCAGTAATTCAAACTTCTCCCAATACCCAATTCATAAACAAAAAAAAACAAAAACAAAAAGACCTTATCAAAAACCACGAACTTTAAGCATTGACTACCATAAAAACCAAAAACTTCTTGTCCTCTATTATTGAAATTCAAACTGACCCAATTCAGAATTCAGCAATCAAAATAAAAAACACCCTTCCATTCAAATATGCAAAAAGACTTATTTAACTTCAAAAATCAAAAATCAAAGATAAGAAAGAGCCCAAGCCCATACAAGTAGGAATTTGAGAATTGAGATAGAGAGAGAAAGAAAGAGAAAGAGAGGGTATTTAGACTTTGTTGCCACGAAAGAATGGCTTTTATTGGATTGGTTTATTGGTTCAACGCGCATTCTTTTTGTATTATCTGATTATATATAAATATATATTTCATATATTTACACACACGACACACGCATATGATAATAGCACTATATACATAGTCGGCCTATGCCGGCTATTTTCTCAGTCAACAGATTGAATCAAAGCCAAGTACTCTCTCTTTCTCTCTCTCTCTCTCTCTCTCTCTCTCTCTCTAAACAGCTGGGCTGACAATAGTACAAGGAAAGTAGCAAACTATATAAGAAAGATGGCTGTTTTTCCCTATTTGAGTTTACAGCTGTTTAAACATAAGATCTTTGGGTTTTCAACTCCAGTTACGCCGTAACATATAACGTTTGAAAAGAATATTTGTAATTTTGTACCACTGATTTTGATTATTATTTTGGGATTTAGCAAAAGTAAGAAGGAATTATTTTGTGATAATAAAATATAACCACTAAGTACTAACCCTTTTATCAAGAAACAAACTTTGGAATAAATGTTTGACCTTTTTATGAATTTGATGCAAATGGTATGTATATATATATATATATATTTGTTTTAAAATAAAAAAATACTAGTTGTCAATGATTTTTTTTTTTTATAAGGTTGTCAATTATTTATTAAATCATACACATAAATCTATAATAATGATTGTGTTTGTCCTAGTCAGTAACATTCCGAATGGATGGAATGAAATATATATAAGTACGAAATACGTAAAATTTTAACAAAAATATAGCATGAAATTGTAAATAAAAAAAACATAATTACATGTACATACGGATATATTTCGAATATAACAAAATATTCGGGACTAAAAAAGAACAATATAGGTTAATTTGTTTCTTCTATTATATTCAATTAGTAGCATACTTATATTATTTTATTATATTTGTAAAAATTCAGCTAATTAAGTATTCAATATTTTTAGTGTATATGTATTTTTAAAATTTTTAATTATATTTTAAAGAAAAATATAATACAAGTTAATGAAGGATACAATGTTTCTTATATTCCTTCATTCACTTAGTAAAACAACAAAACAATAAAAATTATTTATTGTCTCGTAGTTTTGTAATTTAAAGTTATTTTATTTTTATTTAACATCTAATATGCATTTACATATTATATATGGTAATAAAATCTAATCATTCAAATTATATATGGTAATAAAATCCTCCTTTATTTTTTTAGAATCATATATGGTAATAAAATCTAATCATTCAAATTGTATAAAAAACTTAGTAGATAAAAATTTAAGATTATAATGAAACTGTAGAAAAGTTTATATTTAGCATAAATATTAAAATATGGAACTACAAATATTGAAATTTCCATTTAAAAAATATTTTTTTATATGAAAAAATATATTCTTTTAATAATTCCATTATCCTATATAGTCTCTGAGCACGAGCTCAGAGACTCTTCTATTTTTTTTTAAAATAAATGTTAATAATTTGCATCTATTATAATTTAGAATTTTTTTTTTAACAAATAAAAATGATAAACTTTAGAGATAAGTAATAACTGTAATTTCTTTTTTTAACGTAAAGGGGAAAAATCCTAAGTTTTAGGAATTCTCTTTTTGAATTCAAAATGAAATTTGTTATCATTCTCAAAAAAAAAAAAAAAAAAAGAAGGTATTTGACATTTATGACCCTATTTATAAATAAAGTTACCCTTCATTTTTAAGGATATTTTTGAACCATATAAAAGTCTAGTTGAAAGAGGTAAATCTTCTTATATGTAGTATAGATAGATAATGACATGCCCTAAGAAAAAAATAATTATATTCTAGTTACAAGTATTAAAAATTCATTATACTAATATAATACGAAAATATTTAATATGTATTTTATATATTTAATTATAAAAATATGTATTTTTAGGGTATTTTAATTTGTAAGAGAAACCAAAGTTTTCTTTTTGTATAAAATAAATAAATTAGTACGTATAATGTACTGTATTTTACTAACATTGATGTTTGCTATTCTTGATAATTATGTAGAGTTTGACTTTATTTCCTTATGTCTTATTTTTTAAAGTTTGACTTTGTTTCTTGAAAAGATTCATTTACATATTTGAATTAAAGGTGCTTAACCAAAAAAAAAAATAAAATAAAATAAAAATTAAAGGTGACAACTTGTGCCTTTAGGCTTTAAGCTTTAACCATGCTTGGAAACTGGAGACATCAGAATAAGAGTTCTTTTTTCTTGTGCTGAATCATAATAAAATGGACTAAAATCATACCGTTTATAACTATTTAATATTGTTTCTATGAAGTGATTTTTTTTTTTTATAATTCTTTTTAATGGAATATTATAATTCTTTTTGGTGAAGTGATTATTCTTTTGTATGTATGCTTGGAAAGGATAGGGATTGGGTTAGTGAAAGTTTTAGGGATTTAATTCCCAAACCTATACCTCACTAATTAAGCCTAATTAGCCACGAACCCGCCCATTGCACGTGATAATTATTTTTATGATGGTTTTATTAAATTTTTTTGTACAATTTAAACTAATCTAATAATGAGTAATGTATTTCGTAATTATATTTTTATTTATTATAGGAACAATCATAAATGTAATATAGGAACAATCCAAAATACCAAAAAAACGTAAACTAAAAAAATTAATAAAACTTAACAATGATTAATTGAACCAACATTAGGATAAAATTTTGTTTTTGATAATTTATTAAGGTTATCTTCTTTGTAGAAATTATAATTTCAGCCGCCCAAAACATATTATTAAATAAACAATTATTAGCAAAATCTAAGAATTCAATTTCTATACATGCATTGTTATAAAATAATAATAAAAATAAAAATAAAATTGCAAAAGTTAAAATTTGTCACCTATCTGATTATTTTCGTTTGGCTAACCTTTGCTTTTCTCTAAATAAATGACATTACAGAGTACTTCTAATACAATTATTAAGAGTACTTTGTCCACTACAAAGGATTAGAAAATAAACAAAAATTAGTAAAGTCTCATAGTTTAATATCTAAATTGAGCACTATAAAAAATCATGCTATGTAACAGAATAAATACCAAATTATCCAAATCATACTATGTAATAGAATAATATTATATTTTAATATACTATATTTAATTCTTTAGAACACAATAACAATCAAAGAGAATTTAAAAAAAAAAACCAACAACAACAACAACAACAATTTAAAAAAAAAAAACTAAATCACAATTTAAAAAAAAAAATTAAATCGCATTAACCCAAAATAGAGTTTTAAAGAATATAAAAAATTATCAACCTAAAGTAGAGATGCGAGAAAAATAAAAAATTCACCAAAAAATTTAGAGAGAGAGAGAGGGAACCTTCTTTCTTTTTTCTTTTTCTTTTTTTTGTGAGGGAAAACTATGCATAGAATAGAAGAGATGGTGACAAATTTATAGTAAGAGGATGTAAATAAGAAGAAACAAAAGTAAGGGAAGATGAGGGGAAAGAGGAAGAATGATATTAATGTAGAGGGTAGTAGGGAGATGAAAAGGTAAGGGAGGGAGAAAGATTGAAGAAGTAGTGGGAAGATGAAATGGTAAGGAGAGAGAAAGATTGGAGAAGTGTAAATATTAAAAAATAAATAAATGTTAAAAACAATTATAAGAAAATTGAAAAAAAAAAGTTTTATTTATTTATTTTTTCCTTCCTTTAAGCTGAAAAGGCTCACACAAAACCCTAAAACTGAACTGAAAAGGTTTTGGGTTGGGCTTAATAGTGAAACTAAATAAATAAGAGATGGGCTAGATTAATTATATAGATTTATTATAGGGTGATAGTGGAAGTAAATAAATAAGAAGTGGACTGGATTTATTATAGGGTAATAGTGGAAATAAATAAATAAGTAGTGGGTTACATTTATAGGGCTAAAAATTGTAAAAACCATTTTAAAATTGTAGGACAAATTATATTTTAAAAAAGAAAAGAAAAAAAAGAATGACATGGCAGCTGATGTGGCGCAACGTGAGAGCAGCAGCATTAAACGCTACGCTTCAGCTTTTAATAATATATAGGTTCAATTGCCACTTCATGAAGTGACTATTCTTAATATTATTTTCTTTTTGAGAATCAACTATTCTTAATATTATTTAAACCCACATATTTATGCTTGGCAACCTAAGCCTTGCACGAAACAGTGGCCTCTAAATTAAGTCATGTGTAGACTTATTGCTAAATCGTGTTTAGACAGATCAAAGAGTCGGGTTTGGTCGAATCAATTAAGGTTTCATGAATTGTTTTTCGTTGTTTCGTGAATAATTATTGTACGAAGCACTTTTAGCACGTTAATGGTTCGGATTTTGGTTGATTCTTTTTCTTAGGTCAAAAGATCCTTTACTCATATAAGTTTATTTTGTTCCAAATTCATGAGCAAAATAGCAAGTTCGATTGAAGTCAACTCAGGTTTGTATTGAAAAACCCTCAATCTATACCCTTTTTTTAAAAAAGAAAAACTCGATCAATCCATGTATACTTAACCTGCTTTTGATTAGGCATTCAGGCTGGATTCGAGCTGACCTAATTCTTTGATGGCCTGGCATAACTAGATTGAAGAGTCTAGTTGTTTTTTGCTCATATATTCAAACAAAAGAAAGTAAACAATTAGTAAGTAGCAACAACAACTTCTACAAGTGTGAAACTTTATATTTTCTGTCACCTAATTTTTATTCTTTTTCCTGAAAGGGTCACCTAAATTTTTTGTGTCACGTAAAAATATATTAATATTATTAAATTACTAGTTGATTTTGCTTCTTCTTTTTTTTTTCCTTTTTTTTTTTTGGGAATTTCTGTTTATATACATGGTGTTGTCAGCCCCCTTATACCCTTATATACTTTTTTTAAAGTGATGGGTAACTCTCTAGCTCATAATTTAGCTCAGTATGCTAGACACATTGATGCTCTTACAGTGTGGATGGAGGATGTTCCACTTCATCTCCATCATGTTATTGTAACCGACTTTGGTTGATTTAATAAAGTTTCTTCAGCTAGATTCTCAAAAAAAAAAAAAAAAAAAAAAAAAAAAAGTATTATTGAAAAAACTAGTTAAATGCCCGTGTATGGTTTTATGATAAAACTTATAGAATATATATATATATATATATATAAAACTTATAGAATATATATATATATATATATATATAATTATTATAACCAAATAATATTAAATTATTATAATGAAATGAATAAATTGCATTAATATTTGAACCATCAAATATAAAACGATAACACAACGATACAAAATTATCTTCTAACATACCAATTGTGCTATAATTAATGTCATTTGCAGTTACATGCACCAAACTATTTGCATATGAATTTTGTATCTAATCAATCTGCAATAAAAGTGATTTGCAGTAGTGTTAACAATAATATTAATGATTAAAAAAATGTTAGAAGTAGTTTTTACCTTTGGAAAATTGTTGAATACCTCTTTGTACATTATGTTTTTAGTGTATCTTGTTCTTCTTTGTCATTGTTCTTTATTAAAATCTTTAGACAAAGCAAACATACAATTGACCACTTTTAGCAGATAGAACTATTTGAGGAATAAAGCCTTTGTTCTAATTTTTGCCATACGGTTTTATACATAAACTTATATAATACATGATTTATTTGAGAAACAAAAAGTAAATGAAAATATTTTATATGTTCTCTATTAGTCTAACACTTCTATTTGAGCTTCCACTTTCTCTTATTTTTATTTCTCTGCAAAACAGAAAAAATACAAAAGTTATTTTCTTGTTAAGGAAAAAAAAGATTGTGTGAATTTTTAAAAAGAACCGAATAATTTTTATTTGTGCAATTGTGATTACTTATTCACAATTTTTCTTTTCTTTACCTCAGCACAAATCGTTTCTTTGGGTACTTCATTTCCATTCCTAGTCCCTCTTTTTGTTGTTTTTTATAATCGATATGATGCAATATGTCATTGTGTATTATTAAAAGTCTAAGTAATATCCCACAGCAGAGGTGCATAACCCAAACCACAAAGGTGGCTAGTAGTGTAGTAGCTACTGAAGTGAGACGCACTAGCCAAGTCACAAGGGTAGCAGGCAATACAGCAGTTGCTGATGACAAGTGTATTGATCAAGCCACAAAGGCAGCAACTGCTGATAAGGAGTGCACCTCTCAGAGCACAGGGATTGCATCAAATGGCTTGATGAGCACAGAAGTGTTAGAAATGCCTGAAGCCATACCAGATCACGATTTATTCATCCAATAGCATTGAAGAAGTTAGTTCTGCAAATTCAGGAGTCTTACACTCTTGGATTGCCACGTGTACAAATTTTGGAAGGTTCAAATAACAGAATTTGGCGCCAAATGTATGGCGGTTATACTTTTCCGTGTATATAAAACAGAGTACAGATATGTATTTTTCATTAATTCCATTTCTTGTAATTTTCTTTTCCATCAATGAAATTCTCTCAATTTTATTTAGATTCTCCAGTTTTGATATGTATTAATGATAATATTATAACTTCATCAATAAAGTATAGGTGAAGCATTGTTATCTGTAATTGTCTGTTTTCCTTCAATTTCAATGACTCTAGATTCTGTAAAGTTTTGTTTGCGAACGAAGAAATCGTATGCAGTAATTTTCACTCGGAAGATGTATGTTTTTCAATTATGCATATGATGGTACTTGAAATAATATTGTCACCGTCTTCATTATTCAATTATTAAAATAAAAAAAAAAGATTTCAATTAGTGTAACATAATACAATTAATATAATTAGACAAATAATCCATATGTACACTTCATATTGAAGAAGTTGATATAAACAAAAAATCTGATGTTAGTCTAATGTTAGTTGAATAAAATTTTATAATAGACCTTTTTTTACGGGTACTATGTTTTGGTTTTCTTTTTACGTGTAATAATATAATTTAAATTTTAAAAAAATAAGGATAATTTGGATAAAGATTAGATGGATCGTTTTTATGTGTAAATAAAAAATAAAATAAAAATCAGGATAATTTGGATAAGGATTAGATGGACTTTTTACGTCTACTATGACTACAATTTTTTTTAATTAATTTTTTTATCAACTTATATATTATAATAAGAAAATGATTAGGTGAAGAATTTAGATTGTAACCAAATTAAGATTTTTATCCATTTAGAAATTATAGGAGAAGAAGATAAGAACAAAAGAAAATTTATCTATTTTTTTTTAATCTAAAAAAACTTTTGTAATTTGGTTGAAGCTGCTTGGTACAACCATGGCTTATAAGCCCAACTTTTATTATATAGTATTAGTATTATGTCCGTGCAATGCACGGCTTAATCAAAATATATATGTAAATAATTATTTTATTAATTTACTTAAAATAAATTATAAAAATAAATGAATATTTTACTTTTAAGTTACATAATGAATGCATATTGTGTGAGACTAAGGTATCATAAAATGCATATATATATATATATATATAATTGAATGGAAGATAGTAGAGGTAACTAAAAAAATATATATATAAAATGATTTTCAATAATACATTGAACTTTAAGGCTCAATTAATCACATATATT
This sequence comes from Quercus wislizeni, assembly GCA_023055345.1. Taxonomy (NCBI): domain Eukaryota; kingdom Viridiplantae; phylum Streptophyta; class Magnoliopsida; order Fagales; family Fagaceae; genus Quercus; species Quercus wislizeni. The sequence continues at coordinate 2,053,328 of JALGQJ010000027.1, forward strand.
TAAATGGAAAACCCTTGAATTTAATAGTTAAAAACTATCCAAAACAATAATTGAAATCATGTTTAAGTAGAAACCTCAATTCAATAATTAAGAACAATCTAAATTATTAAACATTTAAAAATTTGAAGTAGAGAGACTTACATGAGAATTTAATTTTTGTCTTTGAAAGCATGGAAGAAGACACTAAAACTTGAGTGAGTTTCACTCTGCCAAGTTTAAGTTTAAACTTAAAGTTTAAGTCCTATGCGTTGCACACTACATGTGTGTGTATATGCATGAAAAATGATCTGAATTTAACATTTATTGTAGAAAAGGGGTGGTGTAGTCTTACCCTGTCTAGCTAATTCTTATTATAATCCCTTTGTTTTGCGGGGAGAGAGAGAAACACTTCTTTTGAAAAAAAAGAGTTAGCATATAATATATAATAGTTAAGATATTAATCTTTGGAAGTGGTATCTCATATAGATTAGTATTTCAATTGTGGTTTTTGGTAGTTAGAAGTTAGCGTATGGTAGTTAATAATTCGAAAATTACTTTGAAATTTTTTTAAACCAATCCCTTAAAAAAGTTTTAGTAGAGTTTAAATCACGTTAATAAATTATCTCTCTATTCAATTTTTTTAAAATCATGTTAATAAAAAGTTACTGATAAAATTATTATTAGTAAACATTTCTTAGGCTTATCTATTTAGCTTTGTTGCCAAATTTATATAAACTCTTTTTTTTTTTTTTTTTTTTCTGAAGAATTTAACACAACCAAAAACCTATAAACAACAATTTACATTCAATATAAAGAATATAATCAAACTTATTCATAATTTAAGATTAAGAAATTAACACAAATTATAAATTAATATATAAATTTAGAAAAAGAACAAAGAATAAACCTATTTGCTTTCTCAATCACTTCGAGAGATAAAAGTGTGAGTATGTAACTAAAACCTGAACCAATTATTGTAGAAGAGAAAAAATGAGTACAAAAGTTTAATATTATGAATTGGGTTAAAACGTATGTGAGAAGTTTTTATTAATTTTTTTGAAGTTAAAGAAAAATAGTTTAAATAAAATGAAAAAAAATAATAATGAAGAAAGAATGCATACCTGTCATGGGATTTAGGCATTCACATATTGGAATAAACTTCACTTCAAAAAGGATATATATATATATATATATATATATATATATATATATATATAGGTAGAGTTTCATTTGATATAGAATTTAAATCCAATTGGAATTAAGATTTCTAATCAATTTGTTTGTTGCTATTTGATAAATCCCATAAAAAGTTGAATAAAAAAAAAGGTCATATGAATAGAAAGAAAAAAGAAAACTTTTTTTTTTTTTATGGAGACTTTTCTTTTATAACCCAAAAAAAAAAAATGTTTTTTTTTTTCCTAGAAGAACAAATGTTTATTATATATAGATACTTTTTTTTTTTTTGGGAGAAGAAAGAGAAGGTGTTTACTTTAAACTTAAATATTTATTACCTTATTCACAATTTTTTTTAACTTTATACAAAAATATTTTTGGTAAATCTGTATGAACAATAATTATCTAAAAAAAAAAAGGCACGTGTGAAGATGAAGATTTTGCTGTTGAATACACAAAGTAATATAATTTAAATTTAAAAAAAGTAATAGATGAAGATTGTTGTTGTTTGTTGTTTTTTATGTGTACTGTTTTTTTTTTTTTTTTTACATGTAGTAATATAATTTATATAAATAAAAAGAGATTTCATAAAAAGTTTGAATTGTAATCAAATTAATATTTTCAATCAAATTATAAATTATAATAATAAAAGTATTAGATGAAGAGTGTGGATTGTAATCAAATTGAGATTTTTATCAATTTAGAAATTATAGGAGAAGAAGATAAGTACAAAAAAAATATATATTTATTTTTAAAAAAATTCTAAAAAATTTCTGCAATTTAGTACAACCACTTGCCGCAACCAAGGCTATTAAGCCTACCTTTTATTATATAGTATATGATAAGATATGATGATATGATATAAAGAAAATATTTCCATTGATATCATTTTTTTTAGGGTCAAAAGTTATAAAATAAAAAAAATTTTTAAAAAAAAGAAAGAAAAAGCCAAAAAAAAAAAGTTTTAATTCATGAGAAAAAATACAAAAAATATGGTTACCTTTCAAAAGTGTTTAGGACATTAAATTATTTATGTAGTAAATTATTATGTTTCATAAAATTAAGTATAATAAAATTCATAATTCGCTTTTTTTTTTTTTCAAAGTTAAACTCTAAAATTTTAGATGCAAAAATGCTTACTGTAAGCTTTAAAATTGTTTCGGTTTAATTAATTTACGACTTTAACAAAAATTGATATAAGTTGTACTTATGGTTTATCTATTTTTTCTAAAATCATTACATAAGAATTAAAAGTAAAATTTTGATGGGAAAAAATTATAACACAACTTATCTAAATTTAAAAAATAATAATAAAATAGATACAATAGAATGGATATGCCCATTTTTATGGCTAATCTAACATTAAATTATCACTTAATATTTATGTGAGTAGTATTTTATTGTACAAATTAGTTTTTAGTGTCATTAAATATATAATGTGTGTGCATTGTGCTCATCATGATGTGTTTAAAATTACATATGTCCACGAGTATATGGAGACATACATATGTAACTTATATATTTTTCCTCCCTAAAGTCAAATCTTGACCATGCCATTGGTGATAACTCTTAAATTTAAATATTTAGGATAACGTTGTAAATTTGTTATGGTTTAAGGAGGTTACCTTCAAAAACTTGAAATTTAGTGGCATTTCTTATTATCCTTTAAGAGGAGACTGGAGAGCCACTATTCGAATCCACACTTCCTTGTGCTTGTAATTATCCAATTATTTTAAAAAAAAAACCAAAAAAAAAAATAGAACTATTGTTTTTTATTACTTGAAACCACCAGTACCCTAGAAAGCATAGTATTCTCTCCTTTCACATGAATAGTAAATCTCACCATAATTTTAATTAATGGAACCCAATATTATGTAAAAAAAGAGAGTATCCCATCACAATATTCCTAAAGTGCTAAATAATTATCCATTGTCTAAACCCCTCCGACATTAATTTCACAATAAGAAGGAAGCTACTATAATCACACCAAGTAGATAACAAGTTCTCAAAAAAAAAGAATGGGTAATTGTTTCACATTGTTTAAGAGAGTGTGTTGTAGTATAACTTGCTCCACCATCCCTTAAAAGTTACCATGACTTTTGAATGGAGTTGTGGTGTGCTTTTGTGTTAGAACATCTTTTCCTCTCCCTTATGTATGTGTGTGTGTCTGTTTGTTTCTCCACAAAAAAAAAAAAAAGAAAAAAAAAAAAAAGAAAGAAAGAAGTATTAACCTTCAAACCATCACTAAAGTTCTATCTTCTCAAATGAATGGTGAATCCCACCATGAATTTAATTAGTGGAGTCTAATATTATGGCAGAGGACATAATATCATATCATTGTATTTCCAAAGTACTGAATAATTACTCATTATTGATTGATTTCTCAATAAGAAGGAAGCTATATTATAATCATAATCGCTCCAAATAGATAACAACAGGTAATATTTTCTTTTTATTCCCAAAAAAAAAAAAAAAAAAAGTATTAACCTTCAATATCATCATGGAATTGTGCTTGCAAAGTATGGTCAACATGGACAACAATGGAATACAAAAACTTTAAATCATTGGTAAAAAATAAAAAAATAAAAAATAAAAAAAAACTTAAACCCTATGAGACAAAGGAAACGTCTTAAACATTATGATTTGTTTCATCAATGAAAACAACGATTTGAAGACTTTATGCTTATCTTTCAATTAAAAAAACAAAAAAGAGAAACCCAAAAAAAAAAAAAAGAAGCTTTTTCCGTAATCTGTTTTGAATGGGGCAGGGGACTGGAAAACAAACGGCTCTTAAGTCTTAAATAAATGCCCATATCTTGGTAGTTGACCGATTTTGTTGACTATTGGGAAGATTATTGTTGATTAATTAATAGCCTTGCTATATATATATATATATATATTAATAGTGGCTGTAAAGTTAGGTTAGACTGCCAGGAGGTTTATTTATTTATAATTTTTTTCTTTTTTATTTTTTTTGTCAATTTATATTAATTATAGAGAAAATTATATTATTAGTCCCTGGAGTTTATACAGTGCAATTGGCTCCTTAAGTTTCAAGTAAGTATTATTAGTTCCTCAAATTTAAAAAATGAATTATATTAATCATTCTATTAACTATGATTAATAATATTACTTACGTGACACTAAACGGAATAGTAACCTAACATTTTTTTTAATGATATAATATTTTTTAATAAAAAATTGCAAAATTTATTTTACACGTTAAAAACCCATTAACCCCAAAATATTATTTAAAAAAAATCAAGAAATTAGAAGAAAGAACACGGGTGGGTTCATTGGAGATGGGCCTTCACTACTACAGTGTTCAGCTTTAAATATAAAAATATTGAAAGGTGAAGTATGCTTGCAATAACAAATATATAAATAGAAAGGAACTACAATGAGCCAAAGAGCGGTGGTAGTGGCAGCGACGCCCCACAAGGCGGTGGCTTAGATGCTCAGCTCTAAATATAAATACGGGCTTTTTACAAAGAAATCAAAACAAACTAATCACAAAAAAATGACAAATCAAAATTTTAAAATTAGAATTGCTCTCCCACATTGTCCCCAAACAAATTGGTCTACAATCTACATGATTCAAATAATATATCCACCAAATTGACGACGATGACTTGGCACTTAATTGGTAGCCCACCAACAACTGCGTGGAGTTGATGAATCAGGCTTCAGGTGAGAATTTTGACTAGATAATGAAGCTCTTGAAGAAACAAGAACTAGTTTGTTTGTTTAATTCAGCCAATTAAACCCAGTTCTCCATTGGTCCTCCTGAAGTTCTACGCCGTAGCACTGGGTTTGTCATTAGCCAAACCTAATCATTAGGTTTGATTAGGTACAAAATTTCGTGTTAATGGGTTTCTAATGTGTAAAATAAATTTTGTAATTTTTTCATTAAATTTTTTTTCATATCATTAAGAAAAATGCCAAGTCACTATTTTATTAATAGAAGTTAACAAAAGGACTAATGTCGCTTATTTTTAAAACTTGAGAGATCGGTAACATTTACTTGAAACTTGAGGGACCAATTGTATTTATAAGATAAACTTCAAAAATCAATAATGTAGTTTCGCCTTAATTATACCACCAACTATATTTTCCAACTATCCCAACACATTATATAACACATCTACCTCAATAAACACCTTGTGTACGCATCTAAACTCTAGAGGCTTAAAAAGTTAGAATTATTGAAGTAGATTTAAATTTGTTGAGCCCTGTGAATAAGAGACCAAGTCATGCAACTATGCAAAGGTTATTTAAGGGACCAATCATGGTAAGCACGCTAGTACTTTTGCGAGCTACTTTTCGTACTTATTTTGATGCACACACTCTTGGCTCTTTTAACATTTCAATTTATATCTGTCCAAAAAAAAAAAAAATCAATTTATGGCTTTTTATTTATGCCCATTTTATATTAGAAAATATTCCATTAAAAAAATATAGGAGTATATTAGAGAAATTGTGTTAGAAATAGTAAATATAAAATTAATGCAACTTTAAAAGTGTGTGTTTGACTAAGACAATGGAAGTTTTCAAAAAAACATATCCACTAAAACAAAATAAAATAAAATAAACATGACTTTTCTATTGTACTTTGATAATCACAACCCTTCAAAGCAATTATTAGGGACAGATACATGTACAAGTTGAGGGGAGCTGTGCACCCCCGCCCCCCCAAAACACGCTAGTACTTTTGCGAGCTACTTTTCGTATTTATTTTGATGCACACACCCTTGACTCTTTCAACATTTCAATTTATATCTGTCAAAAAAAAAAAAAAAAAATCAATTTATGGCTTTTTATTTATGCCCATTTTATATTAGAAAATATTCCATTAAAAAAATATAGGAGTATATTAGAGAAATTGTGTTAGAAATAGTAAATATAAAATTAATGCAACTTTAAAAGTGTGTGTTTGACTAAGACAATGGAAGTTTTCAAAAAAACATATCCACTAAAAAAATAAAATAAAATAAAAGAAAATAAGCCCAAGAAAATTTATATTTATCCCCTCAAGAAAATTATATTTACCTCCCTCGACTTCAAATCCTGGTTTTGTTCCTGGCAATTATCATACAAAAGAAAATTTAATAATAGATACAAATAAAAAATATAAAACCCGTAATTATGTAGTTCAATTAATCAAAATAATTAAGTATTTGTGATTTCGTTCAAACAATTTGTTTTTATATTGAATTATATCAATGATAATAATCCATATTTTTTCTCATTTCAATGACATGTAATGTTAACTAATTCTTAAATATAACATATTAAGTTCTAAAAGTTTAGAACAATTGGAAAACTGTGAATATAAACTTGTCTAGATATAGATTCCTAAGTCTATAGGTATGATTAGACAATGTTCAAAGTGCTATAAGTCAGAATACAAGAATAAAAAAGTTGCAAGTTTAGGAATTCAAAACATGCCAAGTTCGACCGATCGAGATGCGTTTTTGCAGAATTTAATTAAAGTTCATCAACCTATTAAGCTCATTAAGTGATTAGGGTTTCAAATCTAATTCTCCTAGTATTTAAAGGAAACCCTAAGGCACGATTTATTATGACTTTGGAGGTGTTTTTGTGAGATCTAAAAGGTATTGTGTCTTCTCCTATCAAAGTCACTACCAAAATTCCATGTATATATTATTAGAACTGGTAAGTCTAAAGTTACTACTACAAGATCATACATAGCTAATGATTTAGAGTTTTGAGTGGGATCTCAAAGTCACAAATGTGGGTGTTTGTTTTAAACAAATTTAGATAGAAGAGTTTGTGGATTCAGAGCTGCACGTGGTCATGTGAGTAAGTACTAGAAGAGGTTGCTTTAGATTTTAGGGAGAAAATCTACTATAAAACTTCTATTCTATCATAGTGAATTTGTTATCTTGAGAATAGATTATGTTAAATCCTCCCTAGGTTTTTTATCTTGAAATTGTTGGTTTAATTGGTTTTCCTGAGTAATCATATCGCTTGTCTTTTTTATATTTCTGCACTTTATGATATGATTGTTTGTATTTAACCTAGATCTCATAATAAACCTAAGTATTAACTTGGTTAACTAATTAGGTTAAACAATCTAAGTGTACAGAGGTCTAAACAAAACAAACATAATACTATCTTGACACAAGAACTACAAGAACAAGTTTTTATAATATTTTGATATGAACTTATCATGTAGTTGCGCATCACATGAGGCATCCCTTAGGTAACAATAAGTTTATAGGCATTGAAATTCTCTCTCTCTCTCTCAAATTTTCAGTGTTTGTAGCAAAATTGATTGATTGATTTAGCTTAAACGAGAACATGAATAAATGGCAACTCTGAACAAGTTAGATGCAACACCTGTCTCCAGTAAAAAAGGTCCGTTTTAGATGGTTTGAATTCAAAAGAAGCATTTTAAATTTAAGATTTCTGTGAGGTCTAAAAGGACATGAGCAGAAATTGTAATCGGATTCAAAAACTTGTCATAAGAACCTAGGCATATAGAATAATAGAAGTAGAACACAGTTCCTTAAGGAATTCGCAATGTGCACAATAAATTTCCTTATGTCCAATTTTTGGTTATTCAATCCCCCTTTTTTTTGTTTCAAACAAGCTCGGTCCAGCTACTTCATAATATAATTATATTGCAAAGCTACCGGAGGTATAAAATATTATAACTTCGCTAATAATTTTTCGTATTTCTTCACCCATATCTTTATCTCTCTTTCAAGTTTCTTCAATATGTTAATAACTGAACTACAAAATACTATTGTTCTTCTTAAAAACTTTTCTCCCTGGCTCTCTCTGTCTTGGTGAGTATAAGAAACCAACTTGCGTTCTATAACGTAAGATTCCAACCTCTCCGATTTGGTTTCCTAATCGTGGTAGGGGATTTTTTTTTTTTTTGGGGGTCCTTTGTCCTGTTTTTTCCTTTTCGTTTTTTTCTTGGTATCCTCCCATTGTCTCTGTTTTTCTCTGGTGACCATCATGGATGCGGCTTTGGAGGAAATGTGGAAGAAGTTTCATCTTTGTAAAGAGGAAAAAGGCGTTTTGGCGGTGAATACTCAGGATGTAGCTATCTCTAAGCAACAGCACAGTTTAGTCTTTTATTTAAACTTCAGATCAACAAGGAGTTTAATAAAGAGGCATTCAAATCTACTGTTCAACAACTTTGGTGAGGCGCACACGGGGTAAACATCAAAGAAGTTGGGAAGAATTTATTTTTGGCCATTTTTAAAAAGGAGGATAATATGGTTGAAGTTCTAGATCGCAGTCCTCGGTCATTTGACAAAAGACTGATTCTGGTAAAGCGTTTCAGGGGTGATCTTAGTTCGGGTAATGTTTCTTCTAGCATTCTCCTTTTTGGATTCGTGTGTTTAAAATTCCCATCAAAAGTATGAATAGAGCAGTTAGTACTCGTATTACTAGAGAGATTGGTACTCCTATCTTGGTCGATGCTCCGAGCAGTGGCCTTGCTTGGGGTCCTTTCCTTCAAATTTGAGTAGATATCGACATTACGAAACCATTGATGAGGGGAAAAATGGTGCACATTGAAGACATGGAGGAAGGATGAGTTTTTTTTTTCAAATATGAGAGGTTGCCTATTTTTTGTTATCGATGTGGTATACTTGGCCATCAAGATCGTGAGTGTTAGAAAATCAAAAAAGGTTGCCTATCGTCGGATGAGGATGAGCTCCAACTCGATCTATGGCTTCGCGCCATAGCCCAAAAAGTTAGCCAAAAGAAAGGTAATGTCAATCAGCCTAATTCTAGCGTTGACGATGATGAAGAAATTCAGGCACCTGAGGGCGATGGTGGCTTAATTGATTCCTCCCAAGTCTGGCACCAACAAGCTGATGTCCAGTTGATCGGTAAATCTAGTGCGAGGACAATTTGTCACCAACTGACTGAGCTCAAGGAAAATCCAGTTGAGCGGGAATTTTCAAATTCTTCGAATCCAATGCTTAATTCAAATTCTGAGCGGGTTAGGCCTTGTTTGGATTTTTTTTTTTTTTTTTTTTATCACTCATCACTCATCACTTAAAACACCCCATCCCATTTGGCACCATCACTCACTTCTCATCACTCAATATTTTTCTACTGTTTGTGGGACCCACCCACTGACCCAATGTCAGTTGACTTTTCTCTCTCCTTTTTTTTTTTTTCTGCCTCTCCCCTTCGTTTTTCTCTGCTTTTCTCTTCATTTTCCCCTATTTTTCTCTGCTTTTCTCTTCATCCATGTTAACACATTTTAATCAAGCCCACCACCAATCATCTCCAACCACCTATCCTTCCTTCCTGCCACCATACTAACCTTAACGATGAGCTCCGAATTGCCAGATGGGACGAGTTTCTGGGTCAGATGGGATGAGTCGCTGAATCACCGTTGATGAGCGACGAGCGACAAGCGACGCCATTTATGAGTGACATAGCCGAATCGACGAGCAACAAAGCCAGATCGACATTCAGCCTTGTTTCTTAAAAAAAAATTTTATGGGTTTGAGATGAAAAAAAAAAAAAAAAAAACTGAGATGAGAAAGGTGAAAAGGAAGGGAAAAAAAAAAAAGAAAGAACGAACTCAGATGAGAAAGAGAGGCGAAAAGGAAGGAAAAAAAGAAAAAAAGAAAAAAAAAAGAATGAATGAACTAAAGAACAAAGAAAGGAAAGCTCACCGAACCCAGCGAAAGAAAAAAAAAATGAAGACAGTCAAAAGTTGCGGTTGTTGCTCTGATAGTAGGTCCCTCTGTGTGTGTTTAATTACGGAAATGCCATTGAAAACAGAGTTATGGAAACTGAAAACAGCCAAAATGTATTTTCAGTTTCCATAACTCATCACTCAAAAATTGAAGAATTAAGTGATGAAAACAAAAATTGGAAACAACTGAAAACAAAATCCAAACAACCTTCATAACTTGTTTCCATCATGGGTCCCACCATTTTTTAGTTATGAGTTATGGAAACAGAGTTATGAGTTATGGAAATCAGAAATCCAAACACCCCCTTAGTATCCTATCTACACCCACGTTAGCTGAAAATCAAGCTTTCTTATTAGCTCATACTTTCATACCTGATAATTCAAAGCTAAATCCCCGGATATCTCCAAAGATTATGTGGTTTCTTATTTGGATAAGTCAAGTCCTAATTTGGAGGAAAGTATTTTAAATACAAATACTCTGTTGATAGGAAAGATATGACTTAATCTTTAAATCTAGGGCAAATTTTGTTATGAGAGAAGGATCAGACGAAAGTTTTTGAAGGAAAAGTTGAAACAATTTCAACATATGGATAATCAAACATTAAATGGAGAATTTTCAAATATTGATGTAGAGATGGAGATAATCTCGGATTTACCTGAGAACTTATCGGGGCTTAACATAACATCCCTACAATCTTGGAAATGGATTTTACAAAATCCCAACATTCAGCCTTCCAATGAGGTCTCAACTGGCCGACCTCTTCCAGGAAAGCATCCTCCCACAACCCCCACTACTCCTTACTCACCTTCATGAAAAAAGCAAGTCATTAGGAAGGACACGGGGAATATTTCTAAACCCGTCTGTGGGGGTCCTTGTCATCCCCTATCTCCAACATGAAAATCCTAAGCTTTAACTGTTGAGGGCTTGGGATCCTAAAGGTAGTTGAAGAACTTTTCTATTTGGTGAGTAAAGAAGGTCCCAAAGTCCTCTTTTTATCAGAAACTTGTCTGGATAGAGATGGGTTTCTAAGATTAAAGAGGAAATTGCGATTGAATAAAGGTTTTGCAATCCCAAGAAGTGGTTTGGGTGGTGGATTGGCTCTATTATGGTGGGATAATTTGGATATTGATGTCCGATCCTTCTCTCCAAATTACACTGATGCCGTGGTTAACCAAGATGGCATTGTTTTGGTGCTCTGCTGGTTTCTATAGACATCCTGAAACTTCAAGGCGAGGTGAATCCTAGGATATATTGCGCCATTTAAGTACATTGCTTTCTCTTCCCTGGCTCTTACTTGGTGATTTCAATGAAATCTTGCACACAAATGATATTAGGGTAATGGATTCAGGCCTTATAACCAGATGGCAGAATTTACCAGGGCTGTGGATGATTGTTCATTGCTTGACTTGGGTTTTAGTGGACCAAAATTTACATGGTGTAACTAAAGATTTAAAGGAAATTTAGTTTATGCAAGATTGGATCGGGGCTTGTATAATCAGGAGTGGTTTGATCTATTTCCTCAGTCCAAACTATCTCATATTTCCTTCGGTTTCTCTGACCATATGGCACTTATGGCAAAAATTCAAGCTTCCCCTGGTCTTAAATCAGTAAAGACATAGATTTTTTTTGTTTCACAGCATTTTGGATGAGTGATTCTAATTGTGAGGATATCATCAAGTCCAATTGGGATTCACTACAATAGGGTACTCCCATGTTTCGGCTTACACAAAAAATCAAAGCAATTTAGGTGGCTCTTCTTCAATGGGGCAGTGGTAATGCAAAAGGTTTGATAAAGTCTATAGAAGCTAAAAGGAATTAGCTTACCAGTCTTGAGTTGGAATGTCATGCAGATCCATTAAACCAGCAACTTTCCTATGTACGAATGTTACCAAAGCTAAACTCTATGAGTTGCTAGGCCAAGAAAATTCTTATTGACATCAACGTTCAAAAATTTCTTCGATTAAGGATGGGGATCATAATTCCAAATACTTTCATGATGTGGCGTCCCAAAGGAGAAAAAGCAATGATACTACAAAACTATGAGATGCATCTAGTATTTATTTTACCTAACAAATGATTTGGAGAGGGTTGCAGTCAATTACTTCTAAGAGATGTTCACAAGCCTCTACCAAATCCTATCATCAGGTCATCCACCATGTTCTTGAAGTGGTCACGCTAGACATAAATAAAATGCTACTTAAAGAATATTCCTAGAAGGAAGTAAAGGAGGCACTGTTCCAAATGTACCCGACCAAAACTCCAGGACCCGATGGTATGAATCCTTTATTTTTCTTTAAATATTGGCGTATTATGGGTACTAATTCTAATGCTATTCTTGATCGTATAAATTTTGGAAAATTTTACAAAGCATTAATTTCTCGCATATAACCCTTATCCCAAAGAGAGATAACCCAGAGCTCATGTCCCATTTTCAACTCATCAGTCTATGCAATGTCATTTTTAAACATGTCTCTAATGTGTTAGCCAATAGACTCAAGAAGATTTTAGGGAGTGTTGGGTTAAGATTTCTTGACCCCGGTTAATTAATTCAATTACCCAAGTTGATTAATTAGGTTCAATTGCATGCAAATCATAGAAGCACCAACAAATCACAAATTAAACTAAATGCAGCAGAAAATAAATTAGACACGGTGATTTGTTGATGAATGAGGAAAACTTTGCAAGGCAAAAACCCCCCACCGAGAGATTTGAAGGTCACCACTCCCAAGAATCCACTAATCAACAATCAAACAATTACAAGCATAAGGAATCTTACCAACTACCCTTGGCCTATCCCGAAATACCAACCTATAGTTGAACCTTTGCTCCAATACCCAATTGGACTTGATCTTGTAGTAACCTTCTTTCCCTTAATGCACAAACCTCTAATTTATGACTAACTCTTTACATGGATCCCAAGCACATGACTAATTCCAGCAACTTAAACAGATGTTGTTGACTGCAAAGTTCTTCACTTCATCAACAATGAAGATCTAAAAGCACTCAGTTACAAAACCCTATGGGGTACAAATGCAGTAACTTCACATAGAGAAAATAAGTCTTTTGGTCTCTGTTTCCATGTGTGACGGCCTTTAAAATAAGCCTTATATATGTTTAGGGTTGTGAGAAAAGAAACCCCAAACAAATATTCAAGACTGGCCCAAATTTCAAATCTAGAAATTCTGAAATCGTAATTCTTGATAGATCGAGCTACTATCAAGCTTCACATCTATCGAGCTATCTGTCGAGACTTAATGAACAACTTTTCTTCACTTGTTTCTTAGACCAATCTTCATATCTTTAATACTTAACTTGAAAAACATGTTTCTTGAAGTACTAAACCCATCTTAGATCTACCCAATTACAAGTAAAATGTATTTTGTCAAAAGATTAGCCAATTACAACAAAATATGACCCTAACAATCTCCCCCTTTGGCAATCCGTACACAACTATCCCATAAAATACAAAAGTACATAAGTCTAACGAGTCTTTTGGCACAATATTGCCATTTCCAATGTTATTTAGTTTTATAGGCACTATTCCAAACTAATTGGCAAAATGAGGAGAGAGAAAGAATTTCGGCAACAGTGTTGCCGAAATTCAACAAAAATGAGGAGAGAGAAAAAGAAAAAGGGGGAGAGAGAAAGCAGAGGAATTTCGGCAACACTGTTACCGAAATTCCTCTGCCCAAAATACTGCCCGGTCAGTTAAAAAAAAGCAATTGCGGTAATGTCATTGCCGAAAAAGGAAAAAAAAAAAAAAATTTGTTTTGGCAATTGTGGCAATGCCATTGCCGATAATGTAAAAAAAAAAAATTTATTTTGACAATTGTGGCAATCCCATTGCTGAAAATGGAAAAAAAAAAATTATGAAATCTGTGAATGAGTAAAAAAAAAAGTTGTCACGTCCACAATATTTTTACAATATTTTCACAATAAATCACACGTGATTAATTATTATTAGTTCAAAAAATTTGTGACAAATTAATTGTGGAATGGCATTACCGAAAATGTAAAAAAAAAAAAAAAAAATTTATTTTGGCAATTGTGGCAATCCCATTGCCGATAATGCAAAAAAAAAAAAAAAAAAAAAAATATTTTGGCAATTGTGGCAATCCCATTGCCGATAATGCAAAAAAAAAAAAAAAAATTATTTTGGCAATTGTGGCAATCCCATTGCCGATAATGTAAAAAAAAAAAAAATTATTTTGGCAATTGTGGCAATACCATTGCCGATAATGCAAAAAAAAAAAAATATATTTTGGCAAATTGTGGCAATCCCATTGCCGATAATGCAAAAAAAAAAAAAAAAAAAATTATTTTGGCAAATTGTGGCAATCCCATTGCCGATAATGCAAAAAAAAAAAAATAATAATAATTTTGGCAAATTGTGGCAATCCCATTGCCGATAATGCAAAAAAAAAATAATAATAATAATTTTGGCAAATTGTGGCAATCCCATTGCCGATAATTGTGGCAATCCAATTGCCGATAATGTAAAAAAAAAAAAAAAAAAAAAATTTCATACTGTTATCGGCAATGGGATTGCCAAAATAATATATATATATATATATATATATATATTTTTTTTTTACATTTTCAGTAATGCCATTTCACAATTAATTTGTCACAAATTTTTTGAACTAATAATAATTAATCACGTGTGATTTATTGTGAAAATATTGTGAAAATATTGTGAACGTGACAACTTTTTTTTACTCATTCACGTATTTCATAATTTTTTTTTTTTTGCATTATCGGCAATGGGATTGCCACAATTTGGCAAAATAATTTTTTTTTTTTTTTTTTTTACATTATCGGCAATGGGATTGCCACAATTGCCAAAATAAATATATATATATATATATATATATTTTTTTTTTTACATTATCGGCAATTGGATTGCCACAATTGCCAAAATATTTTTTTTTTTTTTTTGCATTATCGGCAATGGGATTGCCACAATTGCCAAAATAATTTTTTTTTTTTTTTTTTACATTTTCGGTAATGCCATTCCACAATTAATTTGTCACAAATTTTTTGAACTAATAATAATTAATCACGTGTGATTTATTGTGAAAATATTGTAAAAATATTGTGGACGTGACAACTTTTTTTTTTTACTCATTCACAGATTTCATAATTTTTTTTTTCCATTTTCAGCAATGGGATTGCCACAATTGTCAAAATAAATTTTTTTTTTTTTACATTATCGGCAATGGCATTGCCACAATTGCCAAAACAAATTTTTTTTTTTTTTTTTTCCTTTTTCGGCAATGACATTACCGCAATTGCTTTTTTTTAACTGACCGGGCAGCATTTTGGGCAGAGGAATTTCGGTAACAGTGTTGCCGAAATTCCTCTGCTTTCTCTCTCCCCCTTTTTCTTTTTCTCTCTCCACATTTTTGTTGAATTTCGGCAACACTGTTGCCGAAATTCTTTCTCTCTCCTCATTTTGCCAATTAGTTTGGAATAGTGCCTATAAAACTAAATAACATTGAAAATGACAATATTGTGCCAAAAGACTCTAAGTCTAACCCTAACACGAACTCTTGAGAAACTTTGCAAGACAAGAGATCATGACATAGTAGACTTGCAACTTGTCTTAACTAAAACACTTAAACAAGATTCATCAAGGCATCAAGTGTGAAACATAGACAAGCTGTGTACAAGAAGAAACATGTGTATGAAACAACACATGTGAAACAAATGTGAAGAAAACATACATCATCTCATATATATATATATATATATCAAAGAAGTACAATGTATGTAATTGAAGTGGTCACAAGACCATGGTACATGTAATGAGAATACATTAAAACCTCACTACATCCCTCAAAAACACTCAAAACTGCTCTCCCCCTATCTAGTATGTCCAATGCTAGCTCTCCCCCAAACACCTAGACTACTCTCATCTACAAAACTACTTCCCTTTTTTGTCATGAGTAACAAAGGATGTATCACTAAAAGGTTGTCATCTTATCATCATACTCAGAGCCAGAAGCATCACCATTATCATCATCTCCACCATCTAAAGAAGAAGACTCCTCAACATGCTCAGGTGAAGGTAAGGGCACAAAACCACCAAGGTGAGACTGACTGCGAGCGATGCGACCGATCCTGGTGTTCATTTGACACATCTCATCGGTTAGATGGTCAAGACGACTACCAAAATTAGCACGCATGTGCTGAAGTTGCTCCATGATATCAGCAAGGGAGATAGCTGCCCTAAATAAGGAAGTGAGGAATGGGAGCGATAGTGGTGTGTAGGTGTGTAAGGATACGCGCGATAGCCAAAAGAAAAATGAACTTATCACATGTAGCCGTGTCGCAATAGCAGTCTATAATAGACTCTATCATGAGTGAAGAAAAGTCTATAAAGAGACCTTCCATGAAGGAAAAAAGAAAATGAGCACGAGGCTCGGTGATAATGTTATAGTGAGACCGTGGAGTGAGTACAAAGCTCATCACCATATTAAGGATCTGTGGACCCTTAGCAAACTCGATTGTGGAGAAATTAAGAGTACCTCCCCAAAACATGGCTCTCTCACAGAAGAGTGAGGCCAACTCATCTCTAGAGATGGAAGAGAGACGCTCATGACTAAGGTAATCTAGATGATCCACCATAGGGACACGTAGTACCACGGAAATAAGTTTCGGGGTGACTACAATACGTGTGCCATAGAATATCGTAGTAAATCGAGGTGCAAAGGTATTAATGGCGTTCATGTTGGAGTAAAACTCCTGTATGAACACGTCAAGACACCTCAAGGGTTTCTCACAAACAGAAGCTCATCCCTAAAAGCTAAATGCACTAGGAAGAGGAGCATCTAGAAAATCAGAAAAATGGCCTAGTGTTCCGAATGAATCGCCTGGTCAAAAAAGTTATTAGAGAAGTTATCTCGTGCCTTCTCATCATGGAACCAAATAGACTCAAGAGGAAAAGACGAAGAAGAAGAACAACGACAAATAGGGTTTTTAGAAGGAACATACTTTTTGGGTGCCATGATGAGGAGACTAAACGAGAGAGACAAAGAGAATAACAGAAACACAATAGAAACTTTAAGGCACAGGAAAGAAGGAAAAAGAACATGCAATGCATGAAGATGCATGAACATGTGTCGTGCAAACAATAAATAGCATCATGGGCAAAAACCCAATCCAACCTAATAGCACTCACAACATATAACAAGCACACAATCCTAGAATGCATGAAATAGAGTTATAATGAACTTAGAATGCAATGCATGATCATATGAGTTCATTTTAAAAACACTCAACCCAAAAATTTTGACAAAATCACAAAACCCCCCAAAAATTCCTAAAAATTGAAAACTTAGGTCAAAAGATGTATGAATGCATGAAGAAAAGGGAAAAGAAGAGATTAAGAACACTTACCAAGTGAGGGAGACTCAGATTAGGCTGAGAAATGAGAGGGGTGATTTTAAAGAGAGAGAGAAAGGTGTTTAGGTCATGAGAGGAGAGAGAGATCGAAATATTGAAGAAATAATAAAACTGAGTTGAACCTCAAACTATATATAGAAAACGCAACTCAATAGATTGAGGAGGTATTAACTTCTATCGAGAGCAAAATCTCTATAGATCGAGAGGTATCAAGGAGGTATCGGCAGCAAAAATTCTCGATAAATCGAGGAAGGTATCAAGAAGCTATCGAGCAGATAGAGATCATAAAGAATTTGGCTCAATGGATCGGGCTATCTATCGAGAGGTATCAAAAAAAACCCAGAAAGCTCGATAGAAAGGCTTGTATTGAAAAGGTGTTGAGCAGGTATCAAGGTATTTCTTATGAGCCCTGAAGAAGAGATTTTGAGGAGAAACAACACAAGATGAATGTAAACAAGATAACCAACAAATCACCAATTAAACTAAATGCAGCAGAAAATAAATTAGAAACGGTGATTTGTTGACAAATGAGGAAAACCTCACAAGGTAAAACCTCACAAGGTAAAACCTCACTAGGTGACTTTAAGGTCACCACTCCCAAGAATCCACTAATCAACAATTAAGCGGTTACAAATATAAGGAATCTTACCAACTACCCTTGGCTTATCCCGAAATACCAACCTATAGTTGAACCTTCACTCCAATACCCAATTAGACTTGATTTTGTAGTAGCCTTCTTTCCCTTAATGCACAAACTTCCAATTTGTGACTAATCATTTGCACGGATCCCAAGTACGTGACTAACTCCAACAACTTGAATAGATATTGTTGACTGCAAAGTTCTGCACTTTATCAACAATGAAGATCTAGAAGCATTCGGTTATAAAACCCTATGGCGTACAAATGCAATAACTTTACACAGAGAAAATAAGTCTATTGGTCTCTATTTTCATGTGTGGTAGCCTTTAAAATAAGCCTTATATATGTTCAAGGTTGTAAGAGAAGAAACCCCAAACAAATATTCAAGACTGGGTCGAATTTCAGATCTAGAAATTCTGAAATCGTAATTCTCAATAAATCGAGCTACTGTCGAGCTATCCATCGAACTTCACATTAAGTCTTAATAGTAGGCATCTATCGAGCTATCTATCGAGGCTTAATGAATAGCTTTTCTTCACTTATTTCTTGGACCAATCTTCATGTCTTTAATACTTAACTTGAACAATATGTTTCTTGAAGTACTAAACCTATCTTAGATTTACCCAATTACAAGTAAAGTGCATTTTGTCAAAGGATTTGCCAATTACAACAAAATATGACCCTAACACGAAGAATTATCTCTGATTGTCAAAGCGGGTTTGTAGCTGAGAGAGTGATCACAGATAATATTCTTATCTCTTTTGAAACTCTGCATTATATGAAGTCAAAACGCCAAAGGAAACACAGCACATATGGCTCTCAAGTTAGACAAGAGCAATGCATACAACAAGGTGGAATGGGATTATCTCAAAGCTTTAATCTTAAAGATGAGATTTCATTCAAAATGGGTTAATCTTGTTATGGCTGGGATTCCCACTGTATCTTACTCAGTTTTGGTTAACGGTGTACCTCAAGCTTCATCAAACCATCCAAAGGCACTCACCAAGGGGATCCTTTCTTACCCCATTTATTTTTATTGTGCTCCAAAGGTTTCTCTGCACTTCTCAAAAATGCTACCAAACAAAGACAACTCCATGGCATTAGCATCTCCAGAAATGGCCCTCAGATAACACACCTTCTTTTTGCCAATGATAGCTTATTGTTCAGCAATGCTTTTCTATCAAAATGTCATGTTATCAAAGAGATACTCCAAGCCTATGAATCTGCATTTGGTTAGAAGATTAACTGTGATAAAACATCTATTCATTTCAGCACCTATACTCCTACAGCAGTAAGGGTGGACATTAGATCATTCTTAAATGCTACAAAAATATCTAGGTTTACCCCCTGATAGGCCAAAAATGTATTGACCCCTTTTGATAAATTAATTGATTAATTAGCTAAGTTTTTTAATTAATCAAATTAACATGCAATATGCGTGGTAGCACAAATAAATCACCAATTAAACTAAGTATGCATCAGAAATTAAATTGACACAATGATTTGTTTACGAATGAAGAAAACCTACATAGCAAAAACCTCACTGGGTGATTTTAAGGTCACTACTCCCAAGAATCCAATATTATCAAAACAAGCGGTTACAAGTAAAGGAATCCTAGTATCTTATACCAACCTACAGTCGAACCCTTACCCCAATACCCAATTGGACTTGTTTTGTAGTGACAATTTCTCCTTTTAATGCACGGTTTTCAATACGTGACTAACCAATTGTGTGGATTCCAATACGCGACTTGATCACTAACTAAAGAAGGATGTTGGCTGCAAAGTTCTTCTGTTCATCACACGATGAAAATCATGAAGTTGTTTGATCACAAAACCCTATGGTGTACAAACACAACAGCTTCTTCAAGAACTAGGGCAAACTAGGTTTCCACTCACACTCTTCTTCACACTTGTAAAATTTTCTCTTGTGCAACTTGTGTCACCTTTTACGGCCCTTAAAATAATCTTTATATATATTTAGGGTTATGAAAAAAGAAAGCCCAAACATACATTTACGGATTGGATGAAAAATAGTTCTGAAAAACTGAATTTCATAAACCTCGATAAATAGCCATCTATTGAGCTAGTTGTCGAGCCACGAGCTTCAACAGCTTTTAAACCTCAATAGATGCTAGCTGTCGAGCTAGCAGTCAAGCTTTAAAATCCTGCACTTTCTAACTTGATTCTTGGATAGACTTGCATGGCTTTAACATTTGAACTTGAAATCTTGTTTCTTGAAGCATTAAACACATCCTAGATCTACCCAATTACGAGTAAAGTGCATTCTGTCAAAGGATTAGCCAATTACATAAAATGTTGACATATGTTCCCATCATTGAATCACATATGTCCTAACAATCTCCCCCTTTGGCAATTCGTGAAAAACTACAACAAACAAATGAGATATGAGAGAAGTCATAAAACACTCAACTCATATTCACTTGTTGTATACAATAAAATCTATCCTAATACAAACTCTTGAAAAATTTTGCAAGAAAAGAGTTTATGGCAAGTAGACTTTGACAACTTGTATTTCTGAAACACTTTAAACAAAACTCATCAATGCATCTTAGTGTGAAACAGAAATAATAGATTGCATACAATTAATAAGAATCATGTGTATAAAGATAGAAAAGAAACAACACATGTAAAGATAGATGAATAACATAAATCAACATATATATATCCAAAGATAAGTACAATGAATGTCAAGTGGTCAAAAGACCGGTATACATAAGGTAAATGTAAAGGAAAGAAAAGAAAATACATAATAACCTCACTACATCCCTCAAAAAAGAATATAAACACTCTCTCTAACAAAAATACCCTATACTAACCCTCCCCCTATGAGTATGACTACTCTCATCATCATCGTCATCATCATCGTCGTCATCATCATTGGAGTCATCATCATCCTCGGATGCCTTGGGAGAAGGAATAGGGAGACTCCACAAAGCCACCAAGGCAAGCCTGCTGTCTAGCAATACGGCCAACATGGGTGTTCACCTGTTATATCTCAGTAGTGAGTGTATCAAGGCGAGCATCGATGCGCTGAAGTTGCGCGATGATCGCATCAAGAGTCACACCTCCCACAAAAGAAAAGGGAGTGGAGGTGGATGGAGTTGAAGGAATGGGAGAAGCTGCCGACCCGGACCACCTCGCTCCGTTTAATGATAGTGGTGTCAATGGCACACATAACAAGGAAGTGGTCGGATACGGGAAAGGGAACAGAAAAGTGGCGTAAGATCCTCATTATAGCCGAAGGGAAAGATGAGTTTATCACGGGTCACCATATCCCTATATACATCTATAATGGAAAGAATGAAATGAAAGGGAAAATCTATAGTAAGATGCTCTAAAAGAGAAAGCAAAAATCTAGCACGGGGCTCGGTAATAGAGTTATAATGATAAAGAGGATGCAAAACAAAATCATGACCATGTTAAGAAACCTATGGCCTTTAGCAAAGGTTGTACACGAGGTGAACTAACAATCACCCCAATCAGAGGGATGCTCACAAAAAGAAGATATGAGCTCGTCTTTGGACACAATCCTCAGAAGATCACAACCGGGGTAGTCAGGATGCTCTACCCTCGGGACACGGAGCACCTCAAATACAATATCCGGAGTGACCACAATGCGCGTACCTCGAATGTAAGTAACAAAAAGAGGTATTGAATAATCAAATCCATTAATGTTGGAGTAGAACACCTGAATCAGCACGGATGGACAAGTGACCTGGACGTCACACAGTGACTCCTAACCCCTACTATGAATGATAGTGGACAGGTCAGTGTTAGAGAAGTCTGATAAAATGACTTGGTGTTCTGAATGAACACCTCATCTAGAAAAGTTCTCCTAAAAGTCTTGTCGGGCTTTATCATCACGAAACCGAATAGAAGAGGAAGTAAGATCAGAAGAAGTGGATGCCCCGAAACAAAGAGGGTTCTGGGACAGAGTAGATTTACGTTTAGGAACCATGATGCAACTAACATAAACTAGAGAGAAAGGGAAAGAAAGAGACACACAAAAAGCACTAATACAGTCAATATATATGAATATAGAGAATGTAAAGTACGTATGCTTGGAAATGCATGAGCATGTGATATGCAATAGTAAAAACAGCATGGGCTCAGCCCAATCAAGTCCTACCAACACACATGTTTGCAACAAAGGAAACACACGTCTAAGAATACACGAAACATTGTTATAATGCAAATGAGATGCAATGCATGATGTTTTAAGATAAAAAATACAAAACCCATCCCAAAAATTTCACAATAACTTCATCAATTTTGAAAAACCATAAAATTTTCAAAAAATCCCAAAAAATTAGGTCAAATGTATGAAATGCATGAAAAAGAAGGATTAGGACCCTTACCAAGTGAAGGAAAACTTGATCTAGGATGAAAAATCCTTGAGAATGAAGTTTAGAGTGAGAGAGAGAGGTTTTGGGAGGTGAAGAGGTAATAGGAATCGAGAGGGATTGAGAGAAATGAGATCTGAATCATGCTGACCCTATATATAGAAGCACAGTAATTCTCGACAAATCGAGAGGTGTCGAGCTTTAAAAGGGTCAACAGATATGGCTATCGAGCAGGTGTCTAGAGGTCTCCATAGCAAAAAGAAGCTTGATGGATCAAGGAGCTATCGAGGAGATAGAAACTTTCTCGATGGATCGAAGAGCTATCGAGAAGCTGTTGAGATTGCGATAACAAGAAGCTGAAGAGCTCGATAGATAAGCCAGGTATCGAGAGGTGTCGATGAGCTATCAAGATTGCTCAAAAACAATTTTTCAAGAAGAGAAAAAACATAGACATGAATGCAATCAAACATACAACTCAACCAAGGATCCAAATAAAATTTTAATCTCTCAAAAACATCTCTCAACAAGAAAAATGATAAGCACAAAGATCCCAAAACACACACACACACTAAACAAGTCTAATCAATTTTATATTTCAAAAATAAGTTAAGATAGCTTAGTGAGCTACATTAACACATGTATTCCTTATAATGGTCAAATCATATTATACCTGCACATGTATCAAGAGTAGCAAACAATAATGCGTGTTGTGTGTGAAAAATATCGCAAGATTGCATAAGTGTCTACATGTTATGACGATTTGAGATATGAGAAAATCACTTTAACCCACACACAATCATAATTGTTTGATGGAGACTATCACCTTCGAGGTACATCCTATAACTCCTACATCTCTTAGAATACACACTTGCAATCATATATAAACATATTTTTTCTTTTTCCTTTTAATATCTTTACATACTTTTCTTTTAATAAGCATATCATACATGGGCATATAGGAGAGAGAAAAGAAATACCCAATGATGTTAAGCTTTTGACATTGCACTTTTGTTATGCCGAAGCATACAGATGTCATTTCATGATTGGTGAGCAACAGTGGTGAGATGGTTATTTATGCCTTTCTCTTAGAATTTCTAGTCATTCCCGTCAAAAAGAGTGATATGAGTGTTAAGTCCAAGAGATCACTTAACCTTACTCGTCACAAACATGAGTCACAAAGCTCACTTGCTTAATTGTTCATAGAGATGCTCATCTAAGTTACAAAAGATACAAAGTTTAGAAAACTTTGTTTCAATGGCCATCCAAGGTACACAAGTACCAATGTACACATATACACACTGTTTTTGTATTTTTTTTATTTTTCAATTTTTTTTTATTTTTATATGAAAAAAAAATAAAACAAAACTGAAAAGTAAACAAACAAAAACATGTTAAACAAAACTAAGCATAAAACTAGACTAACTCAAAACTAGAAAGCAAAACACACAAGTAATGCAAAAAAAAAAAAAAAAACACGAAGGGAGAGAGAAAGAAAATGTGACAAAATCACTTGGAGCCATTTTCCTTCCATACCTTGGAAGAACCTTTCCGTCTAGCAAACCCTTGATCCGATGGTGAGGGGGAAGAGTTAAAATCGTTCAAGTTCGAAAGGAACATGAGAGCTTTAAGAAGATCTCCAAGAGGAGCAAAAAAGGATGGAAACTGATTCTGATCTCCCAATGTGATCATGCTATTACTCTTTTGAGTGGCTAGCCACTTGTAGCAATTAGGTCATGCATGTCTAGCTGCTCTACAGTGATAACAAAAATGCTGCTTTTTCTGCTTAGGCTATTGAGGGTTTCCCTTCTTAGCCCTAGGGTTTTTAGTCTCATTCTTAGCAAGTTTAGGGGGTGCTCCTAAGATAGACTTACCTTTATCTATATTCTCACTAGCTAATTCATTTTTAATTTTATTGTTCTCAATTTCAACATTATTAGTAGGAGGAACAAAAATAGTAATACTAGCAGAAGCAATACTAAAAGAGGAGAAATCATACCCTAAACCAGTTCGATTGTAAGCAGATTTCTGAAAATTGAGCATCTCATCGAGTTTAGCACTTGAAGTCCTTTCCAACTGAGCTCTGACTTGGAACAGTTCTGCCTCAAGCTTCTTGGTCTTCTTAGCCAAGAAATTATTTTCAAACCTCAGTGCTCCAATAGTCTAATTGGCTTCATCAAACTTTGTAGAGATTTCTTCTCACTCTAGCTCCACATCACTAAGTTTCTTGGTGGCCAACCTATACAACTTCTCATGCTTTTCTGAGACTTTGTATAACTTTGCATAGGCTATGTGGATGTCATTTTGTTCATCCATCTTTTCAAACTTAAACTCCATCAATTCCTCTTCTTCATCCACATCTTCAACAATTCCCTCAATAGGATTGACAGTGGTAGTGAAGACATTCAGGATTCCGTCATCCTCATTGTTGGAATCATCCTCAGGCTCGGTGTCACTCAATGTAGCAGCAAGTTCCTTGCTCTTCCCAATGGTCTTGAGATAAGTAGGACACTCTTGTTTCATATGATCAAAGCCTTGACACCCAAAGCACTTTGGTCCTGAGGAAACAGTGTACTGACCGCCATCCCTAGCATCCTTCTTCCCCTTGTCTTGGCTTTTGAACTGAGAGGAATTAGATTGCCTACGGTCGTAGTCGAAGCCCTTCCCATTTGCATTCTTCATGAACTTCTTGAATTGCCTGGTGATATAGGACTTCATCTTAGAATCTTCATCGTCTGAAGACTCATCCATGTCACTACTCTTGGCCTTTAGTGTCATGCTCTTGCTCTTGCTCAATTTCTTGATTCTAGATAAACCCAACTCATAGGTCTGCAAATTGCCAACCAACTCTGTCAAAGGAATTTTGTCAATATCCTTTGATTCCTCAATTGCGATGATCTTGGCATGAAATCTCTCAAGTAGAGATCTGAGCACCTTTCTCACAATCTTGGGTTCAGGAATGGTTTCCCCAAGATTAAATGTTGAGTTTACTATGTCCTTGAGCTTGGCATAGAACTCATCAAATGACTCATCCTCCTCCATCTTGATCTCTTTGAAGCTTGTAATGAGCCTCTGAAGCTTCGAATCCTTGACAGCCTTAGTTCCTTCATAAGTTGTTTGGAGAATGGTCCATGCTTCCTTTACAGTTTCAGTGGAGGATATCTTCTTGAATTCCTCATTAGTGACTGCATTGAACAAAGCATTAAATGCCCTGCTGTTGAAGTTTGCCGCCTTGATCTTAGCATCATCCCAATCGGTCGGTGCTTCTGATGGCTTAGTCCAGCCAATCTCTACAGCTTGCCACACCTTCTCATCTAAAGATTGCTAGAAAACTCTCATGCGTACTTTCCAGTATGCATAGTTAGTGCCATCAAACAAAGGAGGTCAATGGATACTGTCCTCTATCCATGAAAAATAGGGGTCAATGGATCACACAGCAAAGATTAACCTTAATCAGAGTGTGCTTACTCTGATACCACTTGATAGGCCAAAAATATATTGACCTCTTGTGATAAATTAATTGATTAATTAGCTAAGTTTATAAATTAATCAAATTAACATACAATATGCGTGGTAGCACCAAAAAATCACCAATTAAACTAAGTATGTAATGGAAATTAAATTGACACGGTGATTTGTTTACGAATGGGGAAAACCTACACGGCAAAAATCTCACTGGGTGATTTTAAGGTCACTACTCTCGAGAATCCACTATTATCAAAACAAGCGGTTACAAATAAAGGAATCTCAATACCTTATACCAATCTACAGTTGAACTCTTACCCCAATACCCAATTAGACTTGTTCTGTAGTGACAATCTCCTTTTAATGCATGGCTCCCACTATGTGACTAACCAATTGCACGGATCCCAGTACACAACTTGATCACCAATTAGAGAAGGATGTTAGGTGCAAAGTTCTTCTGTTCATCACACGATGAAGATCATGAAGTTGCTTGGTCACAAAACCCTATGGTGTACAAACACAGCAGCTTCTTCAAGAACTAGGGCTAACTAGGTTTCCGATCACACTCTTCTTCACACTTGTGAAATTTTCTCTTGTGCAACTTGTGTCACCTTTTACGGCTCTTAAAATAATCCTTATATATGTTTAGGGTTATGAGAAAAGAAAGCTCAAACATACATTCACGGATTGGATGAAAAACAGTCCTGAAAAACTAAATTTCATAAACCTCGATAGATAGCCATCTATCGAACTAGCTATCGAGCCACGGGCTTCAGCAACTTTTAAATCTCGATAGATGTTAGTTGTCGAGCTTTAAAATCCTACAATTTCTGACTTGATTCTTGGACAGACTTGCATGACTTTAACACTTGAACTTGAAACCTTATTTCTTGAAACATTAAACACATCCTAGATATACCAAATTACAAGTAAAGTGCATGTTGTCAAAAGATTAGCCAATTATATAAAATGTTGACATATGTTCCTATCATTGAATCACATATGTCCTAACACCCCCCATCATTGGTAGGGGAAAAAAAAGCTTTTGGTAATATTAAATCGAGAATTTAGGCCAAGCTTAATGGTTGGAAGGGCAAGCTTTTATCTCAAGCTGGTAAAGAAATCCTAATTAAATCTATAGCTTAAGCCATTCCTGTATATGCTATGAATTGCTTTTAAATTCCTATTGGGCTATGTGATGAAATTAATTCCATGATGGGATAATTTTGGAGGGGCCAAAAAAATGAGGAAAAGTAGATGCATTGGTTGAATTGGAAGCAGTTGTGCCTAGCAGAAAAGGATGGTGGTTTAGGGTTTAGAGATCTGACATGTTTCAATATAGCTTTATTTGATAAGCAAGGTTGGAGGTTGCTACATAGCCAAAACTTTGTTTTGCAAAGTTTTTAAAGCTTAGTATTTCCCTAATACTTCTTTCCTCGAAGCCGTTGTCCCAAATCACTCATCTTATGCATGGAGACACATTGCTCAAGGACGAAATCTTATCATTCAAGGTAGCAGATGGTCAGTTGGTAATGGTTCTTTGATTAATATCTCCTCGAACTATTCTACCAGTTGAAGCAAGAGTTTCTAATTTAATGGATTTCATAGTCCCTCAGCCAATATGGAAAATAATACTCATTGATTCCATTTTTTATCCTAATGAGGCATCCATCATCAAAGCCATTCCACTTAGCATCCAAAGACCTGAAGATTCATTGATTTGGACGAGAAACAAATCTGGTTCTTTCTCTGTTAGAAGTGCTTACTTTCTACAGATTGATGTTGCAAAATAGGCCAAAAGAAATTTGGCTTCCACATCCAACTCAACTTGACTTCATTCCTTTTGGAATGGTATTGGGGCTGCCATGGTTCTCCCAAAGATCAAGACATTCATATGGAGAGCATGTATTGATAGTCTACCTTTACACACCAAGTTGTTTGACAGGAAGATCTCAAATCTGTTTTCTTGTGGCTTTTGTTTTGAAGAAGCTGAAATTGGTACCTATTTATTTTGGGAGTGCTCTTTTGCTCAAGCTATTTGGCTGCAAGCTCCATCTTGGAATTATTTTTGTCTTCCAAACCATATTAGTTTATTGACACATTAGATACTGCCATAAAGAAACTATCTTCTGCAGATTTTGATACAATTTGTATAACCTGCTTGATGATCTGAAATTGTTGCAACAAGCTGCTTTTTGAGAACAAGCTTCCTTCTTCCAAGGATCTTTGGGCTTGGGTTGATCAATACAGGTTGGAGTTCTTGGAAGTGCATAAGAAGACTATTCAAGTTGATCTTGCTTCTTTACCGAAATGGCATCCTCCTAGCTCAGATTCAATCCATAAATTGAATTTGGCTATTTCACAATTGATAATAACTTAATTTTTCATATTTATATCATTATTAGAAAGCATTATCATACTCATTTTGAATTAGCTCATGCATTTTATATTTGATTTTGGAATAATGTTGAATAATTAATTTCATGCTTAATTAAATTTTAATGCATGAATTTGTCTTTTGTAGGAGAATGAAATTAAATAAGTGGATTTGTGCAAAGAAGAAGGCTAATGGACTTTACTTTTACAAGGCCATAATGAAATTAAAGAAGGACAACCTAATCAAATTTGAGTCCAATTGGAGTAAGGAATCAAAAGAAATTTGCACAAAATCCAAGTCCAATTTAGACTAGGATTCCAGCTTGCGCACCAGTTAGTATTTTAGGCATAACTTTTGGCTCAAATGTCCAATCAAGATCATTCAAGTTGGGCTGGAAGGTTAAAGGGCCACAACTTTTTATTTACTAAAAGTCTGAATTCTGAAGTTAAATGGGCCAAAAATGTCGGTTAATTGAAGCCTAAAAACCTAGGATTTTCTCCAAATGGGAATTCAACTTGTAATAGGATTCCCTGACCTACTTAAAGGCTCTTTAGGGCAAAACTCAAAGAGGATCTGCCATAGAAAGTAATTTAGGTTTTCTTAAAGTTTCTTTACAGCTTTTAGAGTTTTATTTATGTTATGACTTACTAGAAGCCTTGCTAAGGCAAGGGGTGAAACCCAACTGTTTATTAGTATGTTCTAAACAATTATTTTAGGGTTTTAATGCTTATGTTATTATATATTTGATTGATTTACTCATCTAGAAAAATTTTTAGTTTTATATAATTCTTTGATTTATCATAGACTCCAGTAACGTTAAATGCTTAGTATTCCCTGCAAACCAATTCACTAGTTTTGTTTTGCCTAAAATCAATCAAATTCATGAAACTACCTGAGACAATTAATCTTGAGTTCTTAATGTTAAATCATCCGAAAGATCATCCTTCTTATGAATTTTAGTTGAGGCATAAAATAAATATTATTAAGACTACCAATAGATGTGTTGTGAGTGGATCCCTAAACCGTAGCGCCTTAATATATTGTTATTTTCTCTCAATTTAAATAACCTTTATCAAACCATCAAAATCTCTTCAATTAAACTTTATTATCTTAGTTTTATTCTCTTGTGGTTTGCTAATCAATTCCATTTTTCCTGTGGATTCGACCTCAAACTCTTCGAGTTATTACTTCGTGACAATCCTGCACTTGGGAGCATTATTTAAGTCGTAGCAAGTTTTTGGCATTGTTGCCGGGGATTAGAAGATTAAAGAAGCGTTCCACTTTGTTTGGAGAGGTTTTGGGCATTAAAATTTTTCACATATTGGGTACTATCTCTCCAACTCTTTTCTTTTAAGTAGTTTAGTTTTCTTTTAGAGTTTTTCTTTTCTTTTTAATTCTTTTTATTGTTAAAGGTATTTGTTTTATTATATTTTCTTTTTCTTTTTCTTTCTTGCTTTACTATTTCATGCGTGTTTGGTGTCTTGCTAGTGATAATCGCTTGGTTAGATTTGAGTCTAATAATTCGTTTGGCAATTTATCTAATTCTTTCACACATTCTCACACACTTGATATCATGGCAAACTTAGAGAGTAATCATGGTGATGTGAATAATCTAAATAATGAAGACTTCCACAATCACCAACCAATTAGAACTCTTAGGGATTATTTGCAACCTACTAGGAGTAGTGCTGCATCATGCATCATTTTTCCAACTAATACAAATAATTTTAATTTTGAGCCCAGTATGGTTTCATTGTTTCCTAAATTTCATGGCTTAGATTCTGAAAATCCTTACCTACACTTTAAGGATTTGAGAAGGTATGTGCTACCTTCCATGACCAATCATGTAATGAAGAGACCATTGGGTTGAAGTTGTTTCCTTTTTCTCTTAAAGACAAGGCAAAACCTTGGCTTAATCCTTTGAGACCTAGGTCAATTGGTACTTGGCAAGTGATGCAAACTGAGTTTTTAAAGAAATTTTTCCCAATTCATAGGACTAATGCACTTAAAAGACAAATAATGAATTTTTCACAAAAAGATAATGAGACATTTTATCAATGTTGAGAAAGATGTAAAGATTTGCATAATGCTTGTCCACATCATGGCTATGAAACTTGGTGTATAATTAGTTTTTTCTATGAACGTTTAACTCCAAAGATGCGCCAATTTATAGAGATGATGTGCGATTAAGAGTTTTTGAATAAAGATCCTAATGAGGCTTTTGATTATTTTGATCCCTTAACTGAGAATGCCCAATCTTGGGATACCACTGATACCTCAGATAGGTCCTATGGACACAAAGGGGGAGTTGCCACCTAGATTTTGCAATGGTCTAGGAACTATATATATTGCATCCTTTTTGAGAAAGTATCTTTTAATCTTACTACCAGAGTATGGGTTCAGAGTTTAGGCACGCTCTTGGGAATGTGTTAGGCACCCAAGATCAACCAACCCTAAGGTTGGCCTCCCATCGTTGTGTCTTAACCTTATTAAAAACTATTTAAGTACTTGTATTCTAAACTCACACACACACTAACATGCATCTAGCAAAAAACATGGCATCTTTATCCCAGAACAAATACATATCCATCTATAAAGCATAGGAAACCAACCCACACATATACAACCCTAGCATTCATCTAACATGGCATCAAAGCATATTCAAGGTAGTAACATGTATAATCAAATCAAGGCAGAAGTATAAACATAAGGAAAGATCCAAGTATAATGTGATTCATCCAAGCACTCATATTCATCTCTAGCACCAAAACAAGATCATGTCACAAATGCATGAACATTTCCAATGCATGACTTACCTTTTACTTACCTTGCAGCAACTTAGCACCTATAGCATTATGCATGAACATGTGAATGCATGTTCATGGAATTTAAAACAATGAAAACACTAAACAAGCCCTAACTCTAATATGTGATAGCAAACCAAGCAATTAAGCATGTGAAACATGGGCATTGAAAGCATAAAAGCATGGAAAAGAGACCAAACAAACAAGCATGTGGAAGCAGAAACAAAACAAACAAACTAAAAAATTAGGGTTTTTGGGCAACAACATCACACACACTAGAACAGGCTTGCGTGCATATAATCCAGCCTACGTGTGCAGGCAAGATTATGCGTACGTAAATCCTTGCCCAAAAAGCCTAAAAATGCAGAAAACAAAGCACAAGCAAGAAAAACCTAATTCTAACAACCTAGCATGCTCAGAACCTAAACAAAACTATATACTAACCTAGGCAAACATGTATAAACATAAACCAAACTAAAAACAAGATCAAAACAAGAAAAGAAAGACAGAAAATAAAAGGAAAAGCTAAGAAGAATACCTTAAAGCAAAAGCTCCTAAGCTTGATTTATGACCATTCCCCTTAGTAAAATCTATCACAATTCAATAAAATAGTAATTAGCAATGTTAAACTAAAAGGATTGGGACCAGAAAAGGTCCCAATCAAATAAAAATACTTGAGGGTGTTTTGTGAAATACTCCCTTTTGATTCACTATTTTCTAGTGAAACTTAGGTTTTTCCCATGGGATTTTTGTGTGTTTTGAAAATGTACCAGGTAAGGCTTTTTATAGTTGAAAAAATAGGGTTTGGAATGGCTCCCAGACAATAAGGGATTTATTCCAAACCTCAACCATTATTGTAGAAACCTTGCATTTCTTATGCTTCTAAAACCCAAGCTGCGAATGCAGGAACGTGCATGTGTACACATGCTTTGGCCCACGTACGCAGGCCGAGGGCCATTTTGGTCATTTTATTTCCAAAAATAGATGTTTTTTTACTCATTTAAAAGATTAGATTTTCCATTTTAACACTCCTCAAGTCAATTTGACATCTTATTGGGCTCTAAACTGGCATTGGGCCTTTTAGTTCAAGCATCATTGGGGAATGAGAGCCTGAGTCATAAGGGGTACAAAATGCAGTGTCTATAGGTCTAGAGAATCCACCAACCCCTCTAGGGGTGGTAAGTACCAACTTAGGGAAGATGATGACCTTAGTGCTAAGGTGGCTAGTCTAACTAGGAAGCTTGAAGCCATGGAATTAAGAAAGGTCAATGGAATCAATATTGTGCCTAAAATTGATAAAGTTTGTTAAGACATATGTGATTTGATGTTAAGAACATATGTCAAATTAGAATTGGCTAATCCTTTGACAAAACACACTTTACTTGTAATTGGATAGATCTAGGATGTGTTTAATGCTTCAAGGAACAAGGTTTCAAGATCAAGTGTTAAAGCCATGCAAATCTGTACAAGAAACAAGTGAAGAAGTGCTGAATTTTAAATCTCGACAGCTAGTATCTATCAAGGTTTAAAAAGCTACTGAAGCCCGAAACTTGACAACTAGCTCGATAGATACTCTATCTGTCGAGATTTATGGAATTCAATTTTTCAGAGCTGATTTTCATTCAATCCGTGTGTATATGTTTGGGCTTTCTTTTTTCACAACCCTAAACATATATAAGGATTATTTTAAGGGCCGTCAAAGGTTGCGCAAGTGTGAAGCAAACTTTTGTTCATGCAAATTGTGACCGGAGACAGAATTTGCCTTAGTTCATCTTTCTCTTGAAGAAACTACTGTGTTTGTACACCTTAGGGTTTTATGACCAAGGAGCTTCGTGATCTTCATCGTGTGATGAACTGAAGAACTTTGCAACTAACATCTTTCTCAAGTTGGTGATTAAGTCGGGTACTGGGATCTGGGCATCTATTGGGTAGTCACGTATAATGAGTCGTGCATTGAAAAGGAGAGATTGTCACTACAGAACAAGTTCAATTGGGTATTGGGGTAAGGGTTCAACTATAGGTTGGTATAAGGTACTAGGATTCCTTTACATGTAACCACTTATTGTGATAGATCTAAGATGTGTTTAATGCTTCAAGGAACAAGGTTTCAAGATCAAGTGTTAAAGCCATTCAAATCTGTACAAGAAACAAGTGAAGAAGTGCTGAATTTTAAATCTCAATAGCTAGTATCTATCAAGTTTTAAAAAGCTACTGAAACCCGAAACTCGACAGCTAGCTCAATAGATACTCTATCTGTCAAGGTTTATGGAATTCAGTTTTTCAGAGTTGATTTTCATCCAATCCATGTGTATATGTTTGGGTTTTCTTTTCTCACAGCCCTAAACATATATAAGGATTATTTTAAGGGCCATCAAAGGTTGCGCAAGTGTGAAGCAAAGTTTTGTTCATGCAAATTGTGACCGGAGACAGAATTTGCCCTAGTTCATCTTTCTCTTGACGAAACTACTGTGATTGTACACCTTAGGGTTGTATGACCAAGGAGCTTCATGATCTTCATCGTGTGATGATCTAAAAAACTTTGTAGCCAACATCTTTCTCAAGTTGGTGATTAAGTCACGTACTAAGATCCGGGCATCTATTGGTTAGTCACGTACAATGAGTCATGCATTGAAAAGGAGAGATTGTCACTACAGAACAATTCCAATTGGATATTAGGGTAAGGGGTCAACTGTAGGTTGGTATAAGGTACTGGGATTCCTTTACATGTAACCACTTATTGTGATAATAGTGAATTCTCGGGAGTGGTGACCTTAAAATCACCCGGTTGGGTTTTTGCCATATAGGTTTTCCCCATTCGTAAACAAATCACCGTGTCAATTTAATTTCCACTGCATTTAGTTAATTGGTGATTTGTTTGTGCTACCACATTTTTGGCATGCTAATTGAATTAATTAATTAACTTGGCTAATTAATTTGTTAATTCATTATAAGGGGGTCAATACATTCTTGGCCTATCAAAGTTTGTAAAATTGTGAGACTATGGAACACCCTACAAATGAATTCCCTACAATTCCAGCTTTTAAAGAGGTGTTGCATGATCAAGCAAATGTTATGAACATGGTGAAAAAATCATATCCTTCCCCCTATTCAGAGACATACAATTTAGGGTGGAGGAATCACCCAAATTTTAGTTGGAGGAATGATAATGTGGCTACACCTCCTAAACATGGTTCTTCAAATTTTTTTCCCTACAATCCCCCTCCAAAGAAGAGTCTTAAAGACACTTTGCAACAATTCATGCGGACTGAATCCACCATTAATACTCAAAACTCACAAGCCATAAATGACATTAGGAGAACTCTCACTAAATTGACCACATCCATGAGCACAATAGAAAAGGGTAAGTTTCCATCTCAACCACAACCAAACCTCCAAGCTCAATTTTTTGTTGATGATTGTAGTTCTTTTGAAAATAAAGTGAGTCAAGTTAAATCTGTGACTACTCTTCATAGTAGAAGAATCATTAAAAAAGATATTCCTAAAAGCAATAAACATGAGGAATCTTCCAAATTAAAGAGTAGTGATGAGGTCCTTGAGCCTAAATCTAATGAAATTGAAAGGTGTCCTATTCCTACTCCTTTTCCCTAAAGGTTGATTCCCCCTCAAAAAGTGAATTAAAATTTCGCAATCGTTGAAGTGCTTAAGCAAGTTAAAGTGAACATTCCTCTTTTGGATGCCATAAAGCAAATTCCATCATATGCTAAATTTTTGAAAGATTTATGTACTATTAAGCGTAAGCTTAATGCACATAAGAAAGCTTTTTTGACTAAACAAGTTAGTGCAATCATTCAAAACAATAGACCTCCAAAATTTAAAGGTCCAGGTTGTCCCACTATTTCATGTGTGATTGGTAACTCAAAAATAGAGAAAGCTTTGCTTGATCCTGGGGCAAGTGTGAATCTTTTGCCAAATTCAATGTATAAGCAATTAGGTCTAGGCAAGTTAAAACCCACTTCCATAATTTTACAACTTGCCGATCGATCTATAATTGTTCCTAAGGGTGTTGTTGAGGATGTTTTGGTTCAAGTGGACAAATTTTATTTTCCTGTTGACTTTATTATTTTGGATATGCATCCTGTTTCTAATGCTAATTCTCAAATATCTGTGATCTTGGGACGCCCATTTCTTGCAACTTCTAATGCATTGATAAATTGTAGAAGTGGAGTCTTAAAATTATCTTTTGACAATATGACTCTTGAGCTTAATATTTTTAATAATTGTAAGCAAACTAGGGATGAAGAGAATGTGCATGGAGTTAACTTGATTGAAACAATTGTTCAAGACCAAACATTAGAAGCTTGTCTAGTCAATTCATGTGATTTTAATTTTGATGAGAATTCTGAAATTGCATACATTCATTGTCTCTTGGAATCTGCACAGGAATTGGAAGCGAGCAATTGGAAATTGAAATATGAGGAGTTGCCAACTTGTGAGATAAAGTTGTTGTCATATAGTGAGCAAGTACCTAAATGGTAGTTGAAGCCCTGGCCAAATGATCTCAGGTATGATTTTCTAGGAACCGATGAGACTTTTCCTATGGTAATATCTCTAAACTTGACTGCTTGAAAGAATGTAAGTTATTAAATGTTTTGAGTAAACATAAAGGTGTCATAGGAAGGAACATGGCTAACATAAAAGGACTTAGTCCATTGGTTTGTACTCATAGGATTTATTTAGAGGACAACGACAAACCATCTAGGGAGACTAAACAAATTCTGGAAAAGACAGTTAACCCAAATCATAAAGATTGGTCTTTGAGGTTGAATGACGCACTTTAGGCGTACCGCGCTGCCTATAAAAATATTCTTGGTATGTCTCTCTATAGACTTGTTTATGGTAAAGCTTGTCACTTGCCTATGGAATTGGAACATAAATCGTATTGGGCAATAAAGATGTTCAACTTTAACTTAGACAGCGCTCGTTCATTGAGAAAATTGCAATTGAATGAGTTGGAAGAAATTCAACGTGATACATATGAGAACTCTAGGATTTATAAAGAAAGAACGAAGGTTTTTCATGATAAACATATTTTAATGAAATCTTTTGAACCATCTCAAAAAGTTCGTTTGTTTAATTCTAGGCTATATTTGTTCCCTGGAAAATTGAGATCTAGATGGACAGGACCTTTCTTTGTTAAAAATATTTTCGCTCATGGTTCCATAGAAATTGAAAACCCTAAGAATGGTAACATATTTAAGGTGAAGGGAAAACGTCTTAAGCTATTTCATTATTTTTCACAAGAGGAGGAATCCATTAATTTGGAGGAATAGCTTAAGAAGTTGTCCATTCACCTTAAATATGTTAACATTCTTAGGGTTTTCAATTTCTATGGCACCATGAGGGAAAACATTTTTAACAATGGAAGTTCCAGTCCATCTAGATCTCAATTTTCCGGGGAACAAATGTAGCCTAGAATTATACAAAAGAACTTTTTGAGATGATTCAAAAGATTTATTTAAAATATGTTTATCACGAAAAACCTTCATTCTTTCTTTATAAATCCTAGAGTTCTCATATGTATCACGCCGAATTTTAGCTAAGAGATCAAAATAATCAAAACCTCATCAGGATCTTTATTCATAAACTCTCCATTGCACATCATTTCTACAAATTGGCACATCTTTTGAGTTAAACTTTCATAAATAAAAACTAATTATATGCCGAGTTTCATAGCCATGATGTGGACAGTAATTAAGCAAATCTTTAAATCTTTCCCAACATTGATAAAATGTCTCATTATCTTTTTTGTGAAAAATTCATTATTTGTCTTTTAAGTGCATTAGTCCTATGAATTGGAAAAAATTTCTTTAAAAACTCAGTTTGCATCTCTTGCCAAGTACCAATTGACCTAGGTCTCAAAGAATTAAGCCAAATTTTTGCCTTGTCTTTAAGAGAAAAAGGAAACAACTTCAACCTAATGGTCTCTTCATTTCATGATTGGTCATGGAAGGTAGCACATACCTCCTCAAATTCCTTAAAGTGTAGGTAAGGATTTTCAAAATCTAAGCCATGAAATTTAGGAAGCAATGAAATCATATTGGGTTCAAAATTAAAATTATTTGCATTATTTGGAAAAATAATGCATGATGGTGCACTACTCCTAGTAGGTTGCAAATAATCCCTAAGAGTTCTAATTGTTTGGTGATTATGGAAGTCTTCATTATTTAGATTATTCACATCACCTTGATTACTCTCTAAGTCTGCACGATATCAAGTGTGTGAAAATGTGTGAAAGAATCAGATAAATTGCCTATCGAATTATTAGACTCAAATCTAACCAAGCAATTATCACTATCACAACACCAAATAGGCATGCAATAGTAAAGTAAGAAAGAGAAAGAAAAAGAAAAGAAAATAAAACAAATACCTTTAACAATAAAAAGAAAAGAAAAACTCTAAAAGAAAACTAAACTACTTAAAAGAAAAGAGTTTGAGATATATTACCCAATATGTGAAAAAAATTAATGTTGAAAACCTCTCCAAACAAAGTGAAACTCTTCTTTAATCGCCTAATCCCCGTCAATGTCGTCAAAAACTTGTTGCGACTTAAATAATGCTCTCAAGTGCAGGATTGTTATGAAGTAATAACTCGGTAAGTCTGAGGTCGAATCCACAGGGAAAAGAGAATTGATTAGCAAATCACAAAAGAATAAAACTAAAATAATAAAGTTTAATTGAAGAGATTTTGATGGTTTGATAAAGGTTATTTAAATTGAGCGAAAATAATAATATTTTAAGGCGCTAAGGTGTAGGGATCCACACACAACACATCTATTGGTAGTCTTAACAATATTTATTTTATAACTCAACTAAAATTCATATGAAAGATGATCTTAGCTGGATGATTTAACATTAAGAAGTCAAGATTAATTGTCTAAGGTAGTTTCATGAAATTGATTGATTTTAGGCAAAACAAAACTAGTGAATTAGTTCACTGGGAATAATAAGCATTTGACATGCCCAGAGTCTATGACAAATCAAAGAATTATACAAAACTAAACACTTTTCTAGATGAGTAAATCAATCAAAAACATTATAACATAAGCATTAAAACCCTAAAATAATTGTTAAGAACGTACTATTAAATGGTTGGGTTTCACCCCTTACCTTAGCAAGGCTTCTAGCAAGTCATAACACAAATAAAACTCTAAAAACTGTAAAGAAACTTTAGAAAAACCTAATACTTTCTACGGAAGCTCCTTTCTGAATTTTTCTCTAAAGAGCCTTTAAATAGGTCAAGGAATCCTATTACAAGTTGAATTCCCGTTTGGAGAAAATCTCAAGTTTTTAGGCTTCAATTAACCAAAGTTGTTGGCCTACTTAACTTCATAATTCAGACTTTTTATAAAGTTGTAGCCCTTTAAGTTAACTTTCCAGTCCAACTTGAATCATCTCAATTGGACATCCGAGCCGAAAGTTATGCCCAAAATACTAACAGGTGCGCAAGCTTGAATCCTAGTCTGAATTGGACTTGGATTCGGTGAAAATTTCCTTTGATTCCTTGCTTCAATTGGACTCAAATTTAATTGGGTTTTCCTTCTTTAATTTCATTATGGTCCATGTAAAATTAAAGTCCATTAGCCTTCTTCTTTGCACAAATCCAGTTATTTAATTTCATTCTCCTACAAAATATAAATTCACGCATTAAAATTCAATTAAGCACGAAATTAATTATTTAACATTATTCTAAAACCAAATATAAAATGCATGAATTAACTCAAAATAAGTATGATAATGCTTTCTAATAATGACATAAATATGTAAAATTAAGCTATTATCAACAATCAAAGAAATCCACTTTGGTGGGGCTTGGTTTCTTGATACGTAATATGAATAGTGAGGTTCTAGCTACATATTGTGTCCGGATGGAGAAGCATTTGAATCCTCTCTATACAGCTGCTAACATGACGAGAACAGCTTTTCAATTCTGCCAAAATACGAGTTTTCTCAAAGTGACAGTGGAATGCAATTTTGCCGAGTTGGTAGACCTACTGAAGTCAGATAGAATTTGTGCCCTTGAAGTTTCCTGGATCCTTGAAGACATTGCTTTGCTTAAGGATAGTTTTGTTTTTATTTCTTTTGTTAGCTTACCTTTACGATGTAATCGTTCTGCACTAACATTGGTTAGTGCTACAAAGGAGAAAGAAGACATTGTTTGATTAGAAGAATGCCGTTCTTTTCACTTCCCCACCATGCAATGTGATTCTATATAAATAAAGTCTACTATCATTTCTGCTATAAATAAAAAAAATAAAAATAAAAAGTTTCTTTAATATAAAAAAGATATAAAACTGCTTAATAGAGAGGAGGTAGTTAAAATAGAAAATTGGTTTTCTAGCAAAAAAATTGCTAAAAATCTCATTAGTTTATTGTGAGTACGTCACTTAGGTTATGTTTGGCGATTGTTCTTGTTTTTTGTTTCTCAAATTTTGTTTAATGAAATAAAAAAATAATAATAATTTAAAATTTTTCTTACAGGCTTAGTATTTTTTCCAAGAATAGATGAGATTTGTCATTTTTTGTTTTTTGCTAAATTTTAAAATGGGTTCTTCCATTCCTAGAATTTTTTTTCCAGGGAACGAGAAAGAGTCATACGTTTCAGGCTTGTTCTTGATGGGGATTAATCAAATATCATTGTGACATAATGATTCTCAATTACATACATATCTTGGTTGAGATAATTGTTGGATTGGCTTGTAGGTTGGTAGCGTGAATCAAAGAATATCAGTTGGAAGTGTTGCTTTTTTTTTTTCAATTTGATTTCTATTGGGTCTTTCGCTTAATAGTGTCCCTTGCTTCAGCTTTTAGATGTTGTTTAGTCCTTATTTTTTGATTGTTAACGTTGTTGCAACTGGTATATAAACCAGCCAAGTACAATTGAATAAAAGTTATAAAACATCTGTATTATCCAAAATATTTCTCAAGGAGGCCCTGATTACCTCAAAGTTCAAACCAATCCAGAAATTATCCTTTGTTCTCTGTTTTTATTTCGTTAGATAAGCCACCATAGGGTGCTACCTTTATAGTTTGAGTATAGTAAAACAGAACAACTTCAAGTTGGATTTGATAATTTTTATGCAATGGGATCGTCTGTGTTCTATGTTATCTGTATTCTACACTCATTGATTGCATTGACAACTGGTTCTATGGCAAGGAGATCTCAGTGTTTAATTATGACATTGAAACTTATCGGAAGCTTTCTGATTCAACCTCACATGATCAATTGCTGATCCAAAGCTCCAACGCTCTGGCGTTGTTAATTCTATTCGTACTTCGGCTTTTGCTGTTCATGGTGGCACTTGAAACTTGAAAGGGACAGAAAGGTCCAGAGTTCTTTTGCTAAAATGTGTGTGGTTCTTCATCTTTTACTGGCTATTGGGAGAATTTACTTTGAGAGGAAGCTTGAGATGGTACTGGGTTGGGACTAGCCAAGACAAGAGGTTGGGATATTGTGATGGCGCTCTCATTGGTGTTCTCTATTGTGTATTATTGTAGAGAAAAGATGTGTTTATTACACACAGTATGTTACACAACTGACACAAGTTACACACATTTTAGTTTTTTACCTGAAATCGTGACTTCAAATCACAATTTTAGTTCAAAAAATAAATTGTGAATATGGAATGTACAACAAGGTGGGATAATAATAATTTTCAGTTTACACAAAGGTTTCTATGATTTTGATTTGATTTTCAAGAATAAGAATATTAAAGAATAAGAAGAATAAGATATAAGTGTGTGTACAATGAATCTTTGAGTTAAAGGTTCAAAATTGGGGTTTCAAGGGAGAAAGAACACAAGCAGGTTTTCGGAAGAAAGATCTATCCTTTAGGGCTTTTTTTTTTTTTTTTTGGTAAATAAGGATAGCATTCAACAACTAAAGAAAAACAGAGGTTCCAGGACATCGTCGGTTAAGATACAACCCATTGAGGTCCTCCTCATAAGCAAAGACTAAGTCCACAAGTAGACTGTCATACAAAATGAAGTCAACTACTTGATTGGCTCCCATCCTAGCTAATCTGTATGCACACCGATTGGCTTCACGATAGCAGTGCCTTTCTTATGAATGAGATCAAGTTTTTTTATCTTAATGTTAGATTTGTGGGGGTTTACTGTGTCTTAAATTTTATATAAAAGTGGAGAAAGGGAATCTTGGATTTTATAGGTCAAATGATATGAATTTTAATGCTTTTTTTTTTTTAATATGTTGAATCTTAAGGCTTAAATTCATATTATTGCACCAACAATTTTTAGCAAAAATTTGCTACAAAATTTTATTATGACAATCTGTTATGGAAGGGTGTGCTTGGTGAAACAACTTAGATTTTGTGGAATTAGGCTATTGTTTTTTTGAGATTAAGTTGGATATAAAGGTTTGGTAAAATGAAGAAAGGTTCTCTTAATGTTCATGATTTCAAAGAATATGAATAATGGAGCTACGATTTAGGTTCTTACCCACATTTTGTTGTTGTATGTGATATGTAGTGGTGGTAAAAAGGGAGGCCCATCCCCAGATCAGGTCTAGCCCATTTGAGATCAAGTCGGCCCAATCACAATCCATTAACCAAGTGAAACATGATTAGGGATGCATCACCTAGAAAGAACCTACTGATGAGAACCTACCTCCACCGAGGATATGGGCCAATGTCTAAGGGAACTTACCTACTCAGCATAAGATTTGGCATCAAGCACAAGTTACTAGGGGATCTTCTTAATGGCAAAATTTTGGACCCTACCTTTGGTAAATGATTTGACAGGTAGGAATAGTAGCATAGACTCAGAGTTCCACTTAGGTCCTGAGGGTGGAGGGGCCCACACGTGTGGAATATTCCACCATTATGAGAGCTCCATTAAGAGGAGGGTATAAAAAGGGAAGGGAAATCGAAATAAGGATTGGAACAAAAATTGAGGAGAGACACATGAAAGAAAAGGGAGAATGCAGTTTTGGGGATAGGGAAGTCCTGCTCGGACTTCAGAAAGGGAACTTGGCTATTTGAAAGCCTCCTCAGTTGGGCTGGATCTTAAGCAGCCCAGTACCAAGGTACTACTAGGACTTCACCCATTACTATACAAACCACTTCTGGGACCTCCCATTGTGGTTTAAACCCAACCCAAAATACAAATTAATTAGGGGTTTGGGCCGAATCATCCCAAGGTTGTTAGGAGCAAACCACCACATGATAGATTTTTTACTTAATTTGAACTCTGCTAATGATGGTTTTAGAACTTGAAGCTACAAAATTGGCTTGTGACAAATTTTGGAATTGTTGCAGTGGTGAAATTACTTTAAAGGAAGCAATCTAATCATTGACTTACGAAAGTGATCTTGTTTTTGTCATGGTGGCAAGAGAGTGGCTCTAATACCAAATGTTAAAAATCGTGAGTTAGTCTAAGGATTAGCTACTTTGAGGGAGCTAGACCTCCAATAAAGAGACAAAGAATTGAGAACTAAGAGAGTAGAACTTGGTTATTATTCTACTTAATGATAGTTAAAGAGGGAACAACCTATTAAAACAAGTGTTAGCCATGTTCAAAAACCAATAATATCATAACTAACTCTCAATATGATTGCCAAATGGCTGGAAACAACTTCATAACAACCTAATATGCTTCTAATTGAGCACATGCTACATCAATTATACATATGGGCTAGAAACGGATCAATTACAGTCACATCTGATCTCCATGTACACTATTGCACACAAGCAACATATCTCTTCTCTTGATACACTTATGCACACAACAACTTGTACACAACCTTAATATCTACAACACTATCATGCAACTTGCAAGGTAGCAAGCAACAATATGTAGAGTAGCAGTCAGCAAATGGTTTACAAAGTAGTAGGCACTAGGCTGTTGGTTTCCTATAAAACCATCCCCCTTTTCAGCACCTTGTCCTTAAGGTGATGCTACTGGAATGATAGTAAGTAGTAGGCAAGGAATACCTCTTTGTTGCATTCCAAGCATTAAAAAAAAAAATATTTAAGAAATCCCTCAAATGCTTATAAAAGGAGCTTTGCTTTCTTTCTTTTTTTAATAAAAAAATTTTAAATCAATAATTATCACAAGAGATGTGGGATTTGAATCTTGAATGTCTCCATTAGAAACATCAGAAAGTGTTATTTGAGTTATGTAGGTACCTTTTTTGTGCTGTTTGCAGACTAAAGCTAAGGCCTTTCAATGTTGAGGGAGTTTGGCATG
Source organism: Quercus wislizeni (assembly GCA_023055345.1). NCBI lineage: Eukaryota > Viridiplantae > Streptophyta > Magnoliopsida > Fagales > Fagaceae > Quercus > Quercus wislizeni. The sequence continues at coordinate 2,096,460 of JALGQJ010000027.1, forward strand.
GTTCTCTATGCAGGATAGGCCTTGCGAACCAGGCTATGCACAAAACAACACACCCCAAGACATAGAACAATATATATAAACAACCCAATAATTGTTAGCTCAAGTACTATCAATCCACATAATCAAGGGAGTGAATAAATATACTAATATGCGCGATTATAAATAAAAATGCACACTACAGGATATGAACTAAAGAAATCTCAATCCCAACTCACACAACCATACTGCCAACTAAGGACTGTAAAATTGTGGGGTTTGGAACGTGAGTCAAGATAGTCTACCTAATAATTGGAAGGTCTGTAGATGGCATGACTTTTTATGAGGGAGGGAAAGATGCCTTTAGTGATGCATACTAACTATCTATGTTCTTGCCATAATATCATAAATCTTCTTTCTCTCTCCTAGGTCACTCTCCACTTTTTCTCTTCCTTCCTTATCAATTTCCTCTTATACCACCTCAATTTTCATGTTGCCTATTCATGGGCATTACTCCTCTTTTCATATTCAGGCTCAGGGAGTTTCTTTTACTCTTTTGCCTGTTATGGTCACTCAACTCCCCTTCGCACTACCTACTGACTACTGATACGAGTACTGGGCATCCCACTATAGGAGCCTTGATTTTGGCCTCATGATAGTCCCATTTTTGGTTAAGTATTAGTTTGCTTTAGCTTGCAGGGCCACCTACCTCATTCTTCCCCAAAACGGTGTTAGGGCTCATAAATGTTGTTTGTCTACACTTTCAAGCATACATTACATGACTCCCACTTGACTCTTTCATTTATGGTAAAGATGTTTTCTTAGCAGAGCATCTCTTAAAAGAGGTCTCAGCAAGATGCCAAAACTAAAGTTTTCCATTAAATCATTTTCTCTAAGCCTTACCTAGGGCTATCCAAGGAGCTAGGCCAACCGATCCGCCCGACTGTACCCACACGATCCAAAGGCCCACGAGCAGCTCCGAATGTAGATAGTAGTCAGTCATAGGTCCAGCTTAAGAATAACCAAATATTTGGTTCGGGTTTCGGATTATACAATATTTCAACCGAAGTAACCGACCCGACTAAATTACTAAAACAATAATGTCTGGCTACCCAACCATGTCCTACCCCAACTTTTCGGTAACTGGAAAGTAGTCAGAATTTTTTGACACAAGTTCCCACTTCCCAAATCAACCGTTTAAATCAAAAGCAATATTCAAGATCCATGGGCACAAATTATGTTAAAGTGTTTTAGACTACTTTTTCTTTAATATGACAGCTCTAGTCACAATCTCATATCAGAATAGCACAATTACCCAAATTTCAAATCAACCTTTAAAACTTAAAATTAAAATCAAGAACTAAAATCCCATGGTCACCATTATAGTTACAAATCACTATTTTGATCTGATATGATATCACAATTCCAAATCCCACAGCCACAATCTAATCCCACGGTCACAAGAACTCTCTATCTCTTTAACCTCTTCAGCTTACTCTTTAGTTCAATCTCACTTTCTCAAAGACTATAACTCTCAGACCCTTAGTTCTCTCTTTGCCTCTCTCTACACCAAACCATAGCAGCTCACTACAAACGTTGGCCACCGCCCTTCTCTACCTACGATCAATATGGGTTGAAGGTTGAAGAAATCAACTTGGGTTGTTCTTGATTTTCCTCCCCACTCAATTCTCCCTCCAAAGCCTAGTTGTCACCATTATCTCCTCCTCAATCTGCTTTTGTCTCCTCCTCACCAACTCAATTCTCACTCCAAATTTTCTTTGGGTAAATAATATTGGTTTCTCATCTCTCTTTTTGTATGTCTCATTGATTTTATTTGTTATGGAAATCAGCTGCTAAAATAAAATAAACCCAAAGATTTATTATTTCAAACCCTAATTGACTAACTGACAACTCCGACCTGCCCAATCGATGACTCGAAACATCAAGTTCGACCTGAATATTCAGTCGAATACGAGTCCAAAACTCAGTCACCTGATCCAATCGGGTTGAGTTCGGATCAAACCCAAAACCAATCTGAACCGACCCGTGGACAATCCTAGCCTTACCAATCTTAAGCCCTACTCCTATTGCTTGGTTGGGATGCATAAGGGCTAAGCCTCAACCTTACCTTGCTTGTCTGTCTTGAGGATTTTGGTTCCACTCCCTATCACACGTTTCTCGTTCTTCTTCTTTTTCTCTTTCCTTTTCATTTTTTCTCTTTCATCGTGATTCTCTACTGGAGGGAAGGGTTTGATCTTATCCTTTTATACAAAGGAAATTGGGCCTTTGTGGGCCAAATTTTCTCTATTAGGTTCAAAGGCGCTAGGCCCACTTTATTCTAATATGCCCATATCGTTTTGCAAAAGACCCTTTTTGGGCTTTATTCTCTTCTCTTGGTGTTTTGGCCGTGCTAAGCCCAAGTTTTACTCTTCTTGGAGGATCCCCTTTGTACTGATTATCCCTCTTGTTTTGTTCTCCATTAAAGGGACGGTGGGTCATCATCGAGTCCCACTTATTACCCCATTCTTAGGGCATTTTGCTGTAGGTTACTCTTATTTACACTTTCTTTTAGCCTAAGTGTGAGCTTCGGCTTTACTTATTCTCTTTCCTTTCGGGGGTTTTGGGTTTGGCCCATTAACTCTTCTTGCTCTCGGCCTCCTTGGTGGGCATTTAGGCCTTGTCTTGTTGGGCTTGAATTTGTGAAAAAATGGGTATCAACAAGTTACAAGTCTCTTAACTATTTATCATAGTTATGTATATCAAAATGTAGAACATTAGACCGTTACACGACATTTCACATAGTTTTATAATACAAGAAATTAGGATGCTTGAGAAGGGTCGAAACGGAGAGGGTAGAGAGTAGAGACGTTTATTTATTTTCTTTGATGAATAATATTAGTTTTTTACGATGAAACAGAAGAGGAGGGCCCAATCTACCAAGAAGTCTCTACCCTTATATCACAAATTTTTTTGTCTTCATATGGTGGATCAAGAAGTTGTTTGTCTCTTCTGTAGTTTCTTGATGTGATGGACTATTTTGTGGGCTAATAAGATGAAACGGACTTCAGCCCACCATTTACATGATAGAAATAAAATATATTAGTCATTAACACGCACAACAAGATAGAAATATTAAATATCGTTCATAAAATATATATATATATATATATATATATATATATATATATAGAAATATCATGTATGAACTAAGATAATTATAAAGTTCCAGTCATCTTCTCAAAAAAAAAAAAAAAAGTTTTAGTCAAATTCACGTGTGACAAGTTTACATTTTTTTTTTTTTTTTTTTTTGACAAGTTCACATTCACTCAGCAAATTCCAAATTCCTTCCTAATTAATGCCCAAAAAACAAAGCAAAAAAAAAAAAGAAGAGGTTGGCGTGCTAAGAAATTTCAATAGAATCTGCAAGGTGTAAAGTTAAGTTAGAGATTAGCAACTAAAATAAGAAACCAATTGAGACCGAAGGAATCACCAAAAGGAGTCAAAGGACAGTCCCCCAATTGGGACTTTTGGTCCGAAGGTTTTAAGCCGATGTGCTTTGCTCATTTCTACACTCAAAAGAACCAAAACTGTTATATAAGAAAAACACGGAAAGCCCAAAATCACAAAGCTGAACAATGGAAGAAGAGCCCAACTGTCAATTCTCACTTCTAGTTTCTACACAAAGACATTGATTTTTACATTTTACCTGGTAGCTATATCTATCCCAGAATAATCGAAAACCCATCACTTTCCTTTCTAGCGCGTGGACGCACGTTCACTCCAAACCCGTCGAATGAAACCGAAGGTACAATCCACGCGCCTTTCATTTCTCACCGACCTTATTATATCTACTTTTCTCATCATCAATTCTCTCAGAGACTGACACGGAGTAGTACCTATTACCCAAAACCAACAAACGAATAAAATTAGAAAACACACCCACATAGTAAATTTGAGAAATATCAAAGCTTTTTTCAGTTGCAGGAAACATGGAAGAAGACCAAGAAACAGTACCCACTTCACCAACACAAGCATCAGCATCATCATCGTACATGTTACTTCTTAGGGTTATGAGCAAAAGGAGAACATGGGTATGTATTTTTGTTACAGTTTATGGCATCCTTTTAACTTGTTCATGGAATTTCCTTGAATCTATACTTTCTTGGTACAAATCACACTCCCAGCCATCTTCTTCTTCATCTTCTTCTTCATCTGGGTGGCCTGCCCTTTATGCCTCTGTGCTTCTTGGGGCAGTATTTGGGATGCTTTCAATGGCTGCAGCCCTTGCAGTGATGGTTCCTGCCACTTTGGTCACATGGATCACAGTTATGGTTTTATTGACTTTCTTTGGGAAGCCAAAGAGGGATTTAATTGTGGAAGGAAGGATGATTACTAAGGAAATTGTTGGGTTTCTGCTCAAGATTTTGTTGAAAGAGGGGAATGTTGTGGCTGCTGTTTGTGCTGTTTTGGGCTACTTTGCACTTGTGAGGAGGAATAATGAGGGTGATTTATTGAATAGTTAGATGGGTTTGGTTTCTGATTTTGAATTTGAATTTTTATGGGGTTGGTTTGTGATGTAGGGATTTTGATTTTGGGGAGATGGGTTTGCAAATTCAGAATTCTTGTAGGCTTTTTTTGAAACTTTTTTTTTTTTTTTTTTTTTTTTGGCTGGGTATGTAACACTAGCAGTTCTAGATTTGTTAATTATATAATGTATGTTTTAAGTGATTAATTAATCTATCTAATGAACTGCTCTTCCTTATGCTATGGTGTGGAGTCAATGGTGCTTTTTTGCGGAAGAAAATATTTTCCAATGCCTCTTTAGTTCTTACCAATTTTAGCAATTTTTTTTTTATAGGTCAATTTTAGCATTTTACAGATGTATTCTCTATAAAAAGAATAATATCATTTTTTTTATAAGAAAGGCCAGATTTTATTTATATATTAATATTAGTTCATAGGGCATTGTGATATGGTGTGGGGTAAATTGTGCCTTCTGTGCCAAAGAAAATGTTCTCCAATGCCCTTTTTAGTTCTTACCAATTTTATCATTAAAAAAAAAAAAAAAAAGTTGCAAGAGAAAATCGAGTAGTCAAGCAATCATAAAATATCTAACTAGCTCAATCACTAACTGAGGCTTTAGAGCCTAATTATACAAGTTTCTCAACAACAACAAAAAATTTATTAAAAGAAAAAACAAAAGCCTAATCAGACTAACAAACTAACAAGTACAAGTTAACAACTCTCTAATTGTATTTGTTATACAACGAATAATCAGAGTGTAATAATTTAATTAGTCACATGCTTTATATCTGAACCACGTGCAAATTAAGTGTTTTATTAAGTGTATATCTTAAGTTTATTAAGTGATAAGGAGAAGTCTAAATTGTAATTTGACTTGTCCTTTTAGCTTATAAGCACAGATGTTGCTAACCTTAGTTATATGGTCAACCCAGCATAACCACCTTATTAAGTCTGTTACATGGCTCTTGTCATGCTAATACACTTAATAAACATGTTGTGTTAGGATTAAGATTTTTTTTAATTAAAATTGGTATAATCTTACTTAGATTGATTGGGTTAACCAATTATGAATTCAAAAGGAGATGTTAGTAAAACTTAAATAATTTTGTGTGAGAAGAAAGAAGTACTAAAGTTTTCACCTTAGATTTGAAAGTGAGTAGCCTTCCTCTTTATTTCACGTGGAAACTTTTTGGATGCTTCCTTGTGGCATTGGCCTTCATACACATGGTGTAGCATATATGCTTTCGAAAGAGATTTCAATGACAGAATTGCGGATTGGAGATGGTCCGGATGGAAAACGGGTACGTATTGGAAAGGACAATTATATATATTCCAACTCCAACCACTTATGAGGTTCATTATTAGTCCGATTGGTACTCTTTCACAAAGATGCAAAGAGTAGAATTGGCGAATGTTTGAGGATTTGGAGAAAACAATAGACCAACTTTAAGCTTATTTTGTTGGGCACTTTGTTTGATTTGGATACGTGTTTGGGGACTCGCAAATAGAGATTCCATTTATATTTTTATTGAGTCTGTATCTCTTTGTAAGGTCTTTTGTATATTTTGTAATTCTTTGGCTATTTCATGCCAAGTTAGAAATTGACAAGATGCCTAGAATCTAAATACTTTTGTTTAAGCATGAATAAAACAAAGTACATGAAATGTAAGTTTAATAAATGTAAAAATAGAGATGAAGGGGTGATAAGACTTGATGATCAAGAGTTTTTATAGAGTGAGAGCTTATGATATCTTGGATCAATAATTTATAAGGATTGAGAGATCAAAGAGGATATAAATCATAGGATAAGAGCAGATTGGACTAAGTGGAGAAGCATATTCGTATTGTGTAGCCGTTGAATACATATAAGTTAAAGGGAATTTTTTATAAGATTGCTATACAACCAACTATGCTTTATGGTATGGCACCAAATGTTAGGTTGTTAAGAAGTAATATATCCGTAAAATAAGTGTAGTTGAAATGAGAATGTTAAAATGGATAAGCAGGAATACATGAAAAGATAAGATTCAAAATGAGGAGATCTACTTAAAGATAGGGATAGTTCTTAAGATGGTTTTAACATATTCAACGGAGCGTGGGTAATGAATTGGTAAGAAATAGTGATTTGATCCTAGTCAATGATACCAAAAAAAAGGTAGAGAAATGCCAAAAGTAACATTAATTGAAGTAATTAAAAAAAATTGATATGTCAATTAGGGAATTATCAAAGAGCATAAATTTAGATAGATAATTATTTAATGCCAAAAGTAATATAATTGTTGAGAATTCATAGCCGACTCCAAAATTTTGGAACTAAAACTTCGTTGTTGTTGTTATTTATACTACTTCATGCCTTTCTTTATATGATATAGTCTCTTTTTAATAAAAATTTTGATGCCTATAAAAAATATATATATTCTACTCTAGTTCGCACAAAAACCCATCGAAAAATTCCATAAGCATTCCAATTCAATCTATCTTATTAAATTATTTAGCATTCGTTTGATATATCTTATTTTCATTGATTTATTTTGTTTGATATAGCTTATTTTCATTGATTTACTTTTTGCTAAAGTGTACCTAAAAAAAGGAGGGCTAAACCACACCAAGACAACATTGCACGGCAGCATTTAACTTTTTACAAGCATAATGTAATTATTTGATAATGGTTCTAAGGAACTGCCTTCAATACCTTGCTTTTATTCCCATGACAACCATGCTTAGAAGTAAGGACCAAAGCCGCAGCTCATCGAATACTCAGAAAAGAAACATCAGTATCATTTTATTATAGTATCGAAACTAGGATGCATCCACGAAGGATATCCACCAAACTTATAAGTTAACGTATTAAGCAGAACTAAAAACATAAACTAAAGTCATAATAATGGAATGAAGCTAACAAATGTGTAAATGTGTAAATGCCTTAGTTAGGAAAGGACCTGCAATTCACCAAGACTTTTGTTATTTTTGATAATCCGGCTTTGTACATTTGCATTCTTTTATTTTATGACAATTTGGGTTTGTACTGTGAGAGTAGCTGTCCTCAAACATCTATTAGTTATGGTTAATTAGTTTATGGAAGTCGAATTTTACCCCCAAAAAATAATGGAATATAATATCAGTTTTCAACAAAATCACACACTAGGAGCCTCCAAAGATAGAAGAAAGAGAGATTAAAGAAAAGGTGGACCTGAATGTGGTGGGTTACTGTGGGTACGTGTATTCGATCTTCTAGGCCTGAGTTTAGTCCAAGCCTGAGTCTGAGTGATACTACTGATAGTCTCCATCTTCCATAACCTAAAACTGTATTTATAGTTAACCCTACCAATGATCCTAAGAGGCGATTGGTCCTTTTCCCTAACTGCGATAAGATTAAATAAGGGTTTAGTAACCCTACCAATGCACCTATGAGGCTGTTGGTCTTTTAGGGATTCAAAGTTTCAAACACTCGGGGATTATTAAGTTCATAATCTTTTAATTTTTTGAATCTTTTAGTTATTTTTAGCAAAAATGCAATGTGCATCTTCTAATTTTGTTTTCATTCAATTAAGTAGGGAGAAAATTGGCATATAACACCAATTTTCAAACATATTTGTTAGTTAGCACGTTTCCAAACTTATTAGTAAACTAACAACTCGAGTCTCTCAGACTTGAGTTCACTGTAGCAACTTGAGTCTTGGAAATTCGATTTTCATGTGTTGGTAAGTGGAAATCAAGTATTATAAACTTGAGTTCCTCAAAACAAAAATAAAAGAACAAAATTCACGAACAACTTCAGCTCCTCACGCGTGAGCTTCAGGTTACACTCTCACCTTCAATTTCTCATAGGAATGTATAGCATCCTTCTAGGTCTCACCTTCAAATCCTTCACAGGTCTTCACCAGCAAGACCAAACCCAAACCCAACAAACGCACCAATCAAAACCTGCAAAACCAAACCCAACAAACACACCAATCAAAACCTAGAAAACCAAACCCAACAAACACACCACCACCTCATCCTGATCCCAATCGCTGCCTGGGTTCACCACCTGGGTTCAACCTCATCCCAATCCCAATTGCCGCCTGGTTTCACCGCCTAGAGCCTGGGTTTGTTACTTTGTGTTACTGTTTTGATTTCACTAGGTTTGTTGCTTCGTGATTCTGTTTTTGTTTTATGAAAATCGAGCGTTAAAGAGTCGAGTTCACATAAAACTCAAATTTGTGAGACTTGAGTTGCTACAGTGAAATCGAGTCTAATAAACTTGAGATGTTAGTTTGCTAATTAGTTTGAAAACGATGCTAACTAACGAATATGTTTGAAAATGGGTGTTATATGCCAATTTTCTCCCAATCAAGTATTCTAAGTTTCAAATTATTCAATTAAAACTTCTCCATCAATTTTATTAAAATTTTAAAATATATATATTTGATTTTTTTAATAATCAATTGGATTTTTTTAATTTAAAAAATTTTGAAGATAAAATGAATTAAAATTTGGACACTTAACCGCAACATATAAGAAAAAAATGATGGAGAGATCTTAATTGAATAACCTTAAAACTTAAAGAACTCAAATTGAATGAAAGTAAAGTTAGAAAACTAAAATAGATTTTTGTTAAACTTAGAGTATGCAATTTGCATTTTTGCCTAGGTTTTTTTTTTTTTTTGGGGGGGGGTCTATTAATAATATACGGGTCAGGTCAGGTACCTAATCCATCAACAACAAAAAAAACCTCATACCCAAATTCCTTATCGGGTCAGGAAAAACCTGAACCCATCGGGCCAGGGACGAAGCAGGTACTCGTTACCCGCGACCCCGCTGAGCTATTTGGTACACAATCCCCAGAAAGTGAAGCTGGAGGGCTTATGTTATGTGGGTATCTTTCCAGCATGGGCCTTCCTGCTTAAAAACGGTTTTATACATGCGTTGTGTTATTGTCCAACAACAAATGGAGTAGTGGGCTTTTTGGGGTGTTAAAATTCAACAACAGTCCTTATCACAACAAAAGTACATAACAAATCCTTCTCAAAAAAAAAAAAGTACATAACAAATCAACAATTTCATTATATTCTCAACTTAATAATTAATTGTAGATTCTGGTGAGCTCATATATGAGTTGGTAAACTAATTTAGAAATTTTAAAAATGGTGGTCCAACTCATTGCCATTTTATTTTAGAAATTAGAGCAGTTCATGACAGTTTATTTTGGTATCAAGGGAATTTGATGCTATAACCTGTGCTAGATTCAATCAAATTTGATTTTCTATTGGATTCCTTCCTTAACTAATAATCGTCATCTCTCTTTTTATTGTTTTGTTACCTATAAGTTTCCCTTCCTCTCTTTTTTATCCCTTTTTGAAGGGTAAGGCATTTTTCACAATCGACAACGACAATCCCAAACAAAAACAAATTAAAAGGAAAGGGAAAGAATCTTTCTCGAAATTGAAAAGAGGAAATCTAGTTCATAATTATTAGTATTAGTAGAGGTAAATTACTAAAATGCTAAATTTACTAACAAAATATAACAAAATGCTCTTGCATCAGGGGAGAAAAAGTCAAATTTTTTTTTTTTGTTGAGCTAAAGTGCACAGCTATCTTTGTGTGTGCGCATTTGAAGCTCACATGCTAAAAACAAAAACAAAAAAATTTATTAAAAGATATATTATTTTATTGTGTTGGTAGTGGTGGTTGTTGTTTATTGTAGTGAATATATTATTTTATTGTGTTTAATGCCAAAATAAAACTATTAATATTTGATGTTTTGTAAAATGAGATGGTAAAATAGATAAAGTAGATTTTTGTATTTTAAAGCAAAACAAACCAAATCTCTTTGTGGTGGCCCTTTTGTGTCTTAGGCTGGATTGCTCCTGTCATACTACGACCCTATGATTTTGGGATAGGAGAGTCAGGATTGGCCTAACTAAAACTCACCTTAGGCCAACTTGTGCACAAGTTAAAGCCCGAGCAGAAATCTTGAGCATGTCACGTGCTCATGGCAAGAAATACCGTTACAAAATGTTATAGCAGGAAAGACATAATACAGCAGGATAACTAAAACATCCTAACTAAAATATTTCCTACTGACAACAATAATACTTGAACAGTTCCACAAAGGAAATGTATGATAACGTAATTATAGCGAGAATAGATTACTAGCAAAAAGAAGTCACATTAGTTTTTTAATCAGCCATGGCAAAGGAAAAGAAAATTAGTCTGCTAAAAGAATGGGCTTGAGTCTTCAACAGATTCAAGTCCAAAAAAGGGGAACCAATCTCCAATGTGGGTAACCTCAAAGGGAAATCTTGCCGTAGAAGTTACTCACTTTGAAAAATAGACCTAAGTAGCTTGATTTCAAATTCTTGACTTGTTAGAGAGTGGGCTATTGGAAGGGAGAGAAATGAGTAGCCTATTGGTGCATGTTTTTACTCCTATCACTCATATTTTTCTTCCTTACTCTCGATTTTCTTGTTTTCTTTCTTTTCTTTCTTTTCCATTGCTGTTGTTCACTTGTTGTTACTCCTTTTATTTTTTTTGTTCAATGTGCACATCTATGGCCTTTTTATACTGCCTACTGTGACAGGATTTGCCATTTTTATCCATTAACTACTTTTGGTTTGTTGTGGGTGTCCTTCCAGGACTGCCCATTGTTCTGCTAGCTACCTAGCCACCACCATCACACTATGCTAATTGTGCCATGCCTCATTCCCAGAAAAAAGAAACGGTTTTGTTTTGTTTTCTACTTCCTTTGGCACTCCCATCTAGATAAGGGCTGGGCTTCTCTCTTACCAACCTCTATAACATACACCTAGTGATTCCAACTCATGTTTATCTATTTTGGGTGGGATGTCATCCTAGCAGGACATTTTTCCCAAAATAGCTTGAGCGGAAATCCCAAAATAGGCTCCCCCTTCTCCCCACCACCAGACCACACCATCTTTTACCTCTGACCCATGGCCCACCTCCCCTATATGAGTTGGGTATAAGTAGGCGGTGCCTAAGCCTTGTGTGCGTACTTTACTTCCATATGAGTCCATTTTTTTCCAACGTTCATGTGTTTGTTATTGCCTATAGGTTTGTCTGACTCTGCTGCACGCTCTGGTGCTTGTTTAACTCTTGTGACGTGAATGAGTTCTTAGGTTTTCATTCTTTATGTCTCATTTCTTCTTTGGGCTGAGCATTGTTTGGGTGTGGGCTTTCTCTTCTTTAACTCAGCCTATGTCTCCTTTCATCCCTTGTTCATGGGCTAGCTGGTATTCCTACCACACCACTACATTATTCCTGCTATGATATCATTTACCCTTATTTACCTTATTATTACTTCTGGGCTTGCGGACTAAAGTGCATGCTATGCCAGTTTCATATATTATTCCTTCATTTAGTCTATACTGCCAAGTATTCCTGTTGGGCCAGTTCATACAACATCTCGAGCTTCCTTGGCCCATTTCATTCCTTGGGCATCCCCAGCCCGTTTCATTCTTTAGGCATCCTTGGCCTATTTTATTCTTTCATACTTTTTACATTCTCATGGGCTTTTGCTAAATCCTTTGGGCTTCCTTGACCCAATTACAACATTCTTTGCCTTTAGGTTTATTAGCCTTTGAACCAACTCCATTTACTAATTCCTTTCTTTAGGCTCCTCAAGCCCATTTTGCTTTCTTTCCATTTCTCATGATTCTCATAAGCTTATTACTTAATTTTTTAGGGCTTCCTTAGTCCGTTTGCTTTCTTTGAGACCACTTATTATTTTTGTGGGCTTGTGAACCATCATTCCTGCCATCCTGGCCCAACAGTCCTTACTTTACTGCTTTTGTTCTCCACCTTCCTCATATTGTTTGGTTTCTTCTGCCATTAGGCCCTTTTGTCAAAATGGGCATCAACACATATAACAACTTCTATGTTAAAAACAACCAAATCCCTAATAACAACTAAAGGGAGTCAAGTTTGCCAAGAGTATTGTAATACTGACTATTCTTGTATTTCAATGAAAACATTGGTGATTTAAATCTTTCTCCTCTATTATTATAACTATCAAGTTATTCAAAGAAAGGTGGGCAAGTCTTACTCTTGAGTCTTGCAACATGTTTATCACTTTCTAAGAAGAAAGATTAAAGAGGGCAGTGTCACGTTTAGCCAAAAAAAAAAAAAGGAGGGCATTGTCACATTGAATAAAAACAAGGGAAAAGTAGACCATTCCTTAAGGGTATTGGTTTAGGATATATATTTACAAACTTTTTTTATGGGAAAAGAAAAAAACAACTAGTTTTTTTTTTAATGATTTTTTTATATTTTTCATAAAAGTAATATTAAAATTTTCTTAAAATGGTCACTCTACAAGTATAAGTGCTTGTGGGATGTGGAGGGCAAAGGCTGGGGTTCAAGTCTTCAAGAGGGAGTTTCGCACACATATATACTTAGATTAGAATAGAGTAGAATTTCTATCTTGTATATAAAAAAAAATTATTAAAAAAAAAAAAAAAAACAATTGCCCTTAAGGCACCTATTTAAAGACGCTTAAAAATAATACTAGACTAATGTCACGGAAACCAAAAGAAAGCACACATGATTCTCTCTTTGATAGAATAGAAACTAAACTATTAGTTTCTGGTAATGAACCTTGAATCCACAAGGTGTTAAAACTGGAATCTACCAGAAAAAAAAATTGACAAAATGTCTATATTTTATTGATAATAATCTGATTTACCTTTGAAAGCTACAAAACATATAAAATACTGATAAAGTAAAATCCTAGGACAATTAGGAAACGTCTGAAACTCTAATTCGCACTAATTACGAGATTAGGTGGCAAAATACCGAATTTTATCAAAAATGGTAAAATTGAGTTAAATGCAAAATCATAAACTACTAATCTTAAGAGTCGTCCCAAAAAAAGGGATCCATATTCTGACTTTTGAGTAAAAAGTTATTAAGGAAACAAAAATTACTGAAAACGGCAAAATTACAGTTTTCAGGGCTAAACAGAGGAATTCGTCAAAATTAGGGGGTACCTCGTGGCAAAACCATGACTATTGCTTAGAATACCGTTTCTCTTCAACTTGCCAAATTTCATACGACCCCAATTCCATTGCTCAAATGATTTTTACTAGTGTCTTTTTGCCTTGCGCGATTTCAGACATATTTGAGAGTCCAAGAAGGCTACCACAGTTTGTTCTACATCACATACAAAAAGGGAAAGGGTAAAAATTTCTTTTGAAATTAAATAAACGAACTAGATTCCTTGTTAAAGCTTACACTCAAACAAGTTAAGATCTACGGTCCCAAGCATATCTGCAAAAAATCGATCATTATTCTGCGTCCAACGTCGGCACACCAATAACTGTCTTTTGGCCAAAGACAATAAGACGACCTGTCATTCATTTGATAATGTGAACCCCATGTCCCCTATTTTGAAGGACTCCTCTGCTCATCTTAATTCACCTGCCCTCTGAAGGACAGCTTAAACCTTCTACAGTACTTGTTACATGTACAGCTATCTTCCCTCTCCTGGTGACAAATCCAAAGTGGTCACATTCTCACGAACTAAATCGTAGGCCTATTACTTCAGTTTAATGCAAAGCCTTGTATGTAACATTCTTTTCTTTTTTTTTTTTTTTTTCTTGCAAGAGGTGGTGTGGTTTAAATTAGAGCTCACTTTAAAATAAACACATAAAGTAATTAGAGCTCATTTAAAGAAGGGAAAAATGGTTTTTACTTTCTTTATTACCAGAAAGAAATGGTATTACTTTCTTTATTACCAGAAAGAAATGGTATCACTTTATAAATTTGGTATGGGATACTAACCGAACAATTATTAAAGCTAGAGGAGCCCTATTTGGTATAGGATACTTCAGCTTGGTATCAGGTATGGGATACTAACCAAACAATTTATTTATTTTTTTTAATAAGAAACAAACACACATTCAAATAATGGAGAAGGAATGAAGTTTTTATGCAAAAGTACACAATAAATTTACTAAAAAATCATCGTAGCTTTTAAAAGATGATAAAGTAAACTATATTACACACAATGCATTCTCTAATGCAACTTGGACAATTAAGAGAACAATTTCATTTTTTGAAAAATGCAACTTTACTTTATGACCTTTTAAAGACGTATCTCATGGGTCTTCTGTTTTTCTTTTTCTTTTTCTTTTTTTAATTTTTATTATGCTTGTCTCTTTGTGACTTTGTCATCCGATAATTTACAAGTTTAATACAACTTTTTTGTATAATTAAAAAACTTTTTATATTTATTGGAAATTCTATCAATCAGAGGTTTTCTAATTAAAAAAACATTTTAAATTTCTTGGAACTTCTACCAATCAGGGGAGTTCCATTATGCTTGGTCCTTATGTCGCTGCATGATACATGGTGGGTGTAGGGACATCACCCAAAACCCAGCGCATACCGGACAAAATTTTCAAGCGGTGGTTAGTAAACCACGCCAAGGAAAAGTATTGCTAAAAGCACTTGAGATGGTAGATAGACAGGCAGTAAACAAATCTACTTTGACTTGACAAATATTAAAGGTTCAAAATTGTTTGTGTAATTTTATTCTCGATATGAATCGTGATTTGAACTCCTCAATAAACTATATTATATCTTCGTTCAATTTGGTGTCAAATAAGTTTGAGTTTATTCACAAGCTATTTAATTAATCTATTCTTTTCTATTACATTCTGGTTGTTTCGATATTAACATTTTTTGAAAAAGAAATCATTTTCTAAATAACAAAATTTATCTACAAAATTGGTTATAGCTTAAATCTACCACCTAACTCAATAAAATAAACATTACCACATATTTTGAAAATCTAACCGTTGAATTGTATGTTCTTTATACTCTTAATAACATATCAAATTTTGTGTCAATCGGATATTATTTACTATATGATCTAGTAGCTTATATTTTATATATAATTTTAAATTACAAAAACTTGCAATTTAAACAATTTATTAATGGCATAGCTATTTATATTTAATTTTCTAAAAATTTTGCAAGCATAGAGAATATAAGAAGAAAATGTAATCTAATGATAAATTTGTCAAAATTCTCATCTAATAAAAAGATATTGAGTAAGGTCGTAACCTTAAGTTACAACCAATTTTGTAGCTAAATTTTGTCATTTTCCAAAATACATTTTCTAGAAAACTATCTTAGTTTCCTATATTTGGTAGTGACTTTAAAATGAGTTGGAAAAATTATCTCTTAATTTCCCTTATTTAGTTTCGTGTGGATAGAGTTGTTTTCCAGAAAATTTTAGTGGAAAACAATTATATCTCATGTCAAGCTAAATAAGAGAAATTAAGAGATAATTTTTTAGAAAATTTTAGTGAAAAGCAACTATATCTCATACCAAGCTAAATAAAGAAAGCTAAGAGATAATTTTCCCTTAACCAATTTCTAATACTACCAAACACATGAGGAGCTATCTTCACATAAAGTTTTCCGTTGAAAAAACAGAGTGTTTTTTTTTTTTTTGAGAATGAAAATCATTTTATTGAAACTAAGAAATTAAGTTGTTACATCAACATGCACTAAATAAGAAATGTCTGGTGGAACAGATTCCATCCAAACTAACAATGGGAAAGACAGTCTCGCTCTCCTAGCTAAAGCATGGGCAACTCCGTTGCTCTGCCGCCTCACATGAGAGAAAGAACAGGTTTGAAAACAACCCATTAGGGACATACAGTCTTTAATAATATGCCCAAAACACGACCGGTCTGGGCAGCCCTTTGACAATGCCTTTACAACAGTCTCCGAATCACCTTCAAAATTGGCCCTAGACAATCCTAACTCCTCCATGAAGACCATAGCCCTCCTTGCTGCCAAAGCTTCAAGACTCTCCACACTTGGTGGCATGGCAATCTTCTCGGCAAGGGATGCCATGACCTGTCCCAGCTCATTCCGCACCACGACGCCAATACCAGCTGCGTCATCCTCAGCGAAGTATGCCCCATCATAATTAACTTTGTAGCTTCCCGGTTCAGGTGGTACCCAGCGCTGAGTTGGACGTTGAGCTCTCTCCGACCTGTACTGCTGGCTGCCACGGAATTCCTTTAAAATTGACTCTGCCGCATCCCTTATTTTCTCAGGTGGCATACACTTTTCCTGAAAGTGGCGTTTGTTCCTTCTGCTCCAAACAAGCCAAGCCATCACCGTGAACAGTTCCGGGCCTTCCTCCAATTTTCGAGCAGCAGAGACCAAGTCCGTGAGTGAGTTCCACTGCAGCGAATCTTGTCTCAGCATCATGAAAGCATGGCCCCAGCAATTCTGAACTTGGTCACACTCCCAAATCGCATGTACCACTGTTTCCCTGCTTGTTCCGCAGCTGGTGCAAATAGGAGAGGTGACCACCTTTCGCCGGTGCAAGTTCGCCAACGTAGGTAGAGATTCGGAGCAAGCACGCCAGCAAAAATTTTTTATTTTATTTGGAACCTGCAACTTCCAGATTCCCTTCCAGAAACTCCTTAAATTATCACTATTTGAACCCGACGCCTCGCCTCTATTATCTGACTCCACCAGCAACTGATAACCAGTCTTAACCGAGTACTCTCCATCCCTAGTTCTTGGCCACACAATGCAGTCACTCCACATCAAATTACACAGAGGAATGGCTTTAATTTTCTGAGCCATAAATGGTGCAATTAGGAGGTCAATCTGCTGCACATTCCACTCCCTTGTGGACTGATTTATGAGTGAAGAAACAGTAGAGTCATCCACAAGGTCAGGAGAGCGTGGTACCGCACTTGTTGAGAAACTACCCGGAATCCAATTATCATGGAAGACCCGAATCTGCCTGCCATCCCCAACCCTCCACAACATTCCTTTTTTAATGATATGTCTCGCTTTGAGCAGGCTTTGCCAAGCAAAAGAACCCCTGGAGCTTCTTGCTTCAAAAACTGACCCGGAAGGGAAATACTTGGTGCTGAACACCTTGTACAGTAGGGACTCTTTGTCAGTGTGTAGTCTCCAAATTTGCTTTGCCAACATAGCTTCATTGAACCTAACCAACTCCTTAAATCCCATTCCTCCCTCAGATTTCGGCTTACACAAAATTTCCCAACTACTCCAATGAATTTTTCTTTGGCCACCCCAACCCCCCCACCAAAATTTCCTAATTTGCATTTCAATCTCCTTGCATAAACTCACCGGCAATTTAAAGCAACTCATTGCGGAAGTAGGGATCGCTTGCACCACCGAGGATTTCTCTTCCCGCTTGAGACAGAAGTCTCTCCTTCCAACCTTGCAATTTCGCCCACACCCTCTCCTTAATGTAATTTAAGCTCGCCTTCTTGTTTTTTCCCACAACAGCGGGCAGCCCAAGATACTTCTCATACTCCTTAATTTCTACAACCCCTAGAAAATCAATAATTTCTCTCTTCATCTCGTCAGGGACAGCTTTACTAAAGAAGAGTGTTGTCTTCTCACGATTTATTTTTTGGCCAGATGCATGCTCAAAGCTAGTGAGGATGTTTTGGATGGCTTGTAAATCTTCTCTCCTGGCACGGCAAAATAATAAACTGTCATCTGCAAAAAATAGGTGAGTAACCTTTGGACCATTTTTGCATAATGAGAAACCTCTAATAGTGTCCTCCCTTGCAGCCTTCTGAATCATTCTATTTAACCCCTCCGAGCATAGTAAGAACAAATATGGTGACAATGGGTCCCCTTGGCGAATTCCCCTAGAAGGGAGAATTTCACCCTTTGGTTCCCCATTTACCAAGATTGAGTAGGACACCGTGCTAATACACTCATGAATGAGTTTCAGCCACCTATCACAAAACCCCATCTTCCTCATTATTTCCATCAAAAACCGCCACTCCACCCTATCATACGCCTTGCTCATGTCTAGCTTAAGGGTCATAAAGCCAGATTTTTTTGACTTCTGTGTCTTCATATGGTGTAGCAACTCAAAAGCCACCAAAATATTATCTGAAATAGCTTTATTTGATTGGAAAGCACTTTGTGAGTTAGAAATAATAAATGGCAGGACTTTTTTGAGCCTATTTGCAGCTACCTTAGAAACAATTTTGTAAATGACATTACAAAGGGAAATGGGGCGAAATTCTGAAACTACAAATGGACTTTTAACTTTTGGAATTAAAGTAATAAAAGTGCGATTTATGGAGGAGGGGATTGAACCTGAATTTAGACAGTTGAGAACTGCCTTTGAAACATCCTCACCAATGGAAGGCCAAAATTTCTGATAGAATAAAGGTGGTAAGCCATCAGGTCCAGGTGCCTTCAGCGGTGCCATTTGCTGTAACGCTTCCTCCACCTCAGTCTTAACAAATTCAGCAGCTAACATTGAATTTTGTTCATCTGTAATAACCGTGGGAACTGCCATCAAAACATCTTCCAAATTTGATGGCAAAGCCGAGGTGAAGAGGTTCTGGTAGTAGTCAACCAAAATCTTAGCTATCTCCTCTTCATTAGTACACACCACTCCCGCTTCATTCTTCAGTTCTTCAATTCTATTTCTCTTGTATCTATGAGAGGCCTTATTGTGAAAGAATTTTGTGTTTTGATCACCCTCCTTTAACCACAAAGCCCGTGACCTCTGTTTCCACATCTTTTCCTCCTTAATCAACAAGCCATTAATCTCCCATCTCAACCGGTTTACTACTTCCATCGTACCCCCCCTGGTTGCCCGCTGTTCTTCCTGCTGGAGCTGCTGTTTTTTCTCTTGTAGTGAGCGAGTAATATTCCCAAAGGAGGTTCGGCTCCACTGTCTAAGTTTTGCCTGGCACCCCTTTATTTTACCCTCCACTTGAGCCATCGGATTACCAGGATAAATTCTCCTCCAAGCAAGATCCACAACCTCACCACATCCCTCATCCTCCAGCCACATTTGCTCAAACCTCCATGGTTTTTTCTTTTTTATCTGAACCCCTTTTGGTAGAATGACAATTGGCTTGTGATCCGAAGAGCCACATTCTAGGTGCACCACTTTTGTTGCCGGAAACTTCTCAATCCAATCAGTGGTAGCAACCGCACGATCAAGTCTTTCCCAAATTGTATTACCCCCTCTAGAACCTCTATACCATGTGAACTTTCCTCCCACATAACCCAAATCCTTAAACTCGCACTCATCAATAATCTCCCTAAAAGCTTCCATTTGTCTAGGTGGCCGAACCCTTCCTCCCAATTTTTCGTCAGCCTTCAAAATTTCATTAAAGTCACCTGCACATAACCATGGAAGATTAAATTTGATTTTTAATCTCCTCAATTTCTCCCAGGACTCATCACGACTTCTTGTATCGGGTTCGCCATAGAAACCTGTAAATCTCCACTCATCAACTTTTCCTTTATTTATGATTACATCGATGTGGTTTGAAGAATATGTATCAAGGGAAATATTGCACCCCTCTTTCCAAAACATAGCCACCCCCCCACCTCTGCTAATTCGTGAAACTTCTATCAAGCCTTCAAATTTGTAGTAAGCTTTAATTTCCTCCAGCCTAGCTTTGTCAAGCCATGTTTCGGCTAAGAACACGACTAAGGGATCTTGTGCCCGAATTAAGTCTCCAAGCTCTTGAACTGTCTGTGGGTTCCCAAGCCCACGACAGTTCCAACATAAAATATTCATTGCTTCTGGCAGGGCTGAAAATCAGACCCCGCCAATTTCGTTGTGTTGTCTTGATCATCATGAGAAACCTGCCTCTTCCTCTTTGGTAACTCAATATTGGACAATTCAGTACCTGGGCGTTTCAGAGCTTTCAAGGGAGGAATCACCACTAGGTCCGTTAAATCCTTGCGCACAAGTCTCTTCCATGTTGCTGCTGCTTTCACGGCCACCCCAACTTCTGTCTCCTGCTCCTTATTTTTCTCCATTGTCGCATGGTTATTTTTCTCCCTTGTCACGTGGTGTTTAACTCCCTTAGGGCAGCCTTCATTTGCCCTCACGTGCTGTTGTGTTTTTTTTAAAACTTCCCACGCCGCCAGCTCTTGATTGGCTTCCTCTGTCACAATCCCACAAATATTGGTATTTCCAAATTTGTGACAATCCGTTTCCTCATTTACTCCAGCATCTGTCATTAATTCCTTCTCCAGGTCAAACTTCTCCAACTCTGCATCAATTTCACGTATTTTCTCATTGAATAAATCCCCTGAAAATCCGGCTCCCTTAACCGCCTGTATTGAAGCCAAGTTTTCACCCGTTGCTGCCTCATTAAGAGCCACATCCATAACGTCTTCAGCCCTAACATGTGTATTAATTACAGTCGGACTGCCCCCCAACGGCTCCTCCACCGGACCTCGTCCTTTCTCCGCCGTGTCTGCCCTTCCACTGGCTTCCCCATAATTCCCAGTTGGAGTTTTCCTCCCCTGAAAAAAAACAGAGTGTTAAATAGTAAACACCATGACTAACAGTTTTTACCCTTTCATAAACCTATAAAAATAATAACTAAATTAGAATTGAAATTATTATTTTATTTTCTCTTTTATTAACTTATCAAAATAAAATTTATCAACCTTATATTGTACAAAATTATATATAATCTTTATTACAAAATAGACTATTTATTATACTATCAATACATTATAAATAGTAATTTTATATCTTATGAACTCATTACAAACTTATACAATCTGATATCAAGTTTATGTAAGTATATTTTTTCCTAAATTTATACATATTAATAAATAATATTATATACATAAATCGAGTCTTATACTCATAAATTTGTTTACAAATAAAATGTGAAATTGTTGAAATTGAGATCGATGAAACTAATGTCATTCTTCTACTATAGCAGCTATTATAGGGCCACGAGCACATTACCGCGCGCTAAGTAAGCTCAATTCCATGCTGAATTTAATGAGTTTAGGCATTCACATTTTGGTGAAGCCACTTGATCTCTCCTTTGGCACTTAGTGACAAAAAGGGGGAGAACGTTTTTGATGATTTGACAGGACTATGAGAGGGACAAGAACAGATTTGGTATTGCTTTTTGTTGCTATATCACTGTGGGGGAAGCACATATTTAGGCGGAGAAATTAGATATTGATAATTGTTTTTATGTTAAAGATTTCTTTTCTATTAAGAAAATTAATGTAATCTCTAAACATTAATTTTTTCTGTTTAACCCATTGAGCTTATTTGGTTTATCTTTGTTATGCATTGTTATTTGGTTTCACTCTTATTGAGTCCATATAACCATGTTTTCTAAATTGAATATGTAGGGTCTGTTTTGATACTACTTATTTACTATAAATTAAAAATTTATTGCTGAAAACATTAATTTTTTCTCTTTAACCCATTGAGCTTATTTGGTTTATCTTTGTTATGCATTGTTATTTGGTTTCACTCTAATTGAGTCATATAACCATGTTTTCTAAATTGGATATGTAAGGTCTGTTTGGATACCACTTATTTGTTATAAATTGAAAATTTATTGATTAAAACACTGTAGCAAAATAATTTTTAAATGTATGAATAATGTCATGAAACCTAGAAATATATGGTTATGCGCGTTTTTGTGTTTTTGATTGGATTATGAACAATGTCGTGAGACCTGGCTAAAAACGCAAACCGTGAATAATTTGCACGCAAACGCACGCGAAATGAATTTTTATTTGTTATTGAGCTTATATTTTTAACATGTTCAGATGGTCAATTCCATGTTTGATTGACCATTGAAATCAATCAAATGGTTGTTGATGTACGGTTGAGTCCATGGTTTAATGATTATGTCTAATGAACACTTGATCGATATGTGTTTGATGTGTTTGATTACGTTCTCCGTATCCCATGCGTTTGACATGTTTGTTTGGCTTTCAGGAAAGACAGGTATATCTGTTGAATCTGTCAAATCGGTCTCCAATCTAGGTGTAATTTACTTTGGTACGTGTTGTAGAGAGGGAAAAATTCCCGACCTATCACAAGCTGACACATCATACTACTGAGTCCACAAAATACAGCCAATTACAAAGCACCACGTATTGCTACTAGGTTTTACTATCACTACTCAGAAACCAACAGAAATTTTCCAAGTGTCATGCAAGAACCAATCACACCTCAGCACGTGTAAGCAATGACACAAGCAACCTCGCACGTGTAAGCAATGACACAAGCAGTCCAACGCGTGTAAGCGATGACGCAGGCAGACCAATCAGGTGGTGACATGTGTCACCAATCGGACTTCGCCACGTGTCGCTCACCCACCCCCAAACTCCTATAAATAGAAGCCTTCCTAAGGCATTTGGAAGGAGGAGATTCAGAAGTACAAAAGCTCTGCAAAAACCAAGCTTTGAAGCCTCCAAGAACTTCAAGAACTTCAACTTCGAATACAAAGAACATTTGAAGAAAAATCATCCAAATCATCTTCCTAGATCTCAAAGGTAATTGGAATCAAGCTCAAAAGCCTCCAGAAACGTCAACAAACTACAAATTGGTGAAGCTCTACGGATTCAAGCCTCCAAAGCCCCGAAGAACTTCCGCCACAAACCTTCAAATACGAAGAACATTCGAAGCAGAATCATCTAAACTATCTGCCTAGATCTCAAAGTTCACTGGAATCAAGCTCAAAAGCCTCCAGAAACATCACAAATCACAAATCAGTGAAGCTCTACGGATTCAAGCCTCTAAAGCACCGAAGAACTTCCACCACAAATCTTCAAAGACGAAGAACGCACCAAGAACACGAAGAACACAAAGAACACGAAGAACAAAGAATTTCTAACAAGCTTATAGCCAGAGATTCATTGTAATTCCATATCAAAGATCTTTGATCCATTCTTTAGCCAAATTGAAGGATATTTTGTGTTCAAGTCAAAATCACATTACCACAAATCCAATTAGCAAATCTTTTAAGGAGATTGAATCAGAGGATCACTCTTTTGTAATCACAGAGAATTGTACCACAATCATCAATACAAATTCGCATTTGTGAAACTATTTTACTTGTTTGACTTATTTCGAACCGAGGAATTTAGTCGTCCACAAATTCTGGCACGCCCAGTGGGACTTCTCTGCCTTTCATCTCATTCTCCTTCAAAGAAAGAAAACTTCATCATCTTGCTACCAACTTCAATGGCCTCTAGCAAGAACATTCAAGCTTCAACAATAGCTACTTCAACTAAACTTGGTACGGCTACCACTAACAACTGCATTGGTGCAAACAATCGTAGCCAACCTAAAGCTCACAATCAACTTCAAGCTCAATCAACCAAGGAAGCCAAGGTCCAGACAATCATCTCCTTAGACCCTCTCACAAGAAACAAGGTCATCAACAAGGACATCTCCACCTTGGAACACCTCAAGTATGGGGGCAAATCCCATTCTTCCTTCATAAGAAGTTGGTCGCATGATTTCTCTCCCATCAAAGGGAACCCAAAAGATGAGATTTCACATGCTCACTTCAAATCACTTTCTTCTCCATCATCTTGGGAAGTTGTGTCAATCATGATGACTAACACCTCTACCATGGAAGAAAAGATGGCTGAAATACAGCAAAGGGTCGTCCTTCTCACAAAAGCACTTGAAGATAAGGACCTCCAAATTGCAACTTTAACGAACAAACTCGAAGTTCAAGATCTTGGTGAATCAAGCCATGGTCATAAATTCACATCTGCAAAGGATGACGAAGGGAGAGAAATTGAAAACACTCCCCAACAAGAACAATCTGCTTCGATGGTTTCGTTGTCAGTCCAACAATTACAAGACATGATAACAAATACCATCCGAGCACAATATGGAGGTTCTTCTACGAGTTCTCTCACATATTCAAAACCCTACACAAAGCGCATCGACAACATGAGAATGCCAAATGGGTATCAACCCCCCAAGTTCTTGCAGTTTGATGGCAAAGGAAATCCTAAGCAACACATTGCTCACTTTGTAGAAACTTGTGAGAACGCAGGGACTCAAGGAGGACTCCTTGTAAAGCAATTTGTTCGTTCGCTCAAGGGAAATGCCTTTGATTGGTATACAGACTTAGAATCCGAGTCAATCAATAGTTGGGAACAACTTGAAAGGGACTTTCTCAACCGATTTTACAGCACACGGCGCATAGTAGGCATGATGGAGCTTACCAATACTAAACAGTGGAAGGATGAGCCCGTCGTTGATTATATCAATCGGTGGCGTTCTTTGAGTTTAGATTGCAAAGATAGACTTTCTGAAATATCTGCTGTAGAGATGTGCATCCAAGGCATGCATTGGGGACTTCTTTACATCCTTCAAAAGATAAAGCCTCGAACATTTGAAGAGTTAGCAACTCGTGCGCATGACATGGAATTGAGTATCTCTAGCCATGGAAGTACAAACCCTTCCATACTTGACGAAAGCAGAAAGGAAGTAAGGAGGAATGACGAGAATGCAAAAGTCAACCTTAAAGACCCAATGACTGTTAACACTACCGAAGTCAAGGTTCCAAGAAGAGGAGCAAATGCAAATGAAAAACGACTTGAAGGATGGCAAAAGAACGAGGTGCGTCGTTTGACCTTTAAGGAACGTGAGCAAAAAGTATATTCGTTCCCCGATGAAGATGTGTCAAACATCTTAGAACAACTATTGCAATTGAAGCTGATTGAATTGCCAGAATGCAAGCGGCCAGAAGATATGGGGAAAGTTGATGACCCTAACTACTGTAGATATCATCGCATCATTGGCCACCCAATCCAAAAATGCTTCATCTTCAAAGAACAAATCATGAAACTTGCCAAAGAAAACAAGATTGATCTAAACTTCAATGAAGTTGTCGGGTCAAACCATGTGACCGTTGCTTGTGATGTACTCCCAATTCTCAAGCAGGAGGCAAACACCAACCAATCTCACAAGTTGCTCAATAATGATGATGCAAGGATCGGCCCCATCAATGGGAAGTTCCTCAAACGCTTCTATGCTTGAAAATCAAGGATTGCTCCTCGGTAAGAGCTTAAACTACCCACTACAACGCTGCAAGAGTACATGATGTCTTCCCATTACCCTTGAAAGCGTACCAATAAGGAGAAATTAATCCCACTCTATGTCACCAATTGCTAGTGTGGCGTAGTGGTTGGATGCCCATGTCACCCTTGAGGCCGTCTCGGGTTCGATCAGTGGTGATACCCACTATTACACACTGAGCCCTCCTTTTTGCAAAAATACATTAAAAAAAAAAAAGCTATCAAAAAAATAAATAAACAAAAAAAAAAAAAAAAAAAAACTTTGAACTACGTGATGACTTGATCCCTTTCAAGGGTACGTAGGCAACTTAGTATCTTTTTGCTGAGTTCAGTCACGCACTAAAAAAAAATTTATCAAAAGAAAAAAAAAAGGAAGGAAAACTTTTGAACTACGTGATGACTTGAGCCCTTTCGAGAGTACGTTGGCAACTTAGTATCTTTTGCTGAGTTTAGTCATGCACTTAAAAAAAAAAAAAAAAAAAAAAAAAAAGAAACAAAAAAAAAAAAAAAAAAAGAAGCAAAAGAAAACAAAAATCATCAAAAAAAAAAAAAAAAAAATCTGTTGAACCACATCATCTCCCTTCTGAGTGGTGTCGTTTCACATCATGTCTCTGAAATCTGAACGATGTCAACTTCCTCCAGAATGATGATAGATTATATATCTGAAGTCGATGTTGCATCATCTCTCCTCTATGGGCATGTTCGTGCGATGTCAAGATTCTTGATGGCATGTTTCGACATCTTCAAAGTCTTCGCAGCATACTCTGGCGTCTTCAAAGTGCAAATGAAGTTTTGATGTGGCTCAATACAAATATTACTTCATGGCAAAAATGAATTGCTGACATAGCTTCATGGCTTCAATACAAATGAAGTGTTGTCGTGGCTTCATGGAAAAGATGGATGTTGGCATGGCTTTGATCCAAATGAAGTTTTGATGTGGCTCGGTGCAAATATTGGTGCAACTTCAATGCGAGTGCAAGTGCTAATGTGGAGTGTTGTCGTGGCTTCATGGCAAAAATGAATTGCTGACATAGCTTCATGGCTTCAGTGCGAATGAAGTGTTGACGTAGCTTTATGACAAAGACGAACGTTGCCATGGCTTCGATGCAAATAGAATGTTGTTGTGGTTTCATGGAAAAAATGGATGTTGGCACAGCTTCGGTATGAATGAAGTGTAGATGTGACCTCAATACAAGTAGAATGTCGAGGCAGCTTTATGGCAAAAGAAAAATGCTAGTGCAGCTTCATTACAAAGGCAAATGATGGTGCGACTTCATAGCGGATGCAAATACAAATATTACTTTATGGCAAACATGAATGTTGGCATGGCTTCAGTACAAGGACAAAGGCTAGCACGGCTTCATGGTAAAGGCTCACGATGTGGCTACGTTGCAAAAACTCTTGAAACGGCTGCGTTGAAAAGATAAGTGTTGGTGTAGCTTAATTGCCAAAAGAAACATGCTGCATAACAAGAACAAGCAACAACAAAGAGCTTGTCAGAAGAAAATCTCATGGCACGTCTAAAAAAAAAAAAAAAAAAGAAAATCAACAAAGAGAGAAAGTTTCAATTTTAATCTCTAGCCTGTCAAAAAAAAAAAAAAAAAATTTAGTACCAAAAAAAAAAAAAAAAAAAATTCTTTACACTTAAAGTATCATACTACCCACTCAAGGCTGCTTGTACAAATTAGTGCATGCCCTGGGTGGCTTTATATAAGGATCTTAAGAAGCTAACAGACAAAAGGAAAAACACGTGTAAAAAGTTAAAGTGCCATATTTTCAAAGGATGACGTATCCACCTTGAAAAATCAAGGTGTCAGAAAGAAAAAATGTATCATGCTGTCAGAAAGAAAAAAAAATGTATCAGGCTGTCAGAAAGAAAATATTGCACTAGATCTCAGAAAAAAAAATGGCTTATAGGGCTGCAAAAGTACACGTGTCATCTAAAAAAAAAAAAAAAAAAAAAACTGCTGCACTAGACCTGGATGAAAGACGAAGCCGACATCACAACAGAGACACTTGCGGCTTTACCAATGTCAAACATTGTCAGAATGGCCGCAGTCAAAGTGGACCAAGGTGGCAACAACTCCAACAACGTCTGCAGTCTTCCATCCCGGATTTCTAAAATTTCTGACAAGATTTCACAAAAAATCAACCCACGTAAATCTTCTAAGGATTTTGATGTACAAAACCCAGAAAAAATCATCAACAACGGAGCCACCACGCACCGCCACGCACGGCCGCAAATTTCCAGCGACCCGCGGATTTCTCATTCAAATCTGTACAGATCTGAGAAAAATTTTACAAAACTGATGCAACCACTCAATCCACCGGCCCACGATCTACAAAACCTGAAAATTGCAAGCCCGATAACGGCCGTACGCGCCTCCACGTGCCGCCATAGACCCGCGATGACCAACGGCTAAGACCCTCAAAACTGCGCAAATCTGCCCATTATTTTTGAAAACTGACTATACCATGATCTTCTACGGCCTTAGATCAACAAAGCCCAGAAATTTCAAGACCAAAGAAGCTTCCACGCGCCCCCACGCGCCTCCGGCAACATCGGCGTTCATCGCCTCAGACTCACGCGCCACCTAATCCTCCAGCGCTATGACGTCACTGATGACGTCATCCTCCACTAACCTCCAGCGCTATGACGTCACTGATGACGTCATCTACGACTACCCGGTTTGACCCGGACCGACCTGGAAACCTGACCCGGTCCGAACCGCCTGCAAAAAAAAAAAATTAAATAAGAAAAAGGTGAGAGAAAAAAATGCTTTGACCAAGTGGACCCTTGACCTTGACTAAAAAGTCAAAATTTTCAAAATGGACTTGTCCCACTCAATTTTTCGAGTACATTCCGATTTTGGGACCCGTTTCTTCATTCGAAGCTCAGAAATTGCGTAAATGTCCAGTTTCCAAAAGTTGACTTTTGCACAAATATTGACCAAAAAGTCAAAATTTTCAAGAAGTACCTATCTTGCCCAAATTTTCGCGTAGATTTCATTTTTGGGGTTTATTTCTTCATTTGAGAATCCGAAATTGCTCAAATAGTGTGATTCTACAACTGTTGGTTTTAATGTGAACTTTGACTAAGAATCAAGATGTTCGAGCAAAACTTGTCCTATTCAGATTTTCATGTGGGTTCTGATTGTGAAATCCACTTATTTGTTTTGGACTTGGAAACCACCTATGTGACCCACTTCCCCGAAGTACCAACAGTATCCAAAAGTTAAGCTCCCAAGATCAAGATTTGAGATTCATTCACTTAATTTGGATTCCCTCAAGGTTATTCTCCAGACTTTATCAAAGGCTTCCCTTCCAAAGTACAAATAAACTCTCACAAATGTGTCTTGAACTTGAAATTACACTGGGTCACTAATTCAACTTACCATTCTCATTCGGTGCCTACCAGTCTCCAACCTACCATTCTCGTTCGGTGCCTACCGTTCTCATCTACCATTCCCAGCCACCAATCTCACCAAAAATTCTCAACCGCCATTCTCGATTGCACAACCACCATTCTTCGTCTCTCCACTATAAATAGAGGGGCCGGATTCATCAAGAACTCATCAAAAAAAAAAGAAAAAAAAAAAAAAAACACATTGAATCATGAAATGAAGATTTGCTTCTTTCAAATTTTCAAGTCCTCTTTCTCACAGCCGTTTCTCACTATGGCCTTATCATTTTCAACACTTAGCAACCAAAATTGCTTCATAATCAGTTTGAAATCAACCCTCTTATGGTTCAGTAGAAACCCTCCTCACAGTGTCATTGTAGTTTTGAGATCCAAACAAATTTTGTTTCTCCACTTAACGACTACCGTTGTCCATAAAATTACTCATAACAAGGTCTGCATCGACCTCCCATGCTTCCTTGGATTTGGTTGGCCAGGAAATCCAAGTCCAGCAGAGACACCTGTTCCTAATCTAAGGTCTCCAGTAGTCTCTTTCCAATTGCTTGGTCTTCCAGTGGAAGCAGTGGTTCGGAACAAACACCAACTTGGCTGGTTTCTAAGACCAGAATCACAAGTTAGCTCCATCTTTCTTTTTTCTGTGCTTTTCCAACAAGTGGCAGTAGGAGAAGATGGTAAAAAGTGTTGGGGTATCCTACAAATTGTTTTTCATCCAACACTTATAATGATCTCCAAGGGACCAGCTCATCAGAATTCAACCTTTGGTGTCGGTAAATGGTCACCAAAACTTCATTCTATGTTCCCACTAGCAGGGGACCCAAAGGTCATCGTTGCTGGTACCTCAAAACACATTTTCTGGAATTACTCCAACTTAAATTCAGCTTGAGGTATTTCAGAAAGTACTCTTCTGAAATTACTTCAACTTAACGTCCGTCAGCATGGTCCCATCACGCAAGCACATTCTACAACTTGCTGTCGGACCTCATTCAGCATGCAGTCAGTCCTAGATCCAAAGGTGTACTTCCCAGGAACATCTACACCAGAGGGTCCCCAACATACAGGGCCAGCACCATGGAGGCGTATGTTTCACCCATTCGCTTTGCTTCATCCCCCTCATCTTCATCACCAACACCAGCACCCCCAGAATCCGTAAGCTTCTGAAACTACCTTAACTTAACTTGAATGATGCGACGACACAAGCACATTCAATCACATTCCCACATGGCCTCGCCGTAATCCGAAGTATACTTTTCTGAAATTACTTCACCAGGGGTTAAAAGAAAAAAAGAAAAAGAAAAATGATGCTAGCCCCACGACCTTGCATGCTATGCCCAACCAACATCTTCACATCTTCCCCATCTTCTACACCTTGTGATCGCCACCAACAATCCAGAATACTCTTCTGAAATTACTTCAACTTAACCTATACTGAGAAGGTCCAGTCATGCAAGTACATTCAAATACTCGCAGACCCCTTTTCGGTCTTACCAAAGCCTTTCATGTGGGTGGATCTACTCTTCGGAAATTATCTCATTATGCTGAAAGCTCCACCACCTTCAACTACTTCACTTAAAGAGTCAAGTGTGTAAAAAAAATAAAAAAATAAAAATCAATTTTCGAAACTCTTTCCCACACTACACTCCAAAACTGTGTGCGTGAACGAGTCTCGAGGGGGCATTCGTAGAGAGGGAAAAATTCCCGACCTATCACAAGCTGACACATCATACTACTGAGTCCACAAAATACAGCCAATTACAAAGCACCACGTATTGCTACTAGGTTTTACTATCACTACTCAGAAACCAACAGAAATTTGTCAAGTGTCATGCAAGAACCAATCACACCTCAGCACGTGTAAGCAATGACACAAGCAACCTCGCACGTGTAAGCAATGACACAAGCAGTCCAACGCGTGTAAGCGATGACGCAGGCAGACCAATCAGGTGGTGACATGTGTCACCAATCGGACTTCGCCACGTGTCGCTCACCCACCCCCAAACTCCTATAAATAGAAGCCTTCCTAAGGCATTTGGAGGGAGGAGATTCAGAAGTACAAAAGCTCTGCAAAAACCAAGCTTTGAAGCCTCCAAGAACTTCAAGAACTTCAACTTCGAATACAAAGAACATTCGAAGAAAAATCATCCAAATCATCTTCCTAGATCTCAAAGGTCATTGGAATCAAGCTCAAAAGCCTCCAGAAACGTCAACAAACTACAAATTGGTGAAGCTCTACGGATTCAAGCCTTCAAAGCCCCGAAGAACTTCCGCCACAAACCTTCAAATACGAAGAACATTCGAAGCAGAATCATCTAAACTATCTGCCTAGATCTCAAAGTTCACTGGAATCAAGCTCAAAAGCCTCCAGAAACATCACAAATCACAAATCAGTGAAGCTCTACGGATTCAAGCCTCTAAAGCACAGAAGAACTTCCACCACAAATCTTCAAAGACGAAGAACGCACCAAGAACACGAAGAACACAAAGAACACGAAGAATAAAGAATTTCTAACAAGCTTATAGCTAGAGATTCATTGTAATTCCATATCAAAGATCTTTGATCCATTCTTCAGCCAAATTGAAGGATATTTTGTGTTCAAGTCAAAATCACATTACCACAAATCCAATTAGCAAATCTTTTAAGGAGATTGAATCAGAGGATCACTCTTTTGTAATCACAGAGAATTGTACCACAATCATCAATACAAATTCGCATTTGTGAAACTATTTTACTTGTTTGACTTATTTCGAACCGAGGAATTTAGTCGTCCACACGTGTTTTTGAACTTACATTTTAGTACTTCAATTAGGGTGTTTTGACATGGAATTGCCAAAGGGAAAGTTTGTTAAGATCTTTAAGTGTTGACTAATGCCATGACAAATCTATTTGTAATTGTTGGGTTTTGATATTGTAATGTAAAAAGCAGTAATGAAGGTTAAAGGTTGAAGTTTTTGTTGAATGTGAAAGAAAGACAAGCTCAGTCATGCAAAGGTCAAGCTCGGTCGTGCTAACTAAGGTCTCAATTGTGCGAGTTCAAGCTTGGTTGTATGAGATCAAATAGAAACTCTCGGTATACTTGCGGTCAACTAAAACCTTGTTATAGAAATTCCAAGATTTTCTCAGAGTCGGTTTTGTAACCACCTCTAGCC
Source organism: Quercus wislizeni (assembly GCA_023055345.1). Lineage (NCBI taxonomy): Eukaryota > Viridiplantae > Streptophyta > Magnoliopsida > Fagales > Fagaceae > Quercus > Quercus wislizeni. The sequence goes on from JALGQJ010000027.1 coordinate 2,128,396, forward strand.
CAAACCCTATTTATATAATAATATAAAATCCTTATATCAACCCTATTCTTGTGAGAAGGAATATGACTATTGAAAAACAAAGAGACCATTCTTTGTCTTCCAACCCTCTCCAATTGAATTTTTCTTGAGAGAATATTTCTACCCAAACACTAAGATCATCTATTGAGTGTGTTAAGAGTGCAATTTGGAACCACAAAAATGACAAAAATCTTCAAGTGGTCTTGAGGTAAGAGAGATCGATTTTTCGGATGGCAATCACTTGCAACGTTGGATTACTATGAAGACATAGGCTGGATCAATAGTTGCAGTAAGAGCGAGGAGCTTAGATACAACGTCTGATTAGTGATTACTTGTACTAGAGGGCTTGTTACTCTTGTAAGTTAGCTTGTATCACAACTTTTTTTTAGTAGATTTAAAGAGTTGGGTTAGGCTCCAAAGTGTTTCTCACAATCCGGTTTTCACTTCGTGAACGATTCCTTGTCTCATGTACGTGGTTGTTCATGTGATTGATTGATTACAACTTTATTCATATATCATCTGAAATTGTTAATTAATTACTTGGCCTATCATTACAAGTTTAATCAAATTGGTAGTAACCGTACTTATTAGGAGTCTGAATGTGAATTTTCAATTATTAAGACAACAGGATTATCATATTTATATTTTATATATGAGGTTATTATTGCCATTGGTTAGGATTGGATAGAATCATAGAACAATAATCAACGCAATGGAAGCTTGGAAGGTACATTTAAAATGAAGAAAGTTGATTCTCATCATTGTTCTGCTTTGCATTTTAATTAAGTTCGGTCCTTTGTTTGGACCACATATAATTCAACCTTAATCACAATGGCATTATATTTAATTATTGAAAGAATCTCTTTTTGGCCGCTTTCACTATGCCTCCAGACTCCAGAGGATCGGTGGCTGTCAATTACATCAAACAATTTCCATTTTTGGAAGCTTTTGATATTTTCGTGCATACATGATATATATGCTTGGAACTTACCCCCCTTTGGGAAGAAAAATGAGTGGAATGAAATTTTTTTTTTTTTTATTCTCTTATTTAGGAGTTTTAATAGAAGGAATTGAAAGATTATTCTTTTGTTTGGAAAATTCAGAAATAAGTAGCAATTTTTTAAACAAACTATCCTCATCACACGTGCTTTGCGTATGCAATGAGAGTTTTTTTATTTTTTTGGTTTAGTGTCATAATTTTCCTTTTAAAAAAAAAATTGGATTAGTTTTTTTTGAAAACATAGATTAGTAGGAGAGTGTCCTATTTTGTAGGTATTTTAAGTGAAATTAGAGATATATTTTTATCGGGTAATTCTCAAGTTTTTTTTCCTGTTAAATGTTAGGTTTAGGGGTATTTTGAACAACATAAAAATCCAATCAAAAGAGATGAATCCTCTTATAAATAATATAGATAAAACATATCTCATTGCTAAAATTTGTGCATTACGATGAGGGTTATGATGGATTCTGAGGAGACTAAAGAATTATTCAATTTAACCTGAACGCTTCTCCATTGAGCATCTATTTGCTTTTTTCTCCTCCAAAAATGCTCCAATCATATCCTAACTAACCTTAAATAAGAACCCCTTATTCTCCAACTCTTTCCTCTCCTCCTTTCCAAGGGTAGCACAAAACCACATTTCTAAAGTAATTGCTATTAATTAAGAATGTCACGTATACATAAAAATATTACTTACAAATTTTGATTTAACTTTGGAACTTCCATAATAAAGTTTCACTATATATATATATATAGAGAGAGAGAGAGAATGTTTTCTCATAGAGTAACCACAATGTGTAAGATATAACTTTTATTCTACTGTATATGATTTATTAAAGTCTAATAATGTTTAGGGCATAAAGTATATTGAGCATAAATGAGTGATTTTGAATGGTAATAAACTCTTCTTTTTTCTTTTGACAACGAATGGTAATAAACTCTTAAAAGGAATGAGATACAACATGAGTAATTAATATAACATAATAAAGTCAAATTTATAAGCTTAAAGCTTAATTTTATTAAAATGGCTTTCTAAAATATTGTATTTTTTATTTCTCAAAAAAAAAATGTTTTTTTTTTTTTTTTTTTTTTGAGGGGGTCTAAAATGTTGTATTAAACCCTTAGAAGGAGACTCTTGGGTGTTATTTCCCTAACAAAATAAATAATATACATTATTTCTCACCATTATACTAAGCAAAATTCTAATTGCTTATATTTTAGAAACATATATTTTTCTTTCAAGGAAGATATAAAGCAACTTAGAAATCTATATTTCTGAATTCCATTTTCACTTTAAAATACACACACACACACACACACACACACACACACACACACATATATATATATATATATATATATATATATATATATATATATATATTTCTGATAGCATGTCTACCCTCTCTAATTGGAGTAAAGATTAGTTGCATTTTGATTCTAGAGAGAGAACAAGAGAGTTGCATTCTTAGATGACAATACATTTCTTAATTTTGCATCAAATGTTTACAATAGCAAGTGGTATTATAAGTAATTATTAGATGTTCTCGGAACACAATGCTGTAGTGCTTCTTCTTACATTCATATAGATTTCACTAATTAAAATTATGATGATATTAACATGAATATTAGAAGAAAAAATATCACGTCATTGTGTTCTAGAAATACCTTATAATTTCTCATTATATTAAACCCTTACAAGGAGATTATCTTAGGAATTATCTCCCTACAAAAAATAAAATAAAATCATATACATTATTCATTGTGTAAAGCGGACTTTCTTCTTTTATCTCTTTTTGAAAAATATATTTAGCTAGATAGCAACTTAGGATTAGGAAATCTATATATTTCTGATAACAAGTTTGTCCTCTCCAAAATTGAAACAAGGTGCATGCTTGAATGACAAGAAGAAGTATCTCTAAAAAAAATGACAAGAAGAAGAGGTATCTTAATTTTGTATTGAACGCTCACTATGACACTTCCCGAGGTATATTATAGCCTTAACAAATTAAACCATGTAAATTTTTTATCATTACTACCTGATTGGTTGACTTTCCCTTTTTCCTTGTTATTTTTTAAAACATATTTAGAGAATGACCACAAAACTATTAAGCATAATATTTTTATAAGTGGTTTACTATATTAAAACCCATACAATTAAGGAGACTATCCCGGGTGTTATCCCCTAACATAGTAAACTATATACATTATTCATCGTCATTTCCACAATTACAGGACGGATGAGATGCTTGCTTGGAACAGAGCCGTAGATAAATGGCTTAAATTTCCCTGCCATGATTAAAACAATGCTCTTATTTAGCCAACAATTTTTATTTTTAAAATCATATTTTGATAATGACCAAACTAAAAGAACCCCTTGTTCCGGAGCTATGAGGAATCTTAGTTATCAAGCTATTTTGTGGGTTCCAGTTAGTTCAACTAGTAAAGTTTTTTATAGTTGAATAAAGATCTGGAGTTCAATCCCTACTTACACAAAAAACCAATTTGTGTCTTGATCTGATGATAAAGAGTTATCATCGAGAGCGGATGTTATAGGTTGAAACTCTTAAAAAAATAAAAGAACCCCTTATTCCTTATAGTAGGTTTTGTTTTGTTTTTAAGTTTGGAATGGGAATGTGGTATATGATAGAATCCCTTTCACAATTTCAATAACGACAAGTATGCATCGATCACAGTGGAATCTAAGGAGTAAGGAGATTTAAGATTTCACCCAGAAAATTTTCCATTGAGCATGAGGGTAGTAAAGTATCTATTTGATTTTTCTCCTTAAATAAACGTACTCATAAATACTCCATCTGACATTACATTAGAAACCTTCCAACGGTGGCACAAAATCACATTTCCTATATATGTAAAAAAAGGCAATATAGCAATTTGATCAAATCATATTAACATAACAATATAATTATTAATGAAATTAGTCAGATCTTTTTTAAAATATATATCTTTTGAAAGAGAAAAGTGTATAAAGTATGTTGAGTCATGACTCATGAGTGTACACAGGGAAAGAAAAAAGGTGTAAAGTGTGTTGAGTAATGACCAAAATGAGTATACACGGCTAATTATAAGTGTAAGTCTTACAATAATAAGAATTCATAAAAGTAAATTATTAATATATGGTAGGTTTTAAAAACTAATAGGCATAATCTTTTGGTTAAAATGGTGTCACAACAATTTGTATTAAACATTTATAACTGCAAGGCGATTCTCCCTAGTATTATCTTCCTAACAAATAAAAATATATACATTATTCATCATTACTATATATTTGATGGACTTTCTTTCATTTTTTTTAACTTTTTAAAATTATATTTTCCTTCCAAATAAGATAACGACTTAGTAAATCTCTGTTTATAATAGACTACAAATAGTAGGTATAGTCTCTTCCACAATTGGACTAGAGAGGAAATCTATGCATAACGACAAGTCTCTTTCGCAACTATTTTTTAATGAGAGAAAAATTGGTAAAGGGAGGCAACTTGAGTTAGCGTCTTCCACCTGAGCGTGACCATAGTAATATTCTACTCGCTGGGCCTCAGGCCTATGGAATTAGGGGATCCAGATGAGCCATAGCTGTGCACCCAGTCCCATTAAGAACACTAGTAAGCATGAACCGAGAGTATGAAGTTATTTTCCAAGCACTTCCCATTGCAAGATTCAAATCTAGGACCTTCACCTCCCAAATCCTTAGGAGTGAGCCCATGACCACTAGACCAACTACCTCTGTTAATGGTCTCTTTCGCAACTAAAGTAAGGATAAGTGTCCACTAAACATAAGCCTAAGTTATTAGTTATGAATTATGATAGTATCTTAATGTTGTATTAAGCACTTAAAAGAAAACCCCCTAAGAAATTATCTCCTCAAAAAAGTAAATCTGATAAATTATTAAACATAAATATATGGTTAGTAGGTTTTTTTTTTTTTTTGCTACTTTTAAAAATGTATTATTTCATGAAAGATAATGGAATCTTAATATCTAATAATAAGCATAGTCCTTCACATAATCAAAGTGAAAATTGCTAAAAATTGCTAATGTATGGTCATGATGAGTGATGAGTGATCACACCATAATAATGCACCCTCATGCATGGAATAACCCCATTTCATTGATTGTGTTACTTCATAGTTTTAGTAATGTTTCACTAGAGAGATGTGACTTTTGGGTAAGCTACAACTCTTTAATAAGTTATATCTAGTGTGCGTTTGCGAGCATTGGGATGAAAATTTTGTGCGTTTTGCTGAAAAATGGTAGGTCCCACAACACTATTCACACATTTAAAAATTATTTTGCTACAATGTTTTCAACAATAAGTTTTCAGTTTTCAGCAAATAAGTAGTATCCAAACAGACCCCTATTCACTGATATATATTTACATTTCTTGAGGGTTGTATAGTTGCTTATAAATATAAGACTCTCATTGTATTTGGACACACCATTAAATCTCTCTATAGACACAAGACTTTACACCTATGACCAAGCTATTCAACTCTCTACCCATGAGATAATCCGAAAATCTAATGGGCTAATAGTGTGGTGAATATAATTTTAGACCTTCGGGTTTATGGCATATTCTTTAAGTCCATTAAGCCTATCACTCGAGTGTGTTTAAAGGAAATTGTTAAATGAAATGAAATCTATCTCCTTATCATGGAATGCATCACTTTTATATTTTTAAAATATATATATATATATATATATATATATATTTATTTACAATATAATTTGAATCTATGACATCCACTCCATGATATTTGCTCTTGCCATTAAGTCAAGATAATTATTTAGTACTTCAAAAGTATAGTGACATGAAATTAGGATTTTCTAGAGTTCTTAGGGTTAGTCCATCATAGAGCTCTTAAAATCTTTTCTCTATTCAGTCTAAAATGAGTACATTGGATTTGCCGCATCATCAATAATTAGAATAGCTACCAAATGGGGGTTCATGTGATAGCAAAGTGATAGTGACACTCTTTGTAGTGCTTAATGTCTATAATTTGAATCTCATCTCTCAAAAATGGGATAGTCAATTTTTTTTTTTCAATATCGATAATTTGACAAAATCTTACCACTTATTTCAAAATTAATGGATAAGATTTTTAAAAATTCTAAGGTGGAGTTACCCTAAGTAGTAAGGGTGGCTCAATTTTATTAAGTAGGGGCCTTTTATTTTAAAACTCATTATAATTTTTTATTTAAAATTAATTCTTCTTAATTTTTGAGATACAAAATTATTAATTAAATTTTTATTTTTATTTTTTATATTTAGGTTTTTCTAACATTTACTTTACAATTGATAATAGGACTTATCATGTTAATCTCCTTCTTGTAACATAAGCAATTTTACGTAGAATTTTATCAATTTTAATTTTGAAAATTTTCTTTTTGCAAAAACAACTATAATCTGTCAATATAATTTTATAAACATTAAATGCATTTGAAAAAAATGGCCTTTTTATATAATCAATAATTGCTATATTATATTTAAATATCATGAAAGCTCGGATTTGTGCTAAATCACAAGAGCTTGTTCAAACCCTCAATTAAAAATTACGACTAGATAGCTTTTACTCTAACTTATACTAAGTGCGGAACAAGAGTAAATAAGCGCAAACAACCGATAACACTACCCTAAGCCATATTCATCAATTATTAACAATAAAATAAAAGTTTAAAGAGTAGGAAAGAGAGATGAAAACACAAAATAACACCAAGACGTGTTGTCGAAGAGAAAACTGAAAAACTTGGTGAAAAACCTCTCTACGACCCTCCAGGTCGAAATTGATCCACTAGAGGATAAAGTTAAAGTAAATGAATAACAAAAGACCTTCCAAACTTAGTCTACCCCATGTACTTGAGCCCTCCAAGCTCCTGCTACCAAATGACTTCTAGAAATCTTGTCTTCTCTAGCTTTTCGGATCCCACAATTCAGCCCGATTTTATCCACCAATGAATGACTCCTTCCAATGCTTCCTAGTTGCACCAAAATCTCACTTTAACACTCAATATTGGTGTGGTAAGTGTTTGGGCTAGCAACCTCTCAAGGATATAGAGATGGAGAGGTAGGAATTGAGAAAACCACAATGAAATGTGTAGATGATTGTGGGTATAACAATCTCTAACTCTCAAGTGTATTTTCTAGGGTTTTCTCTCTGAAAAGCACTCCTTACAATTTGTGGATAATGAGGGTATATATATAGTGTGGGTAAAGACATGGTAAAGCAAAACATAACTTTTTGTCAAACAGAAAGTTTCGCGAGTCCTTTGCGGGTCAACCTTACCCACGAAACACTTGTGAAATATCTGGCCTAACACGACTCTTCATCTTACAATCATATGCTCTGCACGTGACTCTTTTCACGGGTCAACTACTCATGAGACACTCGCGAAAACCATTTTTTTATCATTTGAAACTTGAGTCTTCACCGATCTCTCACACTCATCCCTTACAATTAATCCCACATACATACAAAGAAAAATTATTGAAGAAATTACAATCAAATTTGACACGGAATTAAAACCAACACAACATAGTTGGAAATCACAACTTTACATATCATTATAATTATTTTCATTCTTATCTTGCCCTTTTATTATTTCATAATCTTTTAACTCTTTCGGATGAGTTTTTGTTGTATAGTGAGATTTCCATTTAAATTTTATGTTATATATATATATATATTAACAAAATTTAGTTACAAAACTAGTTGTAGCTTAAATTTACAACCTTACTCAATAAAATAAAAAATATTCCATATTTTGAAAATCCAACTGATGAATTGTATGTGCTTTACGCTCTTAATACACATGTGAAATTATGTATCAATCGGATATTATTTACTATACGATCTATAAATTTATATTGTATTTATAATTTTAAACTTCAAAAACTTGTAATTTAAACAAGTTATTGATGATATAGCTATTGATATTTAATTTTCTATAAATTTTGCAAGCATGAAGGAAATAATAAGAAGATATAATCCGATAGTGAATTTGTCAAAATTCACTTCCAATAAAAAGATATTGAATAAGGTTGCTACAACCAATGTTGTAGCCTAAGACTACAACCAATTTTATAACTAAACTTTTTCCATTTTTTTTTCTAACAACAACTTTATCAAGAAATGCTATTTGAGATTTTGCATATTCTTCTCTCCTTTTGCCTTAAGTTTTTCAACCAAAAAAAAAAAAAAATTGTTTGATTAATTAATGGGATTTAATTTACTTTGGGTAAAGCTAGATATGCATGGTGAAGGAAAGTGGAAATCTAATTTTCATTTTTGATTTTGGTGGAGAGAGAGAGAGAGAGAGATTTTGGTGTATGATGGTATAGGAGATCAAGTGACTAAAGTTTGTAATCTATCATGTGGAAGACTTGCTTATATATATTGGTCCTCAAGTTGTCATGGGAAATCAATTCAATATTTTTTTAAGGGAAAAATTAAAGGATATTCTAAGGTTATTTGTTAATGGACTACTTTTAGATATGTTTTATGGAAAAAGAAAAAAGTTACTAGCTTTTTTAAAAACTTTTTATATTTCTTATGAAAGTGATATTAAAATTTTCCTAAAAAAGAGGCAATTAACAAGTACTCTAAAGACACCTTTTAACTGGACCATTTTTATATATAAAAGGAAAGTCCAAATGTGAGGGAGTATAAAATTCAACCGTGTATGTCATTTGTCAAAATACTAATTAATGATATCAGCCTTGGGACTTCTAAATATGTTTAGAAGATTTTACTTTATTTTTATGTCAAAGTTACTAGCTTTTTTGATTTATGTCAAAGTTACTAGCTTTTTTGAAAATTTTTTATATTTCTCATAAAAGTGGTATCAAAATTTTCTTTAAAAAGTGGCAATTAACAAGTGCTCTAAAGACACCTTTTAACTAGACCATTTTTATATATAAAAGGAAAGTCCAAATGTGGGGAGTGTAAAATTCAACCGTGTGTGCCATTCAAAGTTTAGATTTATGTCAAAGTACTAATTAATGATATCAGCCTTGGGACTTCTAAATATGTTTAGAAGATTTTACTTTATTTTTACATAATAATAGATCTTACTAATTAAATTTATGTATCGCTTCTCATAAAAAAAAATAATAATAATGCATCACTTGCCTAAAAGGTAACCCAATAAATGCAGTCAACCAAAAAAAAAAAAAAAGTTTAGCACATAAATTTGGAAAATTATTAGGTACTTCTCTCACATGAATAGTAGGTTCCACCATGAATTTAATTAGTGGAGACTATTATTCATGTGAGAGGAGGGAGCACGCATTTATGGTACTCCAGAAGTACACAATAATTTTCCCATAAATTTGCTGCCATATATTTGGATATGTACATAATTATATATATGGTAATGTTTTTGATAAAAAAAATTACATATATGGTAATTGAGTCTTGCAATTGCAAAGACAGATTTATAAGATCATAAAAAAAGAAAAAAGAAAAAAAGAAGAGAGTATTATAAAAAAAGAAAAGAAAGAGGAACCAAAAAAACACTCCCAAAGAAGGGCTCCCCATGTTTTCTGGCTCTCACGTGGGAGATGTTTTAAGATCTACCGGTCCTGAAAATCTATGTGTTAATTAATATATTATTCCTCTCAATCTCAAGCATCTAATGCCAGAAAGAAAAGCTTACACAGAGCCACTGCATTAGTACAGAAATTGATGACACACGAGCTGTGACTGTGACCGTGACTGTGAGACATTCCCACTACAAATTTTTCACTTTCATTTCTTCTACCTATTTAAGTTTCGTGAAAGAGATTCAGAGATACATCACATACATGGCCCATGGTGTTGAATAGACTTGTTTTGCACAATATTAAAATTCAAGGGAAGGAAAATTGGAAAGGAAGATTGTGCAATCAGTCAGGGGCTCAGATCTAATTAACCAACAGGCTGATATCAACACTCCACCACATACCCACCACCACCTCCTTTCACCTTCACTTTCACCCCATCTTTCTTCTCACCTCAGCTTTGACTGCTTTTCTAATGACTCATTAGTTGTGCTTTCCTTGCTTTCTATCTCTTATCGACTAGACCTCCCTCATTTCTTGCATAAGCCTCATTTTGCTCATTTTTTCCCTTATAAAACTCCCCAAAACTCAGACACACCGACATACAAATATACAATACAAATCCCTCTCTCTCTCTCTCTCTCTCTCTCTCTCTCTCTCTCTTAAAGCTACAAACTTTAGTTGCATTTTGACATGGGTCTCTGAATTTTTTGAGTGTTCATTGACAATTCTAGGAATTTTGGTGTCTTCAAAGATATTTTTTTGGGTTAAACTGTCCAAAGGGGGATCTGGGTTTCCTTGAAATTGGATGTTCTATGCATTTTTGTTCAAATCTGGGTCTGAAATATTATTGTTTCATCTGGGTGTCGGTGGTTCCGCAAACCTCTTGAAATAAAGCCAAAAGGGTATCAAGGACTCTTTCCAATTTGTGCAAATTTTGTGTCTTTTGTCAATTTTCCGGTCCCGTTCTGCACATGGAAAGAATGGTAGGAGGAAATGGGCTTTTTTACCCAATTCTTGGTTTTGCATCATGTGTGACTTTCATTTACTTGTCCTTTGGGGACTTGATGCTCAATAATGAGAAAGAACAAAAATTTGGTTTTGTGGAGAGGAATGGGACTCAGTTCATGTTGGATGGAAGTACCTTTTACATTAATGGGTGGAACTCTTACTGGTTAATGGACCATGCTGCGGATGAATATACAAAACCAAGGGTCAGGGCAATGCTGCAAGCTGGTGCAAAGATGGGTCTCACTGTGTGCAGAACTTGGGCATTCAATGATGGTGCTTACAATGCCCTCCAGAGTTCCCCTGGTCGCTTCAATGAGCACGTTTTCAAGGTATTAGAATTTCATAATTTGTGCCAGTTTTGTCCTATTTTGCTCTTATTATTTCTGTTAAGACTGTTGGGTGCTTGAATTCTTGGCCTTTTTGAAGCCAATTGTGCTTTTCAATTGGTATTGGTAAACAGCTATCAAACGAGACAAGGGTAGAGACAGAGATCTTGGCTGTTTATAACGTTGTTAATCAAGGTTTCCTCTAATGACAACATTAGTGATTAGCCATGGCATGCATACCTTGCTTAACTTTAATTTCTTTGTCCTTAACAGAGACATTATGGCTCTTGGGAATCAGGGTAAAAACTAAGGATTGTAGATTTTGGTTAAATGCATTTGAGAATGCAGAAAATCCTAAAGTTGTCCTGTGATTAAGCCAGAATAAAATAAAATGTAAGACGGTAAAAACAAAGTATAAAGATATTTGTCAATAAAGCAAACTAACACGAAGTCTCTCTATATGAATTCATTATTATTCATTCCTTATTTTCCGATTGTGTTCTTAAATTATCCTCCTCTTCTGTGCGGTGGTCAGAATTGTGTGGTTCATGGTCATGTAATTTATAGAAAGAACCCTTATGCTGAAAAGAAGCTAAAAATTTATATGTTGAAAGGATTTTTTTTTTAAAGAAACTAACTATGAATAATAATGAAATTTGTATTTAACATATGTATAAATGTTTATGTACTTTGTCAAGCTTTTCTTAATGTAACAGCTCATAGTTAAGGCCCAGGGATGATCAAAATGGCCATGCTAAACCTGATGAAAGATGCCAGAATTTTTGCTATTACAATTTCACTAGTTCCTCTATAACCTTGATAAGTACAAATTTCTAAAGTTATGTTAATCATTTTTGTATTACATTTTGACTACCGGGTTGGGTGGCAGGCACTGGATCATGTTATTGCAGAAGCACGACAGCATGGGGTCAGGCTACTGCTTAGCTTAGTAAATAACTTACAAGCATATGGTGGGAAAACTCAGTACGTCAAATGGGCATGGGAAGAAGGCATAGGTTTAAGTGCCTCTAATGATTCCTTCTTCTTTGATCCATCCATACGCAGTTATTTCAAGACTTACATCAAGGTATCTCCCTACCTACTTCTTTCTCTCCAGAGAATGGTTTAGTGCCTCGCAAGCATTTGGTACTTTAATAAATACTTGCAAACATTTAGCTTAAGCTCCTTCAAAGTGATATGTCCAAGCAAAAGTATCTCTGTTGACTTGACACACCTGGGTATGGGAATGATCTTTTGTCCTATTGTATACAGTACATGCATGTCACTGTAGTCTTTCAGTTTACTGTTTCTACAATTAGAGGCCCTCTAAATTCAATACTGGTATTTTTAATTAAACCATATTCAGAAACTAGGCCAACAGGTCATTGGGTGCTACTAGATGGGCATGTATAGTGATTGCTTTTCTTAGAATCCAAAACAGTTAGGCAGAGTATTGCATGTTTTGAAATTATTGAAACTCAGGGCTCTCTTGGCATCCCTGAATGTATTGGCTGAACTTTCTTTTAATTAACTCCTTTTTTTAGTTCTCCTTCCCCTTGATTCAGAACACACCCTAAAAATCCTATTGTCAAATTGAATTTTTTAGCTACAAATATCTTTTGATGAAACAGTGAAGCCTTAACCCAGCTGCCTGATGTCACAAACATAAATCACCATGAATCCTTTCTTTTAACCAATACTTCACATACTTTTCAATTTACAGGCATCATGAGATTGATATTGTATATTTAATAGTCATATTGCTTTGATTTTTTTTTGTTAGTTCTGACATATGTCCTTCTTCAGACTGTGCTGACAAGGAGGAACACTATTACTGGAATTGAATATAGAAATGATCCCACCATCTTTGCCTGGGAATTGATAAATGAACCTCGTTGCATGTCTGATGCTTCAGGCGATACTCTTCAAGTAAGTCGTAACTCGTAAACTCTTGATTCTGCTCCTTTCCACCTTTTTGATAATCAACTGATTTTATTAACAAAGAACTAGAAACAACAGATAAGAAACCAAAATCTTAGTTTGCTCAAGAGCTGCTCCGTTCCACCTAGTAAAGAATATGTGCCATTTTAAAGTGGCTAATATGTAGCACTACTTTCAACTACAATAAGATTCTAACTATTGTTTTATATCTATTAAGGTTCGTGAATAGGTGCTATCTAGGGCAACAAGATATTTCCCCAAATAAATAAATAAATAAATAAATATATATATATATATATATATATATTTCTATTGGGCATGACTATAAACTGCTTAGCCCGTAAGGGGTGAATGCACCTAGATTAACTGGCAATTTTGATTCTAGTGGATGGGGTCATTTGCCCGTTGGTTTTACTGGTTATTTTTGGGAAGGGGGGGGGGGGGGGGGGTGGTGGGAGAAAGGATGCTAGTATAAATATGTATTCTAGGATGAATTGCACTGGTTATTTTGCCAACTTTAGAAGAAAGAAAAGAGGGTTGGTGGTCTGCAACTCATTTCTAGGGTCCACATTTAGTTCTGTTAATTTGTATGATGAGGTCTCTTTAATATTAGTATAAGCACATGGATTATTAGGGCTGTTGGACATGAGTGTAAACAACTTAGCTCGTTAGGGGTGAATGCCCTTGGATTACCCGACAACTGGTTCTAGTAGGTGGGTTCAATTGCCCATAGGTTTTACTGACTAGAGGCAAGTCCAAAGGGCTCTTCTATAAAAAGGTTCCCTTGTTATCCAAAAAATAAAGTGCATGAATTATTGGGGATGAAGCTCAAATTCTATGAGGACCTTTCATAAACTCACTCAGTCACTTTTGCTCCTTATTTTTGTTTCTTTATTCTTTCCAGTTTGGGCTTTGGGGTCTAGAGGGAATATTAAAAAATAAAAAAGAGTAAAGCTTTATCTTTGAATAACTCAGTGTACAGAAAAGAGAGAGAGAGAGAGATTCTGCTACCTGTTATTGATTGATATTTGAGTATGAATTTATTCCATGGCATGGAATTTCAGGATTGGATAGAAGAAATGTCAGCTTTTGTGAAATCAATTGACAAGAACCATCTACTAACTGTTGGCTTGGAAGGATTTTATGGTCCTAAAACCCCCAAAAGTTTGACCATGAACCCAGAAGAATGGGCATCCAGACTTGGAGCTGATTTTATTCGCAACTCCAAGATCTCTTATGTTGATTTTGCCTCCGTTCATATCTACCCAGACCACTGGTAAGTATTACATGATTGTTAACTCTATGAAATTGATGGTGTCAAATTACCAAAGAAGTCAAATCTTCAAAAAGTTTTGGAAGCCAAAATAAGTAAACCTGATGTCTATAAACTTGGCTTAATTCCACGTTGTCTGGTGTTAGTTATTGCCAAAGAAGTCAAACTTGGAAGTATTTTGGAAACCAAAATAATTAAACCTGTTGCATATAAACTTGGCGTAATTCCATTTTGTCTGGTATTAGTTATTGCTTATCTGTTGATGCAAATCCAATGAAATGTTCATGTTTCCTTTGGGACTGTTTTATGTTCGAGCTTCAAAGTGGCTATATATATCTCCTCAAACCTTTCTTGTATTCCTGAAAAGGTGCTATGTCTTTTCTTGATAGTACACCTAACCTGCTTTCAATTCATCCATTGATTTTGTGGTAGGTTTCATGAGGAAGGCTTAGACGAAAAAATTAAATTTGTTAGAAAGTGGATGCTTTCACACATTGATGATGGTGACAGGGAACTGAAGAAGCCTGTTATGTTCACTGAATTTGGATTGTCAAACCTGAACAAGGACTACCAACCATCTCAGCGAGATAGGTTTTATAAAACTATTTTTGATGTAATCTATAAATCTGCAAAGAAAAATCGGGCTGGGGCAGGTGCTTTGGTCTGGCAGTTCTTTGTTGGAGGAATGGAAGAGTATAATGATGATTTTGGTATTGTACCGTGGGAAAGGCGGTCAACATATAGTCTGATAACAGAACAATCTTGCAATTTGGCTAGACTCCGAGGACTGAATCAACTAAAGGGATATTTGAAAGAATTGTGCTTGGAGGGACACTGAAAGTCTGATTCTTTTATCAAAAATTTGATTTGTTTGTGGGAAAATGTGGGTTATTATTTGTGGTTTGGCGAAGGAGAGAAGCAGGTGGCTGTTGTCTTACCTTTTTCGCCCCATGTCCATAGACATTATCTATTTGAGATTAAAGTGAATTAGATAAGTATAGTGTTCTTGAAGCAAAGTTTACAGGAAGTCTTGTGATTTTTTGGAGCTTGTTATCCAGAAAAGAAAAACATAGCTAGTGCAGAAAGTTTCTTAGTTTGTAATCAACAAATACCCAAGGAAAAGATTTGAGGAGCCTCTCTATACTGAAGCTTATAAAGAAGAGGCACAATGAACAACTGAACACTACAATCGTTCTTTCCCCCTTTATATTTTTGGAAGCAGCTTTCAAGGTTCACTTCCAAGCTTTCCAGCAACTTAATGGAGAGTTACCATAATACCATGACATGATGACATTTGTACTGCCCCTTTTTGCGTTGTAGTAGTAGTGTTTTCCTTTATATACTGTAATGGATGCACCCCTTTGATGGTGTGATACAATAAACACCATGTAATTCTCTCTCTCTCTCTCTCTCTCTCTCTCTCTGGTAGGAGCTTGAATTATTTGTTATAGTGAATTTAATTATTTAATTATTATTCTAAGAAAGTGATTTATCAGTAAATTAACAATGCATTCACTCATAGTCATGGCCATGGGCCATTGGTGCATGACCTTGCACCTAACACAGCCAGCATCACTAACCCAAAAATGCAAATAATTATGGTCGATACAGTAATCAACATAATATTAGACATTGATTAATGGTGTTAAGTCCAAATATGAAGATGCGATAAAATAAGGGGGAAATGATCTTATTAATGATGTTGAAACTTAAAAAAGGTGACCAAAATGGAAATTATTGGCTGTAATGAGAGAATTTCCATGCGTGTGGTACCATAGGTTATAAAAGAAAAGTCCTAGCAAAGTATTCAAACATCTCATCTTTATGTGATGCCTTCATAGAGAATTTATAGAAATATTGGGAAAGTTTCCCTTGTGTCATGGGGCAAATTTCTGTCTGATTGGCTTGCTTAACTACGCCTTTTGGGCTTTGAGAATTTTCCATTCATCCATTTATCTCTCACAAGACTTTGACCGACACTTGAATAATGATGGGGTGGGCAGCTACTATGGGCCCCATTTGTGTTGTCTTCATTGGCTAACCACAAATAGTTAAAGAACGAAGAAAATCTAACTTAGAAATGCAATGCATATGAAGCGAAGCTTCCCTTTGGATTTAACGAGTCAAGATGATTCGGCATGAAGACTCAAATCACAATGGACCAGTGATGAATCAATTCCCTGCTCATAACAAAAAGCATATAAATTTTCAGAACTAGATTTTCTTGTGCATAAAATAAACTAGGTAGGCTCAAAACAAAACCCCTTACAACTAGTATCATGCTGCATGTGCTTCTTAGACAGCTAGCTATGATCCCAATCATTTACAGAAAACACAAACAGCCAATACAATTCATAACTTGCACGCTAAGCACAACCATATTGTCATACATTACAAATCCAAGTAGCAAAGCTTAGGTTGACCTTCATTTACAGACAAACGTAATTCCAGTCCATACCAAGAAATCAACACTTTTTCTTTTTTAAAGTATAGGAAGTCAAGACCTTGGCACAATAAAATCAACTCTGAATTTTGTTCAAAGACAAACCTAATCTTGTATTCTCATCAAACCCAAATTCGATTTCCAACCTTCCATTTCCTACCTAATAGCAAATACAAACTCTAAAAAAAAAAATAAAAGCAAAAAAACCAAATCAAAATACAAACTCAATAAAGAAAAATAAATAAAAAAACTATAATCCATAGCTACATTCCATAGAGATCCAATTATAGGTCTAGGGGGACCCACGCTTTGCTAGTCTTGGAGAAGTCCTAATATTCCCACTTTTTACACCACCAGGTTGTCCAGATCCACCCTTCAACTTCTTCCCCTTAGAATTCGACTTATTTACTCTCTCGCCCACTTCCTCCTCTACCCGGCTCCGAGTCTTCATCGCCACTGAACCCGACCCATGACCCGAATCCTTCTTTGGCTCCACCTTCTTGTTTCTCTCACTCTCCATAGCCACTTTATCAAAATCATCCCCAAGCTTCTTCACCAGCCTCCTCTTCTTAACCACCACAACCTCCTCTTCCTCTTCTTCCTCTTCTTCCTCCTCTTCAATCATTGCTAAATATCTCCGCTTCTTCGTCACGATCGGAGCTGGCGGTGGAGAATCCGAACCCAAAACGGGCTTCATAGGCCGATTCGGGCCAGACCCATTTGGCGAATCGGGGTTCTTAGCTTCCTTCTTGAGCATCCTCTCGCGTTCGGCACGGAGCTTGGTGACGCTGCCTTCGATGCGGCCCTGGAAGCGGAGGCGCGTGAAGCTGAGGCCACCCATGGACCAGTGAGCCTCGTTGGCCCAAGACATAAATGGGTCGAGTACCGGGACTGGCGGGTCGACCCGTTCGTCGCTGTATTTGACGTCAGTGTAGATCCGAGGGCGTGGGAGGCTGGACCCGTAGAATTTTCCTGGACCCAATGGCACTACCATGGCTAAGAAAGAGTTTTTACGATTTGGTTGAAAGGGGTTTAAGAGTGTGAGAGTTCTGTGAGGATTTTCGTAGAACAGAGAGGGAGAAATAGCTTAGGTTTTAGGAATGATAGAGATGGGTTTCGATTGGGGGTTATAAAGGGAGGGTTGGGATTGGCGGGAAGTGGGGTTTTGGCGGGAGAGTTTGGCGCCATGGAATTGAGAGGGATTTAGTTTTGGTGTGTTTGATGGAGATGAGATCTGAATGGTTCATCAATTGGGCCATCGTGTGGCCCACTTGTATGGATGGTCCGGATATCAGGATATGTATTGTATTTTGTATATGCTAACTGTGGAGGATATGGCCTTGAGTTTTTTTTTTCTTTTTTTTTAAATTGCAATTTTTATTATAGACCAGCTTAGGTCCAGTGTTCTTATGCACCGGACACATTGGAATTTAGACAAATATTAAATAATTTCCATATGTCCATACCTCAGAATTGTCGTGTGTCCATATCTCAACTAGTAACAATTTGACAAAACTCTTGCCCTTCATCCCAATGGCAGCTTGTTAATGCCCTTTTTTTGAATCTGTACCCAAAAGCTCATACGGAGGAAAGCCCAATGAAAAGTAAGGCCCAAAGACCCACCAAGAAGACCGAAGAGCAAGAAAGGTCCAAAGAAAGAAGTGCAAGGGAAAGCGATCTACAGCAAAACGCAGATTTGCAGTAGATAACAAATCTGCAGCAGAATACAGTTCTCCAGCAGAATGGCTTTGACAGATCAAGACAAATTGGGCTCAAGACCCTTTTGATCCAGTTAACATTATTTGGCCTACAAAGGCCCAAATCCTTTTGAATAAAAAATATGTGTGAAAACTAATATGAAGAAGCACGATGAAAAGAAACAAGAAACAGCAGAAAGTGTCAGTAGCAGGAATTGTGTGAAGAAAAGAAAAGCCAACTAAAGGAAATGACAAACACAGCAGGAAACACATGAAGAAATAAGACAAAGACACATAGCAGAACAAAATAAAGCAAATCTGCTATAGCAGAAACGACATGGGAACGAAAGAAAACAAAAACAGAAGATAGTGGAGCAAGCACACAAGGACCGAAGCGCCACCAACCTGTACCCAACCAATACAAGGAAGGTGGGCCCACGGTCAAGGGGATTCAGAGGGTGTGGTTTAGTGGTGGGGGGAAAAAGGGGTCTATATTTGGTTTCCAACTGTGATTTCTTTTGGGAATATACCTTGTTGAGATGGTATCTTACCCAAAAGAAGTAATAGATGGTTAGGACCATTTGATGCATGCCATAGAGCTAGGTAGTGAGGTAAATTAATCCTTATCCATTTGAACCTAGAGATACAAGTATACAGCAAGAACAAACAAAAAGAAATTTTGTCACAAAATGTATAGTGGTGCAATAAATGTATTCTGAGCAGAGTTAGTGGTTGAGTAACCAATGGGTTGGTGGGCAGTACTGAAGGAATGCCCACAACAAGCAAAAAACAATTGGTGAAACCCTATGGATAAGAGGGGGAAATCTCATTGAATTAGTTCTCTATAAAAGGAAGAGGTAGACATGGGTGAAAGAGGGAAGTACTTAAAGGGAGGAACCCATGGTAAGAGAGCAGTAAGAACCTAAGGGAAGCACTTAGAGAGAGAGGCACCTAGGGAAAGGGGGATTCAAAAGGTAAAATACAAAAGAGAGAAAAACAACCCACGACAAGAGAGTAGTAAGCAACTAAGAGTAAAAAGAACAGAGAGAAAGAAAGAAAGAAAGTGGTAAAACGAAGAGAGAAAACACGGCAGGAATAGGGGCATGCATCAATGGACAATCTTTTCTCTTCCTCTTAGCAAACCCACTTTTTGAAGTCCCCAAAAGTAATAGTTAGTAGCCATTTAGGCCTATTCTCCATGAAGTATCCTTCAATAGACTTTTTCAAAAGTGCAAAATGTCCTTCCGCAGAAATTTTGTAGCAGAAAGTGCAAATCCTTCGGTAGAATATTTCACAGCAGAATCTCAGAAATGCAGAATGTTCATTGGTAGAATATTTCACAGCAGAATCCCAGAAATGCAAAATGTTCATTGGCATAATATTTTGTAGTTGAATCCTAGAAATGTAGAATGTTCATCAGCAGAATATTTCGTAGCTGAAAGTTTCAAAAGACAAAGTGCAAATCCTTCGACAGATTGTTCACAGCAGAATCTGCTGAATTTCAGAAATGCAAAAAGCTCATCTGCAAAATATTTCGTAGCAAAAAGTTTCAGAAGCCAAAGTGCAAATATCTTAGCAGACTGTTCACAGCAAAATGTTCCGCAATAGAATTTTGTATTGAATTCCAGCAGGTCTTTTCGCAGAATATCCTACCACAAAATTCAGTATTGAATTCTTGAACTTTCTAAGTGCAATCACAAATCCAACATGATTTTCTTCTACAACAAAAGTGATCATTGCCCCATTAAGAATTCATAGGAACACCAACAGCGTGAAGATGTGTAAAAGGGTACTAGACAATTCTGCTAAAGCAAGAAATTCAAGTCTAGATCTTATTCAACAAATTTGAGATTTGTTCTCAAAGCAAGAGAGGTGCTTACAAAGCCTTTCATGTTCACTTTTGCTAAAGCAATCTTTTGCTACTACATCAACAAATATATCAGTATCAATGAAGGGAGGAGGCAAAAGTAATTAATTTGGCGATATCAAGACATCCACTTTCAACCAAAGAATACATTGAAGGCATGTGATAGGGTGGTGAAGTGTCCAAATTAAATCCAGACATTGGAATGAAGCCAATCACTCAGTTACTACGTACTCTCCATAAAGAAGCCCAAATCTACAAGTTGTTTGCAAACTGCTCTTTGTCCATTATCGGGTCTAGCAAACCAATTCAACAACCTTGAAAAGTTGAGAAGTTTTATTTGAAGCACCTCAGAGGATTTATGCTTAGAGTGGCATTAATGATCATGATCGTTATGATATTTCTAAGAAAAAATGTATCAAATTACTTGTTCTACAAACTATGCAACTCCACCATCACTCTTCAAGTCATGAAGCTCATTGATGCCCATGTCTCATCCTAGAAGAACTCTGCAACAGTGACAAACTCAAAGCTCATTCTTTTAGCTTATGTTCAAGATGGAAATAGTAGAAACAATTGCTCACACACATTCTGCAGTGAATAGAGTTGCTTATCTTATTGTTGCAAAAAACTATTACGTGGTTTTTATTGAAGGCGTTCTACTGCAAGAGCATTCTACCACAAGAATAAAGAAGCATGATGTCACAGAAAGATGTGGGTACGTTATGGGAAAATTCTATATTAAAAGCCGCTGACTTTTGGCTATTACTAGCCAACCATGAAGCAAGAGATGTAGCAAGCTCCATCTAAATATGCCCATACTCAAAGCAAGCAAAGAAGAAACCCATGAAATATGGGTCTTAGTAGCAAAAGCTAGCAAAAGGGTCATGGTTATGAACTCTTGGCTAGAAGCCAGCAAAGGAACCATGGTTATGAGTTCTTGGCAAAAGTCCATAATTGGGGCTACACTCAATCAAACCCACAAATGAGCCATGATTGCAAGTCTTTGGAAATAATCTGCAGAAAAGCTATAGCCACAATCATATGTAGCAGAAGATACATGGGAAGCAATTGTGCTTGCAATGGAACAGAGTCAAAGCATGCTTGGGAAGTAACTTTTTCCCAAATTCTCTAGCAACGAAGAATTTCTACAATATGGCAACTTGTAGATCCATGGCATCTAATTTTTTTACTGAATAATGCATGAACCACATGATGGAGCATCAACACCAAGAAAAGGTGATATCAAGCTCATCCAGTTGTCTCACATGTTGGGGGCTAAAGCTTATTTTGCAGCAAATACGAGAAGCCTTCTGCTGTAAACTAAGGGCTTATTCTCACATACCAGGGGCTGTCTTATTCTTCAGGAAATACGAAAAGCCTTCTTCAACATGCTAAAGACTCATCCAGTTGTCTCACATGTTGGGGGGCTAAGGCCCATTTTGCAGCAAATTTGGAAAGGTTTCCGCAAAGAGCTTAGAGTATCAATATGTAGCAACAACATTACCCACTACGAAATAAGTATTGATTTTGGCATTTCAACAAGTATACATTCATCCACCACTTGATTCGCAGCAACTTCAAACTTCATGATATGGCATAGTGCAACACCCATGCAATTTGTTGGAACCTACCATGGTCAAGTAACATTCTAGTCTATGATAAAGTAGCGACATCATCTATCTTCTACAAAAGCATCAACTAGCAATTGGAGAATAAGTTCTCACACGATATAAAGTCTATGCAGCAATGAATCCATGAGAAGAAATTCTACCACCCTTGTTGTGGCAAATATCAAAGAAGTAAAGAAAGGAAGCAAGAAGAGAAGGCCTACAAGCACTCCGGCAGAAACATATGTAAAGGTGAACCAACAAGTACTACAGCAAAAAATAAATGCTCTTCGTGAGACTTTAAGGATTCAAGAGTGCTTCGCAAAAAAGCTGAGTGACAAATGAACTCACAGCAGAAACAAAAGGTGACTTCTTTTGGGAATATACCTTGCTGGGATGATATCTTACCCAAAAGAAGTAATAGATGGTTGGGACCATCTGATGCATGCCATAGAGCTAGGTAGTGAGGTAGCCTAATCCTTATCCATTTGAACCTAGAGGTAGAGGTATACAGCAA
The DNA here is from genome assembly GCA_023055345.1 of Quercus wislizeni. Classification (NCBI taxonomy): domain Eukaryota; kingdom Viridiplantae; phylum Streptophyta; class Magnoliopsida; order Fagales; family Fagaceae; genus Quercus; species Quercus wislizeni. The sequence continues at coordinate 2,150,652 of JALGQJ010000027.1, forward strand.
GAACAAACAAAAGCGAATTTTGTCACGAAATGAGTAGTGATGCAGCAAATGTATTCTGAGTAGAGGTAGTGGCCAGCCAACCAATGGGTTGGTGGGCAATACCGAAGGAATACCCACAACAAGCCAAAAATAGTTGGTGAAGCCCTAGGGGTAAAAGGGAGAAATCTCATTGAATCAGTTCGTTATAAAAGGAAGAGGTAGCCATGGATGAAAAGGGGTTGCACCTAAGGGAAGGAACCCATGGTAAGAGAGCAGTAAGAACCTAAGGGAGGCACTTAGAGAGAAAGGCACCTAGGGAGAGGGGGATGCAAAAGAGAAAATACCTAAGAGAAAAAAACAACTCACGGCAAGAGAGTAGTAAGCAACTAAGAGTAAAAAGAACAAAGAGAAAGAAAAAAAGAAAGTGGTAAAACGAAGAGAGAAAACACGGCAAGAATAGAGACATGCATCAATAGACCATCTTTTCACTTCCTCTTAGCAAACCCACTCTTTGAAGTCCCCAAAAGTAATAGTTAGTAGCCATTTAGGCCTATTCTCCAAAATGCACAACTTTGATAGCAAAAACTTATGACAAGGTTATTCAAGTTGGGGTTTAGGTTCTTTTTTGGTTATTTATCCTATGGGAAAATTCAATACTTGATTTTGATTGCAAATATATTTGATTTCACTCGTTAGAACTTATATCTGTTATATTTAGTCATTCAATTGTAGCACGTTTTTATCACGTTTGCTACATTAGTTGTCATGCTGTGGTATCTTTACTTGATGTACTAGCTATTCTGCTATAGAACCTTTTTATTATATTTACCATGTTAGCAATTATACTACCTAAACCTTTTATGTTGAAGTTTTCCTATTTCTTTGTTATTACATATTTTACTTTTGACACAAACTAATCATTATCTTGCCAAAAGTATCTACACATATGCATTGTAGCTTATGTTTTGCCATATATTTTATATATGTATATCTAAATACGTATAAATATATAGATGCATATGTGTATGTGTATATATATATATTTGAGAATATGCTAACCCATTTAAACTAACATTTGTTTAATATGTATTTTCTTTGGATTTTAGATTTGTTTATGTGCAGGAAGTAGAAAAGTATTTCTGCAGTAAAAAAAAATGAAGAGTAGTCATTTACGTTGCAGAAAAGTGCAGAAAGTTTTACTGCACAGCAGAAGGTGTTACTGCATAGCAGAAAGCTTTACTGCATAGTAGAAAGTTTTATTGCACGATAGAAAACTTTACTGCACAACAGAAATTTTTATTGCATAATAGAAGATTTTATTGCATAGCAGAAAGTTTTACCGCACAACAAAAAAGTCAGTCTTGTGGCAGAAACTGGAGAAAAGTTCCTTCTACGGAAAAAACAGAGGATAAACCCACTTTGCAGCGTCTTCCCTTGGACTAGGACTTAACGTTTGCGCACAAACTGGCAGCAGCAAAATGGTACTTTGGAGCCCATTCCGTAGAGTACTAGGCCCAACTTCCTTCTTAGAAAAAGCCTAGACTAAGCGTTGTCCAATAACATCAAGGCACGTGTTTAAGGTACAAGAAACGTAAAAAGAAACCCTTGACACGGCTCCATTAATTTTTTCTAGGGTGGTCATTGAGAAACTTAAATTATACAATATTTAATAAAAAAGATAGTTATATCTCATTATTAATGCTGCAAGTTATATCTCTTTCAAAATTTTAGTTAAATATCATTTTTTTTTTTTTTTGTTTTTGTAAAGGCTCAATATATTGTCAAAATGACCAAAGTTTGACTACAAACTTATTGTAACCTAAAACTACAATTTTCACTAAACAAATTAACATGACTACATATTTTGAAAATCTAACCGTTGAATTGTATGTTTTTTTTATTTATTTATTATGTTCATAAAACACATGTCAAGTTTCATGTCAATCGGATATTATTTACTATTTGATCCATAAACTTATTTTTTGCGTATAATTTTAAACTACAAAAACTCGAAAATTAAATATTTGATTAATGACATAAACTATTTATCTTTAATCTTCTTGAAGTTTTGCAAGCATGGATGATTTAAGGAAAAAAAAAATCTAATTATGGAACTGTTAAAACTCATATCCAATAAAAAAAATATTGAGTGGAGTTGTAGCCTTAATCTACAACCAAATTTGTTGCTAAATTTTTTCCAAAGTTTAATTATATTGGACCTAAAAAAAATTTAGGGTGGTCACACATTTTTTTAAGGTAAGAAAATTATAAAAATTTTAAATTTTATATATAATAATGATTTTTTTTCCAAGCCAGGGTGGTCCTGTAACCACCCTGACTCTAAAGTGGAGCCGCTAGTGCTTCATCCTCAACCATACATTAAAATAATACAAGTCATTTGTAATGTGCAATTTTTTTTAATAGAGTTTCGGCTTATGGGTCTGCTTTTGATAATTGCGCTCTTTATTATCAAACTAGTTAGGGATGACAATTTTGCCCTCCCGCACCCCTTCTCACTTCATCCCATGCTATAGACACTGCATTTTGTACCCCTTACGATTTGAGCCCCCATTCCCCAATGATGCTCGAACTCTAAGGCCCAAGGCCAGTTTAGAGCCCAATTAGATATTAAGTTGACTTGAGGAGTGTTAAAATGGAAAATATAACATTTTAAATGAGCACAAATCTATTTTTGGAAAATTAAACGACCAAAGTAGCTCTTGCCCTACATACGTGAGTCGTGGCCTGCGTACGTGCTCATGTACACAGGCACATTCTTGCGTACATAGTTAGGGTTTCAGAAGCATATGAAAAGCAAGTTTTTTGCAATAATGACTGAGGTTTGGAACGAATCCCACATCGTCTGGGAGCTGATCCAAATCCCATTTTTTCAACTATAAAAAGCCTTACATGGTATATTTTCAAAACACACAGAAATCCCACAAGAAAAACCTAAAATTCACTAGAAAATAGTGAATCAAAAGGGAGTTTTTCACAAAACACCCTCAAGTCTCTTTTTAGTTGATTAGGACCTTTTTTGGTCCCAATCCTTTGAGTTTAAGATTACTAATCACTATTTTATTGAATTGTGATAGATTCGACTAAAGGGAACGGTCAAAAATCAAGCCTAGGAGCTTTTACTTTAAGGTATGCTTTAAAAACTTTCTTCTTCTTCTTTTCTGATTTAATATTTGTTTCTTTTGCTTAGTTTATGTTTACGTTTGTTTGTTTAGGTTAGTTTTAGGTTTTCTTTGTATCTTTAAGCATGATAGGTTGCTAGATTTTACGTTTTTGGTTTCTGCTTTATTTCTATGTTGATTAGGGTCTCTGGGTAAGGATCTATGTACGCATGATCTAGTCTACGCACACAAGCTGAACTCATGCGTATGCAGACCTGTTCTAGTGTGCGTGATGCCGTTACCCAAAAAATCCTAATTTTTTGTTTGTTTTGTTCTGCCTTCACATGTTTTTCTGTATAAGCCTCATTTCCATATGTTTCAAGCCCCATGACCATTTGTTTGCCTTTTAACATGTTTATTGTTATCACATGTTTAGATTATGGTTTAGGTTAGGGTTTTCTTAGTTTTAATGCTACACCATTCATTCACATGTTCATGCATTGATGCCATAGGTGCTGTGTTGCTGAGAGATAAGTAAAGGGTAAGCCATGCATTAGCAATGTTCATGCATTTATGTTAGGGTTTTTAGATGTATTATTAGGGTTTCTAGTATGTTGATGTTTTGTTTTTGATATGTTTTGTTTGATGATATACTTGCTGCCATGTTTAAGTTGTTGTTTTATTTTAGATGAATGCTAGGGTTTTCTTTTATATGTTTGGCTCTCTTTTGTTTGGATAGATGGATAAGTATGTATTTAGGGTTAAAGATGCCATGTTATTTGCTAGATGCATGTTAGTGTGTTTGTGAGTCTAGAATACAAGTATTTAAATGGTTTTTAATAGGGTTAAGATATAAGACACAATAATAGGAGGCCAACCTTAGGGTTGGGCGATCTTGGGTGCCTAACACCTTCCTAAGAGCATACCTAAACTCTGAACCCAAACTCTAATAGTAACATCAAAGGTCCTTCCTCGAAATGACACTATATTCATGGTTTGTAGACCATATAACTAGGTGGCAACTCCAATTTTAATTTTTCCCTTTCCCTTGTGCCCACACACTCGGGTTTTTCCCACCCCGCATCGATAGTGGGGAGAGGATGGGACAAGATTTTAGCTCCTGCCACGGGGCAGGGCGGTGATGGATTTAGATATTTTAGCCCCGCCCCATATTGATAAGGGCTATAATTGTAAACTTTTCATATCCTAAATTCCTATTATTTAAACAAACAAATCAATACTAGTTTATTTAAATGCATGGATATTAAGATTTTTATTTTTGTTGTGATATTGTCTTGTTGTACGCTTGAATAATACTATTATTCAGTTCTTGTTAAAAATTGTTTTGATTTAATGGGATAAATTTAGTTGTAATGTCAAGTATATTTATATTAATGAAACATATTTTATTTAAAAAATTGTAATAGTTGTGGGGCAAATTAACACGAAGTATGATTTTGTGAGGCGAGATGGGTCCCCATGGGGCCTCAAGTGGTGGGGATGGGGTAAGTAAGTTTTCCCTGTCATATGGGATGGGACAAGGATGGGGTCGAAGGATGGAATCTTCACCCTTATCCCTCCCCATTGCAATCCCTACATTAAACCAAGACACTAATCAGTTTTTCGTGTAGGTGGAGATTGAACCCCACATCTCTTTTTCAACTATCAAAAATTTTACCAATCGAGCTAACTGGAACCCACTTTGTTACATGCTACCCATTAAAGATGTCAATGGATTTGGTTTAAATGAGTCTGGGTGTAAATTCAATACTTAAGGAATAATTTGGGTTTCACACCTTATGCACGAAATCTTAATCCAGTTATCTATTTAACTAGCTTGTAACTTCTATGCATATGCATAGATATACTTAAAAAGATATACATTAAGATGCATAGTATAATTCTTACATATATAATTTAAATTTTATTAATAGTCATTCTTTTATATATATATATATATTTAACTCTTTAGAAAGTCTTGCGGGAATATTATTATTAGGTAGAAAATATAAATTGTCCATTTTTTTAAATTTTTTTATGTTAATTAATTCTAGACTCTTTGGTTTTTGTATGCAACAACTCACTTGGATGGAGATTTATGATGTAGTCCCACATTTGACTCCAAAATAAAAAAATAAAACTCTCTCTAAAAATAAATAATTTAGGACACATGGAGTAAAGTTAAACTTCAATTGTAAAATCTAATTAGATTTTCTCTAAGTTTTTCCTATTAATATATATATAGATTAATAAAATATTTTTATTATTAATTCTTGTTAATGTATATTATGTTATGTTATGGGCTTTAGGCCCAACTGCTTTACTTGTATAGCACACTTGTACTTGTACTATACTTTACTTGTATCGCACACTTATGCCTCCTATATAAGGCACTGATGTATATTCTTTCATTGAGAAATACAATACAATTTTCCAATATTTCTAACATGGTATCAGAGCCACTGCTCTAACCTTTTTCTTAGCAGTTTTGTCTTTATTGGTGTTACTCCATTCTCCACATCGCTTCTGCCGTCACAACAGTCGCCACAGCCTCTCGCTATTGAACCTCCAACGTCTTCTAGTCGTTGTCATAGAGTTCCAGACCTACAGCCGCTGTCGTTGAGGAGTCCTACACTGCACAGACTATTGCACGTATCGTCACCGCCGTTAATATTGCTCCGATTACATTTATAGAGGTATCACTAAGATCGTCTTCAGTCGATCTACACGTCAGTGAAAGCCTCGAAGTCACCGGATTCTCCACGCCCCCTCACGCGCCACCCAAAGATTCTACGTCAACACCTCATGCACTCCACGCGCCGACGAACTTCTTCACGTGCCGAGTACTCTCTTCACACGCCTCCACGCGCTAGACCTGCACCAGCTGATGTCAGCCCTAAGTGACGTCATCACTGCCACGTCACCTGCTGACATCATCGACCACATCTGCTGACGACACCCGCCACGTCAGTTGATGTCATCATTGACTTTGATCATTGACTTTGACTAAAGGTTGACTTTGACCGTTGACTTTTTGCTAGAGTTGACTTTTGCAGTCCAGGTACTCCTTACCCAGTTTTTCACGTAGATTTCATTTTTGCAGTCTATTTTTGCATATTTTGCTTCTAAATGAAGAATAAGGACAGGTCTTCTTCTTGTTGCAATAATTGTCGTCAACAATCCAGCAAACATTTTTGTAATTTTTGCAAACGTTTTGGCCACAGTATTGAGACTTGCTATCGTCGCAATAAATCAGCTGTTTCAATTTCTGCTGCTACTGTTGCTAACACTGAGAGTGTCCAACTAATGGCTCCCATCTTTGCACAGTCTAAGTCTTCAGAACGCACTTTCACCATGTCCACAGATGACCTTAAAAATATCATTGTCAATGTCATTCGTATGGTTGGTAATGCATCTTACTCCTCTTCTCTCTCAACTTTATCTGGTATGTCTCCCTCCTCTTGGCTTATGGATTCCGCTTGTTGCAATCACATGACACCTCACTCGTCTTTATTTTCTGAACTTAAACCTGCACCGCACCCTCTAAATATTCGCACAGCAAATGGTTCCACAATGTCTGGTCATAATATCGGTTCTGTTTTGACTTCTAACCTTTCGGTTCCTGGGGTCTTTAATGTTCCTGACCTTTCTTACAATTTATTTTCTGTGGGATAATTAGCTGAGTTGGGTTATCGCATTATATTTGATTATTCTTGGTGTATTGTGCAGAATCCGAGAACGGGACAGGAACTTCGGACCGGTCCCAGAGTTTGGCGTATATTTCTCGTGGACAACCTTCGTCTTCCACTTGTTGCTCCTGTTTCTGTTGCTACAACTGCTGCAGTTTCTTTAATTCCTTCCCTTGCACTTTGGCATGCTCGTCTTGGTCATGCATCTTCCTCTCGGGTACAACAATTGGCTTCTAGAGGTTTGTTAGGTTTAGTGTCTACAGAAAATTTTGATTGTGTCTCATGTCAATTAGGAAAACAACCAGCTTTGCCTTTCAATTCTAGTGAATCAATATCCACTGATATCTTTGACCTTATTCATTCTGATGTTTGGGGGCCTTTCCCTATCTCTAGTATTGGTGGATCTCGATATTTTGTTGTCTTTGTTGATGATTATTCCCGCTATAGCTGGATTTTTCATATGAAACATCGTTCTGAATTATTGCAAGTATATTCTAATTTTTAAAAAATGGTGGAAACTCAATTTTCCAAACGTATCAAAATTTTTTGATCTGATAATGCTCTTGAGTATATTCAATATGCTTTCCAAGCTGTTTTGCATTCCTATGACACTGTTCATCACCTAACTTGTCTAGGTACTTCTTAGCAAAATGGTAGAGCCGAACAAAAATTTCGTCATATTCTTGACACTATTCTTGCTCTCATTCTCTCTACCAAAGTTCCTGCTCCTTTTTGGGGCGAAGCTGCTCTTCATGCTGTTCATGCTATTAATCGCATTCCAAGTCCTGTTATCCACAATCAAACTCCATATGAACGCCTTTTTGGGTCACCTCCAGATTATCACCACCTCTGCTCCTTTGGTTTTGCTTGTTTCGTTCTTCTTCAGCCACATGAGCATAATAAACTTGAGCCTCGGTCAAGGCTTTGTTGTTTTCTTGGCTATGGCGAAACTCAAAAGGGGTATCGGTGTTATGATCCTGTCTCTCATCGTCTCCGTGTCTCCCGCAATGTTGTATTTTGGGAACATCGCTCCTTTGTCAAGCTCTCTCACTTCCGTACCTCCCTATCTTCCTCCTCTGACTTAGATCTTTTTCCAGATGAGGCACATATTCCTTTTTTAATTGCTCCTGATCCTCCTGTAGTTGCTTCTGATTCTCCTATAGACTTTTCTGTCCAACCACCAGATATCCTTGATCCCTTTCCTAGTTCACCATTTAATGAACAGGTGGAAGATGAACAGGTTGAAGACGAGCTACCCAACCCTGAGCTTGGGTCCCCTGCTCCTGCTCCGCCTGACAATCATGCACAAGACATTCCACCTCGTCACTCAACTCGGGTAAGATCCGTTCCTACACATTTACTTGACTATCATTGTTACACTGCCCTTGCTACACTGCACGAGCCTCACACCTATCGTGAGGCTTCCACTAACCCTTTATGGAAAATTGCAATGAAAGAGGAGCTTGATGTATTATCTAAAAATCATACTTGGGACTTGGTGACTCTCCCCCCTGGGAAATCTGTGGTTGGTTGTAAGTGGATCTACAAGATTAAGACTCGCTCTGATGGGTCCATTAAGTGCTACAAAGCTCGTCTTGTTGCAAAAGGTTTCACACAGGAGTATGTGATTGATTATGAAGAGACCTTTGCTCCGGTTGCTCATATTTTATCTGTTCGTGCCCTCTTAGCTGTTGTTGCTGCCAATAAATGGGACCTTTTTCAGATGGATGTCAAAAATGCATTCCTTAATGGAAATTTAAGTGAAGAAATTTACATGCAACCTCCTCCTAGTCTCTCTGTTGAATCAAACAAGGTTTGTCACCTTTGACGTGCACTTTATAGCCTTAAACAAGCTCCACGAGCTTGGTTTGCCAAATTCAGCTCTACCATCTCTCGCTTGGGTTACATCGCCAGTCATTATGATTCTGCCTTATTTCTTCGTCGCACTAACAAAGGCACTATTTTACTTCTCCTGTATGTGGATGATATGATCATAACTGGTGATGACCTTAATGGCATTCAAGAACTCAAGGTTTTTCTTAGTCAGCAGTTTGAGATGAAAGATCTTGGACATCTCAGCTATTTCTTGGGTCTTGAAATCACTCATTCTACAGATGGACTTTATATTACTCAAGCCAAGTATGCTTCTGAACTATTGTCTCGAGCTGGACTCACTGATAGCAAGACTGTTGACACTCCAGTTGAGCTTAATGCGCATCTGACTCCCACATGAAGGAAACCATTGTCTAATCCTTCTCTTTACAGACGATTGGTCGGCAGCCTAGTTTATTTCACAGTCACTCGTCCAGACATCTCCTATGTTGTTCATCAGGTGAGCCAGTATCTGTCTGCTCCACAATCTACTCACTATGCTGTTGTTCTGCGCATTCTTCGATACCTGAAGGACACTCTCTTCCATGGCATTTTCTACTCAGCTTAGTCTCCTCTTGTACTCCGTGCATTCTCTAATGCTGATTGGGCAGGGGATCCCACTGATCGCAGGTCCACTACAGGTTATTGCTTTCTCCTTGGTTCTTCTTTAATTTCTTGACAAAGTAAGAAACAAACCTTTGTGGTCCGCTCTAGTACTGAAGCAGAATATCGTGCCCTTGCTGATACCACATCTGAGCTCCTTTGACTACGATGGCTTCTTAAGGATTTAGGTGTGTCCACATCCCCTGCCACTCCCCTTTATTGTGATAACCAGAGTGCCATTCATATTGCTCACAATGATGTCTTCCATGAACGGACTAAACACATCGAGATTGATTGTCATTTTATACGGTATCATCTTGTCCATGGTGCTCTCAAGCTTTTCTCCGTCTCCTCCAAAGATCAACTTGCAGATATCTTCACCAAGTCACTTCCTAAGGGTTGCACTCGTGATTTGGTTGACAACCTCAAGCTGGTCTCACATCTAACTTGAGTTTGAGGGGGGCTGTTAATGTATATTATGTTATGTTATGGGCTTTAGGCCCAACTGCTTTACTTGTATAGCACACTTGTACTTGTACTACATTTACTTGTACTGCATACTTATGCCTCCTATATAAGGCATTGATGTATATTCTTTCATTGAGAAATACAATACAATCTTCCAGTATTTCTAACAATTCTAAATTTACTCAATAAACTTGGGTCCACACAACAAAAGTTTGCCTCTATTTTTCCCTTAAAAAATCAACCAAAAAATCAAACTTAAGCATTTTATGACATCATTTTTTATGTAATTGAGCTGACCCAATTCATGATAAGATAAATGGATAGGTTCAGAATGACTTCAGAAGTTTTAAAAATATAAATAGAATGAGTTTATAATGGAACTCCTAAAATGTAATAAGGTTTAGAATATAAAATATTCAGAGAGTTTGGATTTGGAATGACATTTTTCATCCCAAACCCATTTAGTTGTCGTTCCTAGGTCTAATTCAAATCACAAATTTTATGTAATACCCTAATTCAATATAAATTTGCAAGGTCTATCTTACCACCTAAAATTAATTCCATAGTTAACAAATCAATAGGGTTTTTTTTTTTTTTTTTAATACATATGATAGAATTTGAACCTTTGATATTTGCTTTGTTATTTATCACCAGAACAATATACCAATTGGTTATTAGTGTAAGTAAGATTCAATCTCAAATCTCTTATTTGACAACAACAAGAGACTTTACTTGTTAAATTAATTGAAACCCACAAAAAATTATTAGGTTAATTGACTACTTGGATGCATTAATATTTCAAAATTAACATATTAGTCCCCATAATTTGGAATGTCCACTCAATTACTTTAGTAGTTGATGATATTGGGAAATATTGTCAGTGATTTCTTGTCTCTATTGAATGGATGAACTTTAACCTTCTGATATAAGATGAAAGGCAAACTATGAACAACACCGGGGTGGTGCCTGTTAAGGACCCTCCAATACTTAAGTTAGGCAAATGAAATATATATCGTAAGTAATCTCAATAGTATTTTCTAATTAAGAGTGTGTACCTTTATCTTTAACTAGAGTTGGCTTTATATAACCTTGTTTCATGTCAATGTTTGAGAAACCCTCAATGTCTCTAGCGTTACTTCTAACTCATTAACGACTACTAATGGTTCATGAAGGCACTTATAACGCTCTTATGCCAGCTATAGATTATAGGAAAGTTAATTAATTCCTTTTTCTTTTTTTGTCTTTGGTTCTCATGGTATACATTTGAGAGACTCAAATAGTTAAATTTCAAATCTATTTTTGGGTAAAATTGGTTGGTGTGTGGGTCCTTTTTTGGACAGTACCCAGACCCAAGTAGAAATAAGGATCTTGGGCCCTTTACTTGTTGTTTTAAGGGACTGGGCTTGGTTCACCGCAGCTAAATGGACTGATTTCGAACCAGATGGTGCACAAAACATGAATCCTACAACACATACATGCTAACAAACAAAAAATATATGCATTGAATAGCAAAAAACAGCAAAGGAACAAAGTGGTAAAGAAAGACACAAAATAAAACGTTAAGGATCCTTAAAACAATGTAAAATATTCCATTACTTTCTTAATTGTGTAATACACAATGCTCACTAGGACGCATTACAAGGTCTAAATAAGTTCAAAAATCACAAACTTAGATGGCTTTTCAGGCCTCTAAAACTTGCAAAGTTTGAATCCCTTTGAATCTGAGTGCGTTCTCTAGTGGCTATTTGAGGCTACCGGGCGGTATTTCCCTCTTTTTTCTTTTTTTGAATGCTAACAAATTTTTCTCAGTGATTCTATTCTAATTTACTATTGCTGAATGCCTTTCACTGTTGGCTGCTTTCCCTTTTATAGTGTTATCCTAAGGTTCTCGGAATACCACTGATTCCTCCCATTTGCTCCCTTGGGTACCAGAACCAATGTTGTGCCAGCAACATTGGTAGCTAGTCCCTTTCTCATTCCTCATTATTTTCTTCTTTTGGGGTTTCTTCCTCAAAAGCCTTTTGCTAACTTTCCATTCTGGGGTGTCCTTAAAGAGCTAACCTTTGGTCCTTCTTCTTTCAAGGCTTCTAGATCCCATATTTTCAAACTCAACTTTTGGTTGTTTTTGCCTTTGTCATTTTTCCTAAGTGAGCTGATTCTTTCCTGCCAGGTTGAAAGTTTCCCAGCCACCTTCCTTCATGGTTCTTCTTTATGGGTTCCTCGAGGTACCAGTCCCTTTTTCATGAATTGTTGGTTCCCAAGCCTTCTGATTCTTTTTCCTGCATCATTAGGTGGCTGATAGGGACTTATCTGTTCTCGTTCCTTGTGTTTCTTGGAACCCCTTTGAACTGTCTTAATCCAACCCTGGCTCTTGGTAATCCCCAGGTATCCTGGCCAGTTCTTACCACCAAAGATTTTCTAACCTTGGCAGGCTGGGCTTTCTTCTTCCCTTCGTTTCATGAGTTCTAAGGCTTATCTACTCGTGGGTTTGGGTACCTCCTTAAGACCCTTAATGGATTTGGGCCTATCATCATTTTTCTTTATTGTAGGCTCAAGTATTTTATTTTTTATGGAGTTCAATTCTCTGTGCCATTTTGGGCCTTGGTGCAACATTGTGACTTTTTAGACCTCAACAGTTGGTTGAACTTAATTGTTTTTAGCTTTACTATTGGTAATTTTTGTTGTTGAGCTTGTACCTATAAATTTTTTTATGGCCTTTAGTAAGAGGAAAATGCTAGAATTACATTTTTTTTTTTTACAAATTATTGATGTGATGAGTGGTTATTGGTAAGTAAAAAAGTGATGTAAGTGGTAAGTCCAAATGTAAACCAATAAGAATTTACTACCTCAACAATTTGTAAAAATGTTGTAGAAAAGTTTGTGACTATAACATTACTTTTAAAAGAATCAATGATATTTTTAAGAGGGACAAAATATAATTTTATAGAACGAAATTGCTAAAATTAGTAGCTATATATCTACTAATATTTTTTATTAAAAAAATTAGGGAGGCCATTGCCTCCCAATGCCCAAGTCTACCTCAATCCACAGCTTAGAGTGATGTGCTCCATCATAAGAGTTGGATCGACTTATGTACTCTGTATTAGCTATACAGTATTTTTAGGTCGTTGCACGTATTTGTACCACTTTTTCTAATAAGACACAAGTTAATTAATTCCTTTTTCTTTTTCCATCTTTGGTTCTCATGGTATACATTTGAGAGACTCAAATAGTTAAATTCCAAATCTATTTTTCCGCATGTATACTTGTTGGAGTTTTGTGAGTGTGAACGGAATTAGTCTACAAGCAATTAAATTATATTCTTGTCATGTTTCAAGGCCTCACATATTATATTAATTAGATGGCAATGGAGAATCCAGTGGAACCGGTCAATGAAAAAAAAAAACCAATCAATGAACGACTTGATAATAGAAGTTGCTTCGTGAGTTAGATTCCATGCTTTATTATTAATATTTTTTTCTTCTCTGCTACAATGAAAGTATATTCATTAAGAAAAAGAAGTAGACAACTAGACATACACAGAGAGAGAGAGAGAGAGAGAGAGAGAGAACACAAAGAAACAAACCCTAGTACATAGGAGCATCCTCCCCTCAGGATATTGACAAACATTCAGATTCCAAGCTTTAAATTGCTTCGCTAAAAATGCCTCGAATGGCCACGTAGGAACTAGGAAGGTCACGCCCGACCATTCTAAGGCCAAAAATAGTAAGGCATTGATGCTTCATTACTTCTTATCCTTCTCTTCTAATTTTATAAAGCCCTTACACTCTAAGCTGTAGTGGAAGTTAGTTTGTAACAGTGACTGAAAGTGATATCCACATCCAAAAAATTAATATTTGATACGACTTGTTATAATGTTGCATGCGTGGATGGTTGGAAACAAATGTGTTTCATCAGTAGATTCAATACTGGAGGAGTAATGGTCAAATAGGCCCTCTATATCAACCTGCTCTATCCACCCAAACCATTCAATCCGTTTCCCCGCACGTATATGATTTTGATTTTCAGGCGGATTGGACAGGTTTAAAAGCGACAAGTTGAATTAGGTGGTGGGTTGAAGTTTATATATATATATATATATATATATATGTGTGTGTGTGTGGGGGGGGGGTGGGGGGTGTTTGGGTTGAGTTACCCAATTTACTCGTATTATGGGTCAAGAATATTCAATAATGGGAGGCCCCAAAGATGATGATGTGGTTTTTATAGGAGACAAACGAAAGTTTTTCTTTAGGTTTGTCTTCCTTTTTCATGTTCTTACCCTCCTCGAGAATATCACAGTGTAACTGACCCATCTTTATGAAATTCGGATTGGACTTCTTTCCCCTCAAGATGTGTTTCTCCTCACTACTCTCGTGTTTCACTCTCCTAATTTTTTCAACCTCTTTTCCTCTACCCATCGGTCTTTATTTATAGACTTCCCTTAGTGGGATCGTCATGATGAGAGAGTTGTTTCCTATGTTGGTGGGTCCCTTTGAGCTATATTCCTGACCAGATGAGACCCACTACTTGTGATTAATGTGACTCTCTTGAAACTTGCACCAAGCGTTAATTGATGCTCGGTGGGCAGATTCCCCTAAAGCATTATCTCTTGATCTTGGTATAATAGAAGATGTTAGGTCAAGCCGTGAGCTTGGACTAGGCTCGTCTAGGGAGTGGACTAGGGGCTCAGTTAGTAAGTAGGGCGGGAAGGGCCCATTTAGGAATCATGTCATGGGCTCGGTACAGGCCGATAACTATGGCCCGTACAATATATATATATATATATATATATATATATATATATATATATATATATATATATTCATCTATTTTTAGTCTTTATTTCAAATCAAATTTAAGTTTTTACTTTAATTAACTCTACGATTAGCACATGTTAATATGAAAAATGAATGATACTTTGCCAATAGAAAGTACTCATAACTTAAGACGTGTGTACGATCTATGAGAAAATTGGTCATTTTCTATGATTTTCTTCATAACTTATAAGACTTAGAGAAAATGCAACTTCTTAAATTTGTTTGTAAATGGTAAAATAAAATTTAAAGTTTAGTATACAATATATAACTAAAGCTAACTTGCCCTATCCATCAAATCAAAACTGCCTAAATTTTAAACAAACTTGCCATTTTTGGTGGTTGGTGAGTTGATGGCAGTATGGAAATTTTCCAACCTGACAAAGGTTGATTGGTTAAAAAAAAAAAGATCTTTGATCTGCCCAATCCTACCCATGCAGTCCTAACATCAATGAGTATATATATAGGTTATTTTAGCCCTTCCAAAAGTGACAATCTGATAATGACAATAACAAAAAAGGGTAGTCTTTCTTTCTCTATTTCACTTTTCTTTTTCTTTTCTTTTTTTTAACTAAGACTACATTTAAAGATTTTATAAAGAAGAGTAATTATAGAATATTCCGAGAGTACAATAAATACAAATTTTTTCTTTTTACATAATAATGTGTCTCATTAATTAAATTTATGGTGAGGCTCATTATTTTTGTGAGAGAAAGGAATACACATTTACTATACTTTCAAAATATTCTATACGTGTCTCTCTTATTCAGAATTTGAAAAGAAACGAATTAAATGGAATGTTATGATGCTCAAGATCAATGACTAATGTCCTGATCGGGTTCAATATGACCTACACCAATGGAAGGTTGGATAACTCAATATTGAAACCGATGTGATTCCAGTCTCAAAATTTTCAATGCTTAAGTTAGTAATCACGAAGTTTTCGATCACAACAGATGTTTTAATGTGTTTTTTCATACATCTCAAGCTCCCGAGAATGGCCACATATATCAAGGCTTTGGCTTGCTCCACAATTTTAGTAATTTTCATGATGGAGGCTATAGGGCACATACATCTTGGAATAGTGGGTGTGATTCTTGGGAATGTGGTACGAGGCTATCCCCTCTCTCCATATCTCTACGGCTAAGCTATATAGAGAGTTAGGAATTCCCTCCGCTAGAGCTCCTTTGTTTATGAGATAATAGGTATGCATTTAGTTTGCTTCTAGCTATCTAGCTTGATAAGGAATTCGTCAGTGTCCACAATGGATTCTTTCCCGTAAGAGGATAGTAGTTGATAGTGGGAGGGCTCAAAGGCAACCCAAAGTCTCCACTAACTCCGATTTTATTTCCTATGAAATGGGAACATAGTCATTGAAGCTTATTCCTTTCCACGATCTATATTCTCTTCTGAAGATTTAGCCCACATGCTACGAGACACAAAATCGAACGAAGCATAACTATACATATATTTGATAAAGAAAAATTCGTTAAATTATAGATTATGCCAAAGATTGTATACGCCATTGGTCTTTATTTGAGCAGATTCCCATAAACATGAAAAATATACAAACAAGTGAGAACTGGTTTGGGGGATCAGGAAACTCAAACTGGTGTACACCTCTATATAATAGCGCACGCAAATTATAAATTAGCATCTTCCCACATGATATGTGTACATTGCTTTAGACATAAATTACAAATTATGCCGAACTCAAAGAAAGCAAATTATACACGCCATGCAATCCACATGTTAACAAGAGAGAGTTTCTAAACTAAAATGACACATAAGATTACAAGAAAAATACAATTTTATGGAGGAGAATAAAGATTGTGGTATAGATCCAGACCTCTTTATGTCTACATTTTGAGGTGATCTTGTTTTCGGTCTCTCAGTTGAAATGACTATCACATATGTGTGAATTCTCCAAACAGAAATGGGTGGAAAGGTTTAAGTAGGATTTGGGTAAAGGAAAATGGCAAATTTGAGATAAGGGTGAAGTGGAAGGAAATTACGAATCAATAGTTATAGTTGGAATTCATGAGGAAATAATTAGGGTAATAGTGTTAAACACTAGCAAACTCAATCAAACACTCAAAGAGATTGCCATATCACTTTGGACAATAAAAGAAATGACAAGTCTAGTGTGATTCCAATAGAGTTTTGGTATGGTCCTTAAGGGGTGTTTTCGATTGTCTAAAATGGGGTGAAATGGGGGTATTTATAGACTTGCCAATCCTCTAAAGGGGTTGGTGGCTAGTTGGGGAGCTAATCAATTCAAATAACCAATTGGAAATGAAAATGAGTGATTTTTGGGTTCCAATCTCTAAGTGGCATGCGCGACCCTCGCATTGGGATACACTAGTAGCGGAGTGGCGTATGCTACTTTAGGCTGTCTATTTACAAATGAGCTTGAGTCTTGCAATTTTGTGTCAATCTCAATATGTGGTATTGACCACTTTGGTAGTGATTGGATTTTCTTCGTTATCAAGACAAAGGACCTCGAGCATAGATCGGGACAAAATTGGTGTACTACGTCATGCTAAAATTGTGAAAAGAGCTTCACAACTGAGATCTATACTAAATGGCTAAAGGGGCGATTTCATGGGTTGGATTCATTCTATGGTTTGAATTAAATGTTATAAATATTAAAGTATATCCATTGTCACCTTTTTTTAAAAAAAATTACACAGTATTTTATACATTGTCAAATCTAAGAAATTAAATTTTTAATTATAAAATGGACTCTCTTCATTTCAAGTGAAATAAACCTTATTCATTTGTAATGAAAATGATCATGTTTCACGTGTTTGGATGAACCTACTTGGTTTGTTGAGTTGACATTTTCTCTTAAGATGAATTAAATAATCCAAACAAGCCCTAAGAGTTTTTTCTTCCCCTTTTATTTTCTAAGTATGCCCTAAGAGCCTTTAAATGCTTAACATATTCCATAAAAGTGCTAGAAAACAAAATTTTCTTTTTCTTTTTTATTTTTTTATTTGAAGCATGACAAAATAATTAACAATTCTTTTAAGAACACACATTTTACTTTGCACTTTGTCACAACTTGCACCATGTATTAGTTCGCGATTGGATTATACTATTTACACATAAGTCCACCATTTGTATTTGGTGGAAAATAATTTAGTGTCCCATTAACGAGTGCCCTTCATTTGTTAATTGACTATTTTATGAAAGTTTTAATACTTATTTTTATGAAAAATATAAAAGTTGTTAGAATTTTTTTTTTCAATAAAAATTACTAAAAATATTTTATAAATCAATGCTCCTAGGTAGTTTGTAAAAATATTATAAAAATAGTTTGTAACAGTAATATTACTCATAATCTAATTACCATATAAATGTGCACATTTGGTGGAAGTGTGTGCTTTAGACTTTTCAAACAACTCAAAATCATTATTCATTAATAAGATTTTTTTTGTGTGTAATTATTTATTAGTATTTAATTAATATTATATGGTTGGGTTCAAGTTATATTTGGTATAACTTTAAATAATGTTATATCACTCAATATTTTTTAATTGGATGCAAATTTTGATAAATCTACCGTTAGATTGCATTATCTTCATATATTTTCCATGCTTGCAAAATTTTAAATTAATAACAAATTAATAGCCATGTCATCAATCAATTTTTTTAAATTCAAGTTTTTGTAGTTTAAAATAATGTATAAAATATGAGTTTATGGATCAAATGGTAAATAACATCCAATTGACATAAAAATTGGCATGATTGTTAAAAACATATAGAACATGTAATTCAATGGTGAAAATTTTAAAATATGAACTTTATAACAAGTTATTGGGTGATGTAATATTACTTAGAGTTGCATTAGGGATCCGTTTAGATACAACTTATTTTGTTGAAAATTGAAAACTGAAAACTGAAAATACTATAGTAAAATAATTTTTAAATGTATAAATAATGTCATAGGACCCATTTTTAATTTTTTTTTTAAATAAAGTACTTGTGGGTCCCGTAAATAGTACACATGACCTACTAAATAGTGCTCTATGTCTCCTGAAACGCATCCATAAAAAAAAAATATAGAGGAAACGCCAAATGTGAAACGCGTAGACGCAATCAACTGAATCCAAACATATACTAAATTAAACTTAAACCCGACCTATATATATATATATATATATATATATATATATATATATATATATATATATATTTTTAAAGTCTTTTGAGGACTTGCATGCGCATCCTTAGAAAAAAAATTATTAAAAAAAAAATGAAGAGAAATTCTGAGAATCTTTCAAAAAATTCCATTTATTATATTTGAATAGAGAACTAGAAAAGTAGTAACACTAATCAGAAGAGTTGCAAACTAGCAGGGACAGATTACAACACGTCTCTTTATCTTATCATCAAACAGTATGCATGCATATTCATATCAGACGATCATCATAATCTACAAAAACACTCTTTATTATTTTATCCAAAAAATAAAAAACATTCTTAATTATAACATACTATAGTTACAGCAGACACAAAAAAGCAAAAGTTTTTGTTAAAAAGCAAAGGGGTACTTTGGGTACTTTATCGTAAAGCCAAAATATTTCCGCGTACCCTTGAGAAATAATCAACCACTCCAACTCCCACCTTAACTCTAAAAAGCCCACCAATCTTATTTATACACGTGCT
The DNA here is from genome assembly GCA_023055345.1 of Quercus wislizeni. NCBI lineage: Eukaryota > Viridiplantae > Streptophyta > Magnoliopsida > Fagales > Fagaceae > Quercus > Quercus wislizeni. Next base: position 2,169,873 of record JALGQJ010000027.1, read on the forward strand.
CCAAAAGCTTGAACCTAACAAGTTGTATACTCCCACGTGGTGAGTTTCATATCATCGTATTAGAATTCCTAGTATACTATTCCCTTGTCTCGTACGGCACCCAACTGAGCTCTCTCTCTCTCTCTCTCTCTCTCTCTCTCTTTTTAAGACTAACACTTAAAACTAGTTTCACACAGATTCAACATTTCCAGACTTCACAGGTTTCCCAATCGATCGCGTCCAAGTACTCTTTTTTTTTTTTTTTTTTTTTTTTCAATTATTTGATTTTGTTTTTGGGTTTAGAGGGGGAAAAAAATAATATAATTTGTACTTAGAGTTACAGTACTGGTTTTCTCTCTGTTTCTCTCAAAGTTTGGTCTCACACTTTTTGTTTTGTTTTTTTTTTATTTTTTTTCTCTCTCTCTCTAGAAATTTGAGAGAGGAATTGGGTTATAATGGATCTGAATATGGGGGATTGCGCCTCTGAAGCTCCCCAGACTTTGATCTCCAAGAAACCCAAACAAAACGAGGTACTTTTTTTCTTTTTCTTTTTTATTGAAGTAGTTTATATTTAATTGGTTACTTTAGAAGGAAAAAAATTCTGGGTTTTGCTGAATTCGATGGGATTTGATTGTTTTGTGTTGTTGGGATTTGGAATTGGATTGGTGGGTTTTTGTTAGTTTTCTTTGTTGGGTTGGTAAAGATTGTTAATTTTGTTTGGGGGGTGGGGGGGTACTTGGTTACTGGGGTTGTTGATTTTGGTCTGGGTATGATCTGTAATTGTTTTGTGAGTTTTTTGTTGTTAATTTGCTTTGGTGATTCCAATAATTGACATGCATTTGTTGTTAAAAGGTTTTATTTTGGTTTCTGAGGAAGTTGAGGAAAAGTTAGTAAAAAAGTCATTGTGTTTGGTTGCTGAGAAAGTTAAGGGGAAGTTAGGAAAATTTTTTTGTTTGGTTTGTAAGAAAAGGGAGGTATGAATTGATACCCCGGATCATTGTGCAATTTGTTACCTTGGGTTTTCAACCCCTTCCAGCCCTTTTCTGTCCCTCAACTTTCTCTTCCTCCAAACAGTGTTTTGTTTCTTCTTACAGGAAAAATAAATAAATAAATAATAAGTGCTTTGGGTTTGTATCATGGAGCCATATCGAAGAATGAGTTTAGAGCAAGGGATACTCATTAAGCATGCTTAATTTCAAATGCATACTTGAGCATATAGACAACAAAATGTCATTTTAGGCTTTTGTTACTTGTGATCTTAAAGTTTAGTTTATATGGATATATAAACAGCATTATTTGCAATAGTTTAAATGTAGGGTAAATTAAGGCATCCAATAATGACTCTAGAGTGAGTCTCAATTGTTTCTTGTATCAAAGTATGGATTAAGGCATGCTCACATATGAACTGTAAAGTGCAAAATGTGCCAGCCAAGTGCTGATTATTCTTGTAGTGGCCTACACTACAGTTCAATATCACATTATCACTCCTGTTCCAGTGTGAATGTTCATGCTTGAGTATATATGGTGCTTTGAAGTTTGACCTGCTGTTTTGCACAGTGAGGCTGATTTATTTACCTTTTGGATTTAAAGAAATTAAATTGTGTGTTAATCAACCCACTCTTTGGTGTTTTTCCCATGTGGGATGAGTTCTAAGCATACAAATTTCTTAGCTACTCCAAAACCATATTCTCTTTTGCTGAAACTGTTTTTTTTTTTTTTTGTTTGGATAATAAGGTCATGATAAGGAGGTTGATCAACGAAAACAGTTTTTTTTTTTTTTTTGCCTTTTCCTTTTCAATTATCATTTTATTTATTTCTCTCTCTCTCTCTCTCTCTCTCTCTCTCTCTCAAACACATGATGTGCACATCATCACACATGAATGCATACATGCTCATTTTTTGCTGAATACATTTTTGTCAATGGTATTTTTCCATTTCCTGAGTTAATAATTACAGTGGATGGCCAGATTCTTTCTGTAATTTCTGTGGACATGCTTAGTTTCCCTGCCTGCTTGATGTAGAAGTTATCCTTTAAATTTTCCTTCATGCTCAAGAAGCAATCTTGTTGTTTAGGTTGCCATGGCCAGCAAGGGGAAAGCAAAAATATGCTATGATGAGACACAGCAAGACAAAGTCAAGGTATATAGGATTAACTGTATGCTTTGCTGATAGATTTACACTTGGTTAACATTACTTGTCCCACTTGCTTTGTATTTCTCTTCTTTCTCTAGGATGCTTTGGCCGTCAATCTTGGAAATTCTACTGTGCTAGGATCACTGGATAGTGTCGATCCTGTTAAGAATTCTACATCAGGATCAACCAATTCAAACAATCTTAATAGTTCCAATTCAGATTTATCATATCATGATGATGATGAGGATGGAAATGGTGCTGTTGATGAAGATACTGGTTTCTACGATGAGGATGATTATGTTTCTGATTATGACGACAATGATAATTTCTTGTACGATGATGGTTATGTAAATATGCAAACCCAATTTGATAATGTTGATTTGCCTCCTGGGGTAGAAGCAACACTTCCTTGGTTGAAGGACCCGAAATCAAGTGCAGACCCACCAGCTTCAACCGGTACTTTAACTATTTCAGATCTTCCTGAAAGCAAAAAGCAGGCAGAAGCTACATGCAGTTCAACAGTCCCTGCTGAGCCAAGTTCAAAGGAGAAAGTGCAAGAAAATGAGGATGCGGTTATTAGAAAACTTCAACCTTTTAAGCAATTTGATGTCGTGGATGATTATTCAGATCATCACTTTAGCCGCATGGGCTTTTCAGATGGGAAGGTGACCTAAGTTACATACAGATTTGTTCTATGTTATTTACTTAAAAAAAGGATGAAATTTTACATTTTGACTGTTTCCTCTTTATAGTGTGTGTGCCTCTCTAAAACACAAACTCAAACACACGCACATGTTGTATGTAAGTCATTATTTGTTTGTTTCTCATATGAATTGGTTTGTGTATCTTTGTTTATAGCCACCCAAGAATTGGGCAAAGAGAATTCAGGATGAGTGGAAAATGTTAGAGAAGAATTTACCAGGTGAGTTCTGTCCTTTTTGTATTGTAAATTATGCTATACTTGCTATTATGGTATTTACACATCAGAAAGAATGATCTTTTGGACCATTTTTACTGGTCCAGGTCTCTTGTATAATTTGGACTACAGTATCTGTAAAGCATTTAAAATGGTTGTTTTAAGGTAGAATTAATATCACACTTCACACGCACTAACTGTAGTGTTAAGTGTATGATACTAGAATATGGATGATTTTCTACTTTTTGCACGTTGTTGCACCCTTAACTACCTTTCTTTTAACTCCCTCCTCTTTTCCCCCCAAAAATTTGCTTTATATTAATTCAAAAAATCATCTTTTCTGGTGATCGCATGTTATTAGTTTGTTGAAATGACTCATCTTTCCCTGCCTCTCACCAATTCTTCTTCTGCAGAGACAATATTTGTTAGAGTCTATGAAGCAAGGATGGAACTATTGAGGGCTGTTATAATTGGACCTGCAGGCACTCCTTACCATGATGGTCTTTTTGTCTTTGATTGCCTCTTTCCCACTAGCTATCCCAACTCACCACCGGTATGTATTTGGTTACAATGTCTGCACTTTCATAACCATTATATCTTGTATTGTAGATAATAGAATTGGGAGTTTCTTCTTTCAGATGGTGTACTACTATTCAGGTGGCCTTCGACTGAACCCAAATTTGTATGATTGTGGGAAAGTCTGCCTCAGTCTTTTGGGGACCTGGACTGGTAAACAGAGTGAGAATTGGATCCCAGAGAAATCAACCATGCTACAAGTGTTGGTATCTATACAAGCTCTGATTCTGAATGATAAGCCTTTCTTTAATGAGCCTGGTTATGAATCAACATACACTGGAGCAGAAGGGGAAAGAAGATCAAATGATTACAATGAGAATGTCTTTATTCTATCCTTGAAGACGATGATGTACACACTACGGAGGCCACCAAAGGTAAGATTATAATAACCATCTTAGTTAGCAAATTAAATGGTATAATCCAAGAGGGGATTTTTTTTAATGTTAATCCAATATATATATATATATATATATTGATTGGTAAGGTTAACCACCTATAAAGGTGTAACTCGAGCATATATCCCTATATGTGTATATATTTTAAAGTTCTTTTACCTCTTTCTTTTCTGGATATATTTCCAAGGGGTCATCTATGCATTTATCGGCTTGATAATTCCATTAATTATAATATATTATTGCACATTTAGAAATACGTACACATACATTTATACTTGAGCAGGAACTGATGGGCTGAAAAGTTTCTATATCTGGCTCTGTAATGTGTTTGAGTTTATTTGCAGCATTTTGAGGACTTCGTTGCTGCTCATTTTCGCGATTGTGCACGTAATATTTTGGCTGCGTGTAAAGCATATACTGAGGGTGTTCCTGTAGGTTCAGCTGCTGTAGGTTCTGTTATAGAAGATGTAGTCCAGGATAAGGCAGGGAAGCGCAAATCCATTGATTTCAAGTCAACATTAATTAAGATGATGAAGATGCTGATAACAAATTTCGCCAAGAATGGTTCGACAGATATTGAGCAGTTTCAACTTCCGGCATAAAATCACACACAGAAGCTGACAGCGTGAGAAAGGCTGTATGATCTCAACATGAACAGGCAGTGTGAAATCAATGTTGGGAATGTCGTGTTGGAGGTGCCTTTCTTATCGCAATTTTGATAAAATTGGAGCACCAGTATATAGTAGTATCTTTTGGATTCCAGCTAGTTGTAAATACTAAATATAATAGAATGACTCAAAAATACTTTTTCATTGGATTAAGTTGATTGTTGCGCCTCTAAGTGATTGATGTTGCATTCATTCATGAGGGTGATTGATGTTGCATCCATTCATGTTCTTATGCTCGTGTGAATGATGATCCTAAATTCATGGGATGTTTGGAGCTTTTAGCTTTCCAGATATGCCTGATTTATGCTTGACATGAACCCTTTTTAACTTTTTCTGGGGGGTTCAGACACTCCAGCTATAAAATCTTAATCCAACCCATAAGATTGGTCCCTCTTAAGTCACTTTATTTTGTGGGGGACACACACCACACCGTATGTAGTAGAAGAAAAACGTTATAGGTGTGTCGGTCTATATGAAGATTGTTACGTTATTAGCTAGCCACCTAAAAGGCTAAAAATCAGGTTGCATCATGCAGGCTAAGTTATCAACAAAGAGAATAAAGTTTAATGCCTTAAGAAAGAAAAGGAAATTTTCATTCCCAAATAGATAATATATTTCCTTCACTTTCCGTCAATTTCACAGTAACCAAACACATTAGTACTATCAAATCAATAAAATGCAAGGCACAAGAATCAAGATGGTCTTATGGTGTGGGGTTTCAATGATTGTGGCTTTAGGTGGTGGTGACGATATTGTTGGGCATGAATCACAAATGTACTATAAAGTATGAATAAGGTGTTTGCATTTAAAAAAAAGAAGAGTCAACGGACAAAATATTTTGTATTTGTTTTCCTATTTAACAATCAATGTTTTCTGTCTCTCCGACCAACTTGAAGTCATCCTCAATCCCATCGTTTGCAAGCATTGGCTTCCCTCGCATGTCAGACCTTCAAGATCATCTTGTATGGTCACTGAAGAATTCCTCGAATTGGTTTGGTTTTTGGTTCCCAAATCACACAAATGTGGATTTGGTTTCATCTTGAAATCCCCGGATTTCGTTGCTGTAGATTGTTTATGCATTTGCGGTCTAGATTTTTTATGAAATGGAATAAGGTGCATGAAGATAGTTCTCCGATGATGGTAGAAAGTGGAGGAGATAAGGAGGAAGGTTTAAAGGGTTTTTTTTTTTTTTTTTTTTTTTGTTATTTAAAAATAAATATTAAAATGACGAAGTCATTCTAATATGGAAAATTGATAATTCAATGAAAAATGTTAAATACTCACATATTGATGCGATAATAAATATGATTGATGTCATTTCAACAACATAATAATAAATATCTAAATTACTTAGCAAAAAAAAAAAACTTATTGTGATTGATAAAAATGAGGTCATAAGTCGTCATTCATTTGCTCAAGTTAGGACAATGACCTAATTCTACCAATTTTCTTGGGATCAATGCTAAGGGTAAAAGTACTTTCTTATAGTACACACTACACAATATAAACAAACTCTTTTCTATTAACTTAAAAGTTAGGTTAATAACTACTCTACAAAAAATGTGTTCTTCGTACTGTGGGGAGGTCATATAGATCGAAACTCATACCAATAAAAACAAAAGCCCTACCCGTAAAGGAATTTAAGAAATTTTTGTGAGTCTGATTCAAGTTTAAGGATCTATAAGAGTTAGGAGTGTTCATCCTTAACAAAATCCGAGGGGAACTAAGCTATTCTCCCACTCTAACCTAACCCAGGCCAAGCTTCAAAACAAGTTACTAAATCCTTAAGGGTCCATTTGGTTGGGAGAATGGAAAAGTGAGAGGATAGAAAAGATTTTAATTTCCCTCATTTGTGTTTGGTTGAGAGGGTGGAAAAGTTGGGGGATGGAAAACTTTTTTATTTGGTTGAAAATAAAGTTTGTATAAATTTACCATCATGTCTCTATCAAATAAAATAAAAAATAACACATTATACTCTTAAAAAAAATTGTGTATAGATGGACACTTCATTAAAGTAATAAAAATAAATAAAATAAAACCAACCAAAATTAATGAGAAAATAAACATATGAGCACCAAAAAAAAAAAGCGCTGCACGTCTAGGAAAAAAAAATCAAAGAAAAAAAAAATAATAAAAATAAAAGAAAAAAGAAGAAGAAGAAGAAGAAAAGAAGCAGCCACCACGTTGGAGACTTGGAAGTAAATTCCAAGGATATTTTTGGAACCTCCTAGTTTTCTCTCCATTTTTAGGAGAAAATTTTTTAGTGGGCTCAAGAAGAAAATACCTGGGTCTCACTATTTATTTTCCTTCCTCCTTATTCAACCAAACACACTTTAAAAAAGTTTTTCTTCCTATTTTCTCTCCAAAGTTTTCCATCCACCTCATTTCACCTCCAAATAAACACACCCTAAGTCTAAGCTAACTAGGAATTAAGCATTCCCTTATAGGCAAAGGTGCGATAGAGTTACGAGCTCATCAACTTAACAAAACCAATAGGTAACTAAGTTGCTCCCATGCTCATCCTTAGTCCCCCCGAGGGGAACTTGGGGGGTAACTATTAAATTTTAGAGTATGGAATGTGGTAACCATGTAGTTGACGGTCACAACAATTGAAGCACATATCAATGCCAAATAGGAGGTATAAGAGTAAACAATATTATGTCCTGTTTGGTAGGAGGATTTTTGTTTTTGTTTTCAAAACAATATGAAAACAGTTTTTAAAAAATTGAAAGTAAAACTAGTTTTCAGATTATAATTTTTACATTATATGTGTTTGGCTCTCACTTTTAAAAAAAATTTTCAAAATACTAAAAACAAAAAATGATATTTGGGAGACCATTTCTATTTTTGATATTTATATATATATATATATATATATATTTTAAGTTTACAAAAAGTAATGTGTAGAATTTGTAGATTACCTCTTTTTTTTTTCTTTTTTTCTTTTTTTTTTTGATAATGATAAGTTTCAAATTTGGAGCATGAATTTTTTTTTTTTTTGGGTGATAAAGATAAGCTCTTTAATTTAAGAGATAGAAGAGTTTGGACAAATCTATGGGATCAACTATTTCATTTTATTTACAACTATGACATTTAAAACGTTTTCTATATCTTAAAAACACCATCTCAATTGTTTTCAAAATCCTGATTTGAACAGGGAAAATATGATACAATTTTTCAAAAACTGTATTTAGAGAACATCAGCCAAACAATATATTCAAGTGTGAGACCCACATTTTATGGTTTGCCAAAAAAAAAACTATATTTAAATCCTCTTACCAAATAGGCCCTTAAATACTTAAAAAAAATTAACTTTTATTATTTTAAATTGAATTTGATACATATGTGTGTATCTATATATTAATAATTATTGTTTTCTTGAAAATTTCAGCCTTGCGAATATTTGAATCTAAGAAATCTAAACTTTCCTTTTCTTTTCTATCTTTTGAAAAGGGGGGGGGGGGGGGGGTGGGGGAGTTCCTAACAGGTCTTCTCACTAGTTGGAGTCTTGGGCCATGCCCTCCAAATTTCTAAAATAATTAAGGACAAAATATAGCTACAAAATCGATTATAGTTCAAGATTACAATTTTACTCAACATCTTTTTATTGAAAATGAATTTTGACAAATCCACCATTGGATTACAGCTTCTTCTTATATACTTCATGCTTGCAAAATTTTTAGAAAATTAAAGATTAATAGTCATGTCATCAACTACAAAGGTTAATAGCCTTATGCTACAACCAATTTTTCAACTAAATTTTGTTCAAAAATTAATTCTTTTGTAGAAATATATTTTTTTTAATAATTAATTATCAAAAATTGTTCAAAAATTAATTATATTTTTTTAATAAAATTTTAAAAATATATCATATTTTTTATTATATAAAATTGATAATTACAACAGGAAGAAGAATAATTTGAACTTTGAACATTTGTGTCCTAAACATTACATAATCTAAGTTGAGTTATGCGAGTGTTTGAATCGTATTTTAGTATGTCTGTTGGCATCTTGAAGTCGTGAGATATGAGAATACCATTTTTATGTTTTGTAGGGTACTAGTGTCGTGTTGCCAAATGATCTGACCAAAATATCTCCATCAAACGATTCGACAACTGTCTACGATATGTGAACATTAATAAAGCTGTTGGTAACCTTGACCAAATTGTTTGGTTAACTTCTTTTGAAGTGGGAATGTTTGCAGCCAACTGGTTGGGCAAATTTTTTTTACATTTTTAATTTTTAACTTTAATTTTTTATATTTTTTTATTTAATGGTTGAGATTGAAAGTTACTTTTTGTAACTTTCAATTTTCACTCTTCAATGCTATTATATGAGGTGCAATACTTTAGGCTTTACAATACCTTAGGAATTGCACCTGATCTCAATCTCTGTCACTTTATATGTATCTTGTTTCGTTATCCAATCAAAATAAAAGGATAAAATTTGGGATGGAGATAAAGACTAAATTATAATAATTATAAATTATAAAAATAAAAATAAAATCACACCACACCACACCTTTGGTGCGATGGTCATTCCACAAGTATAAGTGTTTGTGAGGTGTGGGGGACCGAAATTCAAGTTTCTAGGAGAAATCTTCACATATATATACACTTAGATCAAATAAACTTAAACAAATTTTCAATATTTTAGAATTAATGCTACTTCCTCTCATATCTTTTTTTTTTTTTTCCTTTTCTTATTCTTTTTTATTCTTCTTTTTTTTTTTTTTTTTTTGAATCCTCTTCCTCACATATATACTATCATAGATTTTATTATTGGGACCCAATATTATGTGCAAGAGTGGTGTATTGTTCTTGGAATAATTACTCAAGCAACTTCAATACATGTGACCCCTACCTCTTGGACCAAACAGATTTGATTGAGTAATGCAAGATATGTTACAAATTTTACTTCATAAATTTTATAAATTGATATGTTACCATTCACAAAAATTAATTAAACATCTATTTATTATGTATTGTTAAAATTGCAACAATAATGTTCATTGTCACATAAGTTTTTCAGTTTTTTTTTTTAGTAAAACTTGAAGTACCCTTTAAAATTCTCCAATTCAAAATTCTTGCTCCGGCACTAAAATGGGGATTTAAAGGGATTAGAGAGTTGTCTACATGGATTGTAGGCAGTTGGGCAAGTGGGCGGGGGAATAATTGAGTAGCTTAATTGGAATGGAAATTTTTTATACTTGATTTAAAATAATGCATATCTTCAAATTTGATCCAAAATCAACCTCTAGGACCCCCGGGTCTCCACTCTTCCACTAGGATCACTTAGATACAAAAAAAATTGATATCAATTCAATTATTATCAGAAGCCCAAACATATATAGAATGTCTGTTTGTTATTTGGGTTTGTCAAGCTTGAATTACAAACTCATATAGTCATCTGTATGATATATATGTGTACACAAATACAAACTTAACAACCGTACGTGAAATCCCAAGTAGTCATTGACTGATCCACATTCATAAATTTTGACATACATAAATATATCCTAATTTGACTTCAATATATAAAGAAACACACAAAGCATCCCCATCTTATTATTCTTATTCACCATATATAGCTCATGTATTGACCTAGGTAGCTAAGCTAATTTGTAGCTAGCAGGTTAGCTCAAACTTCTCAAACCACTTGAGGAATCCTAGAGCAGCATCTCTTGCCTTCAATGGTGGAGGCGTTTCTGGAGTGAGTGGCTCAAACTCAGCCTTCCATTCAGCGAGACACATCTCATTCTCTTTTCCTTCCACAGGAATGAATGAGAAGGTGACTCTATATGGATCGTACATTCTCCTCAAGTCACCTCCGATCACACGGTATGTCACGGACTGCCCCATCTCCACCTTCTCTATCTTCTCAGTTGATTCTTTCACGTAGTTGCTGATGGCTGCGTGCGTCCACCACTTTTGCATCAGAATTTGCATCCATTTTCATATAACAATGTAAGTGCACAAAATTATATACGGTTTTCTTTTTTATTTTCATGCATGAAATGGTTTTTTTTTTTTTTTTTGGTTCTCAAGTTTAAGTTAAAGGTGGAAGGTGATTCTGATATTAAACTTGAATTCAAACTTGCAATAATCTTGTTAGGGAGCTTTCGATAGTTATGATTTGGATAAAATTCATATTCCTCTTTCTTTCTTTTTTCTTTTTTTCCTTTTATTTTTTTTACATGTCATCTTTCCTATTAAAAGTTGAAACTTATAAGGCTCAAAATATATTTGAAGTCAAACTTTTTTCTTATTTTCTATATATAAATATCTGTAAGGGATAGATTATATTTTAAATTTACTTTTCCTCATTACTAAGAAAATTTTTAAAATATAAACATTAAATCAAACATAGAATTTAAGGCAAGTTCTGAAGCAACTTTCATTTGGGGACGAATAGGATATGAATAGGATATCAAGAATGCAAAAGGGAGTGTATAGGGTTATATATGAACTTAGTTGTTATTTTAGTAGTATGGATTTGACTTGAGAAATAATTTGTTTATGTTTTTTTTTTAGTAAACAAGCTTAGTCAAGTTTAAGTCTAAGTTTAAGCTTGACTATTACACGATCCAACCTCAAATCTAATAATGTATTCATCAATAAAGTCGTGAATATAAAGCTTGATTAAATTATATTACAACATTAATTATATGTTTAAATGTATAAATGTATGAAAATATACTTATATAGACATTTTATATATATATATATATATACACACTTGATATTGGATTTTTTAAGTTTGTAAGTAAATTCAAAATTATCAAATTATTATTTGTAATTTATTAATAATATAAATAACCTATTTCATTTTTATGAATCTAATTTTTTTTAATTCATACACAAAATCATTTTATTTACTTAATTCAATTAATATAATTTCAAGTATAGTTTATTTGTTAATTACTAGTATAGTTTTGTGAAGTGATTTTACTACAAATGAAAAAAGAATATGGTAATCAAAATAGTTCATGAACAACTTTAAGTTAGTTCAACAAGAAAATGAACCAAAATTAAAGGGTGACATATAAATCAAGCTTGAGAAAGACATATATATATACCGGGGCCAAGCTTAAAAAGCCTCAAACTTCCGGGACTGCCATCTCCTTGGATGTATTCAGCTCGGGCAAGCATTTCAGGATTTATTTTGCTGATAACTTCATTGTCTCTGTACATTTCCCATGCCTTCTCGGCAGGGATGTTGAGCACCACTTCCCCTTTCATGCTCCTCATCTCTCTCTCTCTCTCTCTCTCTCTCTCTCTCTCTCTCTCTCTCTCTGAGGTTTGTCTTGTTCTATGATGAGGATGGGATGGGATGGGATGGGGGTCTATATAAGGACAGATGACTAAGAGATATGCTCTCTCCAGGTGGAGATTTAATAATTAAAAGTACCACTCAATGAAGCCACGTAACTCTCTCTCTCTCTCAATTATATACTTCATGTTGAGTCATTACTAACTTAAATAGATAGCAAATTTCACGTGAGACTTTATTATTATTATTTTTTATATGAGTTTCGTTAATGAGTGTTTAGGTTAAAGATTAATAATTGTTCAATTATAAGTTGTAATACACACTTTAAAAAAAAAAATACATGTATTAATGATTCATTAGTTTACACGTACAAAATTATTGTGGTTGTATGTGGTCTTTTAGATATATATGTACACTTTTACTTTATAAATGTATAAAAATATCGAATGTACGTATCATATCCACTGCCTTGGCCCTTAGGAAATTCATTAACAAAATCATTATATTAAGGGACTTGACACATATATACTAAACAGTAACAGTGACATCTTGATAAAATTGTGTTACTCTATTAAGATTTTTTTTTTAGATTTTAGTGATAAATAGTATTACCCACCATTCACATATAGAGATTGTAAATTTCTAGATAGTTTTTTTTTTTTTTTTTTTTTTTTTTTTTTTTTTTTTTTTTATAGTAGAAATAGACCTATTAAGAGTCTGAATTGCAACAATTTTAAAAATAAGGTTTGGTTTGGGTCTAGTATCCTGTGCACTAAACTCGATAGAATGTCGTCAGGTGTCCAGAAAGTGTCTCATCGCAACATCCCATCAAGTCATTGCATAAAATGCATTGGACCTAATCTTCTTCCTTAAAATTTTTGGTTAGCGGAATGTAGATTTAGTAGTTTAAGACTAAGGTCAACGGAATGTAGATTCTTTTAGCTTGTTATACCTAGATGTTTTGTTCATAGATCATGAAGGTCTAGGAGTTGGTGCCTATAGATTCTTTTAATCGTCCTACAAAATACGGATATGCAAAAAAGAAATTTTCAACAAATGGAGTCATTTCATTTCAAAAGTAGATGCTAAGCTTCATATCTACCTATATTTTTTTTTAGAACAATTGATGCTCCAAGCCTTGTGTAGTGAACATGACAGGATTCCACTAATTTACTAATAATTGAAATTAATGCGTTGCCCCCCACCCCCCCAATTCGTATTGAATATATGTAGTATAAAAACGCCTTTAATCTCATGGAGTCAGTTTCCTCTAGTGGCTAAAAACAAAAATATAAAATATAAATAATTTCGTAGAAGCTTTTGGAGGAAGAAAAAAAAATTCCTCTTCTAAATAATTTTAAAAGAGAAAAGGAAGCCAAGAATATAAAATAGAATTTAGGAGTTAAAAAAAAAAAAAAATTACATGCTAAATATGCTGCCCCTGCAGCTCAAATCCACTCTCTCTCTCCTGCTCCACCAAGCACTTGGTGCATAAAGAGATCCCAACTCGCCCAAATGAGCAGTGGTGGGCATCCAGTTCTTATAACTAGCCAAAATATCGTATAATTGGTAATATTACCACACCAGCTAGCTACAAGGTTTAATTGTCATGGTTTGACTTCAGGAAATATTCTATCAAAAAAATGAAGTTTTAGTTGACATAAATTATAATAGACCATTAATTGATTTTAAAACCAAAATTATATAGTTCAGTTAAGCGATTTGGAGTTTACCGGTTCCGAGTAAGGTGAGAAATTTAGTTTGGAGAGCAACAAAAAATTCTTTAACTACTAAGATGAATCTGGTTAAACGAAAGATCATTACTAGCCGTACGTGCAAAAGCTGTCAACAAGCCAATGAAGATGTGTGTCATGCTCTGTTCCACTGTCCAAAGTTGTCGGACCTGTGGAACAAAGTCCCCATGTGGAATCACGACAGTCTTCGACAGGCAACAACTTTTATTGATCTAACCGGTTGTGTTTTTGCAGAAAACAAGGACCTGGCTCTTTCTTCTATGGTGATTTGGGCTCTATGGAACCGAAGGAACAACCTCAGACTTGGAAAAACAGTCATCTCCCTCGATCAAGTGCTACATCAAGCCAAGGACAGGTTGTGAGAATTTACACTCCACAATACAACTTAATCTATACCAGTGAGACGCCCACCAACGAGATGGCTTCCTCCAGATCGTCCACTTTACAAACTCAATTTTGATGGAGTGTTGTTTGAAGTGGAGCAATGCGCTGGACTGGGCATGATTCTTAGGAATTCCGAGGGTCAAGCTATGGTCTCACTCACCGAAAGAGCTATGCTTCCCTTCACAGCCATTGAGGTCAAAGCACTGGCAGCCAGGAGAGCTTTACTTTTGGCCTTGGAGACAGGTTTTGATCAAGTGATTCTTGAAGCAGATTCGCAAGTTCTCATCATAGCCCTTCAAAATAATTCTTACTCTTTATCACATTTTGGTCATTTAGTTCAGGACATACAGTATCTCGCATCTTGTTTTTCAGAAATACATTATTCCCATGTTTGCAGGCATTGTAACACTATAGCTCATGCTTTAGCAAGAAGAGTAAATTCTGTTTCTCATTATCAAGTCTGGATGGAAGATGTACCACAAGATATTACCTCTGTATTAGAGGCCGACTTTCCCAGCCTAGCTAATTGAAATACAAAGTCTTGTTTCTCAAAAAAAAAAAAAAAAAAAAAAGTTAGCGAATAATGGATCAAGCAGCACATCTTTGAATATATAAGAAGTTGGACCATTTTCCAAAAAGTTAGACAGCCCACTTTATAATTTGCATTAAATTAAAATAAAATAAAAAAGATTAAGATGCTGGATAGCATAATATAGGCATACAAAAAATGCTGTGGCATCCGCACATGACATTATAGGAATTTTTTTTTTTTTTTGGAAAAAAAAAAAAAAAAATCCTTTCCCTTTATTCTATATAGGCTTTGCGTGGTCTACCCTCAAAAGTTGAAACAATAATCCCTTCCACTGCTAAATATACTTTCCTCACGTGTACAAACAATAATACAATATAAAACTATAACAAAAACAAATTGTAGATGCACAACTTCTTGTAATCAATCTCTGTACCCAAAAAAAAAGGGGGGGCTTTTGGAGAACATAAGCTGTGTAGGCTAACAGAAATTAAGCTGCCTGCCAAAAAGGAGAACCTGGTACCAATGGCATGAAAAACAAAGAGTGTGTCTGCTGCTCACTCTTTGAAGCAATCACATGGTTCCTTCCGGGACGAGTCACTTGAAACAATTCTTTTGCTTTGCTAACCACTAAAGAGTAAAAGCTAAATACCCCAAAGCAAGGGCAAAACGGCTTCAGAATTTTTCTCTGTAGTTCACAAAGACATAAAATGGTAACAGGTTAGCTATTACAATGGAAAGCAAAAAATTGTCAAAAGCAGAGTTACGATCAGAAATTTGTGAAGTTCTAACGTGTAATTCACAATAACAAATCCAATGGGAAAACAAAATGTCGCTTTCAGTCTTATAAAGTGATCAAATCTTGGTAAAAAGATTTTGTGAGGTCTAGTTCAGTTACCACAAGTGGAATGAAGCGAATCTATGGGTTGGGGGGCTCTTTATCGAGCTCTGCACTCAACATATGATGAAGAAGGAGATCAACCCTCTGGCTCCGTAATTTTGTACTGCACCAAGCCAAATGAACAAGACAAGGCAGCTGTTAACGTCCAAAAATGGATGCAAATAGAGCTTTCAAAAACTTTAAACTAGTTCATCATACATACCCAACAGATCGTCGACGATCCTTTCTGCCTTCTACTGCCTAGATTGAAAAGGTAATAAAATAATTATATGATTTAAATATTTTAATAGAACTATAAGTATAAACTGGTGAGGGGATCAAAAACATTGGAGACTATGGTGACAAAAAAGAAAGACTACCACAAACAACAACCAGTTCAAAGCAAGAAAAACTCTAATTATGGTCAATAAGATTTCATTTCAACTACTGGGGGTTGGTGCAGCTTATGTATGATGGTTAAAAAAAAGGCTCTTACTAACAACAACAACAGATGATTAGTTTAGGAAATTAATTCTAATGGAGGTGATAAGTTCTGAGGATAACAATAATGATTTATCTATTGCTAATAAAAAGCAAAGAAGCCATTACTCTGCCAATTTTTTTTTTGCAAAAATATAGATATCAAGTAACTTTCAGAACATATATATGGCAATGCTGAGCAATGTGGGCAGAAATTCCATCTTAATCATTTCTGAAGCCTGAATAGATAACCTAACATGGCCCTATTAACATCATTGAAGATTTGAGCAATATGCAAAACAACCTGACTTAGAAAATAATTGCAATTTCAATTTTAAAACTTTTGAATTGCCTGCATTATCTCAGCAGTATTGGCATACAAGTGGATTAATAATCCCAAATCAGTAGGGCAAATCAAGAGGTATCCTGAGCATGTATGCACCACAACCAATGTAACTTTTCAAAAAAAAAAAAAAAGCATTCCTTTAAAATTGATTAGTCAGATAGTTAATGAAAACCTAAAAATGACAAGTTAGATGCTAAAATCAAATCATGATGCGATATTTTTTTTTTCTTGAGTTGTGTCTTCATCATAACCAATTATAGGACTTCACAACCCAGTAACATGATAATCAAACAATTTTCAAAATATATTTACAAGTAATTACAAAATAATGTCAACCCTATAATCTTAAAAGTGTTACAATGTGCTCTTAGTAAGTCTTTGAATTTGTTAACTAAAAATAATGGAAATCCATATAAGTCATACTTAGAATTTATCTAAGCAATAAAAATTCAACACAAGAGTTGCAGATGGTATTTTGGCACAAAACAAAATTCAGAAAACGGTTTATTTATATGTAAAACCTAATCAATAAACACAATTTAATGAAAATGCCATCATTTTGTAAGTTTGTACTATCATTTTATCGTTCATGTGAAAGGTCTTTAGCCTCCAAATAGTTCTCAAGGGCAGTTTGCTTGAATTTCCAATATCTCTAGTTAATAGGCCTCAATGAAGATCTAGATTGCAACAATTTTGAAACTAAAGGGTGGATATTGATGGATTGAGAAACTCAAGAGTTAATTTGAAAATCACCCTAAAATTCTAGGAGGATCTATGTAATTTTCTTAAGTGAAAGGGAAATCATATATCTGCATCATGCTCGCATTTTCAGGAGATGGACCTGGCTGCATAGCTTTGATTTTATATTGAAATGATAAGTGCAGGGCAACTACCAACCTTATCCTGTTCTTCAAAATTGTCCGATGACTCGAGATCCATTTCAGCAAAGAATGCCTCCAATACAAAAGCTACAATCTGAAATTACATGAAAAAAAAAACTCTAAAGTTAATCTTCATTTGTTTGGGTAATTAATACACAATTGTTTTGAAAAGAGGAACACATAATGTCAACAGGAAATTATAAAGCAAACCTAAAGCAAACAATTCACAAAAATTACAGCCTAAAATAAGTAGAATAAATAAACTCTACATTAGAACATGCTTCTAAAGTACCATACTTTCGAGAACATTTCAAACTACAACTACCTAAAAAATAATGATATCATATTGATAACTGAGAACTCAATATCATTAAAATGTACAACTGTTTCTTTCTCTCAAAATTACCCACATCAAGCAAAGGGGCATTTTTTCCAAGTAGAGCTTCTTCATTTACTAAACAAATAAATTTAAAATTAAGACAACAATGCCACTGCAGCAAAGGCTTCTCATATTCCAAATTCCCGATAAGAAAATCTTTAAAATGTTAACAGTAAGTCATTCTCAACAACCCTGTCTTGAGTCGCATGTAAAATTTTCAGGATGGAATTAGGGCCCCTAACTTAGCCAAACCAAAACTGTTCTTTGTTATGGGCTGACCCTTGTGAAGTTACTATGCATGAATGCTTCATACATAAAGGTAATTACTGTCACTCTCTATGTTAAATTTTAGCAAACAAAATTGTAATGACATATTTCAAGTTTGGTTTTAGTCAATTACTGAAAATCTATTTCTTCAGCATCTTATTCAAGAAACAAAGTTGCTCTGCCCCATAAATTGCAAAACAATCAAATGGCAGGCATTTTGCTTTTGCAACACATGGAAGGGCCAATAAGCTTTAGCTCATATGGCACCTCCTTCTCCTATAGTGGGTTCAGACCACACTAAGTACTTGTGTAACTTATTAATTTTAAAAAACATATAGGCAACATTGTTGGAAAAAAAATGGAGCAATAGTAAATAAAACTTACCAAATTTAAAAGCAGTAACACAGTTATTAAGTAGAAGCTGACAAAATAAGTGAGGCTCCATGCAGTTCCTGTTAATTCCTTGTAGCTCTGAAATGATGAATGGCAATTAAAAGAATGACTCAAAGTGTAGGTCACAATTACAGTTCAATTAGTTAAAAGAATGACTCAAAGTGTAGGTCACAATTACAGTTCAATTTTAACTAATTGAACCATAAAAGTAATAGCACAGGATTAAGGAAGAACTGCTAATAACAACTTAAATATGCCTGAACCTCTTCTATAGTCCAAATATTAGTTGTATGCACTACATGCGGTTTACTGACATTTTAGATGTACAGATATTTTGTAGGGTGGAAAAAAATGCTTTAGTGCTAAAGCTTGTAACTCTACTGAACCAAAAAAGGATTTAAGCCTTGATGCTGGGATAGACACAATGATGTGGATCATACCAATTAACTTGTACACTTTGAAGGAGAGGGAATTCATGTCAAACACAACACTTTCCTATCATGGCAGGACATGCATGAACAGAAATGTGACCAAGAATATGGTTGCATTTCTATGACTCATAAGAACTAATTGTCCAATGGAGTTTGGGTTGTGACAGTTTCCCATAAGATTAGTTCTCTTATGTGGGAGTTTCTACAAACCATCCACTAGGTGGAGCCTAAATAAAATGCATGGATTGTCTAGATCCATGCAATCTTTGCGATGCATTTCAGATCTAGTTGTTGTAGTTTGCAGATTTCCAATTTTTACTCAGGTAGGTATAGAGTAGCCAACCCATTAACAGCTCCCTCATAAAGTGCCCCAATCTTCTGTTACCATGGAGGTACAGTCAAGAAAGCCTAGATTCTCAAAATCACAATAAAAATAAAAAGAGAGAAAAAAAGGGGAAAAAAAAGAGGAAAATCCCAGCAAGCATTCGTGAGGACATAAATCATAAAAGAATCGCCAAACAGACAATATCATTCACTATGTAGAGAAAGATGATCATTCAGGATAATATAATTCAACAAAAATTACAAATACAGCAGTAATACCTGCATCCATGCTTGCCAGTTTCCCATGACCAGTAAATTGAAAAGTGTCACCATCCCATTTGGATAGTCATTGAAATTGAAAAGTAAATAGCTGATTTTGTTAAGAAAAATGACTGAAGAAATTGACACTTACTGTTGCAACTAAATCTTTGCAGAAGAAATAAACAATTTACAAAATAATTGAATATAAATATCTAATAGAATTTTCCTATAATAGCCTTTTATTAACAATATAAAACAGAAAGATATCACAGTTATGCCATGGCTGGATAAAATGAAACCTTAGAAAAGAGTTTATTAATGAATAAAGGATACTCATCATCTGAAAGATCAGTCCTGTCCAAACTGGCATTTCCAGCATTGACAAGCCCACCAAAGATCTAAAAATTAGAAGAAAAAATTTTTGGAGAATGTTATAACAGTAACATAAATGGAGAAATATTCAATATTACACATGGATATAGTTATCAGATGTCTAAATATCAAATAATAAGGACCTATAGATTAGAATTGTCAACCTTCAAAATGTGACTGATGGAACTTTCGAAACTATGTCTAAATCAATTAGGTATAAAATTGACCCTCCACACTATATATTAAATTTTAAATCTGTGAAGACACATAACAGAAACTTGAGTATTTCCAAACATATGCTGAAGAAAAAATGTGAAAGTACAGGTTAGACATTTTTCATGTACTTCCATTTAATATAATAGGGAAGCACAGATTGGTGAAGAAAGAAGAAGAGCATCTTTATATTAGTCAATTACTTTCTTTGAAAGCAAGCTGGAGAAAAGAACTTACCTGTACACCAAGAGAGCAATAAATACATAGGACACAAAATATGGTTCCAAGGTATGGCATCAAACTTGGTATAAGGGTTATGAAAGTGGCAATGTAGGCACGGTAAAGCTTGACGTACATCAGCAGCCTTATCAATCTTAACACTCTTGCGAGGAGAAGGTAGCGAATCCTGTTAACATTAACAAAGGAGAAATAATTTTAGACAAGGAAGTGCTTTAAAAGCTATGATAAACCATAAAATTCTTGTATCAAATTTATCAACTCAATGTTCTATGGACATCAAAGGAAACACAGGTCTATGGTATGATCACTGGTATTTTCCTATAAGAAACTTGTAAATATCATTAAGTAGTATCCTACATTGAGAGCAATTTGACGAAGTCAATGGGAAGGTCTTGTAAAGATCATCCAAAAAATTGTCATCATGCCTAGACTAAAAAACCTATATTCTTCAAAGATTTTCATATTATGTAAAAACTCAATAGCAAAGAGTTAGGACAAATACAGTGAGGGAAAATGATGAACTCTCATGTAAAGAAGAAAAATATTTTTAAGAAAACTATTCCTTACCATTCGCCATTGGAAAGGAAAGTAAGTCCCTGAGGGGCCACAAAAGTCAAGGTTTCTCCGATAACTGCAGACATAAGAATCATCAATCAATAGTAATATAAATGGAACAGAGAATAACACAAACCAAAGAAGTAAATGATGTTTATTCCATACAATAATCAAAAGGGCCAATTAGCAATAGCAAAAGTTGTTTCTATAGACAATTCCATGTATCAAATTTAAAAATATTGTTATGATGCCTTTAAGACTGATCTGTAAAGAAATTGCAATAAATAGTACTACAAAGGGATGTTATTTTCCAATCTGATTACCTATTATCCAAGTGACCATAAAATCAAAGCGATTTTGACCATCCCTCCAATAATTCTCAAATCCAAATGAATATATTTTTAAAGCCATTTCCAGCACATATATCCATCCTGTGGGATAAAAAGACAAAAGAAAAAGAAGAAGAAAAAGCCACCTATTAATTTCAAAAACAGAAAATAAGATTAGTCTATATAGCACACATAAGTTGGAGTAATGAGACCAAACAGGTAATAAAGAGCAAGTTAATAAGTACAACATTTCTAAAGGAGTACCAGCACTGAAAATTCTCAAAGCATAAAACAGACTTCTAGCCCAAAACAAACTTCTAGCCCAAGTCAGAACATGTAAAAAATAGTAGATACTTTTTCACTTGCCATCACTACCGAAGACTATTACCCAAGATTATCAAGTATTTCCTGTTAAGCAAGCATGCATCAATAAGTCCAAAAGTCAGTCTAGCAGCAATAGAGACTGCCAACACTACCATCAATAAGTTTAGCTATTATTCAGAATGCTCCTTTGCCTGTGCGTGTGTGTGTTGTTGATGATGCGGGAACCACAAGCAACAATTTAATTTGTTTTAGTTTTATTTCTTTTTGGATATTAATTAAAATTTTATTTTATTTAGGCCCCAGTACTCAATTAGGTTAATTAGTATTTTTATTTAAAGCATAGTGTATTTCTATCATTCAATAAGTAGAGTTTCCTATGCTAATTAGAATTAGGATTTAGTATCCTGTATAAGCAAATTACTGTACTCCTTTCAAGGAGATGTGATTTCGATGAATGAAAGTTTCTTTTGGTTTTTTGTCTGGTGCAGACTCCTAGTAGTTTTTTTTCTCACATGGTGCTGACTCCAAGTAGTTTTTTTTCTCACAAGGTGCTAACTCCAAGCAAGCCTAGGAGCTAATTCCTAGGTTCCTATCCTTTATTTTAATTTAATTGTTCCAAAGTTCTGGCTTGTCATGCTTCAGTGTGTTTCTCATCTAGCATTCATATGTTGCACTTTTCCTCACATGTGATCTAAAAGACCCTAAGAATGGCCTTGGTTCAAATATAATACACATATGCTTCCGGTTTAGTGCTTGAAAAGGTATCAACATTCAGGAAGGCCATCAATATTGGTTCCAAACATCAATGCTGATGGTTAGAACAGAATTGACCATCTCAACCATTGAATATATACATAGTTATGATGGATCATTTCAAGCTCTCATCACTGACATAACTACCAAGGTCACTAACTGCCATTTTAATATATTAATCCACTACAAGCTAATTGTAACAATTAAAATCCTTTAATGGACAATTTTAGCAGCCAACCATGAATAGTAGCTGAAAAATCTATGTTGTCCTAATTTTCTGAATCTACAGATATGCAAATGCTAGACTTGCATCAACTCAGAAGCTCACCATAAACATCTTTAGACTATAGATTGTTAGTTTAGCAATAATTCACACATGTACATATGAAGATAAGTTGATCCTCAGCAAGCGCTTACCAAAGACAAACTCTACTTCTTGCCACACCTTTTGAGCAGAATTATTTTCTATATCAAGCTACAACAAAATAAGCATTCCACATTAGCATGATTTATAAATGTCAAGATAAAGATA
The DNA here is from genome assembly GCA_023055345.1 of Quercus wislizeni. Taxonomy (NCBI): domain Eukaryota; kingdom Viridiplantae; phylum Streptophyta; class Magnoliopsida; order Fagales; family Fagaceae; genus Quercus; species Quercus wislizeni. Next base: position 2,192,439 of record JALGQJ010000027.1, read on the forward strand.
CATGAGCCACTTGCCAATTAATTGTTCTAGATCCAGTAATTAAGAAACCAAAAGCACAACTCTATTAATAGTTTGGGGTGCCATTGAGTATTAAAGTGTTCAGGAAATGAATTTAAATATTTGATTCTTGGTTCTGTCAGATTTTTTGTTTTGACTTGCAAGAAGGTCAAAGAGTATCTCTGTTAATGGAGCATTGATTAGAAAGGCTTCCTCAGTATTTTTTGAGAATGTTAGAGGGAAATATTACTTTTCATTTAATGCCAAAAGATTCATATTAATGGGCTCTCTCCCAACATTGATTAGAAAGGTTTCCTCACTCCTTTCTGAGAATGTTAGAGGGAAATATTACTTTCCTTTTAATGCCAGAATATCCCTATTAATGGCCTCATCTCTCACTTTATTAAGTGTGCTAGAGCCTTTCATCATCCTAAAGAATGGACATCGGTATTATAGTTTGAAATCAAATAGACCAGGTATTAGATGGTAGACATATCATCAATTTTCTTATTCTAAAACCTAACTGAAAATGATGACATGTAAATAGTAGTGGAAATGGCTGTTCTTAAGGTAAATAAATCTGGAACACTAACATCATTCAGGATGTTGACCCAGAATCAATTGACAAAAATGACTGGTAGAATATTTCTGACATCATATGTGCAATTAGCACTTAACTAGGTGCCTTTGTTAGTTAACATGTAAAAGCATTCTGTTACAAACTCATGGGTAGAGCTCACCCTTGAAAACCGGCTTACAAGGGGAGGGTGCTTAAAAGCTTATAAACATATAGTTAAGCTTATACTTAATCCATGTGGGACATTAGGATCATAACATACCACCACGCTCCGCAACCAACGTCCACGACGGCTCCCAATGGTAGATCTTTCTCTTTTTGGTGGCTCCACTCACCTATCAGTAATTTTAATCTAGCCTCTAGGTTACCCCCTCCGAGATCCGACCGCAAAGCCACAACTCATTTGATCCCATACTCAATGAGCTACGTCTGATTACTGGAAGTGGTGGTTGGCTCTGATACTAAATGTTACAAACTCATAGGTAGAACTCACCCTTGAAAACCGGCTTACAAGGAAAGGGTGCTCAAGAGCTTATAAACACATGGTTAAGCTTATACTTAATCCATATGGGACATTAGGATCATAACACATTCCTCTTCTAAGACTTGATTGTTGGGGGGTCTGGGATTTAATCATTCAACAGTGACACATCCACAACTGACAAAATATGGGAAAAAGAATTACCCAGCACTGTAATCATGGGCAACTCAAGCTGCAAACTCGTTGCAATCTAGGCCAAAAAAGGAGTACAATTTAGAGGACACTTCAACTGAAAATTGCATGATCAGTACTTGATGTCATGATGCTTACAACTTGTTTATTAATTTGTAGAAACAAGTAAAGATTCACCAACTATCCTAGGAATATGGAGAATTATGAGGATGTAATACATTTTTTCCAAGAAACTTGCAAATTTATTATCATTATTACTATTATTATTATCATTTACTTCTTGTTGTCAACCTACATTATTACACATTTACCCCTTACTATGGGTATGTTTAGTAGACTGTAATAGACATTGTAATGTAATAGTAATTCCTATGGTTTATTTATTCTATAGTTTAGTTATGGTTTTATTACAAAGAAAAGTCATTCTTTAGGAATGACTATTTTTTAGAATGAGGAATAATTATTCCTCTCTAAACGGGTTGTAAAATTTTTTCCTTAGTAGATGTAATAATTTCTAAAATTAATATATTTACATATATACAAACTCTCCATATACACAACAATTACAAAAATAATAAAAATATAACCTCTCTCAAATTTAAAAATTATTCCTTTTTAGGAAACATTGAATAGCTAAGATATTTCCTAATGTTACAACTTACAATCAAATGTATGAATATATTTAGTTATTTTATTACAACACCTTTTATTTTTAGTAATAAAGATTATCATCACTGTTGTAACTCCATTTAGTGTACCAAATGTGCCCTATGTAAACACTACTCATAGCAATCATCATCCTCAGTATCTTTAGTATCTACAGTTATTCTGCCAGTATAAAACCCTAAAACAAAGAATAATATACATACTCAAAATAATAAATTCACAGAGACGTGTTAACACTCTATGTACATAATAAAATTGACAGTTGCATCTGTCTCCAGAAATTGTAAATTCCTCTTTCCCATTTTGGCAATTAAAGATCCCCGAAAGCTGCTGCCTGTTGAAAATGTTCTCAATTCCATTTGCATGGAATAATTTAAAGGGGTCCCCTCAGGTATGGGGTAGGGGAAGGGGGCTGGGAAAGCCAATCAAGAACCAAATGACAAACACCACAGAAAAATAATTATGACCGTTTGAATTCTATTTCATTTGAAACATGCAGTGATGGAAAAATAAATTATTTTTACACCACAATGACGAACTTCGACAACAAATAGCATCTAGAAATTACATCCTTAAAGAGTCAATGCAAGTTCATTCATAAGCAATAAGATCATACCACTAAAGGCATCAAACAAGAATATTAAAGCGGAACTTTAATTCATAAATATCAAATGAATCCAAGGCAATGAACCCTATATGTTGACCATGCCATGGTGGCAAATGAAAAGCACTAGTTCTATTAAAATAGAGGTCATACCGTTGTTTCCAAAATAACAGCAAACAGATTCAGTATGAGAATGGAGGATATAATGTATCCAAACATAGGACTCCGCACAAAGCCTTTCAACTTTTTAGAGCAGGGTGAATTGTAAACTGATGGAAAATATTCAAAGCAAGATTCCTGCAACCAAAATACATAGTATCAAAGATGCAATATAAAGCTCTTTGTCACCCAAAAAGAAGCTTACTGATGTTTTAGATCTAGGGCATTTCGGACTTACACACTCTTCCTTCGGGAATTTTAGAGCAATGGCATTGCAAAGGTAAGAAAATTCATTTAGGTTGATCTACAAGTCAAAAGATGAAGTTCAGCAAACAAATCAGAGAAATACACATACAACAAATGATAGTGATCATAACATTTTTCTTCTACAATGTCCATCTCTAGTAAAAAACAGTTTAAAATACAAGGAAAAGAATTCTTTGAAATTATTAGGTTGCACCACTTGTAATCCTGTTGACCAAAAATAAGCTGTTTACCACTTGTAATGATTTGCATTCTAGAATTGGCGTTGTTGAAAGATAAATGATGTGAGAACACTGAATCTCAAGCAAAGGCAAAAACAGTCATGCAGTGGTAAGCAAATGGCAGACTTGTGTGAACGATGAAGCAGGTTGAGTTATCACACTACTTTCTTTACCCTTCCAGCACAAGTAGAAGATCAAAATTTAATATCAGGGTGTCAAAATTTTATTTTATTGAAGCCTCTATGTTAGGAAGGAAGAAAAGTGAACGAAGCAAACAGAAAGGATGAAATATTAGTAGATAACCAGTTTTCATGTTTTGTAGAAGGGGTAAAAAGAATGAATAAGTTTCACCTAACCCCACTATGCATCATCCAATTGATCCAAAATTCAGGAAAAGATCGAGGATCACAGCAGGATCCTATCTGATCTCTATTAACACAGGACTCAGATTAACTTAATCAAACAAAAGGATAATTCTTCAGAATTAAATATTCCTTTTGGATTTATTATGGGGAGGCCAAATAATGAGATGAACACAAAGGGTCTTTGCAATTTCACCAATTTATCTGTATCATATATCAAAAAAATTAATACAAGGGTATAATAATAATTAAAAATCTCTTTCTTCCTTATCATAATTCTCTTCTAACAATCAAGGGCAAGTTTCATCCTTCTTCCAGGCTTCCATCCCCAGTTCTAGACAAGTGAAAGTGACATCTCTGTCTCTAATTTTGTCCTTACACATTTTAATCCCTATTACAAAACAGAAAAATTTAGGTCCAACCACTAATCAATAATCAAAAAAGGCTAGAGATCAATAACATATAGCGAAGTGTTGATTCCCGATGTCTAGGGTCTAGGCAAGAATGGATAATGAAACTCTGTCATAAGGCTAGATCATATTTAAGGATCACCTTTTTTTTACTTATTTGGATGTCTAGGCAACTAATAATTTTAATAAAAGAATTTGATCTGGTTACTAAGCACTAAAAATAAACAAAGTTCCTCAAAGAGGGTGGGAGCTAGCATTTAGGTTTTTGAGCATGCGGTGCATTAATATTTAGATGCAAAATATTGCCTAGGAACCAACAGTATAAACAACAAAATACAAAATTAAACCAAAAAAAGTAAATCTCAGTCTCTATCCCTATTATATTATATAAAATAAAAATGATCTAAAATAAATAAATAGAATAAAAACTAGAGCAAAATATATCTCAGTCCCTAAAGGAGACAATGCAGGAAAGACTACAATGGATTATGGAAGCTAGTTCTCAAAATTGAAGTCTAGGCCATGCATACTTCCCAAAAAGGTTATCAAAATTGAGATATCATAACAAATCTAAAACGTAAAAAATGCAGTGGATTAAAGAAAACCCAGGCATGGAAGAGCAATACTCACCACAGTGGTAATGGTCAAGCAATCATGTTCTAGCCGAGAGAGAGTGGCAGAGCAACAAATCAGACAGAGAATGAAAAGATAGGAGGGCAAATGTGTAAGATGAAAAAGTTATACTTTGGATAGTCAGAGAGTATTAAATGGGGTATCACTGTCACTTTTGTAAAAATAAATTATAAAAAAATAAATAAAATAAAATAAAAAATTAAAAAAAGAAGATAACTATCCTTGTCTTGGGAATGTGAATACCCACATTTGTTCAAGTAAATCCATATTCCAATAGAAGTGGGGTTTTATGGGGATCCAAATTCCCTTGAGCTATTTGCATTCCAATAAGGAATCTTGAAAGATGACCCAAACCAAATGCCTTATATGTATTTCTAGATATGGGAGGCAAGGATGTTAACTTGCCTAAAATGGAAACAAAATCTGCTTGTTATGAAATACAAGAAGCACTCTACAACCAAATTGTATTCTTCCTTATATTCATGAACATTACAAATTAAATATCTAAGTCTTATGTGCATTAGTAGGTGCTGTATGCATTTGCTAGCAAACATATCCATAACACCAAAAACAAAAAATGATTAAAAATTTAGCAAAATGACTAAATGTAAAATTTTTACACCAATGATGGATTGTTCAAACAGATGACACAGAAAAGTTATGAACACTAATAAAAAATAAAAATAAATATCACTAGAATTTAGTTTAGTCTAATCAAGAGCTTAAGTAGATGGACATACCTTGAAATCATGACTATCATCCAGCTCATCAAATATCAAATGAAATTCTTCTTCTGATATTTCTGGCAAAGTCCTACAAGAAATATATATAAGACATCCTTTAAGATTCACAAAATCAACATCACAAGTGACGTGGCAAAAATCAGAACGATGAAACAACAAAAGTAAATAACTAGAAACATAAAGATAAACTATGAGTCAGCACCTAGACTTTCTAGTAATCAGCACCTAGCATGAGAAAACTTCTAGAAGTCAGCACTTAGGGTTGGCTAGAGTCGGCACTAGACCATTGGGATGATTTCAACAGAAATTTTGTTCATCAAAATAATCCTCCTCAAAAAGATTCCAACACCTTGTTATATAGACTACTAAAGTCTAACTAACATAGGTAACCTTGATTGGCTTATTACAAAAATACCCTAGACTAAATAAAAATACTAACAAACCTAAATGGATACTAGGGCCTAAAATAAAATTCAATTGACTCCAATAAGAAATAAAACTAAATTAAAATAAATCTTTGTTTGTGCTTCCCACATCAACAAGCTAGCAGCACAATTAATGAAACCTATGATAAATACAAGAACCTTGATTTTATACAAAAAGCTAATCTCTTGAGGAAAGAACCAATGCAACAACATTTGAATTTTGAAATGCAAAGGTTAATAGTTTCTTTGTTAGATCATAGATCCAATGTTGAAAAAATGATTTTTTTTTGTTTGATAAGTAAGAAGAAAATATTATTAATAAAAGCAAGAGAAACACAAAAAAGAAACAACAAGACAAAAACAGCCCCTAATCTATTCTAATAGAAGATATAAAATCCGTAAGGGAAGAACAATCCGAGAAACCCCAACAACGAGACCAATCAAAGAGGGTCTTCTAGCAAAACTCTAATAACTAAACCACAGTTTTCTCCTCATTCTCAAAAGCCCGCCGTTTCCGTTCAGACCAAATAATCCACATTAAACAGCCTGGGACCAAATCCCAAATATCAGAACTATGCTTCCCAAGCCAATGAAACCAACAGAATAATAAGTCCTCAACTGAACCTGGCATGATCCAATCGATCCCAAACAATCGAAGCATATACATCCACAAAGAATGAGCTATCGGACAAAAAAGTAATAAATGATCCACAGATTCCGCATTACAACAGCACAAATAACATCGATTCGCCAATAGGCGACCACGAAGCATAAGATTATCCAAGGTTAGAATCTGACCGTGAGCTGCTGTCCACATAAAGAAAGTCACCCTTTTAGGAACCTTAACTTTCCAAATACCCTTCCAAGGGAAGGTGGAGGGAGTTGCATTACGAATCTTATGATAGAAAGATCGTGTATCAAACTTCCCACTGCCATTGAGATCCCAACAAAGTTTGTCACACCCTCCACCCCTAGGGATTCGGGTTTGGATGAAATGAAGAAGGGAGTAGGAGGCCGCCAACTCCCAATCATTGAATTCCCTCTAAAATCTTAAGTTCCACACTCTGTCGTTATCGCCCACTGAAGGGCTTAACACGTCAGAAATACACGCCTCCTTATTAGCTGAAAACACAAATAACTGAGGATAAAGACTTTTAAGAGAGACATCCCCAATCCACTTATCATGCCAAAAAAGAATACAAGATCCATCCCCCACCACAACAGAGAAATGCTTAGCGAAAGTTTTCCACCCTTCACTAATACTCCACCATAACCCACACCCATGGGCCCTACTACAAGCCCTAGTACACCAACCCCCTTTTCCCTCCCCATATTTCATGGTTATGACCCTTCGCCACAGATGAGAGGTTTCATGGCCATACCTCCACAAAGCTATTTCCCTAAAAGGGCTTGATTAAAAGGCACCAACTTCCGAATTCCTAAACCACCCAATTCACGCGAAAAGCAAACCTTTTCCCAAGCCACCAAAGGATATTTGAAACATTCAACTGATGAACCCCACAAGAAGTTCCTTTGAATGCGTTCCAATCTAATCGCCACAAAGGATTAAAATGATGAGTAGTTCTTTTTTAGATAATTGTTTGCGTAGGGTGGCGAATAGTCTTATTTTAGATTCACAGAACGCCTTTGTTAAAGGTAGGTATATTTTGGATTCTATTTTAATTGCTTTTAAATGTATAGACAGTAGGATGAAGTCAGGGGTGTTGGGGATTATTTGCAAGTTGGATATTGAGAAAGCCTATGATCATGTGAATTGGAATTTTCTTTTGTACTTACTTAGGTGGTGTGGATTTTGTGGTGTATATCAACTGTCAAATTTTCTATTCTGCTAAATGGTACCCCGGTTGATATCTTTGGAAGCACTAGGGGTGTTTGTCAAGGGGACCCACTATCTCCACTCCTTTTTGATATTGTCATAGAGGCTTTGAGTCGTATGTTGGATACAACTGCTATTTTGGGACAATTTTCGGGCTTCTTAGTAGGTAATGCAGCTGGTACATTGCTTACAGTGTCTCATCTTTTATTTGTAGATGATACACTTATTTTTTATGATGCTGATTCACATTATTTAGCTGCTTTGCGTGGGATTCTTGCTAGATTATAAGTGGTGTCAAGGCTAAAAATTAATTTGTTGAAGTCAGAATTGGTACAGATTGGTATCATGCCTAATATGGAGGATTTAGTGGAGATTTTGAGCTATAGGCAGTCTTCTCTTCCCTTGAAATACTTGGGCCTTCCATTGGGTGCTACACATAAAGGGAGACAATTTGGAACCCTGTTTTGGAGAAGATGGAGAGGCGTCTAGCTGGATCGAAGAGAATGTATTTATTTAAGGGGGGCAAAGTAACTCTTATTAAGAGTACTCTATCCAGCTTACCTACTTATTTCCTTTCTCTCTTTCCTATTCCAGTAAAGGTGGCTAATCGTATGGAGAAACTACAAAGAGACTTTCTTTGGAGTGGTATTGATGCTCCTAAGATTTCTTTGGTGAAATGGGCTAAGGTTTGTATGCCGAATGCAGGTTTAGGGATTCGACGGCTAAGACAATTTAATTATGCTTTGTTAGGCAAATGATTATGGAGATATGGAATGGAGAGAGATACCCTTGGAGGAAGGTTATTGAGGCAAAATATGGGGATGGAGGGGGTGGATGGTCCACCAAACTGGTGACAGGGACTTATGGTGTTAGTTTGTGGAAATCCATTAGAGGTGGTTGGCTGGACTTTTCTAAATTTCTTCAGTTTGATGTGGGTGATGGTACTAGAGTAAAGTTTTGGGAAGATGAATGGTGTAGGGATTGTTTTCTTAGAGTTTGTTTGGTTGGAGAAGTGGAAAAGTGGAGAGATAAAAAAAAATGGGTTTGAATAAATTTACTCATATACCCTTGTTAAAGAATGGTGCCCAATTAAAACAAAAAAGTGACAAATAATTACAAAAAAGAGCAATCACCCAAATTTATTAAAAAAATAAAAATCATGTCGCAAAAAAAATTCACGTCCAGTTAAAAAAAAAATCTATCACACCCAAGCCCTAGAAAATCAAAAGAAATAAAGAAGAATAGGAAAAAAAAAGGAAAAAAGAAAAAAAAAGAAAAGGCAATGTTAAAGAAGAAATTATAAATAAATAAATAAAGAAGGCATGCCCAGGCCTGAAAAATTTATAATAAAAAAAAAAAAAGGCAACGTTGCCCCTCAAAAAAATAAAAAATAAAAAATAAGCCAAAGGCAACGTTACTAAGAAGAAAAAATAAATAAATAAATAAAGGCAACTTGAAAATGCACATGGGCATTTTTGTCAATCAAGAAAATATTCATCCTCACTTAGTTTTCTCTCCATTTTGGAGAGAATATTTTGGCGGGCCCAGGGAGAAAATACCTTGGCCCCACCATTTATTTTCCTTCCTCCCCACCTAACCAAACACACTTCAAAAAAGCTTTCTCTCCTATTTTCTTTCCAAAATTTTCCATCCACCCTATTTCACGTCTAAACAAACACACCCTTAAGGTAGCATTTCCAGAATTGTACAGTATTAGTCGGAATAAGGAGTCTTTAGTGTAGGAGGTTATGCAATTCTCTAATGGGCGGCTGCAATGGGACATTCGGTTTCGTTGTCTTCCACAGGATTGGGAGGAAGCATTGGTCGATTTGTTTTAGGATGTGCTTTATTCCACGAATGTGCGAGGTGCTCGTGTTGATAGACTTTGCTGGAAGTCAGCATTAAGTAGAGGTTTTGAGGTTCAAAATTTCTATCACTCATTATCTCCTTTTGTTATTGATTTCCCTTGGAAAATGGTGTGGAAATCGAAGGTTCCTCTTAGAGTAGCGTTCTTTTCTTGGACTGCTGTCTTAGGTAAGATCTTAACTACAGATAATCTTTGGAATAGGCATATTGCAGTGATAGAGTGGTGTTTTATGTGTAAAAGGTGAGAGGAATCAATGGATCGCCTTCTCCTTCATTGTCCTATAGCTTATGAGTTGTGGTCCATGGTTTTTTTTGCTTGTTTGGTATTCATTGGGATATGCCATATAAAGTTAGTGAGTTGCTAGCTTCTTGGCAAGACAAGTTTGATAGGCATCAAAATATAGATTTATGGAGGTCTGTACTGCATTGCTTGTTTTGGTGCTTATGGTGGGAGCGGAATGCTAGATGCTTTGAGGATTGTGAACGGTCTATTCTTGACATTAAATCTTTCTTTTTCCGTACTCTCCTTGACTGGAGTATAATTTTGCCTTTTTATACTTGTTTTTCTCTCTCCAATCTTATAGATTGTTGTAATCTAGGCTCTTGATTTGTGCCACTAGTACACTTCCAATGTACTTGGTTGGTTTTTTAAATAAAATTTCGTACATTACTTATCAAAAAAAAAGAAAAAGAAAAGGCACTTTGTGTTCATGATGATGAACACAATGTTTAAAACAATTACAAGCAAATCAAATAGAAATTATAGCAAAATATTGGAAATCAAAAATGGAAGTACAATGCGTAAAACCCCAAACCTTAGACCAATAAAAAAAAATCCGGATTAGCAAGGACTACAAATGATCTATAGAGCTCACAGCAACCTCAAAAGTGGGGCTGTTACGCTCCCATCTAACTAACCACATCAAACATGCTAGTACCAAATTCGAAACATTTGAGGAATGCCCGACCAATTCTGCCACCTAAGCAGAAAAGATGCTACCTTTTCTTGCATCACCCACTGAATCCCCAAACATCAGGAAAATTTCACTCCACAACGCATGAGAAAACTCGCAATGAAGCAAAAGATGCTCCACAATTTCCCCACAGCATCGACTGTCGACACATGCTGCACCAATTAACCAGGGGAAGTCCCCTCTTAACAAGGTTATCAATTGTAAGCATATAGAGCTGCTGCCCATAAAAAAGAACAACACCTTTTTTGGGCCCTTTACACTCCAAATTCTCTTCCATGGGAAAGAAGCAGTAAGGCAGCCAAAAATATAGTTATAATAGGAACGTAAATAAAAATAACCACTACTAGTCAAACTCCAAATCAACCTATCATCTTCTTCCCCCCTAGGAAACTTAAAATAAAGAAGCTGAAAAAGGGAAAACACATCCTCCAATTCCCAATAGTGAAAAGCTCTATAAAACTATAAACTCTAGCTACTACCAAGGATGCACCTGCATGGACATGGGTACGCAATACAGCAACATGGCAATTTTAAAAAAATTAGGATACGGGTGTGGCAAGGATATGTTTATAATTAATTAATTAATTATATATATGCATATAATTTCAAAGTTTACAAAATTAGTTTTATAACAAAAATATTATTTGTTTTTAAATAATTATTAAAAAATCTATTGTAAGTATATTAAAGCCTAGCCAATATATATATACATATATCTATTGTCTACCTAAATAATGAAAAAAGAATAATAAAAAGTTAAAACTCATAAAATAAAATTTTAAAAAGAAGTTGGACTAACCTAAGCACACGCGTACAAAATAAAAGGGAAAAAGGGGGAAATCATTAACCTATGCACACACAGACAAAACAAAAGGGCAAAAGGGGAAATCACCAAATGAAGAAGATTTGGGTTAGTTAGGTTGCGTTTGGCATAGCACTTTTTGGTACTATTCATGGGTCCCACTATACTATTTCAGCTACCTTTTAACTTTATCTACAATACTTTCAACAAAAAGTTTTTATTTTCAGCTAAATAAGCTGTTTCCAAATGGACTCTTAGTATTTTTTTTTTTTTTTTTTTTTTTGCATGAGGTGTGTCCCAGCAGTGTCTTTGCCATGTCCTGGAAGTGTCAGGTTGTGTCCGATTTAAAAATAATAATAAAATAATAATAAATAAAAAAAGGGAAGGACGCATGCAGCTGTGTCCCAAGTGTACGCCGTGTCCCGTACGCATACAACACGAGCACAGCAAGCAAATTGCTATGACCGTGCTTTCTAGGCTACTACTCTCCCTGTCTGGAGAAGAAATCAGCACATCACAAATCAAAGCCTCCATAGAAACAGAGCACACAAACAGATCAGGGTAAAGATCCTTTGGAGGAAGTGCCCACTCCCCAAGGATCGTACCAAAACCAAATATGATTTGCCATCTCCCACCTCATAAACCACAGGTGTGAAGAAGCCTTCCCCACCTGCTTTAATACTCCTCCACAACCCACAACCATCAGTCTCTATATCAACTCTAGTACACCAACCCCCTCTATCTTAACCATATTTGGATGCAATTACCCGACACAACAAATGGTTGACTTCATTCGCGACGCACCATAACCATTTTCCAAGTAACGCTTTATTAAAAACCCCAATCCTCTGAATCCCCAAACTCAATAGGAGAGAAAATCTTGCTCCAAGCCACTAACGGGTGTTTGAATTCTTCCTCTTACGCCCCCCATAAGAAATCCCTCTAAATCCTCTCTATTCTATCAGCCACAAATTTAGGAACAGTGAACAAGGATAGAAAATAGGTCAGAAAGCTCGAAAAAGTACTTTTAACAAAGTCAGTCTATGACCCTTCAACAAATATAAATGTTTCCAACCAGGAAGTTTCCTCTCCATTTTCTCTAAAATAGGATTCCTAATGAGTAGTTCACTGAAGCTTCTTGAAGCTCCCTCTCCACTCATAGGGATGTCAAGGCTAAAAAGCAACAACTAGTGGTTGTGGGATGTCTTGCCTTCAGGCTGCCTCCTAGATCCTTTCTCAATTCTAGGGTGGTATATCACTGTCTGTTCCATTTTTACAGTTAAACTTCATTTATTAGAATAAAAGGTTCAAAAAACGATTCAATGAATGGTTCAAACATAAACTATCCTTACACTTTAAGTGGCTTAAAAAAATAGTTCCATAACGGGACAACAGAAGGTCAAGAGGCTGTTCAAATATTATTTATTTAAGAGTTTTGATAAGGGTTTTGGATCTATGTTAGATGAGAGAATAGGTAGATGTAGAATAAAGATTGATGAAAACAATTAAAGCTTTGACTACAATTTTCCTTGTGCATTTTTACTTTCAAAATCAGCAATACACACATAATGAAGGTAATGATAATACCAATCATATAAATTGACAAGAAATAAGGACATTAATTTCAATTTCGTCTGTTCAGAGGAATTAGGAAATTGTAATTGGAAATTGTAATTGGATAACTAAGAGTAGTTAGAAAGGCACAATTGCACAAGAATCTCCAATCTCAATACGCACAAGAATTTGGATGAGAGTTTCTCAAAATAACAACAACTGAGCGCTTCCCACTTCAGGATAAGTTACTTTGAACTACAAGTGTATGAACTTGTGTTCCACACCCCACCCCCACCATTAAAACACTGGAAAGCAACTCATAAAAGATCTCAAATGGCATCTCCTTCCCCTAAGGGTTGAGAGTGGAATCACAAATTCAATCCCATGTGTGTGCATGAGTTGTGTTCACCTACAAGTTCATTTATGGAAAAGCAGAAAAGCCTCTTCTTGAGTTAGTAATATTTTTCAAGATCATTTCCCTCAATAAAAAAACCACAACCTATCATTGTAATTTGAAAAACTGTAGACTGGAAAATCTACGCAATCATGTGAGATTCTTCCTGTGCCCCAATATGACCCTATTGTCCTTTCTCTTGCAACTTACCAAGGACAGTATAGAAGATTCCAAAGAACTTATTGTTCCTACATACAGCACTTTTAAAAAACATTGAATTAACATACTATATATTTTCCAGCCCACAGCCAGACTTTTTGGGTTATCTACTTTCTACTGGCATGCACTGTTCACACATCCCTCTAGTAGAAGATGAAAGAAAGAAGTTCCGAGCAGAAGAGATGCAACACAAAGTGGAAAAATATTATCAAAAAGTCAAAACCAGACGACCGTATAAAATTCCATTGCCCCATGCTTTTTAGGGTGTCATTCTATCCTGAAACCCTTTTTTTTTTTTTTTTAATGAGAGGAGGCTATTTTGCTTAGGGCCATGTTCAGTGACACAAGAGCCTTCCATTTCTTCCTATTAACCAACAAAATTTCAAAAAACATTCGACAATGTACGATAAAAGAAAATAACTATGAAAGCATGCTAAAGATAGTGGTGCCATTAATACCTGTAGTTATTCAGTTCCTCAAACAGTTTAATGCATTGCTCTTTACCAAGAAATCCAAGATTCTGTTAAAGCACAAAAAAGGGGCCAAAAAATAAATAAATATGTATGTCAACAATAACAAATGCAACTATATTTAAATGTAAAAGAAACTAACCAAAATCAATATGATAAAAAATAAATAAATAAAAGAAGTCATGATGCCATAAAACAAGGATGACAGCACAAGGACTGCATTTTGAAAAATAAAAACGGGGGGTGGGTGGGGGTGTTATAATTCATTCAATATAAATATGAACTCATACATACTATAAATTCAGAGAGCACCAGCATGTTAATGTCTATTGATATGTCAATGGATTCAACAAGTGTTATCAATTGTCTTCTATACAATACACAAACTTGTTAGATAAACAATGCCATTCAATAAACTCCATGAAACCTTTTCCTGAGCTCCATCAACTACAGCCACAAACAAGGCTCAAAATAAACTCTTAATTTAAAAGTTGTAATTGAGATTGGCATGCCTCTCCTACCATTTATTTCTGGCTAGGAAACAGACTGTTGTGACACTTTCAAAATAAATATCTTTCAAACACCTTCAGCATTATCACTTCACGAAAATCAACACTTGTCAAAGAAAATAGAATATCCAGTTCCAAGGCATGAAATCTCACCAATTTTTCCTTCCTTCTGTTTTAACTAAAGTTTTCTGAACCACCATCCCAAAGTTTCATCATCAAGTGATTGGGCACTCTGTACCATTCATTTAGCTTTCATAAGCATTTAGGATCTTACATTCAACTCAACTCACCTAAAAAGACTACCATGGTAATCATCAGCTCTAACTAGAGCCACATCCTCTATCACATTCTTGGAAATCATATTTTATCACGGCCTCTTGAATCTATCCATCTCCTCTTGGGCCTTCCTCTTGCCCTTTTGATCCCTTCAATTTTGAAACTCATTCTATACCAGGGCATTCATTATTTGTCATTGCACATGACAGAAAGAGTTACCTTATCCTTAAATCTAAACGTTATACCAGTGAAGCACAGGGTGCTTTAAACTCTGCATTCCTAACCTCAAATGTTGAGGTACTTCTATAAGCACCAAGGATAACACGAGGCTATTGGGGGCTCCAATAAAATTTCTTCAAATTTATATAACGAGTACCATCTAAATAGGATTGTCTCAAAGTCAAAAACAAAGTCCAGAGATAAAAATTTTAATCAAAGACATAAGCAAGACATATCATTCAAAAGAAGCAGATCAAGAAAATTGGAAAAGCTTGTTGCCGAAGCAATGCTTAGAGGAGATTTAGCCTGTAGAGACAACCGTTCTTACATTTTTATCTATGAGATTAAAAGCTTTCTCCAGGATTCGTCTCCTTGTAGAGTCCATCACAGAAACTTGTTTTGCAAGCTACAACAAATAAGAGATGTGAACGTATGCATTTGTATCCTTTCTTGAGGAAACAAGAAGAAACTAAACATAGCTGTTTCTTGAACATTAAGTAGTAAAAAATATACCAGCAGCTGAAATGAATAGATGAACACAAATACAATAGCTATGTCTTATCGTCCATGCTTAGAGGCAGCTTAAGAAGATGAAATAAACCATACCTGATCTTTAAAGCTGTCATATACAACAGCAAGAATCAAGTTGGTGACAAAGTAAACCCCCAATAGGATGTAAAGAACAAAAAACAGACAAAACCAACGCGAAGCCCTTCAAGACAATATAAATTAATGATACATTAGATCAAGGTTTATATGTCATCAACTTCAAAATACAGAAATACCATGGAGAAGTGACATGGTTCCAACAAGTCCCCAAGAAATTACATAAATGTGGAAACAGAATAAGTAAAAGCAATAATAAAACTTCAGGAAATGCTAGGGAACCATAAGTGCTTTTAAAAGGGCAAAAGGGTGGGCAAATTACAGAAAGCCTTCTGATGTTTTGAAGAGTAACAATGGCACATTTTACCATGATAAGACACGACTTCCCTCAAAATTTTGAAACAAATTCTGATACCCTCCAGGTTGTTGACCTACACTGACCACCCCCACTGCTGACTTTTCTCATCTTAAATATGTACTAGTCATTCTACTCCTGGCCATATTTAATGAATTATGAAACCATAAATGGCAAAAAATGGAGAAACAATTTCAATGCAAGGCAAGTATACGGAATTTCCCCACTGCTGACTTTTCTCATCTTAAATATGTACTAGTCATTACTCCTGGCCATATTTAATGAATTATGAAACCATAAATGGCAAAAAATGGAGAAACAATTTCAATGCAAGGCAAGTATACGGAATTTCCCCACTACTGACTTTTCTCATCTTAAATATGTACTAGTCATTCTACTCCTGGCCATATTTAATGAATTATGAAACTATAAATGGCAAAAAATGGAGAAACAATTTCAATGCAAGGCAAGTATACGGAATTTCCCCTAAGAAGGGGGTATAATCCTAAATTTAAAAAGTCCAAAAAAGCAGAAAAAGGATACCGCATAAGGCAAACAGCCAATCAAACAAATTTTAAGTTTATACCAGGGAGGGGGAGCTTATATTGAGATAGCTAGATACTCTCAAAAGTCCAGCTATTTCCTTCCTGCTAGAAACCCTACAAACAATATGGAAATAGCTTTCCAAGGAGTAGGACTTTAAAACACCCTTTATTACATGAACAAATAAAGCTTAATGTAAAAATTAGTAAATGCAATCCATAAGGAGATTTGACCTTCAAGACGGAAATTCTATTCTCAAACCCCTAAAAAGAGAGAAGTTATTACAATTTACATAGTTTCTCTGATACCATGTAGTCGGCAATGGTTGATTGTGGGTAATACCATGAAAACCAAGATGTCAAGCTTAGGGTTAAAAATTAATAAACCCTAATACACATGTATCATTTATAGGGTTAACTCCACAATAGAAGATGACTCAATCACCCATCCAACTTAAACAATATTACTCATAACAATTTACTTATCAAAAAATAAAATATAAAATATAAAATATAAAATATATATATTACACATAACAAGTGTCATATTCTGATTTTGTTTCAGCACTCCAATATTTGGAATTCTATATTAAAAATACTATTCCCTACCAAATCACTCAATTTCGTACTAGTGGAGCAATTCTATATTAAGAATACTATTCCCTACCAAATCACTCAATTTCGTACTAGTGGAGCAACCTCAAGATGACCACTACAGTAACATTAGTAATAAAAAACCATAAACACCTACAAGATTCGAACCAGTTCAAGATTAGATAACTTTACAAGACTAAATTCTTCAAGGAAAAACTGCCAGTGGTATCCTAAAATCTAATCTTTTGCCAGCTTAATGGGTTTCTCTTATGTTGCTTTTTAGATTCTATACCATAATATTCATGTTGATGCCTAGGCACATCATTTAATTCTCAAATGATAATCACATGAAGAACACAATAAATGAAAAGATAAACAATCATATAGTACTAAGGCTGCGTAAGTTTCTTCAATTGGAAAATGCTCAACATTCAATTAGTACAACGAATGAAAATTCTTAAAGCAAATACACACATGAATTCAGATAAAAGGAAAATACATGACACAGGCAGCAACAAATTCAGGAAAATCCAAGTTCAGAGACCAAAGAAATTCAAAAAGTTGGTTTACATTCAACACACGGCCATCTTTGGAATTTCCTAGTTTGTAATTGTGTCTAAGGATCTTAGCTTATGTTTCCTTGAGGGTTATAAACTGGGTCCAGAGTTGTTGGAATGGGTTGTAACAGCACACATGATTCTTATTCTAAATCACTCCTACTTACTTGTACGCTGGAATCCAAACATCTGGATTGTTGGATGTGGTGAACAAAACAAACATCTGATACAGTGTGGTGCCATACGAAGTAAATACCGTTTTCCCTTGTTGGGTATCTTCAAACATGACATAGGCTAACCAACTCGAAAACAGAAGAAACAAAAGCCCTAAAGCCTGCAATTCAAGAAAAGCAGTCAGCAATAAGCATGAAAACTAAAAGCATTAAGCAGTATGTATTTTCACAACTAAACAATGGATTAAAATGGAACAGATGCAAATGAAAGTGAACGATCCTCCCAGAGTCACAAGCAAAAAGTAAATTTTCTTGTAAGAAATTTTATTAGAGAGAGAAGACCTTCAAGTACAGATGAAATAGACAAGATTCCACTAAAAAATTACATTGTAAGACTAACAACATCTATAAAATCTACAAAAGGAACAGAGTCCTGCCAATAGCAATTGACCACTCATACAGTAAAACTGATATAGTCAAATTTGACACCATTGAATTTATGATTATTTATCTCTACAAATTGTTTATAAACTAGAAAAAATTGAAAACTCAACAACAGTAAAGATAATGTACAACAATAAGATAGTAAAGATACCAAGACGTTTAAGTAGGTGCCAAGTATTCCAGCCAAGATGAAGATGGTCGCTCGTAATTCCCTACGAACAAAAAAGAATGAGTAAACATCAAATTAATTTAACATAACATAAGTTGTTTAGCAATTTTTTGAATATATATATATATACATACATATATATATATATATATATATATATATATTTCTTACTTATAAAAAAAACAGTTTAAAGTATAAAGTTATGCATGCACATCATGACAAGTAACATGTATAGCTATCTACAGTGATTATGCAAGTTCTGATCCCAAAAATTTGATGTCGCCAATGGTTTATAGCTGCATTTAATTAATATTCTGGCCTTCAGACCATCAAGACTTAATTTATGGCCTCTGAGTATGTATCACAGGTCTCACTTCTTTTAATCAGGGAGTTCTCTGTATTAAAGGGTTTTTTTTTTTACCCTTCACTGTCAGCTTTGAGTGCATATCTCAAACTGAAAAAGTCTTATACCTATTGGTAAGGTTCAAGTATGGAGCATGATATTGCCATAATGATTCAGGGAAAATTTTCCAGTTCATTTCACCCTAACAAGATACTTCTTAGCACTGGATTTTTTTTTTTTTCTTTTGGGTAGAGCTTTGCACTGAATTGATTATAACTGAAAACTTTATTCATTAGTACCAAAGAAACAACCTGCCTTAAAGCAAAGATACAGAACTAAAACAATCAGCAAATTCCATTTCACAGATTTTTCAGTTCAACAGAATAATGTCTTATGTTCAAAGTACAATTTCAAAACTTTTATCATCTCAGCTCTAAAGATATGATCAATAATTTCTTGTGTATTTGGATGGTTGTGTCTGCCCTTCAGGTTTCACCTAGCAGTCTTTTATTGATTATCACCTCACATGCATATATGTCCTAAGCAAAGACGGTCTTCAAATAAAACAGCTTTATACAATTCCAAATCTTGCTCCATATAGGAATAACACTTACTCCATAGTTCATTTTTCATTTAACTGCTCTTAGGTCTTCTTGATTATAACTCCATTCACGTGAAGACTAGCGATGAATTTTTTTTTCTTAATAAGTGATAAAAATCTTAGTAGAAATGGTAGAACAAGTACAAAATGGGGAAAACATTAAATCCTCCTAAACAAATTACAACCAAAAAATTAAAAAAGAGAGAATCACAATGGTATATGCCTATGATCAGCATCCAGCCATTCAAGGATAATACAAAATGAATTTTAAAGGTGTTCCATTAAACTTGGAATCATGAAATGTACTGTTATTTCTCTCCCACCAAATTGTCCACATAAGACAAAGTGAAACTACCACCCAAACCCCACTTCTCAAATGGCAAAGAGATCTCCCTTTCCAGCCCACAAACATCTATATTCATTGGGACCACCCATTGCATCTCGAATAGAGATAAAGCTAATGATCATTACCAATGTCCCACAAGAGATAAAGCTAATGACCACTATCTCATGGTGAGCAACCTACCCATCAATATTGCAATCAATACCGTCCACCAAGGCATGGAGAGAGAGTGAGATACATATCTTTGGACACATGACCAACTGGAAGCTTGTCAAATGATAACATTCCCAATAATGGTCTCATGCTCACCCACCTTCAAAGAAACCACCAGAAAAGAGACACCACCATAAAATTCCTCAATCCTAGCTACAGGAGAGAGAATCAATGCAGAGGGAGGTTTTTTTTAATGATAAGTAATTAAGATTTATTAGTATAATAAAATAAAATAAAAGAGACACCCAGTACACAGGAAGTATACAGGGGTAAATAAATCAAGAACAGAAATTACATGAATCAAGTAAATCAAGAAAATAAGATAAGGATTTGTTTCCCAAAGCTAACAACTAGTCCAAAGGTGCCACATCAAACAATGGGGAATGACCATCCATATATGTTCATTTCGATGACAACCAAACCGATCTTGCCAGGAAGCTAGGAGCTCAACAACAGACTTTGGCATAACACAAATTATTCTAGATAAGCCCAAAACCATAGATCACAGATCCTTAGCCACCGGACAATGAAGAAAGAGATGGTCAACAGATTCACCATTCACCTTGAAGAGGGAGATGTTAGAGGAAGAGAGACATCGAAAGACATTTGAGGTCCGTTAGCAACTAGGTGAGGAGGAGCTAAGTTAGCTATTTAATTGATTTGGCAACATTTGATTAAGCCAACTGGACTATATTGGAAGAATTGCACTATGGTAAAATGCAGGATATATGATCCCTGGACAGGGGATGTATATTATTAAAGATTGACATGATTATTAATTTTGGGAAGTCTTTGTCAAGGAAATTAGAGTCTTAGCATACTACAATATTTCTTGGGAAAGTTCTAGAAGGTTCCTATCTGTTTCTAGGGCTTCTAAAGCCTACTAATAGTTCCAGTATAAGTATAACACAGAATCAGCCTTAATGATAATTAAATGCTGAATGGCATTTTGAAAGAGCTTTTCTCCTCCCATCTCTCTCTCCCTCCTCTTCTCTCATATATCATAAGTAGAAGAGTCACATTGTGCTGTCACCTCATCTTCATTCTTTTCTTTTTTATTGTCCTCATTCTCTTTCTTTTCTTACCATTTAAAAAGGACTAGCTTGATTTCTTGCTTTAGAGGACCCTACTGCAATTTTTTCATTTCAAAGCATAACGTTTTAAATGTACCTCGGGAAGTATAAGTTCATAAGACTTAACCTCTGCAAAATCAGTGTACGAGTCCATGTTTCCTTACGTCTAAATTCTAGGCATGCACACACACACAAAGATATGGGTAATTAAAAAAAAAGGGGTTTTATCACACAGTACCTAAAGTTCAGCATGAAAAACACAACTCTGATATATGGTGCAATTCTAAAAGGAAGATAATCAAAGCCCACTGGAGACAAATACAGAGCATAAACCAGTATATCAGCAACCCAAATTAAGAGCAAAGCCACCTGAAAAAAACAAAAATGGAAACTTCACAATCAAACTAAAGGAACAGAATATCACAACATTGAACTTTCAACAGATAAATCAGATATACATCAGCATCAGACTTTTTTCTTCTCTGGCCTACATATAAAAGGGTCAACATATGAATTGCATTAAAAACTGCAAGATCATATGATCTCAAAGATACACTGTTTCTTATCCTGGTCCAATCATTGTGGATGCTGTTGATGTTTTTGTTGCTGCTACTACTCAAAACTAATCCAAAAATTAATGGAAAGAAAATTTAGAAATTAAGAGGCTACATTTTACTTTCTATCAAGGATATTTCATTGCTTAAGACTTCTTTTCATTATCAACAAAATATGCATTTCGATCTATTCACAGCTTAAATCATAGACCATTGTTTTGGGCCTTCATCCAAATCATAGAAAAACAATATATAATTTTTTTTATATATCGAAGACAATTTCAGGCTGTCTTCCATGGTCAATACTTTAACCTTGATCAAACCAACTCCTGCTAGGAACTCTTTCTATTAGATCCACTTGCTAACCTTTTTTTTTTTTCAAACTGCATTTAATATGCATTTATCATCAAGTAACTATTATATGAAGAAATCAGATTTTTTTTAGTAAGCAAAGATTTTACTGAAACAGGGCACACCTAGTACACCGGGACTGGAAATATACAAAAGAAATGCAAACAAAGTTATGATAAAAGTGCATAAGGTGCAAAATGGTCACTCAAGAAGCAACATGTGCACTTAAAAATGCAACCAAAATAAGAATATGAACATGGATGATAGAGAATACAAGTAAGGATGAGGTTAAGTCATCTCAATAATAAGAACATATTCAATGAACCAAAATGCAACAACATCTAGAAGCATTTCAATACAAACTAAAGGTTAAAGAAGATCAGAATGACAACCAAAGAGAAAATCCACTGAAGCAGCATGAAAAGATAAGTGATTAATAATACGACTAAGAGAGAATCAGCTAAATAACTAAAGAGGTCAATCTCACAAAAGATTTACTTTCTTTGGTGAACTTATCAGTTATTTGAGTCACAAATTTAAATACCTAGTACAAGATATATACAGAAGGTTCTGATTATCAAAAAATGCTTCTTGGTAAAAATTCAAAACCAGGAAATCACTTTCTTTCACTTTTTGGTAAGTCTGAAAAATAACTACACGAGAAAGAATCAGGAAGTACCTTTAATCGATTAAGAAGACTTTTCCAATAAAGACAATACCCTTCATATGAAACTGGAAAGAAGGTATGTATCACAAGTATGAATAGAGATATGCCCTGCATAAGAAAGCAGAAACTAATGAAACTTGCAAAAGATTGTCTCTATAATACATCAAACCAAGGAAACTAGTGGTACAAAAAAACTAAGCTGAGATGCTCAAATAAACCTTAGGGAACTAGCAACATGCCCAAAATTAAACATTCTGTAGTTCGAGTACAAGATTTATGTACCACCTCAACACCATGTATCATTTCTAAGACTAACCAGACTATAAATAACATAAATCATTGACATGCTATGTATTCAATCAACACCTTCTAACACTAGACCTAATATGATCGAATAACCAAAAAAGGCCCCCTAGAAAACATCATTAACAGGTTATCAGTATTTGATAATGATCACCTACCCACAATCCAACATCCATTAACAAAGATACAACAAATGGCCATGCTCTTTATTTATTTTTTCTTTTCTGTGCTTAACCAAACTACATACCCTTCTCATAACTGGTCAAACCTGAGACTTCTGATCAAAGAAGACAAACTGAGGATTTTGTTCCTTTAAGAAAGATTTTTAAATAGGTCTTACTTACTGCCATTATCAAAGAAACTTTCAACAATTCATCATAATCTTTTTCAAAAGATCAAAATTTCACTTGTAATTTTCTTATCAAGTCCAATGACCATCGACTCAAATGGAACTTCCTTCTCTTAGAAGTTTGGCTGGAGAGTTGTGGCTGAATGGTGATGTCATGGATTCAAAACCTACAGAGCGTATTTAACTCACCAATCAAAAAATAAATCTTATCAAAAAATGAAATTTTAGTTGCAATGCTTTCTGGAACACGAACAAACTATAAATTCATATTAAACATTGAAGTTTCTTATCCAAATAGTAGCTATGTAGGACAAGATACTTAAAATTGCATCAGTTACAAATATCCAACACAATTTGCATCACTTATAAATATCCAGCAATTCCTCAAAATCTTTTTTTTACTTTTAAATAATGAATTTTATTGAGATCAAACTGATAGAGTCACCCAAGTATACACGTGTATAAAACTGGGGGCCATACAATCAAGCATGCAAATTACAAAGATCTATCAAATCACAAATCAAACATAGAGAATAACTACACACTACTAACATCCAATCCAACAAAGTTTTAAAGAAAAATTATTTAAGATTCGGCAAAGTTCTCTCAAAATCCTCAAAGCTCTGGTTATTCTTGTCCCTCCAAAGGCACCACATCAAACAATGGGGGGTAGCCATCCAAATATAACCATTTTTATGACAACCAAAATATAACCAATTAAATATCTTAATCTCATTCCAATCACAAATAAAAGGGTGCACTTGAAGTGAAGGATTTTAGGCCTACTAATTTGGAGAGTAGTATTTATAAAATTCTAGTCAAAGTTTGGGCAAACAGATTTAAGGGAGTGGGAGTAATGGGAGATATGGTGTCTAACACTCAAAATGCATGTATTCAAGGAAGATAAATACTTTACAATATCCTCTCCTTTTTTTTAATTCGACAGTTACAACAAGGGAGGGAGGATTTGAATCCTGGATATCTCCATTGGAAATACTTGACACTACCCTGATAGCAAATGAATGTTTAAATAGTCATTTGAAATCTGACAATCTGTGGGTTTTGTGCAAATTGATCTGAAAAAGAATTATGACCATGTCAATTGGGATTTTCTGATTTATTTGTTACAAAGATGTGGCTTTGGGGGAAAAAAGAGGAAGTGTATAGCATTTTGTATTTCCACATTCAAATTTCTTATCCTGATGAATGGAATCCCTAGTGGTTTTTCAATAGCAATGGTGGCTTATGTCAAGGAGATCCCCTTTCCTATTATTGTTTGTGGTGGATGTTAGCAAAAGCTGTGTCAAGGGGATGTTTGAATGGCTTTACTATTAATAATATGAGACATAAATGGTGATATCCCATCACCTTTTCATTAACGATACACTTATCTTCTGCAATGTAAACTCAATCCAACTTTGCTATTTAAGATGCGTCCTCATTTGCTTCAAGGCGGTTTCAGGCTTAAGGATCAATTTAAGTAAATCTGAAAATGTGCCAATTGGAGAGGTAATGAATGTCAAGGAATTGGCAATTAATTTCGGATTACATGTCTCATCCATTCTGATGAAATATTTTTGCCTTTGGGATCTCACTTCAATGCACATATGTGATTTCATTATAGATAAAATGCACAAGAGATTGACTAGCCAGAAGAAATTGTACTTATCAAAAGGGGAATCTAGTATTTTTCTAGATTTTCTGGAATGGGCTGTACTACGGGCCCATTTGTCTAATTATATGTTGAGTCTTTTTCTATTTGATTTAGAAGTACTTAATTACTTTGCTTTGTTATTAGGATTCTTGGTCCTTCTAGAAAAGAGGTTATTAGTACTTCGTACTCCTTTCTATTATTGGGTTTGTTAATAGCCTTCTATGTACTATGTAGTCAATAAATTTAGATAAAGGATTGACTTTAATAAAATTCCAGCAGCTAATTTTTTTTAAGCCTTGAGGGTGTGATTTCTTAGGAAACTTAGGTGTGGTTGCTTAGGCTTTATCTATTTTTGTTTCATGTTCCATTCACTATTTTGACACCAAAAAGCCTTCAAATTCATTCAAGATCCAATATTTGTATTACTTAACCTTACCTACACCTTTAAACATCAAACCCTATTCAAGAACCTTTCAAAATATCATTAATAATCCTAATTTGGTGCAAAAAATTTTAAGATCCTACATCATCAAGAAACTCCAATCATTTCAAATATATAAGGTAACCACTTGGCACAAAGATAGCAAACAGATGCTGAACAGAAGTGGCTTTGTCCTATAAACTAGATTCCTAAATAGTTTTCAAACAATTACATTTTAAATAATTATTATTAATTTTTTTTTTTTTTTTTTGCAAATTTTGCCATGCCAATCATGTTCAACCAACTCCAATGGTATTCAAAAGAATAATACAATAGCAGCATATGTCATAAACAGTCTAGAGGTCATAATTCTTCTAAATATCTAACTCTTACCTCATAAATAAGAGACTCCTCACCAGTTAAGTAGGGCAACTGCCCAAGAAAGTAGTAATCCCTATCATTGCAAGAATCTGTAGAATAGTTGGTACACCACAAAGGCTTCTGCACAGAGTTTAGAAAGTTCAGAATAAATAAATACCTTGACAGGACTACCATGGTTACCAAAATTAAAGGGAAAAAAAAAAACCCCAACCTCTAAGAAATTTAGGATTATTATTGCAAAATAATTGAGGGACCAAATGAAATCAAATTGAATAAAAACGAAGTAGGATTTTGCAGCAGTCTGGAAGTTTGATTGATCAAGAATTTGCTCGGGTAAACCAATACCATCTTCAGCCTGGAGAAAGCATTTTCAGCCAATAACCAATAAAAAGTAATCATTTGTTGGAAAATTTTGAGAATAAGAATATTAAAGAAGTAATGACTGAAAATCTCAAATAATGTTATATGGTTGTTCAGAGAGAGATATGGTAGACAAGGCAAAAAATTTCTATTTGTTTCTTTCTCGGTTACACAATTTGTAAGTCTTCCAAATATCACAAAATCCAATGTAAAACAAAGGACACCTTATGAGGATAAAAAAAATATAAATTAAAAAAGAGATGCACATCAATGAACTTCTTCTTTGGTTAGTTACACACGTTAACAGAATTATTAAAAAGAAACTTCAGAAATATATCCCTGATTTCATCATGTACTTTAAAGGCTTTCAACAAAATCGCAAAAGATTGCAATCATAAAATGGAAGGACAATATTTGAGAAAGTAAAAAAAAATAAAAATAAAAACATATATTACCAATGTATAGTAAATGTCAAACAAATTAATGTGCCACCCCTTCTATGATTCTATCATCACACATTACAAGATATTAATTTTTTTAAAAATCAATTTGAATTCTTGTATGACTCTTCTTTTTCATTTTCTTTTATGGTAAAAGCTCAAATTAACTTGTCTTCATGGAAACCTACTTTGAAATTCTAAAGACAAGCCCATTTGAAATAGACTTCAAAAATCAGTATTAACAAGAAGCATAATGCTATTTATGTCTTATTGGCAAATGCAACCAAGTGTTTGAATGCAATTGAGAAACCTAATGTACAAGACTATATCCAAGTTTTATCCCACTACATATATTATCAAACACAAACCCATTTGAAAATTCACATCAACATCACCAAATCACATCTAAATCCTCCAAAATTCCACATCCAAAACAAATAAAATAAGCCTAAACAACTATAACTACAATCATTCATTACATTGTTACATAATTACCAAACGCAAAACCCATTATTAAATTCACCATTAAGGATACGTTTGGTTGGGGTGAAAACAGAGACAATGAAAAATAGGGAGAGGAAAATAAAGTAGAAAATGGCATTTTCTACTATTTGGTTGAAAAGGGGAAAGAGAGAAAAAAGTGGTAGGACCCACAAGTTTTCTCTCCCCTCTCTTCAAAATACAATCTCCAAATTTGAGATAAAATTGGAGTAAAAAGTAAAAAAAATATTTGAACAAAACTACCTCACCTCTTTTTTACGTTTCTGAGTCTTTTTTTTTTTTTTTTTTTCTCCCTTTGACTATCCCTTTGTAACGTTGGCTTTTTTTTTTTTTTTTTTTTTCTTTCTTCTTTCTTTGGTTTTGTCAGGTGTGGGATCTTCTTCTTTTCCTTTTTTTTTTTTCTTAATTTTTACTTTTATTTTAAAAATATATATTTTTAAAGAATTTCTTATGGTATTTTTTGAAATATCCACTCCATTTATACACAATTTAAAATATATATATAATATATTTTATTTTATTTTATTTAAGAGAAACGTGATAATAAATTTATATAAACTATATTTTCAATTAAGCCAAAAAATATTTTATCACTTCACTTTTTTACCTCTTAACCAAACATAAATTAAAAAAAAAACTAAAAACTTCTCTACCCGTCCTCCAGCCAAACGGACCCTAAAACACACCTACATTCACCAAAACTCTAATAACACACCCCAAAAAATAAACACTTTCTTAAAAAGGGAAAGATGATGAATTATTGGATACATTAAAAAAGTGAAAAAAGTGAAACAGAGAATGAAACGAACCAGATCAACGAGAGCAGCAGCCTTTTCAAAATCCGAGCCGTAAGCAATGGCCTCAGAACGATTATGGTGCTCTCTCTTGCGACCAGCCGCACTAGCTCTACTGTTTTCTCCGCTTAGCAGAGGCTTCTCCATCTATAAGAGACAAACGAAAACTGAAACCAAAATGACAACTGGTTTCAATTCAAAACAACAAAAGCGAAGAAACCGGAAAGAGACAGAGAGAGAGGTGGTGAAGATAATAAAGGTTTTGATCCGAGACGTAGTGAGAAAGTTATGAAATGGATCTTCGTTACTATTAAAAATAAAAGATGTCAAATGTGTGAACTTTCAACTTTGGCTTCTGTGTCGGGTTACGTTGACTCGTTGAGTCGTGTTCCCACGAGCTACCCCTCATTACTCTCTTTGAATGGCAATGTTTATTGAGCTCAAATTGTGATATGAAGAAGCCACGATTTTGCTGCAAAGTGTGTGTACGGTTGTCTGTAAAAACAATGGGCACTAATATTTAGTACTGTTTGTTTGGTGTATTTAAAGCACAGTTTTCAGTTGTTTTTTGAAATATACGTGAGTGAATATACGTGAAAATACATGTAATATTAAATCTGTTTGGATACAATTTATTTTTGTTAAAATTAAAAACTGAAAATAAGATTGTAAAATAATTTTTAAATGTGTGAATAATATTATGAGATCCATGAATAGTGTATAAATAGTATTTTTTGTCCCCTACACAGTAAATTCATGTGATGTTACTGTTCACGCGCTGGAAAAAAAATGTCTGAAAACGTAAACATGGGTTTGGAAACGCGGATCCAAACCCACATATCATTTAAAAACTGAAAATATGTGTTTAAAATTATGTACCAAATAGCCCCTTAGATTTGGTACATCATTTTAAACAAATGTTTTCAGTTTTTAAACAACATTACACATATTTTTATACACTTTTTTACCCACACATATTTCCAAAAAATACAAACAACGTTACCAAACGACTCCTTAACCTCTTGAATTACATATTTTTAACATCAGAAAGAAATGAAATTAGTTAAAAAAGTTTCTTGTGGATAACATCCGTTTAGTTTCGCTTAGTTTTTGCTAGCTTATTTGTTAAAAGTGAAACAAAAATTTTAATTCACCCTATTTTTTTTAAAAAAATAGTTTTGTTGCTTTTTTAGAAGAAATGTGAGATAAAAAGAAAAACTTTGGGAGGTGGAAGCAATTTAGGTATCTGTAAGGACCAGATTTGACTTGAATCCAAAACGGGAGCGGATCTAGGCTCACGTAGCCCAAACAATGAATTTATAGAGTGCAGGAAAGAAAGCTAGTCTGATCTTGGGCCAAGATATTGGGTTTTAGCGTAAAGAGACTAGAGTTACAGGTGTAGTTTATACAAAGAGTCTCCTCGGACATGTCCCAGTGCAACGATTTTAGAATAATTTCTCCGTCCTTTTCCTTTTTTCTTTCTTCGTCTTATATACTATGGCTTCTTTACCTTTTTTCTCATCCACATGTGGGCTTGACGTTGAAAGTCCTTTTTCATCATCTTTCTTGCCCTTTCTTGAATCTTCCATTCTTAGCTGGAAGGCTGCATGTTTACTGTTCATGCATCACCTCCACATTAATGCGGCCAGAAGGTTAGCTGGGCGGCATTTAATGCGGAGGAGATAGTACCCTAAGATATTTGTTCCTGTTCACTATTATCTTCTATTTGATATTTTTCCCTTTCGTTTTGCTGTGGGGTTTGTCCGAGGTGTTATTCTAAATGACTGATAAGTTCACCATACACCTCGGATATAAGTCCCGAGGTGACTATAGTCCTCGGACACGGTTAAATCCCCACGAGCGTTCTTCACCTCTCTTCGGAGGAGAACCTTATTTCTTCATTTGTTGATTGTCCTCGGATACTCTCTCACCCTTAGACTGGACGTTAGGCCTGGCCCCTTCTCACACAGCCCGTGCATATGAGATCAGATACTGGGCCTAGCCTCTTCCAGCGTGGTTTGAGCACCGGATACAGTTGGCCCCCACAGTATCTATTTAATAAATCTATTATTAGGTTACATTATTTCTATTTTTGTTGCCTTACACTAAATTTATTTAACATAAAAACCTAAATATAATTTGACACACTATTTTATTTTTCATCATGTGTCATAAATGGTCATCTTTTTTTATACAAGATAGAAATTTTACTTTAGTCAAATTTAAATTTATATACGTGTGAAATTTCTTCTTAAAAACTTGAATTTCGACCTTTACCCTCTACACCCCCACAAGAGTTTTATATTTGTGGAATGATAATCACACGCATGGTGTTCATGAATGGTCATTTGACCACCAAAGAAATTTCTCCAAGCATACTTGTGTAACACTGCTATGTTAAATAATAATAATAATCATCATCAATGACGCAAGCATTCAAGAATTGCATGCTATGATTAGTTTACTATCAATGAAAGCAATTAAGTAATTAACCATTTCGTGAAAAAAGAAAGAGAAATAAAAGAAAAGCAATAATTAACCCAATGGATTCCTAACATTGAGCTCCCCCTTTCTTTTTATATATTGTCAGTTTTGGTTGATTCTTGTCAAAAACACTGTCTATTCTAAATTCTAATTTTATAATTTTAACGCTTAGATTATTCTTTCTTATGCTTTTTCCAAAACACTTTTCTTTTCTTTTAGTAATTTAATTCATAGATAACAAACAAAATTAGAATTTCCCAAGCGCTATTGGGATTACAGCCTCTTGCTACTTGTGTTAAAAAATAAATATATTAGAATTGACATTTTCAGTTTTAAATTTTAATATATAAGAAAGCTCATTTTAAGAAAAATAAGGATGTCCTATCCCATTCATAGCATCACTCTTTAAATATATATAATCTCATAAATTACTATAATGTTTAAAAAAAATAATAACTCCAAACTTGTTTAGAATTAAAATTTTTCCTATTATTATTATTACAGCTACAAGTGAAAGGAAAATTTTGAGTCAGAAATATCTTTATTGAAAATACTAGAAAGTGTTGAGTACAAAACTCAACTTTTTCCTTCTAAATTTATACAGTAACCAAAAAAAAAATTTATCATGTCCTTTTTATAAGAAACCCTCGAATTAAATTTTGCCCACAAATATTGTTAGATTGTTCTAAATTGATATAATAAGATAGCCCCGTGGGCCCAGCTGCTTCCTTTTCATATGGGCCTATGGCACATCGATGTCCCCCTCTATTTAAAGCACTAAGGCCCATTTGTATAAATTTGAGTTTGACAGTACAACCAACGCGGCCCTCGACCACGTATATTACGCGCCCAAAAAAGAAAAGTCAAAAAGCATTAATTATTTTCTCTCAGTTTTCAACAAATATAAAATGTTTCCAACCAGAAAGTTTCCTCTCAGTTTTCTCTATAATAGGTTTCCTGATGAGTAGTTCACTGGAGCTTGTTGAAGCTCCCTGTCCGCTTATAGGGATGTCAAGGCTAAAAAGCAACAGCTAGTGATTGTGTGATGTCTTGCCTTCAGGCTACCTCCTAGGTCCTTTCTCAATTCTAGGGTGGTATATCACTGTCTGTCCCATTTTTACAGTTGAACTTCATTTATTAGAATAAAAGGTTCCAAAAACAATTCAATAAATGGTTCAAACATAAACTATCCTTTACACTTTAAGTGGCTTAAAAAAATAGTTTCATAACGGGACAACAGAAGGTCAAGAGGCTGTTTAGATATTATTTATTTAAGAGTTTTGATAAGGGTTTTGGATCTATGTTAGATGAGAGAACAGGTGGATGTAGAATAAAGATTGAAGAAAACAATTAAAGCTTTGACTACAATTTTCCTTGTGCATTTTTACTTTCAAAATCAGCAATACACACATAATGAAGGTAATGATAATTCTCATCTTATTAGTTTACCAATGTTCCTATTATACCTCTACTTTATTTTCAAAATTATTTGAAAAGAAAACTAACTAATATTTTAAAAAATCAATTTAATTGAGGCACCTTTTTAGTTGCCTCATTAAGAATAACTCTTTTTAAAAAAACTGATAAATTTATTTAAGAATAGTTGCCTCATTAATGATAATCCTCATCTTATTAGTTTACCAATGTTCCTATTATACTTTTACTTTATTTTCAAAATTATTTGAAAAGAAAACTAACTAATATTTAAAAAAATCAATTTAATTGAGGCACCTTTTTAGTTGCCTCATTAAGAATAACTCTTTTTAAAAAAATTGATAAATTGATTTAAGAGTAGTTTTATAAACTTATACATTTTTATAAGGCAAACAAAACAATAAATAATGCTCATTTAAAAAGTTTGACTTTTCAAACAAGACAAACAAATTAGGACGGAATGAGTAAAATTTACTTGAGATTTATTTTTTATATAGGTTTTGTGTCTAGGTTAAAGATTAATAAATATTTAAATATGAGTTTTAATGCACATTTTTCAAAAAATAAAATGCACATATTAATAATTCATTGGTTTACACGCACAAATTCATTATGATTGTGTGTATTTTTTTTAACATGTGTTCAGTTTGACTTTATTTATTTTTAGAATGTATGCAAATATTATTTAATAAATCATTGAATGTATCTTAACCACTACTCTTAGGGAATTCATTAACAAAATATTTTTTATATTAAAAGACTCGCACATATGTACTAAACAAGAACAATGACATCTTGATTGAATTGTGTTACTCTATTATGATTTTTTTTAGGCTTTTTGTAAAAATTTTATGATTTTAGTGATACAATATTACCCACCATTCACATATAGGGATTGTAAATTTCTAGATATATATATATATATATATATATATTGTTATCTTTACCTTTCAGTAGAAATAGACCTATTAAGAATTCGAATTGCAAACAATTAGAAAATTAGGGTTTTGTTTGGGTGTAGTGTCATGTGTACTGGACCCAATAGGATGCTACCATGTGTCCAGAAAGTGCCATGTGGCAACATACCATCAATCCACTACACTAGACGCACTGGACCTAAACCTCTCCCCTAAAACTATAGATTAAATTACTATTATTGAAGCATCAAGATTTATTAGTTTAAGACAAAGGTCAACATTATGTAGATTCTTTTAGCTAGTTATCCTAAGATGTTTTATTGATAAATCATGAGATCTAGGAGTTGATGCCTATAGATTCTCTTAATCGTCCTACAAAATACGAATATGCAAAAAAGAAAATTTCAACAAATGGAGTTATTTCATTTCAAAAGTAGATGCTAACCTTCATATCTACCTATATTTTTTTTAAAACAATTGATGCTCCAAGCTCAGTTCTTCTTATATAGCCAAAATATCGTATAATTGGTAATATTACCGCACCAGCTAGCTACAAGCTTTATAAGGCCCTCATTATGGATTTGACTTGATATAATAAACCATTAATTATTTTTAAAACCAAAATTATATAGCTCAGTTAGTGAATAATGGATTAAGCACAACATCTTTGAATATATAACTTGTAAGAAGTTGGACCATTTTCCAAAAAGTTAGACAGCCCACTTTATAATTTGCATTAAAATAAAATAAGATTAAGATGCTGGATAGCATAATATAGGCATACAAAAAATGCTGTGGCATCCGCACATGGCATTATGTGAATTTCCTTTCCCTTTATTCTTTATAGGCTTTGTGTAGTCTACCCTCAAAAGTTGAAACAATAATCCCTTCCACTGCTAAATATACTTTCCTCACATGTACAAACAATAATACAATATAAAACTATAACAAAAACAAAATGTAGTTGCACAACTTCTTGTAATCAAACTCTGTACCCAAAAAAAAATTTGGTGGGGGGGGGGGGGGGGGTGGGGAAGGGGGGCTTTTGGAGAACATAAGCTGTGTAGGCTAACAGAAATTAAGCTGCCTGCCAAAAAGGAGAACCTGGTACCAATGGCATGAAAAAGTGTGTCTGGTGCTCACTATTTAAAGCAATTGCATGGTTCCTTCCGGGACGAGTCACTTGAAACAATTCTTTTGCTTTGCTAACCACTAACGAGTAAAGGCTACATACCCCAAAGCAAGGGCAAAACAGCTTCAGAATTTTTCTCTATAGTTCACAAAGACATAAAATGGTAACAGGTTAGCTATTGCAATGGAAAGCAAAAAATTGTCAAAAGCAGAGTTACAATGAGAAATTTGTGAAGTTCTAACTTGTAATTCACAATAGCAAATCCAATGGGAAAACAAAATGTCGCTTTTCAGTCTTATAAAGTGATCAAATCTTGGTAAAAAGATTTTGAGGTCTAGTTCAGTTACCACAAGTGGAATGAAACAAATCTATGGGTTGGGGGGCTCTTTATCGAGCTCTGCACTCAACATATGATGAAGAAGGAGATCAACCCTCTGGCTCCGTGATTTTGTACTGCACCAAGCCAAAAGAACAAGACAAGGTAGCTGTTAACGTCCAAAAATGGATGCAAATAGAGCTTTCCAAATCTTTAAACTAGTTCACCATACATACCCAACAGATCGCCGACGATCCTTTCTGCCTTGTACTTCCTAGATTGGAAAGGTAATAAAATAATTATATGATTTGAATATTTTCATAGAACTATAAGTATAAACTGGTGAGGGGATCAAAAACATTGGAGACTATGGTGACAAGAAAGAAAGACCACCACAAACAACAACCAGTTCAAAGCAAGAAAAACTCTAATTATGGTCAATAAGATTTCATTTCAAATATTGAGGGTTGGCACAGCTTAAATGTATGATGGAAAAAAAAGTATTAAAAAAAAAAAAAGGCTCCTACTAACAACAACAGATGATTAGTTTCGGAAATTAATTCTAATGGAGGTGATAAGTTCTGTGGATAACAATAATGATTTATCCATTGCTAAAAAAAAGCAAAGAAGCCATTACTCTGCCAATTTTGTTTTGCAAAAATATAGATATCAAGTAACTTTCAGAACATATATATGGCAATGCTGAGCAATGTGGGCAAACTTCCATCTTAATCATTTCTGAAGCTTGAATAGATAACCTAACATGGTCCTATTAACATCATTGAAGATTTGAGCAACATGCAAAACAACCTGACTTAGGAAATAATTGCAATTTCAATTTTAAAACTTTTGAATTGCCTGCATTATCTCTGCAGCATTGTATACAAGTGGATTAATAATCCAAATCAGTAGGAGGCAAATCAAGAGATATCTTGAGCTTGTATGCACTACAACCCATGTAACTTTTCCAAAAAACGTTCCTTTAAAATTGATTAGTCAGATAGTTAATGAAAACCTGAAAATGACAAGTTAGATGCTAAAATCAAATCATGATGCGATATTTTTTTTTCTTGAGTTGTGTCTTCATCTTAACCAATTATAGGACTTCACAACCCAGTAACATGATAATCAAACAATTTCCAAAATATATTTATAAGTAGTTACAAAATAAACCCCAGAGCTTGGTATTAGCGTCAAACTAAACTTAAAACTTTTGATTGCACTAATGTCAACCCTATAATCTTAAAAGTGTTACAATGTGCTCTTAGTAAGTCTTTGAATTTGTTAACTAAAAATAATGGAAATCCATATAAGTTGTACTTGGAATTTATCTAAGCAATAAAAATTCTACACAAGAGTTGCAGATGGTATTTTGGCACAAAACAAAATTCAGAAAACGGTTTATTTATATGTAAAACCTAATCAATAAACATAATTTAATGAAGATGCCATCATTTTGTAAGTTTGTACTGTCATTTTATCGTTCATGTGAAAGGCCAATAGCCTCCAAATAGCTCTCAAGTGCAGTTTGCTTGAATTTCCAACATCTCTAGTTAATTAAACCTCAATGAAGATCTAGATTGCAACAATTTTGAAACTAAAGGATGGATATTGATGGAATGAGAAACTCAAGAGTTAATTTGAAAATCACCCTAGAATTATAGGAGGATTTATGTAATTTTCTTAAGTGAAAGGGAAATCATATATCTGCATCATGCTCACATTTTCAAGAGATGGATCTGGCTGCATAACTTTAATTTTCTATTGTAATAATAAGTGCAGAACAGCTACCAACCTTATCCTGTTCTTCAAAATTTTCTGATGACTCAAGATCCATTTCAGCAAAGAATGCCTCCAATACAAAAGCTACAATCTGAAATTACATGAAAAACAAACTCTAAAGTTAATCTTCATTTGTTTGGGTAATTAATACACAATTGTTTTGAAAAGAGGAACACATCATGTCAACAGGACATTATAAAGCAAACCTAAAGCAATACAATTCACAAAAATTGCAACCTAAAAGAAGTAGAATAAATAAACTCTACATTACAACATGCTTCTAAAGCCCAATTCAAACTACAACTGCCTAAAAAATAATGATATCAGATTGATAACCGAGAGCTCAATATCATTAAAATGTATAATTGTTTCTTTCTCTCAAAATTACCCACATTAAGCAAAGGGGCATCTTTTCCAAGTAGAGCTTCTTCATTTACTAAACAAATAAATTTAAGATTAAGACAACAATGCCACAGCAGCAAAGGCTTCTCATATTCCAAATTCCCGATAAGAAAATCCTTAAAATGTTAAAAGTAAGTCATTCTCAACAACAGTGTCCAGAGTCACATGTAGAATCTTCAGGATGGAATCAGGGCCCCTAACTTAGCCAAACCAAAACTGTTCTTTGTTATGGGCTGACCCTTGTGAAGTTACTATGTATGAATGCTTCATACATAAAGGTAATTACTGTCACTCTCTATGTGAAATTTTAGCAAACAAAATTGTAATGACATATTTCAACTTTGGTTTTAGTCAATTACTGAAAATCTGTTTATGCAGCATCTTATTCAAGAAACGAAGTGTCTCTACCTCATAAATTGCAAAACAATCAAATGGCAGGTATTTTGCTTCTGCAACACATGGAGAAAGGGCCAATAAGCTTTAGCTCAAATGGCACCTCCTTCTCCTGTAGTGGGTTCAGACCACACTAAGTGCTTGTGTAACTTATTAATTTTAAAAAACATATAGGCAACATGGTTGGAAAAAAAATGGAGCAAAAGTTAATAAAACATACCAAATTTAAAAGCAATAACACAGTTATTAAGTAGAAGCTGACAAAGTAAGTGAGGCTCCATGCAGTTCCTGTCAATTCCTTGTAGCTCTGAAATGATGAATGGCAATTAAAAGAATGACACAAAGTGTAGGTCACAATTATAGTTCAATTTTAACTAATTGAACCGTAAAAGTAATAACACAGGATTAACGAAGAACTGCTGATAACAACTTAAATATGCCTGAACCTCTTCTATAGTCCAAATATTAGTTGTATGCACTACGTGCGGTTTACTGACATTTTAAATGAACAGATATTCTGTAGGGTGGAAAACATATGCTTTAGTGCTAAGCTAGTAACTCTACTGAACCAAAAAAGGATTCAAGCCTTGATGCTGGGACAGACACAATGACATGGGTCATACCAAGTAACTTGAACACTTTGAAGGAGAGAGAATTCATGTCAGATACAACACTTTCCCATCATGGCAAGACATGCATGAACATAAATGTGCCCAAGAATATGGTTGCATCTCTGTGACTCATAAGAACCAATTGTTTGATTGAGTTTGGGTTGTGACAGGTTCCCACAAGATCAGTTCTCTTACGTGGGAGTTTCTACAAACCATCCACTAGGAGGAGCCTAAATAAAATCCATGGGTCCCATGTGGGATCAAAATGCATGGATTGTCTAGATCCATGCAATCTTTGCGATGCATTACAGATCTAGCGGTTGTAGTTTGCAGATTTCCAATTTGTATTTCAGGTAGGTTCAGAGTAGCCAACCCATTAATAGCTCCCTCATAAAGAAACCCAAATCTTCAGTCAACATGGAGGTATAGTCAAGAAAGCCTAGCTTCTCATAATCACATTTCAAAATAAAAAAGAGAGAAAAAAAAAGGGAAAATCCCAGTAAGCATTCCATGAGGACATAAATCATAGAAGAATAGCCAAACAGACAGTATCATTCACTATGTAGAGAAAGATGATCATTCAAGATAATATAATTCAACAAAAATTACAAATAAAACAGTACTTATACCTGCATCCATGCTTGCCAGTTTCCCATGACCAGTAAATTGAAAAGTGTCACCATCCCATTCGGATAGTCATTGAAATTGAAAAGTAAATAGCTGATTTTGTTAAGAAAATTGTCTGAAGAAATTGACATCTGTTGCAATTAAATCTTTGCAGAAGCAATAAACAATTTACAAAATGATTTAATATTAATATCTAATAGAATTTTCCTATAATAGCCTTTTATTATCAATATAAAACAGAAAGATATCACAGTCATGCGATGGCTGGATAAAATGAAACCTTCGAAAATTGTTTATTAATGAATAAAGGATACTCATCATCTGAAAGATCAGTCCCGTCCAAGCTGGCATTTCCAGCATTGACAATCCCACCAAAGATCTAAAAATTAGAAGAAAAAAAATTGGAGAATGTTTTAACAGTAACATAAATGGGGAAATATTCAATATTATACATGGATATAGCTATCAGATGTCTAAAAGACATGCTGTATCAAATGATAAGGACCTATAGATTAGAATTATCAACCTTCAAAATGTGACTGATGGGACGTTTGAAACTAGGTCTAAATCAATTAGGTATAAAATTGACCCTCCGCACTATATATTAAATTTTAAATCTGTGAAGACACATAACAGAAACTTGAGCATTTCCAAACATATGCTGAAGAAAAATTGTATTAGTACAGGTTAGATATTTTCCATGTACTTCCATTTAATATAATAGGGAAGCACGGATTGGTGAGGAAAGCAGAAGAGCATCTTTATATTAGTCAATTACTTTCTTTGAAAGCAAGCAGGAGAAAAGAATTTACCTGTACACCAAGAGAGCAATAAATACATAGGACACAAAATATGGTTCCAAGGTATGGCATCAAACTTGGTATAAGGGTTATGAAAGTGGCAATGAAGGCACGGTAACGCTTCACGTACATCAGCAGCCTTATCAATCTTAACATTCTTATGAGGAGAAGGTAGCGAATCCTGTTAACATTAACAAAGGAGAAATAATTGTAGACGAGGAAGTGCTTTAAAAGCTATGATAAACCATAAAATTCCTATATCAAATTTATCAACTTAATGTTTTGTGGACATCAGAGGAAACACAGGCCTGTGATATGATCACTGGTATTTTCCTATAAGAAACTTGTAATATCATTAAGAAGTATCCTACATTGACAGCAATTTGATGAAGTCAATGGGGAGGTCATGTAAAGATCATCCAAAAAACTGTCATCATGCCTAGACTAAGAAACTTATATTCTTCAAAGATTTTCATATTATGTAAAAACTCAATAGCAGAGAGTTAGGACAAATACAATGAAGGAAAATGACGAACTCTCATGTAAAGAAGAAAAAAAAAATCCCTACCATTCGCCATTGGAAAGGAAAGTAAGTCCTTGAGGGGCCACAAAAGTCAAGGTTTCTCCGATAACTGCAGACATAAGAATCATCAATCAATAGTAATATGAATGGAATAGAGAATAACACAAACCAAAGAAGTAAATGATATTTATTCCATATAATAATCAAAAGGGCCAATTAGCAATAGCAAAAGTTGTTCCTATAGACAATTCCATTTATCAAATTTAGCAATATTGTTATGATGCCTATAAGATTGATTTGTAAAGAAATTGCAATAAATAGCACTACAAAGGGATGTTATTTTCCAATCTGATTACCTATTATCCAAGTGATCATAAAATCAAAGCGGCTTTGACCATCCCTCCAATAATTCTCAAATCCAAATGAATATATTTTTAAAGCCATTTCCAGCATATATATCCATCCTGTGGGATTAAAAGACAAAATAAGAAAAAGAAGAAAAAGCCACCTATTAATTTCAGAAACAGAAACTAAGCTTAGTCTATATAGCACACATAATTTGGAGTAATGAGACCAAACAGGTAATAAAGAGCAAGTTAATAAGTACAAAATTTCTAAAGGAGTACCAACATTGAAAACTCTCAAAGCAGAAAACAGACTTCTAGCCCAAGTCAGAACATGTATAGTAGTTACTCTTTCACTTGCCATCACTACCGAAGACTATTACCCAAGATTATCAAGTATTTCCTATTAAGTGAGCATGCATCAATAAGTCTAATAGTCAGTCTAGCAGCAATAGAGACTGCCAACACTGCCATCAATAAGTTTAGCTATTATTCAAAATGCTCCTTTGCCTGAGCATGTGAGTGTGTGTGTTGTTGATGATGTGGGAACCACAAGCAACAATTTATTTTGTTTTAGTTTTATTTCTTTTTAGACATTAATTAAAGTTTTATTTTATTTAGGCCCTAGTACTCAATTAGGTTAATTAGTATTTTTATTTAAAGCTTAGTGTATTTCTATCATTCAATAAGTAGGATTTCCTATGCTAATTAGAATTAGGATCTAGTA
Source organism: Quercus wislizeni (assembly GCA_023055345.1). NCBI lineage: Eukaryota > Viridiplantae > Streptophyta > Magnoliopsida > Fagales > Fagaceae > Quercus > Quercus wislizeni. The sequence continues at coordinate 2,232,573 of JALGQJ010000027.1, forward strand.
TTCCTATATAAGCAAACTATTGTACTCCTTTCAAGGAGATGCGATTTAGATGAATGGACGTTTCTTTTGTTTTTTTGTCTAGTGCAGACTCCTAGTGGTTTTTTTTTCTCACATGGTGCTGACTCCTAGCAAGGCTAGGAGTTGATTCCTAGGTTCCTATCCTTTATTTTAATTTTATTGTTTTAAAGTTCTGGCTTGTCATGCTTCAGTGTGTTTCTCATCTAGCATTCATATGTTGCACTTTCCCTCACATGTGATCTAAAAGACCCTAAGCATAGCCTTGGTTCAAATATAATACACTTATGCTTCCGGCTTGTGCCTGAAAAGGTATCAACATTCAGGAAGGCCATCAATATTGGTTCCAAACATCAATGCTGATGGTTAGAACAGAATTGACCATGTCAACCATTGAATATCTCATCACTGACATAACTACCAAGGTCACTAACAGCCTTTTTAATATATTAATCCACTACAAGCTAATTGTAACAATGAAAATCCTTTAATGGACAATTTTAGCAGCCTACGATGAATGGTGGCTGAAAAATCTATGTTGTCTTAATTTTCTGAATCTACAGATATGCAAATGCTAGACTTGCATCAACTCAGAAGCTCACCATAAACATCTTTAGACTATAGATTGTTAATTTAGCAATAATTCACACATGTACATATGAAGATAAGTTGATCCTCAGCAAGCGCTTACCAAAGACAAACTCTACCTTTTGCCACACCTTTTGAGCAGAATTATTTTCTATATCAAGCTGCAACAAAATAAGCATTCCACATTAGCATGATTTATAAATGTCAGGAAAAAGATACATGAGCCACTTGCCAATTAATTGTTCTGGATCTAGTAATCAAGAAACCAAAAGCACAACTCTATTACAAAAACAACTCAATTAATAGTTTGGAGTGCCATTGTGTATCAAAGTGTTCAAGAAATGAATTTAAATATTTGATTCTTGGTTTTGTCAGATTTTTTGTTTTGACTTGCAAGAAGGTCAAAAAGTATCTCCATTAATGGAGCATTGATTAGAAAGACTTCCTCAGTATTTTCTGAGAACGTTAGAGGGAAATATTACTTTTCATTTAATGCCAAAAGATTCATATTACTGGGCTCCCTCTCTCTCTCTCTCTCTCAACATTGATTAGAAAGGTTTCCTCACTCCTTTTTGAGATGTTAGAGGGAAATATTACTTTCCTTTTAATGCCAAAATATCCCTATTAATGGCCTCATCTCTCACTTTAGTAAGTGTACTGGAGCCTTTCATCATCCTAAAAAATGGACATTGGTATTCTAGTTTGAAACCAACATCATTCAGGATGTTGACCTAGAATCAATTGACAAAAATGACTGGTAGAATATTTCTGACATCATATGTGCAATTAGCATTTAACTAGGTGCCTTTGTTAGTTAACATGTAAAAGCATTCCTCTTCTAAGACTCGATTGTTGTGGGGTCTGGGATTTAATCATTCAACAGTGACACATCCATAGCTGACAAAATATGGGAAAAAGAATTACCCAGCACTATAATCATGGGCAACTCAAGCTGCAAACTTGTTGCAATCTAGGCCAAAAAAGGAGTACAATTTAGAGGATGCTTCAGCTGAAAATGGCATGATCAGTACTTGACGTCATGACGCTTACAACTTGTTTATTAATTTGTAGAAACAAGTAAAGATTCACCAACTATCCTAGGAATATGGAGAATTATGAGGATGTAATACAATTTTTTCAAGAAACTTGAAAATTATTATTATTATTATTATTATTTACTTATTGTTGTCAACCTTAGTAAATTATTACACATTTACCCCTTACTATGGGTATGTTTAGTAGATTGTAATAGACACTATAATGTAATAATTATTCCTATAGTTTATCTATTCTGTAATTTTGTTATGTTTTTATTACAAAGAATGATCATTCTTTATGAATGACTATTTTTTAAAAAGAGGAATAACTTTCATCTCTAAACGGGCTGTAATAGCTTTTCCTTGGTAGATGACTAGATGTAATAATTTCTAAAATTAATACATTTACAAATATACAAACTTTCCATATACACATAACAATTACAAAAATAATAAATAAATAAAAAATAACCTCTCTCAAATTTAAAAATTATTCCTTTTTAGGAAAAATAACTAAATAACTAAGGTATTTCCTAATGTTACAACTTACAATCAAAAATATGAATGTGTTTAGTTATTTCATTACAACACCTTTTATTTCTAATAATAAAGATTATCATCATTGTTGTAACTCCATTTAGTGTGCCAAATGTGCCCTATGTAAACACTACTCATAGCAATCATCATCCTCATTATTATCTCATTATCTTTAGTATCTACGGTTATCCTGCAAGTATAAAACCCAAAAACAGAGAATAATATACATACTCAAAATAATAAATTCACAGAGACGTGTTAACACTCTATGTCCATAATAAAATTGATAGTTGCATCTGTCTCCAAAAATTGTAAATTCCTCTTTCCCATTTGGGCAGTTAAAGATCCCTGAAAGCTGCTGCCAGTTGAAAATGTTCTCAATTCCATTTGCATGGAATAATTAAAAGGGGTCCCCTCAGGTGTGGGGTAGGGGAAGGGGGCTGGGAAAGCCAATCAAGAACCAAATGACAAACACCACAGAAAAATAATTATGACCATCTGATTTCTATTTCATTTGAAACATGCAGTGATAGGAAAATAAATTATTTTTACACCACAATGATGAACTTTGACAACAAATAGCAACTAGAAATTACATCCTTATTGAGTCAATGCAAGTTTATTCAAAAGCACGAAGATCATACCACTAAAGGCATCAAACAAGAATATTAAAGCAGAACTTTAATTCATAAATATCAAATAAATCCAAGGCAATGAACCCTATATATGTTGACCAAGCCATGGTGGCAAATGTAAAGCACCAGTTCTATTAAAATAGAGGTCATACCGTTGTTTCCACAATAACAGCAAACAGATTCAGTATGAGAATGAAGGATATAATGTATCCAAATCGAGGACTCCGCACAAAGCCTTTCAACGTTTTAGAGTAGGGTGAATTGTAGATTGATGGAAAATATTCAAAGCAAGATTCCTGCAACCAAAATACATAGTATCAAAGATGCAATATAAAGCTCTATGTCACCCAAAAAGAAGCTTACTGATGTTTCAGATCTAGGGCATTTCGAACTTACACACTCTTCCTTTTGGAATTTTAGAGCAATGGCATTGCAAAGGTCAGAAAATTCATTTAGGTTTATCTACAAGTCAAAAGATGAAGTTCAGCAAACAAATCAGAAAAATACACATACAACAAATGATAGTAACCATAACATTTTTCTTCTACAATGTCCATCTCTAGTAAAAAACAGTTTAAAATACAAGGAAAAGAAAAAACAAATTTTGTTGTTCTTTCAAATTATTAGGTTGCACTACTTGTAATCCTGTAGACCAAAAATAATATGTTTACCACTTGTAATGATTTGCATTCTAGAATAGTTGATGTTGAAAGATAAACAATGTGAGAACATTGAATCTCAAGCAAAGGCAAAAACGGTCATGCAGTGATAAGCAAACGATAGACTTATGTGAATGATGAAGCAGGTTTGAGTTATCACACTATTTTCTTTACCCTTCCAGCACAACTAGAAGATCAAAATTTAATATCAGGGTGTCAAAATTTTATTTTATTGAAGCCTCTATGTTAGGAAAGAAGAAAAGCGAATGAAGCAAATAGAAAGGAAGAAACATTAGTAGATAACCAGTTTTCATGTTTTGTAGTTGGGGAAAAAAAGAATGAATAAGTTTCACCTAGCCCCACTATCCATCATCCAATTGATCCAAAATTCAGGAAGAGATCGAGGATCACAGTAGGATCCTATCTGATCTCTGTTAACACAAGACTCAGATTACCTTATTCAAACAAAGGATAATTCTTCAGAATTAAATATTCCTTTTGGATTTATTATGGGGAGGCCAAATAATGAGATGAACACAAAGGGTCTTTGCAATTACACCAATTTATTTGCATCATATATCAAAAAAATTAATACAAGGGTATAATAATAATTAAAATTCTCTTTCTTCCATATCATAATTCTCTTCTAACAATCAAGGGCAAGTTTCATCCTTCTTCCAGGCTTCCATCCCCAGTACCAGACAAGGGAAAGTGACATCTTTGTCTCTAACTTTGTCCTTACACATTTTAATCCTTATTACAAAACAGAAAAATTTAGGTCCCATCACTAATCAGTAATAAAAAAAGGCTAGAGATCAATAACATATAGCAAAGTGTTGATTCTCGATGTCTAGGGTCTAGGCAAGAATGGATAATGAAACTCTAAGGTTAGAACGTATTTAAGGATCACCTTTTTTTTTAATTATTTGGATGTCTATACACTAATAATTTGAATAAAAGAATTTGATCTGGTTACTAAGCACTAAAAATAAACAAAGTTCCTGAAAGGGGGGTGGATATGCCCCCCCAACATTTAGGTTTTTGAGCATAAGGTGCATTAATATTTAGATGCAAAATATTGTCTAGGAACCAACAGTGTAAACAACAGAATACAAAATTAAACCAAAAAAAGTAAATCTCACATTCTCTATCCCTATTAGATTATAAAATAAAAACTAGAGCAAAATATATCTCAATCCCAGAAGGAGACAATGCAGGAAAGACTACAATGGGTTATGGAAGCCGGTTCTCAAAATTGAAGTCTAGGCCATGCCTACTTCCCAAAAAGGTTATCAAAATTGAGATATCATAACAAATCTAAAACGTAAAAAATGCAATGGATTAAAGAAAACCTAGGCCTGGAAGAGCAATACTCACCGCAGTGGTAATGGTCAAGCAATCGTGTTCTAGTAGAGAGAGAGAGAGAGAGAGGCAAAGCCACAAATTAGACAGAGAATGAAAAGATAGGAGGGCGTATGTGTAAGATGAAAAAGTTATACTTTGGATAGTCAGAGAGTAATAAATGGGGTATCATTGTCACTTTTGTAAAAAAAGTTTCCTTTTTTTCTTACTTGTCCAAAAAAAAAAGAAGATAACTATCCTGGTCTTGGGAATGTGAATACCACATTTTTTCAAGTAAATGTATATTCCTATAGAAGTGGGGTTTTATGGGGATCCAAATTCCCTTGAGCTATTTGCATTCCAATAAGGAATCTTGAAAGATGACCCAAACCAAATGCCTTCCTTATATGTATTTCTAGATATGGGAGGCAAGGATGTTATCTTGCCTAAAATGGAAACAAAATCTGCTTGTAATGAAATACAAGAAGCACTCTACAACCAAAGTGTATTCTTCCTTATATTCATAAACATTACAAACTAAATATCGAAGTCTTATGTGCATTAGTAGGTGCTGTATAAATTTGCTAGCAAACATATCCATGACACCAAAAACAGAAATGATTAAATTTAGCAAAATGACTAAATGAAAGTTTTTTACACCAATGATGGATTGTTCAAACAGATGACAAAGAAAAGTTTTGAACACTAACAAAAAATAAAAATAAATATCAATAGAATTTAGTTTAGTCTAACCAAGAGCTTAAGTAAATGGACATACCTTGAAATCATGACTATCATCCAGCTCATCAAATATCAACTCAAATTCTTCTCTTGATATTTCTGGCAAAGTCCTACAAGAAAAATATATAAGACATCCTTCAAAGATTCACAAAATCAACATCACAAGTGATGTGGCACAAACCAGAACGATGCAACAACAAAAGTAAATAACTAGAAACATAAAGATAGAGAAACTATGAGTCAGCACCTAGCATGAGAAGAACTTCTAGGACTCAGCACCTAAGGTTAGTTGGATTCAGCACTTAGGGTTGGCTAGAGTCAGCACTTAGGGTTGGCTAGAGTCAGCATTAGACCAATGGGATGATTTCAACTGAAATTTTGTTCATCAAAATAATCCTGCTCAAAAAGATTCCAACACCTTGTCATATAGACTACTAAAGTCTAACTAACATAGGTAACCTTGATTGACTTATGACAAAAATACCTTAGACTAAATAAAAATACTAACAAACCTAATTTAATACTAGGGCCTAAAATAAAATTCAATTGACTCCAATAAAAAATAAAACTAAATTAAAATAAATCTTTGTTTGTGCTTCCCACATCAACAAGCTAGCAGCACGATTAATGAAACCTATGATAAATACAAGAACCTTGATTTTATACAAAAAGCTGATCTCTTGAGGAAAGAACCAATGCAACAACATTTGAAATGCACAGGTTAATAGTTTCTTTGTTAGATCATAGATCTAGTGTTGAAAAAAGGATTAAAATGATGAGTAGTTCTTTTTTAGATAAGAAATAGGAATTCTATTTATAAAGAAAAGGCACTTTGTGTTCACAATGATGAACACATAGTGTTTAAACCAATTACAAGCAAATCAAATAGAAATTATAGCAAAATATTGGAAATTAGAAATGGAAGTATAATGCGTAAAACCCCAAACCCGAGACCAATCAAACAAAATCCGGATTAGCAAGGACTACAAATGATCTATAGAGCTCACAGCATCCTCAAAAGTGGGGCTGTTACACTCCCATCAAACTAACCACATCAAACATGCTACTACCAAATTCCAAACATTTGAGGAATGCTTCCCCAACCACTTCTACCACCTAAGCAGAAAAGATGCTACCTTTTCTTGCATCACCCATTGAATCCCAAACATCAAGAAAACTTCACTCCACAATGCATGAGAAAACTCGCAATGAAGCAAAAGATGCTCCACAATTTCCCCACAGCATTGACAGTCGACACATGCAGCACCAATTGACCAGGGGGAGTCCCCTCTTAACAAGGTTATCGATTGTAAGAATCTAGAGCTGCTGCCCATAAAAAAGAACAACACCCTTTTAGGGCCCTTTACACTCCAAATGCTCTTCCATGGGAAAGAAGCAGGAAGGCAGCCAAAAATATAGTTATAATAGGAACGTACATTAAAATAACCACTACTAGTCAAATTCCAAATCAACCTATCATCTTCTTCCCCCCTAGGAAACTTAGAATAAAGAAGTTAAAAAAAGGAAAGCACATCCACCAACTCCCAATAGTGAAAAGCCCTATAAAACTATTAACTCTAGCTACTACCTAGGATGCACCTGCACAGATACAGGTACGGTGACATGGCAATTTTAAAAAAATTTGGATACGGGTGCGGCGAGGATACATGTATAATTAATTAATTAATTTAATATACATACATACATATATATATAATTTCAAAGTTTACAAAATTAGTTTTATAACAAAAATATTATTTGTTTTTAAATAATTGTTAAAAAATCTATTGTAAGTATATTAAAGCCTAGCCAATATATATACATATATCTATTGTCTACCTAAATAATGAAAAAATAATAATAATAAGTTAAAACTCATAAAAGAAAATTTTAAAAAGAAGTTGGACTAACCTAAGCACACACCTACGAAACAAAAGGCCAAAGGGGGAAATCACTAACCTATACACACACAGACAAAACAAAAGGGCAAAAGGGGAAATCACCAAATGAAAAAGATTTGGGTTAGTTAGTCTTTTTTTTGGCTTGCACGAGGTGTGAGCACACAAACAGATCAGGGTAAAGATCCTTTGGAGGAAGGTGCCCACTCCCAAAGGATCGTACCAAAACCAAATATGATTGCCATCTACCACCTCATAAACTGCAGGTTTGAAGAAGCTTTCCCCACCGGCTCTAATTCTCCTCTACAACCCACAACCATCAGTCTCTATATCAACTTTAGTACACCAACCCCCTCTGTCTTAACCATATTTGGATGCAATTACCTAACACAACAAATGGTTGACTTCATTCGCAACGCACCATAACCATTTTCCAAGTAAAGCTTTATTAAAAACCCCAATCCTCCGAATCCCCAAACTCAATAGGAGAGAAAATCTTGCTCCAAGCCACTATCGGGTGTTTGAATTCTTCCTCTTACACCCCCCCGACCCCCCCACCCCCTCCAAAAAAAAGAAATCAATCTAAATTCTCTCAATTCTATCAGCCACAAATTTAGGAACAGTGAACAAGGATAGATAATAGGTCAGAAAGCTTGAAAAAGTACTTTTTAACAAAGTCAGTCTATGACCCTTCAACAAATATAAATGTTTCCAACCAGAAAGTTTCCTCTCAGTTTTCTCTAAAATAGGTTTCCTGATGAGTAGTTCACTGGAGCTTCTTGAAGCTCCCTGTCTGCTTATAGGGATGACAAGGCTGAAAAGCAACAGCTAGTGGCTGTGGGATGTCTTGCCTTCAGGCTGCCTCCTAGATCCTTTCTCAATTCTAGGGTGGTATATCACTGTCTGTCCCATTTTTACAGTTAAAACTATCCTTACACTTTAAGTGGCTTAAAAAAATACTTCCATAATGGAACAATAGAAGGTCAACAGCCTGTTCAGATATTATTTATTTAAGAGTTTTGATAAGGGTTTTGGATCTATGTTAGATGAGAGAACAGGTAGATGTAGAATAAAGATTGAAGAAAGCAATTAAAACTTTGACTACAATTTTCCTTGTGCATTTTTACTTTCAAAATCAGCAATACACACATAATGAAGGTAATGATAATACCAATCATATAAGTTGGCAAGAAATAAGCATATTAATTTTGATTTCGTCTTTTTAGAGGAATCAGGTTGTAATTGGATAACTAAGAGTAGTTAGAAAGGCACAATTGCACAAGAATCTCCAATCTCAATACGCACAAGAATTTGGCTGAAAATTTCTCAAAATAACAACAACTGAGCGCTTCCCGCTCTTGGATAAGTTACTTTGAACTACAAGTGTATGAACTTGTGTTCCACTCCCACCCCCACCATTAAAACACTGGAAAGCAACTCATAAAAGATCTCAAATGGCATCTCCTTCCCTAAGGGTGGAAAGTGGAATCACAAATTCAATTCCATGTGTGTGCATGAGTTGTGTTCACCTACAAGTTCATTTACGGAAAATCAGAAAAGCCTCTTCTTGAGTTAGTCATATTTTTCAAGATCATTTCCCTCAATAAAAAAACCACAACCTATCATTGTAACTTGAAAAACTGCAAACAAGGACAGTATAGTAGATTCCAAAGAATTTATGGTTCCCACCTGCAGTACTTTTAAAAACATTGAATTAACATACTATATATTTTCCTGTCCACAGCCAGACATTTTGGGTTATCTACTTTCTACTGGCATGCACTGTTCACACATCCCTCTAGTAAAAGTTGAAAGAAAGAAGTTCCGAGCAGAAGAGATACAGCACAGAGTGAAAAAATATTATCAAAAAGTCAAAACCAGACATCTATATAAAATTCCATTGCCCCATGCTTTTTAGGATGTCATTGTATCCGAAACATTTTTTTATTTATTTAAGAGAGAAGGCTATTTTGCGTAGGGCCATGTTCAGTGACACAAGAGCCTTCCATTTCGTCCTATTAACCAACAGAATTTCAAAAAACATTCAACAATGTACGATAAAAGAAAATAACTACTAAAGCATGTTAAAGATATTTGTGCCATTAATACCTGTACTTATTCAGTTCCTCAAAGAGTTGAATGCATTGCTCTTTATCAAGAAATCCTTGATTCTGGTAAAGCACAAAAAAGGGGCCAAAAAATAAATAAAAATGTAATGTCAACAATAACAAATGCAACTATATTTAAATGTATAAAAAACTAACCAAAATCATTATGATAAAAAAATAAAAAAAAAGAAGTCATGATGCCATAAAACAAGGATTACAGCACAAGGGCTGTATTTTGAAAAATAAAAACGGGGGGGTTGGGTGGGGGTGTTATAACTCATTCAATCTAAATATGAACTCATACATACTATAAATTCAGAGAGCACCAACATGTTGATGTCTATTGACATGTCAATGGATTCAACAGGTGTTATCAATTGTCTTTCATACAATACACAAACTTGTTAGATAAAAGAAACCTTTTCTTGAGCTGCTCCATCAACTATAGCCACAAACAAGGCTCAAAATAATCTCTTAATTTAAAATTTGTAATTGAGATTGGCATGCCTCTCCTACCATTTATTTCTTGCTAGGAAACAGACTGTTGTGAAAATTTCGAAATAAATGTCTTTCAAACACCTTCAGCATTATCACTCATGAAAATCAACACTTGTCGAAGAAAATAGAATATCCAGTTCCAAGGCATGACATCCACCAATTTTTTCTTCCTTCTGTTTTAACTATAGTTTTCTGAAACATTATCCCAAAGTTTCATCTTCAAGTGACTGGGCACTCTGTACCATTCATTTAGCTTTCATAAGCATTTAGGATTTTACATTCAACTCAACTCACCTAAAAAGACAACCAAGGTAATCATCAGCTCCAACTAGAGCCATATCCTCTATCAGATTCTTGGAAATCATATTTTAGCATGGCCTCTTGAATCTATCCATCTCCTATTGGGCCTTCCTCTTGCCCTTTTGCTCCCTTCAATTTTGAAACTCACTCTATACTAGGGCATTCATTATTTGTCATTGCACATGGCAGAAAGAGTAACCTTATCCTTGAATCTAAATGTTATACCAATGAAACACAGGGTGCTTTGAACTTTGAACTCCTAACCTGAAATGTTGAGGTACTTCTATAAGCACCAAGGATAACACAAGAGGATATTGAGGGCTCAAATAAAATTTCTTCAAAACTTTTATATATATATATATATATACATATATATATAAGTAATAGAAATTCATTAAAAAGCACTATCCTATTACAGGGACATATACAAAAGAATGGCAGAAAAACAAGAAGAAACATAGCATTTAAAATATAAAAAATAAAAACTTGAACGACCGAAAGGTAAATCATCTAAAAAGCCCATGAATGTAGTCATGGAGAGGGTATAGGAATTGTAAGTCCACTCATATAACATTTTTAAAAAGAGAAATTTGAGATGTGGCAAGGGAAATTCCTTTCCCTCGAAAGTAAGGGGATTTCGCTCTTTCCAAATATACCCCATTAGGCAAGAAGGACCTGTCATCCAAACTTCCCCACTCATAATTATTTTCTTTTCTTTTTTTGATAAGTAATAATACTTCATTGAAAATAAAATGAAAGAGTAAAATGAACCCACGTACATAGATAGTGTACTATGGACACAACAAAAAGTCAATCAAAAAGATGCATGAAAAGTACAACTATCAAGTAAATCAGACAAAGAAGCAAAGTATAAACACTTCAAGCAATTATTCACTCAAAAAAAGTTTTGAGGAATAAAAGCTTCAAGTCAGGAATCAATCTCTCACTCCCTTCAAAAGTCTAAGCATTCCCCTCCTGCCAAATACCCACAGGAGGCAATAAGGGATCATGTTTCAAATCATTGCTTTGCTGTGCTTGCTAAACTTGCTAGGCCAACTGGCTAGGAGCTCCACAACACCTCTTGGCATGACCTATTTAATCTCAAATAGTGAAAATACCATATTCCTCATCTCTCTAGCACTAGGGCAATGTAGAAGTAAATGATCAGTAGTTTCCCCATCCCTCTTATACACATACAACACCAATCAATCACAACTATCCAATGCCTCCGCAAGTTATCAGTGGTTAAGATTTTCCCCAATGCTGCTTCCTAAAGCAAGAAACTGACCTTTGTTAGCACTTTAGGTTTCCACAGATTCTTCAATGGAAAAGACCGTTGAGCTATTGAGTGTGACACCTTATAGGATCTAATTTCAAAAAACCTCCAGTGAAAGGATTCTAGCATTAGCTTATCCACTCCACCTCATCTAAATAATCCAAAATATACCATATCCGTAAAGGATTTAGAGTAGGAAGGTTGGATAAAGTGCCCTTTATCAAAGTAAGTCAGCCCCCCTTGAAAAGGTACATCCTTTTCCAACCAAACAAACACCTCTCCATTACGCTATTCCACACAGATTTTTCTTTGAAAGTGTAACCTAAGACCCAAATATGTTATGGGAATTTAAGCTACCTTGCATCTCAAAATACTGGTCAAAGCTTCAATATCCGACACATCACCAACAAGAACCAATTTGGATTTCCCCAAATTTATCTTCAATTCAGATATAACTTGAAACTACACAAAAATTGCTTTTAAGTACCACAATTACTCTGGATGAGCCCAAAACAAGATCAAAGTATCATCTAGAAATAGAAGATGTGAGATCATTAATTGATTAGCAAAAAGGTCACCAACTGAAAACCCTGATATGTAATTGCCTCCCCCTGCTATCTCCAACAATCTACTAAGCGCCTCCATCACAATGACGAACAAAAAAGGGGATAAAGGCACTCCCTGTCTCAGCTTGTGAGCTTTGAACAAAGCCACTTGGGAGTTCATTCACAAGCATTGAAAAACAAACCAAGGAAAAATCCACTTCCTCCACCTAGAATCAAACCCACGTCCCTGAAGCATATTCAAGAGGAAATTCCAATGCAAATGATTGTAGGCTTTCTCCAAATCTAACATGCACAAAACCCCTGGTATGTGGTACCTTATGTGACTATCTGAACATTCGTTGGTAATCAATAGAGAGTCCAGAATCGGTCTCCCTCTTACAAAGGCATTTTGGGGTTCTGACACCCTTTTGTCTAGCACCATTTTCAACCTATTCAAGCAAGGATCTTATAAACCCCAGTAATCAAATTGATAGATTGGAAATCCTTAATCTCCACCCGTGATTAATTACTTTTGTTCTACATGTGCAAGGCCTGCTCACTCTTTCACTACCGTCAAGCAGTAATTCATGCAAAGAAGGGTGTTAGTGTTAATGTGTCTGAGCATCCATGAGCTCAAACTAAATTGTTGGTTTGCTTCCTGATAGCAGTTAATTGTTTTCCACAACACTCCATAAAATTATATAAATTACATATAATCCAATCCCTTGAACATTATGATTCTAGGGATGTTATTTCAAAGAAGACATAAGACAAATATTATTTTCTTTTGTATTTAAGTAAGAATATATCTCCTTCTAGTCTGGAAGCAAAAATTCCTTTTAAGATTTAAAGAGTACTATTAACTTATCAAAAAGGTATAAAGAGTACCATCTAAATAGGATTGTCTCAAAGTCAAAAATAAAGTACAGAGATGAAACTTTTAATCAAAGACATAAGCAAGACATATCATTCAAAAGAAGCAGATCAAGAAAATTGGAAAAGCTTGTTGTTGAATCATGCTTAGAGAAGATTTAGCCTGTACAAACAACTGTTCTTACATTCTTATCTATGAGATTAAAAGCTTTCTCCAGGATTCGTCTCCTTGTAGAGTCCATCACAGAAACTTGTTTTGCAAGCTACAACAAATTAGAGATGTGAACATATGCATTTGTATTCTTTCTTGAGGAAACAAGAAGAAACTAAACATAGCTGTTTCTTGAACATTAGTAGTAAAAAATATACCAACAGCTGAAATGAATAGATGAACACAGATACAATAGCTGTCTTATTGTCCATGCTTAGAGGCAGCTTAAAAAGATGAAATAAACCATACCTGATCTTTGAAGCTGTCATATACAACAGCAAGAATCAAGCTGGTGACGAAGTAAACCCCCAATAGGATGTAAAGAACAAAAAATAGACAAAACCAACGCGAAGCCCTTCAAGACAATATAAATTGATGATACATTAGATCAAAGTTCATATGTCATCAACAGAAATTTCAAGACTTCAAAATAGAGAAATACCATGGAGATGTGACATGGTTCCAACAAGTCCCAGGAAATTACATAAATTTGGAAACAGAACAAGTAAAAGCAATAATAAAACTTCCGGAAATGCTAGGGAACTATAAGTGCTTTTAATAGGACAAAAGGGTGGGCAAATTACAGAAAGCCTTCCAATGTTTTGAAGAGTAACAATGGCAAATTTTACCATAATAAGACAGGACTTCCCTCAAGGATTTGAAACAAATTCTGATACCCTCCAGGTTGTTGACCTACACTGACCACCCCTACTGCTGACTTTTCTCATTTTAAATATGTATTAATCATTCTACTCATGGCCACATTTAATGAATTATGAAACTATAAATGGCAAAAAATGGACAAACAAATTCAGTGCAAGGCAAGTATACGAAATTTCCCCTAAGAAGGTAATCATAAATTTAAAAAGTCCAAAAAAGCAGAAAAAGGATACCACATAAGGCAAACAGCCAATCAAACAAATTTTAAGTTTATACCAGGGAGGGGGAGCTTATATTGAGATAGCTAGATACTCTCAAAAGTCCGGCTATTTCCTTCCCGCTAGAAACCCTACAAACAATATGGAAATAGCTTTCCAAGGAGTAGGACTTTAAAACACCCTTTATTACATGAACAAATAAAGCTTAATGTAAAAATTAGTAAATGCAATCCATAAGGAGATTTGACCTTCAAGACAAAAATTCTATTCTCAAACCCCTAAAAAGAGAGAAGTTATTACAATTTACACAGTTTCTCTGATACCATGTGGTCGGCAATGGTTGATTGTGGGTAATACCATGAAAACCAAGATGTCAAGCGTAGGGTTAAAAATTAATAAACCCTAATACACATATATCATTTATAGGGTTAACTCCAAAAATAGAAGATGACACAATCACCCATCCAACTTAAACAATATTACTTATAACAAGTTACTTATCAAAAAATAAAAAATATATACTACACATAACAATTGTCATATTCTGATTTTGTTTCAGCACCCCAATATTTGAAATTCTATATTAAAAATACTATTCGCTACCAAATCACTCAATTTCGTACTAGTGGAGCAACCACAAGATGACCACTACAGTAACATTAGTAATAAAAAACCATAAACACCTACAAGATTCTAACCAGTTCAAGATTAGATAACTTTACAAGACTAAATTCTTCAAGGAAAAACTGCCAGTGGTATCCTAAAATCTAATCTTTTGGCAGCTTAATGGGTTTCTCTTATGTTGCTTAGATTCTATACCATAATATTCATGTTGATGTCTAGGCACATCATTTAATTCTCAAATGATAATCACATGAAGAACACAATAAATGCAAAGATAAAAAATCATGTAGTACTAAGGCTGCATAAGTTTCTTCAATTGGAAAATGCTCAACATTCAAATTAGTATAACGAATGAAAGTTCTTGAAGTAAATACATGCATGAATTCAGATAAAAGGAAAATACACAACACAGGCAGCAACAAATTCAGGAAAATCCAAGTTCAGAGACCAAAGAAATTCAGAAAGTTGGTTTACATTCAACACACGGCCATCTTTGGAATTTCCTAGTTTGTAATTGTGTCTAAGGACCTTAGCTTATGTTTCCTTGAGGGTTATAAGCTGGGTCCAGAGTTGTTGGAATAGGTTGTAACAGCAGACATGATTCTTATTCTAATGCTGTGATTCCTGTTTGGTTCAGTTTCCAGCTTAGTTCACAGGTTTTTTCCCTTTATTATTTAGGAATGACATTATTTTACGAATTGATGACAATACTAAAGATTTTATACTCTGTCAACTATTCTGGCAGCTATTGATAGCAAAAGATCCTGCAGTAATAAATCAACCAGTTGTGCCATCACGAACAGAGTGTGCCACATGGAAGACCCTTGTACAATTAGATTGGACAACAATTTTTTTTAAATGACATATCAAAGAAGGGATTAACAGATTCAAAATGATGCATTATTTTCATGCAAAGAACAGCAACAATTGGACACGTTCCAGTTCAGTAATAGCAAGCCAGAAATTGAACACTGCAAAAATATAAAAGGAAAAAAGGTATCTAAATCACTCCTACTTACTTGTACGCTGGAATCCAAACATCTGGATTGTTGGATGTGGTGAACAAAACAAACATCTGATACAGTGTGGTGCCATACGAAGTAAATACCATTTTCCCTTGTTGGGTATCTTCAAACATGACATAGGCTAACCAACTGGAAAACAGAAGAAACAAAAGCCCTAAAGCCTGCAATTCAAGAAAAGCAGTCAGCAATAAGCATGAAAACTAAAAGCATTAAGCAGTATGTATTTTCACAACTAAACAATGGATTAAAATGGAACAGATGCAAATGAAAGTGAACGATCCTCCCAGAGTCACAAGCAAAAAGTAAATTTTCTTGTAAGAAATTTTATTAGAGAGAGAAGACCTTCAAGTACAGATGAAATAGACAAGAGTCCACTAAAAAATTACATTGTAAGACTAACGACATCTATAAAATCTACAAAAGGAACAGAGTCCTGCCAATAGCAATTGACCACTCATACAGTAAAACTGATGTAGTCAAATTTGACACCATTGAATTTATGATTATTTATCTCTACAAATTGTTTATAAACTAGAAAAATTTGTAAACTCAACAACAGTAAAGATAATGTACAACAATAAGATAGTAAAGATACCAAGACGTTTAAGTAGGTGCTAAGCATTCCAGCCAGGATGTACATGGTCGCTCGTAATTCCCTACAAACAAAAAAGAATGAGAAAACATCAAACTAATTTAACATAATTTGTTTAACAGTTAAAAGTAAAGTATAAAGATATGCATGCACATCATGACATGTAACATGTATAGCTATCTACAGTGATTATGCAAGTTCTGATCCCAAAAATTTGATGTCGCTGATGGTTTGTAGCTGCATTTAATTAATATTCTGGCCTTCAGACCATCAACACTTAATTTATGGCCTCTGAGTATGTATCCCACTTCGTTTAATCAGGGAGTTCTCTGTATTAAAGGTTTTTTTTACCCTTCACTGTCAGCATTGAGTGCATATCTCAAACTGAATAAGTCTTATACCTATTGGTAAGGTTCAAGTATGAGGCATGATATTGCCATAATGATTCTGGGAAAATTTGCTGGTTCATTTCACCCTAACAAGATACTTCTTTGCACTGAATTTTTTTTTTTTGGGTAGAGCTTAACACTGAATTGATTATAAATGAAAACTTTATTCATTAGTACCAAAGAAACAAACATTTTCAGTTCAACAGAATAATGTGTTCAAAGTAAAATTTCAAAGCTTTTATCATCTCAGCTCTAAAGATATGATCAATAATTTCTTGTGTATTTGGATGGTTGTGTCTGCCCTTCAGGTTTCACCTGGCAGTCTTTTATTGATTATCACCTCACATGCATATATGTCCTAAGCAAAGACAGTCTTCAAATAAAACAGCTTATACAATTCCAAATCTTGCTCTATAAAGGAATAACCCTTACTCCATAGTTCATTTTTCATTTAACTGCTCTTAGGTCTTCTTGATTATAACTCCATTCACTTGAAGACTAGAGATGATTTTTTTTTTCCTTAATAAGTGATCAAAATCTTAGTAGAAAAGGTAGAACAAGTACAAAATGGAGAAAACGTTAAATCCTCCTCAACAAATTACAACCAAAAAATTAAAAAAGAGATAATCACAATGATATCTGCCTATGATCAGCATCCAGTCATACAAGGATAATACAAAAATGAATTATAAAGATGTTCCATTAAACTTGGAATCATGAAATGTACTGTTCTTTCTCTCCCACCAAATTGTCCTTATAAGACAAAGTGAAACTACCACCCAAACTACACTTCTCAAATGGCAAAGAGATCTCCCTTTCCAGCCCACAAACATCTATATTCATTGGGACCACCCATTGCATCTCGAATAGAGATAAAGCTAATGACCATTACCAATGTCCCACAAGAGATAAAGCTAATGACCACTATTTCAAGGTAAGCAACCTACCTATCAAAATTGCAACCAGTACTGTCCACCAAGGCGTGGAGAAAGAGTGAGATACAAATCTTCGAACACATGACCAACTGAAAGCTCTTGAATTCCAAGGACTTGTAAAATGATAACATTCCCAATAATGATCTCATGCTCACTCACCATCAAAGAAACCACCAGAAAAGAGACACCACCATAAAATTCCTCAATCCCAGCTATAGGAGAGAGAATGAATGAAGAGGGAGGTTTTTATTTTTATTTTTTTATTTTTTTATGATAAGTAATTAAGATTTATTGATATAATAAAATAAAAGAGACACCCAGTACATAGGAAGTATACAGGGGTAAACAAATCAAGAACAGAAATTACATGAATCAAGAATATAAGATAAGGATTTGTTTCCCAAAGTTGACAACAGGTCCAATAAGGTTCTAAAGAAGAATAATTAGGCCTGGCATGGATCTCTCTTTATCTTCAAAGCATCTGCTATTTCTTTCCCACCAAAGACACCACATCAAATAATGGGGAATGACCATCAATATATGTCCATTTCGATGACGACCAAACCAATCTTGCCAGGAAGCTAGGAGCTCAACAACAGACTTTGGCATAACAAAAATTACTCCAAATAAGTCCAAAATCATAGACCACAAATACTTAGCCACTAGACAAAGAAGGAAGAGATGGTCAACAGATTCACCATTCACCTTGTAGAGAGAGATGTTAGAGGGAGAGAGACATCGAAAGGCATTTGAGGTCCATTAGCTGCTAGGTGAGGTGGAGCTAAGTTAGCTATTTAATTGATTTGGCAACATTTGTGATGGCAGAATCATAACATGGTTAAAGAAAGGATATTCTCTTTGGAAGCCTAAGGCTTAGGCAAAACCCAAGAATAAGTGTCCATGGTAGTTAATTAAGTTTTTATATTTTATTTGGTTATTCTTGAGTCAAGGATATTTTAGTAATTTTACAATTGTTGGGTATGGGCCTTAGTTATAGGCCATAGGTTATATTAATGAGTGATGTATGGGCTTTGGTTTAATTTATTAGGGTTAAATAGTAGTCCTTGTACTATTAGGGATCCTAATACTACTAGTACAAGAGTCTTTATATATATAGGGTGCTCAATGTACGTAAGGACTAGAATGAGTTGATTAATAAAATTGAGTGTTTTGAGTGATAGGCACGTTGGCCTTTGTTGTTTATTTCTCTTTCTCTATTTTCTTTATTTTCTCTTCTTTCTTTCTAGGGTTACTATTCACGGGTACTGTTCACACTGCCCATATACAGCCCTAACTTCTCTTTAATTCTTCTTCTTTTCTACCCTAAACCCACACAACTAAACATAGACAAATCCCTAATTTGTCCCACATCAATTTGATTAAGCCAACTGGACTATATTGGAAGAATTGCACTATAGTAAAATGCAGGATATATGATCCCTGGACAGGGGATGTATATTATTAAGGTTTGACATGATTATTAATTTTGGGAAGTCTTTGTCAAGGAAATTAGAGTCTTAGCATACTATACTATTTCTTGGGAAAGTTCTAGAAGGTTCCTATCTGTTTCTAGGGCTTCTAAAGCCTATTAATAGTTATGGTATAAGTATAACACAGAATCAGCCTTAACAATAATTAAATGCTAAATGGCATTTGAAAGAGCTTTTCTCCTCCCATCTCTCTCTCTCCCTCCTCTTCTCTCTCTTCTCTTATATGTCATAAGTAGAAGAGTCACATTGTGCTGTCACCTCATCCTCATTCCTTTCTTTCTTATTGTCCTCGTTCTCTTCTTTTCTCACCATGAAAAAAGGACTATCTTGATTTCTTGTTTTTTTCAAAGCATAACTTTTTAAATGTACCTCAAGAAGTATAGGTTCATAAGACTTAACCTCTGCAAAATCAGTGGACGAGCCCATGTTTCCTTACATCTAAATTCTAGGCATGCACACACACACAAAGATACGGGTAATTCAAAAAAAAAAAAAGGGTTTTATCACACAGTACCTAAAGTTCAGCATGAAAAACACAACTCTGATATATGGTGCAATTCTAAAAGGAAGATATTCAAAGCCCCCTGAAGACAAATAGAGAGCATAAACCAGTATATCAGCAACCCAAATTAACAGCAAAGCCACCTGAAAAAAACAAAAATGGAAATTTCACAATCAGACTAAAGGAACAGAATATCACAACTGTGAACTTTCAACAGATAAATAAGATATACGTCAGCACCAGACTTTTTTCTTCTCTGGCCTACATATAAAAGGGTCAACAAATGAATTGCATTATAAACCGTAAGATCATATGATCTCAAAGATACGCTGTTTCTTATTCCGGTCCAATCATTGTGGACGCTGTTGATGTTTTTGTTGCTGCCACTACTCAAACTAATCCAAAAATTAATGGAAAGAAAATTTAGAAATCAAAAGGCTACATTTTACTTTCTATCAAGGATATTTCATTGCTTAAGACTTCTTTTCATTATCAACAAAATATGCATTTCGATCTATTCACAGCTTGAATCATAGACCATTGTTTTGGGCCTTCATCCAAATCATAGAAAAAACAATATATAATCTATATATATATATATATATATAAAACCGAAACTTCTGAAGCTCTCACAATTTTCCACGTCAGCACAATATTTAAAAAATTAAAATTATAATTAAAAACTCCATTTCACTCAAAAACAAAACCGGATAAAAGCCAAGCATTCTAGGTTTTCTCAAATGCAACCCACGACAACCTTCACTCTGTCAAACATTTTTTTTTTTTTTTTGCTCCTCTCTCTTCCTTTTCTCTGCTCATCTCAGCCAAACCCTACAATTCAACTCATGCAACCTTCCCTCAGTCAAACGTTTTTTTTTTTTTTTTGCTCCTCTCTCTTCCTTTTCTCTGCTCATCTCAGCCAAACCCTACAATTCAACTCATACAAATCTGATTCTCACTGCCTGGATAAGTGTAAGGAAACTTATTTGGTTTTTTTTTATAGGTAAACTTATTTGGTTTTTAGTTTATTAATTAATAATTAATTGGTTTTTAAGTATTGTCCCTCCTCAAACCCTAAACGTAAGACTTCCCTTCTCTTCCTTGCTCCATGATAGACCCTGCATTCCAACCAACACTCCCAAATCAATGCTTCTTGATTGCCCATTAGACTTGACGGGAGGCCTAGGACAAGTTTCGTGGTGCTAAAGGTGGTGTTTTTACAAATCTAAATCTACAACTAACAAACCCTAATCTTGGTATGTCCCTTTTTTCATCTAAGTTTTTCTAATACTTCTGTTTTTGCTTAATGGTTTTTCTCTGGTATTTTTTTTGTTATTATTATTATTATTATTATTATTATTATTATATATTTGTACCCGATACAATTTTACAATCTCATATCAGATGACCTCCCAAGTCCTAGACTAACATCGAAATCCCACGACAGATAAAACACTTAGATAATGTCGATGTTTGTCTTCTCTATGTGAGGTTACAATCTGGCCATGATATAGGAACAAGGGTAATCATAAACCTATTGAAGTTAGGGCAAATAGGTAGTACAATCTCATAAACCTTCTATGCGGTTTACTCTCTCTATCTACCATTTCTATCTTTTTGTTTTTACAAGACGCTAGAGTTTTTACAGACGCAGTAAATGCACAAAAAAGCTAAGAGGTAATGGATGTCAATAAAATATCTTGATTTTTTATTCTCATGTACATCTTTGTTTTGTTGGATGAATACTTTGTGTTATAAAATGTTATTTTTATATTACTTTATTTGCCTTTTTTTCCCTAAAAGCCTCGGTGAAACTTGGAAATTTCTTTTTGTCAATATTGTTGTTTTATTTTGTTGTTCCATATTTTATAAAACTTCAAATATGATAGAAATATAAATAGTGCACCTTTGTTTCATCTTTATATATATATACATATATACACACACACACATACAATTCGGTTTTTTTTTTTTTTCAAAATATGTGTATCTTTATTTCATATAATAAATATTCATTTTTAACTAATATATGTATAAACTATACTTTCATAAGATTTTATCCCGTGCATTGTGCATTGCATGGGTTAGTGACTAGTTTTTTTATATATCGAAAGCAATTTCAGGCTGTCTTACGTTGTCAATACTTTAACCTTGATCAAACCAACTCCTGCTAGGAACTCTTTCTATTAGATCCACTTGCTAAACTTTTATTTTTTTTTCAAACTGCATTTAATATGCATTTATCATCAAGTAACTACCATATGAAGAAATCAGATTTTTTTTAGTAAGTAAAGATTTTACTAAAACAGGCACACCTAGTACACCGGAACTGGAAATATACAAAAGAAATGCAAACAAAGTTATGATAAAAGTGCATAAAGGTGCAAAACGGTCACTCAGGAAGCAACATGTGCACTTAGAAAAATGCAACCAAAATAAGAATATGAACATGGATGAGAAGAATACAAGTAAGGATGAGGTTAAGTCATCTCAATATTAAGAACATATTCAATGAACCAAAATGCAACAACATCTAGAAGCATTTCAATACAAACTAAAGGTGAAAGAAGATCAGAATGACAACCAAAGAGAAAATCCACTGAAGCAGCATGAAAAGATAAGTGGTTACTAATACAACTAAAAGAGCATCAGCTAAATAACTAAAGAGGTCAATCTCATGAAAGATTTACTTTCTTTGATGAACTTATCAGTTATTTGAGTCACAAATTTAAATACCTAGTACAAGATATACACAGAAGGTTCTGATTATCAAAAAAGGCTTCTTGGTAAAAATTAAAAACCAGGAAATCAATTTCTTTCACTTTTTGGTAAGTCTGAAAAATAACTACACGAGAAAGAATTAGGAAGTACCTTTAATCGATTAAGAAGACTTTTCCAATAAAGATCATACCCTTCATATGAAATTGGAAAAAAGGTATGTATCACAAGTATGAATAGAGATATGCCCTGCATAAAAAAGCAGAAACTAATGAAACTTGCAAAAGATTGTCTCTATAATACATCAAACCAAGGAAACTAGTGGTACAAAAAAACTAAGCTGAGATGCTCAAATAAACCTTAGGGATCTAGCAACATACCCAAAATTAAACATTTTGTAGTCCGAGCACAAGATTTATGTACCACCTCAACACTATGTATCATTTCTAAGACTAACCAGACTATAAATAACATAAATCCTTGACATGCTATGTATTCAATCAACACCTTCTAACAATACACCTAATATGATCGAATAACCAAAAAAGTCCCCCTAGAAAACATCATTAATAGGTTATTAGTATTTGATAATGATCACCTACCCACAATCCAACATCCATTAACAAAGATACAACAAATGGCCATGCTCTTTATTTATTTTTTCTTTTCTGTGCTTAACCAAACTACAGACCCTTCTCATAATGGGTCAAACCTGAGACTTCTGATCAAAGAAGACAAACTGAGGATTTTGTTCCTTTAAGACAGATTTTTAAACAATTTAAACATTTCCGATTTAAATAATTATTATTAAAATTAGAGGTCATATACAATTCTTCTAAATATCTAACTCTTACCTCATAAATAAGAGACTCCCCACCAGTTAAGTAGGGCAACTGCCCAAGAAAGTAGTAATCCCTATCATTGCAAGAATCTGTAGAATAGTTGGTACACCACAAAGGTTTCTGCACAGAGTTTAGAATACCTTGACAGGACTACCATGGTTTACCAAAATTAAAGGGAAAAAAAAAAAAAAAAAAAAAACAACCTCTAAGAAATTTAGGATTATCATCGCAAAATAATTAAGGGACCAAAAGAAATCAAATTGAGTAAAAACGAAGTAGGATTTTGCAGCACTCTGGAAGTTTGATTGATCAAGAATTTGCTCGGGTAAACCAATACCATCTTCAGCCTGCAGAAAGCATTTTCAGCCAATAACCAATAAAAAGTAATCATTTGTTAGAAAATTTTGAGAATAAGAATATTAAAGAAGTAATAACTGAAAATCTCAAATAATGTTATATAGTTGTTTTTTTTTTTTTTTTTTGATAAATAACGAATGTTATATAGTTGTTCAGAGAGAGAAATGGTAGACAAGGCTAAAAATTTCTATTTGTTTCTTTCTTGGTTACACAATTTGTAAGTCTTCCAAATATCACAAAATCCAATGTAAAACAAAGGACACCTTATGAGGATAAAAATAAATAAAAATTAAAAAAGAGATGCACATCAATGAACTTCTTCTTTGGTGGTACACACGTTAAAAGAATTATTAAAAAGAAACTTCAGAAATATATCCCTGATTTCATCATGTACTTTAAAGGCCTTCAACAAAATCACGAAAGATTGCAATCATAAAATGGAAGGACAATATTTGAGAAAAAAAAAAAAACATATATTACCAATGTATAGTAAATGTCAAACGGATTAATGTGCCACCCCTTCTATGATTCTATCACCACACATTACAAGATATTAATTTTTTTCAAAATCAATTTGAATTCTCATATGACTCTTCTTTTTCACTTTCTTCTATGGTAAAAGCTCAATTTAACTTGTCTTCATGGAAACCTACTTTGAAATTCTAAAAACAAGCCCATTATGAAATAGACTTCAAAAATCAGTATTAACAAGAAGCATAATGCTATTGATGTCTTGTTGGCAAATGCAACCAAATGTTTGAATGCAATTGAGAACTTACTGTACAGCACTTAAGTTACTATATCTAATTTCTATCCCACTACATATATTATCAAACACAAACCCGTTTGAAAATTCACATCAACATCACCAAATCACATCTAAATCCTCCAAAATTCCACATCCAAAACAAATAAAATAAGCCTAAACAACTATAACTACAACCATTCATTACATAGTTGCATAATTACCAAACACAAAACCCATTATCAAATTCACCATTAAAACACAACTACATTCACCAAAACTCTAATCTTAACGCACCCCAAAAAATAAACACTTTCTTAAAAGGGAAAGAAGATGAATTATTGGATACATTAAAAAAGTGAAACAAAGAATGAAACGAACCAGATCAACGAGAGCAGCAGCCTTTTCAAAATTCGAGCCGTAAGCAATGGCCTCAGAACGATTATGGTGCTCCCTCTTGCGACCAGCCGCAGCAGTTCTACTGCTTTCTCCGCTTAGCAGAGGCTTCTCCATATATATAAGAGACAAATGAAAACTGAAACCAAAATGACAATTGGTTTCAATTCAAAACAACAAAAGCAGAGAAACCGAGACAGACAGACAGAGAGAGAGAGAGGTGGTGAAGATAATATAGGCTTTTGATCCGACACGTAGTGAGACAGTTATGAAATGAATCCACGTTACTATTTTAATAAAAGATCTCAAATGTGTGAACCTTCGACTTTGGCTTCCGTGTCGGGTTACGATGAGTCGTGTTCCCATGAGCTACCCCACATGCCTCCTTCCATGCACCCTCTCTTACTCTCTTTGAATAGCAATGTTTATTGAGCTCAAATTGTGATATGAAGCCAAGATTTTACTGCAAAGTGTGTGTATGGTTGTGTGTAACAATTAAATATACACTAATATTTAGCCTTTATTGAATTATATATTTTTAACATCAGTTTGGATGATATCGGTTTAGTATCACTTAGTTCTTGGTGGCTTATTTGTTAAAAGTGCGACAAAAATTTTAAGTAAATCTATTTTTTATCTTTAAAAATGTGAGATAAAAAGCAAAACTTTGGGATGTGGAAGCTAAGGGCCCGTTTGGTACATGTTTTTAAAAACTGAAAATTGTTATTTAAAAACATTTGTGGAAATATGTGTGGATGAAAAAGTGTGTGAAAATGTGTGAAATGTTTTTAAAAAATTAAAAATAGTTGTTTAAAAACACAAACCAAATACTCCCTAAGAATTTAGGTATCTTTTCAACAAATCTATTATTAGATTACATTATTTCTATTTTTTGTTGCCTTACACTAAATTTATTTAACATGAAATCCTAAATATAATTTGACACACTATTTATTTTTAATCATGTGATATGAATGGTCTTGTTTTTTATACAAGATAAAAATTCTACTTTAATTTAATCTAAGTTTATATGCATGTGAAACTTCCTCTTGAAAACCTGAACTTCGATTATTGCCTCCCTATACTCTGCAAAAACTTTGTATTTGTGGAATGACCATCATACACGTGAGGTTCATGAATGATCATTTGACCACCAAAGAAATTTGTTCAAGCATACTTGTATAACACTACTATGTTAAAAATAATAACAATAATAATAATCAATGATGCAAGCATTCAAGATCGTGCATGCTATGATTAGTTTACCATCAATGAAAGCAATTAGTAATAAACCATTTCATGAAAAAAGAAAAGCAATAATTAACCCAATGGATTCCTAACATTGAGGCGATCTTATTGGAGCTATCATAAAATTGACCTCATATTATCATTCTCTCTTTTGTTTTGAGAATCATACTATCATTCTTTTAAAATACGAGTGTAGCTTTTTGCTTTTTATTCTATTTTTTTCTTTTTATGCGGTAGCTTTTTGCTTTTTGGCAGGGAATGCGGAAGAAGATAGTGGATGTAGATAGCGATAAAACATGGATCAATTGATACGGAGTTGTCCCAGCCGACCTGAAAATTGGAATGTAAGTCGGCCGAAAGGAATGGATTGGGACTGTGCGCCCTCACCTGCTTTTCATGAGCTCCCCCTTTCTTTTTATTTTATATATCAGTTTTGATTGATTCTTGTCAAAAACACTATCTATTCTAGCTTCTAATTTTATAATTTTAACGCTTAGATTATTCTTTCTTATGCTTTTTCCAAAACACTTCTCTCTTTTCTTTTAGTAATTTAATTCGTAGATAACAAACACAATTAGAATTTACAAGTGTTATTGGGATTACAGCCTCTTGCTTCTTGTTAAAAAAAAAATTAGAATTAACATTTCCAGTTTTACATTTTAATATTAATATATAAGAAAGCTCGTTTTAAGAAAATTAGGGATGTCCTATCCCATTCATAGCATCACTCTTAAAAATGGATAATCTCATAAATCACTATAATGGATTAAAAAAATAATAACTCCAAACTTGTTTAAAACTAAAAATTTTCCTATTATTATTATTATTATTATTATAGCTACAAGTGGGGAAGAAAATTTTGTATCATAAATATCTCCGTTAAAAACACTATTGAAGTAGAAAACTCTCTCACTTTTTCCTGTTAAATTTGTACAGTAATAAAAAGATTATCATATCCTTTTTATTAGTAACCCTCGAATTAAATTTTGCAGCCCACAAATATTGTTAGATTGTTCTAAATGGATATAAAGATGGGCCCGAGGACACAGCTGCTTCCCTTTCATATGGCACATCGATGTTCCCTTCTATTTAAAGCACTAAGGCCCATTTGTATATAATTGAGTTTGACAGTACAACCGACGCGGCCCTCGACCACGTATATTACGCTCCCAAAAACGAAAAGTCAAAAAAGCATTAATTATTTTCTTTCTTCTTAATCATATCTACTAGACTCTAGTACTACAAATTTCAAACAAGAACAAAGAATTTTAAGAAAAAAGAGTTGCAATAGCTTGGCTTTCACTGTCTCAAACCAATGGCTTCATGCCCAGAGTCTCTCCCTCAGTAACAAATCAAACCTGCTTCCATTGAAATGGATTCCATTAAATTAAATAAATCATTTTCTTAACTTTCATTGGGATTAGTCTTGTTTCTAATCTTCTTATGTTCTTATTACATGTATAAAAAGAAAATAAAAGGTAATAAATGACAACTGTGTCACTCTTGGTAATGTTTCAATGATTCCAATTCAAAAGGAAAAAAAAAAATGTTCCATTGATTCAGTTGAGAAACGTTCCTTGTATATTCGAGTACAGGACCATGCAAGCCTACAAATACCCAGGAATTAAAAAGGTCCTCAAAACTTGGGACATCTTAGCACCAAAAGAAGGAACGAAAAATTCATTTCACCCAAACAGCTTCCCAATCTTAAGATTAAGAACATCAACCTCCAAAGTTCTCGCTTTAAATAATATTAACTCAAAAGCCATATTTCATCCTATCTTACCTAAGCCGAGGTTGGAAGGGCATTCGAGGATTTGAGAAAAGGCAAATGACAGGTAACGTGCATGGAAGTTGAAACTGTGGTCTAATAGTATCCAGCCCAGAAAGAAAAAGGATCAGAGCCCTATTTATTACTTGTATCTTTGAAGAACTAAGGAAATAAACCAAACCATAAAATAGAAAACAACGCTGCAAAAGAGTCTCCACAATGTTTTTCTTTTCTTTTTTTCCTCTGCTTTCGCCATCCACTTCGACATAGTAAAATGGCAAATATAGAATGGTAAAGCGTGACTTGTTGTAGCTGGGACAAGAAAGTATGGCTGAAGCTTGAATAAATTAAATACTACCTCAATTTCTGACAAAAGAATAATAAATACTCTAAAAATCTGAGCAAAACCACACTATTCTCTGTACTCTGTATAAACACTATGCCAAGAGCTGTACCTTTAGAAATATGGGGGAAGTGGGAAGTTGAGCACATATGAATAAGAGCCTCCCGACCAAATATCAGTTCAAATATGAGAAATTTTAACTAATTACATTACTAAAGGTAAAATGAAGCCTGCAATAAAGAATCACATGGTATTGTCCTTTACCTCCTGGCTGAGATTGAAATGAAATAAAATGGAAGTCCACTCTGACGTGCACATAACAACCTCCACAAAGCAAAAACAAATCAATCTTCTCCACTTCTATTGTTTCTCTACACCTCGTGCTAAAATCAAACCTGCAAAACAAGATGCAGCTCTCTTGAGTAACAGCTGGAAGTTCCGTAGGGTATATTAGATAATAGTTAACTTAATCCAGTCATCTCTTCAAAATAAATAAACCAATTAAATAAACAAAAAAAATTTAAACATACGCACATCATCATCAACCATGACTTCAAAATGGCTAAGTTTTCAGTGCATTTGGTGTATTGCACCCTCCTCTTACATAAGGACACTCCCACCTATGGATCCCACGCAGGGAACCTACCCTTATGTGACAAGGAGACTGTTTATACCGGGTGTATGGAATAATTTTATTAGTTTTATTGTGGAGTCAAGTATCTAATCAAGTGTCACATGGAACAGAATTCATAGCAAATCAAACTATTCTGGAGCTTTTGAGTGAAAAAATAAGGACAATTTTAGAAGGTCACAAGGAAAGCAGACAATAACAGAGAGCAAAGGGGCAAGCACAAAAAAAATAAAAAAATCAAGGCAAAACTTGTACGTTCTTTTTTTTTTTTGGGGGGTCAAATGGATACAATAAAGAAAGAACTAAGGAATTACAAAATTTCCAGTGCACTGCCTGGCAAGACTAACCCTATTGAGATCAGCCTCCACAAACTTGCATAAATCCACATGCGGATTTTCATAAAAAATAAGATTCAAAGTCTGACAGGCACCCTTTCTAGCAAGTTTATCTGCACACCTATTGGCCTCGTGATAGCGGTGTTTAATTCTAACTTGAGGTATCTGAGAAACTAAGTACCTACAGTCCTCTATCAGTGGGGAAATAGCATTGTTTGAGTATTGGGAGTTGGCTAACATGTCCACTACTGCCTTAGCATCTAGCTCCACTTCAACCATAGCCAAGTTTATTCAATACAAAGCATTAACATGCCCTGAATGGCCCAAAGCTTCGCCAATAAGCCAGTTGCTATGCCAATCTTCCTAGAAAATCCAACAACCCATCTTCCAGACTAGTCCCAAATTACACCACCTCCACCCGCAATTCTTGGGTCCAATGACGACCCATCAGTGTTTAACTTCATCCACCCAAGCTCAGGTCTGTCCCATTTTACTAAATTAGTCACCCAAGTCTGAAGAGTGTTGGTTTGGCCAGCACAAAAGAAGAACTCCAAAGCATGGTTGGTGATGATCTTTGCTAAACTTGGATTTTGTCGCCGCCCCTTAAAAACAAAAGGATTCCTATTCTTCCAAATATTCCACATGGCAAAAGAGAATATGATTTTTCACAAAGGGGAATTCTGATTGTGGGCTATGTTCGATTTCCCATTAATCGCCATCCAATCTTCAATATTTGAGGAAAAGAAGTCTTTGTCAACACCCACTGCTCCCAGCTCGTTCCATACAGCCTTGACCTTCTCGCAATTTCGAAGGGCATGGATGATAGTTTCAGGCTCCTTACGGCAGAGAGGACAGAGCGGATCGGTGTTCACTCCTCGGTAGCAAGACAGTCATTGACTCCAATACTATTGTGGGTGCATTTCCACAGGAAGAACTGAATCTTTGGGAGAACATGGAGCTTCCAAATCCAACCTCCATTAAATTCTAGTAACTGATCCACCCCAACTGCCATACTATAAGCACTTCTCAAGTTAAAATCACCCCTCGGCGAGTCCCTCCACATTAATATGTCCTTGCTACTAGCAGCGAGCACATAAGGAATGGCTTGAATCTCCATTTTAATGTTTTGGGGAATGTCAAATGGAACAATATCCCAATTCCAACCCCCAATGGAGGCTATGTCCTTTACTTTCCATTTGGCCACCCCCATAGGTAAAAGGCCTTAAATCAACTTCCTTAGAGGCCCTTTTTGAGTCCAATTATCATCCAAAAACTCAAGTTGCTTTCTCTTCCAATCACCCACCTAGATCTGTGCCGGAAAAATCTATGCCTTTTTTTATACATTTCCAGGTCTAAGAGCAAGGAAGGCTGCTCAGGTTCCCAGAATTAATTCTTCGGTTGGAGCAGTATTTCACCTTAATCACACCAGCCCAAAGGCTCTCATTTTCGGTATGAAACCTCCAATTCAGTTTAGTTAACAACGCAATGTTTTTACCTTTTGCACTTTGCAACCCAAGACCACCTACTTTCTTTGGTTTTGTCACCTTGTTCCACCCCACCTAGTGGATTTTCCTAGTTGTTTCAGAAGATCCCCAGAGAAAATTCCAGTTAACCCAATCAATGCCCTCCAAAATTTTGTTAGGGAGGAGAGCACACTACATGACATAGGCGAGAATTGTTAAAGATGAGGCTTGGATGAGAACAATACGGCCAGCTGAAGATAAAAGGTTTGCTTTCCATCCCGCCAACTTTTTCTTAACCCTATCTAGAATGAAGTTAACATTCATTGGAGAACCTCAGTGTTTAATGGGAATCTCAAGATATTTGCCCATATTTGGGGTTGAGGCAAAACCCAAGACTTTGCAAAGCGACTCCCTACTATCTCTATCCACATTTGGAGAGAAGAAAACCCGAGACTTCACTTCACTAATTGTTTGGCCAGTTCTACTACAAAATGTATCAAGTGCATCCCTTATGGCCACACAATTGCCATGATTGGCCTTGGCAAATAACACCACATCGTTTGCAAACATAAGGTGGGAAAAAGGTAACCTTCCCTGCGAAGTTTTCACTGGACTCCAAAGCTTCTAGCTGCATTTCCCCTCTATAAGTTAGACAAGATACTCCATGCATAAAATGAAGAGATATGGAGACAAGGGATCCCTTTGTCTAATTTCTCTCGATGGAAAGAAAGGTTCGAGACTTCCACCATTAAAAAGAACAGAGGATGAAACCGAGCACACATAACTCATAATGAGCTTAATTAACTCTTGGGGCAGATTTATCTCCATTCTAACTTATCATAGGCTTTTTCAAGATCTATTTTAATTTCCATGTACCCTACGGCACCCTTTTTCCTGCTGATCGAGTGAATTAATTCTTGGACAATCATAGCATTATCTATCCCTTTCCTGCCAGGAACAAAAGCTGATTGGAGAGGGGAGATAAGCTTCTCCAGGGAGGTCTTAGGTGGGCTACAATAATCTTTGTAACTATTTTATATACTGTGTTACAGAGACTAATTGGCCTATAATTTCCAAGAGTTTCAGGCCCTTGAATTTTTGGAATAAGCACAATGTGTGTCCGATTTAGATACTCTGGCATTTTCCTTGAAGCGAAGATTTGCTTAACTTCCCAAATCACCGATTCTCCCACTGTTGGCCAAAATAATTGAAAAAATCCCGCATGAAGCCCATCAGAGCCAGTGGCATTATTTGCTTTCATTGACCATAACCCTGTCTTAATATCTTCATTAGTCACCCTGGACCACAAACTATCTCTTTCCTCATCATGCATACTAGCCTGCCCTATTTGGAATTGACTTGTCAGCCACTTAGAAGAAGTGTGAGAAAAAGAATAAATAGCACAAAACCCCCTACAAATAAACTCCATCACCTCCGCCTCATTGTTGATCCACTCCCCTACACTATTTTTGATAGCAGTGATCTGGTTTCTATTTCTCCTCACTAATGTAGATACATGGTAAAAAGCCGTGTTATGATCCCCTTGCACCATCCAATTCACCCAAGATTTAAGTGCCCATAATTCGCGTTCTTGATTAAGAGTCGCTTCCAACTCTTGAATAAGATTTTTTTTCAAGCTCTAACAGATAGCTTGAAGGCCTGGTGGCAATAATCCCTTGAAGCCCATTCAAACGAGCTCTAACCTGATTCTTCTTAGAGAAAATATTCCCAAATTGATTCCTATTCCAGACATCAGTAGAAAATTTTTTGATGGCTTCGTGGAGCTAAGTGGGCTGTCTCCAAGCCTGAGAAACAACCTTTGGAAAGGATAAATCTGATAGCCAATACCTTTGAAATTTGAAGGGGCAGTTTAGTTGGACCTTATTTTGAGGCATTGTATCCAAGAGCACTGGGCAATGATCAGATGACATTTGGTAAGGTGTGTTACTCTAGCTTCCGGGTAGATAAGATACCAGTCCGGATTAACAAAAAATCTGTCAATCCTTTCCTAAATGAGGTCCTAAATTTCCCTGCCATTAGTCCATGTAAACTTTGGACTACAGAATCCTAAATCCACCATGTTGCATTTATCCAAACAATCCTTGAATAACAGAGCTTGATTTACACTAACCACTCTGCCACCAAACTTATCCGCACCAATAAAGGGCTCGTTAAAATCCCCCGCAATGACCCTAGGAATTTTATGGAGATCAGCTATGTTAGAAAGATTATTCCACAATATATGTCTTTCAGCACTTCTAGGACTAGAATACACAGCAGAGAACATCCAACTAAAGTTAGAGGAACGTACCTTCACTGTGGAATGAATTTCTTGTTCCAAGCTAGCCAGAAATGACACTTCAATTCTATCTAAGTTCCATAAAAGCCACAATCCCCCCACTCGACCAATAGTCTCAATATGGATAGCACCATCAAACAGTAACCTATCTATGATATCCCGGGCTCTATCACTACCAATATGGGTTTCCGTAACCACAAAATAGCTGGATCATGTTGTCGAACAAGATCTTATACATAGTCTTGAAAATTGGGCTTCAAGGCGCCCCTATAGTTCCACACAATTAAATTCATGGCTAATAGGGGAATGAATGACAATAAAAGCTCCTCAAAAGGAGGGAGGACCCACTCCTTTGTCTTCTTCAAAATCCATCTGCTCTGCCACACCATGGCCTATACCCGGCCTCTCCTTAGCCACCACATCACTCCCTCTCAAGTACTAGCCCCTTGCAATAAGCTCTGCCCCTCCTGGGTTAGCTCTGGAAAGGGAAAGCTCACCTTCACCTCTCTCCATAATATTAGAAGATGCTCGAGCTTCCATGACCACTTAAGCTGTTGACTACTTCTCCTCTTGACAGGTTCGGCTTTGTTGGCTGTTAGGACTAGAGCTTGGTGATTGCCCAAAAGGCTTGGCTTTGAAGTTGAAGGTTGCATTCCCATTAACACTCTAATCATCTAAGAAAGAAGTCTTCGCAGGTGTGGCTGCTCCTTTGACTGCATAGTTGACTGCCTCTTTTTTAGTCATAGTTAAAGAAGCTCTATTCCTTGCAATTCTTTTTTTACCCCTAACAGAGAGGCTTGACTCCACTTTTGGGTTATTATTTTCCACGTGAGGCTTGCTTGGGCTTTGGTTTGTATGATTCACCTTATTGGCAATTGATTGAACCACGTTGGCCATTTGGGCCTCAAATGGGCTAAGCTCCATTGCCACTTTCCTCTTGCCTTCCCTGTGAGCAACTTCATTAAGCCCAAACTTACCTTTCCCCTTCGTCTTTAGTGTGCTATGATTAATGGGGTCCATTTTCTATCACCTTGCTCCCATTCCTTTTATGTGATACCATTACCCACGGACTATACACCTCCTCAGAATTGTCCACCAACGTGTCCTCTCCCACCATGCCCTTGCACGATCCTTTGTCCTTAGACGTACCCAAAGGGGTGCCTGAGTTGTTAGGAGCATGCATAACGTCTTCTTGGCTCACCAACGCATCATTTTTTCCCTCTGTCTCCTTCGCCTAAGAAGCATCTTTCCAGATGACATAGGGGCAATTTTCATGTCGGTGGCCAATCCTTCCACAGGAAAAACATAATCTCTGGATTCCTTCATAACACACAGGTTGTTCCTTTCCACCAATGAGAAAAGCTATGGTGAGCAGCTTTCCAATGTCCACCTGAATACATAGGCGTGCAAACCATCCCCTGGATTCATTAGCTGTGTGTGTATCTATTCTTAACACCTTGCCAACCGCATTCCCAATGATTTGAAGAGCTTCTACGTGATAGTATTCAATGGGAAGCTCATTCAACCTCACCAAAATTTCCACCAACTAGATATTTGCCTCGGTTGGTTTAAAATTTGGTTCCCATGGCCTAATGGATAAAAATTTTTCTCCTATAAACCATGGACCATTTCTGAGCACAACCTCATAGTCCTTTTTGACAAAAAAATGGATTAGAAAGAACTCTTTACCAAGGTCTACGCAATCAATCTTCCCCACTGACTTCCATAAAGATAGTAGTCGACCATGAAGGAACGAAAACCTTACAGCTTTTTTGAGAAAGGAACTGCGACAAGCCCCTCTCTAAGATCAAAGATCTCCGCATCTGATTCCTCATCTGTCTCCATTAGTTCAGTAAAGTTGAAAGCTTGAACATAAGCACCGGGTATCTCTCCCACAAGCTTATCCCTGAATGATAGAGGATGTCTAGCATTCCCTGGACTCAAAGGAAAGGAGGTCTGGCCTTCCCTCATATGGCCCTCAAAGTCGGCGTGACTTACATCCTTCACTTTTTTGTTACTGCGAGCTAACTCGACTTCTTCCTCTCTAGAGAGAATAGGGGCGCTCATACTCTCAATTTAAGTGCTTCTAAAGTAAACATGTACATTCAATGCTAGAGAAAGCGTCAACAAATAAACACCAATAGCAACAAGACAAACTAAATGCTTATCATACACCCCCTTTTCTCTCTCAAAGAAATAAACAACATCCAATGTTCTTGACATTAAACAAAACATTGTTTTGATTTTATTAGACAGCCACCTTTTCAATAAGCCATTTGCCCATTGTCTGATAAGAGCACTCACAGTAGTGGTGCTAAATAGTTATATTGCTAAAACTATAACTATTTAGCACCACTAATCACAAAAGTAGAGTTGCAGCAGTGGAGGTAAAGCTAAAAAATTTAGTTTCTCAGCTACAGTGCACATCTAAAGATAAATGTGCACTGTAGCTCAAAGGCAAAAAAAAAAAAATATATATATATATATATTTTAATTGGTTTCTTTCTCTTCTTTTATTAAATTAAGCTTCTCTCTCTCCTTCTTTCTTTTCTCCTTCTTTTTGTCATTCACTCTTTCTTCTTCATCGAACCAAACCCAGCACTTGTCCTTTTCAAAAAAAAAAAAAAATTGTTCCTTCCTCTAGCCATTTTTTCTCTATTTTTTCTTTCTACTTCACCTTTCTTCTTCACTAAACCCAGCCCTTCTCTTCTCCACCTTCATTTATTTATTTATTTCTTCCTCCAACTCCTCACCACTCCTTAGCCACTACCCGCCAAGCCGCCAGCGACCCAAGTCCTAAGCCGTTGTCGACACAAGTCCCAAGCCACGGGCAACCTAAGCCTGGTGGTGGTGGTAGTTTTTATTTTTTATTTATTTTTTTATTTTTAAATCAGAGTTGTGGGTGGTGTTTGTTGAGGTGGGTTTGTGGTGGTGGTGGTGGGTTATTGATTGGGTTGTGTTCGTGGGTTGTGTTTGTGGTCTGTGTTCGTGGTGGTGGTGGGTCTATGTTTGTGGGTTGTGTTTGTGGTCTGTGTTCGTGTTTGTGGTCCGTGTCTGTGGATAGTGGAGGTGGTTGTGGGTGGCAGTGGAGGTGGCTGGGGTTTTGGGTTTGCTTATTGTTCTTCAGAATCTTCAAACGATCGGTTTGTGGTGTTTTTTTTTTCTTTTTTTGGTAGTGGGGTGTATTAATTTATTGTAGTAGATATATTATTTTATTGTGATGTTTGTATTATTTTATTGTGTTGAAAGCTAAAATAGATCCACTATTGCGAGATGTTTTGTAAAATGAGTATGTAAAAGAGATAGAGGGACTTTTTGTGATGCCAAATAGTTAAAAAAATAGTTTCACTTCTGTGGATGCTCTAACATGCTAGAAATACAACAAAATTCATATCAGTCTGACCATATAGCAATCATGGAAGAGAACCTTCATGTCAGACACAGTAAGCTAAGCACTGTGTACTGATCAAATTTTAAGAAAAAGGAAGGTTGAGTACTTTAACACAATACAAAGGTCCATCAACAAATTTACTCTACTCAATACTCCCATATTTTTTGTGCATACATGAAGAAGAATAAATCCATACTATACAGAAAAATACATAGCTTATGCCGAGAATAAAAATGATTCTACCAAAAGAAGGACAATGAATAGGGTTAGAAATTGGAATTAGGAAATTACCTCAAATTATAAGTCATTGGATTTTTTCCTGCAACAAGCTATTTAATGCGGAGGCCTCGACTAAATGCTTCGTTGAAAAGGATCCTCATCTGCATTGACTGAAACCCAGGCAACCATCACAGCAATGCCACAGGAGGCAGGAGCCATGACAATTACTCCGAACATAATATCATATAGTCGGGCCACAGAAACAACGCTTTCCCAAACAAGAGTAGACCTCACAAAGGGCCGGAGTACTTGATTTTTTTTAAAAAAATAACTATAAAATCCAAACTATATTATTAGTTAGCCAAGGTTTGAAGCTAATTTGGTTTCTAACAAATCGAGTCCAGAGGACTCGATTTTGGGGTTATAAATCGAGTATATTGTACTCGATTTCATTTTGCACCAGCAGCTGAGTTGGACAAAGTGTCCACATAGGCCGAAAATTGAGTCCAAATGAGTCGTTTTTTGTTCATTGAAATCGTGTACAATATACTCGTTTTTTATTCATAGAACTCAAGCTCAAAGGAGTTGTTTTTTGCCAATAGAAATCGAGTCCAAAGGACTCGCTTTTCTTAATAAAAATCAAGTCCAATGGACTCGTCTTTTGTTCATGGAAATCGAGCCCAATGGAGTCATTTTTTGTTTAAGCCACCTATCCAAAAATGCCCAAACACCTCACAACACTCAACCCAAACGTGCTGACTCCCACTCTCTACACACCCGAAAATTATCAATAACCCCGAACGCACTCTTCTCTCTCCTTGACCGAACCCACCAAACCCACTCTTCTCTCCTTGTCCGAACCCACTCTTCTCTCCCTGACCGAACCCAAAAACCATTTTTGAAACCCATATTCTCATTTCAAGGCATTTTTTCAGAAATAACCATAAAAAGCAAACTATTTTGTTAGTTAGCAAACTTTTGAAACAATTTTGCTATCTAACAATTTGAGCACATTAGGGTTGATTTTGGGCTAATTGGACTAGACGAAAGTATATGTGCTCTTTTGCCGCATATTTATCCCGAGCAAATGCCATTACCGCATAAATCGCAAAGGCCACAAATACATAGATCCAAGACAACAAGTAAACAGCAATGCTGGTACTTCCAGCTGCAATATTTAACTGATATACTATCCCATATTGGAAGAAGAAGAATCGGAGGTCTAAGATTATTTCCATTATTTTACCCCAAATGCCAGTGTTCTTGAGATGATCCTGCTCCTCATACCACCATCTTTCCCAAATATGTTCAGCTTTTGCAAAAACACTGCCACGGAACCAAATCCAGTTCATAAAGTCATCAAAGTGGTACACCGTCTTCAACCAATCAAATCCAGAAGGATTGAACACAAAGGGGGCCATAATCCATGACCCAACCAGGAACCAACTAGTGATGGTCAAATTAAGCTATGTAAACAAATGCATTGCCAGCTATAGGACTGTGTGACGCATAAACTACAAGTATTAACCCAAGTTCGATTGCCTTTACAAAATGGCTACGAGCATAGAGTCTATAATTCTCGGCAAAACCCTTGTGCTCCACTACAAAACCACGCCCGGTAGCCCGATATTTTGCACCACCATGAAGAATAGTACGGCCAAAGTAGTGGGCACGAGTTCCCATTGAGAACGTGTAGAATACGGATGAAAGCTGGAGCTGCATTGTCAAAAAATCCCAGATAGCTTGAAGGAACCCATGCTCAAGAGAGTTTTCCGCTATCATCGGAAGGGCAGTGAACAGACCAAGCTGGATGATGAACTGCTGATTCAAGATTGCACCAAGTGCTGCATTGTTATTAGTACTACTTGCCTCAGAAGAAGCCTCAACACCATTAAGAGCCAGATAGAGTCGGCCACTTTAAAAAAAAAAAAAAATTCAAAATACTAAAATAAAAAAAAAAATAAAAAAGATGTTTGGGAGATTATTATTTTTGATTTTTTTTTTGATTTTTTGATTTTTTTTAAGTTTACAAAAAGTAATGTGTAGAATTTGTCGATTACTTTTTTTTATAGTGATAAGGAATAGAGCTCATGTATTTTATTATTATTATTTTGAATAATGATAAGTTTCAAATTTAGAGCATGAGATTTTTTTTTTTTTTTTTTTTTTTTGTGATAAAGATAAACTCTTTAATTTAAAAGATAGAAAAGTTTGGACAAATCTATGAGGTTAACTGTTTTCATTTTATTTACAACTATGCCATTAAAAAAGTTTTCTATATCTTGAAAACACCATCTCAGCTATTTTCAAAATCCTGGCTTGAACAAGGAAAATAGGATACAATTTTTCAAAAACTGTATTTAGAGAACATCAGCCAAACAATATATTCAAGTGTGGGACCCATATTTTATGGTTTGCAAAAACAAAAAAAAAAAACTTTTATTATTTTAAATTGAATTTGATACATATGTGTGTGTATATATTAATAATTATTGTTTTCTTGAAAATTTCAACCTTGTGAATATTTGAATGTAAGAAATCTAAACTTTCATTTTCTTTTCTGTCTTTTGAGGGAGAGGGGAGTTCCTAATAGGTCTTCTCACTAGTTGGGGTCTTGGGCCATGCCCTCCAAATTTCTAAAAAAATTAAAGACAAATTTTAACTACAAAATCGGTTATAGTCTAAGACTGCAATTTCACTCAATATTTTTTTATTAAAGATGAATTTTGACAAATTCATTATTAGATTACATCTTTTTCTTATATACTTCATACTTGCAAAATTTTTAGAAAATTAAGATTAATCGCCATGTCATCAACTACAAAGGTTAGACTCTTTTGTAGTTGTACTCTGGTTATATAATGTATTACAAACCCGATTTAAAACACTAGTATTATTATTTTCATGTGTGTTCTAATAAGTATTATTGTTTACTAAAAAAAAAAAAAAAATCATGTCATCAATAAATGATTTAAATTGCAAGTTTTTGTAATTTAAAATTATATATAAAATATAAGTTTATAGATCATATAGTAAATAATATCCGATTGATACCAAATTTGACATGTGTATTAAGAACGCAATGAATATGCAATTTAAGGGTTAGATTTTCAAAATATGTAGTAATATTTATTTTATTGAGTAAGGTTGTAGTTTTATGCTACAACCAATTTTGTAACTAAACTTTTTCCAAAAATTAATTCTTTTATAGAAATATAATTATATTTTTTTATAAAATTTTAAAAATATATCATATTTTTTTATTATATAAAATTGACAATTACTACTGGAAGAAGAATTTGAACTTTGAACATTTGTGTCGTAAACATTACATAATGTAAATTGAGTTATGAGAGTCTTTGAATTGTATTTTAGTATGTCTATTGGCATCTTGAAGTCGTGAGATATGAGAATACCATTTTTATGTTTTGTAGGGTACTAGTGTCGTGTTGCCAAATGATCTGACCAAAATATCTCCATCAAACGATTCGACAAGTTTGTGACTGTCTATGGCATGTCAACATTAATAAAGCTATCGGTAACCTTCTTTTGAAGTGGGAATGTTTGCAACCAACTGGCCTACTTCGGAAAACTATAGTATACTATAGATACTGTCACTTTATATGTATCTTGTTTCGTTATCCAATCAAAATAAAAAAGATAAAATTTTGGATGGAGATAAAGACTAAATTATAAAAATAAAAATAAAATCACACCACACCACACCTTTGGTGCGATAGTTATTTCACAAATATAAATGCTTGTAAGGTATGAGAGGATAAGGACCGAAATTCAAATCTTCAAGAGAAAGCTTCACATACATATACACTTAGATCAAATAAACTTTGTTAGGAAATATAGACCCCGGTTGATAGAATTAACAAGTTTTAAACCCAAATTGTTAATTAGATTTATTATGAATAAAACTTGTTAAAACAAACAAACATCAATATCATGTCAAAATCATGCAGCGGAAAAATAAATAAGACAATATATGATAACCCAGGAAAACCAATGAAATAAACTAGTTTCACAGTAAAAAACCTGGGGAGAAACCTTCCCGAAAAGTAATTCACTATAGTAAATAGAAGTTTCAGATTTAGTACAAAACCTTTGTCCCTAAACTCTACAATCCCCGTAGATGAACTTACAGCAGAAATCTTCTACCGCTTCAGAACCTCTGAACTCTTCAATATATGAATGCCACCCTTTGATGCACAAATCCCAGTACGTGACTAACCAATTGCGTGGATCCCAGTACACAACTTAATCACTAACTAGAAGAAAATTGGTGGCTGCAAAGTTCTTCACTTCATCGACAATGAAGATCAAGAAACACTTGGTTACAAAACCTTAAGGCGCAAAGATGCAGTAGCTTATTTTAGAGAGAATAAGACATTGGTCACATTTTTCATATGTTCTCCCTTGTATTCACGGATTCTAAGAAAATAGATCAAAATTTTTGTTTCTTTCTTAAACCTTGACAGATAGCAGGTGTCAAGCTTTAAACTTCGAAAGATACAGCTATCGAGGAGGTGTTGAGGGGACAGAAATTTGCTCAATTGATCGACCAGGTGTCCAGGAGGTGTCAAGATTGCGATAAGAAAAAGCTTGGAAGCTCGACAGATAAGCCAGGTATCGAGAGGTGTCAAGCAGCTATCGAGCTTTAAAATTCAGCACTTTCTCACTTGATTCTTGGACAGACTTGCATGACTTTAACACTTGAACTTGAAACAAGATTATTAAACACGTCCTAGATCTACCCAAATACAAGTAAAGTGCGTTTTGTCAAAGGATTAGTCAATTACATAAAATAGTGACATATGTTCCTAACAAGTGAATCACATATGTCCTAACAAACTTGAACAAATTTTCAATATTTTAGAATTAATGCTTCTTCCTCTCATATCTTTTTTTTTTTCTTATTCTTTTTTATTTATTTATTTATTTTAATCCTCTTCCTCTCATATATACTACCATAGATTTTATTATTGGGATCCAATATTATGTGCAAGAATGGTGTATTGTTCTTGGAATAATTACTCAAGCAACTTCAATACATGTGACCCCTACCTCTTGGACCAAACAGATTTGATTGAGTAATGCAAGATATGTTACAAATTTTACTTCATAAATTTTATAAATTGATATGTTACCATTCACAAAAATTAATTAAACATCTATTTATTATGTTGTTAAAATTGCAACAATAATGTTCATTGTCACTTAAGTTTTTCATTTTTTTTTAGTAAAACTCGTAGTACCCTTTAAAATTCTCCAATTCAAAATTCTTTCTCCATCACCAAAATGGGGATTTAAAGTTGTACGGGCCCGTAATACCCAAGCCCATTTGGGCCCTAGAATGTGGGTCAACAGTATGGCCCAAAGCTTAGACTTCCACCCGGCCCAAGATCTCAATCCAAGCTCGCAAAGGTAACAGTCCCATGCTCAGTGGAGCACAAGGACCGGATAGCCGGGACTAGTTTAGCTTCGGCCTTTCAGTGCTGTCCTTGCTTGGTAAGTCGGCACTGAGCAAAACAGCTGCTGTTTAGTCTCTCCGTCGCCTGTGTGCCTGGTAGTGCCTTAGGGAGTATCGCCGCCGGGCATGCCTACTGAAGTGGGAACCAAGTTCCGAAGCCACTTTCATCATATTCCACTTTCACCTAATCATCCACTTACAACTGATGATATTGGACCTCCAATTGCACTAACTATGGTGGTAATCATGATCTCTTCACTAATTTTGGGGTATAAATATGGGGATTTAGGGAAAGGAAAGGGTTGTTGAAAGGTTTCTAAAGAAGTAGAGAGTAAAGAGAGGAGAGAGGAGAGAGAGAGAGAGAGAGAGAGAGAGAGAGAGAGAAAAGTGATCTCATTGAGTCACTCTGCCGAGAACTACCCAAGTTAGGAAATCCAAGCCCACCATACAAATAAGTTGTGAGACCAAGTCAGGTCTAGTCCAAAAACCCTACGTTGGGGATGCATAAAAGTGATTAGAGAGTTGTCTACATGGATTGTAAGTGATGGGTAGAAACTCTTGAAGTAAAGCTGACAAGCTTATGGAAGCTAACAACTTTGCTTACATGCCTTCAAACTCCTCTAAAACATCGACGATCCATCTCAAAGACTGATGGGTGCACTTTAAGGTCATTAAGGTAAATAGGAACAATCAGAAGGCATTGTCGGACAAAGAAGCTAATAGGATGAAGTTGACGAATCCGGCATGACTTGTTCTATATGCATAAGTATATCAGGAAGTATCTTGCGCCCCACACTTAACCCTAATAAAGGAGAGTCCTATAAGGAAAACTCAACAAAATACGCAACTTAAAGAGGATCTCTCCTACAATGAAACATCTTCTTAACCAAGGCACAGATGTCAACCCTACACTACTATAAAAACCCCAAAACCTTCATAAACTAAGGGACACATAATTTACCCTAGCTCTGGCATTCTAGAGTTATGATAAGTTTTCTAACTTGACCTTCGGAGGGTATTTAGCCGGCACCACACCGGTGCTCTCTGTTAGGTCTTCTCTTTTTGTTGTGCAGGTATTATTGCAAGTGCGTGAGGATCGTGTGACTCACTGGTGATTTTTCATCATCATCAGATGGTGCCGTCTATGGAGATTTGCGACTTGTAAGCCATACTATCGCTTCCCGGACAAAGGGTTGCATGGTACTTACTCGCTTGACGACGACTGCCAACAACGTTTAGGGAGACGAACCACGCATAACCGCACTCAAGAGACAGGTTCAAACTCTCGTCGTTGCAGTGGAACGCCTCACCAAGAAAAACAATGATCTGGAAGAGCAGCTGCATCAAAACAACGCAGGGCATAACACTCAGGAGGAAGACCAAGAAGGTACCAGCACTGAGACAATGGACTAAGAGGGGCC
Organism: Quercus wislizeni; assembly: GCA_023055345.1. Taxonomy (NCBI): domain Eukaryota; kingdom Viridiplantae; phylum Streptophyta; class Magnoliopsida; order Fagales; family Fagaceae; genus Quercus; species Quercus wislizeni. Next base: position 2,275,928 of record JALGQJ010000027.1, read on the forward strand.
GGAAGGTAGCAACACCCGAAATAGACCAGAACGACAAGACATGGGCTGTCCATCTGTCACAGATACGGCTGCACCTCATATGGTCGCAAAGATGCAAATGATGAAGGAATGGATGGACTTTATGATGAACGCCCTTAGAAGATGAGTGTCCAGCAACTTCGATGACTTGGTCCACCGATTCAATTCGCCATTTACCACGTCCGTCAATTCCTTCCCCCTTCCGTCGAAGTTTCGTATGCTGCAAATAGAAAGCTACGATAGAGCCAAGGACCCCATAGATCACTTGGAATCTTTCAAGACCCTGATGCACCTTCAGGGGGTGGTGGACGAGATCATGTGTAGGGCCTTCCCCACCACACTGAAGGGTCCTGCAAGGATTTGGTTCAGCAGGTTGATGCCTAACTCCATCAGTACTTTCAAGAAGCTAAGTGCCTAGTTTGCTTCACACTTTATCGGGGGGCATAGGTATAAGAAGTCTACTACGTGCCTAATGAGCATTAAGCAATGGGAAGATGAGACACTAAGGTCTTACATAGCCTGCTTTAACAAAGAAGCACTTTCAATCGATGAAGTTGACGATAAGATACTGGTAGCCGTGTTCACCAATGGGTTGCGAAAGGGTAAGTTTCTATTCTCCCTATATAAGAACGATCCAAAGACTATGCCAGATGTGCTTTACAGAGCAACCAAATACATGAACGTAGAAGACACTTTTGGCCCGAAAGGAGAAACCCAAGAAGAGAGAAAGACAGGAAGACATGCAACAGGACAAAGGGTGGAAGATAGCAAGAACTAGAGAACGAAGGGAGGACAGGCACTCTAAGCCCCCTACAGGAAAATTCACGAGCTTCACCCCACTGACTGCCTCGATTGACCAAGTCCTGATGCAAATCAAGGACCAAGGGGCCTTAACCTTTCCTGGCAAGCTGAAGGGAGATCCCAATAAGAGGTTTAGAGACAAATACTGTCGTTTCTAGCATGACCACGATCATGACACAGCCGATTGCTACGACTTAAAGAAACAAATTGAAGCCCTCATCAGGCAAGGAAAGTTACAGAAGTTCGTCAGCAGGGAGAGAGCAGATCCACCTCAAGAGCAACCTCTTCGACGGGACAACAAACGTCCAAGGTTGCCCCTAAGAGACATAAGAATGATTGTAGGAGGCACAACGGCTGCCGGGTTGTCCAAAAAGGCTCGTAAGACTTACCTAAGGATGGTCCATAACGTCCAGTTGACAGGTTCTGTGCCGAAGATGCCGCGGATTGACAACCCCGTCATCGAATTCTTGGAAGAAGATGCCTAACGTCTTCACCTTCTACACGACGATGCACTCGTCGTCAGCATATGAGTAGGAGATTACAACACAAATCGGGTTCTGGTTGACAATGGTAGTCCTGCTAACGTCATTTACTACCTTGCATTCCAACATATGAGGATTGATAAAGAGTGACTAGTTCCGACAAACGCTCCGCTCGTTGGTTTTAGAGGAACAAGGGTATACCCCCTTGGCGTAGTCACATTATCTGTGACGGTGGGTGACTACCCCCAACAGATCACTAAGGGCGTAACATTTCTTGTGGTTGACTGCTTGTCAACCTATAATGCCATCTTGGGACGGCCTACCCTCAATTCATGGAAGGTCGTAACCTCAACCTACCACTTAATGATCAAATTCCCCACCGATTATGGAGTAGGGGAGCTATGTGGGAACCAAGTAGTCGCATGCGAATGCTACATAGCTATGATGGAGATGGATGACCACCTCCAGGCCATGAACATAAAGGAGCACTGGACAATGACGGAGCTCGTCGAAAAGCTTGAAGAGATACTTCTCGATGACTCCAAGCTTGATCGAATGACTAGAATTGGTACACTAACCAGCTCGATGATCTGCTAAGCACTTATAACTTTTCTCAAAGATAAATGGGATGTATTTGCTTGGAGCCATGAAGGCATGCCAGGAATCAACCCTTCAGTTATGGTGCACAAATTGAATGTATCACTTTCCTTTCCACCTGTCTGTCAGAAGAAGCGAGTATTCGCCCTAAAACGGGACTAGGCTATAGTAGAAGAAGTTCACAAGCTACAAGAGACGAATTTCATCAGAGAAGTTTACTACCCCAACTGGTTGGCAAACGTGGTAATGGTTAAAAAAGCCAGCAGGAAATAGAGGATGTGTGTAGACTTCACCGACCTAAACAAGGCATGCCCTAAAGATAGCTACCTCCTCCCATGGGTCGATGTCCTAGTTGACTCTACGACTTAGCACCAGTTACTAAGCTTCATGGATGCCATTTCCAAATATAACCAGATCCGAATGGACAAGTCGGATTAGGAGAAAACTTCATTCGTTACTCGCCAAGGCCTCTTCTGTTACAAAGTGATGCTGTTCGGCCTCAAGAACACAGGCACGATGTATCAAAGGCTCATGAAGAAGATGTTCGCGAACCAGATCCGGAGGAATGTTCAAGTCTACGTCGACAACATGTTGGTAAAAAGCCGTAGGGAGGACGACCATCTGGAGGACCTTAAGGAAACATTTAACACCCTTCGCTCTTACAACATGAAACTCAATTCGAGTATGTGTGCATTCGAGGTGACAGCGGGAAAGTTCCTGGGGTTCATGGTGTCTCAAAGAGGTATCAAGGCCAACCCGGATAAGATTAAGGCCATAGTGGAGATGGCCTCACCAAAGAACGTAAAAGAAGTTCAGAGTTTAAACGGCAAGGTAGCTGTCCTAAATAGGTTTGTATTGAGGGCAACGGATAAGTGTCTACCCTTCTTTCGCACGTTAAAAAAGTCTTTTGAGTGGATGGCCGAGTGTCAGCAGGCATTTGAGGATTTAAAGGCCTACCTCTCTTCCCCACCACTACTAAGTCCGTCATAACCTGGGGAAGAGCTCTTCCTCTATTTAGCCGTCTCCCCGGCAGCCCTCAGCACGGCCTTAGTCAGGGAAGAAGACAAGGTTCAAAAGCCCGTGTACTACGCCAGTTGGGTACTTCGTGGTGCAGAAGAAAGGTATTCTTTGATGGAGAAGCTCGCCTTCGCTTTGGTTACGGTGGCCCGCAAGCTCAAACCATACTTCCAAGCCCACACGGTGATCGTCCTAACCAACAAGCCCTTACGACGGGCAATGAGCAACCTTGAAGCCGCCAGCAACTAGCACTGTGGGCCATAGAGTTGAGTGAGTTTAACATTCAATACCGCCCACATACCGCCATCAAGGGACAAGTCGTCGCTGACTTCATAGCGGAGTTCACCGACGGGGAAGACAAGGGGGCAGATGAGTTGCCTCGATGGAGCATACATACTGACGCATCGTGCTTCTTTCCCCAGAAGGAGACAAGATTAAATGTATGGTTCGCCTCAACTTCCCTACTACTAACAATGAAGCGGAGTACGAAGCTCTAGTGGCAGGGCTTGATCTGGCCAAAGCGGTAGGGGCCGCAAGTGTGGTTATTCATTGCGACTCCCAGGTCGACACCAACCAAGTAAACGAGGATTACGAATGTAAGGGCGAAAGGATGAAAAAGTACCTGGAGCAAGTAAAAAGAAAGGTGGACGACTTGCAGGCCAAGATTGTTCAAATCCCCAGAGAAGAAAATGAGCAAACCGACCACCTTGCCAAAGCCGCTTCAGCAGAATATATGATCATCCCTGACAATGCCCTCTCCTTTGTTCAGCTTTCTTTGCTAATAGATTCCGTCGATGTGCAGGAGGTAGATTCTGAAAATAATTAGACCACACCATTAGTCTCCTACTTGAAAAATGGCGTGTTATCAAACGGGAAGGAAGCTGCAAGAAAACTGAAGGTCCAAGCAGCGCGATTCGTTTTGATAAAAGACGTCTTGTACAAGAGAGGCTTGTCTCGCTCGTACCTAAGGTGTTTGGGCCCTGAGGAAGCAGACTACGTCATGAGAGAAGTTCATGAAGGGATCTACGGAAACCACTCAGGGGCATTGTCGTTGGTACACAGACTAATTCGAGTAGGGTACTACTAGCCTACCATGCAGAAGGATGCCCAGACTTATATCAAAACTTGCGACAAGTGTCAAACGTTAAGCAACATCATCAGATAGCCTTCTGAAGAATTGACCTCGATGATTGTCCCATGGCCATTTGCTCAGTGGGGATTAGACATCATGGGACCATTCCCGATAGCGGTGCAACAGTTGAAGTTCCCTATAGTAGGCATAGGCTCCTTCACAAAATGCGTAGAAGCTAAAGCTCTAGCAACCATTACATAGAAGAACGTGCAAAGCTTCGTCTAGAGGCACATCATTTACAGGTATGGGATCCTTAGGGTCCTGGTCTCAAACAAAGGGAAACAATTCGATAACAACTCCTTCTTAGATTTTTGCTCATAGTTGGGGATCAAAAACCACTACTCCCCCCTCGCCCACCCTTAAGCTAACGGACAAGTTGAGGTCACAAATCGATCATTGCTTAAAATTATCAAGACTTGGCCTGAAGAGCTGCCAAGCATACTATGGGCATATAGGACAACAACAAGAACACCTACCGAAGAGACTCCATTTTGACTAACATACAAGAGCGAGGCGATCATTCCAGCCAAGGTCGGGCTTACAAGCTACAGGGTGGACAACCACGATGAGAGCAAAAATGATGAGGCTATGCGTCTACAACTCGATCTACTAGATGAAGTCAGGGCAACAGCCGAACAAAGACTCGCACGGTACCAGGACCTCATGGCCAAGCACTACAACTCCCGAGTTAGACACAAAGACTTTCAAGTTGGAGATCTCATTTTGAGGAAGGTAATGGGCGCTATTAAAGACCCTACCCAAGGGAAGCTTGGCCCCAACTGGGAGGGACTTTACCGAATTACATTATGGCAAAGGAAAGGTGCCTACCACCTAGAGGCACTAGACGGACGGAAGTTGCACCATCTGTGGAACATTGAGTACCTACGAAAGTACTGCTAATAGCGTGGAGAGCAACATTCTTTATTTTCTAGTTTACTTTAGTTAATTTTAGCTACATTCCTCAGTTTTTCAGTTTACCTTAATTAATTTTTGCTATAATACTTTTTAAACCCAAAAGGCAGGTCTTTTTCTTTAGAGAGAAATTTTTCTACGAATGCATGGTTTATCACAATAAAAGGAGTTTATTCAGATATGACTAATGTGTTTTTCTACAAAATATTATCAAGTCCATAAAGTGGACGAGTTTATTCCAGGAGGATGAATTATTAGTCCACAAAGTGGACGAGTTCATTATTCCATAAAGTGGATGAGTTTATTATCAAGTCCATAAAGTGGACGAGTTCATTCTAGGAGAATGAATTATTAGAGTCCACAAAGTGGACGAGTTCATTAGTCCATAAAGTGGACAAGTTTATTAACAAGTCCATAAAGTGGACGAGTTAATTCCAAGAGGATGAATTATTGATAATCCATAAAATGGACGAGTTTACTAGTAAGTCCATAGAGTGGACAAGTTCATAAAGTCCACAAGTGTACGAATTCATAAGTCATTAAAGAGGACGAGTTCATCCCACAAGTGGACGGGTTCACAATTTGGTCCATAAGTGGACGGATCCATAATTAATGTGGATGGACTTATAGCGTCCATGAAGAGGACAAATTCATTCCACAAGGATGACTTAATATAATCCATAATTAAGGTGGACAAGTCCACAAGAAGAGGGGTTCATAACTTAGTTGATGAGTTCATCTCGTAAAGTTAACGAGTTCAACAAAGTGGACGAGTCCATTATGAAGACTATTAACCCACAAATGGACAAGTTTAAAATAGACGAATCAAAATTATTAAGCCATAAAGTAAACAGATTCATAAGGACAAGGGATGAACATACAGCAACACACATATTGAAAGCGACGAATATGAAATACCATAAATAGAATGAAGTTTTTTACAAACAGAGCCTAAAAAAAAAGGGCATTGTCGGAAAATTAAATTAAATTTACAATAAAAAGGAAAGAAAAAGGCTAAGTTCAGGAGGCTGGGGGGTTTTGTGGGATCTCGTTACGCTTTGGAGGAAGGTCCTAGACATCCTGAGTTGAAGGATCTTGAGCCTTGGAGGGTTGGCCGACAGGGTCAGAGGAATGACGAGCTGGTCCACAGTAGGTTGGGCAAGAACGACACTATCATCCTTTGGATCCGCCTTAAACTCGGTGGAGTCATCACCCTTTTCAGGAATAGTGTCACCTGCAGGTGTTGACAGCAAAGGGTCATCCATGGAAACCTTAGACAAATCCAAGTGAGGGTAGATGGATTTGACCTATTTAAGGCAATCCTTAAACCCATCACCATAATATTCGACAGAGGAACCAATGAATGTCTAGTAGGCCCTAAATTCCTTCATGGTGTTAGCCTTGGCCGTCTCCACCTAACCTAAAAGGGCTGTCAACTCCTTTTTCGCCGTCTGCTTGGCTTCTTACTCTTTTCTCTTCTAACGACCCTCCTCTTCCAATTTCCCTTTCAACTCCATCACCTCCTGGTTAAGGGTATAAAGGGCGCTCTTATATTGTTCTTGCCCATCGGTCAAGTTCTTAATACGCTTGTGCAGACGGGTAATCACCCCTTCCTTGGCAACGCCCCTATCTTGCAAAGCTTTCATATTAACCAGCACCTACAAGACAGGATAACCGTCAACTATTAAGCATAAGAATGAATAAATAGAGAAACAAAGGAAGAAACGTACCCGAGCAAGGTAAAAAAGACCTAACGCCCCTAGCTCTTCCATGGTTTCCTCAGCACAAAGGTCAACGTCCTTGTCCCTAATAATGGTCTCCATAATCTCCAAGGCATAGTCCTTGTGAGTGAGAAAACGACGTTCAGGATCCTGGGTGACGGGGCCAGACGTCATTAGCCCCTTGCTTACACCGTGCTTCGGCTTGGGAGGTGATGGCTTCTTAGGGAGCTTCTCTCCAGGAGTGACAGACACCTTTTTAGACAGGCAGTCATCCTTCCCGTCACCCTTCCTCTTAGTCGCACCCTTGCAGACGGCCTTGGGGGTTGACGAGGATGCCCCTTCCTTTCCTTTGGCATTTTCCTTTTTCTTGCACGCAGCAGCTTCCCTTACCTATGCCTACAGCTTAGTTGCCTCCATTTCTGCAAAAGGGCAAATAGTGAGTATTGGAACAAGTGACGGCCTTAGACAAGCCGACAGAAAAAGAAAAAAGAAGGATTAAAGCGGATAAACTCACGACGACGGGAATAAGCGTTAAGACGACGGGCTTCTGGTATTGGCTCAGGACCCCCACAATATGCATACAAAGTGTCGAGTGTAATGAGATCCCGACACTTCCACTCGTCCAACGGGATTTCTGTTATCCGATGAATAAAAGCTTTTTGCTTGTCAGTGATATGTGGACTAACACTTGCTGAAAAACAAGAAAAGTAGACGATGTTAGAAATTCGAAACAAATAAACTGAAAGAAGCAGATGGGATTAACCTGAATCTTGACATAAGCCCAGGTGTTGTCAAAGCCATGAGGCATCGTCTCCCATTCTTCCTAACGACACACCCAATTCATCCATTTGACGAAGAAATACCTGCCCTTCCAATTCCTATTGGAATCGGGCATATCGGATACCAGCCTCAGCCCCTTCTTCCTTGTAGCGAAGTGATATATTCCCTGGAATGAGATGATGTGTTGAGAACTGTAGTACCAGAAGAACTCGTCAAGAGTTAGTTAATGGTTCCCTCCATTTAGCTGCCTCCACAAAATCTCAGCTCCAATGAATATCCTTTAAGCGTTAGGGGCAATTTGGCTAACGGACACCCCCAAAAAATTGGCCAACTGACAGTGAAGTGCCATCAGAGGCAGTCTCAATCCTACCGTGAACATGGCATCATACATGCCGAGGTCCACAGTCTTCCCTGAATAGCAGTTCTCAAACTTTCTAGGGAGACAGATTGGGATGTTGTTCGGAATTTGATAACGGTCGCGTAAAGTGTTGAAAACCTTGTCTGACATCGTCGGTAAAAAGTCATTAACCATCCATCTTTTAGGAAGAATGAAGGGACGGTCATCTCCTGGGCCTCCTGAAGTACTCTCTAAGACCTCCTTATCATTGTCATTTTCATCCCCGTCACTCTTTCTCTCCCCTTCATCCTTGTTATCCTCGTCTTCACCCTCACTTACTACCTCATCTCCTCCTCCACCACTTTCCATTTCCTCGTCAAAATATTGGGCTGACGTTTCCCTCTCTAACGACTAGGAGAAGCCCTCTTTGGGCTCATGACCTGATGGGAAAACCTCGTCATAGCCCGCTCCCTCACAGACTGATGACTGTTCACTCGTCGCCTTTCTAGACATTTGACTACCTACAAGCGACGGAGGTATTCTAAGAACCTAAGTTGATGGCCTTTCTAAAAAAAGGTTTTACAATCAACTAGGATAAAAGTAAAAAGATAGGAGGCAGTGAGAGTAAAGGAAACTTACCAAGTAATGCAAACGGTTTCGTGAAAGGTGACGGCTTCAGCAAAAGGACGATGACAAAAGCTCAATGACGTGGCGAAATCCTTGAAGTGACGGGTTTGCTTTGATGATCAGCAGCAGTGAAATAGAAGAAAATGAGGAAGGAAGTGAAGTATATATAGGGTAAAAAAATGCACAGAAGACGAAGCGACACCCTTGTCCAAAAACAAGGCCAATTGGCTTGAGCCACGTGTTTTGACATTTGTGGCTACTCTAGGAACCAAGCAATAAATGCCCCATTTACCAAAAAGCATATATAAATCAACTCCACAACCTGGCAGCTAGAATTGACGGGATTATGGAGTAGGGGGCAGCTGATGGGTAGAAATTCTTAAAGTAAAGCTAACGAGCCTATGGAAGCTGACGACTTTGCTTACATGCCCTCAAACTCCTTTAAAACATCGACGATCCATCTCAAAGACTGACGGGTGCACCTTAAGGTCGTTAAGGTAAATAGGAACGATTAGAAGGCATTGACAGACAACGAAGCTGACGGGATGAAGTTGACGGATCCAGCATGACTTGTTCTACATGCATAAGTATATAAGGAAATATCTTACGCCCCACGCTTAATCCTAATCAAGGAGAGTCCTATAAGGAAAGAACTTTGCAAAATACGTAACTTAAAAAAGATCTCTCCTACAAGGAAACATCTTCTTAACCAAGGCACGAATGTCAACCCTACACTACTATAGAAATCCCAAACCCTCATAAACTAAGGTATGCATAATTTACTCCAGCTCTGGCACTCTAGAGTTGTGAGAAGTTTCCTAACTTGACCTTTGGAGGGTCTTTGGCTAGCACCACACCGGTGCTCTCTGTTAGGTCTTCTCTTTTTGTTGTGCAGGTATAGTTACGAGCGCATAAGGGCTGTGTAACTCACTGGTGATTTTTCGACATCATCAGTAGGCAGTAGGGCAAGTGGCTGGGCGGGGGAATAATTAAGTGGCCTAATTGGAATGGAAATTTTTTATACTTGATTTAAAATGCATATCTTCAAATTTGATCCAAAATCAACCTCTAGGACCCCCGGGTCTCCACTCTTCCACTATGATCACTTAGATACACAAAAAAAAAAAAAAAAATTGATATTAATTCAATTATTATCAGAACCCAAACATAGAATATCTATTTGTTATTTGGGTTTGTCAAGCTTGAATTACAAACTCATATAGTCATTTGTATGAGATATATATATATATATATATATATATATATATATATATATATATATATATATACGGAATAATGCTAGAGAAACAAACTATTTTATAAAAAATTTTACAAACTGTTGATGTGGTGAATAATTATTAGTAAATGAAAAAGTGATATTAATGGTGGGACTAAATGAAAACCAATAAGAGGTTGACCACATCAGTATTTTGTAAAAATATTGTAAAATAATTTGTGTCTGTAGCATTACTCATATATATATATATGTATACACAAATACAAACTTAACAACCGTACGTGAAATCCCAAGTAGTCATTGACTGATCCACATTCATAAATTTTGACATACATAAATATATCCTAATTTGGCTTCAATATATAAAGAAACACACACAGCATCCCCATCTTATTATTCTTATTCACCATATATAGCTCATGTATTGACCTAGCTAGCTAGCTAAGCTAAGCTAATTTGTAGCTAGCAGGTTAGCTCAAACTTCTCAAACCACTTGAGGAATCCTAGAGCTGCATCTCTTGCCTTCAATGGTGGAGGCGTTTCTGGAGTGAGTGGCTCAAACTCAGCCTTCCATTCAGCGAGACACATCTCATTCTCTTTTCCCTCCACAGGAATGAATGAGAAGGTGACTCTATATGGATCGTACATTCTCCTCAAGTCACCTCCGATCACACGGTATGTCACGGACTGCCCCAGCTCCACCTTCTCTATCTTCTCATTTGATTCTTTCACGTAGTTAGCTGATGGCTGCGTGCGTCCACCACTTTTGCATCAGAATTTGCATGCATTTTTGTATAACAATGTAAGTGCACAAAATTATATACGGTTTTATTTTTTTATTTTATTTTATTTTATGCATGAAATGGTTTTGCTTTTTTTGGTTCTCAAGTTTAAGTCAAAGGTGGAAGGTGATTCTGATATTAAACTTGAATTCAAACTTGCAATAATCATGTTAGGGAGCTTTCGATAGTTATGATTTGGATAAAATTCATATTCCTCTTCTTCTTTTTTTCTTTTTTTTTAAGGAATTGATTTTATACATGTCATCTTCCTGCTATTAGAGGTTGAAACTTATAAGGCTCAAAATATATTTTAAGTCAAACTTTTTTCTTATTTTCTATATATAACTATTAGTAAGGGATAGATTATATTTTAAATTTACTTTTCCTCATTACTAAGAAAATTTTAAAAATATAAACATTAAATCAAACCTAGAATTTAAGGCAAGTTCTGAAGCAACTTGCATTTGGGGACGAATGGGATATGAAAAGGATATCAAGAATGCAAAACGGAGTGTATAGGGTTATATATGAACTTAGTTGTTATTTTAGTAGTATGGACTTGACTTGAGAAATAACTTGTTTATGTTTTCTTTTTCTTTTTTTTTAGTTAGTAAACAAGTCAAGCTCAAATTTAAGTCTGAGTTTAAACTTGACTATTACACACTACAACAAATCTGACTTTTTTCAAGGGTCAAAACCCTTTAAAAAAGTATTAAAAAAACCTTGAAAAAAATTATTTCAAAAGTCCAATTGACCCTTGATAACCTTTGAAACATATACCGTCGAAAAGGAAATTTTGATGGCCTTCATGGCCCTCAAAACAAGTGCTCTAATCTTATTTTGAGGGTCAAGAGACCCTTAAATAACCTTTTACCAAGATTTAAATGATTTATATTTACAATTCTTGATAAATAAGGTTATTTAAGGGGTCTCTTGACCGTCAAAATAAGATTTTATTTTATTAAAAAAAAAAACCACAATCATGCACAATATATATATATATATATATATATATATATATATTTTTTTTTTTTTTTTTATATATTGCTACAATTACACACAAAAATTCACAATTGTTGAGAGATATTGATGTATAGCAAAAGTGGTATATTGCTACAATTACACTTTCTTTGATCTCTAAACTCAAATCTACAAATTAACAGATTAGGGACCACATACAAACTGCTGATGTGTTAATTATTGTTTAAGAGAAAAAGATATCAACAACCACAATTTGTATAAAGACCAAATCTGTCTAAGATTTAAAAGTTTTGATACATTTTATTCTTCATTATCATCTCTAAAGCAAGAAGTTATCAGCTAGTACAATTGAACATTTCAGCCATTATGGGTGCCCTCAAGTTTCTAAAGAAGAGAGAATGATACCAAAAGTTTGTTAATTTCCCAGCAAATATATCTACATACCTTTCCACAATATCAAATTCAAGATACCCACAACTTTAAAAAGAACAAAAAAGGCACAACAGAGTTCATATGTATAAAAAAATTATTTAATAAATCATTGAATGTATCTTAACCACTACCCTTAGGGAATTCATTAACAAAATCATTTTTATATTAAAAGACTCGACACATATGTACTAAACAAGAACAATGACATCTTGATTAAATTGTGTTACTCTATTATGATTTTTTTTAGGCTTTTTGTAAACTTTTTATGATTTTAGTGATATAGTATTACCCACCCACCATTCATATATAGGGATTGTAAATTTCTAGATAGTTATATATATATATATATATATATATATATATATATATTGTTATCTTTACTTTTTAGTAGAAATAGACCTATTAAGAGTTCGAATTGCAAACGATTAGAAAATTAGGGTTTTGTTTAAGTCTAGTGTCCTGTGTACTAGACCTGATAAGATGCTACCATGTGTCCAGGAAGTGTCATGTGGCAACATCCCATCAAGTCAACTACACTGAATGCACTAAACCTAAACCTCTCACCTAAAACTATAGGTTAAATTACTGTTATTGAAGCATCAAGATTTATTAGTTTAAGACAAAGGTCAACATAATGTAGATTCTTTTAGCTAGTTATCCTAAGATGTTTTATTGAGAAATCATGAGATCTAGGAATTGGTGCCTGTAGGGATGCAGGCCCGAATATATAATGGGCCTTGGGCCTTGTCCAAGGAGGCACAATGGTCCGAAAATAGATCAATAGTGAGGAAGAAGTAAAACTTTGAACTTCACGAGCAAGTTATGACCGTAAAGGCTGGAAGAGGTAGGCCGAGGAGGAGCATTTCCTCAGCTAAACGAAGAAGGGGTCAGAAAGTGTGTTCTGTTGTCGAAAATGACGTTCTAAGAAATTCTATTGATAAGGATATGCACTGTGAACGTACAGGACAAATGGGAGCCAAGAAATATCTAAGAAAAAATTGCTACCACTGCATTGAATGTTCTGCAGCTAATTCTCTGACCGCATTTATATGGAGAAGACCCTTGAACAGTGCTATCTTGGTTGCCCCAATTCACAGAGAGCCTGTAGGGGTGTCCGATGGGATAAGCACTCAAGTAGTGGCTTGAATGATCGACAAGTGGATGGCCAAGATCATTCAAAGGGAGATATATAATGTAAGCGACCCATAAGGAAAAGAGGAGGGAGAAATAGAAAGAGAAACAATGTAGTAATCAAGAACTGAACTTGTAATCCAGTTTGAAAATCAATATATAAGAACTGATCTTCTCAGACTGTGCTGATGACAGTTTTCTTAAGATTAAACTAGTCAATCTTCATTTTCTTGTCATCTAAATTCACTTTACCTGTTGTCTGATTCATTAAAGCCCAGTTTTCCAACTCACTCTCTACAAATTCATTGTATTGGACTTTTTGGACCTAAGTTTATTTATCCATTGGGCTAGGGCGCCAAATTTGGTCCTTACAGTGCCTATAGATTCTCTTAATCGTCCAACAAAATACGGATATACAAAAAAAGAAAATTTCAACGTATAGAGTCATTTCATTTCAAAGGTAGATGCTAACCTTCACCTATATTAAAAATAAATAAATAAATAAAAATGATGCTCCAAGCCTTGTGTGGTGTAGTGAACGTGAAGGGATTCCACTAATTTACTAATAATTGACAATAATGCGTTGGCCCCTTCCAATTTGTATTGAATATATATATATATATATATATATATATATATATAGTATAAAAACGCCTCTAATCTCATGGAGTCAGTTTCCTCTAGTGGCTAAAAACCAAAAAAGTAAAAATCATTTCGTAGAAGCTTTTGGAGGAGAAAAAAAAAAAGATTCCTCTTTTAAATAATTTAAAAGAGAAAAGGAAGCCAAGAATATAAAATAGAATTTAGGAGTTTTTTATAATAAAAAAACTATTTACATGCTAAATATGCTGCCCCTGCAGCTCAGCTCAAACCCGCGCCCTCCCCCTACTCCACCAAGCACTTAGTTCCTAGAGAGATCCCGACTCCAAATGAAGTAGTGGTCGGCTCAGTTCTTATATAGCCAAAATATCATATAATTGGAAAGGACAAAACTTATATACAGTACCTTAGGTGCTATTCTTTAGATTCCGTTCTTAAGATTCTACCACATGGCTATTTAACTAAAAAAATACACCTCCATTCCATGAAAAAAATCCCACATGACAGAATCTTAAGAGAAGTACTATACCTAAGTCTTGTCCAATTAGAAATATTACCGCACCAGCTAGCTACAAGCTTTATAAGGCCCTTGTCATGGGTTTGACTTGATATAATAGACCATTAATTATTTTTAAAACCAGAATTATATAGCTCAGTTAGTGAATAATGGATCAAGCACAACATCTTTGAATATATAAGAAGTTGGACCATTTTCCAAAAAGTTAGACAGCCCACTTTATAATTTGCATTAAAATAAAATAAGATTAAGATGCTGGATAGCATAATATAGGCATACAAAAAATGCTGTGGCATCCGCACATGGCATTATGTGAATTTCCTTTCCCTTTATTCTTTATAGGCTTTGCGTAGTCTACCCTCAAAAGTTGAAACAATAATCCCTTCCACTGCTAAATATACTTTCCTCACATGTACAAACAATAATACAATATAAAACTATAACAAAAACAAAATGTAGTTGCACAACTTCTTGTAATCAAACTCTGTACCCAAAAAATAAATTGGGGGGGGGGGGAGGGGGCCTTTTGGAGAACATAAGCTGTGTAGGCTAACAGAAATTAAGCTGCCTGCCAAAAAGGAGAACCTGGTACCAATGGCATGAAAAACAAAGAGTGTGTCTGCTGCTCACTATTTAAAGCAATTGCATGGTTCCTTCCGGGACGAGTCACTTGATACAATTCTTTTGCTTTGCTAACCACTAAAGAGTAAAGGCTAAATACCCCCAAAGCAAGGGCAAAACGGCTTCAGAATTTTTCTCTGTAGTTCACAAAAACATAAAATGGTAACAGGTTAGCTATTGCAATGGAAAGCAAAAAATTGTCAAAAGCAGAGTTACAATGAGAAATTTGTGAAGTTCTAACTTGTAATTCACAATAGCAAATCCAATGGGAAAACAAAATGTCGCTTTTCAGTCTTATAAAGTGATCAAATCTTGGTTAAAAGATTTTGTGAGGTCTAGTTCAGTTACCACAAGTGGAATGAAGCAAATCTATGGGTTGGGGGGCTCTTTATCGAGCTTTGCACTCAACATATGATGAAGAAGGAGATCAACCCTCTGGCTCTGTGATTTTGTACTGCACCAAGCCAAAAGAACAAGACAAGGTAGCTGTTAACGTCCAAAAATGGATGCAAATAGAGCTTTCCAAATCTTTAAACTAGTTCACCATACATACCCAATAGATCGTCGACGATCCTTTCCGCCTTGTACTTCCTAGATTGAAAAGGTAATAAAATAATTATATGATTTAAATATTTTCATAGAACTATAAGTATAAACTGGTGAGGGGATCAAAAACATTGGAGACTATGGTGACAAGAAAAAAAGACCACCACAAACAACAACCAGTTCAAAGCAAGAAACGCTCTAATTATGGTCAATAAGATTTCATTTCAAATATTGAGGGTTGGCGCAGCTTAAATGTATGATGGTAAAAAAAAGTATAAAAAAAGAAAAAAGAAAAAAAGGCTCCTACTAACAACAACAGATGATTATTATTTTTTTTTTTTGATAAGTAATAAGATATATCGAAAAAAAAGGAACACCCTAGTGCACAGGGAGTGAACAAGGGATAAGAAATCAAATACAAAAATTGCAAGAGTCTAGGAAATCAATAAAAGAAGGGAATGATTGATTTTGCAAAGCAAACAACCAATCCCTTAAAGTTCTAAAAAAGAGTAGCTTGAGGTCCAGAATAGAACTTTCAATATCTTCAAAACATCTACTATTTCTCTCCCTCCAAAGACACCACAATAAGCAATGAGGAATGATGGACCAAATATAACCATTTCGATGACGACCAAAGCTGCCTTGCCAACACTGTAACAGCCCCAAAACAGAGTGCGGCATAACCCAAGATACTCCAAAAAGACCCAAAACCATAGACCATAGATCCATAGCAAAAGGACAATGAAGGAATAGATGGTCAACCGATTCACCATTTCTCTTACACATGTAGCAAAGAAGCCATTACTCTGCCAATTTTGTTTTGCAAAAATATAGATATCAAGTAACTTTCAGAACATATATATGGCAATGCTGAGCAATGTGGACAAACTTCCATCTTAATCATTTCTAAAGCCTGAATAGATAACCTAACATGGTCCTATTAACATCATTGAAGATTTAAGCAACATGCAAAACAACCTGACTTAGGAAATAATTGCAATTTCTTTAAAACTTTTGAATTGCCTGCACTATCTCTGCAGCGTTGTCATACAAGTGGATTAATAATCCAAATCAGTAGGAGGCAAATCAAGAGGTATCCTGAGCTTGTATGCACTACAACCGATGTAACTTTTCAAAAAAAACGTTCCTTTAAAATTGATAAGTTAGATGGTTAATGAGAACCTGAAAATGACAAGTTAGATGCTAAAATCAAATCATGATGTGATATATTTTTTTCTGGAGTAGTGTCTTCATCTTAACCAATTAATGGACTTCACAACCCAGTAACATGATAATCAAACAATTTTCAAAATATATTTATATACGTAATTACAAAATAAACCCCAGAGCTTGGTATTAGCATCAAACTAAACCTAAAAGTTTTGATTGCACTAATGTCAACCCTATAATCTTAAAAGTGTTACAATGTGCTCTTAGTAAGTCTTTGAATTTGTTAACTAAAAATAATGGAAATCCATATAAGTTGTACTTAGAATGTATCTAAGCAATAAAAATTCTACACGAGAGTTGCAGATGGTATTTTGGCACAAAACAAAATTCAGAAAATGGTTTATTTATATGTAAAACCTAATCAATAAACACAATTTAATGAAGATGCCATCATTTTGTAAGTTTGTATTGTCATTTTATCTTTCATGTGAAAGGCCTGTAGCCTCCAAATAGCTCTCAAGTGCAGTTTGCTTGAATTTCCAATATCTCTAGTTAATTAAACCTCAATGAAGATCTAGATTGTAACAATTTTGAAACTAAAGGGTGGATATTGATGGAATGAGAAACTCAAGAGTTAATTTGAAAATCACCCTAGAATTATAGGAGGATTTATGTAATTTTCTTAAGTGAAAGGGAAATCATATATCTACATCATGCTCACATTTTCAAGAGATGGACCTGGCTGCATAACTTTAATTTTCTATTGTAACAATAAGGGCAGAACAGCTACGAACCTTATCCTGTTCGTCAAAATTTTCTGATGACTCAAGTTCCATTTCAGCAAAGAATGCCTCCAATACAAAAGCTACAATCTGAAATTACATGAAAAACAAACCCTAAAGTTAATCTTCATTTGTTTGGGTAATTAATACACAGTTGTTTTGAAAAGAGGAACACATCAAGTCAACAGGACATTATAAAGCAAACCTAAAGGAATACAATTCACAAAAATTGCAACCTAAAAGAAGTAGGATAAATAAACTCTACATTAGAACATGCTTCTAAAGTCCAATTCAAACTACAACTGCCTAAAAAATAATGATATCAGGTCGATGACCGAGAGCTCAATATCATTAAAATGTATAATTGTTTCTATATCTCAAAATTACCCACATTAAGCAAAGGGGCATCTTTTTCAAGTAGAGCATCTTCATTTACTAAACAAATAAATTTAAGATTAAGACAACAATGCCACAGCAGCAAAGGCTTCTCATATTCCAAATTCTTGATAAGA
Source organism: Quercus wislizeni (assembly GCA_023055345.1). Lineage (NCBI taxonomy): Eukaryota > Viridiplantae > Streptophyta > Magnoliopsida > Fagales > Fagaceae > Quercus > Quercus wislizeni. The sequence goes on from JALGQJ010000027.1 coordinate 2,293,663, forward strand.
AAATCCTTAAAATGTTAAAAGTAAGTCATTCTCAACAACCCTGTCTGGAGTCGCATGTAAAATCTTTAGGATGGAATCAGGGCCCCTAACTTAGCCAAACCAAAACTGTTCTTTGTTATGGGCTGACCCTTGTGAAGTTACTATGTATGAATGCTTCATACATAAAGGTAATTACTGTCACTCTCTATGTGAAATTTTAGCAAACAAAATTGTAATGACATATTTCAACTTTGGTTTTAGTAAATTACTGAAAATCCGTTTCTGCAGCATCTTATTCAAGAAACGAAGTTGCTCTACCCCATAAATTGCAAAACAATCAAATGGCAGGCATTTTGCTTCTGCAACACATGGAGAAAGGGCCAATAAGCTTTAGCTCAAATGGCACCTCCTTCTCCTGTAGTGGGTTCAGACCACACTAAGTGCTTGTGTAACTTATTAATTTTAAAAAACATATAGGCAACATGGTTGGAAAAAAAAAAGGAGCAAAAGTTAATAAAACTTACCAAATTTAAAAGCAGTAACACAATTATTAAGTAGAAGCTGACAAAGTAAGCGAGGCTCCATGCAGTTCCTGTTAATTCCTTGTAGCTCTGAAATGATGAATGGCAATTAAAATAATGACACAAAGTGTAGGTCACAATTATAGTTCAATTTTAACTAATTGAACCATAAAAGTAATAACACAAGGATTAACGAAGAACTGCTGATAACAACTTAAATATGCCTGAACCTCTTCTATAGTCCAAATATTAGTTGTATGCACTACATGTGATTTACTGACATTTTAAATGAATAGATATTCTGTAGGGTGGAAAACAAATGCTTTAGTGCAAAGCTAGTAACTCTACTGAACCAAAAAATGATTAAAGCCTTGATGCTGAGACAGACACAATGATGTGGATCATACCAAGTAACTTGAACACTTTGAAGGAGAGAGAATTCATGTCAGATACAACACTTTCCCATCATGGCAGGACATGCATGAGCAGAAATGTGCCCAAGAATATGGTTGCATCTCTATGACTCATAAGAACCAATTATCTGATTGAGTTTGGGTTGTGACAGGTTCCCACAAGATCAATTCTCTTACGTGGGAGTTTCTACAAACCATCCACTAGGTGGAGCCTAAATAAAATCCACAAGTCCCATGTGGGATTAAAATGGATGGATTGTCTAGATCCGTGCAATCTTTGTGATGCATTATAGATCTAGTGGTTGTAGTTTGCAGATTTCCAATTTGTATTTCAAGTAGGTTCAGAGTAGCCAACCCATTAACAGCTCCTTCATAAAGAACCCCAAATCTTCTGTCAACATGGAGGTACAGTCAAGAAAGCCTAGCTTCTCATAATCACATTTCAAATAAAAAAGAGAGAAAAAGAAAAAGGGAAAATCCTAGCAAGCATTCCATGAGGACATAAATCATAGAAGAATAGCCAAACAGACAGTATCATTCACTATGTAGAGAAAGATGATCATTCACGATAATATAATTCAACAAAAATTACAAATAAAACAGTACTTATACCTGCATCCATTCATGCCAGTTTCCCATGACCAGTAAATTGAAAAGTGTCACCATCCCATTCGGATAGTCATTGAAATTGAAAAGTAAATAGCTGATTTTGTTAAGAAAATTGTCTGAAGAAATTGACATTTGTTGCAATTAAATCTTTGCAGAAGCAATAAACAATTTACAAAATGATTGAATATTAATATCTAATAGAATTTCCTATAATAGCCTTTTATTATCAATATAAAACAGAAAGATATCACAGTCATGCCATGGCTGGATAAAATGAAACCTTAGAAAATAGTTTATTAATGAATAAAGGATACTCATCATCTGAAAGATCAGTCCCGTCCAAACTGGCATTTCCAGCATTGACAATCCCACCAAAGATCTAAAAATTAGAAGAAAAAAAATTGGAGAATGTTTTAACAGTAACATAAATGGGGAAATATTCAATATTATACATGGATATGGCTATCAGATGTCTAAAAGACAAGCTGTATCAAATAATGACCTATAGATTAGAATTATCAACCTTTAAAATGTGACTGATATATTAAATTTTAAATCAATTAGGTATAAATTTAGGTATAAATTTGAAACTAGGTCTAAATCAATTAGGTATAAAATTGACCCTCCACACTATATATTAAATTTTAAATTTGTGAAGACACATAACAGAAACTTGAGTATTTCCAAACATATGCTGAAGAAAAATTGTGTAAGTACAGGTTAGACATCTTTCATGTACTTCCATTTAATATAATAGGGAAGCACGGATTGGTGAAGAAAGAAGAAGAGCATCTTTATATTAGTCAATTACTTTCTTTGAAAGTAGGCAGGAGAAAAGAATTTACCTGTACACCAAGAGAGCAATAAAGACATAGGACACAAAATATGGTTCCAAAGTATGGCATCAAACTTGGTATAAGGGTTATGAAAGTGGCAATGAAGGCACGGTAACGCTTGACGTACATCAGCAGCCTTATCAATCTTAACATTCTTATGAGGAGAAGGTAGCGAATCCTGTTAACATTAACAAAGGAGAAATAATTGTAGACGAGGAAGTGCTTTAAAAGCTATGATAAACCATAAAATTCCTGTATCAAATTTATCAACTTAATGTTCTGTGGATATCAGAGGAAACACAGGTCTGTGGTATGATCACTGGTATTTTCCTATAAGAAACTTGTAAATATCATTAAGAAGTATCCTACAGTGAGAGCAATTTGATGAAGTCAATGGGGAGGTCATGTAAAAATCATCCAAAAAATTGTCATCATGCCTAGACTAAGAAACTTATATTCTTCAAAGATTTTCATATTATGTAAAAACTCAATAGCAAAGAGTTAGGACAAACACAGTGAGGGAAAATGACAAACTCTCATGTAAAGAAGAAAAATATTTTTAAGAAAAATATTCCCTACCATTCGCCATTGGAAAGGAAAGTAAGTCCTTGAGGGGCCACAAAAGTCAAGGTTTCTCCGATAACTGCAGACATAAGAATCATCAATCAATAGTAATATAAATGGAACAGAGAATAACACAAACCAAAGAAGTAAATGATGTTTATTCCATATAATAATCAGAAGGGCCAATTAGCAATAGCAAAAGTTGTTTCTATAGACAATTCCATTTATCAAATTTAGCAATATTGTGATGATGCCTATAAGATTGATTTGTATAGAAATTGAAATAAATAGTACTACAAAGGGATGTTATTTTCCAATCTGATTACCTATTATCCAAGTGATCATAAAATCAAAGCGGTTTTGACCATCCCTCCAATAATTCTCAAATCCAAATGAATATATTTTTAAAGCCATTTCCAGCACATATATCCATCCTGTGGGATAAAAAGACAAAATAAGAAAAAGAAGAAGAAAAAGCCACCTATTAATTTCAGAAACAGAAACTAAGATTAGTCTATATAGCACACATTATTTGGAGTAATGAGACCAAACAGGTAATAAAGAGCAAGTTAATAAGTACAACATTTCTAAAGGTGTACCAACACTGAAAACTCTCAAAGCAGAAAACAGACTTCTAGCCCAAGTCAGAACATGTATAGTAGTTACTTATTCACTTGCCATCACTACCGAAGACTATTACCCAAGATCATCAGGTGTTTCCGGTTAAGCGAGCATGCATCAATGAGTCTAATAGTCTGTCTAGCAGCAATAGAGACTGCCAACACTGCCATCAATAAGTTTAGCTATTATTCAGAATGCTCCTTTGCCTGAGCATGTGTGTGTGTGTTGTTGATGATGTGGGAACCACAAGCAACAATTTATTTTGTTTTAGTTTTATTTCTTTTTGGACATTAATTAAAATTTTATTTTATTTAGGCCCTAGTACTCAATTAGGTTAATTAGTATTTTTATTTAAAGCTTAGTGTACTTCTATCATTCAATGAGTAGGGTTTCCTATGCTAATTAGAATTAGGATTTAGTATTCCTATATAAGCAAAATATTGTACTCCTTTCAAGGAGATGCGATTTCAATGAATGAAAGTTTCTTTTGGTTTTTTGTCTGGTGCAGACTCCTAGTGGTTTTTTTTCTCACATGGTGCTGAGTCCAAGCAAGCCTAGGAGCTGATTCCTAGGTTCCTATCCTTTATTTTAATTTTATTGTTCCAAATTCTGGCTTGTCATGCTTCAGTGTGTTTCTCATCTAGCATTCATATGTTGCACTTTCCCTCACATGTGATCTAAAAGACCCTAAGCATAGCCTTGGTTCAAATATAATACACTTATGCTTTCGGGTTGTGCCTGAAAAGGTATCAACATTCAGGAAGGCCATCAATATTGGTTCCAAACATCAATGCTGATGGTTAGAACAGAATTGACCATCTCAATCATTGAATATATACATAGTTATGATGGATCATTTCAAGCTCTCATCACTGACATAATTACCAAGGTCACTAACTGCCTTTTTAATATATTAATCCACTACAAGCTAATTGTAACAATGAAAATCCTTTAATGGACAATTTTAGCAGCCAACCATGAATAGTGGCTGAAAAATCTAACCATGAATAGTGGCTGAAAAATCTATGTTGTCTTAATTTTCTGAATCTACAGATATGCAAATGCTAGACTTGCATCAACTCAAAAGCTCACCATAAACATCTTTAGACTATAGATTGTTAGTTTAGCAATAATTCACACATGTACATATGAAGATAAGTTGATCCTTAGCAAGCGCTTACCAAAGACAAACTCTACCTCTTGCCACACCTTTTGAGCAGAATTATTTTCTATATCAAGCTGCAACAAAATAAGCGTTCCACATTAGCACGATTTATAAATGTCAGGATAAAGAAACATGAGCCACTTGCCAATTAATTGTTCTGGATCCAGTAATCAAGAAACCAAAAGCACAACTCTATTACAAAAACAACTCTATTAATAGTTTGGAGTGCCATTAAGTATCAAAGTGTTCAAGAAATGAATTTAAATATTTGATTCTTGGTTCTGTCAGATTTTTTGTTTTGACTTGCAAGAAGGTCAAAGAGTATCTCCATTAATGGAGCATTGATTAGAAAGGCTTCCTCAGTATTTTCTGAGAACGTTAGAGGGAAATATCACTTTTCATTTACTACCAAAAGATCCATATTAATGGGCTCTCTCTCTCTCTCTCTCAACATTGATTAGAAAGGTTTCCTCACTCCTTTCTGAGAATGTTAGAGGGAAATATTACTTAACTTTTAATGCCAAAATATCCCTATTAATGGCCTCATCTCTCACTTTAGTAAGTGTGCTGGAGCCTTTCATCATCCTAAAGAATGGACATTGGTATTATAGTTTGAAACCAAATAGACCAGGTATCAGATGGTAGACGTATCATCAATTTTCTTATTCTAAAATCCAACTAAAAATGATGACTTGTAAAGAGTAGTGGAAATGGCTGTTCTTAAGGTAAATAAATCTGGAACACTAACTTCATTCAAGATGTTGACCCAGAATCAATTGACAAAAATGACTGGTAGAATATTTCTGACATCATATGTGCAATTAGCACTTAACAAGGTGTCTTTGTTAGTTAACTTGTAAAAGCATTCCTCTTCTAAGACTCAATTGTTGTGGGGTCTGGGATTTAATCATTCAACAGTGACACATCCACAACTGACAAAATATGGGAAAAAGAATTACCCAGGATTGTAATCATGGGCAACTCAAGCTGCAAACTCGTTGCAATCTAGGCCAAAAAGGAGTACGATTTAGAGGACGCTTCAGCTGAAAATGGCATGATCAGTACTTGATGTCATGACGCTTACAACTTGTTTATTAATTTGTAGAAACAAGTAAAAATTCACCAACTATCCTAGGAATATGGAGAATTATGAGGATGTAATACAATTTTTCCAAGAAACTTGCAAATTATTATTGTTATTATTATTATCATCATCATCACTTACTTCTTGTTGTCAACCTTAGTACATTATTACACATTTATCTCTTACTATGGGTATGTTTGGTAGACTGTAATAGACACTGTAATGTAATAATTATTCCTATGATTTATCTATTCTATAGTTTAGTTATGTTTTTATTACAAAGAATAATAATTCTTTATGAATGACTATTTTTTTAAAAGAGTAATAACTTTCATCTCTAAACGAGTTGTAATAGCTTTTCCTTAGTAGGTGACTAGGTGTAATAATTTCTAAAATTAATATATTTACAAATATACAAACTTTCCAAATACACATAACAATTACAAAAAAAAAAAAAAAACCCTCTCTCTCAAATTTAAAAAGTATTCACTTTTAGGAAAAATAATTGAATAACTAAGATATTTCCTAATGTTACATCTTACAATCAAATGTACAAATATGTTTAGTTATTTCATTACAATACCTTTTATTTCTAGTAATAAAGATTATCATCACTGTTGTAACTCCATTCAATGTGCCAAATGTGCCCTATGTAAACACTACTCATAGCAATCATCATCCTCATTATTATCTCATTATCTTTAGTATCTACGGTTATCCTGCCAGTATAAAACCCTAAAACAAAGAATAATATACATACTAAAAATAGTAAATTCACAGAGATGTGTTAACACTCTATGTCCATAATAAAATTGACAATTGCATCTGTCTCCAGAAATTGTAAATTCCTCTTTCCCATTTGGGCAGTTAATAAAGATGCCTGAAAGCTGCTGCCTATTGAAAATGTTCTCAATTCCATTTGCATGGAATAATTAATAGGGGTCCCCTCAGGTATGGGGTAGGGGAAGGGGGCTGGGAAAGCCAATCAAGAACCAAATGACAAACACCATACAAAATAATTATGACCATTTGAATTCTATTTCATTTGAAACATGCAGTGATGAAAAAATAATTTTTTTTTACACCACAATGATGAACTTTGACAACAAATAGCATCTAGAAATTACATCCTTATTGAGTCAATGCAAGTTTATTCATAAGCACGAAGATCATACCACTAAAGGCATCAAACAAGAATATTAAAGCGGAACTTTAATTCATAAATATCAAATAAATCCAAGGCAATGAACCCTATATATGTTGACCATGCCACGGCAAATGTAAAGCACCAATTCTATTAAAATAGAGGTCATACCGTTGTTTCCACAATAACAGCAAACAAATTCAGTATGAGAATGAAGGATATAATGTATCCAAATCTAGGACTCCGCACAAAGCCTTTCAACTTTTTAGAGCAAGGTGAATTGTAGACTGATGGAAAATATTCAAAGCAAGATTCCTGCAACCAAAATACATAGTATCAAAGATGCAATATAAAGCTCTTTGTCACTCAAAAAGAAGCTTACTGATGTTTAAGATCTAGGGCATTTCGGACTTACACACTCTTCCTTCTGGAATTTTAGAGCAATGGCATTGCAAAGGTCAGAAAATTCATTTAGGTTTATCTACAAGTCAAAAGATGAAGTTCAGCAAACAAATCAGAAAAATACACATACAACAAATGTAATAATTACAACATTTTTCGTCTACAATGTCCATCTCTAGTAAAAAACAGTTTAAAATATAAGGAAAAGAAAAACAAAATTTTGTTGTTCTTTCAAATTATTAGGTTGCACTACTTGTAATCCTGTTGACCAAAAATAATATGTTTACCACTTGTAATGATTTGCATTCTAGAATTGTTGTTGTTGAAAGATAAATGATGTGAGAACATTGAATCTCAAGCAAAGGCAAAAAGGGTCATGCAGTGGTAAGCAAATGGTAGACTTGTGTGGATGATGAAGCAGGTTGAGTTATCACACTATTTTCTTTACCCTTCCAGCACAACTAGAACATCAAAATTTAATATCAGGGTGTCAAAATTTTATTTTATTGAAGCCTCTATGTTAGGAAGGAAGAAAAGTGAACGAAGCAAACAGAAAGGAAGAAACATTAATAGATAACCAGTTTTCATGTTTTTTAGTTGGGGAAAAAGAGAATGAATAAGTTTCACCTAGCCTCACTATGTATCATCCAATTGATCAAAAATTCAGGAAGAGATAGAGGATCACAACAGGATCCTATCTGATCTCTATTAACACAGGACTCAGATTACCTTAAACAAAAGGATAATTCTTTAGAATTAAATATTCCTTTTGGATTTATTATGGGGAGGCCAAATAATGAGATGAACACAAAGGGTCTTTGCAATTTCACCAATTTATCTGCATCATATAAAAAAAAAAATTAATACAAGGGTATAATAATAATTAAAATTCTCTTTCTTCCTTATAATAATTCTCTTCTAACAATCAAGGGCAAGTTTCATCCTTCTTCCAGGCTTCCATCCCCAGTACCAGACAAGGGAAAGTGACATCTCTGTCTCTAACTCTGTACTTCCACATTTTAATCCTTATTACAAAACAGAAAAATTTAGGTACCACCACTAATCATTAATCAGAAAAGGCTAGAGATCAATAACATATAGCAAAGTGTTAATTCTCGATGTCTAGGGTCTAGGCAAGAATGGATAATGAAACTCTATCATAAGGTTAGAACGTATTTAAGGATCACCTTTTTTTTATTTATTTGGATGTCTAGGCAACTAATAATTTTAATAAAAGAATTTGATCTAGTTACTAAGCACTAAAAATAAACAAAGTTCCTGAAAAGGGGTGGGGTGGGGGGGGTGGATATGCCCCCCCAGCATTTAGGTTTTTGAGCATAAGGTGCATTAATATTTAGATGCAAAATATTGTCTAGGAACCAACAATATAAACAACAGAATACAAAATTAAACCAAAAAAAGTAAATCTCACATTCTCTATCCCTATTATATTATAAAATAAAAATGATCTATAATAAAAACTAGAGCAAAATATATCTCAGTCCTAGAAGGAGACAATACAGGAAAGACTACAATGGGTTATGGAAGTTGGTTCTCAAAATTGAAGTCTAGGCCATGCATACTTCCCAAAAAGGTTATCAAAATTGAGATATCATAACAAATCTAAAACGTAAAAAATGCAATGGATTAAAGAAAACCTAGGCATGGAAGAGCAATACTCACCACAGTGGTACCGGTCAAGCAATTGTGTTCTAGCAGAGAGAGAGAGTGGCAGAGCAACAAATCAGATAGAGAATGAAAAGATAGAAGGGCGAATGTGTAAGATGAAAAAGTTATACTTTGGATAGTCAGAGAGTATTAAATGGGGTATCATTGTCACTTTTGTAAAAAAAGTTTCCTTTTTTTCTTACTTATCCAAAAAAAAAAAAAAAAGATAACTATCCTGGTCTTGGGAATGTGAATACCCACATTTTTTCAAGTAAATCCATATTCCTATAGAATTGGGGTTTTATGGGTATCCAAATTCCCTTGAGCTATTTGCATTCGAATAAGGAATCTTGAAAGATGACCCAAACCAAATGCCTTCCTTCTATGTATTTCTAGATATGGGAGGCAAGGATGTTATCTTGCCTAAAATGGAAACAAAATCTGCTTGTTATGAAATACAAGAAGCACTCTACAACCAAAGTGTATTCTTCCTTATATTCATAAAAATTACAAACTAAATATAGAAGTCTTATGTGCTTTAGTAGTTGTTGTGCATTTGCTAGCAAACATATCCATGACACCAAAAACAGAAATGATTAAATTTAGCAAAATGACTAAATGAAAATTTTTTACACCAATGATGGATTGTTCAAACAGATGACAAAGAAAAGTTTTGAACACTAATAAAAAATAAAAATAAATATCACAAGAATTTAGTTTAGTCTAACCAAGAGCTTAAGTAAATGGAAATACCTTGAAATCATGACTATCATCTAGCTCATCAAATATCAACTCAAATTCTTCTCTTGATATATTTGGCAAAGTCCTACAAGAAATATATATAAGACACCCTTCAAGATTCACAAAATCAACATCACAAGTGACGTGGCACAAACCAGAACGATGCAACAAAAAAAGTAAATAACCAGAAACATAAAGATAGAGAAACTATGAGTCAGCACCTAGACTTTCTAGTAATCAACACCTAGCATGAGAAAACTTCTAGACTCAGCACCTAAGGTTAGTTGGAGTCAGCACTTAGGGTTGGCTAGAGTCAGCACTAGACCATTGGGATGATTTCAACTGAAATTTTGTTCATCAAAATAATCCTCCTCAAAAAGATTCCAACACCTTGTTATATAGACTACTAAGTCTAACTAACATAGGTAACCTTGATTGACTTATTACAAAAATACCCTAGACTAAATAAAAATACTAACAAACCTAATTTTCTACTAGGGCCTAAAATAAAATTCAATTGACTCCAATAAGAAATAAAACTAAATTAAAATAAATCTTTGTTTGTGCTTCCCACATCAACAAGCTAGCAGCACAATTAATGAAACCTATGATAAATACAAGAATCTTGATTTTATACAAAAGGCTGATCTCTTGAGGAAAGAACCAATGCAACAACATTTGAAATGCATAGGTTAATAGTTTCTTTGTTAGATCATAGATCCAGTGTTGAAAAAAGGATTAAAATGAAGAGTAGTTCTTTTTTTAGATAAGAAATAGAAATTCTATTTATAAAGAAAAGGCACTTTGTGTTCACGATGATGAACACATAGTGTTTAAAACAATTACAAGCAAATCAAATAGAAATTATAGCAAAATAATGGAAATCAGAAATGGAAGTACAATGCGTAAAACCCCAAACCCGAGACCAATCAAACAAAATCCGGATTAGCAAGGACTACAAATGATCTATAGAGCTCACAACATCCTCAAAAGTGGGGTTGTTACACTCCCATCAAACTAACCACATCAAACATGCTAGTACCAAATTCCAAACATTTGAGGAATGCTTCCTCAACCAGTTTTGCCACCTAAGTAGAAAAGATGCTACCTTTTCTTGCATCACCCATTGAATCCCAAATATCAAGAAAACTTCACTCCACGAAGCATGAGAAAACTCGCAGTGAAGCAAAAGATGCTCCACAATTTCCCCACAGCATCGATAGTCGACACATGCAACACCAATTAACCAGGGGGAGTCCCCTCTTAACAAGGTTATCGATTGTAAGAATTTGGAGCTGCTGCCCATAAAAAAGAACGCCGCCTTTTTAGGGCCCTTTACACTCCAAATGCTCTTCCATGGGAAAGAAGCAGTAAGGCAGCCAAAAATATAGTTATAATAGAAACGTACAACCCTATTGTCCATTCTCTTGCAACTTACCAAGGACAGTATAGTAGATTCCAAAGAACTTATGGTTCCCACCTGCAGCACTTTTAAAAACATTGAATTAACATACTATATATTTTCCTGCCCACAGCCAGACTTTTTGGGTTATCTACTTTCTACTGGCATGCAATGTTCACACATCCCTCTAGTAAAAGATGAAAGAAAGAAGTTCCGAGCAGAAGAGTACAACACAAAGTGAAAAAATATTTTCAAAAAGTCAAAACCAGATGTCTGTAGAAAATTCCATTGCCCCATGCTTTTTAGGGTGTCATTGTATCCTAAAACCTTTTATTTATTTATTTAAGAGAGAAGGCTATTTTGCGTAGGGCCATATTCAGTGACATAGGAGCCTTCCATTTCTTCCTATTAACCAACGGAATTTCAGAAAACATTCAACAATGTACGATAAAAGAAAATAACTACTAAATCATGTTAACGATAGTGGTGCCATTAATACCTGTACTTATTCAATTCCTCAAACAGTCGAATGCATTGCTCTTTATCAAGAAATCCATGATTCTGTTAAAGCACAAAAAAGGGGCCAAAAAATAAATAAAAATGTAATGTCAACAATAACAAATGCAACTATATTTAAATGTATAAAAAACTAACCAAAATCATTATGATAAAAAAATTAAAAAAAGAAGCCATGATGCCATGAAACAAGGATGACAGCACAAGGGCTGTATTTTGAAAAATAAAAACGGGGGGTTGGGTGGGGGTGTTATAACTCATTCAATCTAAATATGAACTCATACATACTATAAATTCAGAGAGCACCAGCATGTTAATGTCTATTGATATGTCAATGGATTCAACAAGTGTTATCAATTGTCTTTCATACAATACACAAACTTGTTAGATAAACAATGTCATTCATTAAACTCCATGAAACCTTTTCCTGAGCTCCATCAACTACAGCCACAAACAAGGCTCAAAATAAACTCGTAATTTAAAATTTGTAATTGAGATTGGCATGCCTCTCCTACCATTTATTTCTGGCTAGGAAACAGACTGTTGTGACAATTTCGAAATAAATGTCTTTCAAACACCTCCAGCATTATCACTCACGAAAATCAACACTTGTCAAATAAAATAGAATATCCAGTTCCAAGGCATGACATCCACCAATTTTTTCTTCCTTCTGTTTTAACTATAGTTTTCTGAAACACTATAGTGACTGGGCACTCTGTACCATTCAATTAGCTTTCATAAGCATTTAGGATCTTACATTCAACTCAACTCACCTAAAAAGACTACCAAGGTAATCATCAGCTCTAACTAGAGCCACATCCTCTATCAGATTATTGGAAATCGTATTTTAGCACGACCTCTTGAATCTATCTGCTATGAGTAATAGGGGCGAAACAGTAATATCATGTACTTTATATATAAATAATATTTTATGTGTTAGGGTTAACTTATCAAACCCTAAAACACTTTCACAGTAAACAACATGGTATTAGATTCACCAAGCTGCCGCTGCCGTTAACCCTTCGACCACCACCCATCGATATTGTTGTCGCCGACAACCATATCCCTACTCGCTAGCTCCGACAACCCTAATAGAGACTCCGATGATCTCGATTTAGTGGCTGAAGGAGTTGTCCAATGCCGGTGACCCTCTCTCTGGTCTCGCAACACCAAATCGACGTCGCCTGATCACGAGAGAGGCAGGGTTTTTACTTGCCCTCCTTCGGTGACCATCCTAGCTTACTCGCCAGTCCTCGCGCTGACGCTCCTGAACCCTAGCGCCGCCGCCAGAGCTTTTCAGTTGAGGGTTTCAACCATGGTCTGATTTTCTTCTCTTCTTCAATACGTTCTCTGCGTATCTGTTCAGGCAGCCTTAAGTTGATGTTTAGTGGTAGATTAGGCAATTTTTTTTTTTTTTGGTGTTGGGATGGATTTGTTGCTACCTTGTTTTTTGGAATAGTTTGGTGATGATTCGTTGATAGATGAGTTACTGTTGACGTGGCTGATTGGTTGAAGTACATTGGTTGCTGGTTGGAGTTTGTATTAATTCAGTCTAACTTATTTCTTTAGTGTTAGTTTGTTCTTCAGATTGCTATTATGGAGTCCAAAGACAGTGCTCAGCCCCCTAATTATTTCTTATCTCCTGATATGTTATCAATTACCTCCATTCGTCTAAATGGTAGTAATTATGCTCAGTGGGCACAGGCAGTTGAAGTCTTTCTTCTTGGTAGAAAGAAGTTTGATTACATGATTAAGGAACCTCCTGTACCTACAGACCCTAAATTTGCTGATTGGAGAGCCGAAGATGCACAAATTAGGAGTTGTATGTGGAATAACATGGAGTCTAAGATCAGTTGTAGTTTGGTTTCTTACCAACTGCTAAACTTGTTTGGGAACAAGCGAAGAAACTTTACTCTGATGTTAACAATTTGAAGTGGATTTATGATCTTCATCAAAATTATTTCTCCTTGAGTTTGGGTGATATGTCTTTAGAAGACTATTATAACAAGTTTAAGGGTGTATGTGAAGAACTCAATATTTATCAGCCTATCTCCTCTGATGTTAAAATTATGAAGAAACAACGAGATTCTATGCATGTTGCTCGCTTCCTCTCTGGATTGCCTAAAATTTTGAATCCAGTAAAATCACAAATCTTAGCTAGTCCAGACCTCTCTTCATTGAGTGAAGTTTTTTGTAGACTTCGACAGGCCATATTATCTGATTTGAGTATTGACCATTTCTCTTCCTCCCATATTGATGCATTATCTTCTGGTGATAAATCTGCCATTACCACTTATATGGGGAGTAATAGAGGTGGTCGTGGAGGTCGAGATCGTGGGGGTCGAGGCCATGGAGGTCGTGACCAAGGGGGTTGTGGGAGTGAAGAAGAGGGTCATGGTAAAGGACGTGGTCTTCGTAAGTGCACTTATTGTCATGGTGAGAATCATACAGTAGACTTTTGTTGGGAGTTGTATGGTAAACCCTCGGCTAGCCAAGCTAGTTTTCAAGTTCAAGAACAACCTTCACAGTCACTTCCACCGACATCTAGAGTAGTCTCTATTCTTGAGGAAGAGTACAATCGCCTCTTGTCTCTGCATTCCAACTTTGTTGGGTCTGATTCTATTGCTACTTTGGCTCAACAAGGTACTTTTGCTGCTTGTCTTGCCACTCAGGACCCTTGGGTCATTGACTCAGGTGCTACTGATCATATGACAGGTACCTCAAGTTTACTCTCTGACCTTGAGCAATCTAGTAGTCTTCCCAATGTTACATTGGCAAATGGCTCAGCCACTATAGTTTCTGGTTTGGGCACTGCCAATCTTAGTCCTAATCTCTCTCTCTTCTGTCTTATATATTCCTAGTTTTCCTTTTAACCTTTTGTCAATTAGTAAGCTTACTAAAATTTTGAATTGTGTTGCCATTTTTTTATCCACTCATTGTATCTTTCAGGATCTCAAGACAGGGAAGATTATTGGTGGAGGGCATGAAGATGATGGACTTTATTACTTGGATCGATGTGGTTCTTCCCGTTTAGTCGCTTCTCATTTGTCTATCTCGCCTCTTCAGCATCATTGTCGCCTTGGTCATCCATCTCTCAATAATTTGAAGTCATTAGTTCCGTTGTGTCGTCAAATTGAGTCTTTACAATGTGAAGCATGTTAGTTAGGTAAACACCATAGGGTGCCTTTTGCCCCTAGGCGTGAGAGTCGTGTTAGTAGTCCTTTTCATTTAGTTCATTTTGATATTTGGGGTACAATAAACACTCCTTCATTGTTGGGATTTCGATATTTTGTCATTTTTGTTGATGATTATTCTAGAGTCACCTATCTTTATCTTACGAAAGAACGGTCTGAATTGTACTCAATTTTCAAATCATTTTATATGGAAATAAAGACCCAGTTTAATGCTTCGCTTCATATTTTTCGGTCTGATAATGCCCATGAATATTTTCATACATCTCTGTCTCAATTTTTTGATGATCATGGTATAATTCACCAATCTTCATGCCCCCATACTCCACAACAAAATGGTGTTACTGAACGCAAAATGCGTCATTTGTTAGAGGTCACTTGTGCCTTAAAGTTTCATATGCATGTTCCCAAATCATATTGGAGTGATGCTGTTCTCACTGCCTGTCACCTAATTAATTGTATGCCTTCCACTGTTCTAGGTGGTCAGATCCCTTATTTTGTGCTCTCTCCTGATGCACCTTTGTTTCATCTACCTCCTAAGATCTTTGGTTGTATGTGCTATGTTCATATCTTAGGTCCAAGGAGTGACAAACTTGATCCTAGATCCATTAAATGTGTTTTTCTTGGGTATTCTCGTACTCAGAAAGGATACCGATGTTACTCACCTACTCTTCGGCGTCGTTTCATTAGTGTTGATGTCACATTTGATGAATCTCAGTCCTATTTCTCTCCTTCGGTTGCTAGTGACAGTTCTCCTCCTTGTCTTCCTCTCCTACCACCTGTGTCTCCTATTGAATCTTCTCAGAAACCACTCCAGGTATATTGTCGCGGGCAGAAACCTCCAACAGAGACCTCTACCCCGCCTAGTGATCCAACTCATGATCCTGCCTCTCTTCCAATTGCTTTGCGCAAAGGTAAGCGTTCTTGTACCTCTCACCCTATCTCTCAGTTTGTCTCTTATGGTCACTTGTCTCCATCTCTTTATGCCTTTACCACATCCTTGAATTCTACTATTGTCCCTAAGTCTGTCCAAGAGGTTATGTCCATCTCGGGTTGGAAATCTGCTTTGGAGGCAGAAATGTCTGCCCTGTCTGAAAATGCTACTTGGTCTTTAATTACTCGTCCTCCAGGGAAAACTATTGTTGGTTGTCGTTGGGTGTATACTATAAAGTATTTGCCTGATGGTTCTATTGAGCGTTTGAAGGCTCGCTTCGTTGCCAAAGGTTATACCCAGACATATGATGTTGACTATGCCGAGACATTCTCACCTGTTGCTAAAATTTCTTCTGTTCGGATTTTGATCTCCTTGGCTGCTAATATGGGTTGGCCATTATTTCAGTTAGATGTTAAAAATGCATTCTTGAATGGTGATTTGAAGGAAGAGGTGTATATGGAGCAACCACCTGGGTTTGTTGCTCAAGGGGAGTCTGGAAAAGTGTGTAGGTTGCATAAGGCCATCTATGGTCTTAAACAATCCCCCAAAGCTTGGTTTGGTGAATTCAGTGAAGTAGTGTTAAAGTTTGGATTGCGACGTTGCCATTCTGATCACTTTGTGTTTTCTCATACTTCTAATAAAGGAAAGATTTTGTTGATAGTATATGTTGATGATATTATAATAACTGGAGATGACAAGTAGGGTATTGATGATTTGAAAAGATACCTTTAAAACTCCTTTCGAACTAAGGATCTGAGTAAACTTCTTTATTTCTTGGGTATTGAGGTAGCACAATCTAAAGAAGGCATCAGTTTATCACAGAGGAAGTATGTGTTGGATATTTTGGAAGAAACTGGCTTGTTAGGGTCTAAACCAGTGGAGACTCTTATGGATCCTAACGTCAAATTGTATGAAGATCAAGAAGAGCTGTTATCTAATCCTGAGAGATATCGTCGTTTGGTTGGTAAACTAAATTATTTCACAATTACTCGCCCAGATATATCATTTGCAATTTGTGTTTTGAGCCAGTTTATGAAAGATCCTCGCCTTCGACATTGGGAGGCAGTTATTCGAATTGTGAGGTATCTTAAAGCACATCCAGGCCGTGGTCTTTTGTATAAAGCTAATGGTCACCTACGGATAGAAGCCTACACCGATGCTGATTGGGCTAGATCACCGTCAGATAGAAAATCCACTACTGGGTATTGCACTTTTTTGGGAGGAAATCTGATTATTTGGAGAAGTAAGAAACAAACTATTGTTGTCAGGTCTAGTGCAGAGGCTGAGTATAGAGCCATGGCACACACATCATGTGAGATTATGTGGATTAAGCATTTACTTGAGGAATTAAGATTTGTTGTGAAGCTGCCTATGACTATGCATTGTGATAATCAAGTAGCAATTTACATTGCCTCCAATCCTGTGTTCCATGAGCGAACCAAGCATATTGAAATAGATTGTCATATTACTCGGGAGAAAGTAGAAGATGGTGTAATTGCTACTCCATATGTTTCTACAAGAGTCCAGATTGCTGATATGTTTACTAAAGCTTTATGTAAGACTCGTTTAGGTTTATTATGTAACAAGTTAGGATTGTATGATATATACTCTCCAGCTTGAGGGGGAGTGTTATGAGTAATAGAGGCAAAACAGTAATATCATGTACTTTATATATAAATAATATTTTATGTGTTAGGGTTAACTTATCAAACCCTAAAACACTTTCACAGTAAACAACACTATCCATCTCCTCTTGGGCCTTCCTCTTGCCCTTTTGCTCCCTTCAATTTTGAAACTCACTCTATACCAGGACATTCATTATTTGTCATTGCACATGGCAGAAAGAGTTACCTTATCCTTAAATCTAAATGTTATACAAATGAAAAACAGGGTGCTTTGAACTTTGAACTCCTAACCTCAAATGTTGAGGTACCTCTATAAGCACCAAGGATAACACAAGAGGCTATTGAGGGCTCAAATAAAATTTCTTCAAAAACTTTTATTTATATATATATATATATATATATATAAGTAATAGAAATTCATTAAAAAAGCACTATCCTATTACAGGGATGTATACAAAAGAATGGCAGAAAAACAAGAAGAAACAGAGCATTTAAAATATAAAAAATAAAAAATAAAAACCTGAACAACGGAAAGGTAAATCATCTAAAAAGCCCATGAATGTAGTCATAGAGAGGGTATAGGAATTGTAAGTCCACTCATACAACGTTTTTAAAAAGAGAAATTTGAGATGTGGCAAGGGAAATTCCTTTCCCTCAAAAGTAAGGGGATTTCGCTCTTTCCAAATATACCACATTAGGCAAGAAGGACCTGTCATCCAAACTTCCCCACTCATAATTATTTTCTTTTCTTTTTTTGATAAGTAATAATACTTCATTGAAAATAAAATGAAAGAGTAAAATGAACCCACATACATAGACAGTGTACTACGAACACAGCAAAAAGTCAATCAAAAAGATGCATGAAAAGTACAACTATCGAGTAAATCAGACAAAGAAGCAAAGTATAAACACTTGAAGAAATTATTCACTCAAAAAAGGTTTTGAGGAATAAAAGCTTCAAGTTAGGAATTGATCTCTCACTCCCTTCAATAGTCTGAGCATTCCCCTCCCACCAAATACCCACATGAGGCAATAAGGGATCATGTTTCAAATCACTGCTTCGCTGTGCTTGCTAAACTTGCTAGGCCAACTGGCTAGGAGCTCCCCAACACCTATTGGCATGACCCATTTAATCTCAAATAGTGAAAATACCATATTCCTCATCTCTCTAGCAACAGGGCAATGTAGAAGTAAATGATCAGTAGTTTCCCCATCCCTCTTATACACATACAACACCAAGCAATCACAACTATCCAATGCCTTTGCAAATAGTTAAGATTTTCCCCAATGCTGCTTCCCAAAGGAAGAAACTAACCTTTGTTAGCACTTCAGGTTTCCACAGATTCTTCCATGGAAAAGACTGTTGAGCTATGGAGTGTAACACCTTATAGGATCTAATTTCAAAAAACCTCCATTGAAAGGATTCTAGCATTAGCTTATCCGCTACACCTCGTCTCAATAATCCAGAATATACCATATCCGTAAAGGATTTAGAGTAGGAAGGTTGGACAAAGTGCCCTTTATCAAAGTAAGTCAGCCCCCGTTGAAAAGGTACATTCTTTTCCAATCAGCCAAACACCTCTCCATTATGCTATTCCACACATATTTTTCTTTGAAAATGGAACCTAAGACCCAAATATGTTATGGGAATTTAAGCTACCTTGCATCTCAAAATACTAGTCAAAGCTTCAATATCCGACACATCACCAATAGGAACCAATTCAGATTTCCCCAAATTTATCTTCAATTCAGATATAACTTGAAACTACACAAAACTTGCTTTCAAGTGCCACAATTGCTCTGGATGAGCCTCAAACAAGATCAAAGTATCATCCAGAAATAGAAGATGTGAGATCATTAATTGATTAGCAAAAAGGTCACCAACTGAAAACCTTGATATGTAATTGCCTCCCCTTGCTATCTCCAACAACCTACAAAGCGCCTCCATCACAATGATGAACAAAAAAGGAAATAAAGGCACTCCCTGTCTCAGCTTGTGAGCTTTGAACAAAGCCACTTGAGATTCCATTCACCAGCATTGAAAAACAAACTAGGGAAAAATCCACTTCCTCCACCTAGAATCAAACCCACGTCCCTGAAGCATATACAAGAGGAAATTCCAATGCACATGATTATAGGCTTTCTGAAATCTAACATGCACAAAACCCTTGGTATGTTGTAACTTATGTGACTATCTAAACATTCGTTGGTAATCAATAGAGAGTCCAAAATCTGTCTCCCTCTTACAAAGGCATTTTGGGGTTCTGACACCCTCTTGTCTAGCACCATTTTCAACCTATTCAAGCAAGGATCTTATAAACCCCAGTAATCAAACTGATAGATTGGAAATCCTTAATCTCCACCCGTGATTAATTACTTTTGTTCTACACGTGCAAGGCCTGCTCAATCCTTCACTACCGTCAAGCAGTAATTCATGCAAAGAAGGGTGTTAGTGTTAATGTGTCTGACCATCCATGAGCTCAAATTAAATTGTTGGTCTACTTCCTGATAGCAGCTAATTGTTTTCCACAACACTCCATAAAATTATATAAATTACATATAATCCAAGCCCTTGAACATTATGATTCCAGTGATGTTATTTCAAAGAAGACAAAAGACAAATATTATTATCTTTTGTATTTAAGTAAGAATATATCTCCCTCTAGCCTGGAAGCAAAAATTCCTTTTAAGATTTAAAGAGTACTATTAACTTATCAAAAAGGTATAAAGAGTACCATCTAAATAGGATTGTCTCAAAGTCAAAAACAAAGTACAGAGATGAAACTTTTAATCAAAGACATAAGCAAGACATATCATTCAAAAGAAGCAGATCAAGAAAATTGGAAAAGCTTGTTGCTAAAGCATGCTTAGAGAAGATTTAGCCTGTAGAGACAACCGTTCTTACACTTTTATCTATGAGATTAAAAGCTTTCTCTAGGATTCGTCTCCTTGTAGAGTCCATCACAGAAACTTGTTTTACAAGCTACAACAAATAAGAGATGTGAACATATGCATTTGTAATCTTTCTTGAGGAAACAAGAAGAAACTAAACATAGCTGTTTCTTGAACATTAAGTAGTAAAAAATATACCCGCAGCTGAAATGAATGGATGAACACAGATACAATAGCAAAATCTTATTGTCCATGCTTAGAGGCAACTTAAGAAGATGAAATAAACCATACCTGATCTTTGAAGCTGTCATATACAACGGCAAGAATCAAGCTGGTGATGAAGTAAACCCCCAATAGGATGTAAAGAACAAAAAACAGACAAAACCAACGCGAAGCCCTTCAAGACAATATAAATTGATGATACATTAGATCAAGGTTTATATGTCATCAACAGAAATTTCAAGACTTCAAAATAGAGAAATACCATGGAGATGTGACATGGTTCCAACAAGTCCCCAAGAAATTACATAAATGTGGAAACAGAACAAGTAAAAAAAAACTTCCGGAAATGCTAGGGGACTATAAGTGCTTTTAAAAGAGCAAAAGGGTGGGCAAATTAAAGAAAGCCTTCTGATGTTTTGAAGAGTAACAATGGCACATTTTACCATAATAAGACAGGACTTCCCTCAAGGTTTTGAAACAAATTTTGATACCCTCCAGGTTGTTGACCTACACTGACCACCTTAACTGCTAACTTTTCTCATCTTAAATATGTACTAATCATTCGTCTCCTGGCCACATTTAATGAATTATGAAACTATAAATGGCAAAAAATGGACAAAAAAATTCAGTGCAAGGCAAGTATACGGAATTTCCCCAAAGAAGGGTATAATCCTAAATTTAAAAAGTCCAAAAAAGCAGGAAAGGGATACCACATAAGGCAAACAGCCAATCAAACAAATTTTAAGTTTATACCAAGGAGGGGGAGCTTATATTGAGATAGCTAGATACTCTCAAAAGTCCGGCTATTTCCTTCCTGCTAGAAACCCAACAAACAATATGGAAATAGCTTTCCAAGGAGTAGGACTTTAAAACACCCTTTATTACATGAACAAATAAAGCTTAATGTAGAAATTAGTAAATGCAATCTATAAAGGAGATTTGACCTTCAAGACGGAAATTCTATTCTCAAACCCCTAAAAAGAGAGAAGTTATTACAATTTACATAGTTTCTCTAATACCATGTAGTAGGCAATGGTTGATTGTGGGTAATACCATGAAAACCAAGATGTCAAGCTTCAGGTTAAAAATTAATAAACCCTAATACACATGTATCATTTATAGGGTTAACTCCACAATAGAAGATGACACAATCACCCATCCAACTTAAACAATATTACTCATAACAAGTTACTTATCAAAAAAATAAAAAAATATTTATTACACATAACAAGTGTCATATTCTGATTTTGTTTCAGCACTCCAATATTTAGAATTCTATAATAAAAAATACTATTCCCTACCAAATCACTCAATTTCGTACTAGTGGAGCAACCTCAAGATGACCACTACAGTAACATTAGTAATAAAAAACCATAGACACCTACAAGATTCGAACCAGTTCAAGATTAAATAACTTTACAAGACTAAATTCTTCAAGGAAAAACTGCCAGTGGTACCCTAAAATCTAATCTTTTGGCAGCTTAATGGGTTTCTCTTATGTTGCGTAGATTCTATACCATAATATTCATGTTGATGCCTAGGCACATCATTTAATTCTCAAATGATAATCACATGAAGAACACAATAAATAAAAAGATAAACAATCATGTAGTACTAAGGCTGCGCAAGTTTCTTCACTTGGAAAATGCTCAACATTCAAATTAGTATAACAAATGAAAGTTCTTAAAGTAAATACACGCATGAATTCAGATAAAAGGAAAATACACGACACAGGCAGCAACAAATTCAGGAAAATCCAAGTTCAGAGACCAAAGAAATTCAGAAAGTTGGTTTACATTCAACACACGGCCATCTTTGGAATTTCCTAGTTTGTAATTGTGTCCAAGGATCTTAGCTTATGTTTCCTTGAGGGTTATAAGCTGGGTCCAGAGTTGTTGGAATAGGTTGTAACAGCAGACATGATTCTTATTCTAATGCTATGATTCCTGTTTGGTTCAGTTTCCAGCTTAGTTTACAGGTTTTTTTCCTTCATTATTTAGGAATGACATTATTGTATGAATTGATGACAATACTAAAGAATTTTGTACTCTGTCAACTATTCTGGCAGCTATTGATAGCAAAAGATCCTGCAGTAATAAATCAACCAGTTGTGCCATCATGAACAGAGTGTGCCACATGGAAGACCCTTGTACAATTAGATTGGACAACAAATTTTTTTTTAAATGACATATCAAAGAAGGGATTAACAGCTTCAAAATGATGCATTATTTTCATGCAAAGAACAGCAACAATTGGACATGTTCCAGTTCAGTAATAGCAAGCCAGAAATTGAACAACACTGCAAAAATATAAAAGGAAAAAAGGTATCTAAATCACTCCTACTTACTTGTACGCTGGAGTCCAAACATCTGGATTGTTGGATGTGGTGAACAAAACAAACATCTGATACAGTGTGGTGCCATACGAAGTAAATACTGTTTTCCCTTGTTGGGTATCTTCAAACATGACATAGGCTAACCAACTGGAAAACAGAAGAAATAAAAGCCCTAAAGCCTGCAATTCAAGAAAAACAGTCAGCAATAAGCATGAAAACTAAAAGCATTAAGCCGTATGAATTTTCACAACTAAACAATGGATTAAAATGGAACAGATGCAAATGAAAGTGAACGATCCTCCCAGAGTCACAAGCAAAAAGTAAATTTTCTTGTAAGAAATTTTATTAGAGAGAGAAGACCTTCAAGTACAGATGAAATAGACAAGAGTCCCCTAAACAATTACATTGTAAGACTAACTACATCTATAAAATCTACAAAAGGAACAGAGTCCTGCCAATAGCAATTGAACACTCATGCAGTAAAACTGATGTAGTCAAATTTGACTCCATTGAATTTATGATTATTTATCTCTACAAATTGTTTATAAACTAGAAAAAATTGTAAACTCAACAACAGTAAAGATAATGTACAACAATAAGATAGTAAAGATACCAAGACATTTAAGTAGGTGCTAAGCATTCCAGCCAGGATGTCAATGGTCGCTCGTAATTCCCTACGAACAAAAAAGAATGAGAAAACATCAAACTAATTTAACATAAGTTGTTTAACAGTTAAAAGTAAAGTATAAAGACATGCATGCACATCATGACATGTAACATGTATAGCTATCTACAGTGATTATGCAAGTTCTGATCCCAAAAATTTGATGTCGCCAATGGTTTGTAGCTGCATTTAATTAATATTCTGGCCTTCAGACCATCAAGACTTAATTTATGGCCTCTGAGTATCTATCGCAGGTCCCACTCCTTTTAATCAGGGAGTTCTCTGTATTAAAGGTTTTTTTTTACCCATCACTGTCAGCATTGAGTGCATATCTCAAAATGAATAAGTCTTATACCTATTGGTAAGGTTCAAGTATGGGGCATGATATTGCCACAATGAGTCTGGGAAAATTTGTCAGTTCATTTCACCCTAACAAGATACTTCTTTGCACTGGATTTTTTTTTTTTTTTTTTTTGTTTTGTTTGGGTAGAGCTTTGCACTGAATTGATTATAAATGAAAACTTTATTCATTAGTACCAAAGAAACAAACTGCCTTAAAGCAAATATACAGAACTAAAACTATCAGCAAATTTCATTTCACAGATTTTTCAGTTCAACAGAATAATGTCTTATGTTCAAAGTACAATTTCAAAACTTTTATCATCTCAGCTCTAAAGATATGATCAATAATTTCTTGTGTATTTGGATGGTTGTGTTTGCCCTTCAGGTTTCACCTAGCAGTCTTTTATTGATTATCACCTCACATGCATATATGTCCTAAGCAAAGACGGTCTTCAAATAAAACAGCTTTATACAATTCCAAATCTTGCTCTATAAAGGAATAACCCTTACTCCATAGTTCATTTTTCATTTAACTGCTCTTAGGTCTTCTTGATTCTAACTCCATTCACTTGAAGACTAGCAATGAATTTTTTTTCTTAATAAGTGATAAAAATCTTAGTAGAAAATGTTGAACAAGTACAAAATGGAGAAAACATTAAATCCTCCTCAACAAATTACAACCAAAAAATTAAAAAAGAGAGAATCACAATGATATCTACCTATGATCAGCATCCAGTCATACAAGGATAATACAAAAATGAATTATAAAGATGTTCCATTAAACTTGGAATCATGAAATGTACTGTTATTTCTCTCCCACCAAATTGTCCTCATAAGACAAAGTGAAACTACCACCCAAACTACACTTCCCAAATGGCAAAGAGATCTCCCTTTCCAGCCCACAAACATCTATATTCATTGGGACCACCCATTGCATCTCGAATAGAGATAAAGCTAATGACCATTACCAATGTCCCACAAGAGATAAAGCTAATGACCACTATCTCAAGGTAAGCAACCTACCTATCAAAATTGCAATCAATACTGTCCACCAAGGCGTGGAGAGAGAGTGAGAAACAAATCTTCGAACACATGACCAACTGAAAGTTCTTGAATTCCAAGGACTTGTAAAATGATAACATTCCCAATAATGGTCTCATGCTCACCCACTATCAAAGAAACCACCAGAAAAGAGACACCACCATAAAATTCCTCAATCCCAACTACAGGAGAGAGAATGAATGAAAAGGGACATTTTTTTTTATGATAAGTAATGAAGATTTATTTATATAATAAAATAAAATAAAAGAGACACCCAGTACACAGAAAGTATACAGGGGTAAACAAATCAAGAACATAAATTACATGAATCAAGTAAATCAAGAATATAAGATAAGGATTTGTTTCCCAAAGCTGACAACTAGTCCAATAAGGTTCTAAAGAAGAATAATTAGGCCTGGCATGGATCTCTCTTTATCTTCAATGCATCTACTATTTCTTTCCCACCAAAGACACCACATCAAATAATGGGAATGACCATCCATATATGTCCATTTCGATCCATTCACCTTGAAGAGGGAGATGTTAGAGGGAGAGAGACATCGAAAGGCATTTGAGGTCCGTTAGCAGCTAGGTGAGGTGGAGCTAAGTTAGCTATTTAATTGATTTGGCAACATTTGTGATGGCGGAATCATAACATGGTTAAAGAAAGGATATTCTCTTTGGAAGCCTAAGGCTAAGGCAAAGCCCAAGAATAAATGTCCATGGTAGTTAATTAAGTTTTTATATTTTATTTGGTTATTCTTGAGTCAAGGATATGTGATCCCTGGACAGGGGATGTATATTATTAAAAATTGACATGATTATTAATTTAGGGAAGTCTTTGTTAAGGAAATTAGAGTCTTAGCATACTATAATATTTCTTGGGAAAGTTCTAAAAGGTTCCTAGCTGTTTCTAGGGCTTCTAAAGCCTATTAATAGTTCTGGTATAAGTATAACACAGAATCAGCCTTAACAATAATTAAATGCTGCTGGCATTTTGAAAGAGCTTTTCTTCTCCCATCTCTCTCTCCCTCCTCTTCTCTCTCCTCTTATATATCATAAGTAGAGGAGTCACATTGTGCTGTCACCTCATCTTCATTCTTTTCTTTCTTATTGTCCTCGTTCTGTTTCTTTTCTCACCATGAAAAAAGGACTATCTTGATTTCTTGTTTTAGAGGACCCTACTGCAATTTTTCATTTCAAAGCATAACTTTTTAAATGTACCTCGGGAAGTATAAGTTCATAAGACTTAACCACTGAAAAATCAGTGTATGAGCCCATGTTTCCTTACATCTAAATTTTAGGCATGCACACACATACAAAGATACGGGTAATTAAAAAAAAAAAGGGTTTTATCACACAGTACCTAAAGCTCAGCATGAAAAACACAACTCTGACATATGGTGCAATTCTAAAAGGAAGATAATCAAAGCCCCCTGAAGACAAATAGAGAGCATAAACCAGTATATCAGCAACCCAAATTAACAGCAAAGCCACCTGAAAAAAACAAAAATGGAAATTTCACAATCAGACTAAAGGAACAGAATATCACAACATTGAACTTTCAACAGATAAATCAGATATACGTCAGCACCAGACTTTTTCTTCTCTGGCCTACATATAAAAGGGTCAACATATGAATTGCATTATAAACCGTAAGATCATATGATCTCAAAGATACACTGTTTCTTATTCCGGTCCAATCATTGTGGACGCTGTTGATGTTTTTGTTGCTGCCACTACTCAAACTAATCCAAAAATTAATGGAAAGAAAATTTTGAAATCAAAAGGCTACATTTTACTTTCTATCAAGGATATTTCATTGCTTAAGACTTCTTTTTATTATCAACAAAATATGCATTTCGATCTATTCACAGCTTGAATCATAGACCATTGTTTTGGGCCTTCATCCAAATCATAGAAAAAACAATATATAATTTTTTTATATATCAAAGGCAATTTCAGGCTGTCTTACATGGTCAATACTTTAACCTTGATCAAACCAACTCCCGCTAGGAACTCTTTCTATTAGATCCACTTGCTAACCTTTTATTTTTTTTTAAACTGCATTTAATATGCATTTATCATCAAGTAACTATAATATGAAGAAATCAGATTTTTTTTAGTAAGTAAAGATTTTACTAAAACAGGGCACACCTGGTACACCGGAACTGGAAATATACAAAAGAAATGCAAACAAAGTTATGATAAAAGTGCATAAAGGTGCAAAATGGTCACTCAAGGAGCAACATGTGCACTTAAAAAAATGCAACCAAAATAAAAATATGAACATGGATGAGAAGAATACAAGGATGAGGTTAAGTCATCTCAATATTAAGAACATATTCAATGAACCAAAATGCAACAACATCTAGAAGCATTTCAATACAAACTAAAGGTGAAAGAAGATCAGAATGACAACCAAAGAGAAAATCCATTGAAGCAGCATGAAAAGATAAGTGGTTAATAATACAACTAAGAGAGCATCAGCTAAATAACTAAAGAAGTCAATCTCATGAAAGATTTACTTTCTTTGGTGAACTTATCAGTTATTTGAGTCACAAATTTAAATACCTAGTACAAGATATATACAGAAGGTTCTGATTATCAAAAAAGGCTTCTTGGTAAAAATTAAAAACCAGGAAATCAATTTCTTTCACTTTTTGGTAAGTCAGAAAATAACTACACGAGAAAGAATCAGGAAGTACCTTTAATTGATTAAGAAGACTTTTCCAATAAAGACGGTACCCTTCATATGAAATTGGAAAGAAGGTATGTATCACAAGTATGAATAGAGATATGCCCTGCATAAAAAAGCAGAAACTAATGAAACTTGCAAAAGATTGTCTCTATAATAAATCAAACCAAGGAAACTAGTGGTACAAAAAAACTAAGCTGAGATGCTCAAATAAACCTTAGGGATCTAGCAACATGCCCAAAATTAAACATTCTGTAGTTCGAGTACAAGATTTATGTACCACCTGAACACCATGTATCATTTCTAAGACTAACCAGACTATAAATAACATAAATCCTTGACATGCTATGTATTCAATCAACACCTTCTAACACTAGACCTAAAATGATCGAATAACCAAAAAAAGCCCCCTAGAAAACATCATTAACAGGTTATCAGTATTTGATAATGATCACCTACCCACAATCCAACATCCATTAACAAAGATACAACAAATGGCCATGCTCTTTATTTATTTTTTCTTTTCTGTGCATAACCAAACTACAGACCCTTCTCATAATGGGTCAAACCTGAGACTTCTGATCAAAGAAGACAAACTGAGGATATTGTTCCTTTAAGATAGATTTTTAAACAGGTCTTATTGCCATTATCAAAGAAACTTTCAACAATTCATCATAATCTTTTTCAAAAGATCAAAATTTCACTTGTAATTTTCTTATCAAGTCCAATGACCATCAACTCAAATGGAACTTCCTTCTTTCAGAAGTTTGGCTAGAGGGTTGTGGCTGGATGGTGATGTCATGGATTCAAAACCTACCAAGCGTATTTAACTCACCAATCAAAAATAAATCTTATCAAAAAATGAAATTTTAGTTGCAATGTTTTTTGGAACATGAATTCATATTAAACATTGAAGTTTCTTATCCAAATAGTAGCTACGTAGGACAGATACTTAAATTTGCATCAGTTACAAATATCCAACACAATTTGCAACACTTACAATTATAAATATCCAGCAAATCCTCAAAATCTTTTTTTTAATTTTAAATAATGAATTTTATTGAGATCAAACTGATAGAGTCACCCAAGTATACAGGTGTATAAAACTCGGGGCCATACAATCAAGCACGCAAATTACAAAGATCTATCAAATCACAAACCAAACATAGAGAATAACTGCGCACTATTGACATCCAATCCAACAAGGTTTTAAAGAAAAATTATTTAAGAATTGGCAAAGTTCTCTCAGAATCTTCAAAACTCTGGTTATTCCTATCCCTCCAAAGGCACCACATCTAACAATGGGGGGCAGCCATCCAAATATAACCATTTTTATGACAATGGGGGGCAATCTCCATTGGAAATACTTGACACTACCCTGATAGCAAATGAATGTTTAAATGGTCATTTGAAATCTGACATTCTGTGGGTTTTGTGCAAAATTGATCTGAAAAAGAATTATGACCATGTCAATTGGGATTTTTTGATTTATTTGTTACAAAGATGTGGCTTTGGGGGAAAATAGAGGAAGTGTATAGCATTTTGTATTTCCACATTCAAATTTCTTATCTTGGTGAATGGCACCCCTAGTGTTTTTTCAATAGCAATGGCGGCTTATGTCAACAAGATCCCCTTTTCCATTATTGTTTGTGGTGGTTGAGGCATGAGAAGGATGTTAGCAAAAGCTGTGTCAAGGGGATGTTTGAATGTCTTTACTATTAATAATACAAGGC
The DNA here is from genome assembly GCA_023055345.1 of Quercus wislizeni. NCBI lineage: Eukaryota > Viridiplantae > Streptophyta > Magnoliopsida > Fagales > Fagaceae > Quercus > Quercus wislizeni. The sequence goes on from JALGQJ010000027.1 coordinate 2,323,005, forward strand.
ATAAATGGTGATATCCCATCTCCTTTTCATTAACGATATACTTATCTTCTGCAATGTAAACTCAATCCAACTTTGCTATTTAAGATGCATCCTCATTTGTTTCAAGGCGGTTTCAGGCTTGAGGATCAATTTAAGTATATATGAAAATGTGCCAATTGGAGAGAGGTAATGAATGTCAAGGAATTGGCAAGTAATCTTGGATTACATGTCTCATCCATTCTGATGAAATACTTTTGCCTTTGCGATCTCACTTCAAGGCACATATGTGATTTCATTATAGATCAAATGCACAAGAGATTGACTAGCCAGAAGAAATTGTACTTATCAAAATGGGGGAGACTCTCTCTAATCAAAAGTACGTTATCTAACCATCCAACTTATTTCTTATATTTATTCTCATTGTCTGTAAGAGTTAGAAAAAGGTTGAATAAAAAATTCAAAGAGATTTTCTTTAGGGTGGGATAGGTGAGGGATTCAAATTTCTAAATTGTGGCCCCAACTTACTATGTGCCCATTAATTTCCTAAACACGTGTTCATCATGGTTTATTTAAATTATATAATATATATTACTCCATGAATAATAAATTTATGTTGATACCACACATTCCTGATGCAACCAACAAATGGTTCAAGAAAAAAACAAGAGTAAGTATCAAAATATTCTAGAATTATGACCTGGTTTTGATGTGTAGCCTATTGGATCCTTTCATAGGCTACTTTAGTTATTAGCAACTGTATTAGAGTATTAAGTTTCTTCAGGTTAGGCTATCAAAAAAAAAAATGTTTCTTTAGGTTAGAAAGTTGGTAGATCAGTTTTAATTAAGATTTATTAGAATAAGGGGAATCTAGTATTTTTCTAGGATTTCCAGAATGGGCTGTACTTATGAAGCACCGACGCGGCATTTTAGCCGCCGAACCCGCGTCCGACGCGAGGTGCGGCGGGCGACGCCGCTGCCTGCGCGTCTGTGCCGTGTTCCTTTTCTTTTCTTTTTTTCGGCGTGATACGCGCCGATTCGGACCGAATCGGTCCGTATCGGCCACAACCACCGATACCGGCGCCGAACCGGCCGATTCAGGCCGAAATTCAAAAAACAAAAGGCGCGAAACGCACCGTTTGGCTGAAATAAAAATTAAAAATTAAAAAAAAAGTTGCAAAACGCACCGTTTGGACAAAAACCCTATATCTCAGTCCACAGTTCTCATCTTCAGCTCTTTCTCTCCCTCTCTGGTCTTTGTGCTCCACGCCACGGCTCTCTGGCCTTTGCTCTCCGTCTCCCCTCTCTCACTCTCAAGAGTCTCAACTCTCAACTCACTCACACTCTGCTCTCCGTCTCCCCTCAGGTGCTTTCAATCTTAGTTTTTCATAGCCCTCTGTGATCTGATTTTTTTATTTTTTTACATATATAAGCTGTAATAATGTTGTGACTTAGTTTTGATTATCTTTTATTTTGTTTTAGTTTCAAACTTGTGTAGTGTATTCTAATTTCCCATTATCATAAAATGTTTGAGTTTCAAACGTAAACGTGTGGGTTATATTTAATTTATGAACGTTATTTTTAGTTGTTATCTATAACTGTTCTTAAATTTTGTTCTTAAATTTGATATATATTTATATAATATGAAAAAGTACCCTCAGTAATATATTAAAAATATAAATAATAATTTTTTAATATTCACATGCCCACGCAACTAATTTTCTTTTTTAAATTTAGATAAAGAGATTGACTTTAATAAAAAAAATTTAGGAAACTTAGGTGTGGTTGCTTAGGTTTTATTTATTTTTGTTTCATGTTCCATTCATCATTTTGACACCAAAACGCCTTTAAATTCAATCAAGGTCCAATATTTTTATTACTTAACCTTACCTACACCTTTAAACATCAATCCCTATTCAAGAACCCTTCAAAATATCATTAATAATCCTAATTTGGTGCAAAAATTTTAAAGATCCTACATCAACAAGAAACTCCAATCGTTTCAAATATATAAGGTAACCACTTGGCACAAAGATAGCAAACAGATGCTAAACAGAAGTGGCTTTGTCCTATAAACTAGATTCCTAAATAGTTTTCAAACATTTCCAATTTAAATAATTATTATTAAAATTAGAGGTCATATACAATTCTTTTAAATATCTAACTCTTACCTCATAAATAAGAGACTCCCCACCAGATAAGTACGGCAACTGCCCAAGAAAGTAGTAATCCCTATCATTGCAAGAATCCGTAGAATAGTTGGTACACCACAAAGGTTTCTGCACAGAGTTTAGAAAGTTCAGAACAAATAAATACCATGGTTTACCAAAATTAAAGAGGGGGGGGGGGGGGGGGGAAGAAAACCAACCTCCAAGAAATTTAGGATTATCATTGCAAAATAATTGAGGGACCAAAAGAAATCAAATCGAGTAAAAACAAGGTAGGATTTTGCAGCACTTTGGAAGTTTGGTTGATCAAGAATTTGCTCGGGTAAACCAATACCATCTACAGCCTGCAGAAAGCATTTTCAGCCAATAACCAATAAAAAGTAATCATTTGTTAGAAAATTTTGAGAATAAGAATATTAAAGAAGTAATGACTGAAAATCTCAAATAATGTTATATAGTTGTTCAGAGAGAGAAATGGTAGACAAGGCTAAAAATTTCTATTTGTTTCTTTCTTGGTTACACAAAACTCATTATCAAATTCACCATTAAAACACAACTACATTCACCAAAACTCTAATCTTAACACACCCCAAAAAATAAACACTTTCTTAAAAGAGAAAGAAAGTGAATTGTTGGATGCATTAAAAAAGTGAAACAAAGAATGAAACGAACCAGATCAACGAGAGCAGCAGCCTTTTCAAAATTCGAGCCGTAAGCAATGGCCTCAGAACGATTATGGTGCTCTCTCTTGCGACCAGCCGCAGTAGCTCTACTGCTTTCTCCGCTTAGCAGAGGGTTCTCCATCGATAAGAGACAAATGAAAACTGAAACCAAAACAACAAAAGCAGAGAAACTGAGACACAGAGAGAGAGAGAGAGAGAGATAGGTGGTGAAGATAATAAAGGCTTTGATCCGAGACGTAGTAGTGAGACAGTTATGAAATGAATCTTCGTTACTATTAATAAAATATCTCAAATGTGTAAACTTTCAACTTAGGCTTCAGTGTCGGGTTACGATGAGTCGTGATCCCATGAGGTACCCCTCATACCTCCTTCCATGCACTCTCTCTTACTCTCTTTGAATAGCAATGTTTAGTGAGCTCAAATTGTGACATAAAGCCACGATTTTACTCCAAAGTGTGTAAGATTGTATGTAACAATTAAATATGCACTAATATTTAGCCTCTCTTGAATTACATATTTTTAACATAAGAAAAAAATGAAACTAGTTAAAAAAAGGTTCTTGTAGATGATATCCGTTTAATATTGCTTAGTTTTCAGTGACTTATTTGATAAAAGTGAAGCAAAAATTTTAAGTTAACCTATTTTTTAAAAAGTTAGTTTTGTTGCTTTTTTAGAAGAAATGTGAGATAAAAAGCAAAACTTTAGGAGATGGAAGCTAAGAGTTTAGGTATCTTTTTAATAAATACATTATTAGATTACATTATTTCTATTTTTGTTGCCTTACACTAAATTTATTTAACATAAAATCTTAAATATAATTTGACAAACTATTTATTTTTAATCATGTGCCATGAATGGTCTTTTTTTTTTTTTTTTTTTTTACAAGATAGAAATTCTACTTTGGTCTGATCTAAGTTTATATACGTGTGAAACTTTCTCTTGGAAACTTGAACCTCAATCGTTGTCTCCTATACCCTATAAGAACTTTGTATTTGTGAAATAACCATCACACGCGTGGTGTTCATGATTGGTCATTTGACCACAAAAAAATTTCTCTAAGCATACTTGTTTAACACTACTATGTTAAAAATAAGAACAATAATAATAATCAATGATGCAAGCATTGAAGATCGTGCATGCTATGATTTGTTTACTATAAATGAAAGCAATTAATTAATAAACCATTTGGTGAAAAAAAGAAAGAGAAATAAAAGAAAAGCAAATAACCCAATGGATTCCTAACATCGAAGCGATCTTATTGGAGCTTTCATAAAATTAACCTCATAGTATCATTCTCTTAAAATACAGGAGTGTAGCTTTTTGCTTTCTAGTAAGACATGCGGAAGAAGATTCTGTTAAGAGTGATAAACATGGATCAATTGATACGGAGTTGTCCCAGCCGACCTGGAAATTGGAATGTAAGTCGGCCGAAAGGGATTGGATTGGGACCGTGCGCCCTCACCTGCTTTTCATGAGCTCCCCCTTTCTTTTTATTATTTTATATATCAGTTTTGATTGATTCTTGTCAAAAACACTGTCTATTCTAACTTCTAATTTTATAATTTTAACGCTTAAGATTATTCTTTCTTATGCTTTTTCCAAAACACTTCTCTTTCTTTTAGTAATTTAATTCATAGATAACAAACACAATTAGAATTTACCAAGTGTTATTGGGATTACAGCCTCTTGCTACATGTTAAAAAATATATATATATATTAGAATTAACATTTTCAATTTTAAATTTTAATATTTATATGTAAGAAAGCTCGTTTTAAGAAAATTAGGGATGTCCTATCCCATTCATAGCATCACTCTTAAAAATGGATAATCTCATAAATCACTATAATGGATTAAAAAAGTAATAGCTCCAAATTTGTTTAAAACTAACATTTTTCCTTTATTATTATTATTATTATTATAGCTACAGGTGAGTCAGGAAATTTTGAGTCATAGATATTTCCGTTGGAAACGCTAAAAAGCGTTGAAGTAGAAAACTCTTTAACTTTTTCCTGTTAAATTTGTACAGTAATAAAAAAAATTAACATATCGTTTTTATTAGTAACCTGCGAATTAAATTTTGCTGCCCACAAATACTGTTAGATTGTTCTAAATGGATATAAAGATGGCCCCGAGGACACAGCTGCTTCCCTTTCATATGGCACATCGATGTTCCCTTCTATTTAAAGCACTAAGGCCCGTTTGTAAACTTTGTATATATTTGAGTTTGACAGTACAACCGACGCGGCCCTCGACCACGTCTATTACGCTCCCAAAAACGAAAAGTCAAAAAAGCATTAATTATTTTCTTTCTTCTTAATCATATCTACTTAGACTCTAGTACTACAAAGTACAAACAAGAACAAAGAATTTTCGGAAAAAAGAGTTGCAATAGCTTGGCCTTCACTGTCTCAAACCAATGGCTTTCATGCCCAGAGTCTCTCCCGCAGTAACAAATCAAACCTGCTTCCATTGACATGGATCCCATTAAATTAAATAAATCATTTTCTTAACTTTCATTGGGATAGTCTTGTTTCTAATCTTCTTATGTTCTTATTACATGTATAAAAAGAAAATAAAAGGTAATAAATGACAACTGTGTCACTCTTGTTAATGTTTCAATGATTCCAATTCAAAAGGAAAAAAAAATGTTCCATTGATTCAGTTGAGAAACGTTCCTTGCATATCCGAGTACAGGACCATGCAAGCCTACAAATACCCAGGAATTAAAAAGGTGCTCAAAACTTGTGACATCTTAGCACCAAAAGAAGGAATGAAAAATTCATTTCACCCAAACGGCTTCCCAATCTTAAGAACATCAGCCTCCAAAGTTCTTGCTTTAAATCTTATTATAGCTCAAAAGCCATATTTCATCCTATCTTACCTAAGCCGAGGTTGGAAGGGCATTCGAGGATTTGAGAAAAGGCAAATGACAGGTAACGTGCATGGAAGTTGAAACTGTGGTCTAATAGTATCCAGCCCAGAAAGAAAAAGGATCAGAGCCCTATTTATTACTTGTATCTTTGAAGAACTAAGGAAATAAACCAAACCATAAAATAGAAAACAACGCTGCAAAAGAGTCTCCACAATGTTTTTCTTTTCCATTTTTTCCTCTGCTTTCGCCATCCACTTCGACGTAGTAAAATGGCAAATATAGAATGGTAAAGCGTGACTTCTTGTAGCTAGGACAAGAAAGTATGGCTTAAGCATGAATAAATTAAATACTACCTCAATTTCTGACAAAAGAATAATAAATACTCTAAAAATCTGAGCAAAACCACACTATTCTCTGTACTCTGTATAAACACCATGCCAAGAGCTGTACCTTTAGAAATATGGGGGAAGTGGGAAGTTGAGCACATATAAATAAGAGCCCCCCCCGACCAAATATCAGTTCAAATATGAGAAATTTTAACTAATTACATTACTAAAGGTAAAATGAAGCCTGCAATAAAGAATCACATCGTATTGTCCTTTACCTCCTGGCTGAGATTGAAATGAAATAAAATGGAAGTCACTCTGACGTGCACATAAGAACCTCCACAAAGCAAAAACAAATCAATCTTCTCCACTTCTATTGTTTCTCTACACCTCGTGCTAAAATCAAACCTGCAAAACAAGATGCAGCTCTCTTGAGTAACAGCTGGAAGTTCCGTAGGATATATATTAGATAATAGTTGACTTAACCCAGTCATCTCCTCAAAATAAATAAACCCAATTAAATAAATAAAAAGGTTTAAACATACGCACATCATCATTAACCATGACTTCAAAATGGCCAAGTTTACGTGAAATTATTCAGTGCATCTGGTGTATTGCACCCTCCTCTTACATAAGGACACTCACACCTATTGATCCCACACAGGGGACCTACCCTTATGTGCCAAGGAGACAGTATATACCGGGTGTATGGAATAATTTTATAAGTTTTACGGTGGAGTCAAGTATCTAATCAAGTGTCACATGGAACAGAATTCATAGCAAATCAAACTATTCTGGAGCTTTTGAGTGAAAAAATAAGGACAATTTTAAAAGGCCACAAGGAAAGCAGACAATAACAGAGAGCAAAGGGGCAAGCGTGCACACACAAAAAATAAAAAAATAAAATAAAATAAATAAAATCAAGGCAAAACTTGTACATGCAATGCTAGAGAAAGTGTCAACAAATAAACACCAATAGCAACAAGACAAACTAAATGCTTATATCATATGCCCCCCTCTCCCTCTCAGAGAAGTAAACAACATCCATTGTTCTTGACATTAAACCAAACATTGTTTTGATTCTATTAGACAGCCACTTTTTAAATAAGCCATTTGCCCATTGTCTGATAACATGCTAGAAATACAACAAAATTCATCGGTCAGACCAGATAGCAATCATGGAAAAGAACCTTCATGTAAGACACAGTAAGCTAAGCACTGTGTACCGATCAAATTTTAAGAAAAAGGAAGGTTGAGTACTTTAACACAAAACAAAGGTCTGTCAACAAATTTACTCTACTCAATACTCCCATATTTTTTGTGCATCCATGAAGAAGAATAAATCCATACTATGCAGAAAAATACATAACTTATACCAAGAATAAAAATGATTCTACCAAAGGAAGGAAAAGGAATAGGGTTAGAAATTGGAATCAGGAAATTACCTCATATTATAAGTCATTGGATTTTTTTCCTGCAACAAGCTGGTTAATGCGGAGGCCCCTACTAAATGCTTCATTGAAAAGGATCCTTGTCTGCATTGACTGAAACCCAGGCAACCATGACAATAATGCCACAGGAGCCATGACAATTACTCCGAACATTATATCATATAGTCGGGCCACAGAAACAACACTTTGCCAAACTAGAGTAGGCAGAAAGGGCCGGAGTACCTGGGCAATCAATATCAGGCCCCACCCAGTGGGGATGAATGCTAACAGGCTAGTGAAAATATCAATAAATGTGAAAGCCGTAAATTGCAGCAGAGCAATTGTCACAAGTATTGCAAGTATAATCACAAGGAATTGGACTAGACGGTAGTATATGTGCTCTTTTGCCGCATATCTATCCCGAGCAAATGCTATTACCGCGTAAATCGCAAAAGCCACAAATACATAGATCCAAGACAACAAGTAAACAGCAATGCTGGTACTTCCAGCTGCAATATTTAGTTGATATACTATCCCATACTGGAAGAAGAAGAATCGGAGGTCTAAGATTATTTCCATTATTTTACCCCAAATGCCAGTGTTCCTGAGATGATCTTGCTCCTCATACCACCATCTTTCCCAACTCTGTTCAGCTTTTGCAAAAACGCTGCCACGGAACCAAATCCAGTTCATAAAGTCATCAAAGTCGTACACTGTCTTCAACCAATCAAATCCAGAAGGATTGAACACAAAGGGGGCCATAATCCATGACACAACCAAGAACCAACTAGTGATGGTCAAGGCTATGTAAACAAATGTGTTGCCAGCTATAGGACTGTGTGACGCATAAACTACAAGTATTAATCCAAGTTCAACTGCCTTCACAAAATGGCTACGAGCATAGAGTCTATAATTCTCGGCAAAACCCTTGTGCTCCACAACAAAACCACGCCCGGTAGCCCGATATTTTGCACCACCATGAAGAATAGTACGGCCAAAGTAGTGGGCACGAGTTCCCATTGAGAACGTGTAGAATACGGATGAAAGCTGGAGCTGCATTGTCAGAAAATCCCAGATAGCTTGAAGGAACCCATGCTCAAGAGAGTTTTCCACTATCATCGGAAGGGCAGTGAACAGACCAAGCTGGATGATGAACTGCTGATTCAAGATTGCACCAAGTGCTGCATTGTTATTAGTACTAGCCTCAGAAGAAGCCTCAACACCACTAAGAGCCAGATAGAGTCGGCCCCACAGAAATGCATATACAGTCAGAATCACCACCATTGTGTTGAAAAAGAATCCCACAGTAGTGTAAAAGAATGACAGCATTCGGAAGAAGTCCAACCTATGACCCAACCTGTAGATATCTCTGCTAAGAACTTGCTCACCATTTCCACTAGCCACCTTGGCCTCAAACATGGATACTTGATTCAACCCAACATCCCTTCCCTTGCCGACCTGGATGTATTCATGGTGAGTGACATTCCCTCCACGCAATGTGCAGTTAAAGCCAGCAAAAATGTCCTCACTGATATTAATCACTCTGGAAGCTTTACTGATCCCACCACGAGTCATGAACCAAAACCTGTCAAACACATCTGGATGGCCATAATGCATTCGAACTTTTAAAGGGTTCGCCAAAACACGCTGCCCCAAGGTGACAAAACTCGTTTCCTGAGCCGACATAAACCAAGCAAGTGATGAAACAGAACCTGTAAATATGTGTTCCCTAACTCCCAAGATAGTAGGCTTCCGGATACCATAATAACGCCTGAATTCTTCCAACAGATTGCGCATTTTGAGTGCCTCTTCAAAATAGTTGTCTTGGTTCATATCAATAGTCTGGACAGCATCACCACGAGTGAAAATGATGGCATGATTTTGATTCTCCGGTTTTCCCTCACCAAGCTTCAAGGGACCAGGCAACTTTACCCTGTAGATCTCCACTTCCCTCTCCAATTGGTGATCGTACTTCACAAGAACAGAATAAAATTCCTTCTCATCCCTCCCAGTGGAAACTTCATCAACGTAGGCAACTCGAAGGGCTTCATTGTTTTTCATTAGATACAAGATTTCCTCGGCATGTGGATCTTTCTTTGCCTTCTGAGTTCCATATATCTGGCAGGCAACCACATATGTAAATTTCATCAATGCAGTCCCATACTCGTGGCCTTTGAGTAACAAGCCCAGTGAACTGCTTGCTCTGCTTAAACTCCTAGAAGATGGTGACCTTTCCGAGGAGTAACCATCAAAACCGCTGTCTCGCCTCATCGAACCAAGTTCTTGTGATCCTTCCCGAATGTCCATCTCCGATGCAGAATCCAGAAATGCCAGCATCTTAAGAGCCCGATAGTAATACATCATTCCCCTAACAGTTCGGGAGAGTGTCTGACCCCTGTATGATGCCCAAAGCCTGAGATCTCTCAGCTTAGTATTCCATATCTCAGTATCCTTCACCATCCCTTCTCGGCGCATTCTCTCCATGAAATTTTTCCACTCGTCGGCATAAATTGTCTGCAAATAGTACAGGATCGAAATACCATCTTCATTCTCAGATTTGAGTTGTTCTTTGCTATAGATTACTTCTTCACTGTAATAAGGGGTCAGAACACTGAAGGACATCATTTTCTCAACCTGAGGGGCATGAGGCATATTCATGAAAAGTGAATTACTGAAGAAGGCAATTCGGCGTCTTGCCTCAAGATTTACTGGGATATCGTGCATTGAGTCCCGAGAGGTAAGAATTGTGTGCAACCGCCGAACCTGCCTATAGAATGTCTCATTATCTGAATTAGGCAATTCAACAGCATTCTCAAAAAGCAGCCCCTGTGTGGAAGCTGGACTATGAGGAGCCAGACCATCCTCCCTCAGCTGGTCAATGCTCCTCTTGTCTTTGAAAAGGTCCCGTTTAGCAATCTCATAAATGGCTTGCAGAGTGTTCACTACCTGGGTAGGATCTTTCTTTGGCTTGTTCAATAGCTGAACAAGTTTGATTAACTGGGTATGAAGCTGGGGCAGAACAGTCATGTTAAATGTTTTAGTGAACCTCTCAATCTCAATGGAGTGATCAATCTCTTGAAAAAATATGGTCATAATGGAATGCTCTTCTGTGTTGCGTTTGATAATCTCAAGCAGCAAGTATTTGATACAATCATAAGCTTCAATCACAGCGCAACGCCTGTACTCATTCTTGCATATCTTATACCAGAGCCACTTGTCTGGAGCATCTAACAACTCTTTGGCCTGACTGAGCGCAAGCAGAAGCTCATTACAGAGGAGGAAACAAGGCCATCGAATGACCCTGACATTCCAAGAATTCTGGGGCAGCTCCAACAGCTCCTGCTCACGGTCAGAGATGATGTCTTCTTCCCTGAAAGTCGAAATTATCTCATTCCATATCAAAGCAAACCTCTTCGCCTCAACCTGACTAGATTCAAGCTTCCTATAGGGCCGACCAAGCCCATATCTCAGCTTCAATCGATGAATGGCATCCTTAAACCTGTTCCTCATGCCCCTTGCATTTAACAGCTGCTCCTCTGGCATGAGATTAAACTGAATAGCACTTGCAAAGAATTGGAACCTCAACCTCAACTGATCAATATTTCGAATCTCACCCAAGTGCTGAAACAATCCCACACCAAATCCAACAAAAGACGAGTAGATTGAATACCAAATCTGAATATCCATGAGGTAAATCAGAACAACAGGAACCCACAGTAAGCCCGCTGCCAATCTGTTGCTATTGTTAAAAAGCTGATACCATTGATACTGCACATCCTTCAAATCCAACAATGCTTTCGTTGGGGCAATCATCGGTTTAACCTGCAAGAAGTAACTGAACAAAAATTTGGTAGCAAGCACCACAATCCAAAACAAAGAGTACTTGATATTATCCACAAGACCTTCCCTCAACCCACGACCCACAAAGGTCCTCCCTTGAAACCACCAAGTCAACATATAAAAGATCTTCAAATTCGTCTCCTCGAGGAAATTCCTAATCCACGGAATCAAAAACAGCACCACGGCCAGAAGCTCCGGCAAAATGAAAACCAATGCCACCTCAAGAAAAGTAACCAACCTCCTATTAGCCTCTGCAGACCACCTCCTATCGCGATTCCTCTGCGCCCATATCCGCCCATAAAACACACCAAAAACCAAGATCCACATGGCTGCAACCACACTCTTCATCACCATCCTCACGCCACGCCCCAACGTCTCCCTCGAAACCAAACTGTATTGCATCCCTGCATCCAGCAGAGACTGCAAAAACCTCATCCCACTCCAAGTGAAAAACACTGTCAAAACTTTCGCTTGGACATCCCTAGACTGCAGAGCATCCCATGGATATTTCCTCTCTTCCCACGCCACAATAATCGCCGCCTGTAAAAACAACACAAGCATCACCCAAAGCCTGTCAAAGCTCCTCAACAAGTTCCAAAAGGATCTCTGCTCCACAAAACCAGTCTTCCCTACATGTTTTCTTCTCGCACCACCCTCACCCGTCACAAAGAAATTACTTCCTAAATCAATCGGCCATCTGAGCTTCTGAAAACACCGTTTACTCCAAAAGTACTCGTTAATGTCGTCGTAATTGCGCCACACACTGTGCGGCGCAGTGCCATTCTTACTACTCTCCACCTCAGCCTTAATCGTCTCGTAAATCGGCTTCACAACGCAGTTCAAAAAAGCGTTTTCGCCGGAGACTGAGGGCTGCACAGGTTGACCGGTGTTCTCATCTATGTAATCCTCTAAGATCTTGTTCAACTCCATGGCCATATTATGAAATATAAAGCAAATGCACTCAGGAACAAAGCGGAGGTTAGCAGACTCACCCCAAATCAGAAGGAAGAGCGACACGTAGAGCAGCTCCCGGCGGTGATCGGCGGCGGCCTCGCGGCGATCGGAGATCCAGATATTGGATTTCTTGCCGAGGTAGGAGCACCAGCTGGTGTAGTTCCTGAGGAGCTTCCTCCGAAACTTGCGCAAAACGGCGGCGTCCAGGGCGTCGATGTTGTCCGGCGGAGGAGAGAGTCGCATCTGAGCGTTGGCGAGGTGTAGGACGAGGTGCTCGCGCTGGTTGCGAACGTTGTCGTTCTGAAAACCGAAGAAGAGTGCGAGCCAGTCCAGGAGGTCCATGTGCGGGGCCCATTGGTTGTGCGGCGGCTTCCTGAGGTCGCCGACGGCTCGGAGCGCGGTGGTAATGGCTCGGACCTCCGGGAATCTGAGCGACGGGTGCTCCGCGAGGAGGTTGTGGATGGGGATTATGTTGTATGGATCGGATTCTAATGGCGGTGCGGCTGGACTGGGCCGGGTTTGGGTCGGGTTGGGGCTCGGAGGTGGGCGTTGCCGGTGGTAGCTCATGGTGTTCGGGTTTAGTGTATATCGAGGTGGGTTTTTAGTTTGGAGAAGAGAGAGATAGAGATGGGCAGAACGTGCACAGCGAATCAAAAACAGAAGGGGGGAAATGTAAAAGTGGAATGGGCGCGTTTACGCGTTGGGGGTTTTGGTTTTTTTACGTGTTTTCTTTTATTTATGTATTTTTAGACACGAAACAAAATCTTACAAGTAACAACGTGCTTTTTTTTTTTTTACAAAGGAGAAGAGTTTTGAGTCATGAAAATTAGTTAATTTACTAAAATATTACAAATTTTTTTTTTTTTGGGGTTAAAATTACAAAATTTTGTTGTGCTCCTTGAACTTTTTATTATTATAAAATTTCTGGTTTTTTTTTTTTGTTTTTTTTATTTTAGTCGAAAGTTAGATTTGTATGATCTCCAATCTCCGGCCGGAATTACAGGTTTGTATAATTATTTTAGTATAAATTTTTTTCTTTCCTGAATTTCTGCTCACTTAGCCGTTAAGATTTCAGAAGACAGTTACGACTGAATTGGCAGGTGGCAGCAAATGTACGTCAGTATGTGAAACAGTGTAAGAGGATTTGTCCCATGTAATGTAATTGTAAGGTTGTTTCTCCCCATTTTTGTCAAAACTTTCCTTTTTTTTATTATTGAATAGGTGTCATAGATTCATTTATATCTTTGAATACCTAATTAATATGAGTAAATATCAAGCTAAGAGAATGACTTTAAAATACGTGTATATCTTCAATATCTAATTAATATGAGTATATATCAAGCTAAAAGAGCAGGACTTTAAAATACGGATATATTATCCTTTTCACCAAAGAAATAGAAGGATGAATACAGAAGAGGACAAGAAGGTTGCCTTAATTGATTGGGAATGGAAGTTATATTTATTTACATAAATAATGTTTTTTTTCGAGGGTTTTGAATTTTCGACTTCTTTAAAGGTATGTGATCGAAATATTCATCCCTATGAATGTCAAATATTATCATTATTACGAATCTGAATGTCAAATGATAAGGTTGAGGCGAGTAAAAGAAAAGTGTTAAGGTTGAGATGTGTAGATGGTAAAGATTAGGATTGTAAATAAACCAAGTTATTCATAAACAACTCGGGCTCGATTCGATAAAAAGCTCGTTCATGTTTGTTTCTTTATAAATAAGTCAAGCTTAAATCTTAGTTTTAGGCTTACTTAATAAACAAGTCAAGCCCAAGAAAAAAAATTTGTTTATGAACAAGTTTGTAAACTATAAGGCTAGATACAAAATAAGTCGAATATAGACACAATTATAGGCTTAATATGCGTTTGATAAATAAATTCATTACACATGTCTTAATAATAAAATGGTCCACATGGGACTATTACCCTTTACTTTAATTTTTCACTTCCTTCTAAACTAACCAAGCACCACTTTAGACTTTAGTTACATTTTATTTATTTATAAGTGGGTCATGTATGGTCCTTCCCCATCCATCATCTATCGTAAAGTTATAAAACATGTTAGTCATTTCTCATTTACAATAATTACAAACAAGTCTTTTTTCTAGTTCTTCACCATCTAATGTGGATATAAAAATTATATTTTAAACAAGTGATGAAGCTATAGACAACGAATGATGAATGGATGGATTTAATTATGTAAAGTTGCAATTTGAACAATGGCTAATCATAGGTGGGACTAGAAGCATGATAGAATGAGCATTTGATATTGTAATTTTGTTGGTTCTGAAGCTTAGAAGTTTGACCTGAGCTCAAAAATGAGCTTGATATTAAGCTCAAAAATGAGCTTGTTATTAAGCTCAATCTTGACTTGACTAATTAATAATAAAAAACTCAAGCTTTTTTTATTTCCCATGAGCTCAAACAAAAACATTATTTTAGGCTTATCTCAAGAGCTAAGCTTGAGCTTTTAACTTTTATTGACAAGCCAAATTTAAACACGCATTACTTGACAAAGCTCGACTCGTTTACAACCATAGCAAAAATTAGTGTGAAACTTTCTATCTCATAATAAATAATTCTTGTTAATGGGCTATTATTTAAGGATGCACATGAAGAGGTGAGGTATCGGAACTGAATCCAAATTCGGATTCGGAACCCACCAAAAGTAAAGGTGAGTTGAAAATAGATAACATTTTTTTTTTGTTGGGGGCATCGCTTATAAAGTGGAGTATCTATCAAATGATGGCAATAGCTGCGAGTTTTGCGACTTCAACTTGCATGTTCTTTTACTGTTTTACAAGCATCAGTTAGGTAATGTCTGTACTTAAAAATATAACCAACTTAGTCCTTAAATTTCATATACGTGTCAAATAGCTCCTTCCATCATTCTGCCATCCAAGAAGCTAATGTCCAAGTCACATGGGACATAAAATTGGCTAAAATAATGTTGGAGTAACTAGATAGAAAGAAGGGAAAAAGGGATTGTGAGATAGAAACCTAATTTTTATGGTAGGAGAGGGAGAATCGAAACTATACACACTCTCTCTCAATTGAATCGCAACATCACTGGAGTAACAGTCACAACACAGACACACACACACACTCTCTCTCTCTCTCTCTCTCTCTCTCCTAATTTGACCTTTTTCTTTTCAAAGCCCAAAAAAAATGAAGAACAAAAAATTGATAAATGTTGTGTTATTCAAAAAATGATAATTTGACACATACATATGCCTATTTGCCTCTTCAATGTCCCTCCCTCTCCTCCACTGTCACCAACTACAATAACTGCCCCACCATTCACCTCCATAGCTCCCTCCCCTATGTGCAACAATCAAAACACCACCGTGAGGGGCAAAGGGGGAAGAATTGTCTAGGTGATTCCTTAGTACCCCATTCGCATATAGCCTCCATAGTTAGCGTTTTTGCTAGTCCATAAGACTGTGAACCTCGTCCCACATCGAGGTCGTGGCTATGGTGGTGATAATGGCGGTGCCTTAGTCGACAAGATCTATAGCCTCAATTGTACTTAAAGTAATTATCATTGATTTTTGGTATGTACAAGTCCCTTGTTTCAATCCAGTAACTCTCAAAATTATTTTGTCAAATTTATGGTCCACATGCATATCACATGATTGGGACATTAGCTTCTTGGATGGCAAAGTGATAGGGAAATTTTTAGATATTCCTAGAGCATGGAGAAACAGTGCTCCCTTCTTTCACATTCATGGTGGATCTAATCAGAAATTCAATGAGTGAATCTCACCATGAATGTGAGAAGAGAGAACATCATTCTTCGTATTCTGGGAGTGCTTAAGTGTTAAGGATATATTTTATGTAATTGGCTAATCTTTTGATAAAATGCACTTTACTTGTAATTGGGTAGATCTAGGATGAGTTTAGTATTTCAAGAAACAAGAGTTCAAGTCAAATGTTAAAGTCATGAAGATTGGACCAAGAAACAAGTGAAGAAAAGCTTTCATTAAAGCTCGATAGATACCTCGACAGAAACAATATCTATTGAGATTTAAGAACGAAACTTGACATAAGCTGAATCTGTCGAGATCTCCGAAATCATAATTTTCAGATCTGATTTTTGGACCTAACTGACATATATGTGTAGGGTTTCTTTTCTCACAACCCTAGACATATAAGGCTTATTTTAAAGGTCGTTATACATGGAGAACACATGCAAAAAGTGACCTAGTGTCTTATTTTCTCTGCAAGAAGTTACTGCGTCTTTTGCGCCTTAGAGTTTTGTAACCAAGTACTTTTTGACCTTCATTGTTGATGAAGTGAAGAATTTTGCAACCAACAACATCTTCAAGTTGTTGGAGTTAGTCACATATTGGGATTCGTGCAAAAGGGTGGTGTTCATATATTAAAGAGTTTAGAGATTCTGAAGCGGTAGAAGGTTTCTGCTAGGGGTGTCCATGGGAACCCGGGAACCGACCCACCCGCCCAAACCACTAGGACCGACCCTAAAACTAGCTGACCCGACACCGGTGACGGTCGGAGACGAGTCTCTGCCACCAAAAACCGACTTAGATGGGTCGGATGGCGGGTTTTCTTCTTCAAAACCCGATATACCCAATCTGACCGACGAAACCCATGAAAGAAGGCCGGAGTTCCTAGATCCATTCAGATTCATTAGTATTCCGGTGAAGGTTTGGTAGTTTTTAGTTAGATCTGGTGAAGATCTAGGTTTTCTTGCTTAGATCCAGCGGTAAGATAAAGATTTTGCTCGGATTTGCGCGTGCTTTTGCTTCGATTTTTCTTAGATCCGGCATGAGAAGAAATTTTCACTCAAATCTGAACTTGATGTGGGGGTTTTTGCTTAGATCCGGTGACCTTCGCTCAAATCTGAGCTTGATGTTGTGGTTTTTCTTTGATTTTTGCTTAGATCTTGTGATTTTCGCTCAAATCTGGGCTTGATGTGGTGATTTTGAGCTTGATCCGGTGAAGATTCGGTGATTCAAACTCAGACTGAGGCTGACCGACCCGATCGTTGTCTACCGAAGATCGAACCAACTCGACCCGAGGTCGTTGACGGTCGGCGGCGGGTCGTTAAGCCGTTCACCCGATTCTCGCGCGTCGGTTCTGGGTTAGGCACAAACCCGACTTGAACTGACCTGTGGACAACCCTAGTTTCTACTGTAAGTTCATTTATAGGGATTGTAGAGTCTAAGGACAAAAGTTTTGTACTAGATCTGAAATTTCTCTTTACTATAGTGAATTGCTTTTCGGAAAGGTTTCCTCCTAGGCTTTTTACTGTGAAACTAATTTGTTTCATTGGTTTTCCTGAGTCATCATATTTTGTCTTATTTACTATTTCGTTGCATGATATTGACATAATATTGATGTTTGTTTATTTTAACAAAGTTTATTAATAATAAATCTAATTAACAACTTAGGTTTAAAACTTGTTAATTCTATCAACCGGGGTCTAAATTTCCCAACATTAAGAATTATGAGTTACTTGTGACATATGTGGAGTTTTAAGGATTATATTTATTAAAACAAAATTTTAGGGGTGTGAGTGCAATTATACCAAATATTACCCAATATAAACACAAATTACCCTTTTTTTTTTTGTATAAAAATAAAGGACAAGGTATAACTATAAAATTGGTTGTAGCATTAGGCTACAACCTTACTCAATATCTTTTTATTGGAAGTGAATTTTGACAAATTTACCATTGGATTACATCTTTATCTTATATTCTCTATACTTGCAAAATTTCTAAAAAATTAAAGATTAATAACTTTGTCATCGATAAATTGTTTAAATTGTAAATTTTGTAGTTTAAAATTATGCATAAAATATAAACTTATAGATCATATAGTGAATAATATCCAATTAACACAAAATTTATCATATGTATTAAGAATATAAAAAGTATACAATTTAACGATTAAATTTTTAAAATATGTAGTCATATTTATTTTATTAAATAAAGATGTAGTCTTATACTACAATTAATTTTATAGTTAAATTTTATCCAAAAATAAACTGGTGAAAGGGAGAGTGGACAGTATCCATCCCCAAAGGCAGGCACAACAAAGCTACAGATGCTACTGTAATCATTCCTTGCATGGATTGTTGCTTTTTTTTTTTTTTTTGAGAATCCGGACCCAGAGGTCCTTGTTGCATTTAAGATTTAAAGTTATCGCAAGATAATAAATGCAGTCAAAGTGGAATGAATTCTCTGAATCTCTATTCGCTGAACCCGAATCTACAAACTCTGTTTCTACCTTTATTGTCCAACGATTCCTGTATATTTGGAGAGGTGCTACGTCTATAACAATTTTATAATATTTTTACAATAAATCATGAGTGGTTAGTTATTATTGGTTCAAATTTGAATTTAGAATTGAGATTACTTTTTTAACCCAACAATAACAACCAGTAACAACTTGCCACTTAAGATTTATTGTAAAAATATTATAAAATTATTGTAGACATATCATTTCCCATATATTTGACGGGTTTTAACTTTTAACAATTGATCGACATCTTCTCAAAAAAAAAAAAAAAAAAAACACTTGGTCGATTGGTCCACATCATGAACATAACCAAAACGTTAGTGTCACGTGATTATCAGATTCGAGACAATAATTTGACTGGATTTGGGTGAATGCATTATCCTCTTTCCGAAAAAAAATCCATTATATATTTATATATATATCTGTAGTTTTTTTTTTTTTTTTAGAAACTATATATGTAGTATATATATATAGAACATAACCAAAACGTCAGTGTCACGTGATTATCAGATTCAAGACAATAATTTGATTGGATCTTGGTGAATGCATTATCCTCTTTACGAAAAAAAATCCATTATATATATATATATATATAAGGAGAGAGAGAGAGATTGGAAACTTGGTGTAAAATTTTATAATATTTTATAATTCAATATTTTTTTCTTGTACATGTATTTTAATGAATTTTATTGGATTATATTTTTCCTTATATCTTCCTTATTTGGAAATTTAAAAAAAAATTAGAAATCAATAACTGTCTCATATGAAATATATATATATAGAAATATATATATATATATATATATATATATAATTCTATAATTGTAAAAGGAGGAATTTTTTAAAATTTTTTTTTAAAGAAAGACAATGACATTCATTAATGAAGGTTGGTAAAATCAACCTGTAAAATAGTAGTGATGTCTGGTGGTACATCTTCCATCCAGACTTGGAATTAAGAAATGGAAATTGCTAGTCTCGCAAGCGAGTGAGTTACAGTATTACAATGCCTATGAACATGAGAATAA
This sequence comes from Quercus wislizeni, assembly GCA_023055345.1. Taxonomy (NCBI): domain Eukaryota; kingdom Viridiplantae; phylum Streptophyta; class Magnoliopsida; order Fagales; family Fagaceae; genus Quercus; species Quercus wislizeni. Next base: position 2,342,557 of record JALGQJ010000027.1, read on the forward strand.
TCCAACATTGAAAAATGAGAGGCAAGGTATTGAATATCTTTTGCAATGTGGTAGAAGTTGGATAATGAGTGAGAGTCTTCTTTGAGTTCTGTGATGAGGATCTGTGAATCGCCTTCCAAGATAAACCTTTCAAAAGTTGTTTCCATAGCCGATTCAAGACCTCGTTGTGCTACCAAAGCTTCAACCTCAATGGCTGTAAATGGCAAGGGAATACGTTGGGATAGAGAGTCCATTACTTGACCAAGCTCATTCCTAATTTTCACCCCAACACCAGCACAATTTTCTGATTGAAAACATGGGGGGATTTAGATCTTAAGAAATATCAAAATGTGTCAGCCAATTGAGTTACAAAACTCTGGGCATAACTATCTTATATTTAAAATATTTAAATTTCAAGTTTTTTGTATTTTAGAATAATGCAAGAAAATAATTAATTAAAAAAATTATGCATATTTATGAGTTTTTGGATTTCATTGAATAGTAAATAGCCCATGATAAACACAAAATTTGACAATCATGTTAATAATATAGAGAACAAGGAATCTAATTGGAGAGAGAGAGAGAGAGAGAGAGAGAGAGAGAGAGATGAGATCAATTTACACTTGATGTGACTGTTTGTGATGTTATATCTCTCTATTTTTTTTTATTGGATTACTATTTTTAAAACCTCATTGAATTATATATTTTCATTGTTTATACATGCATGTCAAATTTATTGTAATCATAAATTATTTAGTATATAATCCATATAGTAATGTTTTGTGTTTAGTTTCAAAGTTTTAAAAAAGTACAAATTTTATGATGAGATAGCTATTGATCTCTAAGTATCTTGTTACTTTGTAGGCATGGAGGGTATAAAAAGATAGTGTAATCTAATAGTTGATTCATCAAAATTCTACTTAAATAAGAAGTTATGAAGTAGTGTAACATCTCATAGAGTTGCACCGTTTTAACTTGAACAAGATCAAAACTACTAACTAAATTAATATTTTAAAATTTTCACCATTAGGTTGTAAGCTCTGATTCTTCTTAACATGCCTGTCAAACTATGTATTAATTTGATGATATTTTACAATTCGATTAAAAAATTCACATTTTATGCGTCATTGTAAAATATAAAAACTTAGAATTTAAGGGTGTGTTTAGTAATAGGATTTAAATACAAATTTTTGTTTTAGAAACCAAAAAATAGTGGGTCTCACACCGGAATCTATTGTTTGGCTGATATTTTCAAAAAAATATTTCCTATTTTTCTTTTCAAAACATAATTTTGAGAACAGTTGAGAAAATATTTTCAAGATAAAAAAAAAAAAAAGTTTTTAATGGTATAGTTGTAAATAAACTGGAAACAATGGACCCCACAGATTTGTTCAAACTCTTTTATCTCTTAAATTAAGGAGTTTATCTTTATTATAAACAAATTCTCACACTTCAAATTTGAAACTTATCATTATCCTAAAAAAAAGGGTACATCAGTTGTATTTCCACACTTCAATTTTGAAGCTTATCATTATCCAACAAAAAAGGGTATCTACACATTATGTAAAAAAAAAAAATTAAATATATATATATTTATTTATTTATTACAAAAAAATTCTCACACTTCAACTTTGAAGCTTATCATTATCCCCCCCTCCCCCAAAAAAAACAAAAAAAAGGTACGTGAGCTTTATTTTCACACTTCAACTTTGAAGCTTATAATTATCCAACAAAAAAAGGGTATCAACACATTATTTTTTGTAAAAATAAATAAAAATTTCAAAAGTAAAAATGGACTCCCAATTATAATTTTATTATTTTCAGTATTTTGAAAATTGTTTTCATAGTTCATACTGCTTTGAAAACAGGAAAAAAAAATTTATTACCAATCAAGCCCTAAATATTTTATAGATGAGATGGTTATAAATTTCTAAATAAGTTAAATAGTACTATAATAATATTCTTATACTACAACCAGCCTCATTACACATGTTTTGCGTGTGCAATGAGGTTTTTTTTTTTTTTTTTTTTTTTTTTTTTTTTTTTTGGGTCTAGTGTCATAATTTTCCATTTATCTCAAATTTTAGATTATGACACAACCCAAAAATTAAATAAAAGAAACCGGTATAAAAAAGTATAAAAAAAGAAAAAAGAAAAAAAGAAGAAGGTTGTAACATGATCTTGAAGGAAATATATTGTAAGGACCAACTTTAACTTGAACCCAGAACATGAATGGAATCAGGCCCAAAAATCCTGAACAATAAATTTGTAGAGAGTGGGAGAATAAGCTAGTCTGAATCTAGGATAAAGATAGTGGTATATAGCGTTAAAGGGAAAAAGTTACATGTGCACACATGCAAGAAGTATCCTCGGACCTGTCCTAGTACTATGACTAAGAGTGCTGAATTCCTCCTTTTTACTGTTGTATTTCTTCTCCCTTTTGCTCTCTTTCTCTCTCTCTCCTTTTTCTTATCTTTTTTCTTCCGTCGTTCCATTTCTATCTTTTTTCGTATTATATATTATAATTTTTACGCCAGTTCCTCCATCCACGTGTGGGTCAGGCGTTGGGAGTCATTTTTCTCTGTTCTCCCTTGCCTCTCCTTGAACCTTCCACTCTTAACTGTAAGGCTGCTTGTTCACTGTTCAGGCATCACCTCCACATTAATGCGGCCAGAGAGTTAGCTGTGCAACATTTAATGCGAAGGTAACAGTACTTCCTGATATTTATTTTTCCTCATCCTTATCCTTTATCTGATATCCTCCTATTCCATTTGTTGCAAAGTCCTTCTGAAACGTTACCTTAAAGGACTGAGAAGTCTACTGGCCACCTCGGACCCTCATCCTCGAACACGGTTAAATTCTACATAGGTATTGTTTACCTCTTTTTAGGGCTTAGTTTTCATCTCTTCTTTTGCTGGTCGTCCTCGGATACTCTCTTATCCTCAAACTGGGTATTGGGCCATAAGCCCAGCCCTTTCCAATGCAAATTGTACCTATGGGATCAATTGGCCCCCACATATATAAAGTGAATTGAGAAGTTATTTATTTATTTATTTTTTTTTATATTTTGGATAAGTTTGTTTTGAAAACATAGATCATTAGGAGAGTGTCCTATTTTTTAGGTATTTTAATTGGAGTTGGAGATATATTTTTATCAGGTTATTCCCAAGTTTTGTTCTTCTTAAACGTATGGTTTAGGGGTATTTTTGAATCACAAAAAATTCCAGTCCAAAGAAAGGAACCATTTTATAAATAGTATAGATTTATTATTGTTTTAGCATGTGAAGTCAATTATTAGAAGTCTTGTATCTTAACTGGTAAGCACATTCTATTGTTTCAAAAACAAACATAGTATTCAAATTTCTCCTCCCCTAACTATCGAATTATGAAAAGAATAAACTGCTAAAGTCAAATAATCAGCACATACACGTAAGGGAGAAATATTGTAGTGAAATTTAAAATTTTTATACCCAATTATGGGGTTTAGAAGACGAAAAGTAAGATTGAAAAGTATTAGTCAACTTTATAAATAAATAAAAAGTATAGGTCAAGAGTTTTGTAATGCAGTATTATTATCTTGTCTTTTTTATGAGGATATACATGGTTCGAATCTCCTATTTCCATTAATTGTAACATTTTTTTCATTTTGATAATTTAATAATTATAATAGTGAGAAAGATTTGAATTTTAGATGTTTTCATTAAAAATACTAAGACTTGTGTCAATTGAACTACAAGATTATTAGTTGATTGTAACATTTGAATAGTAAAAAAAAAGGTGTAGAAACTATTGAGAAATTTAACAATTTAATATGTTAATTCAAATGTTATTAAAATGATTTTTGTTTTTGGATAAATTGCTAGAGTAGTGGATGTTTCCGTTAATGTAGAAAAATTAGAAGGTGCTAATTAGTTAAGCTACGATACTCTTGACATTAAAATCAAATTCAAGATACCAGTAACTTTTTTTTTGAGAGAGAGTTTCAATTTATGGCATCCATTCCTAATAATAGCACTTGATAAGAAACTGGATAGGATTAACATCAGTTTGTTCAAAATTGGTTTTTTTAAAAAAAAAAAAAATCAAATTCCAAACCGAAATTAGAAATACTCATAAGATAAACTTGCATGAAAATGAATAGAACAATTCAAAAGATATTAAGATTTAAGAGTTTCTTTCTCTTTTTCAAGTTGTATTAAAAGACAGGAGTATATTCGGGTCAAATTCAACTGGTTTCTCAATTTTACCACTGATTTAGAAATCTAAAAATAAGAGGACCTGATAAATTTTTTTTTCTTAACCAAAAAATGGGGTCAGTGCTATAAATGCTAGTATTTCTAAAACAAGAGAGTGACATCAATAGCAAAACAAGAGAAATGACGAGAAGGTTCCAATGTTTTACTTTTACTACCCTTCGCTTTCTAGAGATTTGAATCCACCTTTGGTGCAAAGATTTTATTAATTAGGTCCCTGAGAGAGAGAACGTTCTTGCTTTAATATAATAATAAAGTAATTGTAACTTTAATCAAAAAAATATTATAAAGTAAGATAATAGGGCTATTATTCTATTCTTTTTAAGGCTTTTTCTTTCCCACTCACAAACAATGACAAATGGACCAAAGCAATTCGACCTTTCTAGGCCGATTGCTTTAACGTGTAGATTCATCTTACGGCTTGAAGTCAAACGCGCTCATTTAAAAATTGAAAAGCTTCGACTTGAAACGAACTCTCACCTCACGCTTTGGCTTTTTGCCTATTCAAATTTTCATACAGAGAGTCAGACAGATAGGATCAGATGGGAATTTAGGGGATTGGGGAATGGGGACCATCTTTACTCTTTAGATTCAACGTCAGCACAAATTGGTCCACAAGTTGGTGGGTCTTCTTTCTACTTACGCGATGAACGGTATAGATTTAAGCATATTTGAATGTAACGGTCCTGATTTAACAGAATATGACTTGAACATGTGCGACGCACGAGCTTAATCCAGAAACATTGACAAGCTACTTCGTGTGGTTTGGTGCAGGATTATCTGTATTGCTTTACGGTTCACAAGAGCGGTTCAAGTAGTGATGCTTTAAAGAATGTGTTGTTATCACGACAATAACCTTATTAAGGTCCCAATAGTAAGAAAAACCTATTTTTTGCACAACCAAAAAGGAAAAGAATAGGGATGACAATTTCTACACGACCCGTGGGTACCTAGCTTGGCCCGACCCTAATGGGTCAAATTTTACTCGGCCAGATAAAGAATAGGGTTGGATTTGGATTAAAAAAAAAAAGAAAAAAACCCGAAGCAGGTCCGGGTCAGGTTCGGGTTTTGGTAAAAACTCGGCCCAAACTCAGACCCGGCTTGACCCGGTTAGCTAATGTAAAATTACAAAAAAAAAAACTTACCTATATATATATCACAACCCTAACCCTAAAACTCATTTCTCTCTCAACTAAGCCGCTTTTCTCACCTCACCTCACTGACAAAGAGAGATTAAAAAAAAGATATTTATGAATCAACCGGAATAATGATAGGATAAAATGGAATAGAATAATCTTAAATTGACAAGACAGTTATAAAATTCAGAGAAAAAACACAAATTGACAACAAAGGTTGCAACAAGATGTAGAAATATAGATTTCTTAAAAAAACAAAAACAAAAACAAAAACACAAAAGATGTTAACGAAGACGAAAAATAAAAACAGACCAAAAAGGAAAAAACAAAAACAAAAACCAAATTGAAATCACGAAGTTCCTTACTTACCGACAAGTATTGAAGGGAAAAGACTTGTTCACATGACAATGCGAGAAATTCTTCAAACTTTTTAATAATCAAATATCTTCTTCTTCTTCTAATAATAAGAACAAGAACTTGAAGCCATGTGTTTGTTTGCGCTCTCAAACTCTTTAAGGACTTATTAACTTGGAATCAGAAAGGGTTGAGGGAGGCATAAGCTCAAATGAAAGTACTCAAAAGAGAAAATCCTAGCCTTTATCATCGGTGTGTTAATGAAAACATCATGCTATTTTATCACCCATACACATGATTAAAAGCTTAAGATCACAAAGTGTTACATCATAGTGAGTTCACAACAATATCAAACCTTCAAAGATGTGCCTTGGAGTCGGACAAAGATCCTGGTCGCTAACACTAAATAGGCATTGCAAAGAGGTCCATGTATGAAAAAGTTTAGAGTTTTGAAATTGTTGTGGGTTGCAACCCTGAGTTCATTTACAGAGTCGTAGAGTCTAGGTAACAAGGTCTTGTTCTAGATTATTAACTCTTTTTTTTTTTTTTGAATTGCCTCAGTTGGGGTTAGGATTATGCACTAGTTGGATTTGATGAGTTAAGGGAAATTTTTTTAACTAAACCGCCACCAACCCAACAACCTCCAAAAGCAACAAGCCAATTGAAAATTTGGCCAGTTTCAACTTGGCAAATTACATGGGTTAGCTTTAGTTATATGCTACATACTAAACTTTAAAAATTATATTACCATTTATAGATACACCTAAGTTGTATTTTCTCTAAATCTTATAAATCATTGAAGGAAATCATAGGAAGTGACACACTTTCCCATAGATTATAGTACACATCTCTCTATAAAAAAAAATACACATCTTAAACTCTTCGTACTTTCTAACTTTTTCTAAAAAAGAAGAAGAAGAAACTATAATTGAGCATCATTTCCATGTCACTATATATTAGGGTTGTCCAAGCAACCTGACAAACCGATTGGAACCAACCCATTGCGGCCAAATCCAACTCCTTCAACAGTGGGTGTTGGGTCTCAGCCCTCAGAAATTGACTCTGGTGGGTCAAATGACAGGTTTCCTCTTCTAAAACCCAAACCACACAACCCGATCGAGAAACCCTTCAAATTAAGGTTAAGTCTACCTAGATTTGATGACGATGAGGCCTCCTTTGCTCAGATTTGGCCACATTTGGCCCTCCCCCACTCAAATCTGGCCAAGTTTGGCTTTCCTTAGCTCAGATTCAACGATGTGATGCTCTCCTCCGCTCAATTCCAACTAAATCTTGCTCGCCACTCAGATATGGCAAAGATCTACATATCACCACCTCCATCACTCCTTAATTAGTTTCACCTAAACTGATCGATCGTTTGCCCATGCCTAATCCGACTCGACCTATGGTGATTGGCTATTGATGGTGGGTCTCAACATCTTCCACCAAACTTGAGTGGGTTGGTTTCAAGTTGAGTCCAAAACCAACTTGGAACAACCCGTAGACAACTCTACTATATATACTTATAAATATGTTAAGAAAGTATGATTCATTTTTCATATTAACATGTCTAAATCATAGAGTTAACTCAAAAAAAAAAAAAAAAAAACCTTAAATTAAATTCAAACACTTGGTTGATTTGACCAATAAAACACAAAAAGTGATATCTTGTCCAAAGACAATTGAATTCAATTAAAACCATGTGTTTCATTGTCTCTTCACCTTTCTTTAATCTTGATATGTCCAGTTGAGACAGTTCATTGCATACCAGGGAATGCGTTTCTACTTCTTAATTTATATACTGAGTTAGTTAAGAAGAAAAACTCAAACCTGATTCATGTCTCAACAAGGGCAAAGAAACAATGAAGCTTGAAAAAGTAAGAGAGGAATAATAGGGAAGAAAAGATTCATCCCAAAAGAGAGGGTGGGGGAAAAAGAATTTTATTCTTATATAGTTATATGTCATCTATAGTCAAAACTTTTTTAAATAGTTCAACTCTCTTAAAATTATTCATTGACCCTACTGTCTCTAAATATTTAGAAATGCATTTCAAGGGGAAATAATATTAGATAATAGAGATGGGACAATCTCAAACCCTAATTCAACTTATGAAGAGCATGGAGTATCCTAATTCAACCAACCACGATCACATTATAAAAATCTAAATTAGCCTGTTTCTAACATGTTGGAATATTTAAAAAAAAAAAAAATCCTGTTTTCATGTTAAAAAACATCATGAAATTCGTCCCATTAGGAACGAGTCAATTTGGGCCTTTGAACTTTGAAGAACTTGCTCTATTTATAAAAAAGGACTAAGCAAGAGAAAGAGATGGTTGTGTATCAAATTCAAAGGACTTCATTTCCAAATATTGACATATTAATCATATATATTAGGTTACAATCCGGTCATATAAAATGTTTTTGTTCAAATTAATCAAGTGCAAGTTCAATGTTAAGTTTCTCTCTCAAAAAAAAAAAAAAAAAAAAGTTTCAATGTTAAGCAATAGTTTTTTTTTTTTTTGAGATAAAATGTTAAGCAATAATTAGTTGGGCGGCTAAGACATGTGATGCCCAATGGCACTCCTAGAATATTGCATCCAATATTACTAGTAGTATTCATTGTTCCCTTTTTTTAATATATTTTCATTTTTTTATAGAAGTTGTTCTATTTTAATAACTTAATCGATGTTGTTTCTTTTGAGGAGCTTAATCAATGATTTAAAAAAAGCTATGGGTCCACTACTAAGGTTAACACCTTTTTTTGTATATGTTAAATGTTAATACAACGTGAGATCTATTGGCCGTAAACCATACATGTCCAAGCAACAAAGTCCAAACCATGTAATTATCCCTTTTTTTAGACTCTAATAAAGGACAACGTACTAAAAAAGGAAGAGATTATTATAGTTGGGAAACATCAACTTCAAACTTTTCTTGGTTGCTGGGTTCAGACTCCAGATGTCCCAGGAGAAACCTACCCCGAATAGATTACCGTTTTCCTTCTCGGGTTTGGGTCTAGTGACAAATCCATTATAATCCACAAGACGATGGATAGGTTAATACTGTGGATTTTGATTTGATTGGTAAATGGTTTGTATGGGTCGGGGTTGAGGAAGTTTTCCAATTCAACCTACCGTGTGTGGATTAAAAAACTATTATTCTTAATTCTCATTCATATTTGATTCCATTCAAAATAACGTTATTGTTTTCAATATATATATGCTAAATTCTTGATTTTTTAAATCATTGTACTTTTAACTTTAAAATTTAAGTATGTCCAAGTTAAAAACTATTGATACACTCTTTGAAAGAAAATATTTTGATAATTTAGAGAGCAATGCATATTTGACTTCTTCAGCTGAAATTTAATTCCTAAAAGAACATCTTTTCATGACTAAAAGAAAAAAGAATGTATCACAGCAATTATTATGTTAGTCTGTAAATCTTTTGTTATAAATTTGGTGTGCCTTGAAAGATAAAATGGAAAATTAGGAGCAACTATTCTATAGAATATATGAGTTGTTCCAAACCTTGCATTTGCAAATTAAATTATATTGAGTTGGGATGAAATTAAGCCTAAGCCAAATGGAGGATTGAGACTACAAAGGGCACATAAAACCTTTTTGCCTCAACCTTTTTGTTATGGTTATTATATAAGTAAGGCAAATGTGTCTGTTTCAAGTTTCAACTTTTCAAGGTTTTAATAAATTATGAGAAATGAGAATCAAATGTTTGTATATGAAACTATTATTACGAGCGAATGTCATAAATTGAAACTCTTTCAAAATAAAATAAAAAAAGTTTGTAAAAGTCTTGCACTCAAAGTTCGGATGAGAGTGGACTTTCCCTTTAAGAGAATTTGTTGGATTTGATATGTGGATCTCTTCCTGCTAGGAGAGGACTCACTTGGCCATTGGGGTGCAATAAGGGATTGGAATGGTTTGATAATTTTGGAAAAGGTTAGCCCTACTTCGCTTCTGTATTTGAGACTTGAGAGTATTCAGGATTTTGAGAATGTTGGGGTTGAAAATAGTTACAAAATAAGTAATACTTTACATTAGAACCAACAATCCGTTGTTGTCTAGTTGGTTAGGATACTCGGCTCTCACCCGAGAGACCCGGGTTCAAGTCCCGGCAACGGAAATTTTTTTAAACTGTTTTCATTTGTAATGGGTTGCTTATTAGTTGGCCCAAAATTGGCATCATTTTTGAAGCGATCTCATGTAAGCTAAACACTAGTCCTTTAAATCCTGGATTTGGAAAATAAAAATTGTAATGTTCATCATTTTTTTTTTTTTTTTTTGGGACAGGGTTCTACTTGTGCATATTAAATTCAATTGTTTTAAGTTAAACATTTGATTTTAGACCCTACATGTATTAGGTCCTTTACTCCAAGAATCAGGCTTGAAAAGGACTGTCCGCATGGCTTTGCATACAATGGAATAAATGAGTTTCTATGATCATCAACAAATGGATAGATAATTATGAATTCAGAGGTTCAATGATATTTCAATGATAATAACATCTTTTATGGTGTTTCATGTCTATAGTTCAAACCCCACCTCTCTCACTTTCTACCTATCTCAAAAAAGAGAGGTATAAATTCTTTTCTTTTGAAATCCAATCTTGCTCCAAAAAAAAAAAAAAAAAAAAAAAAGGAAAAGAAAAAGAAAAAGAAAAAGAAAAAGAAATCCAATCTTAAACCTTCCGACTTTACAAGTACAATAAAAATTAGAAGGTTGCTAGAGGGTAATATAAATCTGTAAACTTGATCTAGAAAATTAAATGATCATCAAAGGTGGTTGGTGGCATTGTGACCATGTAATATTGAGCATCAAACCGGCCTAACCAGCAACTAGAGCAGTATGCATTATTCGAATAGAAATCCCGACCCGAATCATTAAACACAACGGTATGAACACAATACCAAGGCAAACCCATGAAAATACCCCTTTAATCAATGAATAATAGACACAGACACCATGAAACTTTATTGCATTGTTAAAAGTAAAAAAACTATACATGATAGCGGCTTAGTTTGGATTTAGGGGCTGAGTTTGGAGTCGGGGTTTAAATTTGATTTATCACTAAGTTTTGAAACTATATGGTAGTGTAGTTGGCTGGAGACGCATTGAGTAATGGCAAATTGGCAATTAGATGACAAGCTCGAAAAACTATTTGTGTGCAATGGATTCTGGGACTTCTACCAATCGAAGAAGGGAAATATATATATTTTTTAAAAGGAAAAGAAAAGCCATTTAATGGAAGTCTTTCTACTGCTAGAAGTGTAATCAAACAACAGAAGACAAAAGTATTGGAATGAGGTCGCAGATATACACCATCTTTGTATCTCCCAAACCACATATACAATACACCGTGCACATTACATCAACCTTTTATTCAATGCATAATAAAACACGCATGATTGTCACTGATATGGAACTCAAATTACTGAATAAATTCTTTACCCTGACCATCCTCTCTGAGAACCCCCAGAAGATTGCACATTCAACCTGTCAAGCACAGCATTAAAATCAACGGGCTGCCCACTCTCCTCCATCCTCTGAATCACGCTTGCAGCATGGTCACCCCTGAAACCCATGCTCACCAATTTCTCAATCAGTTCACTATAGGGATGGTTGCGAAAGAATTGTGAATGGCTTGGATTCCGGACCATAAGATTGGGGCCTGTTGTTGGTTGTGGATTCTGAAGAGCAACACTTGTTGGAGGATATCCACCTTGAGTGTAGTGAGGTGGTTGAGGTGGATGATGTGCTCTCCCCTCACTGTCATACATCATATATCCACTCCCTGGAGGAAGTGCAGGCTGGGGTCCAGCAACTGCGTACCCATCACCTGGTTGTGCTCCAAAAGTGCCCTTCATTTGCTGAGGCGGGGGCTGCTGTGGAACAGTTCTTCCAGCTCCAGAATACCCATACGGCATGGCATCAACACGGCTAGACGCAGGTTGAGGAATTCCTGGATATGGCATTTGCATTGGCATGCTGTTTGGCAGCGTCTCTGGAGGTGATGGGTTTGTTGGTTGACTTGGTGTGTAGGAAGAGTAAACCGTTGTCGATGGGGGCCTCATCTGGGGTTGCATTGAGGGCTGTTGCGATGGCTGAGGTAATTGCTGGGGCCATTGCTGCTGATACTGAGGGAATGGTTGGACTGGTGCCGTCTGATTTACTTGAGACTGTGTTGGCTGTGGTGCCACCCTAGACATGTCCTGCAGTTGGGGTGTTCGGTACTGAGAATCAGGTGGATATTGACTGTGTGTGTGTTGGGTTTGGGCCGGTGGATTTGGTAACTGAGTTGGAGGGAGATAATAGGATTGTTGCTGCGATAGATTCTGTGGTGGTGCTTGTGGAGGAGGTGCCACAGGCTGTTGCTGTGGCACTACTTGGTGTGGCAGGGCAAGAGCTAATTGCTGGTTATGTGCATCAGATGTGTTATCAGTCTTTTTGGCATCAGCAGCAGCTGATGAAGTTTTCTCCTCACTGGATTGGGAGTGGCTTGAAGAAGATGACTCTTTTTGTGCAAGCTGAAGCTTGGCTAATTCTTTCTGGGTCTCTGCAAGTTCTTGCTTGTCTCTTAGGATCTGTACAGACCTGTGGACCTGCAGTGGGCAATATAAATAAGTTAATCTCTTGCGGCAAATGGCATGCAGAAAGCATTGTACTGAAGATCATTGCATATAATCAAGAAATGGTAACTGTAAAGCACGTCAGTGGAGGTTATTTGAGCCTACACAAAAGTTATAAATTATCTACCACTCCATATCAGGTCGAGGTAGGCAAAGAAAAGACTTGATAATTTGCAATAGTGAGTATGTAAAAAGACTCAGAATGGCACTAGCAGACTTTATCTGGAAAATAAAAATTTGAAATATTTGGATATCATCACAGTAGATTTGAAATGGAATCCCAAATTCCATAGTTGCTGTCACACAAGACTCTTTCAAACGCATTTTGATGATATACATCCATTAATGCGTCCAATGACAACCACAGGGTATTAATTAGAAAAGCATGCCACCCACTCAGACGTTATTCAAATTTAAATAAAAAATACAACGCAATTTAAATGAACTAAAATACTTTCTGGGGGCAAAAAGGTTCATTAACACACTTCTGGCAACCCCTACTATTTAAATACCAGCAACAACCCTCTCCAGCTCAGTGGACAGCAAGGCATAAACAAAAGAAACACGAGCAGAGGAACACAAACATAATGCAATCACCAAACTGCTTCTTTTTTTTCCTCCCTGAAATTCAATAAAATTTTAAACATATTGCATCCACTTCATGATGATTTTTCTTTACAATGAGGCCAAGACACTAATAGATTTCTTTTTTGTGTATGTGAGATTCAAACCCAAACCCCTTCATTATCCAATGACATGAAACTTTACCAGTTGATGTTCATGGAGAACCCCCCAAAAAACTTAAAAATCACTGGCCTTTACACTTTCAATAGGCAAACTTGTATTCTAAACTAGAAAATATAGGGAAGAACTGAGGTTCTTAATTATTTTCAACAAATGAAAATGGAACATGTAAATAATAATCAAAATGATGATAATTACATGAGAAATAAACTTTTTTTTTTATGATGAGGAACCCCGGAGACTATGCAGAAATGAGAAGTTAACAATGGGAGAAAGGAAAGAAAAATGACACTAGTCAACACTACAAAACCTTCTAAAGAAGAACATGGCAGAAAATATTCAACATTTTTCTCTCTCTTCTTTTTTTTTTTGATAGTAACATTTTTCTGTTAATTGTACAGAAGAACAAGACCATGATCACAAATAATCTGATGCTTCTATTTATATCCAACCATGTGTCAATAAAGCAGATGCGTTAATTAATTATTATATGGTAAAATGTTTTATTGACATTACGTTAAATGTTTAGTTTAAAAGATAAATGACAAACATTAATAGGCATAGAACACTGTATCATAATCCCCAAAATCTAACCATGCCATATTCTGGCTACCATCTCACTGTATCAGTGCCATTACAATAACAAGAAGAAGAATCAAGACCCAAAATTTTGGGGTCCGCTATGAATTCTCAACAAAATAATGAGGGTCTACCACATCCACATGTATTCTTTCAACCATTCTATTCTATCAAAATTCACTCTTTGTCACTTCCTTGATTGACATGTCCTTTTTTTTACTACTTATATTAATGTTGTTTTTAATCTTCCTCTACCTTTCTTTATTCCCTCAATTTGAATCAACTCACTCCTTCACAGGTGCATTAACTACTATCCTTAAACATGACCAAACCATCTCAAGTGACTCTCCCTTATCTATTCATCAATAGGAGCCTCCCATATCAGTGCCATTCCCGTTACAGAAATTATATTTTTAAATTTTGGATACATACAGAAGATGTATTGATACAAATACAATGACTTCTAATAACCATGCATCCTCTTGCATGCTACTAGTTTTCAAACCTGACAGCCCCTCTCACTCTCACAAACCCCTGCAGCAAGTATTATAGTTCCATGAATTTCTGCAGCAAACCAATATAAAAGTAATTCAAACACTTCAAGATGTCTCTTTAAATATTTATTGAGCACTTACTGAAAGCCAAAGGACAAGGTTTTCCCAACAGCTCTATTTACCCGCACACAATAGAATAAATTTAGAACTCAACCATCCTTTGATGCAAACAGGAAAATTTCAGAAAAGCTAAGGAAGCCTATATTATCATAAAGGTCCTACAATGTGAATGTGTAAAGCTGCTGCATTTCATATCTCATAACAAAAAAATTAAAGAATATCCTCCTCTACTTCAGAAATATAAACATTTAAAATTTTGACTCACTTCTTGAAGATGTTTCTCAAGAGATTTAAGTTTAGAATCCGCCTCCCCATGATCACGACCTAACTCTGACCGCATTTCTCCAATTGATTTATCAAGATTGTAGCAGTATAATTCCAACTGCGACAGACGTGAACTGATTCCCTCAAGAAAACGCATAAGGTTATCAGTATACTTTTTCATACTTTTTTCCACAGTCGCAATCACATCTTGGCCGAAAGAATCTTCTGGCTGGTTATAGACAGAAGGAAACATTGCTGATCTTGAGATTCTGCTTTTCTGAAAATCCTGCACCAAAATGGGACAAAGCAACTCCTTGTAAGCAAGTGTATACAATAAAGCTCCATTTATAATCAATTAAAAGTATCAAATGATAACACCAAGTAGCAGCTAAAACAATTACCAAATACTCAAACTGAGCTTCCCAAGTCAACTAAATAGTAAAAATGAAATTCTTACAACCTTGTGAGCAAAATCTTTAAAGATCCCAACCAGTAAAAACTACCAAAGTATGAAAAAGTTGCAGCACAAATATAGTATGTCTAAATTTCAAATGGGGTTTTTCAGCAGAGCTTGCTACCCATTCAAATCCAGGCATTCATTTACACATACGGATGTATATACACACTATAAGCAAACCAAGACATAATGCAATGTTATCTTTGCTCAAAATGAAAACCCATCTTTGGAGTAGCCAAAAAGACCAGAAAGCCAAGCTGTTACTAACTACCAAGCTCACCTATGGGTAAAGTAATCTGTCCCGCAAAGTTTTATAAAATTAAAACAAAATCTAGGGTTGGAAATTTAATTTCTTTCCATATATAAAAAGTAAAAACAAAAGCTTTCAAGTTTTACAAGCTATAACAATCCACAAAACATAAACAGAATACCAAAAAAAAAAAAAAGCAATCTTTACAATTCAAACAAGGAAAAAAAATAAAAACCCAATTGAATTTATCCAATTATCTACACAATCCTAAACCCTATCCACATTTCCCAAAAATTCCCAAACCCAGGTTCCAAAGATGCCCTCAGAAAACATACTAAATTACATTGAACACCAATTTTCAGTGAAACCCTAGAGACCAACAGTGAAGTACCTTTCCCGAATTGGAGCTGATGACTGGGTCGCCATGGTTCCCATTCGAAGAGTCCTGGTTGGTGTAGTCTTCGTAGGAGCAGAGAATGTCATCGGATCCGAAATCGAACCCCTTTGAACCCGGGTTGCCCCGACCCGACGATCCAGACGCCATCGATGGAGAATGATCGAGAGAGAGAGAGAGAGAAAGTTAGGGTTTCTACTTCTTTTTTTTTTTCTCTAGAGAGAGAGAGAGAGAAATTCCGTGGGTTTTGTTTGGAAAAGAAGTTTCGTGGATTTTTTACTTAACGGGTTTGCAGGGTTTAAGTGAAAAACGTTTTTTTTGTTTTGTTAATATCGTTGGTACTTGGTAGTTTTATATTTATAGAGAATGGTGACAGGTTGTGTGCTGTGTTAGCTTTGCGGGTCAGATAAGGATGACAGTCACCGACCATGCTTTTTGCTGCCACGCCCTTTGCCTTTTGTGTATTTAAATATGTTCCTATGATTCATTACTATACACACTTTACCCCCAAAACAGTATAGCAGATTATGATAGGTTATTTATTACTTTTATATAGACTTATAATTTTTTTTTATCATTCATAATCTTCTATGTAAGAGAGTTGTGGTAAATAGTGTGTGTTTGTATTTGTGTATAGTATTAATATTACTAAATAAGGTTGTGTTTATTACATACAAATTGTAACGTGCAACAATTATTACCTTATTAATATGGTCCCCATTTTTTTATATTCTTTTGGGGACGGTTGATTTAATTAATCTTTCCATATCTATATTGATTGTGATTCTAATATTATTTTATTTGTGTTTTTTTTTTTTTTTAAATAGAAATAATAATGAGAGAGATTGCTTAATGGATGTGGAATTGGTTCACGTGCAATGTATGTGGAATACGTGTGTGACATGTGTCGAAGAAAGACTGGTTGTATGATATGTAACAATAAAGAAGCAAAATGGTGATTAAATTAAGATATTGGGGAGGGGACCATATGTTTAGATGTAAAATGAATTGGAGTATAGCTCAAACTGAGGTTATGATGAGCATGGAGATGGAGTAGGTTTCCATTGACTTGGGTAAACTAAAGAGGCTGCAAAATGAAGCAATACAAAAGGTAATACTCATATGCGGCGGGATGCACAAGGGAATCCTATTACAATATTAATGCATGCTTGTTTGTTTGAAGATGAAAGTGGGCTCTTTATTGTATACAACTTAACCAAATGGGCTTGCTCTTGTCCCCCCATCTCTTGGATACCTACCTACTTGGATTTATGTATCGAAGGATCCAGATAGGTTGGGCCTCGCATAGTTGATATTTTATCGTCTTTTCTTTTGTTCTTTTTTTCCTTACATATTTTCTCTTCTATTCAATACTTATTATTATACAGGAAAAAAAAACAAAAAAATCTATACTGTTAGTCCTGAAGTGTAACTGTTGAGCATCCTAAAATATAAAATGAGCGTTATTGGTGACTCAATTCACTTTTTGTAGTTTTATTTACTATGTGCCTAATGGAGCAATGAAATGATTTTTTTTTTTTTATTTAATGATATGACCGTTTAATTTATTAAAACATTACATATATGCAATTCTAAACGTGACTTGTTTCTTTCCTTCAATTTAAGCCCAAACCCAAAAGACCAATAAAAGCGCAGCCCTCGATGGTTAAACTTTATGGGCTACTGATATATTTTGGTTTTTTTTTTTTTTTTAATTAACTTTATACTCATGTGTTTTAAATGAAAAAGAAAATATCCAAAAGAAAATTTTAAATTTTGCCAGTTATTTTTTTTCTTTCTTTTAATTTAATTATATTCACGAAAATAGTTTGTTTTATTTTTGCCACACCAGTAGTTAATTGTCTTATATCATTAGGGTTGTCCAAGGAGAATCGGACCCAAGAAATCAACTGACCTACTGTCATTTGATCCGAAGTTTGATTGATCAGAAGAACCTGTCGGTTGGCGGTGGTTCTGAAAAGTGTAGATCTGATGAAGTCAATTTGAGTGACAGGTGAGAGGGCATGAAACTTGATGAACTCGACTAGTTCGAAAATTTTCTCTTCTACCCTTTTTCTAGTGAGCTCTTCACCCATTTGAAGGTTCCTTTGCAGTCCACATCAATATTCCAACCATATTTCGTATACTTCGCCTCATTCCAATAAGCATTTTTTTTCTCTCTCCACCAATATAAGGAGATCTCGACATATTCAATCATATCTCAACAAATCCGACTAGATTTTGGCCAAATTTGGCAAAATCTTATTTGATTTTTACAAACTTGGCACCTGATTGCCATCCAATGAGGCCTGATTTGACGAGTCAGTAGTAGGTTCCATTCTCCCCCACCCGAAGTGGTCGGGTTGAATCCCAGTTGAGTACAAACCTAACCTGGACCGCTCTGTAGACACCCTTATATAACATGTAGTGATTCATATAAGCCTTGAATTTTTCTCATATATATATGAACTCTAGTAAATCTTGTATTATGCTAAAATATATATAAGGAAGATTGGCTTGGTGATTGACCAAAAATTGCACAAATCTTTGTAGAAGAGTTTGATGGTTCTTTTTAGGAAATTTTTCCATTGCATTCCCCAAAATATGATAGACAAAACATTGGCGTGATCTTCTTAGCTCATTGGTAAAATGTTGATGTCCAATCCATATTGCTGTGTGACTAGAAGCCAAAAAGAAGTTATTTCTTCAGTGATTTTTTTTTTTAATTTTTTATTTTTACGTTATTAGAAAAATAGAGAAGAAGATAGATAGTGAGGGAGGGGAAGATGATCGAGTTTGAACTATAGACATGAAACACTACAAAAAATGCTACTATCACTAGCCTATCACTTGAATCCTTCCTCATTGTTGAACTTTTGTTTTTCAAATAAAGGCAGGGGAATGAAATTTGTGATGTTCTTGATATGTACTTAATCCAGTTGTCTTATGTTGAGAAGTATAGATAAAAGACTAGCGGGTGTTAACCCCCAAACCCACCTAAAAAAGAGTACTGTATTATCCAAGGTAATTTAGACACTTATAAAGCTAACATTCAACTTCATTCTTAAATGGGACAATCCTATAAAAAAAAAAAAAAAAAGTATTATGGGATAAAGCCCACAAAGAACTTTAAGAAGAATGAGAGGTGTAAATGAAGGCCTAGATGTTAGCCACAAACCCATACTAAAAAGTAAAAAGAGTACTGTAACTCCCAATCTTAAGCCCACCCAAGGAAATGACATTTACATGCCCCTAGGGATCATATTCTGTGAATCAATTGAATTGTGTGTCTTGTCACAGTGCATATGATTATAAGTTTATAACCCTCTGGAATAAGCCTAGGACAAAATTGTCTTGAGCCCAATTTAAGATTAGCTCTCATGATATTATTCATTTATCTGATTATTAATTTATTATGGTACTCCCTTAATAAGAACTCTGATTGCAATGCCAAGATAAATTTAAAAAGTTGATTAATTAGTCCAGATAAAGCTGAAACTTATAATCCGAACTATAGATAACACCATGGAGGACAATACCATGTCAAAAACATGCACTAGCAAAAAAAAAACAAAATATTTGTCACCAGACTCGATCCCCATGCCACACCAGTAGAAATGGAGAAGAAGGCCTAGAACATTGATAGATTAATCTGTTAAGAAACATTTATAGCAAGGGTGGAACTCGCTGGACTTGAGACTTTATCATCTAATTCTTTCTTAAGAGAAGAGGATCAAGGACACTGTGTATGGAATAGAGAATAAGCAGCGTATAAAGAATGACTCCAATGAAGCCAGCAACAAGAGCTCCTTTAACGTGGTCACAATAATTGGGAACTTGGCCACAGATGGGTAGCCAACCTGCATAAGAGTTTCCGCGCTTCCCCACTTCAGCAATCGCCAAGGCCGCCGAAATGCTTGAAGTCAACAACAGGGTGAAAACCTATAGTCCAAATAATGAAATGCATCAGCTATAATTGGTATAATGGCTTGGCTATTATCAATTTCATTTCCCTAGTACATTACCTATATGGGGTTCTTTTATATATATATGAATGATCCTAAAAGATTGGAAATGGAAGATTCGAACTAATGACCTCCGTGATCCTCAACCCATTATGCTATTTCTTAAGATTAATACATGTATTTTAACTATTTTAAGAAATGGAAATAGAAAACAAAGCCACATTTAGATTGCCAAAAACCTCAATAGTTGCCACATATATATCTTTATTGGTGGATTTCTGGTATGGTTTAAAAAGAACCACATTTCAACATTGAATGCTGTACTAATATGAAATAAACCAAAGTAAAAACACAGGTATATATAAGAAAAGGCTTTGTAAATAATTACCACATCCAGGGCAACGACTAATCGCCAGAGCAAACTCTCAGAAGGTAGAAAAAGAACCAAAACCCCATAAACACTGACAATAGCATTTGCGATCACAAAGTACCTATACATGGCAAGCTTTTAGTAACCAATACAAGGAAGAACACAATGAAAAGTCTTAGTGGCACAAAATTAAAAGACTCCGACAAATCACTTACTTGAAGGCAGGCGTGTGGCTGTACTTTGCCTCGAAAGAAACTGAATAGAAGTTAGCTTTCTCATGGCTTGTAGCCATGACAATTGCAGCTGAAACGGTGGCACCTAATGCCATAAGCCTACACAGAAGGGTGCATAGTCTCTTGGTTTTGGCCATGGATGCTACAATATTGTTGGAGCTCAATTAGGTGCACAAGGGAAATGGGATTCTAAGGAATAAAGGTTGAAATATTAATATGGATGGGAATCCTAAAGGGTTAAAGAAAGGTGTTAGGAAAACAGATGAGGGGTGGTGCACTTGTATTCGTACTTTTTTGTGCTTTGTTAGTTGAAATTCTCAACTGTCGCCGCTACCGCCCAGCAGTTATAGATTTTCTATTTTTTCTGCTTTGTGGACCTTTGTCTTGGGGTTCTATTGTATTTCTTGATGTTGGTAATTACGAATTAGGCAGCTAAGAAGGAGGAATTAGATATGCCCGAATCTACTTTTTCTTTGTTTTGGGTGGGGAAAACTTGTAAACACTGAGTCAAAAAAAAAGAAAAAAAAGAAAATTTGTAAACACGTGCATTTTGACTAGGGAAAATAAAATATAGGACTTTATCCTTTTATGCCACAACCTTGTCACAACTTGACGTGGTATATTATGAGTGATGGAAAAAAAGTAGTGGGTTCATGTAAAAATGATATGCAGTCAATCATAATTTGTCATATAGAATAGTTGTGAAAAATTAGGTTGTGAAAGGTGTGGTCCTAAAATTACTATTTTTACTGATTTGATACCATTCACTCAACCAAATACTTCAATAAATTTCTTTTCCTCCCCATTTTCTCTTTTTTTTTTTCATCATTCCTAAAATCCACCCAACTAAATGGATCCTAAGTGATGTTAATATTGATTTTGTGAGAGATAGAGATTGTTCAGTAAGTAAATATGTAGGGTAAGTAAATGTGTAGGACATTAGGTGACTTGTGTTGACAATGTATTGCGTAGGTTATTGGATTAAAAAAAAATAAAGCCTTAAGTTGTTAGTGGAAGTTAATTGTCATTGATGAGGTGTAATGGTGGGTCCATGTGGAAACATACCTCTATCACTCACAACTCGCCACATGACCAAGTTATGGCACAAGTTGTGCAATTTAATGTGGTCATAGTATTACTTTAAAAAAAAAATATATATATATATATATATATATATGAATTTTGAAAATCTAACCGTTGCATTACATGTTATTTATATTATTTTCAACATGCACGTTAAATTTCTTTTAAATCAGATGTTATTTACTATTCTATCAATAAGCTTATTTTTTGTGCATAGTTTTTTACTTTAAAAACTTGAAATTTAAACTTATCATTGATGACATAATTATTGATCTTTGATATTTGTAAAATTTTGCAAGTATGGAGAATATAATAAGAACATGCAATCCAACGGTTAGATTTTCAAAATTTACATTCAATGATTATAAGGAGAGTTTGAAGGGTTCCAACCTAGTTTGAAGAGAAACATTGTTCATTTTATAAATATAAATGACTATAATTGTCTCACTTCAAGAATTTCCACACTCTGCACACAAAATGTGAACATTCTTAGTGTGAGACAATAATGTCTCTTTTACAAATGGGTTGCGCCTCTTTTGTAATGGGGCCTTAGCCTAGCCTAAAGCCAACTTTACAAGCTCGTAACACCAAACATTTTAGGTAAGGACTTAAGCCAAACCCTAAAAACAAAAGGTTTGGGAACCTCTACAGCTCTACCAACCTCATCAAACTTTCTTTTAAGATTGTCTTTTTTAGTTAAAATTGTTAATTCATAACAATTCAATAGTTCATTTGACAATATAATTTCGAGACTTATATCCCACGAAAATATCAAATTTATTGAAACAGAAAAAATTAAAATTCTCATCTTATAAGTAGGACATGTCAATTCTTGAATATCCTAACTTTATGAGAATTGTGAATATGACACTTAAATTCTACAGTATATTTTAAATGTGTTGAAAAGAAAATATGTATTTTTATTCAATTAAGATGTTTATCTATGTTCAAGATACATTTTGTCATGTAAAATGTAAAATTTTAAATTTATGGATAATGGTCAAAAGCATAAATTATGAGTTTATTTAAGTTTTTTATTTAAATTTTTTATAGAAGAAGTTAAATATTAGCATTGATACACCAGGAATATGCTAGTATGGATGTGAAAGCAAAAACATAAAGTATAGAACATAATAACATACGAGGGTTACGTGGTTCAGCCTAACGGCCTACATTCACGAAGGAAACCCTAAAGAATTATATATATAATATAATTCTAACGGCTTACATCCACGAAGGAAATCCTAAAGAATTATATATATAATATATTAGAGTGTAGTACAAATCCTGTGTTATAATGAATCATAACATGAGTATATATAGTAAGTTAAACCCTAGACTAAAAGGACTGAGCTTGGGCCTATTACATTAGACTAATATATCTCTAACAAAGAATATATAAGATTACTTTAAACAAATAAGATCAATATCTTTTAACTAACTTTGTCTAAATCTCTCTTAAAAAAAAAAAAAAAATTGTCAAAAAATACGCTATATAAGACTGTAAGTTCAATTTCTAAACATATCCCAACCTTTTTTTAGAGGATATCCGAACAACTTAAATGTTAACTATCGCAAATTTTAATTTTTGTGAGTTTGTTTTTGATAAAAGATTAGAATATTTGTTGTGAGTTTTTTTTAGCAAATAATTTTTGTGACTTTAAACTGTTGGGAAAAATATATCAACGTCATAGACACTTACCAAAAACCATTAAGGTATGAATGAAAAATTGATTCTGTAAGTGCCGGCCATGTGGGTTGGGTTTTGTCCATCAAATTTTTAAGGCGAAAAGCCACTTTTAGTCCCTACATTTTTAGGCGATTTCCATTTTAGTCCATAAATTTTATTTTTACCGCTTTTAGTCCCTATCCTGAAAAACGCCTCTCATTTTGGTCCCTACCGTTACATCAGAAACGGAAATTGCACAGCTGGCAAACGACATAAGTTAAGATCATTAAAATAATAATAAAATTTTTTTTTAACATTAAAAAATACCACATCAGCATTTAAATAAAAAAATTAATTTATTAATTCTAACTAAATAAAAAAATTAAAAACAAAAATTGAAACAAAAAATTACATTAATTGAGATCTGAAGGTGGTTTTGACAAGAACAATAAGATCATAATCCCAGATCTAAGAAAACAAAATTAAAATCCAAAAATCACAAACCCAGAAACACAAACACAAACACAAACACAAAAACAAGAACAACAGATCTTCCTTGTCAACCAAACACAAAACACAAACCCAGCAACTGATTTTCCTTGTCAACCAAACACAAAAACAACAAACACAAACCCAAAAATCACTAAGAATACAAACACAAACCCAGCAATCCTGCCGATTCATCTTTAGCCTAGAAGATAAATTGGTCTCAGCACCCACATCCCCATATTCGTCAAACAAGCTTTCTAGGATAGGGGCCAAGCTTTCTAGAATATAAACACAAACCCAGCAGTGAGTTCTTTCATGAAATCAGGGAGCTGAATCGGCAGTGAAGTCGGCAGGAGCTTGGGCTCATCGTCGGCCCATCGCGACTTCCTCTTCCGCAACCCGCCGCCCGTTGGCCCCCGACATCCTCGGCAAAGAACATTCCAGAAAATTCAACGTTGACTTGTGCGGACCTAGGGTTTTGTTCTGCGCCGATAAATCCATGGATCTGGTACTAAAATCTAGAGCCAACCAGTACATAGAGTTCAAGGGCGTTGACGCGAGCTTTGTGTACAACGAGGATGGGAAATTGACGAGCGTGCCGGACTCTCGGGCCGCGATATTCAAGGATAAGAGCTTGGGGCTGACAGAGAAGAACCAGTTGATGAGGTTTTTCAAGCTAGTTCAGCAGCACTTGGATGATGAAGGCGGCGAGAATGAGAGCGGAAATTCAAGGATTTCAGAGCAGGATTTGGAGAGTCCTTTCGTTGAGTTCTTGAACAAAATGCGGTTGCCTCCAAAGATAGAATCGTACACTTGGAGGAAAATCTTCTTGTGTTTGGTTGTGTTTGGTTGAGTCCTTTCGTTGTGTTTGGTTGACACTTTGGGATTATGATCTTATTGTTCTTGTCAAAACCACCTTTGGATCTCAATTAATTTAATTTTTTGTTTTTATTTTTGTTTTTAATTTTTTTATTTAGTTAGAATTAATAAATTAATTTTTTTATTTAAATGCTGATGTGGTATTTTTTAATGTTAAAATAAAAATTTTTATTATTATTTTAATGATCTTTACTTATGTCGTTTGCCAGCTGTGCAATTTCCGTTTCTGATGTAACGGTAGGGACCAAAATGAGAGGCGTTTTTCAGGATAGGGACTAAAAGCGGTAAAAATAAAATTTATGGACTAAAATGGAAATCACCTGAAAATGTAGGGACTAAAAGTGGCTTTTCGCCAATTTTTAAATATTTTTTATTTTAATGTTTGTCTATGTGCACTGTACTTTATTCCAACACAATATGTCTATTCGTTATTGCACATTTTTTTATCTAATGTGAGTGAGTAACAATATGTCTATTCAATATTGCACCTATTTTGAAATGGTGCAAATGTACCTATAAATGGTCATCCCTCAATTCTTTTCAAAAACTTTTTTCACATTTATTCGTAAGAGTCTTTAGAGAGAGAGAGAAAGACACACACGCACATTTTTGTTTGTTGTGAAGATTGTAGTGCTTCTTCTGCGTGTTGTTGATCATTGTATCTTGAGAGGCAAACGTCTAAAAGACTCAAAGCATTACTAAATAAATAGTAAGAGGGGTGAAATCTATCTTAAGGACATAGTGTCAAACACTATCCTTAATTAGTTTTGTATCAAAAAATTTTCATTCATTTGGTTTGTAAGTTTTACTTGATTTTCTCTACATTCACACATAGATTTGAGCATATATTGTTTATTGATCTTGTTCAAAAAATCACAAAAGTAGATTATTTGTGCATATATTCCAACGTAAACTTTCAAGAATTTGTTAATTTTTGGCTCATCATTTTTAATATACGTTTTTTTTTAATTATTATTATTAAGTTTGAACCTATGACATCTACTCTTAATGATTGCTCGTTATCATCAGACCAAGACACCACAATTAGTTTTTGTTGTAGGTAGGTAGAGATTGAACCCTATCTCTCTTGTTCAGCCACAAGCACTTAAAAATATATTTTTAAAACTGGTTTTAAAAGTATTTATCCAAAAGGAATTGACTTGAGTCCAGTACTTTGGGATTTGGACATGTGTCAAATAATTGCCACATGTCCACATCTCAACCCTTGCCCTATCTGAAACATATTTTTGTATAGTTTTAAATATCCAAGGAAAAAAAAACAATGTTTTCCTTCAAACAGGCTTGAAGAAATTTATTTCAAGCTATTATATGCCAATTCCTAAAACAATCTAAACAGGTTATTTAAATAAATTATATGACTAATTAAATAAGTCATGTGAAGTACAAGTGAATTGGTTTATCATTCGCCATATAATAAGTTAGAGAAATTTTCCTTCAAACCAGTTTGGTCCGTTTGAAAATAAGTGTTTTATGGAAAAAAAAGATTGGCTTATCTCTGTTCAAGTTTCTTTTTATTTTTATTTTTAAAAAGAGTCTTTTTTTACTCATTCCTTTTTTTTTAATTAAAAAATAGTAATAATTAAACACATGGCCATTTTGCCCAAATCACCGTGAAAAAGAATCAACGCTACAATATTTTTCAGAACATCATAATTGAGACAAAAAATTTAATCCAATTTATTCCAATAAAAAAAAAAATCAATCCAATTAGGGGAAAATCAATTAATGAACCCCAAAAAGGTAAAAACTGACAAGAAATTCCAAGCATGGCCTTGCACTACAACAAGATGTGGTTGTGAACTTGTGATGAGTGAGTAGGAGTGGAGATAACAAACTATTTCTCAGGGCTTACAAATGATTTGGGTCAATGTTATATGTTGAGGTTCAAAATTGATCACAGACCAAGGCCCAAAGAAAAAAAATAACACATTGGGCTATCCTATAATGAAGAAAGAAAAGAAAAAGAAAGAAGAGAAAGACGAAATAAAAGCCCAAAGAATTAGGATCCAAAGACCCATGAAGGGAAAAGGCTTTAAAAATACACAAAGAAAAAAAGGGAAGGCCTAGTCGGCCAAAGTCAGTAAGCCAAAAGAAGCCAGGGGAAATTGGGCCGGGATCCCAGAAAATGCCAGAGTTCGGGGATCTTTAGGACGCACAACACAGCCCAAATAAGATCCCAACGGTTGAAGAGAAAAACTGGGTCTCAAGCGCCCAGTCATGCAGTGAGAGATCAGAAAGTATAGAGCAAACATTCATGGACAAATGAGCTGTACCGCAAGGAACCAAAGATGAGAAAAACAAAAAAGGTAAAAGCAGCGGGAAGAGAACTTTCAACCCAGCAGCAAAAGATTCCAGCTATTTGGGAAAAACGACAAGAGTGAAGGGTAGCAAAAAAAGCTGAAATCGTGAAGATGACCAAATAGCTAAGATCAACAGCCTAAGGGGATCTTGTAAATAGAAAGTCAGCTAGGGATTTTCAGCTTGGTCAAACCAAAAGAAAGAAGCTATGAAGAAAAAGGAAAAGACTAGCTCCTGGGCAACTATCACAGCACGAGCTCTATGGGGCAAAAGAGAGAAATTACCAGTACCCTGGAGCCCTAGAAATACACTATAAAAGGAAGAGAAAGCCCAGGTTGAAGGGATCGGATTTTTGGGAAAAAGAATACCATAACAGAGCTATTAGAACTCTGTAAAATTCAAGAAAAACAGAGGAACATCCCCGGTACCCCAGAAAAATAGCCACTATAGAACATACTTGGATTTAAAAGATTCAAACCTTGCAAGGCTTAGAGGCTCGAATAGCCATCAAAGTCTGTAACTTTTGATCTTATTTGTTAGGTTCTAAAGACTTAGGTTTTATGTATTTAGAATCCTAATTTGTATTGTTGGCAAACCATGATCAAAACAATGTATTTAAGTTGTTTTAGAAGTGCTCAAAATTGGTTCTTTGTTGTAAAGTTGGAATAAACTATTGAGCTAATTAAAAAAAAAAACTGTTTAAGTACATTTCGATTGATCGAAGCTTAGGCTTGATCAATCGAAAATCATACCTGACGTTTTTTTAATTAAATTTTCCAACTCAGCCCTAAGTGTTTTAATTGGTTTAGGTTTCTAATTTACCCTAGGTATATAAGGGAAACCCTAGCCACGTTTTTGTGTTGCTCATATTGCGATTTATGTGAATCTCTTGTGAGATCTTTAAGGAGCTTTCCTTCACATAAACTTAGGGTTTTCAAGGAAAAGAAGTTTTCTACACCTTGATGATCATTCCGGTTGTTGCCATGGAAGCTTAAAGAAAACACAAGCGGGTGTGCTTGTATTTGGTGGAAAATCCAAGAAAGAAGGAGTCCGTGGATTTGGAGCTTGCACGTGGTCATGTCAGTAAGTTCTACTGGTGGGTAGTAATAAGAAGTCGAGCGTGGGGGCTTGTAAGTCTTATTGTATGAATTTCGATTCTTTCAAGATAGTGGATTCAAGTTTACCTTGAGGATAGCTAGGTTAAATCCTCCCCAGGTTTTTACTGGTTTGGTTTCCTGGGTGATCATATCTTTATGTTATTTATATTTCCGCTGCTTTACTTTATATGATTATTTGATTGTGTTAACCTAGATTTAATTAATTTGACTAAGTAACAACTTGGCTAAATTTCTAGGTTAATCCAATTGTGTTTTAAGGGGTCTAAAAACTAATATTATTTAAACCTTGTATCATGTCTTAGTGAGCACACTGTAAACATAATCCAAGAAAAAGTTAATAAAGTTTATCTCATTAACCTTGGACCTCTAACCATTGTTTTGCTCTAATACTTTTACTTCTTTTTGCATTTTCTTTGCTGCCTTTGTTGTCATTCAATACATATATTCTTGTTTGTTAGTTTATTTGTATTGTAGGAAGCTTGCCCTGTGCACCACTTGGTTCTTAAACAGCCCTATTAGCTACGGTGAACCAAGCCCAGTCCACCAAACTACAACTATTTGGCCCAGGATCCTTGGGCCTGTGTGCTAAAGAAAAAAAAGCACTCTCACATTATGCTACATTGCTATCTATTCATAGTTCATACTATTTCTTACAAGGTGACTTAGTTCAGGTGGAATAGCCGAACAGGCCTAGTAATGGGTGGTGCAAACTCAATATAGATGGTTTGGCTCTGGGGAATCCTAGAAGGGCTAGCAGAGGGGGATTAATCCAGGACTCCAATGAGCGGTGGATTAAAGGATTTACCCAAAATATTGGGCATTCCACTAGTGTAGATGCAAAATTATGGGCTTTAAGGGACGGGTTAACTTTATGCATAGCTCTCAATATCTTGGCATTGGAAATAAGAATTGATGCAAAATTGTTCTTGACAAGATTTCTAGTGAGTCCAATTGTAATCTTAACCATTTCTCTTTTATTATGGATTGCAAGACCCTAATCAATCAATTTCCCAATTGAAGATGAGTCACTATTATTGGGAATCCAACAAGTGCGCGGATGCTCTAGCTAGGAAAGGGTCATCTACCAACAAAACTTTGTTGTTTTTGATAGTCCGCTTGTGGACATTTCTATGCCTTTTATATTATGACAATATTGGGTTGTACTATGAGAGGAACTGTCCTTAAAACTCTTTGGGTCCTTTTGGATTAAGCTTATTTGTGCTGAAACTGAAAACACTGTAGCGAAATAATTTTTAAATGTGTGAATAGTACCGTGTGACTCATTTTTAATGAAAAAGTTGCTAAAAAGTGTAATTTGTGGGTCCGTGAACATTGCACAGATGCACTGTTCACCGTGGAAAAGACAACAAATGCGGGCTTAAAAAAAAGAAAAGAAAAGAAAAAGGGAAAACACGGATTTTAGCAAAATGTGGACGTGTGACGTTGAATCCAAACGGCACCTTTGTCTATTGCTTAATTTTGAATGAAAGTCGTCTATTTACCCTTAAAAAAAAAAAAAAAAAACTATTTCTTAGGGCTCATACATTAGCTCAAAAAAAAAAAAAGTTGGGAGTTTTTTTTTTTTTTTTTTTTTTTTTTTTTTAAGAACACTCACATCACATCAATATGGGTAAAATAACATAACTGTTAATTTTGCACATTTTACCGTATAAATATACACTGTTACTATTCACATTCAAATTCATTTTTTAATAATTATTTACTTATATACACAATGAGAGAGAATAAAAAAAAAAATTTGATAAAAATTAATATATTTAATAAAATGTAGTATAAAGTAGATAATTTGAATATATAATGTGTGTTTTTGAATAGCAATAACATAAAATAGAAAAAATAGATTTCTATATTAAAATAAACATAAAATTTTGCCCATGCAATGCTCCAAAATGACCAAATATTACTTTAAAATAAAAATTTAGGCCTTGTTTGGTTTGTCACTCACTTATATCCCAACACTCATAACTCAAATCTCCTCACTCGAACTCATATTCCAATATCTCACAACTCTAACTCAATAAAACCATAACTCACTCTCATGCTCGTTTGGCTGAAGATTTTCACAGCTATCTCAAATTCAAAAACCCACCTTTTTGTCACTCATTGGGTCCCACATAGCATTGATTGCACTACAAAAGCACTACAATGGCAATAGGACTACCCGCGTGTAATACCTCTCTCCTCTTCACGCCTTTCCCATAAAATCTCATTAGCTTCTCTCTCCATTCTCTCCACAACTCCTTTGTTATTTGCAACTTCTCCTCACCCAAACTATTGACCTTCACATCTCCAAGAAGCCCTCTCTCCACCTCTCATTTTCTGCACTTCACCTATCCTCCTTCCCAATCTGAGCGTTGAGACTGTGTGTGATCACATCCCTCAATGGCACACGGGGAAGACCTTCCGCAAAATTGCCTAGCAGGAATTGCCCAAAGCCAATGTCATATAATTCATTGACACAATCATCATCCCACCTCCTCCAATCCCCAGCCATCTAACAACAACCTCTGATCATGTAACAATCACATATAAACAATAAACATTTCCATGTATTCAATGTCATCCATGGTGTGGAGGTTTAACAACACTTACCAAAGCAACAATATACTATTGAAAGATTTCATTTAGCTGATTAACAGTGAATATATAGGCAATTTAAGAAATACCCTTTATGGTTAGCTACAATAATACCAACAACAACCACAAATATCAAATTCTAAAGATGAAACCCCATCATGGCACTTCATGAGATCCGTGTATGTGATCCAAGTTAGATTTAAAGGTGTGTTAGGTATCATATTATTTTCATTAGTAACACTGCTTCATCTTCGTCAAATAAATCAATATGAAAAATTTATGAAGGGGTACATGTTTCTTGATGTGTTGCAAACTTGCACTAAAAAGCTAACAATTTTTTTTCCAATCAAGTCAAACAATAGAGCAAATAAGTAGGGGAACCCATAGCTCAGATTAAGCAAAGAAAAAAAAAGAAAAAGAAACAGAGGCATACAGGTAGAGTACTCTAACAAGGGTAGTTAAGTTTTTTTTTTTTTAGCCAAAAGCAGAGCAAAGCATTCACAATATGTAGTTATAAATACTGAGATATTGATCATAATAACATGGTTTTAACAAATGAACAAGATAGAGAAACTTCTAAAATAAAAAAAAATAAAAAACAAAAACAAAAAAAGAGGCATAAACATAAAGAGTAAACATGAAGGGTATTCAAGAGTAAACAAGCATTCACAGCCAACGTAGAGAGTCAATACAAAGCAAAAAATATACATGAGTAGCTATATTGAGACATTGTTCTTAACCAAGCATTCACAGTGAAGAAATGGAGGAACATGGAAAAAAAAACAAAAAAACAAAATAAGGCAGAACTCAGCAGCTTCGGGCATGTAAATAGATGAAGAGGGAGAGTTTGGGTCTCACTTGAAAATGGAATCGATGAGCGAAGCTTCATTGGAGTTTGGCCTTGTGCTGATCGGCGGAACTGGAGCAAAAGATTTTCGAATGGATTATAAGAATGCTTTTGGACCGAGTTGTGCTTGTGTTGTGGGTTTGGGAGAAGGGAAAAGGGAAAGTGATGAAGAAAAGTATGGTCTGGTGGTTGGGAAAGTAATGAGGAAAAATATATGTTGCTCACAAAAGCCTGCAATGATGAGGTAATTATTGGATACTCCCGAAACTCTCGAAGTACCATGAATGCATACTCTCTTTTCTCACATAATTGTAAGTCCTACTAATTAAATTTATGGTGAAACTCACAATTTATGTGAGAGGGGGGGTATGCATTTATGATACTTCCGGAGTATTCAATAATTTTCCACAGTGATGAAACGAGACACTATTGTGGGACCCGTGTTTGCTGGAAATTTACAAAACTGTTACTGATAACTCAAAACTCTTAACTTAAAAATAGCCTCACCGTGTTTCCAAAATTGCTCACCCATCATTTAAAATTATGAGATATCATCACTGATTTAATGGTTTGGAAATTCATCTAAACAAGCATGCTACCCGTGAGCCCCACCGATTTTGGGTTGAGTTAACAAAATTGGAATTTGTTAACTTAGTTAAGGAAAATCCAAACAAGGTCTTATAATCTCCTATGCACATGCACTAGTATTTGTCATCGTTCTTGTTGTTATTATTATTATTATATTTATTTTTCTTACAACGAGTCCATCTGAACAGTGGCTCCGATACTGGTTAAGGTTGACTCTTTGTCCACCGAGGTTCAAAGTTTTGCTCTTGTCTTCTTCTTCTCCTTTCATTGCTTGATCTTCCCTAATTTTCCACCTTCTCAATGGCGATTTCTTGTTTCTCTCTCACCTCACTCTCCAAAATCCCAAAACCCACATTTCCAAAAGCCACAATTCTCACTCCCCCTGCTATCTCACCCAAACCCCACCTCAAATTCAACCCCATTTTCAAACCCTCCACTCTCTCTCTCTTCCTCCCAATCCAAAAAAACCCAAAAACCCATTTCAGAACTCGATTCGAATCCCACATCTGTTGCCTCTTCACCGGCATAGTTGAAGAAGTGGGCGAGATTAAGCAACTGGGTATCGCCGAAGATGGCGGATTCGACATGAGAATAGCCGCAAAGACCGTTCTTGAAGGAGTAAATCTCGGTGACAGCATTGCTGTTAATGGTACCTGCTTAACGGTCGCTGAATTCGATACCCAATTGTCCGAATTCACTGTCGGTTTAGCGCCGGAGACACTGCGGAAGACCTCGTTGATCGAACTCGGGCCAGGCTCGCTCGTGAATTTGGAGCGGGCGGTGCAGCCCACGAGCCGAATGGGGGGCCATTTTGTGCAGGGGCATGTGGATGGGACTGGGGAGATAGTGTCAAAGGAGCCTGAGGGGGATTCCTTGTGGATCAAGGTGAAGACTGGGAAGGAATTGTTGAAGTATATAGTGCCCAAAGGGTTTATTGCTGTGGATGGGACTAGTTTGACAGTTGTGGATGTATTTGATGATGAGGAATGCTTTAATTTCATGCTGGTAGCTTATACTCAGGAGAAGGTGGTGATTCCTTTGAAGAATGTTGGGCAGAAGGTGAATTTGGAGGTGGATATATTGGGGAAGTATGTGGAGAGATTGCTGAGTAGTGGGTTTGTTGATTCTATTAAATCTTCTTGACAAAAAGGTACTTAATGATGTTTTTTCGTTTCTGTGATTGCATCATTGTTTGTTGCAATGCATGTTGTTTTTGTTTGAATAAGAAAGAACTGTGTTATTTTGGTTTGCTATTTTTACTCTCTGGATATTCACGGGGAAGATGCTATAACTGTATTTTTTTTTTTTTTTTGATAGATAATTAGAGTTTTATTGATGAAAAGAACAATGTGTTTACGATTGTAAACTCACTGCCCTTGAAACAAATACAAACAAAGATGCTATAACTGTATTGTAGAGAAAGAATGTTATTTTAGACTTCCCTGTTATATATGATCATGTGAAGTGCATCAATCATCATGTAGGCGGTTCCTTAAGTGAAAATGTGGCTAAATTTGGATCTTCTAGGAAAAACCAACACTTGAAGTCAAAATGGTTGTGTGATGATTGTGAGAATTTGATGGCATTGAGTTCGAGGCAGTAGATAAAGCCATGACTCTTTTAGGGGTTGGTCTAGCTGTTCCTTGAACTCATGATCTCTCAAATGGAGTATTGAGTTTGACTTTTCTAACTAGAATCCAAGTAACTCTTTGGGAGTACAGTGTGTGAGACAGGGGACTATGTATGTCCGCACTCAGCAGATTGATTAGGTGCTCAAAGAGTTTTGCACCCCTTGTTAATATATATTGTTAAAAAGCCATGAATATCTGAAATGAAAGAAGTATGTGGCCCTAGATTGAGCTGAACAGTGAGAATTTTGCATATATACATGACTCCTGGCAGTTATGATTAAAGACGTATCAAGTAGGCTTTGATACAGCTTTGTTAAGCTGAGTTGTGCTTTAGCTATCTCTTACCTGAAAAGGCAACAACAAATAAAGAAAAGGACAGCTTAAAGTATGTTCCATTTCACCTTGCACACAATTACGGGACCTTTGTGTAGCAATGGAGAGCAATTTGAAAAATATGTTTTTAGTGTTGCTTTTGTTTTAAAAAATTGGTCCACACCTAGACTTAAGTTTAGCCATTGCTTTAGATATCTTGTTGTAAAGACTAAGATTTCCACACCACATCCATGCATGGTGTTGAACAGATTAAGAGCTAATATGTAGTCTGATGTTGATCTTATGAAAACCAATGACAAGTGGGATGCTGTAGGGTATGATAAAAGACAAATATGTGAGTGGCAAGTTTATTTGGTTGTCTCTCAAACTATAAAATTTTCCTCAGAGCATCAAGGGGATGGAGGACCTTAATGATATGGTAAATCTCAAGTTTGTTCCGCCGGTAGATTTCCAGCTGTCCTCTCCTCGACCCCTGACACTCTTTTTCCTTGGAAACCTTTGTGGCGCTCAAATATCCCTCCTAGAGTTGCTTTCTTCTTGTGGACTGCCACTTTAGGTAAGATTTTGACTCTTGATAGATTATGGAACAATGGTCCCCCTGTCATGGATTGGTGTTATATGCGTAAAAGGAATGGGGAATCAGTAAATCATCTTCTTCTTTATTGTCCCATTGCTTTCGAGCTATGGTCTATGTTGTGGGCCCTTTTTGGTGTGATTTGGGTTATGCCACAAAGTGTTACGGATTTATTTACAGCTTGGCAAGGCCCTTTTGGTAGACGTTGTAACATAGTCTTGTGGAGGGATGCCACAAAGGGAACACTAGATGCTTTGAGGGAAAGGAACGGTCGATTCTTGAGATTAAATATTTCCTCCACTCTTTTGCTTGATTGGAGTTCTGTTTTAATTCTTTTTCATGTTCTAATCTTTTAGATATGCTTAATCGTTGTAATTTACGAGCTTGATGTACTCCTATCCATGTACACTTCTGGTGTACCTGGCTATATTGATTAATGAACTTTCATTATTTATCAAAAAAAAAAAAAAAAAAAGATCTTTGGCCTCATTGATGCTGACATATCTTTTAAATACTTATTTATTTGATAGTATGGATACCTTTTGCAAACTCCACTTCTGACACAGTTTTCACCTTGATTATGACAAGCTAAATCCTGTTTTCATAGAGT
Organism: Quercus wislizeni; assembly: GCA_023055345.1. Taxonomy (NCBI): domain Eukaryota; kingdom Viridiplantae; phylum Streptophyta; class Magnoliopsida; order Fagales; family Fagaceae; genus Quercus; species Quercus wislizeni. The sequence continues at coordinate 2,377,531 of JALGQJ010000027.1, forward strand.
GAAGATTCAACTAAGAAAATGGATGAGTTAAGCCCTATGCAAGATACTGTATGTGTCTGAATAAAAGTGTAACATAAGAACCAATTATGCTCCTTATGCCATTTTGCACCCAAAAATGCATTATAGAGATGCACTTTTTGCAATTTCAGATACTTGACCCATTACCTATTCCAAAAGGTTATCTTTCTTCCACTAGAGGAATCATATGTAGGGTGGATACTATAAATGAATTAAATGAGGGTTTATCATTTTGGAAACATATTGCTTCTGTCTACCTTTGATTTTCAGTGTCATTGATCTGTTGTATGTTGTGCTCTCTGGCTTCATGGTTCTCATAGTAGATTAACACTCCTTTTCTCTTTCATTTGCTTAAATTCCTATCGATAGCAGTGCGAAATTTCAGGGAAAAGCCCTTTGATTTACTTTAAGTTTCTTTGAAATAATTATTTTCAAGCCTCATTCAGCTCTATAAGTGAACTCCCAGGCACCATAGACAAGTTCTGATGGAAAAAATTCTTTAGAATTGTCTGACTTAAACCTTTGTATCTACTGAATTCTAGAAGCTCGTCAGTGCCTCATGTTTGTGTATATATATATATTAAAATTATTGGTAAGTTATTCATTCACCTAGTGGGCTTGAACCCATGGCCTCACCATCTGCTTTGCACTTTTTACAGGGGAGGTGCCATTCGAGCTAGATCTCATGTACACACCTATTATTCTGGTCACGGATTTATGCACTAAATGGTCTTCATTCTTCCTTGTTTTTGCTTAATTCCAGATGTAGACTCCTTAAAGGCAAGTCTGATGTTTTGACATTGGGAGAATATGAGTCAGGACTAGGTTTCCTTCCTTTGGTGACAATCATTATCAGATGATTTTTTATCACAAGGATTTCGCGTTGTATATTTTCTTGCTGCCACAATCAATTTTCTTTCTCCCAGTTCCTATGTTTTTTATGTTCTTGAAAGTTCAAACTACATTAAATCTGCTGCAGATGCAGGGCCCTTCCCTTTCAACTCGTAGATCATGACAGTTGCTTATATACACAAAATCTTAAGTCATGATAAATGATTTTACCATACATTTTTTATCATGTAATTGATACTCATTATGATGTTTCTAATCTGCTATATTCTTTCACTTCTCGAGGAGACAGAAGTGAAGTTTGGGAGGAATGAAAAATTTGTGCCCATGAACTCTTTCTTAAATGACACTTCGTTCCTTAATAATAATAGGATGGAAAGTGAGATGAGGTTGTGGATTTTGTGACCTACCAAGTGTATGTATAACTTTCCAGAGAGAGATGAAAATTTGGAATGTAATTAGCACTGTGCCAAATATAAAATCATAAGTAAACTAAATGAAATATTTTAATAACATAATTGAAATTTGGGTAGTATTATTATAAATAAAAGAACAAAAATTACTTAATTATGCTAGACTCTAGGACTTATTTCTTGCTCCGTTTGAAGCTTGATTGGTTTCACCGTTTCAGATATTCTAAACAAAACATTGCATGTGGATTGGCTGTTAAGATGGCCAAGGAGCATGTGTATTGACTCAGTGAAAAAAGATACGATATTTTTATAGAACAAACGCATGGAAAAGAAACAACATTAAATTATTGATAAGAAGACGTGCACCGTCCTAAAAAACAAAAACAATTCTACTTTCATACACAACCTCTTAAATATGAAAGAGGAAGACATCTCTTGGAGGCCGCTTTGTCTGTGTTCATAATGAAGATTGGGTCCAACATTTCTGCCGCAAGTCCCGAGTATGTCACACAAAGGGAACAAAGACAAAATATTGCACGATAATTTTGCATGATTTATTAAACTAGTCAATTGGATAACTACAGAAGATTAATTTTGTAGTTATTATAAGCTTAATACAACAAAGCTTTTGATGAGCTTATTTTTATATTAATTTTTCATTGTTTGGTTTACCGAGTCAGAATTTCATTCACCTCGTAAACACCACATTTGGTGTGAATAATTTCGTTCACTCTCTTACTCAATGCTAGTTTCTGCTTTTACTAATTTTTTAATGTTAAATATTCATGTGCTAGTTCCATCATCATCATTGTCTGCATTAGCATCTTTGTTTCTGATGATGCCGAAAATACCACCAGTAAGTCACACGACCCTCGAACGCTCCTAATGGCACCTGCACAACAAGAAGAAACGATCTTTGTGGAGTGCACCGGTGTGGTACCGGCCAAATGCTCTCCAAAGATTAAGTCAGAACTATTTTCACTGCTCTAGAGTGCTAGAGAGGGTAAATTATGCGTACCTTTCTTTGTGATGGTGCTCGGTTTTTATAGCAGTAGGGCCGGACCCTCTTTTCCTTGGAGTAGAAGTCCTTTCCTTATAGGAATCCCTCTTTGGGGCATATTTTGCGGGATCTTTTCCATATAGGAGTTGTTCTTAGGTTTACCCAAAACGTGGAGAGCAAGTCATCCATTTATTCATTCAAACGTGGTTATCAAGAAATCCCTCATTGGCGCCGTTAGCATATCTTAATGCCTTCGCCATATGTGCCGTCAGCTTCGGGGGCCTTCAGCCTCTATGCCGTCGGCTTCGCATGTACCTTCAGTTCCATGATGCCATCGTTCCGGGTTCTCATACTACCGTCAGTCATAATGAACCTACGTCTGACGGCCTATTACCTTCCGTCTCTTTATTCTTTTATTAATTCTGTCCTTATCAGTTTCTTTCCTTTTAAAAAAAAATTTGGGTGGCCGGGTTATTTGCAGGAGGCCAATGGATAAACTTCTTTTGAAAAATATGTGATGTAATCAGTAGGATCGTGGTGGCCTATCACTTGATGCATACAATAGTCAAGAGGTCACTACCAGTGCTTGGAGTTTTCTCTTGCCAGCAGCACATGCAGCATGAGACCCCATCTTTCCTGGTATACATCTTTCCCCATTAAAAATGCCATCCCTGGGGGATTTCCATTATATGATTTGACATTATAACTGACCCGTTTTTCATGTTCCATTTTGATTATTTAATAAATGGGTTTTTCTCTTTGTTTATAGGGGTGGGGATGTGTGGTTTGTACTTGGTGATTTGTATTGGTATGCCTATATAGTATTTGCATACGTTATCCACGTGTTATGTGGATTTTTGGATTTTTATAAGTTTTAAGGTAATTTTGATTTTGCCTCTGAAGTTTAAAATATTGGATTCATATAGTTAACATTATCTAGTGTTTAGACTAAAGTCTTTCTATCCATATTCATTTTTGATTTGTTTGTAAATTGACATATAAAATCAAAACTACTAAATTTTTTCTATTCAAAATTATGTCATTTTGAGCTCATTAAGTAGGTCAACGTACTTTATATTTAGTAAACAAAAAATTATTTTTTCTTTTTTTTTTTGAAAAGAAAGAATTATTTTTTCTAATTTCCCATTACTTTCCCCTCTCTCTCTCTCTCTCTCTCTCTCTCCACCAGTTGCCTTTACGATCCCAGCTTGGCCTTCTTCTTTTTTTTGACCATAATGCAATCCTCCTTCTACCAATGTCTCCTAGGCTTATGTGACACTTAAAGGATATATCAGTCATCAATAATAGACATAGATGGAAGAACTGAAATCAAAATGCAATACAAATCCAAAATTTTGAACTTTAGGGGATAAAGTCAAAATTACCCCCACAATTTAAGGATGTATATTGCAATTTATTCTTTAATAATTTAACTGAATTTTCAACGTGATTGGAACAAGAGCAAAGTAGAGAGAGTTTGTTTCAAATGAAGAGCATCTTCCTCCATGTTAAAATGATTTAGATTTACGTCACTCTAATTGCTGAAAACATGTCTTCACTATCTAGTATCTACCTATAAATAAATTAATGGTGCTCCGCACCATCAGTTGAATGCTGCTACAATATTGAATTTCTGAGATAACAATCCTCGTATGTGCCAATAGAATAAACACATGCATACCAAGATAGTGATATACCAACTGAATTGAGAATTCTTAAATGCCCAATGACATTGTGTTTGTGAGGTCCTCTCCTCTGCTATTGCCACAATATCAATATGGGTGCGGTGTGCTTGCTTTATGCGGCTTTTGACCAAAAAGATATGGTAGAAATTATTTTCTTCTCTCTGAAAGAGAGATCTAAAGAGAGATCTTTCCAAGATTTAGGGTATTTTTAGATATCACTTATTTTGTTGAAACTGAAAATTTATTGCTAAAAGTACTGTAAATAAATGTAAAAATTAGTTGAAATAGTACAATAAAACCTATTAATAGTACCAAAAAATGATGAATAGTACCAAAAAGTATATGAATAATAACATGGGACCCACCAAATTTTCAGCAAAATGCAAAAATCTTTTCTTCAAAACACAATCCAAACGCAGGTTTAAAGTCAGATTACACGAATCATATTTTCAAGGTTAGAAAAAGATAAAAGTGCTCAAGTATAGGATGGATCTATCCTTAATAAGCAATCATATGAAAGATTCCTACTTTCTTTGATTGCTTGAGTTTTATAATCATGAGAAGATTCATGCCTTTTATCATTTCATATTTGAATAAATGAACGAGCCCCGTTCACTTCTCTCTTTCAAATCACTTGGGTGAAAATAAAAATAAAAATAAAGAAAAACCGCAGGGTTAATTATATGGATCAAAATATATCATTTTCATTTTTTATATTAATTTTACAAATTGACTTGGCAGTTTTATTGAAGGTTGCTACTTCAATAAGATAAATAAACCCTTTTTATTTCCCTGTTTTGTGTACACAAATTGATGAATAAACCTTTAGAGTTTTGAGATGCTTTGAGGTGGGTTTGGGAGTTGCATCAAAGGCATTCATCTACTTATCTCCTTATCCTATTTACTTAGCAAAATAATTCTCCCTCTCTTCATTGTATTTAAAGTTTAAACTGTAAATTTGTCTAATCAATGAGATCATTCTTTGAACCATCTCACTTTGATGCACATATTAATAATATACAAATTTTGCACATACCAAGTGATGATACCAAAAATGGTCTTCAGTCGATGACCTCATCTATTAGGTAGACAAGGTAATAATTCCTGCAAAAAGAAGGGAATTTCACCGGAGTGGCATCAGCCATAGGTCCTCTGATGATTCAATCATAAAGCTTTTCCGTATAGCTTTAGTAAAAAGGAAAGGATTGTAGTTATTTGGGTGTGCGTATCTTTTTCTCGGTGGGTGATGGCTTATTTATAGCCCTTCTTTCTATAGCCGTTGGGAGCCTCTTAACGGCTCATTTCTGGTTGTCAAAGTAATGCCTTCCAGGTCCTCCATGATGTTTAATCATCCCATGATTGCTCATCTAACCATTGCAATCCGTCGGTTATGAATCCATTTACTTCCTTGGAATTTTTTTTTTTTTTGAGTAAACAGTGATACTTTTTTTAAACTTGTAGTGTCGTTGATTTCACAAATGGCACTTAATATTCTACTCGTCACCAAGGACTAGCCCAATAAATGAGTGTTTGGATGAAGAACATTTTAATTACACAAAAATTTACAAATGATTAGATTTACATTCCCATTATTTAAAACCCTATCAATCACAAAATTCATTATTTGGTGTATATGGAGAATATAAAATACCAAAGAAACAGAGCTTCGAAATTGTTCCCCCCTTCCTCATCTTCCTTTAATTCTTTCTCCAACTCCTCTGCTACATTATCAAGTCATTTTGACAACAACGCTAACAACAAATACAATGCTAGTAGCAGAAATAATTTCATGGTCATCCACTTCTTGGTAGTAGTAGTGTTGTCTATGAAGTTGTTAGGATAGACAACGACAGTACTTTCTATCAAGTAATCCATCAACCCATAGGTTGGCTCTATGTTAATGGCATCATTTATCGAGTATTCCACCAACCCATGGGACCTTTGCGAGATATGTCGAAAGTTCAAGATCCTTCACAATGGTGAAGTGCCATGATATGTTCAATCACAACAGCAAAATCAGTCCTATTGGAATACGTGGGCTGTGAATCCCTAAACCTAAAGCAAGCATTATATTCTTGATTAAGCTCACCAAATCGATAAAGATGAACATATTGGTAGATAGTGAAAATGACTAATGATACTGAAAATGTCACTAGTGAGCCACACGATACTTGCACACTTGAAATAGCACCTGCACAATAAAAAGCGAAAACCTAACAGAGAGCATCGGTGTGATACCGGCCAAATACCCTCCAAATGTCAAGTTAGAACTTCTCACAACTCTAGAGTGCTAGAGAGGGGTAAATCATGTGTGCCTTAATTTGTGAGGGTATTAGAGCTTTTATAGTAGTAGAGGGTTGACCTCTCCTCCTTGGTTTAGAAGTCTTTTTCTCATAGGAGTTTTCTTGGGCGTATTTGGCGGAATCCTTTCCTTATAGGAACCCTTTTGGATTTTGGATATCACCAAACGTGGAGAGCAAGACATTTCCTTATATAAGCAATCGTGGGTGGCAAGCAATCCTGTATCAAGGTTGTCAGCTTATCTTGCCTCTTCAGCCTTAATGTCGTCAGCTGCTTGATGGCGTCAGCCCTTGGGTATGCCTTGCAGAGTTTCTCATCCAAATCTCCCTTCGTTGATACTTGTTAACGAAAGCAGACAGATTTAACTGGAACCGTCAGCTCATGTCCGTCGCCTTTAACCGTCAGCTTATGCCTTATTATGAATAATCATTATTTTTATCCACATCAATGACAAAAAGAAAAAGAAAAAGAGATAAGAAAGATGACGGAAGATTTGTTGCGTTGGCAATTGTAAAATAACATGTATTTTGTGTGCGATGGTTTCAGCTTTTAAAACCTAAAACATGCTTTTGAGACAAAAAAATAAAATTTGCATTTGGTAATGGTTTTAAAAGGTACTTTCTCAAAAAAGTTGCATTTTGAAATGTAAAGGATGAGACTTTAACATGTGGACAGCTCTTAGTTGCTTTTGCAAAAGCCAAAGTGTTTTTAATAAATATTACCGTTGGATTTGAAGGTCAATTACCAAATTGCCCACATATTTTATTAAAAACCCAATTTTACCCTTTGATAAATCAAAGGATAACACTATCTCTACAGCTCACGCCAGAAATCTCATCTCTTTGCTCTGTTACAGAATAACTATCCTCTTCGTGTTGCTGCAAGTAAGTCTTCTTCTTCTACTTCTTCTTCTCCTCTCTATATATATATTTTTTAAAATTTTATTTATGTCTTATATATTTGATCTAAGAAAAACATTTTGAAGGTAGAGTTTTTGATCAACAAAATATCAAGCAACACTGATTTGCTACTAAAAACTACCAGATACCATTAGAGATTTTGAAATATTTGTTGAAAAATTTTCAGATCTGTGCATGCTTTATTTATTTTTGCTATTTACATGATCTATTTGTCTTCTTTTGGGTACTGAAAATTTGTGGGTACATGCTTTGTATTTTTTTTTTTCTTTTGTGGATATATGCTCTATATATTTCCATGTTCAAGTCACCTTTTAATTTATGACAAAAAATCGTTCAACCCCCTCTCTCTGTTCAAGTCACTTTGAGGTTTTATATTGAAGTATATGACGTAGTTGATTTAAGTATGAAATAAACTCCCTTATATTGTCCTTTTTGGTAATTCACATCTCAAACTACCACTTTTATAAGTGCTAACTAAACACTCAACTTTTACAAAAAACCCAGTTTCATACCGCACTTTTTAAAACCCTAACTTTTTCAAAAAGCACAATATCAAAAAACTGAACCAAACTCACCCTTAAGTGGAATTTTTAATTAGTATTTTGGCTTTACAAATTTCACGAAAATGTTTTGAGTACATTTTAATTTTTCACCTTCTATAGTAGCCAAACTCATAATTTACTTCAAGTTGTTTTTTTTTTTTTTTTTTTTTTTTTAATTTTTTTTAAATTTTTTAATAAATTCAATAGTTAGAGATGAGGGATTTGAATCTTGTATGCTTTTGTTAGAAAGACCAAGAAATGTCATTTGAGCTACAAGACTCTTTGTATATTCAAAAAAAAAAAAAAATTTGCCTTAATGTTAATTTTGGCTATATATTCCATTAAAAGAAAAGCATGGTGTGAGTATAGATGATTTTTTTTTTGCCAAAAATATTATTTATTGGAAGTTGATAAATTATAATTAGACCTAAAAAATATGGATTTTTAATTACATAAAAAATAGAAACAATAAACTAATAACCTAACGGAAAAAGTCGAATCTAATTAGGAATCTATCGTCCTTTTTTCTATTTAGAAAAGACAAAGGGAAAAAGGCACAAGTAAATGGTAAGAGAAATGTTATAGACAAAAACAATTTTTTTACAACGGTCGAATTACAAATTTTTACTTGTTCTTATTTGAACTCACTACTGGTATTAATTTTTTACCTATCATTAATAATCTGCCTCATCAACAGTTGTAAAAATTTTTGTGACTGCAAACTTTCTTAAACGGTAAACCTACAAATTTTAGCTTTAGACACTCCATTTGTCAATTATAGTACTATTTTTTTTAAGGATATTATAGAACATTTGCAGCATATCCCTTTTATTTTTTTGAGGGAAAGGTATGAGCATTCGCATTAGTTCGTGCAATTTTTTTTCTTCTATTCTAGCATAAAAACACGTTCTTTCAAATTTACATACTCAGTTTTCAAAACATCATATATCAGATTATTTATTATATACTACATTTCATTATAATATCAAATTTTCTCAATTTTGTAAAATTGATTTTCTTTCTTCATACATAACAACCATATCCATTTTTTGCATTCATTCTCGAAAAATATAAAAAAAAGAATAATAAACTAAATGCAAAATGAATAGTATTAGAGTAAATTTTTACACGATTACTGTAATAATATTATATTTTTACATAATTTTGTATAGTCTGATGGGGATAAATTTTAAATTTAATTGGTTAAAATGTAATTATTTTTCTATTATACAAGTGGGAATACAAGTGCTCTATTTGCTTAAAAAAAAAAAAAAAAATACAAGTGCTCTAATTCATATCCCTCCAGTTAAGAACATTATACTTCCTACATCTTACAATAAAAGCCAAGATTCAAAACCATCCCCTGTTCCCATTAATGAAAGTCATTTAATGTAGCTCCCTACCCGCACAATAATTGACCCTCCAACAACAAGTTCCACGAATGATTGAAGCAGGAGGATAGATAGAAGAAGAACTGTGTGAGTGTTTGGATTGAGATTAATGCTGCGTTTTCTTTTCCACGTTTATTTTTTTTTTTTTCTATGTGTGAACAGTAACCTCAGATGAATTTACTGTTTATTATTGTTCATGCACTATTTACATATTAAAAAATATTAAAAATGGGTTTCACGATATTATTTACACATTTAAAAATTATTTTGCTACAGTACTTTCAATTTTCAGTTTTCAGTTTCAACAACAATAAGCTCAATTCAAACGGAACCTTTGTATAGGATTCCCATGTATATTGTCAGAAAGTGAAATAAAGTAAGAAACAATGACAACCTCATCACGCTTCTTCTTCTCTACCTTTGGGAAGTTTGATTTGTCACTTCTAGTCCTTTGTTGTTGTCGTTTGGAAAGTCACCTCTTTGTTTTTGTGTGGTGGTTTCAGACTCAGACCCTGTTCAACTAGGATCACTTCCCTCCAAGTCCACATAATTAACTTTATGAATAAAATTAAATATTGCTAGTTTAAAGTTTTGTTAATATAAATTGGTGGTTCATAATAAAGTTAGCGTTACACGTGTCAAACACCCAGATAATAATCATCTCTTACGTCAGAGTTCAGAATAACCATAACCTTGTTTCATGCCGCCACCCAACTAACCTAACTACACCTGCTATATCACATTTATGCCCTTCATGAGTTGATTTAAATTTTTTTTAAATAAATAAATATACTCAATAATAAATCTAATTCAACCACATTTAACGTCTTATGATGTAATTTTTTTTTTTTTTTTAATAATAATCATTAGGTTGATATGTTGTGTTTGGTATACAATAATAATAGTATGAATAATAAGTCCATATAAAAATAATGTTATATGTTAATAAATTATTAAAAAATGTATCCTCATTGTATTTTTTTTAATATAAAAAAATTTAGTTTTTTTCACACATTATATGATGATGTAATGGAACCATAAAAAAGCCTTGTTTCAATATTGTAACAGTGTCTACCATGTCAGCATTGATATAACTCCTATTTGTACATTAAATTATTAAAAACATATTTAATTTCACTTATGTTTTCCATTCGTGTTTTGAAAAGTTATTCATTTATTTTATGGAAATTTTGAAAGGTTTATAAGCACAATTCTACTTTTAACGTAATTAAATTCATTTTTATATGCTAAATTGGCATTAGTATAATATTCTTTTGAGAAAAGAGTAGAAAACCATCATGTAATTGTGCCATCCTATATAAGTTTACCAATTTTTATAGAATTATTTTTCCTAGACGACAAAGTAACCCTTCCCAACCTCAAAAGGCAACATTATTAGATGTTGATTAATGGTTATATTAATCTATTATATTATATCTTATGAAGGAACATTGTGATGCAAAAAAAAAAAAAAAGACATCTAATTCTATTGTAGTTATATTATCATTATTTAAAATAATAAATAAAAGTGTTGTAAAAAATAAAGAATATATTCAATTATGTATTAGAATGTATACTTTACTTTTCACTTAGAGTTATTGGCAATGTCCCTTGTATCTTGGTTACATGCTCCTTCAAATCCTACTACACACATCTAACAATTTATTCAATCAAATCCAAAAATAAAAGAAGTCTTCTAGGATGCATAACTTGTTCATGAGGTTAACACCATTTATTTAATTATAAATTATAAATTATACCCTCTAATCTTGACATGTTTTCAATTCCATTTTTGAAATTTTATTTTTCCTTTAACTCAATTTGTTTTCAATACGATCCTTACATCCAATCCAATATGCATTGTTAAGTTCACCAAATCAACATTGTTAAGAAAATGAATAATACTAAAACTAACAACAAGATTTGACAAAGCAAGAAAAAAAATGATTAAATTTAAAAAAATATTTAAGTTAGAGAAGACTAAAATAAAACATAAAAATATTGAAATGAAAATAAGTCAAAATTAGAAGTGTAATTATATATACATATTGGAAGTTGGTGCCGTATCTCTCCCCACTCAGCCACTCCATTGATCCGCCCAGCTAATTCCTAATATCTAGGGCCTTACAATAGCTTGTGAAATGGGTATTGATTGCGTGGTATCATCACGTCCATACACGTGTCAGAGATAATTGACTGTCTACTTGAAAAGATCAGCCTATCAGAACCGACTAACTGCTAAAATTGTTAGTCTCGAAAATATCAACTTCCACGTAGACCGAAATAACCAATAAAATAATTTCCACTATCACGAAATTGTCCCTTTGGAATTATGTCAGAATCTAGAAGGAAATTCACCTAATTACTAAATTAACCCCATTTGATTTATTTTTATTTGAAGCCTTCTTTTTACCATTTAAAAAGAATAAAAATAAAATTACTTTAGCTAGAGCTTCAAAATTATGTTATTGTCATGATGATTTATGAGGACATAATTTTTTTAATAATTATTTCATAATTAATTTTCTTGTTGCCTCAAAAAAAATTATGTGCTTTTCATTTTGATTTGTTCCAAAATTTAAAAATTCCATGAAGTAAATGTTACTTTCTAAAAGTCAAAATTTTTTACTTCTTGGTATTCTTTAGATCCCTAATATTAAAAAAAAAAAAATGTTGCTTCAAATATAAAAATGACAGTGTAATTAAAAAACAAATCATTATATTTTTTTGATGACATCATTTTGAACTATGTTATTTATTTTAAAGATAATTGTTAATTATTGCAATATGAGAAATATGTTATTAGGTTTTGAAGTTTACCATCTTTGTTAAGGTGGTTAAAAAAATTCAGGCCATCAAATAAAACAAGGGTTAGCTTTGCAATTGGTCCACAAACAAGGTAAGTAGGTCTACAAAAATCTTGGGATTTAATTTTGTCTAGACCATGGAATAGGGTTTAAGAAAAACAGTGGAATGTGTTAAAAAGTCTACCAGTTAAAACAAGATCTTATTAAAAAAAAAATATAGTATTCAATATTGCTCAGATATTTTAATAAATAATTATCCCTTTGGGATTTGCAGCCTCTATATAATAAGAGTGCAAAAGGAAAATGTTGAAATGTCTTCACCACACAAGATGGCACTTTGGTAAAACACCATATATTTCCAGAGAAGAATCTTAAGGGCCATAGTCGTATTTTCATTGGACAAAGAGATGGCAAGGATAGTTGCCGCGTAAATATTGTGAATATGAACCACCACTTCCAATGTATATCTCTATAAATATATGTTTATGATCTGTCAACGACCTTCAACTTCAACAACCAAAAAATAAAAACTTCTGACTTTCCAACTTTTTCTCTCACTTTCTCTACCATTCATTCCAATCACACTCTTCTCTACAGAACTAGAGTTTACTATTCCATCTCCAAACAAAAAAAAAAAAAAAAAATGAAGAAACCAGGATTCTTTGCTGCCTCAGTTGCCGCAGCTTCTGCTACCATCTCTGCTTCTTCCCCAAGCTCTGTCTGTAATACTACTCAACAGGTAATTAACCTTAAATCTGTTTCTGGGTTGTTTTCCTTTTGATCTCTCTCATCCATTTTTCAATTGGGTTTCCCCAATTTTGCTTTTTTCACCCTTCTTTTTGGTGTTCTACCCTGTTTGGTTTCCTAGAAAATAAGGTTTGACCTGTATTTCAAGAAATCAATTTGAAAAGGCCATAGCCTAAAAATACCAACTTTTTTCTTCCTTTCTTCTAGCTTTCCATTTTTTCAATTCATTTCTCTCTCTCTCTTTAAGTTTTCGAAGATTTGGTAATTGATTAATTTTGGTGTTACGTTTTCTTTTTGTCTCTGTTTTTTTTTTTTCTAATCCTAGTTTCAACTTTCAAGGCTAACTTTTTTTAATTGATGTTATGATTTTTCAGGGGGCTGAATTGAACAAAAATCAAGGAAACTCTTCACACCAAAGGTCATCTTCGACTGATAAATTTGCGCCGAGGTTTGATGGTCTAAGATTCATTGAAACGCTGGTCACTGCTCACAGATAAGCTTCATCATCAAGCTGTCAGGGTTCCATGCTCATGAGTCATGACCTCTATCCGTACTTGTCTTTTATAATTAAAAAAAAAAGCAATTCTGAAGAAATTTCAACTTTTTTGGTAGATCAGATTTTAAGTTGAGAAATGAAGGAACTGTAATATTTCAGGTGTTGTGGTAGTTTTTTTTTTTTTATTTTACTGGTCAGATCTATGCTTGTTATTGTTCAGAACTCTCTCTCTCTCTCTCTAGTAAATTATATATCTAAGCCTTTCTTTATATCGTGGTGTTATTTTTTTGTATTACTTTTAAAGGAGAGTAATTTTCAACATTCAATTGCCAAAAAAGGTTGTCAAAGTGATACCTTTAGCAGTCTATGTTATGTGCAGTAGAATATAGGGAAAAAAAAATAGTACACAAAGGACAACCATCTGTGACGGCATGCAATGAGGTTGTCCCAAAAAAACAATTTCTTAGTCTCATTTTAATATTGAGACATGAATAATGACTTTTATAATCTTTTGTTTCACGTGAAACGTGGCTCATACAAGAGTCAACAAAAGTAACTAGAGAATTAGGGGAATTGCTATGAATTGGGAATTTGGGAGGGATTGAACTGCTCCAAAATTTGGCAAAAGGTAAGTGCTATGACCAATCCACAACAACCTCAGGATCTCATCCTCAATGATGCCCCAGTAGACAATTCTAGTTCTCTAAAATTAAACTGCCTGATCTGATTATTATACTGATAAGCTTGTTTTTTTTTGGAATTTGATTGGTCTTCGTTCTTAAACTCAGTTGTAGATGATCCCAAAAGTTCTTTTCTAATCCAACTCAGCAACAACCCTTATATTTTCATCTTTTTAATTTTTTAATAGAGGTAAATAGTGGGAAAGGGAGAAAGTGAGTTTCGAATCACAAACATGGACACTACAAAAACGGTTATTCCAATTTGATTCTGATGCAGTTTAACTTCAAGTTCTTACTCTATTATGCACCATTTCATTGACTTGGCAATACATTTAAGTATTAAAATTACTTGAGGTGCTATTCTAAAAGAGGTGCTATTCTGCACTAGCCTAGAATGTGTCCTGAGTTCTTCATGACTAGAGCTCTCTCTTTGAATAGTTAGGGGGGGATCTTGTTTCAATGATAGTAGAATGTAGAATCTCCCATTCCTTATGCACTCAAAAGAAAGGAGTCCTGGAAATCCTCTAATTCCCTGTGATGATTAGACGAGCATTAAAAATCTTTAAGGTTTCGATATTGAAACTTCCATGATGCCAAAACACTTGTTTAGTCCGACAAACATCACATGATATGAATCATAAAGTCATGACTCATGGGCACAATTTGATGCCTCATTCTGAAAAGCATTGTCAACCATTCTGTTAAGATTTTGATTGAAAACGGTCGGACTCGGAGCACATCCCCCCACTTGTTCAAGTGTGCAACTTGCCTTTCACACTTCACAAGCTTTGTTTTATTATTCTACTTTCTACACGCTACCCGTCTAATCTATTCCTACAATAATGTGATACGGCGCCCAAAGAAATTGATGTTAAAACTTAGAGTTACACTTTCTGTGCTTTACTTTTTTGTGAGATTGTGTTGTTGATTTTTTTACATTTTTTTTTTGTTTGGTTTCTTTCGGTGGCCAATTTTTCTAAATCCTTTTCATACTTTTTGCTAACGAGCTGTGCTTTTCTATATTAACACCAAGCACTTTCCTGCACTATGCAAGGTGTGATTGATGACTAGTATGTGCTTTGTTAACGAGCTTTGCCTTTCTTTTATGATTGATTTTTTCCTTTTGGATAGGAGGATTAAAAGTTTGTAAAGTTAGTGGAAATGGAAATGGAGTGGCACACATAGTGCTACACAGGGACAGCATTTATCTTTCCAAATGACCACACAATTAACTTTTCCTCAAAATCAGATAAGAATTAGTTAGCCAAGGTATGTGAAATTAGATAACTGAACCATTTTGTTGGTAAAGGAGGTGCACCAGCTTCACCCATTCGAACTAGTTGTGGAGCCTTGATTTAATTTCAAGGGAAACATAATTAACATACCCATGTATGCATATACGTGCATATATACATACTGTTTAAGAGTTAAGACCATATGAAATATAAAAAACCATTCATGTTTTTACCAAGTGATATTTTACACTAAGAATCCAAAAAACAATAGTGTATTCATTATTTTTTATTTATCTGTAAGGATTTATTTATTTTTTTTTTCAAATTTACACTCATGAATGAAATTATTTTTAATAGGTAGATGGGCACCTAAGTACAATTTACATAAATCTATGTTATTTTGTAATTATACCATAGTTTTCTTGCCTATTACACAATTTTTGTGAAGGAGGATAAATTAGCTTGTTTGTCTTTAATATAAATTTTAAAAGATAATACGTTCTTCTCCCCCACGGCCCTGTTAAAACTCTAATTTTGTTTAGTTTTTTTTTTTTTTTTTGTTTTTTTTGTTTTTTTTTTGTTTTGGTTCTCTACCTTCCTTTGTCTTTTTACTATAAGTTTGTAACCTTAATTAGAAGACAATGATAAAATGGGAAACATTTTTCTTTAATTTTTTTTAATGAATTTTGATGTATAGAAGAGATAATATTTTATTGATTATAAGTTTGTTAGAAAAAAGTGTATTTGGTTATAAATATGATAAAAATTAATATAGCAACAAGATATATATAAAATAATTCATCAAAAATTAAGAAAATTATAATCGAAGAGGGGGTAACTATCATAATATAACTAGTATATAACTTGTGCACATGCATGGTACAATTAAAAACAATTACAATTACACATATACATGAGTTCAAATTATACATAGTGTAAGAGTTACACATTTTTTAAGTCATACATATACACATGAGTTTTATTCTTTTGTTATTATTATTATTGTATACAAATGAGTTTACTTTTCTTTTTTTATTATTGGGTTTTTGATAGTTTGATTTATTTATATTAGTTTCTTTGTCTTTTGCACAACATTAATTCATCTACCTAGAACAAAAATTAAAAAAACTTAAATAGGACACATTGCGTGAAATTAGACAACAAATGAAATCAAATTTAGAATCTAATTAGATTTTTTCTTAACTTTGGCTTTAATTATATATATATATATATATATATATATAGACTATTAACTTTGATTTTCCATAGTTGTCATTAAAATTGAAATATTATGTACAAGAACAAGTACACCACTCTATAATTATGTTGGTAGATATTGATATTTTAGTCTTTTATAATAATTAACATAATTAAAAAAATGTTTAATAATTGTTGAGGGGGAAATTGATGCCCTTGAATGAGGGAAAATTATTAGGTACTCCTGAAGTACTATAAATGCGTGCTCCCTCCTCTCACATAAATGATAGGTCCCACCATGAATTTAATTAGTAAGATCCACCATTCATGTGAGAGGAGGGAGCACGCATTTATGGTACTCCGGGAGTACACAATAATTTTCCTTGAATGAGATGTTGGAAAACCAAATCGAAACTCAACTATGAGCTCTTGAGATGACACCCAAAGGCTATTGGTGTGATGACAAGCCTACCTAAGCAAGGAAACAAAGGCTGCATTTAACAAATCAGCAACAAAAGCCTAATAAAAAAATATTTTACAATACTTAGTTAGTACATTAGTGGTCCTATTCTGATAGTCCAAGGGAAATAAATTCTTCAGCGGTAAGGGTAATGTTTCATTTAAGTCCAAAGAGATAAATTGTCCAACAACAGGGGTAAAATTACACTGTCTAGCAATCAATAATTAGATAAATTTAAGCAAATTTTAGGTCCTTATGTGTCTCATTCAAAAGGAATTTATTGTGCTTTTAGCCATTATTAGATTAATGTGAGGGAAGAGTTCAATCGTTATGAATACATCATATCCTTCTATAGTAAAATAAAAAGTAAACATTAAAGGTTCCATAGGAAAAAGAAAATGAGGATTAATTGACATGGTGTGAAGGGAGAGAAAGATCTCTGGCTCAATGTAGCAAATATTTAGCTAGAATTTTGGTGGGTGTGTGTTTATAACGCATGGACGAGTGGAATAAGGTCTGTTTTTTGAGTGAGTGGTATGGGAGAGACGTTGAGACTGAAGTCTTTTATGAGTAATGGGCTGTTTGTGACTCACTAGAAGACATTTATGAGTTGTGGTAGTGTAAGGGGGGAGAAGGATATCTGGGACTAGATGGGTCTAGGTTAAGGATGATGGATGGTGAGCTAAGAGAGAGCTGAACCACTAACAAAAATGGCCAACGAATTTCAGAGTCTCTAAGTCTCAGAGGGGTGGCTAAGTTGGTTTTTTGATTAGCTTGCTTGTGCTTTTATAATGGAGTTTTCAGAGAAGCATTTATTGACAAAACTTCAAAAAACGTGTGACCACTCAGAGGTGATGAATCAAAGTCAAGCTTCCCTGGTATTTTTGCTCAGAAGTAGGAAAATCCATTTAGGGGGTTGCTTTGTTTTTTTGGGTAATGATGGGATTTTAGAGCTTTTTGCATTAAATGCTAGGATTCTTAGGGCTAAGTTTGATTATTGTGATTTGAAGCATGTATCATGAGTGAATCCTAATGTTGCAACTGAGATTCGGACCCCTGAGAAGTAAGATTTAACACCCCAAGTCGGGTGTCAAGTTCTAGTCTACTTCAGGGGGTTCTACTGGAGATCTCTTTATGCCCTCCAAACCACATATTCCCAATTTTCCCCTTTTATGATTCATGGGCTTGGCACATGAATCACGTTTTAAACATTCTTAGCATTTTTAACATCAATTTGTTGGAGTTTGAACAATTTGGTTTTAGCTCCCCTTCCGCTGGAGGTGCAGTTTTAGGGAAGATGATGGAGTTCCATTATTCTTTAGGCTTCAGCTGATGTGATAGCCCTTGGGCACTATTCACGTCAGGTGGGGGGTGACAGAAAATTGAGGGGATAGCCTTTAGTCCATTCTCAAAGGCTTGGTTCCCTTGTATGAGTCCCTGGTCGCTCTTTTTGGTTAGGACTGAACATGGGCTGTTCTCTTTTGCCTTCTACTGGTGTTTCTTGCTTACATGGGCTGAGTTGTATGCGCATATTGCCATGGGTTTTTATTCCTCATGGACTTTTATTAGTGATATCGCTTCGAATCAATGGGTTGGGTGATCTGGCTTCGGTGGGACTACCGACGGTGGTGGAAGGCCTGCAAAGAGAGAAACGCAGTCAAAGAGGAGACCGGAGATGACCGGCCAAACCCCCTCCGATGAGAAAGTTAGTATGGAGTTTCGAATGTTTGGGAATAAGTCTCAGAAAAAATCTTACCCTCCTTGGGTTCAGACCGGTCCTTTATATAGAGATCCCTGAAGCGGTTACTTGTCCAAATAACTTCCCCAAGATTTGTGGAAGCCAACGGGCCCGGAGTTAACTTCCTCAACGGCTATTAAAATTGTAACCGCCAACGGAAGTTTATTTGAGGGGTTCGTGGCGATAGTTACGGATTTAGTAACTGCTATAAACACTTGAAATTTCTCCAAGTGTTGTGTATTCGTCTGTCTGGTCCAAGAAGGTTTTGGTCGTCCATGGACATCTGGAGATCGTCCATGGACGAGCTACATGGACGATTGGTATGGACGACCTTCACTATTAAGTGTGGTGTTGGTCCATGTACTGTCCCTTCTTGGGTGATTCTTCGTCCAAACGGCTCTGTTAGCCCTGGACGACTCCTTGGACGAACAAGAGTAGGGCTCATTTTTCTGCTTCTCTATCAATTAGTAAACATTTTTTGGGTTTCTTCATAAATACTTGCAATGGGCCTTTGGGCAATTAGTTGTAATGTTTGAAACAATAGGACAAGTTTCAAAACACTTTTGTAAATAACACTTACTATGATGAATTCCATATTACAACGTTCATGGTTTCTAATAATTTAGATGATGAGCTTATGAGTTTGAATGTTTTACCACGAGTGTAGAAGGTATATATTATGGATGTCGTGATGCAAAATGATGTCCATGTATTTCATGGGTTCATAATATGAGAACATAATCCTCAAGATAGCTCTCAATGAGTTTCTTCATAAGATGATTGCCATGGTCCTTTCTTGCTACAGTAACATGATATTTTTTCTTTGCCAAGTGTTGATAATCTTGGGCTCTTTTCTTTTTGATAAAGTAGTGCCAATGAAAATTGGATTTTAATGTTGTCAATGAGAATTGGGTTTTGATATTGCCAATGAGTATTGGGCTTTGATGTTGCCAATGAAAATTGGGCTTTGAATGAATTGCCATGGGTTCGAATCATGGGCTTCGACTATGGATTTGAATTCCATTGATAAAATTTGTTTTGCCATGGACTTGAATCATGGGCTTTTCAAATATTGGTAAGCATAAGTATTCTTGGGTTTTAAATATAATAAGGGGTGTGTATTTGAAAGTGGATAGATGGTACTTAAATAAAATTAGGTGTGATAAAAAAAAGTACCCTAACAATAATTTTATGAAGTTTTTGTTGAGGAAAAGAAATTATGAAGTAGATATGTCAAATTACATTATGCTCATAAAAATGGTTCTATAGTTCTATTTCAACAGTAGTCTTTTAATTGTATGATTTGTGAAGCCTTATAAATAAATTATAAACTTGTTTGCTAACAAACACATATAATTAATTCTAAAATATTCATTTGTCTCTTGAGAATCCAAAGATGAGTTAAGAATAAGCAACTAAATTGCATGTTTACTAATCAACTATTTAATCCTTGTAATTGTCATAGAAAATATCAAATTGTTAATGATATTCAATTATAAAGTCATATTGATGATTAAAAAAAAAAAAAAAAACACCCAAACATTTTTTTAGGTGGAGCTACATGATCCAAGTCTCCAAAAACCAAATTTCAACATTAGGTCAAAAGAAAAGTGTCATGTCTAACACAGTCATAAGTCATTTATTTTTTCTCCGAATTAAAATATTATTTTTTTGGGATTTTTTTTGTTACAAAAAAAGAATTAAATTTTTGTTTTTGTTTTGGGAGGGGCCAACGACTATAGATTTGGGCAAGGTAGGCATTTTTATTTTTTAATGAATCGTTATTTGGACCTTGGGCACTAAAAAGTATTGATTTGTTGAGGAAATATAATGGCATTTTTTGGGGCAATTTTACAAATCTTGTCATGATTTTTTGCACACATGCTAAGAAAAATTTAACCTTAAAGTGGTAAAAATTTCAAGACCAGATTTAACATTTTTTTAATGATTTTTGAAAGCCCAAAAATAGAAAAAAAATCATAAATATTCAAAAAATAAAAATAAAAAATGCTCGAAACGCCAAACTGATTGCTGGAAACCCTCTCTTTTTGGAGTGAATTTAGGAACACAATTTGGCCCTTATTTTATTTTTTATTGGGCCATGGCCCTCTTTGGTCTTATAATTGTTCCCACCATAACCCTTAAGATATAAATTAAAAAAAAAAAATCTTCGTACATGATTTATGTAAACGAAAAGAGCCATAATTTATTTTGACAATGAGGTTCTTTTTTGACTAATGACAATCAGGCTCACCAACTATTGATGGTACACATGTAACATATAACATACCGTTCCGGAGCATTGACATAGCAATTCATTAAAGAAATCTCTAAAACCCAATGAGCTTTTAATTATATATATTGATTGATAACATTTTGACCGGCGCATTACCACCAACATTTCCACTCTTTATTCCCTTCCCATCTATTTTAGAAAGACCACAAAATATAAAAATAAAATAAAAAATTCTTGCACCACTAGATGCATTGCACAGTGGTTACGTTTCAAAACCGTACCTAAAAATGCACACTCGTGCAATTGACCCCAAAAGAGAATGATGTAATGTACTTAAAAAGGTCATGATTTAATTTGCACTTATCAGAAACCAATTTTAACCAGTTAATTTCTGGTCAAACTTCAGCATCAGAAATTAATCTAATTAAAAACTCACCCAAAGCTCTCTCTATATATATTCCCTCTAATCCAATTAACTTGCTTCAGAACAATTCAACTCAGTACTTTTCATTTATCTCAAACATAAAGCTACACTCAGTATGTCACTTTACATCATGTGAAATTAAGAAAAAAAATTAAAAGGTTGATTTATGAACGTCACAGGCTCACAACCTAGCTAGGAAACCAGACCAGAGGGCATGCCAAAAAGTGGATATATAGGAAGGACTTGTTAGAGAAATTGACAAAAAGAAAAAAAAAATCACAGGTTAGACAGAATGGAAAGATATTTTAGGACAGGGAATGAATAAATAAACCAATAAATAGTAAAGAGTGGCTATATATTCTCATAAATTTCATCCTTCAGAACCAATGGAATAATAAGAAGACTATGAAGCCAGCAGTGATGATTAGCAATGTAGAGTGTGTCACAGTTGTATGAACTCCATAACTAATGTCATCGGGATCAGGTCCTACATCAGTGCAATTTAGACCAAGCTTTCCTTCCCTGCACAGGTTGGAAAACAAGCCTGGTGGGTATTTTCCATAGAGGTTGATGTAGCTGAACATGGTTGAAGCACAATCAGTTGTCAAGTCATTGATGGCATCCGCGAAAGGGCAAGCAAAGTCTTTCAAAGCGTTACAACAAACCACAGGTGGGTATTGTGGTCCTTTGCACTGGGCTGTGAGGATTGTATAGTTCTTGTTCTCAAAGTTTTCAGTGCATGCTGCACATAATGAAACATATATAATTTCATATCGCAACTCTTACACGTCTAACTCAATCATGTAAAAATGACATTATAAATTCAGAGTCAACACTCTTTTTGATTTTAATTTCTTTCTTCTTCTCTTTTACTATTAATAAAAAAAAAAGTTTCTTTTTTTTTCTTTTCATTCTTTATGGTTGCAAAATGAAAGAAAGTGTAAAAGCAGATTGTTGCAGGTACTTTTCTTCTTAGAAAATGACATGTATATGGCATGACATGGTGCTGATCTTAAATAATGTATGAATCCTCAAAGCCATAACTACTAGCATTTTTTTTTGGGCTTCACAAAAATATATTGAATGCTATGCAGATAGTTTTAGAATTTCCGATAGAATTGAATAGATGCAAATCATGAAAAAGGCAAGAAACAACCATATTTCTACATCCTCTTTCCTATCTTCTTAAATGATAAAATAAATTATGTAAAAAGCTCAAAAATATGAAGTAGGAAAAGAAACAGAAACAGATAATAAAAAAATGTTACACCATTTATTAGGAATCAATGCCATTATGTCTGTTAAAATTTCAGACATCAGCCTGCAATGTGATACACTGATCAAAGAGAAATCCAGGAAAGAAAAGCGGCATCGACAAAAATTAGAGCACATTTTTCATTTTTCAGTTGCATTACCAATTAGCATAAAAAAAAAAACGGAAGAACAAAAACAATAGGCCGAAAGAGGAAAAAGAGATCAAAGTAATACCTTTCTTGGCCTGAAGGAGGACACGGCCAGTGGATTCATCACGTGACTCAAATATTTCATCTGCAACATTAAACCAAAAAAAAAAAAAAACCCCAAATTAATGTAATTCAAGAATTCATAATGAACATGTCAAAAACTCCACACACACACACACA
Source organism: Quercus wislizeni (assembly GCA_023055345.1). Lineage (NCBI taxonomy): Eukaryota > Viridiplantae > Streptophyta > Magnoliopsida > Fagales > Fagaceae > Quercus > Quercus wislizeni. The sequence continues at coordinate 2,400,313 of JALGQJ010000027.1, forward strand.
CAAAAAAGAGGGAAGGAAAAGAAGATTACCTGAAAGGAAAGAGGAATTAGAAGAGGCCAAGCCTGTGATAAGGAAGAAGGAGAAGAGGAAGAAATAAAGAAGAAGATGACTCAAAGATGCCATTATTATTTTAATTTGGGGTTTTTCGATGGTTTCTTGGAAGATTGGGCTGTGGAGGCGACAATCTACGCCTTTCCAACAAATTCGGCAACACTTTGTAAGGTTTTTGTTTGAAGGAGAGAGTTGCGGAAGAAGTGCAGGAAATGTGGTGGGAAAAAACCGCGTAAGTTGTTATTGTTAGGGGCAAGAGAGAAAGAGAGTCCCTTATTATTGTTTGTTAATGTTATTACTACAACAACAACAACGTAACGTAAGACGTTGGTTTCTTTTAAGGTTTTAGATTTGGTGCCACTCAATCCAGTTGTCCATTTCTGGGATCATCTTGCCAAATTTAGTAAGTGTACATTTTAAACTTTATTAGCATCTGCATTGTTGTGTGCCACTCACTGCCAAATTATTCCTTGCCCTCCAAAATCTAACTTCCACTCCAGACTCTAGTGCACGTGACACGCACATGCCAAGGCCCTCATTCAAACTCGATTTTGTTGTCACTCCCAAACAAAACTCAATCTCAGACCAATGCCCACTGGAAAATACAAAGCAATCCTAATTGCATACATGCATGTGGTTCAGTCAGTGAGACAGGTTTGAGAATGAGAGTAACTTTGATAAGTTGGGTTTGAATGAGGCGGCATGTGCGCGTCGCGTGGACTGGATGTTATATTTTTTTGGGAATGGGCTATTTGGCACTGTGATTAAAGTTCAATTCATGTACTAAATAGTCTAAATTGATGAAAATAGAGGATGAGGAGATCTAATTTCAAATGACCAATACAAAGTTTAGAGGGTTCTAGTACATTTTACACACAACAGAAATTTGTTACACACATCTTTATACACGCGAAAAAACAATTGAAATCGTGACTTTATTTGTAAAGGTGTGTGCATTAATATGTATGTAATAAACACTAATCTCTATTTTACACATGGCAGAAACTTATTACGCACATCTTTGCACACGTGAAAAAACAATTGAAATCGTGACTTTATTTGTAAATGTATGTGCATTAATATGTATGTAATAAACACAAATCTTTAACTAACACGTTGGTTGATCTAGTGGTAAGGGCTTGGCTAACATGACTTAGAGTATGGATTTGAGTTCCCCCAGTAGCAGCGTGTTGCAGCTTTTTATACCTCATTTGTAAACTGTTCACCTAACTCATTAGCGACTGTGGTGTGGGGTCTTAACTCGAGAGCGGTTAGAGTGCTACTATAGTCACACTCAGGTAGAGAAGCCATGTTGATCGCCCATCTACCTATTTTTTTTTATTTACCAAAAAAAGAAAATTACTGTTTACACATTATTGGTTTTTGCTCCAAACTTGTCCTACTCAAGAACAATTACTACTGATCCTTTTTGCCCGGTCAAGCTATCACTTGTCAAAAGATTTAATACTAGGGGGTTTAAGTGATAGTCCTGGTATATGACATTAAACACTAACAAGAAATTGTACAAGTGGTATCAGCATTAGATACACCAAAAGAAAGCACCACGACATACGGTTTGATGGATCATCCAAGATAATAAAGGTTCCGATTAATAACATTTCACTCTGGCTAGTCTATGAATATCTACACGCTTGTTTACTTCCCGATTAGAATGGGAAAGTTCAAAAGCTTGGAACTGATTTAGGAGCTATATGCAATCATTAACAATTGGTTCAATAGGGAGTAGGTTCTAGAGCCATTCGTTAACTAATGAACCACAACGCACAACCTCCACGTTCAACTCAAATCTCTTAAAAATTTATACCCAAATTGGTAGCTAACTTAAGACAATCTCTCCCAGTTCATATTAACATTGGCACAGAGAAGTCTAAAACTTACTAAAATTAATTTTTGGCCCCAAACAACACAAAAATAGTCCAAAACGTCCTCTCACATCTCTGCAGTTTTGGCACATTGACTATGGCAAAAAACAGAGCAGGTCACCCGCAAAGAAATTTGCACTTCCATAATCAAAACTTTCAATTTTGAATTAGTTTACCAAGGTATCAGATTTGGCAAAACTAACTTTCAATGTACTTGGAAGTAGACAGCACAAAGTATCAGCAAAAGTAAGAGTGTAAGACCCGTCTAGATGGAGTAATAATTACATAGTCCCGGAGCATTATGTAAGAATTTTCCATCTAGATGAGTGTTTGAATTAATCCCCTATCCTCCGGAAAACCATGCATTCAAGTTTGAAGTTGGAATGCCTGACACAAAAAAAAAAATTTATATATATATATATATATATATATGCGTTGGCCAGAAAATACAGAAATTTTCTCTCAAAACATTATGGCAGAGGCACCCCCTCCCCCCCCCCCCCACCCCACCCCCCCCAAAAAAAGCCATGTTTGAATGGAATTTAATTTATACGTGATGTGAGCATCACTGGTCAATTAGTGTGCACCATCATCTTAGGGAGTCTGAGAGACTTGGTAATAGGACTTGATGCCAATTAGTGTGCACTACGGCACTACCAGAAAACAATCCCCTTCGGAGCAATCACAAAGAGTTCCTTCAACATCAAAGCCATGGTTGCACCAACACCACAACAAAGTGATCAGTATGGCTGCTATCAATCTCATTCTTGCCTAGTTGGTTAACAGATATCTCTGCTGTGTCTTACTTTACGTGTGATGGACCTGCCCATTCGAAGACGCCTAGTGGTGAGTGCTTCTAATAATGCCACTAAAGCATCTTCTACTGCTTCAGCTCGTTTATCCAATCCATAGGATGTAAACTCTGGGAGAAGTTGCAGCTCAGAGAGGAGGCCAATGGCTGCTGCGGCTGTACAAGTACGATCCCAAGATGGTTGGGGCCTGCCCTCAAAAGAATATAATTTATTACCATTTACCAAGCAAGTTTAATGAGTAAGGAGCTTAACATAGATGGAAAAGTGACGAATGAACAAAGAAACAGAGAATGAAAGAATTTTAAAGTCCCGTTTCACTTCTCACCGAAGCTTATGCATAGCAGATGCTCCAGTAGCCAGAGAAATACAAGGAAGGTCTTCTGCTCCCCAAATTGACTTTGCTTGTTCCTGCACATAGAAACAGTATGTTAATAAACTTCTCGACACTTGCTCATCATAACAAATAAATAAATGAACTTTCAATAGCAGAAATCAAATATTTGTCTACAATTTTTCTGTTTAGTTGAGTTGTCAGCTTCAAATTGTTCTTTGGGGGGTTGTCCATATAAGTAAAAGAAGGTTGGACAGTTCTTCAAAGTATTTTTTTTATTATTATTTATAAATGATAGTTCTTCAAAGTATTAGTCTTTACATCCCTACTAGCCTCATCACAAGCGCTACGCGCGTGTGGTGAGCCTTTTTTTTTTTAGCAAAAAAAAAAAAACCTTGTTTTTTTATTTTGAGAATCTAATTTATAAGTGTTTTTTTTTTTTTTTTTTGAAAAATGAATCTAATTTATAAGTGGATAAAGCAATTTGAAAAATTACAGGAGAGTAGTCCTATTTTTTAGGCAATGTTTTAGTGGGAGTTAGAGTTGTATTTTTACTCGAATATCCTTTAGTTTTGTCTCTACTTAAATATAGAGGTGTAGAGGCATTTTTGAACTAAAAAATAAGGAATCCAAATAGAGGAAGCCTCTTAAATAGTAGTATAGATAATATTTGTCCATTGCCTCCAAAGGTAAGAATAATTTTTTACACTTCCACATAACCTTTGTCAATTGTATTTTATTACAAGAAATATGATTAATTTTTCTCTTTTCAAGGCAGAAGTAAAAATGTAATATTGAAAAGTAAATATTGAGGTAGGTCAGTAGGTGAAAGCATGAAACTCATATTTCACTGGTTTGCCAAAAACTTGTGCATTTCAAGTGGGACAATAGGGAGGAAGTATTAAATAAATGCTTAGTCAACACTTTATCCATGTTAACTATATACAATTCTAATTAAGAAAAAAAAAAAAAAAAACACTAAACTATAAACAATTCTAGAGAATTGATCTGTGGCTCAAAAAAAAAAAATCATGTTTTAATCTCATGGGAATAGCTGAATACCATATATATATATATATATATATATCTGCCTGCACAGGCAAAAGACATGGTAGCATAAATTAAATTCCATAGCATCATCCAGATCTAGGGACAATGTCCCTATAACAACAAGGAGGGCAATATTCAAAAACTATACACAAAACTGAGATTCCTGATTTTTATTCTCTCTGTTCCCCAGAGGCAGATATCCTAACCATAGGTCTGATCTGCTTTTCATCATAATCACTAAGACTAGAACATAAGTGTAAGAGACACCTTTAGGGACTGACTAATAAGTAATTGCTTCTTGCATCACCTATGGCCAAACATATGTGGCATAACTCACACAAGAAAATAATTGCATGCTATTTGTTAATGAAAAGTGTAAACCCAACTATTCATAACATACATGTTAAACAAAATCATAGGAACAAAATATTGCTTTATAGGGTCACCTTAAGACGGCTGAACATTGCATTTGAATTGCTCCAGGTACCATCAATTAGAATGAAATTCAGCGTTTTATCTCCATTTCTCTGTGCAGTAGAACCAACATGAAAATTACCACCGTGTTCAACTGGAAGAAGAAATAATAAATTTCAAATTAAGACACCCAAAACTACATCAAGAAAAAGGTGGCAATCAATAACAAGTTGAATTATGTTGTTATGCAAAGAGAATGGCATCTTTCTATTATTTTTCCATTTACAATGGATTAAGGATTGGCTGAGGTTTTCCAAGATTAGTGCTCCCCCCTTTTTCGTTTTGCGACAAGTAGTTTTACTAAAAGAATGCCAAGGGGCAATGGCCATGCACACTACAGTACTACACTAGTAAATGAAAGAACTGCTGTTTGTTTTTCTTCACAAAATTATTCTCTTTCTATCATTATGTTGTTGTCACAATGGATTGATGATATCATATGGATTCTCCCACATTAGAGCTTTTGTGTTCCTGCAAATTTTTTGTTGAGCATGATAATGCTTTCAGAGCTTAGAATATGTCTGCTATCATACAATTAATTTTCACATTCATCCAAAATAATGCCTTTTTCTTCCATTTCAAAGTGGCCAGTTAGTTAAAATGAAAAAAAAAAAGAAAAAAAAAAAAGAATCTAATTGTCCTGTTTGGTTTCAGTTTAATTGGTTTGTCACGTATTTAGAAAATGGATGGCCTAAGACTGCAGTAATAAAAGCAGATGGTATAGATTGAAGGATCTGCAAGGTCATGGGAAAGCCAAAATGAACATGGGTGTATCCTGAGAAGTGTCATGATAGACAATGACTTAAACAAAAGAAATTAATTCAGATAGAACATATCAGCAAGACAGGAAGCAAGCAAGCAACTCAATATTATTGCTGTACAAATTTTTTGAATTAAACATTATAAGTTTTTTTTATAAGTATTTTATTATTATTAAACATTATAAGTTAACACAGCTTAAAAGAACATGATAAATAAAACAATCAGTAATAACTGATCATCCTAATTTTTCACGCTGTGCATTCATATGGTGACTTGGTGAGACATGATCAACAAATTTATTAGTTTCTGCACTTTTAGTTTCAGTTCTAATGACTATTAATTCATGATAATCCCAAATATAATTCAAGATTTGCAACAGTTATATGTAAAAGCCACAAAAAGAAATCTAGCAGAGTACATTGTGTTAAAAGTAAAAAGTACCATCAATTGTGTGCATTTCTGATCTGCTGAAGATTCTTGACCAAAGGCATCCTGAACAGATTTTGATGTGGCATTCTTGTTGGGATAAAGGCACCAAACATTATTTTTTCCTGAAAATTAATATAATATGGTCAGAAGAAGTGATACCGCAGGATTAAAATGCAATACTATTATGGATTACGGTGTGAAATCAAAATGCTCAGAATGAGGTCAATCAACTTTAATATGTTAGCTTTGCTAAATGCCCATCCTTAAGATTCAACATGCAGTTTATTACAACCATAATCAATGAAACAATAACATTCAAACAAGCAAAGAAAATCACATCAATGACTCCATCTGCAATTTAAAAACCATTGTATCAGTAGCTGCAAGAACAAAAGAATAATAAACTTTCGTGAGAAACAATGGTTTTGACCCCAATTATGGCTAATTACCAATTTAAAACAAATTTCACAATTAAGTCCGGTTACTTAATTAAATTGATTAATTGCATGGATAAAACAACAAAACAGCAAATCCCAATAACTCATGCACACAAACACATCGAAGTGTTTACGGAGAGAAGAAAAACCCACAATAGGCAAAAAACCTATGAAGCACGGGTGCGTTTCCAAATTCGGGTGCGGGACTCGGCAATTTTTGAAAAAGTAGGGTACGGGTGCGGCGATTAAAAAATTATTAAAAATATTTTTATTTATATTTTCTATATATTTTTTCTATTAAAATATTCTTAAAAAACACGTGACTATGCCTTGATTCACAAAACAAAGAAAGAAGAAGGCAAGAAACACAAAAGAAGCAACAAATATTTAGAATAAGATTGAGGAAGGACAGATTTAGGATGTTTGGGCCTCATTCAAAGCCGATTTTGGCTGTTCCGGCATGATTCAAGGCCGATTTCAGCATGTTTCGGTCGCCAACCGATACGACCTGATTTGGTCGATACGGCTTGATTCTGGCCGAATCGTCCCGGTTCGGCATGAATCAGTGAGAATAGAAGCCAAGTCAATGCGAATCAAGCTGAGTTGACGCAAATCCGTGAAAAAAAAAAAAAAAAAAAGCTTAGACGCGGCACTGACGCACAGGCAATTGCGTCAAACGCCGCACCCCGTGTCAGGCCACGTTGGACTCCGGTGCGGCACCCTCCCAGCCGCGTCCATGCTTCATAGCAAAAAACTCTCCGAGGGCCTATACCACCAAATCAATCCACTAATAAGGATAGTTGCGACACATTACACTTACAAAAACTCCAAGTTTTAAGTAAGAGTAGATGTATCCAAGCTCCCCACTCCTCCTAGCAACCAATTGTACCAATCCTTTCTCCTTACTAGCTTCCGATTCCTCAAGTTGGGACACCAACCATAAGTCCAAGCACTTGAACACTTCAAGGCCACTTGAAGATTTGTAGGGATTGCTCCTGTGATTCCTAGCACCAAACTTCAATCAAAGATCACTCAAGGTATCTACCATAGATGGCTTGGGTCTCCTCTCAATGGATATGGCAATTGGAGAGGGTAAAGGTGTGAGGCTACCATGGGTTTTTTGCTCTAAGGATAGCTCTCTCAATCTTCAATCTGAAAATTAGGGTTTAATATGACACATATGAGATATTAGAGAGGGGAAATTGAATGGGTACAGCGGGAAAGGAAAGTAACTGAATTCTCTCAAGTTCGGAAACTCACTCAAAGGAAAGTCAGACAAGTCTCAAGCAAAACTCTTTGCCCAACAATATTTTAAAAACTTCCATTTTGCTCGAAATCTGCAGCAACTCCACTTCCAGCAATTGAACCTCTCATCTCAAATACAATTCAGGCTAAAAATGTACAAATACATGAAATCATTTGTAGAACAATACAATGAAATTTGGCATGAAATATGCCAACACTAGAAATCCAAACATTCTGTATGAATAGTTGAACGTGTTTCAAGTAGGAAACTCAATAATGAAGTGTTGGACGTAGGAGGACCTAAATAAAAATAAAATTTCACCGCACTGAAATTAGAACTTACTTTGAATTGATATTAAAAGCACAATAAACAACTTCCATATACAAAAGTTACACATTTTAACAGTACCATACTGCCATCAACTAATGTAAAATTTCATAATCACAATAAAGCAAGAAGACTGCAAGTGACCTGCATGTTTGAAAGTGTTCCACATGATTTCTTCCTGTTCAGTAATGCCAAAGAGGCACAATGTTGCAGCTTCAACACCAAATACTTGCCATAACAACTTTCCAGTGTTGTTCTGGCGAAGGAAATCCTACAATTTTTTGACTGTCAGTCAAATGAACTTTGAAAGATATTATTGCATCAGGAAAACTGATACACAAAATGAGCAGAAATAGCAAAACCTTTGGATGCATATACAACCAGAACCGCATTCCACGCCATAGACTGCAGGGCATGACTCTAGAACACATACAGTCTTCAAAAGGAAGCCAGCACTGCATAATTATGAAAATATGAAACAATTTTGAAACTATGAAAATGCATTTTATCCTCTTCTGATATGCATCAAACACATCTTGGCCCTCAAAAATGGCAAGCTACCAACCAAATTATTAAAGAAAATGGAAAGTAACACCCAGCAAAATATTGCAATGATTCTATACAGCAAACAAATACCTTCTGACAAAGGTAACCCCTACTCCCAAGCAAGCGACATGCTATTTGTCGAGCTGAAAAAAATTGAAGCTTTTTTTCAGAATCTCCTAAAGCCTGATATGTTGCTCGGTGCTTTTTATCCTCTTGTTCCTTAAAATAGCCCTGGAATTTAAAATAGAAGATTACAAATATGGCTTCTACAAATCGGAGCAAACCCAATAGAACTAGAAGTAAACAGTGATTACTGAACCACCGGTGACCATGGTTAATACACAGAAACTTCCTGTTTTTCCCCGTAAGACAACTCTTTCTTTAACAAAATTAAAGTCAGTGTCATGTGTGTATAACTATGAGGAATTTGAACTCCCTTTGCATTGATCTAACACCCCTTATGGCAGGTTCCAGATACAGGTGTTTGAGAGTAGAGGATCATTGTACATTGTGAAAGACAAACTATAAATGAATACTATTGTCTAAACTCTTCATCATACATATATGGAGTTGGTTTTTCAACAATTACACTTAATCAATTGATAAAAGTCCAAGATTTCAAACAAATGTAAGTCCAATGTTTCATTTGCTTTGGTTTCCAAAAGGAAAAACCCTACCTCAGCTATAATTTTAGATATGTAGTTCAACATAAGCAATATGCAAAAAATAGTCATGAAATCAAATGTCAAGTGGAAAATAGATATGCTTGAAATATTGCTTGATGATTATAGAAGGAAATAATAACACTGAGACAGCCTCTGCACTTATATACCCATTTTATATTAGAAAAAGTATTAATTCATAGCTGATTCATCATCTATTCCATTATCATAATTTGCAAGTAATGTAGCCTATATAACAAATAAAAAAAGAACAACAATTGACATAGAAGTCTATGACATTATGGTTTAGAAACTTAATAAATGAGAAATTAGTTACAGTTGTTTAAAGGTTCCCACAAAACTAAGCTGAAATGCTATTGACATAAGGATGAAAAATGCTGATAGAAATTCCACCAAATCATCACCATTCTTCTATTCTCCTGTTACCCACCTCAATTTTCAACCTCAATTAATTAGACCCTTTTGAATTGATGTTTGTGGTTAATTAATAAGTAAATAAATAAATGAACCCAACAGATTTATTCTTCTCTTTTCCTCGTTTTTTTTTCAACAAACAAAAGTGATGCTCAGTGTTCTCCAACACCCAGCTCGAATTCGTGAGTACTTCTTTCCTTAGCTTTCCCAGAAACCAAACAAAGAATTAAATTAAATTTATAAAAATAAAAACAAAACAAAGTTGAAGAAGGACCTGAAGCTTGCCACCGCTACCACCAAAGGTCATGTGGGCGTCAATATCTATCTCCAAAGCCTTCATTTGGTCAACGATATCGGTGACCATAGTTGGCAAAGGAGAGTTGGAGCCCCAGGCCTGCCACTCCTGCAATGTAACAGACCCATTGGCAGGTTCTCTAGGAGGAGAGCGAGAGGCTGAGCTTGTCATGGGTCTGAGGAGGAAGAGAGTTGTTCTGGGTTTAGAGTGTATAATGTGGAAGTGGGTCTTTATTTTGAATGCGAGAGACGAAGAAAGAGAGTATTTGAATGCGAATGTGAAGGCCCTAGTGCTAGTCGTACTAGTTGTGGAGGCGATGATGAGCATGGTGTCCGTCACTTTAGCATCTTTGCCTGTTTGACTGCGTTTTTATTTTGTGTACAAAGTACTAGGGAATCGTCGTTGTTTGCCTTTTCCAAAAGAGACAGCATTTTGTTCGTTTCTAAAAGTAATTGTAGCAGCGAGAATTGAGCATCTTAAAGCGCACTGCATCGCCTTAAAAGAAAGGAATTTAGTACTAACACATTGACAAAATTCGTCACCAAAAGTGTTTGTGGGTCTAGGACTGTCCATGGGGTTCACGGGTTGTGGGTGGCACGTGGCAGGGCGGAACTAGGAATTTCTGATTTTGGGGGCTGGGTATTGAGTCACAATTCAAGAAAAAATCAAAGTAAATAAATGTCATTGTGTATTAGTTTAAGGTCAAAATTTAGTTACAAAATTAGTTGTAGCCTAAAGTTACAATCCTAACTATTGAATTGCATATTCTTTACACTCTTAATACACATCAAATTTTATGTCAATCAGATATTATTTACTATATGATCTATAAACTTATATTTTATGTATAGTTCTAAAATACAAAAACTTGCTAGTTTCTTATGCATTTGAAGGCTCTCCCTATTGTGGAGCTCTCCCTCTCGTACTAGTACGAGTTCTCTCTCCCTTGGCTGCGTGCGAAGGGTAATATTCTCAATTTCCTAAGAAACAATGGAGGACGAGGTGTGTGACTGTCTCGACAAGATGAAATTAACGACAGAAGAGGAAGAAACTATTGCGATCTCTGATGAAGGAAGAAAGGAAGCCATTGAAAGTTGTCATCTAAGCTTGATTGGTAAATTCCTTATGTGCAAGTCGTATAATAAATTGGCTGCGAAGAACACCATAAGGAGAGCATGGGGATTGAATGAATCAATGCAAATCCTTGAAGTAGGGCCGAACCTATTCCAGTTCAAATTTCAATCGGAGTTTGACTTGGATCGGATCTTTAGAGGAGGCCCTTGGACTTTTGATAACCAGCTACTATTGCTGAAACGATGGAGCAAGGGTATGAATGTGGGAAATATTCGTTTAGAGGCTGCATCACTTTGGGTCCAAATTTGGGGGGCACCCTTTGATATGGTTTCCCCTCAAGTGGCGAAAGAAGTTGGGAGCCGTCTAGGGGAGGTAGAGGAGGTGGAATGGAGGAAGAAACAGAATGATCTCAGTATGTTTATGCGAGTCCGGGTGGCCTTACCAATATCAAAACCTATTCGACGGGGTGGTTTTATAGCTGGTTCCGATGGTGGGAAGTCTTGGGTTTCTTTTAAGTATGAGCGGCTGCCTTTATTCTGTCACTACTGTGGAATTTTAGGCCATGACTTGAAGCATTGTGTTGCCCATTATGCTGTGGAGAAAGCAGGAGGAAGAATAGAATATCAGTATGGAGAATTCCTAAGAGCAATGGGGGGTCGTCCAAGAGCTCAAGGAAGTAAAGCAGC